>OZ012741.1:682472954-684872954 GCA_963859935.3 Lathyrus sativus
AAGAGGCCTCACTTAGCTGACTTCCAAATGATCGGTCCCCAGAGTCGACAACCCTCACGTCTGGACTCCTCTCAGATCCTCAGGACCGGAAAGGAGCACCTCTGCAAGAATCTCGTCTGAGCGCAGATTTTCGTAGGGAACTGTGCCTGCTCAGCAGACAGGTTCGTCTACTACTTCTCCGCAACTATATCTAGGTGTGTACTCAAGCCCAGGTCCGGCTTTTCACTCACAGTAACCTCCCTTTGCCCACAGCAATAATCATAATAATATAATGCTGGAAAATAAATGCGGAAAGGTAAAGGTACAGAAAAGTAAAGTGCAGAAAAGCAAAACACATATACACAACACCCAACGAATAAACACCCAAGCGCTAGGATTGACTCGCGTAGGGGATGGGAAACGGTCCCAGCATAAGGGATGGGAAAAGTCCCTAGATGCTATAGGTCCCCAGCAGAGTCGCCAGCTGTCGCTACTGCGAAAATCGGCGCCGACTTGACAGGAGAGTCGCCACCGTGCGTTATTTATCCCTCAGAGCGGGAAAGGGAACGCTCGAAGTAAACCTCGCAAAGACGGGAAAAGGTATGGTCATCGCAACCAAAACCTGGATTCGGGAGTCGGTTACGCAAGGGGAAGGTATTAGCACCCCTCACGTCCATCGTACTCGATGGGATCCACGCTTGGTGTTTATAGGTAAAAGGGTGTGTTATCTATCTACGCTAATGGCTTGTCTGAATAGAAAATAAAAGGACAGGACTCGACAGAACATACGGTGTTCTGGGCCTACGTATTCCCTCGTGCAATGGGAAATTCAGAGTCAACGTAGTTCGACCTCCTACGTCTATACGGGGGAAAGGTTGCTCGCCAGGACATCGCGTCCTGTGCCTACGTACTTTCATCTGGTATGAAAGATCAGAGCAAACGTAGTTCGGCTAACTACGGGTAAACAGGGGCTCTCACGCAGCAGTGAGAAAACAAACTGGTCCTAAAGCTCGGGAACCTATAACTATGATCTGGTCTCAAATGCACTCGGGCAAGAGAAAGGGATAGCAATTAGTCGTTAGCGGGAAAGTCTCGATCGCACAGCCGCGAGAGAACTAAAGGTTAGTCGTTAGTGTGCTCGCTAGGATATCGCATCCTATGCCTACATATCTTCGTCTGGAACGAAGAATCAGAGCAGCTGTAGTTCAGCTAACTACGGATCAAGCTACTCAAACGCTCCTACAGAAAGGAAAGGGAAACCCTAGAACTATACCTGAGAAAGGGGAATCTACCTACTGCTATCACACCTGGTTGACCATCCTAATGTCTATCATAACAACTCCGCAGCGGAGAAGTCAGAGCTCCTAAGGGATCATGGCAACAGGATTAAACGACAAACAAGAAACTGCAAAGTAAAGGAATACTGAAAATATGCATGAATGCAACAACTAAACAAACAAGGCACAGAGGCCGCAAACCACAAAGGCAAGGGAGCTCGGCTCTACCAAATACCAACAAGCAAAGCCATGCAATAACAAACAAGCAGAAGGAGGACCACCTCAACTTCTTATGCACACAAAGTCTATTTCTAAGATGCACCTATTCAGAACTATCTGGATGAATACCTAAGTCTAATGCAACATAACATCACACAAGTCAAACAACACAAAGAGACTAACCCTGAGCAGGGCCTCCATCAAACCTGAAACAAGCTCCTAATCTATCTCTAACAGAACTCTATACAATACCCTAAGCAAAAGATCTAAGCAAAAAATTCTAATCAAAACCCTAAGCAGGAGGAATCAATCCCAGTCTCCAAGCTTCAGAACAAGCTTACCAGAGAAAAGGGAGCTAAGCAGACAAGCTCATGGTGCTTTCCTCAGGAAAGTACCAGGAGATTACTACTCAGGAGTCATATCCTATGCGGCTCGACAACTGTGATCAGTTTACATTCCTCCTCAGGAGAAATTAAACTCACATGAAGGCTCCGGCGTCACTGGATATTTGAGAAAAACCTATATGCACTAAGGGAACTAAGTGAGCAGACTCATAGGACCTTCCTCAGGAAAGTACTAGGAGGCTGACACTTAGGAATCGTATCCTACGTGGCTCAACAACTGTGATCAGTTTACATTCCTCCTCAGGAGAAATTAAACTCACAAGTTGGCTCCAACATCACTGGATACTTGAGAAATACCTATACAAACTACTGGAACTAAGTGAATAGACCCATAGGACCTTCCTCAGGAAAGTACTAGGGGACTTCCACTTAGGAATCGTATCCCATGTGGCTCAACAACATGTGATCAGTTTACATTCCTCCTCAGGAGAAATTAAACTCACAAGTCGGCTCCAACATCATTGGATACTTAAGAAAGAGGTGAGAAGAAAGAATGAAAGTCATTCATAGTGCCTTCCTCGGGAAAGTACCATAAACTCCCTTCAAACTTCAGGATCTCGAACCTCACAAACAGACAACAAGCTCCTAGACTAAGCCTCGATCCAATGCCTCCTTGCAAGCTCCAACAGGACCTCCATCAGCTCCCACCTTCAAGAAGAAACCCACAGGCCAACAAACCACAAGAGACTATCTCTGAAGTTCAACCACAGTTGAACTTCAAAGTCAGAAGTCACCAAGACTTCTCCTATCTTCAGGCTCAGACAAATCACATCAGGACACCCTACAAAAATCTAATAAAAATCTAATGGGAGACCTACATGGCTCTATGACAACATACTGAAAAACCAGAACAAAATTCAACACCGGATGGAAGAACTAAAATCAGCAACACAGGCATATCCACAAACCAATTTATTCAACATCAATAACAGTGAAAAAATGCAATTAAAATGAAAATGCATGATTGAGCTAATATTTTTGTATTATAAAATTCTACACTGAATTACGAGTCTACAGAAAAAAGAACGGAATTATTTGACTAAATCTACCATTTTTTATGAATTTCCTAATGATATGCATGCATTAAAAATATTAAAAAACATCAATTAAATGGAAAATATACAAAAATAACAAACAAAAATAAAATGACATTTTTATTTTTATCTAAATTTCTAAACATTTTCATGAAATGGTAGAACAAAGAAGAATTAAAAAAACAATTATTTACATTTTTTATGAATTATTTACAATCATGAAAAATATAAAAGAAAAATAAAAGGAACAAAATGGGGGGTTCAAACAGCAAGGATTCAGGTTATTTATTCATTGGGCTCACATTCTGGGCGGTGCAACTAGCATTTGGGCGCAGGGCCCAGGTTTAGAAACCAAACAATCAGAAAAAAAACATATGGGGGTGCCGTTAGTGATTTTTTTCAGTTATTATTCACTGGGCTTACGCCCAGGGGGGTGCAGATAGCCATGAGGGCCTGAGGCCCAACTGATTACTCTGTCTCTCATACGCTAAAGGGGGGTAGGATAAGCAATAATGGGGGCAGCGCTCAGAAAATACGCTTGGGCCTAAGCCCAATAGCCAAACCCTAATCCAATACTCAGGAAACAAAACCTAACCCTTCTCCCAAACGCTCTGGTACTGTTCACTCTCACTATCCTAGCCCTCTCGTCTCTCCCCCATCTCTTCTCTGCAACTCCTCTCCAATCTCACCATTCCCAGAAAGAAGAACCCTAACCAGACTTCACACCTCTCTCACACTCAAATGAATCAACACGAAATCTCACCGTTCTCTCACAGATCAAACCCAAACCCTAGTTGAATTAAGATAACATCCAGCAATCACAGCAAACGGAAAGGGGAAGACGAACGAAATCAAGTGAGCGTACCTGGGTATTCAATGGAGAACTTGACGAATTCAAGATCCTGCGCGTAGATTCTGGGAATTTGAAGGTGTGGAGATCTACAGCGGCGGCGTTCGTATGACGAAGATCAACAAAGATCTTAAAATGGAAAGCAAGTTGTGGACGTTCTTGAGACGCTTTGGAGATGTTCACGATCTGGAAAACCTGGGGATTAGTTCGCCTTCTTGGAAGGACTTTTCTGAAGACGCTATAGGTGAAGGTTGGAGCGAAGAAATCTGGAAATCTCCTGGAAGATTGAACGCGATTGGAGTTTCTGGAAATGTTGCTGAGGAGGATGAACGTCTGAGGATCTTCTAGGTTTTTCTTCGATGGAGGATGAAGATTTGAGTGGATTCTGGAAAAATTTGTATGAAGGTTGTTGGCGTGCTGGAGAATTTGATGAAGAACGATGAAGGTGAACGAGGGAGCAAGATGAAGATTGGCGTTTCTGGGGATTTTTTTTTGATGTTTGCAGATTCCGGTGAGTGAGACGGTGGTTGGAGTCCGTTAGCAGTGGTCGGAGGCCGTTGTCGCCGGTTTTGCATGCCCGGTGAGGAGTCTCCGGTGAGGAGATGAGGGGTGGACGTGTGGCGCCAAGTGTCTCAGGGAGAGAGAGAATGGAGGACAGCTGTGGACCACGTGTGTGAATCTGGGAAGGTCTGAGTGGGAACGCGTGGGGCCTCTGAGTGTGTGTAACGTGGGCTCTCTCCTGAGCCAACACGTGGCTCCTATTTAAAGCACTGAAAGTGCTAGAACTTTCTAGAAGCTCCTGGACGAATTGGCTGGACTTGCTGGACGAATTTTTTGGACTTTTTTGCTGATGAGAATTGGGCCTCAAAAAGAGTACCCCTGGGCCCATACGAATCATAAAAAAGACTGTAAAAAAAACTGAATAAAAACAAAAACAATTAAATCTAATCAATACCAATTAAACTAATGATTAATCCTAATAAAATCTAACAAATTCAATTAAATCCTAAACAAAAAGATTTAAATCCTAATTAATTCTATATCAACCTAATTAAATCTAAAAAAATCAATTAACCTAATTAAACTCTAACAAGTCAATTAACCTAATTAAACTCTAAAAAGCGATTAAAAGTCTAATTAATTCTATATTTCTACTAATTCTATTAAACTTCTACCATTATTTAATACTAGTAAGTCTATTATTAATAAAAGAAACTATATGATTTCTATATTATCTAAAAACCATTAAAACTCTACTAATCCTAATTTATCATTCTATTTAATATGCTAAGAAAAATTCACTAATATTCTAAAAATGATAAAAGCTATTTAAATTCTATTAAAAATTCTACAAATGATTAAAATCTATTTAAAATATTCTATAAAATTCTAAAAAGAGGATTAAGCTATTAAAATATTCAAAAACCCTATTTAAATTCCAGAAAAATCTATAAAGCCTGTCAAAAATTCACAGAAGCCTATTAAACCCTAAAAATGCAGATGAATGCACATGACCCCCGTAAAAGAGCGCACGAGACCAGATTGAATCGAACAGAGATCCCCGGGCATCAGAATATCATCAAAATCGCTGTGCAAGCTAAAAATCACCGAGGAGCGCACAATTTCCCGAAAATAAAACCCTGGTAATCTGGACTGAATCTGCCATATCTGATAGACAAAAATCAAGCTGCAAACTCTGATATCCCCTGTTTGCACAAAAATCATCCGTCTGATTTGCGAATATGAATTTAAACCACGAGTCAGATAGGAGAATCGGTTGGTCAAATTTTAGGGTGCAACAAGAGGGAAAGGAAACGATCGAAGAAAACCTAAGAGAAAGGGAAAGACAGGTCATCGCAATCAAATCTTGGGTTCGGGAGTCGGTTATGCAAGGGGAAGGTATGAGCACCCCTCACGTCCGTTGTACTCAACGGGATCCACGTTTGTTGCCTAATAAATGGGTGAAAGTTATCTAAAAGCTACTGCTAAACGTGGTTAAAGGGAAGAACATACTCGATAGGACATCGCCGCCCTATGCCTACATATTCCTTTGTGCAATGAGAAAGTCAGAGTCAATGTAGTTCGGGAAACTACGGGTGATATGGGGGAAGGTTGCTCGCCAAAACATCGTCGTCTTGTGCCTACGTATCCTCATCTTGTATGAGAAATCAGAGCAAATTTAGTTCGGTAAAACTAGACCACCGGTTGGTTCAAGTGTTTTTTATAAGTAATGTTACGTTTCAATTCCAGCAGTTAGGGACGATGCCTGTTTGCGGTAGAACGGAAATGTAACATACTCTTTCTCAAAATTAGGTTTGAAACAATCCCGAAGGATGAAAAGGTTTGATTTTGTTTGTGTTTTTTATAAGAAGTAAATTGAGTTAGTTTGAAACTCATGTTGCACTAAAGACTATGACATAAGAGCGAATGCGTCACACGTCGTCACTACTACAAAAAAGCTATTTAATAGCGTTTTTTTCTTTTTGATAGCGCTTAAAAGCGCTATTAACCAAGCTGCTATTGTAAAACAAAATTTTTGATATCGCTTTAAAAGCGCTATTATAGTACTGGTAATTAATAGCGTTTTTCCAAAAGCACTATTATAGTACCGGTATTTAATAGCATTTTCCCAAAAACGTTATTATAAGACACATATTAGATAGCACTTTCAAACAAAACGCTATTATAGTACCGATAATTTGCTTTGATTTTGATAGCACTTTCAAACAAATCGCTATTATAAGACACATATTAGATAGCACTTTCCCATAAAAAGTGCTATTATAGTATGTATCATTAATAGCACTCTCTCTTCAAAACGCTATTGTAGTACACTTTTTTTTTTACACAAAATCATTCTTTTGGTGTATATATATATATATATATATATATATATATATATATATATATATATATATATATATATATATATATATATATATATATATATATATATATATATATATATTGCATTTGTATTTTACGACATTAGAATTCATAAAATAATAATGACTAAGCAGCTAAAATATTTGAAAATAAAATAATAATGACAAATGTGATACCATATATATCTATACCACTGCCATAATAAACACATAAGGAATTGTATCTATGTATTAATTTGGCTAAGAGTACTTCAAACCAAAATATTTTATAAACACAGCTAAATTTTCAGACTGATCTACCTCTGCCTTCATTTCAGACTGTTGAATCATAAAATGTATTCAGAAGTAAAATTTCCATTCACCCACTAAATTATCAACCAAGACATACAAAACACCTTGAGACGACTGTTTGTAGCCTCGTATTCACTTAGCTTCTGTGATAGGAATCTCAGTTTTGCTTTCTTCACAAACTCAGATAATTTCATCTTCGCTAGCACATAACTGGTGCCACAGAGCAGCTCGAGCAATATTTGGAAAGTTTGGCAACTCCTCACATCATACTCAAAAGAGGCCAAATATACTCCTGTTTCTCACAGACCAAAGTAACCAATATATCCAAATCAAAATCTACTCTGCTGCCTAAACTTTTCAACCTGACACGAACAGACCTAACCTGCATACATGGGAAAAAATAATGCTACAGTTACAAATACTTCATAAATCATCTTGGAATTGGAAACAGTAAATAAGTATAATACTTTGCTTTTGATGCACTGTGAATGTGAACTTTTTAACATTATCATCCAATGTTGTTTTGGGATTCCACTCAATGAGCTTGTTTGAATAAATTACTAAAATGAGATGCCAATTGACAAACTCATTAAATGACATGGCAAAACATTACCAGAAAATCGTTATTTGACATTGTTATTTGACCACTGCTGTCACTACATGACAGAGTCACTTTTGCACCAGAAAACAACAGGTTGTGGTTTAGTGGTGTGAAAGACATTAACTTTAGTCAAAAAAGCTTACAACATAAGTATGTATGAAATTAATAAATAGATTATGCCCAATGACCATAACTAGCTGGCCACAACTGTCTTTACTCCATTTATTGATCAACCAATGAAAAAGCTGTAAAAAATAATCTTGCACTTTTCACCTCACAACATGTGAGTATGTGAAAAAGTGAACATATTATGAAACAGTGAATATGTGCAAAAGTGAACATATTGTGAAAAGTGAAAATAATCTTGTACCATGAAACAGATTTCATATCATTTTCATGGAAATATATCAACAATTATTACAAAATTAGATTAGGAAATTGAACATATTAAACAAACAAAAAATCACATATCTGAATATGTGCAAGTGCAGTTGCATTGTCACCGTTTCCCAATGCGTTTTCATGTACTTTCTTTACGGCCTGAAATAAAACAAAATAAAAATCTTTACAGATTAATATAACCAATCGAAACAAGTTGAAAAAACAATGAATAAGATATCAAATGACCCATCCGGAGGCCTTTACTAGATCTACAGTATGATCAAGCCTAAAAAATACCTGGATTGCTCCACGGGATTCCTCTAGCTCTGCATAGGCATATCGTAGCATTTCTGAATCTGTTCACAAATGAAAGACAACACAAGGAAATGACAGAATTTTCAAAATTTTCATAGTCTTTCCAAAGTTGTTCAATTTGATTGGTAGGAGTAATAATAGCCCTCTGATAGACTTTCCTAATAACAGTCATCTGATATGGTTTTTCTTGTTCATGTACAGGCTGCAACTGAAATTGACCCAAAAAAAGTTGAAAATCGATACCGAATTATGCAACAAGAATTGCAGAAAACACAATATTAACTAACCGGCAATGACTTTAGAAAGGATATGTACTCCATCCACAAAGGGCCAGATACTATGTCTGCTCCTGTCAGCACATCATTAGAAAGATGTGTCAATATACATACATATATAAGTGCTACAATAATCAAAGGAAAACTGAAATACAAAAGTAATAGGACAATGAGAAACAAGTTACTGATACAGTTGAGCATAAACTCAAAGGCTTTTATGGTCTCTTCTTGACCCTATGTGCCCTTCTTGTTATTGACCTTTCTAATGAAACAAATGTAACACCGCCTATAAACAAGGATAAACAACACTGAATTCTCACATATAATCAAAACCTTTCAAACAACATATTCAAAAGGAAACTAATATATCAACCATTGTCATAATCAGAATAAGAAAATGACATACCAGAGAGGAACTTGAAGACAGTTCAACAAACAGCGACTAAAAATCTGCTTGGTAGCGTCATCATTATTTACACTCATCTGTGCCTCCACATATTGCTTCCAAAACTTGGCCTAAATACAAATCAAAATAAGCATTGTTAAAAACTAGTTCATTACATTGTTAAGCTGAAACCCATTGGTTGTACTCATCCATCCTTATTATGAAGGAGCTTGAACTTGCGGAACTTCCTCCGCCATATGCCTTCATGATGACAGTGCAGAATACTCATTAATATTTTATCAGTGTTAAAATATGAAATCGATAAGACAAAAAAATGTAGAAGCAAGAAGTCACACCTTAGCAACTTCAGAAGTATCAGTGGCACTGTCAGAGCTGCGCAAGCACATTTTGAGATTATTCCGTTGCATGAATATCACAACTCCTATGGGCCTGTCATTGACAAAAATGCTCAGTGGATTAGATTCTAGAATTTGACAATTCTGTGACCAAATTAAAAATCCATAATAAGAATTGGTAGGCAATCATGTCTATAAGAAGTTGTTAGGAAAAAACTTAGATTCTTCACTCCACCACTCATAAGAACATGAATCAAATGAGGATACTCGGACATAATTGTGTACCCTACCCTCCAACAGTTACAATCAAAGGAAGAATGAACAAATTGTGGAATCAACAACCAATAATCAGGATTCAAATGCTTTTTTTTATCAATACTCTTGCTGAATTTCAATCCCAAACGTTGACAAGCCATTAGAACTAAACAGTTGCATGCTTTTTGTTATTCTGAAGAATTGATCGAGCCATAGTCAAATTTTAATTAAACTTTTATTACTGTAAGATAACCTATGAAAAAATTACTCTTCTAGTAAAATAATTAGAAGCATAAATTTAGTAAATCTTCGAAATAAATTACCTCACCTCAAACCAATAGCAGCACTTTTTACACTAAGAAGCAAGCCAATTTCATCACTTAAGTTGGAGTTCCCATCTGCCCGAACTCCCTACACAGTAACCAAGGCAACAAAACATGATTACAGGTTTCAACCATAAAATATAGTGGGTCGGGAGGGACCACATTACCAATGCATGATGTTGTTATAATCAATCAAAATGGAAATTATTAGTTCTTCATGAAGTACTAAAAACACCAGCATTACTATTACAGCAAGTTAAGAACTATAAAAACTAAGATGATTAAATCCTGAAACATTACCAGGCACTCTCCATAAAACCCTCTACCCAGCCGAACCCTGAAAACTTTTTCCAGCAATTTACTTGCAGCATTCCGGCGAGCGGAAATAGATGAATTTCCTTTAGCAATTAACTCTTCAACACTCAATTCCATCAGCTGCAATACATATTTATTCAAGCATAGAAAATATTTAGCAAATACATAATAACAAGAGATAAATTGACAATAATTTACAACAAGAGTAAAAACTACGGATGTTTTTGGTTTTTGTAATGTTAGCAAGGCACATAAAAGCAAGTAAGCAACAAAATAGATGGAAGCTATAGCCGGAAATGTTGCAGTAGTACTTTATGACAGTCTAACAGAAAGACTCTGATAGTGACCAGACCGAGCCCTACAATCTTCATCATAAATTCCACGTACATCTTCTGGAAAATACTTCTCCAGAAATGCCTCTCTAAAAACATCCCAAGTAACCACAATCTCATCCTCTTCAAACCTTTGGCGAGTATTACCCCATCAGTCCTCAGCTTCCTCTTCAGGCATATGAGTGCCAAACTGCATCCTCTATGCATCCGAACAGTTCATGACTCAAAAGATCTTCTCAATCGCTTTCAGCCATACTTGTGCTTTGTCAGGTTCATGGGTTCCCTTGAAAATCGATGGATTGTTCCTTTGGAACCTTCCCAAAGCACGAAACTCGTCCTCGGCGTTGTTTCCAACATTCACATTGGCTTGAGGATTCTGCCCAATCGCTCCAGCCAACCTCGTCAACGCCTCAGCAATCGCTTCATCATTTCTACCTACAACCATTGTTCTTGATTCCCACAATAAATCCTCGTTAGAACAACCATATTGATAGTGCTACACACACATACCAAATGCATAAGAGAATGAACACATTAACAACTTGGTCAACTGACCGACCTGCTCTGATACCACTAATGTTACACCCCCTTTCTATACCCCCAAATAAACAAATAAACCATTTAACACGTATTAAAATTTCATCATAGTATAAATAAAACATGGTATAAAAGAGGTATGTCACATCATCACGAAATTAACATACAACACCTGCTCGATAAAAGACATGCAACAGTGGGATAGTTTTAACAGAGGAACTTAGTCCTTACACCCACATTTCAATATTTAGAATTAAAAGCAGAAAATCTAAACATTGAATCAATTTGAACATGTTAATCATATAAATACATATCATTCAGTTTGATTCACCATATCATTCATGTTTACATAAACATTTGTCATCAGATATATATATACAAATGTATCTCAAAAGAATGCTATACAGTCCTAACTACCCGGTGCTACATATCAGAGCTTAACCGACCAAAAGAATGAAGCTATACTTCACAAAAGACTTCCATCAAAGCTAATCTGCAATGCCTCATAGAGCATTATAAAACAGCAGAAGGATGAGAAATATTATCATAATAATCAATGCATATAATTATATATATACAAACATAGAATACACATATTCCGCATTTCTCACCACAATTCATTATCACCATCACATACATCACAATATATATATATATATATATATATATATATATATATATATATATATATATATATATATATATATATATATATATATATATATATATATATATATATATATATATATATATATATATATATATATATATATATATATATATATATATATATATATATATATATATATATATATATATATATATATATATATATATATATATATATATATATATATATATATATATATATATATATATATATATATATATATATATATATATATATATATATATATAAACAAATATGGGATGATCACCAAGCATATTCATTATGCACACATCCATAATTCTCATCAATTCACATAAGATCCACATATACATACATTCACACAACATTTATCTCTATGCCATGTAACTTAATGCAACTCAATGCAAACTCATGCCATGTGGTACCAACACTTGTTATCATTTTTCAATTTTTACATTAAACCGGGTCCGTCCCCTAGACCGATAACAACAAAAGCCCGTCCTCTAAGCTTTCAAACCCACTCTTCTAGGTTTGGGACAAGTTACTAGTCTCCACGAAACTAGCAAGCATTGCCTCTTGACTAAATGATGTGTATGAAATCAATCAACAAATGCACTTAAGACCGTTCTCGCATCTTAATGCCATGCATTATCAAATAATTCATCACACAAGAATTATGACATGATTGCACACTCACGCATCAAATCAAAGCATTCATACTTTCAACATCATCATATTTATCAAGCAATGCACACACATTCACAATATGTTCTCATGCATTATTCACAATATTGCATACAATCAATATGCATTCATAACTCAATACCATCACCACATTATTCAAGCAATACACACATATTCACGATATGTTCTCTTGCATTATATATGTCAAAAGGCCACATTTCACAATATTGCACAATTTACGATTCACGCCATACGGCTACCCTCAACACATATATAACAGCACACAATTACTCATTTCAGATCAAGATTGAACACAATCGAACCAGACAATCAACATCGAATGAAATCACAAAGAAATGAAAATATTGTCACGCTCGCTGGCTTGCTCGCCTAGCGAACACTCGCTACCTGTTTGCCTAGCGAACAGGCTCGCGAAGGCAAACAGAAGCTACTGTAAGACTTCACTACCTACTCGCTGCAGCGAGGTCCTAGCGAATCCTTCGCTACCTCACTCGCTACCAGCGAACAAGATCAAATACATTCTGTCCAAGTCTGGAACCACTCGCTAGCTTGCTCGTTTAGCGAGTTGCTAGTGAACACTCGCGACCTGCTCGCCTAGCGAAGGTTCTAGCGAACGTCTGCGATTTTCAAAACCCTCACTGTCCAAAACTCTCCAAAATCACCCGATTCAATTCCAACGAGTTCCAGTACTCTTAGTCCAACAATCCTCGACTAGTCTACACTACTTATTCTGGATCCCAATCGTTAAAACCTTGATTCTACCGATTAAACTCATTTATGCCCTAGAATAGAAAATGGAGAAAAACATCCAAACAATCCATACATAATCATACACATTTACAATATAATGATATTTCACATCCTTACCTTGATTAAATCGGAAGCTAGGAGTTGTTCTTGATGATTCCAAGCTTTTTCCCTTTCTTCCTTCTCTTTTCTCCTCTTCTCCTTTCTTCCTCTTCTCTTTCTCTTATGTTTCTCTCTTTTCCTCTTCTTTCCATTTTTTCTTATATTCTTTCCATTTTATTTTCTTCCCTCATATTTCTCCTCTCAATTATCTACCAACAATTCCAATAATTAAAACAATCCAAATAAATCAATTATTTAATATGAATAATTAATTATTGAAAATTGGGTTGTTACAAGGATACTCGGACATAATTGTGTACCGTACCCTCCAACAGTTACAATCAAAGGAAGAATGAAAAATTTTTGGAATCAACAACCAATACTCAGGATTCAAATGCTTTTTTTTATCAATACTCCTGCTGTATTTCAATCCCAAACGTTGACAAGCCATTAGATCTAAACAATTGCATGCTTTTTGTTATTCTGAAGAATTGATCGAGCCATAGTCAAATTTTAATTGAACTTTTATTACTGTAAGATAACCTATGAAAAAATTACTCTTCTAGTAAAATAATTAGAAGCATAAATTTAGTAAATCTTCGAAATAAATTACCTCACCTCAAACCAATAGCAACACTTTTTACACTAAGAAGCAAGCCAATTTCATCACTTAAGTTGGAGTTCCCATCTGCCCGAACTCCCTACACAGTAACCAAGGCAACAAAACATGATTACAGGTTTCAACCACAAAATAGAGTGGGTCGGGAGGGACCACATTTCCAATGCATGATGCTATTATAATCAATCAAAATGGCAATTATTAGTTCTTCTTGAAGTACTAAAAACACCAGCATTACTATTACAACAAGTTAAGAACTATAAAACCTAAGATGATTAAATCCTGAAACATTACCAGGCACTCTCCATAAAACCCTCTACCCAGCCGAACCCTGAAAACCTTTTCCAGCAATTTACTTGCAGCATTCCGGCGAGCGGAAATAGATGAATTTCCTTTAGCAATTAACTCTTCAACACTCAATTCCATCAGCTGCAATACATATTTATTCAAGCATAGAAAATATTTAGCAAATACATAATAACAAGTGATAAATTGACAACAATTTACAACAAGAGTAAAAACTACGGATGTTTTTGGTTTTTGTAATGTTAGGAAGGCACATAAAAGCAAGTAAGCAACAAAATAGATGGAAGCTATAGCCGGAAATGTTGCAATAGTACTTTATGACAGTCTAACAGAAAGACTCTGAATTTGTATTAATCATGGTCCACTTTAAATAACTAAAATCATTAATAGCACTCTTATATCCAGTCTATTAAACCCAGTAGTTGCTAAAATAGAATAGTTAAGAAGATAGGTGGATTACCAAAATTCATCAAAAAAGTCCTTATGATATCCAATTTCTTTCTGTATCTATTTGAATGCTCCTCAAGGGTACAAATCTAAGCATTGAAATTTTCTTGAGGCACAGCAGAACCATACCCTTTCTCTTTATACTTCCTAGTGATTGCTTGGTAATCTGTCTCCCAAGAGTTTGCAGAAGGTTAATCAAACTCCATGTCACTGAATACAAATATCATATGAGTTTAATACACAGAACTTGACATTAACTTGATGTTTTGACGGGTTTTGCAACAACTCTATAACTATTTGTTTCTCTGAGGCATTTAATCGAACATCTAACATACATATCAATTATAAGAGCAAAAAATATCAATTCTAGTATGCTTAAGAAATATCAGTGCTTTCCTTCAAAATAGTGATTCTGAAGCTTTAAAGAGAGACAAAGATCACAGAGTGGAACGAGGTTATTAACTATCGTTGCTGCAGAGATTGTCGAGCTCGTTGTCATCACCGTGTCGACATCAGAACTATCTAAACTCATAACCTTTCACCAAGTACAGGATTGCTGCTAATGAAGGCTCGTGGAGCTGTTGGTGTCGCAGTTGTCGCGCGTCGTAGATGCGAATGACTTCGAGTTTATGTAACGAAAGAGGCTTATGACAATACTGATCCATATTTCCCCGCAAGTTAAGCTTTGTGCTTTGTCCTTGTTTGTGGAGGAGAAGATAACAACAATAGTGAAAATGAGAACCACAAATCAAAAATTGCGTCGAAACCGTGGATGTTGCAATAATCACTGATGATTTGAGCAAAGAGAGCTCTTGTTCAACATTTATTCATGTGTTGATTCGGATTTGTGGTGTAGTGTGTTGGAAATGGGTTATGAAGTTTTGTTGTTATGGTCAATAAATATGTTTCTTTTTTAATAGCAATTTTTTTAAAAGTGCTATTATAGATATGTTTGTTTCCTTTATAATAATAGCGCTTTTTAATAAAGTGTTGTCAAAATCACATTGTCTACACTCTATAATAGCTCCCGACCATAAAGTGCTATTATAGATGTGTTTGTTTCCTTTTTAATAGCACTCTTTTTTAAAAGCACTATTAAATTAGGCGATACAAAATATCAATTTTGGCGTAGTGCGTCCAAAGGGCATAAGTTAAACACTCTAGACAATGTGAGAAGAGACCCCCCATTTATCATTTCTCATGTACTTAAGGCTCGTAGCGTACAATACTTGTTATCCTTTATTAGGTGTCTTGAAAGAGTTTTGAGATGAGAAGAGAAGACACAAAGACTCTAAAGGGGACTAAGAAACCCTAATGTTATCATGCAAAGTGATTCTAAAGTTGGGATGAAAAGGGATACTACCTAATGTTATCATGTAAAGGATTGAAAGCCTAATGTTTCTCCTACTCCCATCTTAAACAGAGGGACTAGGAATCCTAAGGGATCATATGAGCAAGCACAAGTAAACACAATGCATAATCAATCACAGATGAAAATGAAACGAAAGACTTAAACAAGTCTATGCAAGATGGAAAGAGATATGAAATGCAAACAAAAATGAAAACATGGAACAATGCAACAAGACCAACACAAGTCACAAAGATGGAAGACTTAAACAAGTCAAGAAAGATGAGAGGAAATGAGAGAAGCAAGCTCCTACAATCAAATGCCACCAATCATCAGAAGAAGAATGGTGCTATACAAAGAAGCACAATCAAAAAAATGATGGGAGAAAGAGGATGGGGCAGTAACCACATCATGAACATCTCAACAAAACACTTACACATGATCAAGTAAAGAAATGCAACACAAAAGAGGCTCAATTGTTCATAGAAAACTTCAAGGTGAAAACAAAATCACCAAAGCATATTGAACAAGTACAAAACCTCTAAGGTCAGAAGTGAAACTCAAATGGTATACCTCATATTCAAAGTCAAATTGGAAAGCAAACACAAGAATGATCAAGTTCAATTAGAGGACCAAAGTCCATCTAAACATCTCACACTTCAAATTCAGGTGGAAAGGCATGATCAAATGAGACTTGTGGCATAAGGTATGCATCCAATGGACCCATAAACATGCTAGGCATCACCTCAAGCATGTTAACAAAAGCTAACAAGGCTTAAGAGGTGCTCAAGGGATCATACGTGATCATGTCCCAAAACTAGGTCAAGGATTGGATGCATGCACATAGTGAAAACAACTTTGAATTTGAGATATCCACTAAAAATAAAAGAAAGCTCAAATAAACCAATTAAAAACATCGAGGGTCCAAAAAAACCAATTAAAAACAAATGAAAAATGATCATCAAAACCTCAAACCAGCCCTCAAATGAGCCTCAATCTAACACCTAAGTGTGAGAGGAAAATTGGTCAAAGGGGGTGTTTTAATTATGGTCAAAGATCAAGTTCAATTCAAGGTATCAACCATAAAACACCTTTAATCATCAATTCAATTAAAAATAGAAAAAATAATTGAAAAATAAAATAAAAATATTGAAAAATATCCTAACATCTTGAAATAACAGAAATGTATTTTATGGGATTTTTGAAATGCTTAAAACCATTTTAAAATGAATTAAGTTGAAATTGCAAAAAAAGAAAATAAAATGAATTAAGGAAATGGAAAGGGGTGCACTAGCAATTCTGGTTGAACTAGGATCCTTTGTTCACACGCATATGGGCCCCAGAATGGGGGGCATGGATAACAAATGAATCAAAGCCCAACCCAAAATGAAATCAGCAAAAGACAAAACTCAAACCATTAGTGAAACGCACCGTTTCACTAATGGGATTGCCCTCAGGTCAAAACAAAAGGCGCCACACAACCAACACATGGACGACACATCAACCTGGTCAAAAAGTCTCACAGCCACATCAGTGTCCTCATAAGACACCGGAGCTAGGGCTCCGATCGTCTTCTCCGAGAGGCTCGTCGGAGCTCAGACTTCAAACCACCATAAAAATGAAAACATATGGTACCATTTTCAAGATTTTTTCACGTAGAATCCAAATATCATGTTGGCTTTTGAAAAAGGTTCCTCTAACTTGGAGAAAACAAGCCACAAAAGTGTGATGCACAAACTGAAATTCAAACAAACAACCAACAAAATGATCCAAACATGGCCTACGTGAAGTAGGGCTTCATATGCACCAGTTATGAACCTAAATAAGTGCCTAAAATGAAGATTTCAAGCCATGGAAATTTACCTAACGGAGCTGCTTCGTTAGCTCTTCGAATGCTTAGCAAACTTCAACCTCAAGCCTCCAATCTCCTCCTTGTGTTTGTGTGATGATGAATTGAGCAATGGCTTGAAGGAAAACCCAAGAAAAACTTAGATTCGAAGAGAGAGAAAACTCTAAAATTTCTTCATGAATCTCACACCTCTGCGCAGCTCCTTCTATTATGAGCATTTAGGGTTCAATTATAGCTTATATATGAGGGCTTTATGAGTCCCATGCAGGCCCATGATGATTAAATCATTTGATTTCCAAAACTTGCCAAAAAACTTCATTCCATGTGCACACACGGGTTAGCATGATATATCCCTCATTCATGGTCAGCAAAGAGCAAATGAGGTGTGAGAAAAAGAATGTTGGTGATTAGGGTGATTGAACATGAGTGGGAATATGGTTTTAGACCATTACCTCCTATGGTGTAAAACTTGAAAAAGTGTTATGACATGAAAGTTATGTTGGCTCAAATTGAGTAAGTTTTGTCATGAGCATGATATGATGAGGATGTGGTATCAAAAGGTTCAAAACAAATGCATTTGGTAACTTAAGATGGAAGAAAACCACACTAGGTCTAAAAATCAAGTTTTCATGGTCATTAAGGCTTAAGTGATCCCATAATTCATCAAACATCATGGATTTTGAGTTCAAGATGATGTTAAGGCAATGTGACACAACTTTCATGTTTGATGAAAATGGATTAGAGGTCTTGAAGTGGATGAAATTGGTCATTGAAATGAAAGACCTAAGACTAGATTTCCAAAAATACCCTTGACTTGTGAAGACCATAAATAAGCAGTATTAGATGTAGCTATTGTAAATGGGTCTCTCACCCTTTGGATTTCTTGTTAGTTCTGTTTTTTGCCGGTGTTTGTAACTAGATTGGAGTAGCCCTAGTACTCATATCTAGTTAATTATGTTTGCTAATAAAAAAAAGGCTAGGGCTTTAGGCCCCCAAATATATAATTTGTTATCAAAGAAATTAAGACCTAAAAAAAAACCTCCATCAATTTAATACTCTCAATAAAAAAATTTCAGCAACTACGTGAATAATGTTAACTATATAATAAGACTAAAAACATTCTCAAATGCATTTATTGCTTATAGAATAATGTTAATGACAGGACTGGTGATCATGTTTCTGGGTCTACTGTTGATGATGAAGGTGACAGCTCTGGGTCTGAGGAAGAGAGTTGATGGTGCTTGTTTATGGTGATCTTTGGATTATGGCTTTTTTTTTTTATTCATAATTTCTCTTTTAACACTTAATGTGCTTTGGCTTGTATTTTGTTTGGGTTCTTTCTCACTCTTAACACTATTGGCTTTGTATGATTGTTCTATGATAATGTTTTTCTCTTGGTATGATTTCTTTAATTATGGCTAAAAGGGGGAAAAGTAGTATGAGGAGTTTGTTGTGCTGGTGGTGTTTCTACTGTTGAGGGGGAGTTTAGTTTTTTTTTTCTCTCTGACAATTTGGTTTGAAGGGGAGCTTTATTTCTCCTTGGAACATGTTAGATTTTTCTGTGGCTTTCTGCTGTTGTTGTGCTCTCTGTTGTGTTCTGGTAGCTCTTGTGATCAATTGGTTGTTTTAGCCAAAATTTGTCAAAGGGGGAGTTTGTTAGTTCTGTGGTTGACAACAATTTTGGTAAAATTTGGTGTTATCACAAGATGTCCTATAGGATGTCTTGACATGTGATCCTAATATTCTTCAGGTGGATTCTTGTTGATGTTGCAAGTATGATGTTGCAAGGTTTAGTTTATGTTTAGTTTATGAAAAGAGTTTTTGCTGGTGCAAATTAACGTGGAGATCTTCTTTAAACAAAAGAGTTTCTGATGTATAATTCGTGGAGTTAAATAAATTGACTTTATTTTCAATTAAAAATATGTTAAATGAAATTGATTATAATAATTTAATAAATAATTTTTGCATCTTAAAAAGCTCAAAAAAAATAATTTTTAAATAAATATTATAATAATTTAATTTAATTTAATTTTGTTATTAGATTATAAAAAATTTCAATTTAAAGTTTACTATAAACCTCATAGAGTGTTGTGTCGGCTCTGCAATTAATATTACTAGAAAGAAAGGTTGGATAAAACTTTAGATTAAAATCGACTCTATCTTAATATTGTAAGTCATCTCAAAACTAATCATAGTGTCATGATCGTTGAGAAAGCATTAAAATGCTTATATAGAAACTATTACACAATTAAATAAGCATAAGTAAATAAATGTTCCTTTCATTATATATGGACCTTATTTTTATTAAAAAAATATATTATCTCATACTATTTTGCACAATTAAATAAGCATAAGTAAATAAATGTTAATTTTATAGGTTTATATTAGTTAAACTATTAATATATTTTTATTATAATAAATAGTACAAAATGAATTATTGTAGTGACAATTTAAGAGAGATACAAATTTTATTAATGGAAGAATACAATTGAAAGAATAAAAATTAAATTTACAATAAAATAACACTATAAAAAATTACAATAAAAATTAAAAGTTTTAATGTTTTTAATAAATATCATTTAGATTAAACTTGTCAATTATTTAAACAGATAGAAAGTACTCCCTCCATTTTTATTATAAGTTGTTTTTTTTTACTTTTCACACATATTAAGAAATATAATAATTATGATATAAAAAAGAAAAATTATGAATAATTTATAAAATTATTCTTTATTAATAATATTGTAAAGATAAATTTACATAATTAAAAAAATAATAATAAATATTTAGAGGTATAAAAGAAAAAATAACATTAATAATTTATTGATATTTTAAAACGACTTATATTGTGGTGTAAAATATTATTTCAAAATAATTTATAATAAAATAATTAAAATAATTTTTTTTCTACGTAAATTATAAAAGATTCACATCTATAATTTTAAAATACTTATTAAAACATTCAATCAGATCCTACCCGATAGATATTTGTCTAAAAAATTGTAACTAACCTAATAAAAATAGTATCATTAAATAATTTAGCTGGATGCATTTATTTAAATATTCCATTCATATAATTTATTTACTTTTTGATTGAAAAGAAAATCTAATAACTATATTGAGTTCATAAATATGAGATAGATTATTTATCACACTTTCTAGTTTCCACTCTCTTCTGTGTTTAAGGGTTGCTTTTAAATCTTCCCGCACCTAAATCTATTCTCATAACATAACATCACACACAACCCTAGTTTGTACAGAGTGTTATTTCTCTCTCATTCTTTGTTTCAATTCAACATCAAAATCAATTCTTGTTCAAGAAATTCAACATCAGTATGTCGAAGGAAGTCATTATCCGTGAGGTCTGGGCATACAATTTAGAGTATGAATTCAATCTCATCCGTCGAGCTATTCTCATCCGTCGAGCTATCCATCAAAATCATTTTATCATCTCAATGGATACTGCATTTCCCGGCGTGATTCATTCTTCCAAAATTGACCATCGTCGTCTTCAACCCTCTGATTATTACCGTTACTTGAAGGCTAACGTTGATGATCTTAAAATCATCCAAGTTGGTCTCACCCTTTCGGACTCCAAGGGAAACCTTCCTGACTTTGGAAGCAATAACACTTACATTTGGGAGTTTAATTTCAGTGATTTTGACATCAATCATGATCTTTGCAATCAAGATTCCGTTGATATGCTCCGCCGTCAAGGAATCAACTTTGAGCGCAATATTTGTCACGGTGTGGATTCAATGCGTTTCGCTGATTTAATGTTGTCGTCGATACTTGTTTTTAAGGAATCAATTATTTGGGTCACGTTTAGCAGTGCATATGATTTCGGATATTTGGTGAAAATTTTGACCCGAATGAATTTGCCAAACCGGTTAGAGGAATTTTTAAACATCATAGAAATATTGTTTGGAAGAAGTGTTTACGATATGAAACACATGATGAAGTTCTGCAACTCTTTGTATGGTGGTCTCGAGCAAGTAGCTAGTATCCTTAATGTGAATCGGGCTGTTGGAAAGTCACATCAAGCTGCATCCGATAGTTTGTTGACGTGGCATGCATTCCTCAACATGATGAAGACTCATTTTAAGGATGATGAAGGTCGCAAGCATGCCGGAGTGCTGTTTGGATTACAAATTGCAGCTTAATGAATAGAATATAAAAGAATTGTAATGAAAATTGAAGTATATCAATGAATAGAATATAAAAGAATTGTAATGAAAATTGAAGTATATCAAATATTCATTCTTTTATTATTTGTTTATTTTGTTGGAAGTCTGTCAAATTTGTTAATATGTTATATTGCTATTTTCCTTTCCGTCTTTAATATGTTATATCACTATTTCCCTGTCAAATTTGTTGTTAATATGTTATATCGCTATTTCCCAAATCGCAACCAAATCTCCCCAATCTAAGATTGAAACTCAAAAACCTTAACTCAACAAAGCATCCAATTAACTAAGGAGAGATAGTCAATCGAACACGAAAAACATGAATTACGGCAAGGCAAGATGAGACAGAGGGAACTTACCAACCAGAGCGAATCCAAGGTCGTCTAAAGGTTAAGGTATGTTCTTCGTTCTCTCCTCGTTCCTCTTTTGCTTGCGTTGAATGCTATTTTTGCAGAAGAAATTAGGGTCTGCCTCTATGTAAATTTCTTTCTTGTACGTGCTTGTTGCTTATGTTCTCCTCACCATGTGTTCGTCGTTTTTCCCGTCTCAAATCATCTCTTTTATAGGCCTATATGAATTAAATTTCCAATCTCATACTTGAGTACGAGATTGAGTTGCTGATTTTGTGTTTGATTGCATCATTGATCTTACCGTGTTTAACTTAGGATTTATTATTGTACAAAGTTTTGATTTTGTAAGGTTTATACAGCTATTAATTGTGATTCTGATTACTTGATATTTCCTTTCAATCTTGTTGATTATGCCTTGATGAATCGAAATTTTGTTGCCCATTATTTATTGATGATTGTGATTTGCAATGAATACTTGTGATTTCTTCCATTGCTTTCACCGAACAGTGTTTTTATTTTCCTTGATCCTTTCCTTATTTGAAGATTCAATTCCAAGCATGCTTCATGATTATCTTGCCGTGATTATATGATTCCATCTTCCATTGGCATGTTGATAAGGCTTATGCGTCGGATTTGCACATTTCAGTCTTGCACCAATTGGTATCTTTCTCCCTTATGGAATCAACCTGAGTTTTGATAATCAGTTGCTTCACTCTACTTCATCACAAAAGTAGAATTGGAAAGATGTGGAAATTCAGAGTACAAGTGAGGGTTGTGGTGATTGGTTTTTTGGTATGCTAACCAAGATTTGAGTTTTGTTAGAAACTTGTTTTTTATATGATACCAATTTTATGAGCAAATTTGCAAGCAAGCAGTCATAGATTGTATTCGTGTTTGAAGGCAAGGTTTGACCAAGACGTGACATTAAAAAATGGCTTGTGCTTGAATTTGTTGCGTGATCGGGTAGACTTCTGGGAAGTGGCAGATTTAGGTTGAGTCATAAATAGAAGCAATGTGTATTTATCTCCAACATGGTACGTAAACAAGAACTCTCCCTTGGAAAACTAAACGATATATTTTTTCTTTGGCACTTTTTTATCAACTCTGAGGGAATGAATTATAAATCTAATATTTTGGATATTATCTCAACAGTGATTTCCTGAATTTCCAGTACCGTTATTGCTAGGGATCTCCTTAGGATTATTGCTTCAACGGAAGAAAAAAAATATCCCAAGTTATTTGCAACTTAAATGGCTTTGGATCCTTTGCAAGTACTTCTGCATCTATCTTTGCGGGCAAGAAGTCTAGTCGCGACAACAAACTGTGACGGTGCCTTAACTCTTATTGTCTTGGATTCAAGCTTATTTGACAATGCTTTGAGTTGATCCAAACTCTTTTGAAGTGGAACGAATTGAGAAGAAGTAGAAGATTGCTCAAAAATCTTGGATGAAGAATGAAGTAGATTGATTTAGCTTGCCCAAATTTTTGTTTCAACATAAGATCAACGCCGACGGGGCAATGGTTTGGAAGAAGTCATGGCTGAATTTAGCTTCCCAATTTAAAATCTTTTCAAATAGATTAGACATTAGTCATCCTTAGTTGGTTCTTTTCCACTTGAGAGAGGTATGTGGCATACTTGTTGATTCTATATCCAAGTTGGAGCTTTTCTCCCAATGTGAATTAAAGATCTCTCTTCCACGTGTTTGTGGTAGTTAATTTGAATATTCTCCTTAAGATGACAACTCGTCTCTTCTTCACTAAAATCCACCATAACAAACCCTTTTCAATTTGTACCCCAAACTACGATGTTTTGATCCTTTATTGGTACGTAGGCACACGACTTTGTGTCTTGCCAAACACAAAAACAATAAAAAAACATTTCTCTTCTCATCAATCAATCCAAAGTAGCAAACAATTTAACCATAACACAAATACAACAAGAGGTTCCTACAGAATATATAGATACTTAGGGTGCTAATACTTTCACTTAGTATAACCAACCCCCAAACCTTATATCTCTTTATTGCTTTTGTTTTGCATTACATATTTATGGGTTATTCCTTCTTCTCCTCTTTCCTTGGATAAATTACAGATCAGTGGTGATATCTTAAGATTTGTGAAGCCTAGCTAATTTGATAGCTATGGTCTCTGATTCTCACTGCGACAAATTGGTTCTCAATCTGGAAAGTTTTCCATCTCAAACACGTATGACATTATGCTTCAATATTATATTGATGAAATACATTACAAATGGAAAGATATATGGCATATATCTGTTTCAGAAAGAATGCACTAATTCATCTGGAAAATGAGTCATAAAGGCCTTATTACAAATGATTTTCTTAACTGGTGGCAACTTTGTGATAACCTATGCGACATATGTGGCATGCTGTCTAACTTTGTTCTGCACTCTCTTCGAGATTGCACTCTCCCTAAAGTGTTCTGGCCAACAATGGTTAGCCATGATATTAAGGATCTTTTCTTCTCTTGCTCGCTGCTTGACTGGATTGACGAGAATATAACGCATCAGATGTCCTAGGAGGTGGATGATTGGTTGGATTTGTGGGCGTTTCGCTGCCACCGTCTTTGGTATTGGAGAAACAAAATTGTTCATGACCCTCATTTTATGTTACCTTCTAATCTGGTGCATGAAGTTTTTAATGATGTTTCACTTTATAGAACCAACACAAGTCATTATAGTAGACTGCGACCGGCTAGGATGGGTCAGAAAATCAATTTTTTGTATCCTCCACCGTTAGGATGGATTTGCCTTAACATTGATTGTGCTATTCTCACTGGTTCTGTTGCCAAGTGTGATGGGATATTCCAGGACAGTCATGGAAATTAGTTAGAAGGATTCAATAAACGCATTGGTATTTGTAACAGTACTCTTGCTGAATTTTGGGGTGTGCTTATCGAATTTGATTTTGCATGGAAGAGAGGCTTTAAGAAACTTTTGGTTCAAAGTGATAACACTATTGTTGTGTCTCTTCTCCTTAGCAAGACGAGGATACAACAACAAGGGGCTAACATGTCAAGATATATTCTTTAGTATATTCATATATTTGAAGAAGTTCAATTTAAGCATATCTTTTGAGAGGTAAATCAGTGTGTTGTGTAACACCCTTTTTCTACCCAAAAATATCAAGGCAAAATAACACATAAATCAAAGTGAATAAATAAATCTCATTAAAAAGCCACTAAAATGGCGTACATTTCTCAAAATCATCAAAATTAGTCCATACTCCGTAAGTACGGGTTTTTCCCAAAACACATCAAAGCATCATAAACAACGGAATTCAAAATATAATTCAAAGTTTTCCTCAAAGAGGGAAATTAATCAAAATAACGTCAATAGTATAAAATCAACTCAAGGAAGCCAACCCGATGTTACATATCAGAGCAAGACCCTCTAAGCTGACCAAAAGACTAAAACGCTCAAAAAATTCAAAACTAACTCCTCGCCGGCGTCCACGGCTAAATTGGAACATCTGCACGTTACCCACGTGGAGGTAACATTCAAACAGGCAAGGTGAGTAAAACAGTTCATTATAATCAATGTATAACAATTAATGCATAAACGGCATCATAATCATATTTAACACATTCATATCCTCAATTATGCCTCAAAGGCCACAACGTCATAATTTATACACAAAGGCTCATAAATGCAAATGCAATATAGACGCAATGCATGTGGTACCAATCATCATAGCATGATGGACAATAGGCCATCAACCCTCCATAGATCCCCATCAATAGGATCGGAGCACATCAAAATACTTCACATCCACACAGTGGGATTGAAGCCAAAGAAATCGAATGCGCATGAATGCATGATGCACACGTCACAATAATAGTCCTCACAATTCAGCATATGGTGCATAATCATTCATCATACTCAGCATCATCACATAAATCACATAAATCATCATATCTCATGTTATCACATAGTTCATCAAATCATGGTAGTTTCATCATATTAACTCAATCGATACATCACAAAAAACTATCATACATCATGCACACATCACCCAAAACCCACTGTCAAACTCGGGGTAATCCATCCCAGAAATCCCATAATTACACATCACGGCATCGTTGCAAAATAATCAATTTCGCGAACTCTGCTACGTTCGCTGGCTCGCTCGCTAGGCGAGTTGGTAGCGAGCCTTCGCTGGCTTGCTCGCTAGGAGATCCTGTAGCGAACCTTCGCTGGCTTGCTCGCTAGGCGAACCTATAGCAAACCTTTGTTGGCTTGCTCACTAGGAGAATAGAGCGATGACAGCAAAAACCTGTTATGACCAGAACTGATTCCTATCCAAATACTCATACGATTTACTTACCCAAAGCCCCTAAAACATCATTAAATCATCCCTAATGTCATACGGCGATAACGACACCAAATCTATGGTTTATTAGGCCAATCTAGCAACATTTGCACTGCCTAAAACACTATTTTCCTGCAATTGCTCTGAGTGCATCAAAGTTACTCACATTTGAATATTCCTATTCCTACAAGGTCAACCATATCACAATCCAAGGTTTTGGCCACGAAGGCCTAAGGTTTCCTAATTCTCATGTTTCACATCAAACAGTCAGGGATACTAACCACTAACCACAACCCTCAAGATTTCATTATCAGTTTCCCTTATTTTCTCACAAGCAACCCAAAATACCTTAAATCTTAAACTACGTAAACTAACCATAAACACATCTAAAGGCATACATAGAAAACCATGAACATCGATACTCCCCATACCTTGGTCGATTCGCAGCTTTCACGAGTAACTTTGGGATCTTCTGCCTCCAACCTTTCCTTCAGAGCTCTGGCCACCAAACTTTCACGGTTAACACAAATGAATTCAAATTTCCTATCAGAACTCTATTTTGCCAACTTAGTCTTGGGCCTCACAAATTGGGCTTTTCCTTCAAATGCCCAAATTGCCCTTATTTCACTTATTTTCCATTTAATTAATAATAATACTAATAAATTAATATTATATGCTATTAATCAAATAAATACCCGAAAATGTACATTTTTTCCAATATTCACAAAACCACCGGAAATTCACCAAAACATGAATATTCTCAATTAAATAATTAATTAACATATTCCGATTAAATTTGGGGTGTCACATGTTGACTTCTTAGCTAAGATATATCTAGACAACGATGGTGATTGTGTTTGGTTCGAGACGTGTCCAGTTGATTTAAGAAATGCCTTTTTTTTATCGGTTTGGTGTGCCGAGTAGGCGTTTAGCCTAGTTGTTCCTTGTTCTAGCCTTTGGCCCTCTTTGAATACTAAAAAAAATCAGATCACATATTTGAGATTCGGGTTTACCAAACTAAAGTGTCGTGACTTGCTGGAATGTTTGGAGGGCTAGAAATAATATATTGTTCAATGACGCCTTGTTTGATGTTGATGACATTGCCAACGATATGAAATTCACTTCGTGGAATTGGTTGATACTAGATAAAGAGGATAGTAAGAAGTGTAGGTTGTATGATTCGTTTAAATTCTCGTTTGATTTTCTATAACTATTTTGTTTCTATTGGTGGTTGTAGTTCTTTGGTATGAGATTTCCTTAATCTCCTATTAATAAAATTGCTTATAAAAAAATTAAGAGAGATACAAATTGTATTAATGGAAGAATACAATTGAAAGAATAACAATTAAAGTTACAATAAAATAACACTAAAAAAATAACAATAAAAATTATAAGTGATCATGTTTTTAATAAATATCATTTAGATTAAACTTGTCAATTTTTTAAAGAAAAAATGTTGACGTACTCATAGTGTAAAATTTTTTTACACTGTCAATCAATGACGACCATGCACTCCGCCAAATCATATTGAAAATTATAAACTAATTATATGACATGCTAGAATGATATATTTCTATTGCATGACAGTGTAAAAAACATATAATTGGAAAGTAATCATAGCCTAATCATACTAAACACTTTTACACTGTCAATACATAACAATTAAACCCTTTCAAACAAAACGCTATTATAAGACACATATTAGATAACACTTTTCCATAAAAAGTGTTATTATAGTATGTATCATTAATAGCACTTTCTCTTCAAAACGCTATTGTAGTACACTTTTTTTTACACAAAATCATTCTTTTGGTGTATATATATATATTGCATTTGCATTTGCATTTTACAACATTAGAATTCATAAAATAATAATGACTAAGCAGCTAAAATATTTGAAAATAAAATAATAATGACAAATGTGATACCATATATATCTATACCACTGCCATAATAAACACAGAAGGAATTGTATCTATGTATTAATTTGGCAAAGAGTACTTCAAACCAAAATATTTTATAAACACAGCTAAATTTTCAGACTGATCTACCTCTGCCTTCATTTCAGACTGTTGAATCATAAAATGTATTCAGAAATAAAATTTCCATTAACCCACTAAATTATCAACCAAGACATACAAAACACCTTGAGACGACTGCTTGTAGCCTCGTATTCACTTAGCTTCTGTGATAGGAATCTCAGTTTTGCTTTCTTCACGAACTCACATAATTTCATCTTCGCTAGCACATAACTAGTGCCACAGAGCAGCTCGAGCAATATTTGGAAAGTTTGGCAACTCCTCACATCATACTCAAAAGAGGCCAAATATACTCCTGTTCCTTACAGACCAAAGTAACCAATATATCCAAATCAAAATCTACTCCGCTGCCTAAACTTTTCAACCTGACACGAACAGACCTAACCTACATACATGGGAAAAAATAATGCTACAGTTAAAAATACTTCATAAATCATCTTGGAATTGGAAACAGTAAATAAGTATAATACTTTGCTTTTGATGCACTGTGAATGTAAACTTTTTAACATTATCATCCAATGTTGTTTTGGGATTGCACTCAATGAGCTTGTTTGAATAAATTACTAAAATGAGATGCCAATTGACAAACTCATTAAATGACATGGCAAAACATTACCAGAAAATCGTTATTTGACATTGTTATTTGACCACTGTTGTCACTACATGACAAAGTCACTTTTGCACCATAAAACAACAGGTTGTGGTTTAGTGGTGTGAAAGACATTAACTTTGGTCAAAAAAGCTTACAACATAAGTATGTATGAAATTAATAAATATATTATGCCCAATGACCATAACTAGCTGGCCACAACTGTCTTTACTCCATTTATTGATCAACCAATGAAAAAGCTGTAAAAAAATAATCTTCCACTTTTCACCTCACAACATGTGAGTATGTGAAAAAGTGAACATATTATGAAATAGTGAATATGTGCAAAAGTGAACATATTGTGAAAAGTGAAAATAATCTTGTACCATGAAACATATTTCATATCATTTTCATGGAAATATATCAACAATTATTACAAAATTGGATTAGGAAATTGAACATATTAAACAAACAAAAACTCACATATCTGAATATGTGCAAGTGCAGTTGCATTGTCACCGTTTCCCAATGCGTTTTCATGTACTTTCTTTGCGGCCTGAAATAAAACAAAATAAAAATCTTTACGGATTAATATAACCAATGGAAACAAGTTGAAAAAACAATGAATAAGATATCAAATGACCCATCCGGAGGCCTTTACTAGATCTACAGTATGATCAAGCCTATAAAATACCTGGATTGCTCCACGGGATTCCTCTAGCTCTGCATAGGCATATCGTAGCATTTCTGAATCTGTTCACAAATGAAAGACAGCACAAGGAAATGACAGAATTTTCAAAAATTTCATAGTCTTTCCAAAGTTGTTCAATTTGATTGGTAGGAGTAATAGTAGCCCTCTGATAGACTTTCCTAATAACAGTCATCTGATATGGTTTTTCTTGTTCATGTACAGGCTGCAACTGAAATTGACCCAAAAAAAGTTGAAAATCGATACCGAATTATGCAACAAGAATTGCAGAAAACACAATATTAACTAACCGACAATGACTTTAGAAAGGATATGTACTCCATCCACAAAGGGCCAGATGTTATGTCTGCTCCTGTTAGCACATCATTAGAAAGATGTGTCAATATACATACATATATAAGTGCTACAATAATCAAAGGAAAACTGAAATACAAAAGTAATAGGACAATGAGAAACAAGTTACTGATACAGTTGAGCATAAACTCAAAGGCTTTTATGGTCTCTTCTTGACCCTTTGTGCCCTTCTTGTCATTGATCTTTCTAATGAAACAAACGTAACACCGTCTATAAACAAGGATAAACAACACTGAATTATCACATATAATCAAAACCTTTCAAACAACATATCCAAAAGGAAACTAATATATCAACCATTGTCATAATCAGAATAAGAAAATGACATACCAGAGAGGAACTTAAAGACAGTTCAACAAACAGCGACTAAAAATCTGCTTGGTAGCGTCATCATTATTTACACCCATCTGTGCCTCCACATACTGCTTCCAAAACTTGGCCTAAATACAAATCAAAATAAGCATTGTTAAAAACTAGTTCATTACATCGTTAAGCTGAAATCCATTGGTTGTACTCATCCATCCTTATTATGAAGGAGCTTGAACTTGCGGAACCTCCTCCGCCATATGCCTTCATGATGACAGTGCAGAATACTCATTAATATTTTATCAGTGTTAAAATATGAAATTGATAAGACAAAAAAATGTAGAAGCAAGAAGCCGCACCTTAGCAACTTCAGAAGTATCAGTAGCACTGTCAGAGCTGCGCAAGCACATTTTGAGATTATTCCGTTGCATGAATATCACAGCTCCTATGGGCCTGTCATTGACAAAAATGCTCAGTGGATCAGATTCTAGAATTTGATAATTCTGTGACCAAATTAAAAATCCATAATAAGAATTGGTAGGCAATCATTTCTATATGAAGTTGTTAGGAAAAAACTTAGATTCTTCACTCCACCACTCATAAGAACATGAATTAAATGAGGATACTCGGACATAATTGTGTACCCTACCCTCCAACAGTTACAATCAAAGGAAGAATGAACAAATTTTGGAATCAGCAACCAATAATCTGGATTCAAATGCTTTTTTTTATCAATACTCTTGCTGAATTTCAATCCCAAACGTTGACAAGCCATTAGAACTAAACAATTGCATGCTTTTTGTTATTCTGAAGAAAATATCGAGCCATAGTCAAATTTTAATTGAACTTTCATTACTGTAAGATAACCTATGAAAAAATTACTCTTCTAGTAAAATAATTAGAAGCATAAATTTAGTAAATCTTCGAAATAAATTACCTCACATCAAACCAATAGCAGTACTTTTTACACTAAGAAGCAAGCCAATTTCATCACTTAAGTTGGAGTTCCCATCTGCCCGAACTCCCTACACAGTAACCAAGGCAACAAAACATGATTACAGGTTTCAACCACAAAATATAGTGGGTCGGGAGGGACCACATTACCAATGCATGATGCTGTTATAATCAATCAAAATGGAAATTATTAGTTCTTCATGAAGTACTAAAAACACCAGCATTACTATTACAGCAAGTTAAGAACTATAAAACCTAAGATGATTAAATCCTGATACATTACCAGGCACTCTCCATAAAGCCCTCTACCCAACCGAACCCTGAAAACGTTTTTCAGCAATTTACTTGCAGCATTCCGACGAGCGGAAATAGATGAATTTCCTTTAGCAATTAACTCTTCAACACTCAATTCCATCAGCTGCAATACATATTTATTCAAGCATAGAAAATATTTAGCAAATACATAATAACAAGAGATAAATTGACAACAATTTACAACAAGAGTAAAAACTACGGATGCTTTTGGTTTTTGTAATGTTAGCAAGGCACATAAAAGCAAGTAAGCAACAAAATAGATGGAAGCTATAGCCGGAAATGTTGCAGTAGTACTTTATGACAGTCTAACAGAAAGACTCTGATAGTGACCAGACCGAGCCCTGCAATCTTCATCATAAATTCTACTCTTGTTTACCAACTCAGAAAATCGCCTAATTTCCTGATAACCAACAGCTTGCTTGATTTCAGGCCTCAACCCATTCACAAACTTGAGACACTTGGATCTCTCATCATTAATAGTGTTGTAATGAGGAAAAAACTTAATCAATTCCTTAAACCTTGCGGCATACTCGGACACAGTTGAGTTACCCTGCTTCAGCTCAAGGAATTCAATCTCCTTCTTTCCACGTACATCTTTTGGAAAATACTTCTCCAGAAATGCCTCTCTAAAAACATCCCAAGTAACCACAATCTCATCCTCTTCAAACCTTTGGCGAGTATTACCCCACCAGTCCTCAGCTTCCTCTTCAGGCATATGAGTGCCAAACTACACCCTCTATGCATCCGAACAGTTCATGACTCGAAAGATCTTCTCAATCGCTTTCAGCCATACTTGTGCTTTGTCAGGTTCATGGGTTCCCTTGAAAATCGATGGATTGTTCCTTTGGAACCTTCCCAAATCACAAAACTCGTCCTCGGTGTTGTTTCCAACATTCACATTGGCTTGAGGATTCTGCCCAATCGCTCCAGCCAACCTCGTCAACGCCTCAGCAATTGCTTCATCATTCCTACCTGCAACCATTGTTCTTGATTCCCACAATAAATCCTCGTTAGAACAACCATATTGATAGTGATACACACACATACCAAATGCATAAGGGAATGAACACATTAACAACTTGCTCAACTGACCGACCTGCTCTGATACCACTAATGTAACACCCCCTTTCTATACCCCCAAATAAACAAATAAACCATTTAACACGTATTAAAATTTCATCATAGTATAAATAAAACATGGTATAAAAGAGGTATGTCACATCATCACAAAATTAACATACAACACCTGCTCGATAAAAGACATGAAACAGTGGGGTAGTTTTAACAGAGGAACTTAGTCCTTACACCCACATTTCAATATTTAGAATTAAAAGCAGAAAATCTAAACATTGAATCAATTTGAACATGTTAATCATATAAATACATATCATTCAGTTTGATTCACCATATCATTCATGTTTACATAAACATTTGTCATCAGATACATATACAAATGTATCTCAAAAGAATGTTATACAGTTCTAACTACCCGGTGCTACATATCAGAGCTTAACCGACCAAAAGAATGAAGTTATACTTCACAAAAGACTTCCATCAAAGCTAATCTGCAATGCCTCATAGAGCATTATAAAACAGCAGAAGGGTGAGAAATATTATCATAATAATCAATGCATATAATTATATATATACAAACATAGAATACACATATTCCGCATTTCTCACCACAATTCATTATCACCATCACATACATCACAATATATGTATATATATATATATATATATATATATATATATATATATATATATATATATATATATATATATATATATATATATATATATATATATATATATATATATATATATATATATATATATATATATATATATATATATATATATATATATATATATATATATATATATATATATATATATATATATATATATATATATATATATATATATATAAACAAATATGGGATGATCACCAAGCATATTTATTATGCACACATCCATAATTCTCATCAATTCACATAACATCCATATATACATACATTCACACAACATTTATCTCTATGCCATGTAACTCAATGCAACTCAATGCAAACTCATGCCATATGGTACCAACACTTGTTATCATTTTTCGGTTTTTACATTAAACCGGGTCCGTCCCCTAGACCGATAACAACAAAAGCCCGTCCTCTAAGCTTTCAAACCCACCCTTCTAGGTTTGGGACAAGTCACTAGTCTCCACGAAACTAGCAAGCATTGCCTCTTGACTAAATGATGCGTATGAAATCAATCAACAAATGCACTTAAGACCGTTCTCGCATCTTAATCCCATGCATTATCAAATAATTCATCACACAAGAATTATAACATGATTGCACACTCACACATCATATCAAAGCATTCATACTTTCAACATCATCATATTTATCAAGCAATGCACACATATTCACAATATGTTCTCATGCATTATTCACAATATTGCATACAATCAATATGCATTCATAACTCAATACCATCACCACATTATTCAAGCAATGCACACATATTCACGATATGTTCTCATGCATTATATATGCCAAAAGGACACATTTCACAATATTGCACAATTTAGGATTCACGCCATACGGCTACCCTCAACATATATATAACAACACACAATTACTCATTTCAGATCAAGATTGAACACAATCGAACCAAACAATCAACATCGAATAAAATCACAAAGAAATGAAAATGATGTCACGCTCACTGGCTTGCTCGCCTAGCGAACACTCGCTACCTGTTCGCCTAGCGAACAAGCTCGCGAAGGCAAACAGAAGCTACTGTAAGGCTTCGCTACCTACTTGCTGCAGCGAGGTCCTAGCGAATCCTTCGCTACCTCACTCGCTATCAGCGAACAAGATCAAATACATTCTGTCCAAGTCTGAGACCACTCGCTAGCTTGCTCGTTTAGCGAGTTGCTAGTGAACACTCGCAACCTGCTCGCCTAGCGAAGGTTCTAGCGAACGTCTGCGATGTTCAAAACCCTCACTGTCCAAAACTCTCTAAAATCACCCGATTCAATTCCAACGAGTTCCAGTACTCTTAGTCCAACAATCCTCGACTAGTCTACACTACTTATTCTGGATCCCAACCGTTAAAACCTTGATTCTACCGATTAAACTCATCTATGCCCTAGAATGGAAAATGGAGAAAAACATCCAAACAATCCATACAATCCATACATAATCATACACATTTACAATATAATGATATTTCACATCCTTACCTTGATTAAATCGGAAGCTAGGAGTTGTTCTTGATGATTCCAAGCTTTTTCCCTTTCTTTCTTCTCTTTTCTCCTCTTCTCCTTTCTTCCTCTTCTCTTTCTCTTATGTTTCTCTCTTTTCCTTTTCTTTCCATTTTATTTTCTTTCCATTTTTCCTTATATTCTTTCCATTTTATTTTCTTCCCTCATATTTCTCCTCTCAATTATCTACCAACAATTCCAATAATTAAAATAATCCAAATAAATCAATTATTTAATATGAATAATTAATTATTGAAAATTGAGTTGTTACAAGGATACTCGGACATAATTGTGTACCCTACCCTCCAACAGTTACAATCAAAGGAAGAATGAAAAAATTATGGAATCAGCAACCAATACTCAGGATTCAAATGCTTTTTTTTTATCAATACTCCTGCTGAATTTCAATCCCAAATGTTGACAAGCCATTAGAACTAAACAGTTGCATGCTTTTTGTTATTCTGAAGAATTGATCGAGCCATAGTCAAATTTTAATTGAACTTTTATTACTGTAAGATAACCTATGAAAAAATTACTCTTCTAGTAAAATAATTAGAAACATAAATTTAGTAAATCTTCGAAATAAATTACCTCACCTCAAACCAATAGCAGCACTTTTTACACTAAGAAGCAAGCCAATTTCATCACTTAAGTTGGAGTTCCCATCTGCCCGAACTCCCTACACAGTAACCAAGGCAACAAAACATGATTACAGGTTTCAACCACAAAATAGAGTGGGTCGGGAGGGACCACATTTCCAATGCATGATGTTGTTATAATCAATCAAAATGGAAATTATTAGTTCTTCTTGAAGTACTAAAAACACCAACATTACTATTACAACAAGTTAAGAACTATAAAACCTAAGATGATTAAATCCTGAAACATTACCAGGCACTCTCCATAAAACCCTCTACCCAGCCGAACCCTGAAAACCTTTTCCAGCAATTTACTTGCAGCATTCCGGCGAGCGGAAATAGATGAATTTCCTTTAGCAATTAACTCTTCAACACTCAATTCCATCAGCTGCAATACATATTTATTCAAGCATAGAAAATATTTAGCAAATACATAATAACAAGAGATAAATTGACAACAATTTACAACAAGAGTAAAAACTACGGATGTTTTTGGTTTTTGTAATGTTAGCAAGGCACATAAAAGAAAGTAAGCAACAAAATAGATGGAAGCTATAGCCGGAAATGTTGCAGTAGTACTTTATGACAGTCTAACAGAAAGACTCATAATTTGTATTAATCATGGTCACTTCAAATAACTAAAATCATTAATAGCACTCTTATATCCAGTCTATTAAACCCAGTAGTTGCTAAAATAGAATAGTTAAGAAGATAGGTGGATTACCAAAATTCATCAAAAAAGTCCTTATGATATCCAATTTCTTTCTGGATCTATTTGAATGCTCCTCAAGGGTACAAATCTAAGCATTGAAATTTTCTTGAGGCACAGCAGAACCATACCCTTTCTCTTTATACTTCCTAGTGATTGCTTGGTAATCTGTCTCCCAAGAGTTTGCAGAAGCTTGATCAAACTCCATGTCACTGAATACAAATATCAGATGAGTTTAATGCACAGAACTTGACGTTAACTTGATGTTTTGACAAGTTTTGCAACAACTCTATAACTATTTTTTTCTCTGAGGCATTTAATCGAACATCTAACATACATATCAATTATAAGAGCAAAAAATATCAATTCTAGTATGCTTAAGAAATACCTGTGCTTTCCTTCAAAATAGTGATTCTGAAGCTTTAAAGAGAGACAAAGATCACAGAGTGGAACGAGGTTATTAACTATCGTTGCTGCAGAGATTGTCGAGCTCGTTGTCATCACCGTGTCGACATCAGAACTATCTGAACTCATAACCTTTGACCAAGTACAGGATTGCTGCTAATGAAGGCTCGTGGAGCTGTTGGTGTCGCAGTTGTCGCGCGTTGTAGATGCGAATGACGTCGAGTTTGTGTAACGAAAGAGGCTTATGACAATACTGATCCATATTTCTCCGCAAGTTAAGCGTTGTGCTTTGTCCTTGTTTATGGAGGAGAAGATAACAACAATAGTGAAAATGAGAACCACAAATCAAAAACTGCGTCGAAACTGTGGATGTTGCAATAGTCACTGATGAAGTTCAAAGTTTAAAGTCAAACGGTATACCTCATATTCAAAGTCAAATTGGAAAGCAAACACAAGAATGATCAAGTTCAATTAGAGGACCAAAGTCCATCTAAACATCTCACACTTCAAATTCAGGTGGAAAGGCATGATCAAATGAGACTTGTGGCACAAGGTATGCATCCAATGGACCCATAAACATGCTAGGCAGAACCTCAAGCATGTTAACAAAAGCTAACAAGGCTTAAGAGGTGCTCAAGGGATCATACGTGATCATGTCCCAAATTTAGGTCAAGGATTGGATGCATGCACGTAGTGAAAACAACTTTGAATTTGAGATATCCACTAAAAATAAAAGAAAGCTCAAATAAAATCTAAATAAAATACCCAAATTAAGTGAATCAATCACAAATCAGATTGCAAAAGATCAAAGCAAGAATTAACTCAAAGCACCACCAATTGCATCAAACAATGCAAGGTGTTCCACTTATCAAGCAAACATCGAGGGTCCGAAAAAACCAATTAAAAACAAATGAAAAATGATCATCAAGACCTCAAACCAGCCCTCAAATGAGCCTCAATCTAACACCTAAGTGTGAGAGGAAAATTGGTCAAAGGGGGTGTTTTAATTATGGTCAAAGATCAAGTTCAATTCAAGGTATCAACCATAAAACACCTTTAATCATCAATTCAATTAAAAATAGAAAAAATAATTGAAAAATAAAATAAAAATATTGAAAAATATCCTAACATCTTGAAATAACATAAATGTATTTTATGGGATTTTTGAAATGCTTAAAACCATTTTAAAATGAATTAAATTGAAATTGCAATAAAAAGAAAATAAAATGAATTAAGGATATGGAAAGGGGTGCACTAGCAATTCTGGTTGAACTAGGATCCTTTGTTCACACGCATATGGGCCCCAAAATGGGGGGCATGGATAACAAATGAATCAAAGCCCAGCCCAAAATGAAATCAGCAAAAGACAAAACTCAAACCATTAGTGAAACGCACCGTTTCACTAATGGGATTGTCCTCAGGTCAAAACAAAAGGCGCCACACAACCAACACATGGGCGACACATCAACCTGGCCAAAAAGTCTCACAGCCACATCAGTGTCCTCATCAGACACCGGAGTTAGGGCTCCGATCGTCTTCTCCGAGAGGCTCGTCAGAGCTCAGACTTCAAACCACCATAAAAATGAAAACATCTGGTACCATTTTCAAGATTTTTTCACGTAGAATCCAAATATCATGTTGGCTTTTGAAAAAGGTTCCTCTAACTTGGAGAAAACAAGCCACAAAAGTGTGATGCACAAACTGAAATTCAAACAAACAGCCAACAAAATGATCCAAACATGGCCTACGTGAAGTATGGCTTCAGATGCACCAGTTATGAACCTAAATAAGTGCCTAAAATGAAGATTTCAAGCCATGGAAATTTACCTAACGGAGCTGCTTCGTTAGCTCTTCGAATGCTTAGCAAACTTCAACCTCAAGCCTCCAATCTCCTCCTTGTGTTTGTGTGATGATGAATTGAGCAATGGCTTGAAGAAAAACCCAAGAAAAACTCAGATTCGAAGAGAGAGAAAACTCTAAAATTTCTTGATGAATCTCACACCTCTGCACAACTCCTTCTATTCTGAGCATTTAGGGTTCAATTATAGCTTATATATGAGGGCTTTATGAGTCCCATGCAGGCCCATGATGATTAAATCATTTGATTTCCAAAACTTGCCAAAAAACTTCATTCCATGTGCACACACGGGTTAGCATGATATATCCCTCATTCATGGTCAGCAAAGAGCAAATGAGGTGTGAGAAAAAGAATGTTGGTGATTAGGGTGATTGAACATGAGTGGGAATATGGTTTTAGACCATTACCTCCTATGGTGTAAAACTTGAAAAAGTGTTATGACATGAAAGTTATGTTGGCTCAAATTGAGTAAGTTTTGTCATGAGCATGATATGATGAGGATGTGGTATCAAAAGGTTCAAAACAAATGCATTTGGTAACTTAAGATGGAAGAAAACCACACTAGGTCTAAAAATCAAGTTTTCATGGTCATTAAGGCTTAAGTGATCCCATAATTCATCAAACATCATGGATTTTGAGTTCAAGATGATGTTAAGGCAATGTGACACAACTTTCATGTTTGATGAAAATGGATTAGAGGTCTTGAAGTGGATGAAATTGGTCATTGAAATGAAAGACCTAAGACTAGGTTTCCAAAAATACCATTGACTTGTGAAGACCATAAATAAGCAATATTAGATGTAGCTATTGTGAATGGGTCTTTCACCCTTTGGATTTCTTGTTAGTTCTGTTTTTTGCTGGTGTTTGTAATTAGATTGGAGTAGCCCTAGTACTCATATCTAGTTAATTATGTTTGCTAATAAAAAAAAAGGCTAGGGCTTTAGGCCCCCAAATATATAATTTGTTATCAAAGAAATTAAGACCTAAAAAAAAACCGCCATCAATTTAATACTCTCAATAAAAAAATTCAGCAACTACGTGAATAATGTTAACTATATAATAAGACTAAAAACCTTCTCAAATGCATTTATTGCTTATAGAATAATGTTAATGACAGGACTGGTGATCATGTTTCTGGGTCTACTGTTGATGATGAAGGTGACAGCTTTGGGTCTGAGGAAGAGAGTTGATGGTGCTTGTTTATGGTGATCTTTGGATTATGGCTGTTTTTTTTATTCATAATTTCTCTTTTAACACTTAATGTGCTTTGGCTTGTATTTTGTTTGGGTTCTTTCTCACTCTTAACACTATTGGCTTTGTATGATTGTTCTATGATAATGTTTTTCCCTTGGTATGATTTCTTTAATTATGGCTAAAAGGGGGAGAAGTAGTATGAGGAGTTTGTTGTGCTAGTGGTGTTTCTACTGTTGAGGGGGAGTTTAGTTTTTTTTCTCTCTGACAATTTGGTTTGAGGGGGAGCTTTATTTCTCCTTGGAACATGTTAGGTTTTTCTGTGGTTTTCTGTTGTTGTTGTTGTGCTCTCTGTTGTGTTCTGGTAGCTCTTGTGATCAATTGGTTGTTTTAGCCAAAATTTGCCAAAGGGGGAGTTTGTTAGTTCTGTGGTTGACAACAATTTTGGTAAAACTTGGTGTTATCACAAGATGTCGTATATGATGTCTTGACATGTGATCCTAATATTCTTCAGGTGGTTCTTGTTGATGTTGCAGGGTTTAGTTTACGATGTCAAGTATGATGTCCTGACATATGGTTGCAGTACATTCAGTCAGAATGTTATGTTTTGTCTGTTGCATTTTTCATGCAACCTTTTGTGCTTTTCTGAAAAGAGTTTTTACTGGTGCAAATCAACGTGGAGATCTTCTTTAAACAAAAGAGTTTCTGATATATAATTCGTGGAGTTAAATAAATTGACTTTATTTTCAATTAAAAATATGTTAAACGAAATTGATTATAATAATTTAATAAATGATTTTTGCATCTTAAAAAGCTCCAAAAAAAATAAATTTTAAATAAATATCATAATAATTTAATTTAATTTAATTTTGTTATTAGATTATAAAAAGTTTTAATTTAAAGTTTACTATAAACCTCGTAGAGTACAAAATGAATTTTTGTAGTGACAATTTAAGAGAGATACAAATTTTATTAATGGAAGAATACAATTGAAAGAATAACAATTAAATTTACAATAAAATAACACTATAAAAAATTAAAATAAAAATTAAAAGTGTTAATGTTTTTAATAAATATAATTTAGATTAAACTTGTCAATTTATTAAACAGATAGAGAGTACTCCCTTCATTTTTATTATAAGTTGTTTTTTTACTTTTCACACATATTAAAAAATATAATAATTATGGTATAAAAAAGAAAAATTATAAATAATTTATAAAATTATCTTTTATTAATGATATTGTAAAGATAAATTTACATAATTAAAAAAAATATATTTAGAGGTATAATAGAAAAAATAACATTAATAATTTATTAATATTTTTAAATAATTTATATTGTGGTGTAAAATATTTTCTCAAAACGATTTATAATAAAATAATTAAAATAATTTTTTTTCTACGTAAATTTATAAAAGATTCACATCTATAATTTTAAAATATTAATTAAAATATTCAATCAAATCCTACCCGATAGATATTTGTTTAAAAAATTGTAACTAACCTAATAAAAATAGTATCATTAAATCATTTAGCTGGATGCATTTATTTAAATATTCCATTCATATAATTTATTTACTTTTTGATTGAAAAGAAAATCTAATAACTATATTGAGTTCATAAATATAAATATGAGATAGATTATTTATCACACTTTCTAGTTTCCACTCTCTTCAGTGTTTAAGGGTTGCTTTTAAATCTTCCCGCACCTAAATCTATTCTCATAACATAACATCACACACAATCCTAGTTTTTACAGAGTGTTATTTCTCTCTCATTCTTTGTTTCAATTCAACATCAAAATCAATTCTTGTTCAAGAAATTCAACATCAGTATGTCGAAGGAAGTCATTATCCGTGAGGTCTGGGCATACAATTTAGAGTATGAATTCAATCTCATCCGTCGAGCTATCCATCAAAATCATTTTATCATCTCAATGGATACTGCATTTCCCGACGTGATTCATTCTCCCAAAATTGACCATCGTCGTCTTCAACCCTCTGATTATTACCGTTACTTGAAGGCTAACGTTGATGATCTTAAACTCATCCAAGTTGGTCTCACCCTTTCGGACTCCAAGGGAAACCTTCCTGACTTTGGAAGCAATAACACTTACATTTGGGAGTTTAATTTCAGTGATTTTGACATCAATCATGATCTTTACAATCAAGATTCCGTTGATATGCTCCGCCGTCAAGGAATCAACTTTGAGCGCAATATTTGTCACGGTGTGGATTCAATGCGTTTCGCTGATTTAATGTTGTCGTCGATACTTGTTTTTAAGGAATTAATTATTTGGGTCACGTTTAGTAGTGCATATGATTTCGGATATTTGGTGAAAATTTTGACCCGAATGAATTTGCCAAACTGGTTAGAGGAATTTTTAAACATCATAGAAGTATTGTTTGGAAGAAGTGTTTACGATATGAAACACATGATGAAGTTCTGCAACTCTTTGTATGGTGGTCTCGAGCAAGTAGCTACTATCCTTAATGTGAATCGGGCTGTTGGAAAGTCACATCAAGCTGCATCAGATAGTTTGTTGACGTGGCATGCATTCCTCAACATGATGAAGACTCATTTTAAGGATGATGAAGGTCGCAAGCATGCCGGAGTGCTGTTTGGATTACAAATTGCAGCTTAATGAATAGAATATAAAAGAATTGTAATGAAAATTGAAGTATATCAAATATTCATTCTTTTATTATTTGTTTATTTTGTTGGGAGTCTGTCAAATTTGTTAATATGTTATAGATACAAATTTTCTATAATAATGTTTATAGAAGTTATAATCTTATTATCAATTGTCACACGTTTTAGTCCCTATCAATCTCACAAGCTACCATAAAAGTAGAACAAGCTCAGCTTCACATATCTTGAATTCATAGAAAAGATTACAAGAGATAAAATACTAACTAATGATTTGCAACTTCAGGAAATGCGGAAGCAATATAGATAAGAATTGCATGGCTAAAAAAACGAAAATAGCACATGAGCAAATACAAAACTAATTAATTGTACTACCAACCTAATTATAATGGCAGATTCAAATTACAGGGAGTATTTGGAATAACTTATATAAATTTATTAGGTGTTTGTGATTAGAGAAAAATCAAGTGAGATATACATAAATTGTATTTTTTTTTATTTCAATATGCTCCTTATAATAGATTATAAGCACTTAATTAAAATTAAGATTAATCGTTAATCTAAATCGAGATGAGTACAATACTAACATACTATAATGTGAATTCTTTTGCCGAAGTTGATCAAGGTGATCAAATTGTTTCTGCTTGTAAGATCAAGTTGCTAAAGCTAAGGAACACTTAATGTAAAGCGGTATTCAGAAGAATCCCTAATGATATCATGTCAAGCAATTTCTGATAATGGTGTCTAAAAAGAAGTTTTATCAAATAAGAAGTCAAACGTTGTTCAAAAGAAGTCAAGTCTTAAATAAAATGTTGAATCAATGTGAAATTAAGCAGGGGGTCTTGAAACCTCAAGGTTGTGAAAGAGAGTAAGTGTGAAAACGGGGTTTTGAAACCACGTAGAATCCAAATATCATGTTGACTTTTGAAAAAGGTTCCTCTAACTTGGAGAAAACAAGCCACAAAAAGTGTGATGCACAAACTGAAATTCAAACAAACAGCCAACAAAATGATCCAAACATGGCCTACGTGAAGTAGGGCTTCAGATGCACCATGTAACAGTCCAATTTTAATTAAGTGATTATTTTAATTAATTAAATGAATTATGGGGTTTATTTAATTAATTGAGTGATTATTTATTAAATTGGTAGATGTTTGAGAGGAAAATAAATTGGAAGGAAATTGGATAGAAAGTGATATAAAGGAAATTTGGAAAAGAAATAGAAAGTTAGAAACATAAGAAGGAGAAAGAAGAGAAAGAAGAGAAAGAAAGTGGAAGAGGAGAAAAAGGGAAGAAAAGAGCAAAGCTTGGATTTTCATCAAAAACAACTCTCAAGCATCGATTTGAGCAAGGTAAGGGTGTGAAATATCATTATCTTATCAATGTATGTGATTATGTATGGATTGTTTGAGTTTGTTTGGGTGTTTTTCTCCATTTTCCATTCTAGGGCATAAATGGTTTAATCGGTAGAATCGAGTTATGAAAGGTTAGAATTCAAAATAAATTGCGTAGTTTAGTCGGGTAATGTTTAGCCGTAATTATTGGATTTCGTTTGATTGAATTTGGTTGAGTTTGTGAGTTTTGACATTTTTGGATAATTGAGGGTTTGAGATTTGAGTGGAAATCGGACGTCGTAGAAATCGTGTTTAATGGTTCTAATTCACTGCTATATGTTAGGTGAGTATGAGTATGTGTTTGTTTCAAAAAAACGAATTCAATCGGTCGGATTTTCGGGCGAAAATGCAAAATCCCGTAGCCTTGTTTAGACAAAATTCTGGTTTTTCGGAAAACTTCGAAAATTCATAACTCTTGAACCGTAAGTCGGTTTTGACCTCCGTTCGAAGCGTTGGTAAGTTAAAGAGATTATCTTTCTAGAAAAAATGGCTTTGAGGCCTGTACCTGGTTCAATTATAGCAGAAAATTGAAAACATATTGTTGTGTTGATTTTTACCGTCGCGAATGTGTGTGATTGATGTGTTATTGTGCAAAATACTTTTGTTATATAACGTATAGCTTGTGCATGTTGTGATATGATATGCTGTGGGTAGCCGTATAGCGTGAATCCTAGATGGTGGAATCGATTATGAAATATAGTTTTTTGACAAATATATGCATATTGTTTGTATGTGAAGAATGCATGAGAACATATTGTGAATATGTGTGCATTGCTTGATAAATGTGGTAATGATATTGAAGTGTAAATGCATATTGATTGTATGCGATATTGTGAATGCATGAGAACATATTGTGAATATGTGTGCATTGTTTGAAAAGGTAATGAGGTTGAATTATGAATGCATATTTGTTGTATCCGATTATTGTGAATTAATGCATGGGAGCATATTGTAAGATATGCGTGCATTGTTTGATAAACATGATGATGTAAAGTATGAATACGTGATTTTATGATATGTTGTGTGTGCAATCTTGTTTTAATTCTTGAAGGGAGGAATTATTTGAATGCATGAGATTAAGACGTGAGATCGGTCTTAAGTGCATTTGTGGTTGATTGCATATGCATCATTTAGTCAAGAGGCAATGTTTGCTAGTTTCGTGGAGACTAGTGGCTTGTCCCTAACCTAGAAGGGTGGGTTTGAAAGCTTAGGGAACGAGCTTTGTTGTTATCGGTCTAGAAGGGTGGACCCGGTTTAAATGTAAAAACCGAAAAATGATAACAAGTGTTGGTACCACATAGCATTGAGTTGCATTGAGTTGTGTTGAATCACATAACATTGATGTCATTGTTATATGAATTATGCTTATATGTGAATTGGTGATTTGGTGAATTGTGAATAATGGATTGGTGTGTTGGTGAAAGATGTTTTGTGATTATTCATATGTGTTTATACATGTCGTGAAATGTATAATGAGTTATGAATGATTTGTGGTGAGAATTGTGAAATATTTGTATCTTTATTTTCGTATATGTATATATATTTATATGCATTGATTATTATGATAATATTTCTCACCCTTCTGCTGTTTTATAATGCTCTATGAAGCATTGCAGATTAGGTTGCTGGAGGTTCTTTTTGTGAAGTTTTATCTTCATTCTTTTGTCGGGTCGCTCTGATATGTAGCATCGGGTAGATAGGTTGTATAGCATTCTTTTGAGATACATTGTATATGTATCTGTTGGCAAATGTGTTTTGTAAAACCATGATGATGTGATGAACAAACTGATTTGATATGTATATTTATGATATTATGTTTTCAAATGGTTTAATGTTTTAATCTTCCGCTGATATTTCGAAAATTAAAATGTGGGTGTAAGGACCAAGTCCTCTATTTCAAAACTACCCCACTGTTACATGTCATTTTGAGCAGGTGTTGTATGATTTATTTTCATGTATGTGTGACATGCTCCTTTTATACCATATTTTAAATTTACTCTGACGAAATTTCAATAAGTAATTAAGTGATTTATTTGTTTATTTGGGGGTATAGAAAGGGGGTGTTACACACCAGTTATGAATCTAAATAAGTGCCTAAAATGAAGATTTCAAGCCATGGAAATTTACCTAACGGAGCTGCTTCGTTAGCTCTTCGAATGCTTAGCAAACTTCAACCTCAAGCCTCCAATCTCCTCCTTGTGTTTGTGTGATGATGAATTGAGCAATAGCTTGAAGGAAAACCCAAGAAAAACTCAGATTCGAAGAGAGAGAAAACTCTAAAATTTCTTGATGAATCTCACACCTCTGCACAGCTCCTTCTATTCTGAGCATTTAGGGTTCAATTATAGCTTATATATGAGGGCTTTATGAGTCCCATGCAGGCCCATGATGATTAAATCATTTGATTTCCAAAACTTGCCAAAAAACTTCATTCCATGTGCACACACGGGTTAGCATGATATATCCCTCATTCATGGTCAGCAAAGAGCAAATGAGGTGTGAGAAAAAGAATGTTGGTGATTAGGGTGATTGAACATGAGTGGGAATATGGTTTTAGACCATTACCTCCTATGGTGTAAAACTTGAAAAAGTGTTATGACATGAAAGTTATGTTGGCTCAAATTGAGTAAGTTTTGTCATGAGCATGATATGATGAGGATATGGTATCAAAAGGTTCAAAACAAATGCATTTGGTAACTTAAGATGGAAGAAAACCACACTAGGTCTAAAAATCAAGTTTTCATGGTCATTAAGGCTTAAGTGATCCCATAATTCATCAAACATCATGGATTTTGAGTTCAAGATGATGTTAAGGCAATGTGACACAACTTTCATGTTTGATGAAAATGGATTAGAGGTCTTGAAGTGGATGAAATTGGTCATTGAAATGAAAGACCTAAGACTAGGTTTCCAAAAATACCCTTGACTTGTGAAGACCATAAATAAGCAGTATTAGATGTAGCTATTATGAATGGGTCTCTCACCCTTTGGATTTCTTGTTAGTTCTGTTTTTTGCTGGTTTGTAACTAGATTGGAGTAGCCCTGGTACTCATATCTAGTTAATTATGTTTGCTAATAAAAAAAAGGCTAGGGCTTTAGGCCCCCAAATATATAATTTGTTATCAAAGAAATTAAGACCTAAAAAAAAACCTCCATCAATTTAATACTCTCAATAAAAAAATTACAGCAACTACGTGAATAATGTTAACTATATAATAAGAGTAAAAACCTTCTCAAATGCATTTATTGCTTATAGAACAATGTTAATGACATGACTGGTGATCATGTTTCTGGGTCTACTGTTGATGATGAAGGTGACAGCTCTGGGTCTGAGGAAGAGAGTTGATGGTGCTTGTTTATGGTGATCTTTGGATTATGGTTGTTTTTTTTATTCATAATTTCTCTTTTAACACTTAATGTGCTTTGGCTTGTATTTTGTTTGGGTTCTTTGTCACTCTTAACACTATTGGCTTTGTATGATTGTTCTATGATAATGTTTTTCTCTTGGTATGATTTCTTTAATTATGGCTAAAAGGGGGAGAAGTAGTATGAGGAGTTTGTTGTGCTGGTGGTGTTTCTACTGTTGAGGGGGAGTTTAGTTTTTTTTTTCTCTCTGACAATTTGGTTTAAGGGGGAGCTTTCTTTCTCCTTGGAACATGTTAGATTTTTCTGTTGTTGTTGTGCTCTCTGTTGTGTTCTGGTAGCTCTTGTGATCAATTGGTTGTTTTAGGCAAAATTTGTCAAAGGGGGAGTTTGTTAGTTCTGTGGTTGACAACAATTTTGGTAAAATTTGGTGTTATCACAAGATGTCCTATAGGATGTCTTGACATGTGATCCTAATATTCTTCAGGTGGTTCTTGTTGATGTTGCAGGGTTTAGTTTATGATGTCAAGTATGATGTCCTGACATATAGTTGCAGAACATTCAGTCAGAATGTTATGTTTTGTCTGTTGCATTTTACATGCAACCTTTTGTGCTTTTCTGAAAAGAGTTTTTGCTGGTGCAAATCAACGTGGAGATCTTCTTTAAACAAAAGAGTTTCTGATGTATAATTCGTGGAGTTAAATAAATTGACTTTATTTTCAATTAAAAATATGTTAAATAAAATTGATTATAATAATTTAATAAATAATTTTTCCATCTTAAAAACCTAAAAAAAAAAAATTTAAATAAATATTATAATAATTTAATTTAATTTAATTTTGTAATTAGATTATAAAAAGTTTCAATTTAAAGTTTACTATAAACCTCAAAGAGTGTTGTGTCGGCTCTGCAATTAATATTACTAGAAAGAAAGGTCGGATAAAACTTTAGATTAAAATCGACTCCATCTTAATATTGTAAGTCATCTCAAAACTAATCATAGTGTCATGATCGTTGAGAAAGCATTAAAATGCTTATATAGAAACTATTACACAATTAAATAAGCATAAGTAAATAAATGTTCCTTTCATTATATATGGACCTTATTTTTATTAAAAAAATATATTATCTCATACTATTTTGCACAATTAAATAAGCATAAGTAAATAAATGTTAATTTTAAAGGTTTATATTAGTTAAACTATTAATATAGTTTTATTATAATAAATAGTACAAAATGAATTATTGTAGTGACAATTTAAGAGAGATACAAATTTTATTAATGGAAGAATACAATTGAAAGAATCACAATTAAATTTACAATAAAATAACTATAAAAAATTACAATAAAAATTAAAAGTGTTAATGTTTTTAATAAATATCATTTAGATTAAACTTGTCAATTTTTTAAACAGATAGAAAGTACTCCCTCCATTTTTATTATAAGTTGTTTTTTTACTTTTCACACATATTAAGAAATATAATAATTATAGTATAAAAAAAATTATGAATAATTTATAAAATTATCCTTTATTAATGATATTGTAAAGATAAATTTACATAATTAAAAATAATAATAATAAATATTTAGGGGTATAATAGAAAAAATAACATTAATAATTTATTGATATTTTAAAACGACTTATATTGTGGTGCAAAATATTTTCTCAAAACGATTTATAATAAAATAATTAAAATAATTTTTTTTTCTACGTAAATTTATAAAAGATTCACATCTATAATTTTAAAATATTTATTAAAATATTCAATCAAATCCTACCCGATAGATATTTGTTTAAAAAAATGTAACTAACCTAATAAAAATAGTATCATTAAATAATTTAACTGGATGCATTTATTTAAATATTCCATTCAGATAATTTATTTACTTTTTGATTGAAAAGAAAATCGAATAACTATATTGAGTTCATAAATATGAGATAGATTATTTATCACACTTTCTAGTTTCCACTTAATATCTCAAACAGATTAATTAATAATGTATATAACAAATCTAAATATTTATATCTTATTAATATCAAATCTTCGTACTTTCTAACTCTCTTTTGTGTTTAAGGGTTGCTTTTAAATCTTCCCGCACCTAAATCTATTCTCATAACATAACATCACACACAACCCTAGTTTTTACAGAGTGTTACTTCTCTCTCATTCTTTGTTTCAATTCAACATCAAAATCAATTCGTATTCAAGAAATTCAACATCAGTATGTCGAAGGAAGTCATTATCCGTGAGGTCTGGGCATACATTTTAGAGTATGAATTCAATCTCATCCGTCGAGCTATCCATCAAAATCATTTTATCATCTCAATGGATACTGCATTTCCCGACGTGATTCATTCTCCCAAAATTGACCATCGTCGTCTTCAACCCTCTGATTATTACCGTTACTTGAAGGCTAACGTTGATGATCTTAAACTTATCCAAGTTGGTCTCACCCTTTCGGACTCCAAGGGAAACCTTCCTGACTTTGGAAGCAATAACACTTACATTTGGGAGTTTAATTTCAGTGATTTTGACATCAATCATGATCTTTGCAATCAAGATTCCGTTGATATGCTCCGCCGTCAAGGAATTAACTTTGAGCGTAATATTTGTCACGGTGTGGATTCAATGCGTTTCGCTGATTTAATGTTGTTGTCGATACTTGTTTTTAACAAATCAATTATTTGGGTCACGTTTAGTAGTGCATATGATTTCGGATATTTGGTAAAAAATTTGACCCGAATGAATTTGCCAAACCGGTTAGAGGAATTTTTAAACATCATAGAAGTATTGTTTGGAAGAAGTGTTTACGATATGAAACACATGATGAAGTTCTGCAACTCTTTGTATGGTGGTCTCGAGCAAGTAGCTACTATCCTTAATGTGAATCGGGCTGTTGGAAAGTCACATCAAGCTGCATCGGATAGTTTGTTGATGTGGCATGCATTCCTCAACATGATGAAGACTCATTTTAAGGATGATGAAGGTCGCAAGCATGCCGGAGTGTTGTTTGGATTACAAATTGCAGCTTAATGATGATGAAAGTCGCAAGCATGCTGGAGTGCTGTTTGGATTAAAAATTGCAGCTTAATGAATAGAATATAAAAGAATTGTAATGAAAATTGAAGTATATCAAATATTCGTTCTTTTATTATTTCTTTATTTTGTTGGGAGTCTGTCAAATTTGTTAATATGTTATAGATATAAATTTTCTATAATAATGTTTATAGAAGTTATAATCCTATTATCAACTGTCACACGTTTTAGTCCCTATCAATCTCACAAGCTACCATAAAAGTAAAACAAGCTCAGCTTCACATATCTTGAATTCATAGAAAAGATTGCAAGAGATAAAATATTAACTAATGATTTGCAACTTCAGGAAATGCGGAAGCAATATAGATAAGAATTGCATGGCTAAAATAAAGAAAATAGCACATGAGCAAATACAAAACTAATTAATTGTACCAACAACCTAATTATAATGGCATATTCAAATTATAGGGAGTATTTGGAATAACTTATATAAATTTATTAGGTGTTTGTGATTAGAGAAAAATCAAGTGAGGTATACATAAATTGTATTTATTTTTTTTATTTCAATATGCTACTTGTTATCTTTATATACACCTATATGTTTCAGTAATTTAGTATAGAAGGTTTGTCTAGTTGAATTGTAATATTCAACATTTTTTAATTTTGTTAAGATTCAAGTTGATAACTAGGATTTAGTGGTTGTTTGCTCTTGTCACTAATTTAGTGGTAGAGAAGAAATTGAGTAGATTATCATGTTTAAGGGGAAGCTCTAAATAGAAAGTCATTGGTTAGTGATAGAAAGAGGAATTGAACAACATAGGTTTATTGTTGTTTGTAAGTCTAATTATACTAAGCTAATAATAGTAAATTTTCTTTCTTGGTGTGGACTCATCTCCCCATACGTAAGTGTAGTTTCACCAAACTGGGTAAATAATTGATTGTGTTCTTTATTACTTTTCTGCTCCATTGTCTAGTACTTATTATTGTAGTGGTTCTGATGTATCTTGTCGGACTGGTTTTCGAAGCATCAAGTTTGAAATTTGTCCCTTTAGTAACTATTTATTGTGAAATTTGGTAAACGAAACAAGTCTCTATTAATACTTAAGGGATCAAACTCGAAAATCTCTGGAAGATATTTGTTATATTTAAGACTTTGAACATCATTTTGCCTTTGAAATCGAAAGAGTGATATTTGGAAAGTAATGATGTAACTTGGAACAAAACTTGAAATATAAGATTTTGAAAATGAAAGAGACCGAAATTGAAATGTAGGATAAAGTAAAAATGACAAGAATTGTAATGTGAAATCGAAATGTAACTTAATGCATAAAAAAAGACTTGAATGTAAAAGTGCTTGAAGTTTGTAAATGGTGGAACGAATACGTACATTTTCCTCACACGTTTCAATCTCATGCAGTCGTTTCTTCCAACGAGCTTCCACGTGTCTTCGAGTAATTATTTGTGTTTAACCAGTTCCCATTCTTTCAACATTATTCAAATATCAATAGAAGCCTGAACGAAAATGAAAGTCCTCCGATCAGGCTTCTATTGGCCTTCTTTGTTCAAAGATGCACATGTGCATACAAAAACTTGTGACAAATGCCAAAGGAATGGTGGAATTTCAAAACATAATGAAATACTGTTACAAAACATGTTGGTAGTTGAAGTGTTTGATTGTTGGGGCATAGACTTTGTCGGTCCATTTCCATCGTCTTTTGCCAATGAGTACATTTTGGTCACGGTTGACTATGTATCCAAGTGGGTTGAAGCAATAGCATGTGCTAAAGCAGATGGAAAACCATGATAAAATTTTTAAAGAAAAATATTTTTTCTCGATTCAGTACTTCAAGAGTGTTGATAAGTGACGGAGGATCCCACTTTTGCAACACTCAGCTAGAAAAACCCTTGGAGCAGTACGGTGCAAAGCACAAAGTTGCAACACCCTACCATCCACAGGCTAATGGGCAAGCGGAAGTGTCGAATCGAGAAATTAAAAATATTCTGGAGAAAACAGTGTCGAGCTCTAGAAAAGATTGGTCAAACAAGTTTGATGATGCTTTGTGGGCCTATCGGACAACTTTCAAGGCTTCGATTGGTCTCACACCTTTCAAAATAATCTATGGTAAGAATTTTCATTTGTCGGTAGTGTTGCACCCCAAAATTTGCCCTCGCGTTTTCTAAACTTTGACTGGATTTTGCTTCGCATTTATCTGCATATCATCTAGGTTGATCATTTCTCGCATACTGTCCATGTTATTAGCCGGAATAGATTTATCAGAATTTCAGCCGCATTGTCTGCATTTTGGACAGTTGAAACTGTTTCGACGGATAAGTTTTATTTTGAAATTGGATGGAGTGTTGTATTTCTTCTGAGTGGTTTATTTCACGCTGATATTTTAGGCACGTTCGTTTTTTCGATTTTGAGTATTACTTAACTTTTTCATTTTTATTTGTGATTTAGCTTTTTAACCGTCGTTTGCTAATTTAGATTTAATTTTGATTTGTTTAGATTAGTTAGAATTTTATTTAACCTTTTTAATATTAGTTTTTAATAGTTAATATTTAGTTTAAGATTTAGTTATGTTAATAATAGTAAGGTTTTAATATTAATTAATTAGATTTAATTAGAAATAGGGTTAGAATTTTAATTTAGAAAATAGATTAGAATTAGAATTATTATTTAGTTAAAAATTAATTAGAATTTAGAATTTAGAAATAGAATTAAGATTTAGGATTTATTTAGTTTTATTTTATTTTAGTTTAAAATTAGTTTTAGTAACTAGTTTAGGGTTAATTAGAATATTTTAGAATTTAACTTTTATTAGATTAGAATATTTAGTGTTTGGAATTTAATAGTTAATAATTTAGTTTTAATTAAAATTGGATTAGTTGTTTAACTCTTTTTTATCTAGATTAGAAAATAGTTTATATTTTAGAAATAGTTTTTATTTTAGAATTAGTTTTAAGTTTATATTAGGATAAGTTTTTTTAAATTAGTTAATAGTAGAATTATTACAAGAAAAATTACAAAAAGAATGTGACAGTAGTGTTCAAAATTTTTGGCACGTTCCCTCAACCCCAATTGCCCCAAGTCTTCCACATGACCCCATCCTCACAAGCAGCCAAAACTGCTACAAACCATACCAAAACCTGCTCTGATTTAGCAGCAACCACAACAACCTGCAGTCTGCTACAAAACTTTGATACCACCTCCAAGCCACACTCCAAGCCAAGAAAGCTGACCCTCACCACCACCCCTGCTGCAACCGTACCATTACCAACCACAAACCAACAAAGCCCTTTGTTTCAACCCGTACTACTTCTGCTGTTACAACCAACACATATTCCCCACGCCAAACAAAAGTTGTGAGGGCAGGGACACAGCTGAACATGCTCATAAGAAACAAGGTTAATCTTGTCTTTAAAAACAAAACAAAAAATACAAAGAAAAAAGGAGAGTTGAATCAGTATTTGAGGAGGGGAAACTAAACAGAACGGCAAGAAAAAATAGAAGAAAAAGTTGGGAAAAGAAAAAGAGGGAACACTCACCTTCTTCATTCATTGTTTTAATCCTTCCAACAAAAGACATCAAATTCATCCTCCTTAACCTCTTCTCTACCTCCAATCAAACCAAAAATTCCTCATTCTTCCCCTCCAATTCCAAACAGTTGCGTATTATCGTTCTTTCCAACCAACACAACAACTCTCACCTTTAACAAAACCAGCATTCAACAATTTCACAACAACCTACAACCAAATTTCAAAGCAACTACAGAAACCATATCAAAGCACTTCAACATCACGAACAACACAATAACAGTTCAAGTGTTCGCAAGCGGAATCAACGTAACACATCATAAGAAAATTAACAGCAAGATCGTGAAAGAAGAAGCAAGTAAGAACGAAAGAGTTTCGAACTTGTTGTAGCATTTTATCATCGTCCCGTAAATTCGGTAATTCCGCTCCAAATTCTGATTTCGTGACTGACTTGTTCTTGTTCTCTCATTATGTTTTTTGTGTGATTGTGATACTTTTTCTTGTATTCTCATTATATTGTTCGTGCGTATTGGAATCGTATAAAAATGTTCATTGAGGTGAGTGCGTTAGGAAGTAAAGCTTTGAATGAGGAGTGATTGAGGGAGAGGCGATAATGTCTAAACCCTGATGGAGGGAGCGAAAGCGGAAGGTTTAGCCATGGATGAAGTAGAAGAATGGTGGCCAGATCAAAGAGGTTGACGGCGCGAAGACGGAGAGGAGGTCACGGTCGATTGAGAGCGAGTGAAGGGTGTTATGTGTCACGAAGGTTTATTTTGAAACAAGAATGAGGGCATGATGATGGTGGTACTAAGGAAGAGAAAGAAGAAGCGATCTAGAGTGAGATCTTTGAGAGAGGAGAGTTATTTTTTATGTTTGGTTTTTGTTTTTGTTTTAAGTTCAGAAGAGAGAAGAAAAATCGTTGGAAGGAAAGAAGAAAATAGGAAAAGAGATGAAAGGAAACGTGAAGAAGAGTGAAAGAATAAAGGGAAGAGGAGATGAATATAGGAAGAAGATAAGGGTTTTGGGGAAGAGAGAAAGGCGTATGGGGAAGATGAAAATTCGTTGGGAGAAGAAATTCACGTGGAGAGAGAAGAAATCGTGGAGGGGGAGAGAGAGATTAATTAGTTTCTTTTTCAGCATTTAATTTGGATTAAATTAGTCATTTCAGAAATTAGGTTATATTATTAGGATTAGTCTTAATTAATTAATTTAGGATTTAGGTTAGGTTTAATTTTAATTAGAATATCATTTCAGAAATTAGGTTATATTTTTAGGATTATTTAATTTTAATTTAGTTAATTTAGGTTTAGCATTTTTAGAATTTAATTAATATTAATTTTGTTTAGAACTATTAATTAGTTTTTTAATTTAGATTAGTTTAGGTATATTTTAATAATAGGTTTAATTTTAGAATTAATTAGGATTATTTTGGTTTAGAATTAAGTTTTTATAACTAGGATTTAGTTAGTTTATTTTCAATCAATATTGGTATTATATGTAACTTAGATTTAATTTTAGAATTTGGTTAACTTTAGAAATTAGACTAGATTAGTCTTTACTTAATTTTGGTTTAGAATAGAAATTAGTTTTTAATTTTAGAATTAGAATTAGGTTTTAGTTTTCTTTAGATTTTAACTTAGAATTTATTTAGATATAGTTAACATAGGATTAGACTTTTTAATCTTTTAATTTCTATCAGTCATCGAGCGCATTTGTGAATATTTTTCTGGCACTTGTACATATTTTAATTTCAAAACTTGATGTTGTCTGTGATTGCGTCGCTTCGTGTTTACTTGCTGTTTACCTCCTGTATTCGCATGATCCCCTTAGCATTCCTAGCTCGACTTAATTTCTAATTAAGTCTGAGGTAGGAGAGACATTAGGCTTTCAATCCAAGCATGAAAATATTAGGTTAGTTTCCCTCCTAATCCTGACTTTAGGGCCACATTGCATGACAACAATTAGGGTTCAGTCTCCCCTAGGTCTTTGTGTGCGTCTCTCTCTTCTCACCTCAAATTTCTTCAAGGCACTTAATAAAGAATGACCAGCATCGTGCGCTACGAGCCTTAAGTACATGGGGAATGATGAGTGGAGGGTTTCCCCTCGCTTGTTTAGAGTGTTTAGCATATGCCCATTGGGCGATATGCGACATATTCGCCCCCGTGTCATAGTCTTTAGTGTGACGTGAGTCTCCAACTAACTTAATCCACTTCATTAAAACTCACAAACAGATTTCAAACCTTTTCATCCTTCGGGATTGTTTCAAACCTCATTTTCAGAAAAAGAGTACGTTACATTTCCATTCTACCGCAAACAGGCATCATCCCTAACTGCTGGAATGGAGACTTAATGTCACTCATAATAAACTCTTAACCAACCAGCGTTCTAGTATCCCGAACTACGTTTGCTTTGATTTCTCATACCAGATGAGGATACGTAGGCACAAGACTGCGATGTCTTGGCGAGCAACCTTCTCCCCATCACCCGTAGTTTCCCGAACTACGTTGACTCTGACTTTCCCATTGCACGAGGAAATACATAGGCATAGGACAGCGATGTCCTATCGAGTCTGTTCTTTCTCTTCACCCCTGTTTAGCAGTAACTTTTAGATAACACACCCTTTGATTAGACAACAAGCATGGATCCCGTTGAGTACAACGGACGTGAGGGGTGCTCATACCTTCCCCTTGCGTAACCGACTCCTGAACCCAAGATTTGGTTGCGATGACCTTGTCTTTCCCGTTCTTTTAGATTTTCTTCGATGGTTTCCTTCCCCCTCTTTGGGATAAATAAAGTTCGGTGGCGACTCTTCTGTTTGTTTCCGCCGGCCCCCCTTTTCACAGTTGCGACAGGTAGATTGGAGCATAAGGCATTTTGGGCCTTAAAATTTTTCTCTTTCGATCCAAATCTGAGTGGAGAAAAAAGAAAGGTGCAATTGCGTGAAATGGAGGAAATACGCCTCCAAGCATATGACTCCAACAGGCTATACAAAGATCAAGTGAAAACTTACCATGACCAAAAAATAGTGACCAAACAGTTCGAAGTAGGCCAGCTGGTCTTACTTTTCAATTCTCGATTAAAACTGTTTCTTGGAAAGTTGAAATCAAAGTGGTCGGGTTCGTTCTAGATTCGAGAAATCTAGAGTTATGGGGCAATTATCATTGAAGACGTGCAGTCAAATGAGAGTTGGATTATAAATGGTCAGTGTTTGAAGATTTATCTTGGTGGTGATTTCGAGTGGAATACCACGATAGTGCCTTATTGCGATCCTTGAGGTCGCATTGGACCGTCGAGCTTAAACAACATTAAACAAAGCGCTGGTTGGGAGGCACCCCAACATTGTAAGTATTTTTTGTTTTAACTATTGTATTTATTGTTGTTAATTTAATAGGGCAGAATAGTTGGGGGAATGCATGTTATACCAGCTTGTCTGGCTGAGCGCGCTTAGCGCACCTCTGAGGCCGCTTAGTGCGGTCACAAAAATCAGCCCAGACATGTTGGGCCTGAGTGAGGTTTTGGTGGGCCTCCGGTTCAAGGTTTTAAAAAAAGAGAGAGGGGTTCTGAAAACCCGCATTCTCCACTCTCAACAGCAGCTGCCCCCTTTTCCAATTCCCTCTTGCTCCCACAATTTTTTCGTGCTCTCCATTTGTGAATTTTTCCAACCTCACCTCATTTCATCTCCTCTCCAGGTTTGTGTCCCTTCTGTTTTATTTTCTTCTTCTAAAAATATATGTTTTTAGGTTTTGTTTGTGATTTGTTGAAATATATTGATTGATGATAGAGTGGTTAGTTTGTAGATGTGTTAACACTGTTAGATTAAGTTTGGTAGGGTTAGGTATAAGTTGTTTCTGTTAGTACCAAAGGGTTAGTTTTCTGTTATCTGGTACAATTACATGTCAAAACGAATGGATTTGGGTGTGATTGCATTGATTATTGGACAGATTAACCTTGGAGAATGAAGTGTTTTTTGAGTTTTTGCAGGTGCGCTAAGCGGGCTCATGACCGCGCTAAGTGCGCCCTTCTTGTCATGTCCTGTTTGCTTTATTTTTAATGTATGTGTCGCGGTGAAAATTGGATATCAAATTATTGATTAACTTGAATCGCATCTTCAGTTCACAACTGGTCTTTGATTTATCCGAAGGAAAGGTTAAAGAAAAAAAAAACCAATTTTGCATCATAAACACAATACGGGGAGAGATCTAGGGTTCGGGGGTTGGTTAAGCTTAAGAAAGGTATTAGCATCTTAAACTTCTGTAGTACTCTACAGGAACCTCTTGTTTAAAATGTTTTATTGCTAATGGTTATCTGCTAAAGGGGTAATGCTAAAGGTTAAAGGGTAAAGAAGGACCTAAAGGTTAGTCCTAAGTATACTCGCCAAGACTCGCATCTTGTGCATCCGAGGTAGGGGATGGAATCAGAGTAATCGTAGTTCCCCTCAAAGAGGAGGAAGAGGAAATTCTTGATTGCGATCAAGGTCCCAGGGGGAAGTAAACGTTCATATGGAAGCGCTTACGTGGAGTGCGGCGACTCCTAATTCTACGTTGAAAAGTTGAATTGAAAAGGGTGAAGTAAGAATTCCACGACGAGAAGCCTAAGCATGGAGTGCGGCGACTCCTGATCCTAAGGCTAGGATAAGGTTAAGAATGTCCACAGCGGGAAGCCTAAGCACGAGTACAGAGACTCAGATCCTAAGGCTAGGATGGGGTGAGGGTAAAGGCATTGACACGACGGTCAAACAGAAAATCTTTCCTTCAGAAACGAAGAAGTTGATAATGGAAAATGTAAAGCAATGATAAATGAGTGATAACATGAGATATTGAAATGTTAAACGTACAATAAGCATGGTTTAGAGGTTAAGTTTAAATAGAAATTGAGACATGATTAGATGCGGATTATGGAAAATGATTAAGCAGACGAAATGGTGATTTGTTAAGGATTCAGCAATTAATTTGAAAAAAAAGCTAAAGACATTTATTCTAATTGTTTTTTATTTTTGAGAAAATTACTTAATTAAAAATTAGATCTGCACCAAATAAGTTGTTAAAAATAGAAAAAGAAGATTAAGCTAGTTAAGCTTTAAAAAAAGGTTTTTGGATTTTTGTTAATTTAATATATATTTTTGGTTTTTTTTTATTTATTAAGAAAAAAATTGAAATTAAAAAAAAAACTATTCTAAACATTTTTGTATTTTTTGTTTTTTATATTTTTAATTGTTTTTTTTTTCCAGATTTTTAATTTTAATTAATAAGTTAATTAGTTATTTTTTTATAGTATTTAATATTACATAAAAACAGAATTAAAAAAAACTAAAAAAACCATAAAATAAAGGGTTGGGCCAGTGTGATGAATCCACCGGACCTAACCCAGTCTGGTCCACAAAATAAGGGCAAGAAGTGAGGAGGGTTTATGAAACCCTAAACTCCCAACAAGGGATCCCGGCGCCTCCCTTCTCTCGGATCTCTCTCTCTTTTCTCCCACTTGCCTTCTTTCTCGTCATGACTCTTCATTGACCCTTCTCCTTCTATCTCATCGCGAGCTCTCTTCTTCTTCTTGCTCTTACGTTCTTTTTCTAACCTGTTAAAGAAAATGCAAAAAAACTAAATGTTAGAAAAAAATGGGTTTTATCCTAAACAAGATGATGGCGACGGCGGCGTGGCGATGATGAACACAAAGGTGTGTTCTGAGCTTCGCGTTTGTGTTTTGCAATCTCTGATGGTTTTCTATTGATGGTTTTTTGCGGATTTCTCGCCCATTTTGATGTGCAAATGTTTTGAGGGTTTTGTTTTGAGTTTTTACGAAACCTGTGATGGTTTCGTTCTGAGATGTTTTCCAATTTTTTGGGATTCGTGGACGGTTTGTGATGGTTTGTGATGTTCGTTTGTGAATTTCACGTTTCTGAATGTTTGTTGTTTTTGATTCGCGATTTTCAGTTGTGGTTCGTTGATGGCTTACGAGATGGATTTGGTGGTTTTCAAACTGGTTTTGGGTTTTTTGGTAGGCAATGATGAATCTCTTCTGAGCCTCTTGAGGTTTTTGGTATTTTTTTTTTATCCCCCCCTTTGATGCTTCCTCTTCCTTCTTCTTATAGTATGAATTTTCCAAAAATGATTTGGAGGAGTTAAAACTCTTCCTTTTTAGTTTGATGTTTTTTACAACTTTCCAAACTCGTTTGATTTGTCTGAGAACTGTTTTGGAAGTTTTATTGATGGTGATAATATCCATTTTGGATAGTGCTTAATGGTGGCGATAACATCTTCCATTTTCGGAATTGTTATTGATGGCATGCATTTCCATTTACGGTTTGATTTTGTTGGACATATTCCCTTTTTGTTTGGGCTGCTTGATGGCTGTTTTTCTTCTTCCATTTTCGGAATTGGGATATTAATGATGATGATGCTGTCGAATTTTTCCATTTTCGGATTTAACAGTGATGATGGTGATTTACCATTTTCGGTATTGTTTTCTATTTGAGGAAATCCATCTCTGATTGTTGCTTATTGATGTTGTTTCTACTTTACATTCTTGTTTTGGACTTTGACGGCTTGTTTCCAGATTTGGCCTTCGATGGCTGTTTTTGGAAAGTTGAAATGTCTTTGGTTTGCTGTTGGGAAGCTGAACGTGTTTGGAAGAAAAACCATTTTTCTGAATTTCTTTCATTCTTCTTTCATGGACTAAGAATTGATTATTTCCTTGACTTGCTTGGTTGCCATTGGTAGCAATTCGTTGCTAGCCTTCCGTATCACCCGATGATGATTTTTTTTAATCTGAGTGCTTACAAATTAAATTCAATGTCCCTTGCTGTTTTTCTGTTGTTTTGCAGGTTTTGGTGAGGACGACAAAGCTGAAGAAGGACTTGAAGATCCTTGAGCTTTAGGATAGTCTCAGGGTTTAGTTAGGAAACTTGATGTAATCAAAAAAATCCAATAATAGTAACTCTTGCAATCAATGTATCTTGTAGATAATGTAAACCAATTTTGAATATAATGAAGGTTTGTCTTGAAATTCAAAAACGTCTTGATTATGAACTTGATATCAAATGCCTTGAGCAGTCAAATCGAACATGCCTAAAGCACCACGTTTCCACCATGAACTCGATTTTAAGAATTAAAACAGCTTAAGATGGGAATTGGAAAATCTCAAAATAATCAGAGTTTAACCCTTTGTAGTGTGGACCAAAATATCATCGTAACACCTTGGGGAGTCATAAAATTCAAAGTATAAACATCTTTGCTTTTTAGAATTGGGATTCTGTAACCTTGTAACCTTGAACCATTCTTGATAATGACAAAACGCCTTTTAAAATGATCCAGAGATGACCTGAGATGCTTAAATTCGATAGAAACAGTATCATCAAACTTGACATATCTGCACAAACTTGTTAGTCGCAACAAACATGAATACGAAAGTATAAAGTCAAACAACATAAGAAACGCACAAAGAGGTGGGATCTTAAGGTCAAAAATTAGGGTGTGACAGATGCCCCTATTTAAGTTTCTTCTATCCGGAGATATGGAGATTGAAATCTTCATCTCAACGCGATAGGAAGGACTTAAATACAAACATATCACAAATTTTTGGCCCTAAGATACCACCAAATGCACATGATATGCAATGATATGAGAATACAAGACAAACGGTCCTGTGGAGACATGATGCCATAGGGGAGAAACTAGACACGGCACACGAGGAGCACAGAGTCAACGGAAAACAGGCTCAACAGAGCGAGACTTCATGAGGAAAGATCCAACTCCATTAGGGAAGAGACAAACAGCCACTACTGGTGAATCTCCAACAAAATAAAGACATGTAGCATATATTACCAAGAATACGGTAGCCTAAACAACGGGAAAGAAACTTGAAATTGAAGGATAACCTACTACCAATGTGTGGTAGCCTAGGCAAAGGCATCCAGTTGAAACAAAGAAACACACATTACCTACTATCAAACATATGATAGCCTAAGCAAAGGTAACATGAAAAGGAAAGATGACCTATACCAATGCTGGTAGCCTAAGAAAAGATATCTGACCAAAATGAGACGGTATATTACCTATTATCAAACGTATGATAGCCTAAGCAAAGGCAATAACTAAAATAAAAGTGCATTACCTACTATCAAAACATATGATAGCTTAAGAAAAGGTAATAAACTTAAAAGAAGAGATCACCTACTACCGAACACGGTAGCCTAAGCAAAGGTGTCTGACCAAAAGAAAGGCGTGTTACCTACTATCAAACATACGATAGCCTAAGAAAAGGTAAACACAAAAGGAAAGATGACCTACTACCGAACATGGTAGCCTAAGCAAAGGTATCTGACCAAAATGAGATTGTATATTACCTGCTATCAAACATATGATAGCCTAAGCAAAGGTAATAACTAAAAGTGATACGACATATTACCTACTATCAAACATATGATAGCCTAAGAAAATGTAATAACCAAAATAAACCTCTCTACGCTTCAAGGCTGTATGCCAAGAACGGGTCTCAGTTTCTTCTTTTACTTGAAAAGGGTAAAATAAACCTCCCACGCTTCAAGGTTATATGCCAAGAGCGGGTCTCAGTTTCTTCTTTGATAAACCTCCCCATGCCTCAAGGTTGTATGCCAAGAACGGGTCTCAGTTTCTTCCTAAAATGATGAATACTGATGGGAGAGTATCTTCACAGGGAATTGGAATTTTACTGGAGATTAAGGACTTCAGCAGTAATCCATAATGTACTAGAGATTGTAAAACTTCACCAGGGATCTTCAGAAGAGATGTAAGCTGTAACACCCCCTTTCTATACCCCCAAATAAACAATTAAATCATTTAGGCACTTAATAAAAATTCCATCAGAGTATAATTATAACATGGTATAAAAGAGGCACGTCACATTATCCATGAAATGAAACATAAATAATACCTGCTCATAAAGATATGTAACAAAAGGGATAAATCTTAACTAAAAAGAAAGCATAGCTCTTAAAACCCACATATCAACATTTAGAATAAAGCGGAAATATCTAAACATTGAATCACTTTATTAACATAAGCATCATATACATCATTCAGATTAATTCAATTCATCAGTTAAGTTTACAAAACATTCAGCAGCAGATACATACATAGATGTATCACAAAAGAATCAAAACAATTCCTAACTACCCAGTGTTACATATCAGAGTCATCTGACTAAAAATAAATGAAGACTTGCTTCACAAAGGACCTCCAGCATCCTACTCTGCAATGCCTCATAGAGCATTATAAAACAGCAGAAGGGTGAGAAACATTATCATAACAAACAATGCATAAAATTATATATATATCATAAACACAATTATAACATACACGCAATTCACATTTCTCACCACAACTTGTCACAATACATCACAATGTACATGCATATAATCAAGCACATTCACCAATTCATGTTGCACAATTCATAACATTTCACATAAACATCTACAATTATGTTCAATTTATCCAAACATCATATAAAGATGATAATGCAACTCATAGAGATCGACTCACGACTCTATGCAGATGCAAATGCGGTACCGACTTGTTCAGCAGGTTCAATTGAAGAACCAAAATGGAACCATCGCTCGTTACCGAAGTAACTCCCCGCCGGGCCTACGATGTTCACCCATCACTCACACCCCACATGGGCATACGATGTTTCAGGATTGCTCACACCTCACACGGGCACACAATCCGGTTGCTCACACCCCACAAGGGCACACAACTGTTATGCAGATTCTCCATGGAATCAAAATAAACCATCGCTCACACCCCACAAGGGCACACGATCGTTTCTGCAGATCCTCCTAGGGATCAAAGTAATCAAACCATCGCTCACACCCCACAAAGGCACACGAGGTTTTTGCAGATCCTACGCGGGATCAGACACACAAGAATGCAATCATGATGTTACACATGCAACACGACTCAATACACTCTTAAAATGCACACATGTTTACAAACATATTCAAGCATTCTTCACATCATACAAGTACATACAATTATGCACATTCACATCAATATCACCATGCAATTCCATTTAATTTGAACAATTGCACAAAATTGCCAAACGGCCACATTACACATTCCACAATTCACAATCTAGGATTCACGTCATACGGCTACCCACAATACAATGTAACTCGGCATAATCGATGCCTCGAGCAAGGAAATAATCATAATTAAGTCGGAAATCCGACCACGGATGGAAACATTAAAGAAAACACAACCTGCCACGCTCGCTACTCTGCTCGCTTAGCGAGCTCCTAGCGAGTATTCGCTACTTGTTCGCCTAGCGAACAAGCTCGCGAAGGCAAACAGAAGCCTCTGACTTCGTTCGCTACCTCGCTCGCTCAGCGAACTCCTAGCGAACCTTCGCTACCCCCATTCGCTACCAGTGAACACGACAACATGCATTATGCCCATCTCTGATTGTTTTTATTGATGTTGTTTCTACTTTCCATTCTTGTTTTGGGCTTTGACGGCTTATTTCTGGATTTGGCCTTCGATGGCTGTTTTTGGAAAGTTGAAATGTCTTTGGTTTGTTGTTTGGAAGTTGAACGTGTTTGGAAGAAAAATCATTTTTCTGAATTTCTTTCATTCTTCTTTCATGGACTAAGAATTGATTATTGCCTTGACTTGCTTGGTTTCTGTTGGAAAAAACAGAAGTTTGGTAGCAATTCCTTGTTGCCCTTCCGTATCACCCGATGATGATTTTTTTAATCTGAGGGCTTACAAATTAAATTCGATGTCCCTTGTTGTTTTTCCGTTATTTTGCATGTTTTAGCGAGGACGACAAAGATGAAGAAGGACTTGAAGATCCTTGAGCTTTAGGATAGTCTCAGGGTTTAGTTAGGAAACTTGATGTAATAAAAAAAAATCCAATAATAGTAACTCTTGCAACCAATGTATCTTGTAGATAATGTAAACCAATTTTGAATATAATGAAGGTTTGTCTTGTAATTCAAAAATGTCTTGATTATGAACTTGATATCAAATGCCTTGGTAGTCAAACTGAACATGCCTAAAGCACCACATTTCCACCATGAACTTGATTTTAAGAATTAAAACAGCTTAAGATGGGAATTGGAAAATTTCAAAATAATCAGAGCTTAACCCTTTGTAGCATGGACCAAAATATCACCGTAACACCTTGGGGAGTCATAAAACTCAAAGTATAAACATCTTTGCTTTTTAGAATTGGGATTTTGTGACCTTGTAACCTTGAACCGTTCTCGATAATGACAAAGCACCTTTTAAAATGATCCTGAGATGACCTGAGATGATTAAATTCGAGAGAAACAGTACCATCAAACTTGACATATCTGCAGAAACTTATTAGTCGCAATAAACATGAATACGAAAGTATAAAGTCAAACAACGTAAGAAACGCACAAAGAGGTGGGATCTTAAGGTCAGAAATTAGGGTGTGACAGTATGTTTGCTATAAATATGTTGTATGGTGTTCTGTTGATTGACTGTGTAGTTAGGGGGAGGTTCAGGCTGCTGAGCAGGGTATACTAGCATGCCTGAGTGCGCTAAGTGGGTTCTGACCGCGCTAAGCGCGTACTCCTGGAACCAGCATATTTCACTTTTAATTTTCGACACTTGCATGGTTGTGTGGTGTTGATCTGGAGTTTCTAATAATTTTACTGGAATTTACTGTCTAATGGTTTAATCTATTCGTTGATGTTTTGGTCTGGTTTTCTTTAATTACAGATGGCTCCTCCAAAATGTGCACGGTTCAGCGCTGGCCAAAACTCTCAGCAGAGGCAGCCCCCTGTAGAGTTCAATAACCACATATTTTTAGAAGCAGAGCAGCATGGGAGATATCTGAAGTTGACCCGTAGAAGCATTTGGACAGAGCGTATTTTTAGAATCAACCCGCAAGGGGAATTTCGAGCCTGTTAGAATATTATTGAAGCCCATGGATGGAAAAATATCCTAACCCCTCCAACATTGTTGAACTTCGAGATTGTGCGTGAGTTTTACGCAAACGTCATTCCTACTGAAGGGAAAATGTATACCTTTAGATCATTTTTCAGAGGGGGGGAGGTTTCATTTTCGAGGGATACTATCAATGAATATTTGGGTAATTCGCTAGTTTTGACTGAAGACAAACAGTGCTCATATTATAGGAGGGTGGCTCGGAGAAATTGGAACTTGGAAAATGTTTGCTTGGCTTTGGCACACTCTTGGCGTGGTTTTGAGCTGAATGCGACAGGTAGGCCAAAGATCCTCAAAAAAGGAGAAACATAAACACGACGCTCAGGTTCTCATGACTCTTGTCCTGCACAACATCAGGCCAAGAAGTCATACCTCTTCCATACCGGTCGACATTGCTTGCATGTTGTATTACATTTTGGAGGAGAGGCAAATTGATGTCGCGAGGATCATTTCCGATGAGATTTGCGCTATCACTGCTAGTGGACACCAAGGTACCTGCTATTTAGGTTTTTCCTGGATTGAGTATGGGTTTGTGTTCGAGGGCAAGTGTCCCGATCTCAGGTATAGTCCATAAGATAATAAAGGGGGTTGTGACTGATACTTGGATTAAGAGTCATTGCATGTCTAGAGGTGACTAGCAACCACCACCACCACCATGAGTTCGTACAAATGAGCATTCACAACAGTCGGCCTTTGATGAGCGTGTTGCTTGCATGTATACATGAGATATGCACATGGCTCATCAGAGGGCTTTTTCATTTTTCCACTTATCTATGAGAGTCTTACATTTGCAGGTGTGTGAGCCGCTGGTGGAGCACCCTTTTCCTTCGCATGAGTGCTTTTATGCGCATGTAGCTTGGCTTGGGGACAGGCCTTTTCATTTTCAGAGGGGGCGGGTGTCATACCCCAAATTTTACCCTTAAATCTTCTGATCAATTTAAGTCAGCCATTTTTGTTTTTTTTAGTTAAGCATTTCATTTCATCATTAATCATTTTTTTAGTTGATTTTATCATTCCATTTTAGAATATATTTTTTATTATCTTAAATATTGTTTAGAATTGATTTAGTTTTTAATTTAGTTTGTATTTTTTAAAATAGCTTCTCTTTTTTTGTTTTTTTTTTAGTTTTTATTAATATTTTAATTTAGTTTATTTTTTTAATCTAGTTTTTATTTTAATATAGTTTTTAGTAGTCGCTTTAATTTAGTTTATTTTTTAGTATAATTTTTTTAGTTATTTTTAATTTAGTTTATATTTTAATTTAATTCATATTTTAGTTACATATTATTTTAATTAAATTAGTTTAAATTTACTTAGTTAATTAAGTTTTTAATTTAGAATCTTTTTATTATTATTATTATTTATAGATCACTAATTTAGTTTAAATTTATTTCTTAATTATTATTATTATTCTTTTATTTATAATATTAGTATTAGTTATTTATTTTATTTTAGTTTATTTGTTATTAGTTATTTATATTATCTATTATTTTTGTTATTATTTTTATATTTATTATTTTTGTTATTATTTTTATTATTATTGTTTTTGTTATTTTTTTATTATTTTATTATCATTATCACACGGCCAAAATATTCATCCACCAAGTAATAAACCGCTGCTACACTCTAATGTTCTGCCATGACCTGCTATCTATAAAAAAAAACAAAACAATGCCAAAATACTCTTCAGGAAATCCTGCTTGATCATCCATAATTCTGATACCACCATTACAAGTCAAAACCATATGCTGCAGAACTTACACCAAAATCACCACCAGCCTATTCAACATCACTCTCGGGTTTCACCATCAACTCTCCATAACAACAACTCGTCGCACCATTACCCTTCAAAATCAACGTGAACTTTCCTCTCTCAGTAGCAGGACACACATGCTCCTACCCATCTTTTCCGCCATGTGAACAACTCAAACGCACCAAGCTTACCTTATCTTCACGAAAAAAACTCAATAACCTTTCATTCACAACAATAGTGTTCAGTGAAGTTCAGAAAGTATAAACAAAGTTGAAAACAAAGATTAACTCCGAATCTCAGTCGTCTCCAGTAATCTGTGAAAATGTAAATATTGACCACCCTTGGACGCATCTCTTCCACCTCAAACTCTTGCCAAAAACCAAAGTTCAGGAATGGAGAATAAGAAAAGGGGTTTATGGTTCGCACACGATTAGCATAGAAAGATCTTTTGTGGGTTATCGTTGAAATCAATATTGAAGAAAGGAGAGGATAAGCCGCCGCAGAGCCTGGGAAAATCGGACAGCCGTAAAAGAGGAAAAAGCACGAGAAGAAGAGTGGGCATTGGAAGATAAGGGTAAAGAGGAATCAGGGTAAAGGAGATTTTTTTATCGTGACATTGGCCTTGTTATTCTTCAGAGTTATTTTTATTTTCTTTTCTATTTTTAACTCCTTTTTATTTTTGTTCATTTTTTTTTAATTGTTCTTTTTATTTGGTTTGGGTTGTTGGGTTCAAAGCCCAGTTATTTTACTTCTTAGACTCCTAATAATCATTTTCATACCCTCTTTCACAAGCATTTGTGTTTCTTTATTTTTGGCATTTTGTTAACTTCATATTTGATTTGTCTTAGTTTAGAAATTTTATTTTAAAATAGTTAAGTTTGAATATTTGTTATATTTGTTAGAATTGATGATTGTTATTTTAGATTATGTAATTTATTTGTTTTCAAGTAAAAAGATAAACTAAAAATACTTTTAACAAGTTTAATCCTTTTCATTTTTGACTTATGTTTAGAATATATTCATTTAGGATTTGGCTTTGATCATCGTGATTTTAATTTTTATTAACTTCTTTAATTCCTAACTTGGAAACATGTAGCATTGATCCCTCTACTTAGATTTTCGACTCCTTTTGTTTGATCTAGTAATTTCTTATTCTTGTTCTGAATTTTATCTTGCTTCTATCTTGTGTATACCATTCATTTAATTCGTGCACTTTTTGTTATGTCGTAGCATTTCTCTTATTTACCTTTGTCATAGGACTTGGAGTCGTCGTGCTCTATTTAGTCGTCCCGTCGTGGACATTCCCTTCCTTGTTAACTTAACCTTAGTTTAAGAGTCGCTGCACTCTATGTAGGTGTCTCACCGCAGACATTTACTTGTCCCCTGGAACCTTGACCATATGCAAGAGTTCCTCACCTCTTTTAAGGGGAACTACGATTGCTCTGATTCCATTCCCATCAAGATACGTAGGCACAAGATGTGATGTCTTGGCGAGCATAATTTGTATATAGTTTAGGTCCTTACCTTAGCACCTTTTCCCTTAGTAAGAAAACTTAGCATAACACAAATACTAACAAGAGGTTCCTGTAGAGTACTATAGATACTTAGGATGCTAACACCTTTCCTAGGTATAACCAACCCTCGGACCTTAGATCTCTTAGATGTGTTGTTACATACACACTTAGGGTTTTCTTCGATCTTTACCATTTCTTTTGGATAAATTAAAGCTCGATGGTGAACTTCATGATTTGTGATTCAAGTTAATTTAATAGCTTGATATCCTATGAGGATGCAGGTGATGTTGAGGATGTTGTTGTAGATGGCGTTGGAGATGATGATGATGATGATGATGATGATAGTGGAGAGACTATTTTGGAAGATGGATTTGAGTCCAGCTCTGATTATTAGTTGATCATGGGTTATTCAGATTTTTTTGTCATTTTTATATTTATGTTTGAACTCATGATTTTATCGTTATTTTATTATTGTTGTTCTGGATTATTTTGTACCATCCTTTAAAGGATGAGGAACACATGGGCGACACCATTGTTTTGGTTGTCGCAAATTTTGGTATTATGCTATTATGTTGGTTTTGAGTATTTTTTGTTATTATTTGTTTTAGTTATTTATTGTTATTTTGTGGAATTTGTAATTTTGTGTTGTCCTAAGTTGAAAACTTGAAGGAACTTGTGAATTAATGTCAAGATTGATGAACCAATAAGCGTTTGAGTGGTAATGATATGATCAAGTAAAAGTATCATGCAAGGTACATTTTTATCGCTTTCTAAACTAAGCATGGAAATGAAACTTAAGATGAGTGTGAGAATTTGTAATCATTTCTTCTTTTGAAATACTTATTCATTTTTTAATATTTAGAACATTTCCTTTGTGAGGAAGCCTTCATTGTAGAATATATGCAGGATATTGATATTGATTGTTGACTTGTTCTTATTATGTTGAAATTATGCATGTGTGTTAATTTGTGAAAAAGGAAGAAAAGGATCAAGACAATTTTTGTACATTTTGATAAAAACCACTTGACCAAATAATAATGATCAATCTACCGTGCGACTGAATGAGTATTTGATAACCCCTTTTAAGCCTTCATTTCAAGATCTGTGTGAATAAGTAGAATGTGTAAATATTGTGCATAAAAGAAAAAATTTGGAATCGATCTTGGAATTTTGTTGTGAAATTTTTTTAACCCAATCTTAAGTGTGTGAGATTATTCCTAATTATCATGTTTGGTTGTGTTCAAAGTTGGGGAGGAAAATATGGATTGAGGCATCATGAAAAAAAGAGAAAAATAATAAGGTGGTTTTGAATGATGAAAGAGCTTGAAAGAAAGAAGCAAGTGGGAAGATAGGGATTTGGGCAATGATGCCTCTAAAGAAAAAAAAACAAAAAGGTTAAGGTCTTGAAGTGTTTTGAAATTGAGATGGGAATACTCTCTAGAAATAGGCAACTTTGTTTCAATGACTTTGATAAATGATCCTTCCTTGTAACCAAGCCAAGTTACTGTTAGAACACAAATTGGTGTTTCTTATATCTCTATGTTTTGATGATAACTTTTATGGAATTTTGTAGTAAGAAAATATACACTCTAAAATTTGTTCAAGTATTATTGTTTCAGGTATAAAATTGAAAACTCTTAAAGAAGCAAAATACATAAGTACAAAGAAACTATGCAAGGATCTGAAGCATCAGATGCAAGACTATCAGAAGATTCTGAAGCACTACCATAAGGATCTGAAGCAGAAGTTACAGAATGATCTGAAGCGTTAATGAAATAAGTGTACAAAAGTTAAAAGTTGTGATCTAATCAGACTCTGAAGTCCTTTTTCACTGCAAGTTCAGAGGCTTTGATAACCAGACTCTTATCATTAATATTCACGCTCAAGCACATATTGTTGCACACTCTGATGAAGACTTTGATCAAGATTAAGACTCTGATACATTAAGATCTGATCATCTATCAAGGCTCTAAACTTTTCAATCATCTTAAGCTCTGATCATCTTAAAATATTTCATTCATTTAAGCTTGCTCTGAAGTGCAGATTATGAAGACTTCATCTTGAAGGAAGCGTGTTGAAGAAGCTGTAAAACTTGATTAGACGTGGTGCTACTTCCAAAGTAACCAACGGCTAATTTGTCCAAAGAAGTGACGTGGTGCAAATCCCAAGGCTTTTACAACCATACCTTTTTGCAGAAAGCATATCTCTACCCATACTTTTTGGGTAATGAAAAGTCTTATAATATAATATTATATACAGCTGCACATCACTAAAAGCAATTTGGAAAAGCTATAAAAGGAGAACTTCTACAACTTTTTGAAGCTGCTAATTCACTACTCACCATTTGCTCATTGCTAGTTCACTCAGAAAGAAATACACGCTTGATTCATCAAAGTGAAAATCTCACAAAGATCTTATTCATTTGATCTCTCATAAATCCATATAGTTTCTGTTGTACTTAATCTTAAGTGTAAACATCACAGTTGTGGTACATCTTATTAGAAGCATTCAAACACTTGTTAGTTTATATTAATTTGTAAGAAGTTCCTTAAGAAGACCAAGGTGTGGTCAGTAGTTCTTGAGAAGACTAAGACAGTTATTCTTAGTGCTTTCTATTGTAATCAGTTGATCAATAGTGGATTAAGTCCTTGCAGAGAAAGGTAAATCATCTTTGATAAGGTGGACTAGAGTAGTTGAGTTCAAAGAACCAGGATAAAAATCTTGAGTTGTTTTTATTGCCATATTTCTTAAAACTCTTATTCAACCCCCCCCCCCCCCCCCCCTCTAAGTGTTTTTCTCACTTTCAGTTGGCATCAGAGCTCCGGTTCTGTTTGTGCTATCACTTAACCGTGACCAGAAAAGACCCAGTGGGAAAAACTCTTGATATTCTTGGTTGATATTATTTATGGCTGCTGAAACTTCAACATCCAACAAGTATGAAGAAAGAGTCAGCACAAAACCTCCCATGTTTGATGGAGAGAAATTTGATTATTGGAAAGATAGACTGGAAAGCTTCTTTCTAGGATTTGATGTTGATCTTTGGGACTTAGTTATTGATGGATATGTTCATCCCACTGATGGGAATGGCAAGAAAGTTGACAGAAAATAAATGACTGAGGAGCAAAAGAAGGAATTCAGAAATCACCACAAGGCTAGAACTATCTTGCTAAATGCTATATCTCATACTGAGTATGAGAAAATAACCAACAGAGAAACTACCTTTGATATATTTGAATCCCTGAAGATGACTCATGAAGGGAACTCTCAAGTTAAATAAACCAAGGCACTGGCGCTGATCCAGAAGTATGAAGCTTTCAAGATGGAAGAATCTGAATCTATTGAAGCCATATTTTCCAGATTCCAGATTCTCACTGTTGGCCTAAAGGTTCTGGACAAGGGTTACTCTACAGCAGATCATGTCAAGAAAATAATCAAAAGCTTGCCAACCAGATGGAGACCCATGGTCACTGCTCTGAAGCTGGAAAAGGATCTGAACAAGATTACGCTAGAGGAACTAATCAGTTCTCTAAGGAGTCATGAGATTGAACTAGAGGAAGATGATCCTCTAATGAAAGGTAAGTCAATTGCTTTAAAATCTAATAAAGTTGTTAAAGCATTGCAGGTATTAGAAGAAAGCTCTGAAGAGTCTGCTTCTGAAGATGAAGAAGAACTATCCTTGCTGTCCAGAAGAATCAACAAACTCTGGAAGAATAAGCAAAGGAAGTTCAAGAACTTCAGAAAACTAGATCAACACAAAGAATCTTCTGGGCACAGAAGATCTGGAGAACACTCTGGATACAGAAGATCTAGAGAATCCTCTGGACACAGACGATCTGGAAAAAGAGAGGTTGTTTGCTATGAATGCAAAGAACCTGGGCACTACAAGAGTGAATGTCCAAAGCTTCAGAAGGAGAACCTAAAAAGAAAGTCAGATCACAAAAAGAAAGTTCTGATGGCTATCTGGGATGACTCAGATGCATCTGATTCGTCATCAAAGTCAGAAGAGGAATATGCAAATGAAGAATTCATGGCTGACATTGAGGACAATGTTGAATCATCTGGATCAGAATCAGAATCTGATTCTGAGGAGGTATTTGCTGAACTTTCTAGACAGGAACTTGTTGAAAGTTTATCTGATATTCTTGAAAACTATAGCAAAGTTAAACTCAAATATAAAACTCTTCTAAAGCATATTGAATTTGAGAGTAACAAGTTTGAATCAAAAATAGCTGAACTAAAAGCTGAAAATCTTCAATTGAAAAATAATTTAGAATTTGCTCAACTAAACTCTGATTCAAAATCTGAACCATGCTCTAAAAATATTTTACAAGAGTATGACTATAGTTTCAGGAAGTTTCTAACTAAAAGCCTAGATAGAAGCAAAATGGCTTCAATGATCTATGGTATTAGTAGAAACTATAGAAAAGGTGTTGGATATAAATCTTTCTCTTATGAAGATTCAAATTCAAAATCTGTGATTGCGTCGCTTCGTGTTTACTTGTTGTTTACCTCCTGTATTCGCATGATCCCCTTAGCATTCCTAGCTCGACTTAATTTCTAATTAAGTCTGAGGTAGGAGAGATATTAGGCTTTCAATCCAAGCATGACAATATTAGGTTAGTTTCCCTCCTAATCCTGACTTTAGGGCCACATTGCATGACAACAATTTGGGTTCAGTCTCCCCTAGGTCTTTGTGTGCGTCTCTCTCTTCTCACCTCAAATTTCTTCAAGGCACTTAATAAAGAATGACCAGCATCGTGCGCTACGAGCCTTAAGTACATGGGGAATGATGAGTGGAGGGTTTCCCCTCGCTTGTTTACAGTGTTTAGCATATGCCCATTGGGCGATATGCGACATATTCGCCCCCGTGTCATAGTCTTTAGTGTGACGTGAGTCTCCAACTAACTCAATCCACTTCATTAAAACTCACAAATAGATTTCAAACCTTTTCATCCTTCGGGATTGTTTCAAACCTCATTTTCAGAAAAAGAGTACGTTACATTTCCATTCTACCGCAAACAGGCATCGTCCCTAACTGCTGGAATGGAGACTTAATGTCACTCATAATAAACTCTTAACCAACCAGTGTTCTAGTATCCCGGACTATGTTTGCTTTGATTTCTCATACCAGATGAGGATACGTAGGCACAAGACTGCGATGTCTTGGCGAGCAACCTTCTCCCCATCACCCGTAGTTTCCCAAACTACGTTGACTCTGACTTTCCCATTGCACGAGGAAATACATAGGCATAGGACAGCGATGTCCTATCGAGTCTGTTCTTTCTCTTCACCCCTGTTTAGCAGTAAATTTTAGATAACACACCCTTTGATTAGACAACAAGCATGGATCCCGTTGAGTACAACGGACGTGAGGGGTGCTCATACCTTCCCCTTGCGTAACCGACTCCTGAACCCAAGATTTGGTTGCGATGACCTTGTCTTTCCCGTTATTTTAGGTTTTCTTTGATGGTTTCCTTTCCCCCTCTTTGGGATAAATAAAGTTCGGTGGCAACTCTTCTGTTTGTTTCCGCCGGCCCCCCTTTTCACAGTTGCGACAGGTAGAATTGGAGCATAAGGCATTTTGGGCCTTAAAATTTTTGTCTTTCGATCCAAATCTGAGTGGAGAAAAAAGAAAGGTGTAATTGCGTGAAATGGAGGAAATACGCCTCCAAGCATATGACTCCAACAGGCTATACAAAGATCAAGTGAAAACTTACCATGACCACAAAATAGTGACCAAACAGTTCGAAGTAGGCCAGCTGGTCTTACTTTTCAATTCTCGATTAAAACTGTTTCTTGGAAAGTTGAAATCAAAGTGGTCGGGTTCGTTCTAGATTCGAGAAATCAAGAGCTATGGGGCAATTATCATCGAAGACGTGCAGTCAAATGAGAGTTGGATTATAAATGGTCAGTGCTTGAAGATTTATCTTGGTGTTGATTTCGAGTGGAATACCACGATAGTGCCTTATTGCGATCCTTGAGGTCGCATTGGACCGTCGAGCTTAAACAACATTAAACAAAGCGCTGGTTGGGAGGCACCCCAACATTGTAAGTATTTTTTGTTTTAACTATTGTATTTATTATTGTTAATTTAATAGGGCAGAATAGTTGGGGGAATGCATGTTATACCAGCTTGTCTGGCTGAGCGCGCTTAGCGCACCTCTGAGGCCGCTTAGTGCGGTCACAAAAATCAGCCCAGACATGTTGGGCCTGAGTGAGGTTTTGGTGGGCCTCCGATTCAAGGTTTTAAAAAAAGAGAGAGGGGTTCTGAAAACCCGCATTCTCCACTCTCAACAGCAGCTGCCCCCTTTTCCAATTCCCTCTTGCTCCCACAATTTTTTCGTGCTCTCCATTTGTGAATTTTTCCAACCTCACCTCATTTCATCTCCTCTCCAGGTTTGTGTCTCTTATGTTTTATTTTCTTCTTCTAAAAATGTATGTTTTTAGGTTTTGTTTGTGATTTGTTGAAATATATTGATTGATGATAGAGTGGTTAGTTTGTAGATGTGTTAACACTGTTAGATTAAGTTTGGTAGGGTTAGGTATAAGTTGTTTCTGTTAGTACCAAAGGGTTAGTTTTCTGTTATCTGGTACAATTACATGTCAAAACGAATGGATTTGGGTGTGATTGCATTGATTATTGGACAGATTAACCTTGGAGAATGAGGTGTTTTTTGAGTTTTTGCAGGTGCGCTAAGAGGGCTCATGACCGCGCTAAGTGCGCCCTTCTTGTCATGTCCTGTTTGCTTTATTTTTAATGTATGTGTCGCGGTGAAAATTGGATATCAAATTATTGATTAACTTGAATCGCATCTTCAGTTCACAACTGGTCTTTGATTTATCCGAAGGAAAGGTTAAAGAAAAAAAACCTAATTTTGCATCATAAACACAATACGGGGAGAGATCTAGGGTTCGGGGGTTGGTTAAGCTTAAGAAAGGTATTAGCATCTTAAACTTCTGTAGTACTCTATAGGAACCTCTTGTTTAAAATGTTTTATTGCTAATGGTTATCTGCTAAAGGGGTAATGCTAAAGGTTAAAGGGTAAATAAGGTCCTAAAGGTTAGTCCTAAGTATACTCGCCAAGACTCGCATCTTGTGCATCCGAGGTAGGGGATGGAATCAGAGTAATCGTAGTTCCCCTCAAAGAGGAGGAAGAGGAAATTCTTGATTGCGATCAAGGTCCCAGGGGGAAGTAAACGTTCATATGGAAGCGCTTACGTGGAGTGCGGCGACTCCTAATTCTACGTTGAAAAGTTGAATTGAAAAGGGTGAAGTAAGTATTCCACGACGAGAAGCCTAAGCATGGAGTGCGGCGAATCCTGATCCTAAGGCTAGGATAAGGTTAAGAATGTCCACAGCGGGAAGCCTAAGCACGAGTACAGAGACTCAGATCCTAAGGCTAGGATGGGGTGAGGGTAAAGGCATTGACACGGCGGTCAAACAGAAAATATTTCCTTCAGAAACGAAGAAGTTGATAATGGAAAATGTAAAGCAATGATAAATGAGTGATAACATGAGATATTGAAATGCTAAACGTACAATAAGCATGGTTTAGAGGTTAAGTTTAAATAGAAATTGAGACATGATTAGATGCGGATTATGGAAAATGATTAAGCGGACGAAATGGTGATTTGTTAAGGATTTAGCAATTAATTTGAAAAAAAAAGCTAAAGACATTTATTCTAATTGTTTTTTATTTTTGAGAAAATTACTTAATTAAAAATTAGATCTACACCAAATAAGTAGTTAAAAATAGAAAAAGAAGATTAAGCTAGTTAAGCTTTAAAAAAAGGTTTTTGGATTTTTGTTAATTTAATATATATTTTTGGTTTTTTTTTATTTATTAAGAAAAAAATTGAAATTAAAAAAAAATATTCTAAATATTTTTGTATTTTTTGTTTTTTATATTTTTAATTGTTTTTTTTTTCAGATTTTTAATTTTAATTAATAAGTTAGTTAGTTAGTTTTTTTTATAGTATTTAATATTACATAAAAACAGAATTAAAAAAACTAAAAAAACCATAAAATAAAGGGTTGGGCCAGTGTGATGAATCCACCGGACCTAACCCGGTCTGGTCCACAAAATAAGGGCAAGAAGTGAGGAGGGTTTATGAAACCCTAAACTCCCAACAAGGGATCCCGACGCCTCCCTTCTCTCGGATCTCTCTCTCTTTTCTCCCACTTGCCTTCTTTCTCGTCATGACTCTTCATTGACCCTTCTCCTTCTATCTCATCGCGAGCTCTCTTCTTCTTCTTGCTCTTACGTTCTTCTTCTAACCTGTTAAAGAAAATGCAAAAAAACTAAATGTTAGAAAAAAATGGGTTTTATCCTAAACAAGATGATGGCGACGGCGGCGTGGCGATGATGAACACAAAGGTGTGTTCTGAGCTTCGTGTTTGTGTTTTGCAATCTTTGATGTTTTTCCGTTGATGGTTTTTTGCGGATTTCTCGCCCATTTTGATGTGCAAATGTTTTGAGGGTTTTGTTTTGAGGTTTTACGAAACCTGTGATGGTTTCGTTCTGAGATGTTTTCCGATTTTTTGGGATCCATGGACGGTTTGTGATGGTTTGTGATGTTCGTTTGTGAATTTCACGTTTCTGAATGTTTGTTGTTTTTGATTCGCGATTTTCAGTTGTGGTTCGTTGATGGCTTACGAGATGGATTTGGTGGTTTTCAAACTGGTTTTGGGTTTTTTGGTAGGCAATGATGAATCTCTTCTGAGCCTCTTGAGGTTTTTGGTTTTTTTTTTATCCCCCCCTTTGATGCTTCCTCTTCCTTCTTCTTATAGTATGAATTTTCCAAAAATGATTTGGAGGAGTTAAAACTCTTTCTTTTTAGTTTGATGTTTTTTACAACTTTCCAAACTCGTTTGATTTGTCTGAGAACTGTTTTGGAAGTTTTATTGATGGTGATAATATCCATTTTGGATCGTGCTTAATGGTGGCGATAACATCTTCCATTTTCGGAATTGTTATTGATGGCATGCATTCCCATTTACGGTTTGATTTTGTTGGACATATTCCTTTTTTGTTTGGGCTGCTTGATGGTTGTTTTTCTTCTTCCATTTTCGGAATTGGGATATTAATGATGATGATGCTGTCGAATTTTTCCATTTTCGGATTTAACAGTGATGATGGTGATTTACCATTTTCGGTATTGTTTTCTATTTGAGGAAATCCATCTCTGATTGTTGCTTATTGATGTTGTTTCTACTTTACATTCTTGTTTTGGGCTTTGACGGCTTGTTTCCAGATTTGTCCTTCGATGGCTGTTTTTGGAAAGTTGAAATGTCTTTGGTTTGTTGTTGGGAAGCTGAACGTGTTTGGAAGAAAAACCATTTTTCTGAATTTCTTTCATTCTTCTTTCATGGACTAAGAATTGATTATTTCCTTGACTTGCTTGGTTGCCATTGGTAGCAATTCGTTGCTAGCCTTCCGTATCACCCGATGATGATTTTTTAATCTGAGTGCTTACAAATTAAATTCAATGTCCCTTGTTGTTTTGCAGGTTTTGGCGAGGACGACAAAGCTGAAGAAGGACTTGAAGATCCTTGAGCTTTAGGATAGTCTCAGGGTTTAGTTAGGAAACTTGATGTAATCAAAAAAAATCCAATAATAGTAACTCTTGCAATTAATGTATCTTATAGATAATGTAAACCAATTTTGAATATAATGAAAGTTTGTCTTGAAATTCAAAAACGTCTTGATTATGAACTTGATATCAAATGCCTTGAGCAGTCAAACCGAACATGCCTAAAGCACCACGTTTCCACCATGAACTCGATTTTAAGAATTAAAACAGCTTAAGATGGGAATTGGAAAATCTCAAAATAATCAGAGTTTAACCCTTTGTAGTGTGGACCAAAATATCATCGTAACACCTTGGGGAGTCATAAAAATCAAAGTATAAACATCTTTGCTTTTTAGAATTGGGATTCTGTAACCTTGTAACCTTGAACCATTCTTGATAATGACAAAACGCCTTTTAAAATGATCCAGAGATGACCTGAGATGCTTAAATTCGATAGAAACAGTATCATCAAACTTGACATATCTGCACAAACTTGTTAGTCGCAACAAACATGAATACGAAAGTATAAAGTCAAACAACATAAGAAACGCACAAAGAGGTGGGATCTTAAGGTCAAAAATTAGGGTGTGACAGATGCCCCTATTTAAGTTTCTTCTATCCGGAGATATGGAGATTGAAATCTTCATCTCAACGCGATAGGAAGGACTTAAATACAAACATATCACAAATTTTTGGCCCTAAGATACCACCAAATGCACATGATATGCAATGATATGAGAATATAAGACAAACGGTCCTGTGGAGACATGATGCAATAGGGGAGAAACTAGACACGGCACACGAGGAGCACAGAGTCAACGGAAAACAGGCTCAATAGAGCGAGACTTCATGAGGAAAGATCCAACTCTATTAGGGAAGAGACAAACAGCCATTACTGGTGAATCTCCAACAAAATAAAGACATGTAGCACATATTACCAAGAATACGGTAGCCTAAACAACGGGAAAGAAACTTGAAATTGAAGGATAACCTACTACCAATGTGTGGTAGCCTAAGCAAAGGCATCCAGTTGAAACAAAGAAACACGCATTACCTACTATCAAACATATGATAGCCTAAGCAAAGGTAACATGAAAAGGAAAGATGACCTATACCAATGTTGGTAGCCTAAGAAAAGGTATCTGACCAAAATGAGACGGTATATTACCTATTATCAAACGCATGATAGCCTAAGCAAAGGAAATAACTAAAATAAAAGTGCATTACCTACTATCAAAACATATGATAGCTTAAGAAAAGGTAATAAACTTAAAAGAAGAGATCACCTACTACCGAACACGGTAGCCTAAGCAAAGATGTCTGACCAAAAGAAAGGCGTGTTACCTACTATCAAACATATGATAGCCTAAGAAAAGGTAAACACAAAAGGAAAGATGACCTACTACCGAACATGGTAGCCTAAGCAAAGGTATCTGACCAAAATGAGATTGTATATTACCTGCTATCAAACATATGATAGCCTAAGCAAAGGTAATAACTAAAAGTGATACGATATATTACCTACTATCAAACATATGATAGCCTAAGAAAATGTAATAACCAAAATAAACCTCTCTACGCTTCAAGGTTGTATGCCAAGAACGGGTCTCAGTTTCTTCTTTTACTTGAAAAGGGTAAAATAAACCTCCCACGCTTCAAGGTTATATGCCAAGAACGGGTCTCAGTTTCTTCTTTGATAAACCTCCCCATGCCTCAAGGTTGTATGCCAAGAACGGGTCTCAGTTTCTTCCTAAAATGATGAATACTGATGGGAGAGTATCTTCACAGGGAATTGGAATTTTACTGGAGATTAAGGACTTCAGCAGTAATCCATAATGTACTAGAGATTGTAAAACTTCACCAGGGATCTTCAGAAGAGATGTAAGCTGTAACACCCCCTTTCTATACCCCCAAATAAACAATTAAATCATTTAGGCACTTAATAAAAATTCCATCAGAGTATAATTATAACATGGTATAAAAGAGGCACGTCACATTATCCATGAAATGAAACATAAATAATACCTGCTCATAAAGATATGTAACAAAAGGGATAAATCTCAACTAAAAAGAAAGCATAGCTCTTAAAACCCACATATCAACATTTAGAATAAAGCGGAAATATCTAAACATTGAATCACTTTATTAACATAAGCATCATATACATCATTCAGATTAATTCAATTCATCAGTTAAGTTTACAAAACATTCAGCAGCAGATACATACATAGATGTATCACAAAAGAATCAAAACAATTCCTAACTACCCAGTGTTACATATCAGAGTCATCTGACTAAAAATAAATGAAGACTCGCTTCACAAAGGACCTCCAGCATCCTACTCTGCAATGCCTCATAGAGCATTATAAAATAGCAGAAGGGTGAGAAACATTATCATAACAAACAATGCATAAAATTATATATATATATATATATATATATATATATATATATATATATATATATATATATATATATATATATATATATATATATATATATATATATATATATATATATATATATATATATATATATATATATATATATATATATATATATATATATATATATATATATATATATATATATATATATATATATATATATATATATATATATATATATATATATATATATATATCATAAACACAATTATAACATACACGCAATTCACATTTCTCACCACAACTTGTCACAATACATCACAATGTACACGCATATAATCAAGCACATTCACCAATTCATGTTGCACAATTCATAACATTTCACATAAACATCTACAATTATGTTCAATTTATCCAAACATCATATAAAGATGATAATGCAACTCATAGAGATCGACTCACGACTCTATGCAGATGCAAATGCGGTACCGACTTGTTCAGCAGGTTCAATTGAAGAACCAAAATGGAACCATCGCTCGTTACCGAAGTAACTCCCCGCCGGGCCTACGATGTTCACCCATCACTCACACCCCACATGGGCATACGATGTTTCAGGATTGCTCACACCCCACACGGGCACACAATCCGGTTGCTCACACCCCACAAGGGCACACAACTGTTATGCAGATTCTCCATGGAATCAAAATAAACCATCGCTCACACCCCACAAGGGCACACGATCGTTTCTTCAGATCCTCCTAGGGATCAAAGTAACCAAACCATCGCTCACACCCCACAAGGGCACACGAGGTTTTTGCAGATCCTACGCAGGATCAGACACACAAGAATGCAATCATGATGTTACACATGCAACACGACTCAATACACTCTTAAAATGCACACATGTTTACAAACATATTCAAACATTCTTCACATCATACAAGTACATACAATTATGCACATTCACATCAATATCACCATGCAATTCCATTTAATTTGAACAATTGCACAAAATTGCCAAACGGCCACATTACACATTCCACAATTCACAATCTAGGATTCACGTCATACGGCTACCCACAACACAATGTAACTCGGCATAATCGATGCCTTGAGCAAGGAAATAATCATAATTAAGTCGGAAATCCGACCACGGGTGGAAACATTAAAGAAAACACAACCTGCCACGCTCGCTACTCTGCTCGCTTAGCGAGCTCCTAGCGAGTATTCGCTACTTGTTCGCCTAGCAAACAAGCTCGCGAAGGCAAACAGAAGCCTCTGACTTCGTTCGCTACCTCGCTCGCTCAGCGAACTCCTAGCGAACCTTCGCTACCCCCATTCGCTACCAGTGAACACCACAACATGCATTATGCCCATCTCTGATTGTTGTTTATTGATGTTGTTTCTACTTTCCATTCTTGTTTTGGGCTTTGACGGCTTATTTCTGGATTTGGCCTTCGATGGCTGTTTTTGGAAAGTTGAAATGTCTTTGGTTTGTTGTTTGGAAGTTGAACGTGTTTGGAAGAAAAATCATTTTTCTGAATTTCTTTCATTCTTCTTTCATGGACTAAGAATTGATTATTGCCTTGACTTGCTTGGTTGCCGTTGGAAAAAACAGAAGTTTGGTAGCAATTCCTTGTTGCCCTTCTGTATCACCCGATGATGATTTTTTTAATCTGAGGGCTTACAAATTAAATTCGACGTCCCTTGTTGTTTTTCCGTTATTTTGCATGTTTTAGCGAGGACGACAAAGATGAAGAAGGACTTGAAGATCCTTGAGCTTTAGGATAGTCTCAGGGTTTAGTTAGGAAACTTGATGTAATAAAAAAAATCCAATAATAGTAACTCTTGCAACCAATGTATCTTGTAGATAATGTAAACCAATTTTGAATATAATGAAGGTTTGTCTTGTAATTCAAAAATGTCTTGATTATGAACTTGATATCAAATGCCTTGGTAGTCAAACTGAACATGCCTAAAGCACCACATTTCCACCATGAACTTGATTTTAAGAATTAAAACAGCTTAAGATGGGAATTGGAAAATTTCAAAATAATCAGAGCTTAACCCTTTGTAGCATGGACCAAAATATCACCGTAACACCTTGGGGAGTCATAAAACTCAAAGTATAAACATCTTTGCTTTTTAGAATTGGGATTTTGTGACCTTGTAACCTTGAACCATTCTCGATAATGACAAAGCACCTTTTAAAATGATCCTGAGATGACCTGAGATGCTTAAATTCGAGAGAAACAGTACCATCAAACTTGACATATCTGCAGAAACTTATTAGTCGCAATAAACATGAATACGAAAGTATAAAGTCAAACAACGTAAGAAACGCACAAAGAGGTGGGATCTTAAGGTCAGAAATTAGGGTGTGACAGTATGTTTGCTATAAATATGTTGTATGGTGTTTTGTTGATTGACTGTGTAGTTAGGGGGAGGTTCAGGCTGCTGAGCAGGGTATACTAGCATGCCTGAGTGCGCTAAGTGGGCTCTGACCGCGCTAAGCGCGTACCCCTGGAACCAGCATATTTCACTTTTAATTTTCGACACTTGCATGGTTGTGTGGTGTTGATCTGGAGTTTCTAATAATTTTACTGGAATTTACTGTCTAATGGTTTAATCTATTCGTTGATGTTTTGGTCTGGTTTTCTTTAATTACAGATGGCTCCTCCAAAATGTGCACGGTTCAGCGCTGGCCAAAACTCTCAGCAGAGGTAGCCCCCTGTAGAGTTCAATAACCACATATTTTTAGGAGCAGAGCAGCATGGGAGATATCTGAAGTTGACCCGTAGAAGCATTTGGACAGAGCGTATTTTTAGAATCAACCCGCAAGGGGAATTTCGAGCCTGTCAGAATATTATTGAAGCCCATGGATGGAAAAATATCCTAACCCCTCCAACATTGCTGAACTTCGAGATTGTGCGTGAGTTTTACGCAAACGTCATTCCTACTGAAGGGAAAATGTATACCTTCAGATCATTTTTCAGAGGGAGGGAGGTTTCATTTTCGAGGGATGCTATCAATGAATATTTGGGTAATTCGCTAGTTTTGACTGAAGACAAACAGTGCTCATATTATAGGAGGGTGGCTCGGAGAAATTGGAACTTGGAAAATGTTTGCTTGGCTTTGGCACACTCTTGGCGTGGTTTTGAGCTGAATGCGACAGGTAGGCCAAAGATCCTCAAAAAAGGAGAAACATAAACACGACGCTCAGGTTCTCATGACTCTTGTCCTGCACAACATCAGGCCAAGAAGTCATACCTCTTCCATACCGGTCGACATTGCTTGCATGTTGTATTACATTTTGGAGGAGAGGCAAATTGATGTCGCGAGGATCATTTTCGATGAGATTTGCGCTATCGCTGCTAGTGGACACCAAGGTACCTGCTATTTAGGTTTTTCCTGGATTGAGTATGGGTTTGTGTTCGAGGGCAAGTGTCCCGATCTCGGGTGTAGTCCATAAGATAATAAAGGGGGTTGTGACTGATACTTGGATTAAGAGTCATTGCATGTCTAGAGGTGACTAGCAACCACCACCACCACCATAAGTTCGTACAAATGAGCATTCACAACAGTCGGCCTTTGATGAGCGTGTTGCTTGCATGTATACATGAGATATGCACATGGCTCATCAGAGGGCTTTTTTATTTTTCCACTTATTTATGAGAGTCTTACATTTGCAGGTGTGTGAGCCGCTGGTGGAGCACCCTTTTCCTTCGCATGAGTGTTTTTATGCGCATGTAGCTTGGCTTGGGGACAGGCCTTTTCATTTTCAGAGGGGGCGGGTGTCATACCCCAAATTTTACCCTCAAATCTTCTGATCATTTCATATCAATTTAAGTCAGCCATTTTTGTTTTTTTTAGTTAAGCATTTCATTTCATCATTAATCATTTTTTTAGTTGATTTTATCATTCCATTTTAGAATATATTTTTTATTATCTTAAATATTGTTTAGAATTGATTTAGTTTTTAATTTAGTTTGTATTTTTTTAAAATAGCTTCTCTTTTTTTTGTTTTTTTTTTAGTTTTTATTAATATTTTAATTTAGTTTATTTTTTTAATCTAGTTTTCATTTTAATATAGTTTTTAGTAGTCGCTTTAATTTAGTTTATTTTTTAGTATAATTTTTTTAGTTATTTTTAATTTAGTTTATATTTTAATTTAATTCATATTTTAGTTACATATTATTTTAATTAAATTAGTTTAAATTTACTTAGTTAATTAAGTTTTTAATTTAGAATCTTTTTATTATTATTATTATTTTTAGATCACTAATTTAGTTTAAATTTATTTCTTAATTATTATTATTATTCTTTTATTTATAATATTAGTATTAGTTATTTATTTTATTTTAGTTTATTTGTTATTAGTTATTTATATTATCTATTATTTTTGTTATTATTTTTATATTTATTATTTTTGTTATTATTTTTATTATTATTGTTTTTGTTATTTTTTTATTATTTTATTATCATTATCACACGGCCAAAATATTCATCCACCAAGTAATAAACCGCTGCTACACTCTAATGTTCTGCCATGACCTGCTATCTATAAAAAAAAAAACAAAACAATGCCAAAATACTCTTCAGGAAATCCTGCTTGATCATCCATAATTCTGATACCACCATTACAAGTCAAAACCATATGCTGCAGAACTTACACCAAAATCACCACCAGCCTATTCAACATCACTCTCGGGTTTCACCATCAACTCTCCATAACAACAACTCGTCGCACCATTACCCTTCAAAATCAACGTGAACTTTCCTCTCTCAGTAGCAGGACACACATGCTCCTACCCATCTTTTCCGCCATGTGAACAACTCAAACGCACCAAGCTTACCTTATCTTCACGAAAAAAACTCAATAACCTTTCATTCACAACAATAGTGTTCAGTGAAGTTCAGAAAGTATAAACAAAGTTGAAAACAAAGATTAACTCCGAATCTCATTCGTCTCCGGTAATCTGTGAAAATGTAAATATTGACCACCCTTGGACGCATCTCTTCCACCTCAAACTCTTGCCAAAAACCAAAGTTCAGGAATGGAGAATAAGAAAAGGGGTTTATGGTTCGCACACGATTAGCATAGAAAGATCTTTTGTGGGTTATCGTTGAAATCAATATTGAAGAAAGGAGAGGATAAGCCGCCGCAGAGCCTGGGAAAATCGGACAGCCGTAAAAGAGGAAAAAGCACGAGAAGAAGAGTGGGCATTGGAAGATAAGGGTAAAGAGGAATCAGGGTAAAGGAGATTTTTTTATCGTGACATTGGCCTTGTTATTCTTCAGAGTTATTTTTATTTTATTTTCTTTTCTATTTTTAACTCCTTTTTATTTTTGTTCATTTTTTTTAATTGTTCTTTTTATTTGGTTTGGGTTGTTGGGTTCAAAGCCCAGTTATTTTACTTCTTAGACGCCTAATAATCATTTTCATACCCTCTTTCACAAGCATTTGTGTTTCTTTATTTTTGGCATTTTGTTAACTTCATATTTGATTTGTCTTAGTTTAGAAATTTTATTTTAAAATAGTTAAGTTTGAATATTTGTTATATTTGTTAGAATTGATGATTGTTATTTTAGATTATGTAATTTATTTGTTTTCAAGTAAAAAGATAAACTAAAAATACTTTTAACAAGTTTAATCCTTTTCATTTTTGACTCATGTTTAGAATATATTCATTTAGGATTTGGTTTTGATCATCGTGATTTTAATTTTTATTAACTTCTTTAATTCCTAACTTGGAAACATGTAGCATTGATCCCTCTACTTAGATTTTCGACTCCTTTTGTTTGATCTAGTAATTTCTTATTCTTGTTCTGAATTTTATCTTGCTTCTATCTTGTGTATACCATTCATTTAATTCGTGCACTTTTTGTTATGTCGTAGCATTTCTCTTATTTACCTTTGTCATAGGACTTGGAGTCGCCGTGCTCTATTTAGTCGTCCCGTCGTGGACATTCCCTTCCTTGTTAATTTAACCTTAGTTTAAGAGTCGCTGCACTCTATGTAGGTGTCTCACCGCAGACATTTACTTGTCCCCTGGAACCTTGACCATATGCAAGAGTTCCTCACCTCTTTTAAGGGGAACTACGGTTGCTCTGATTCCATTCCCATCAAGATACGTAGGCACAAGATGTGATGTCTTGGCGAGCATAATTTGTATATAGTTTAGGTCCTTACCTTAGCACCTTTTCCCTTAGTAAGAAAACTTAGCATAACACAAATACTAACAAGAGGTTCCTGTAGAGTACTATAGATACTTAGGATGCTAACACCTTTCCTAGGTATAACCAACCCTCGGACCTTAGATCTCTTAGATGTGTTGTTACATACACACTTAGGGTTTTCTTCGATCTTTACCATTTCTTTTGGATAAATTAAAGCTCGATGGTGAACTTCATGATTTGTGATTCAAGTTAATTTAATAGCTTGATATCCTATGAGGATGCAGGTGATGTTGAGGATGTTGTTGTAGATGGCGTTGGAGATGATGATGATGATGATGATGATAGTGGAGAGACTATTTTGGAAGATGGATTTGAGTCCAGCTCTGATTATTAGTTGATCATGGGTTATTCAGATTTTTTTGTCATTTTTATATTTATGTTTGAACTCATGATTTTATCGTTATTTTATTATTGTTGTTCTGGATTATTTTGTACCATCCTTTAAAGGATGAGGAACACATGGGCGACACCATTGTTTTGGTTGTCGCAAATTTTGGTATTATGCTATTATGTTGGTTTTGAGTATTTTTTGTTATTATTTGTTTTAGTTATTTATTGTTATTTTGTGGAATTTGTAATTTTGTGTTGTCCTAAGTTGAAAACTTGAAGGAACTTGTGAATTAATGTCAAGATTGATGAACCAATAAGCGTTTGAGTGGTAATGATATGATCAAGTAAAAGTATCATGCAAGGTACATTTTTATCGCTTTCTAAACTAAGCATGGAAATGAAACTTAAGATGAGTGTGAGAATTTGTAATCATTTCTTCTTTTGAAATACTTATTCATTTTTTAATATTTAGAACATTTCCTTTGTGAGGAAGCCTTCATTGTAGAATATATGCAGGATATTGATATTGATTGTTGACTTGTTCTTATTATGTTGAAATTATGCATGTGTGTTAATTTGTGAAAAAGGAAGAAAAGGATCAAGACAATTTTTGTACATTTTGATAAAAACCACTTGACCAAATAATAATGATCAATCTACCGTGCGACTGAATGAGTATTTGATAACCCCTTTTAAGCCTTCATTTCAAGATCTGTGTGAATAAGTAGAATGTGTAAATATTGTGCATAAAAGAAAAAATTTGGAATCGATCTTGGAATTTTGTTGTGAAATTTTTTTAACCCAATCTTAAGTGTGTGAGATTATTCCTAATTATCATGTTTGGTTGTGTTCAAAGTTGGGGAGGAAAATATGGATTGAGGCATCATGAAAAAAAGAGAAAAATAATAAGGTGGTTTTGAATGATGAAAGAGCTTGAAAGAAAGAAGCAAGTGGGAAGATAGGGATTTGGGCAATGATGCCTCTAAAGAAAAAAAACAAAAAGGTTAAGGTCTTGAAGTGTTTTGAAATTGAGATGGGAATACTCTCTAGAAATAGGCAATTTTGTTTCAATGACTTTGATAAATGATCCTTCCTTGTAACCAAGCCAAGTTACTGTTAGAACACAAATTGGTGTTTCTTATATCTCTATGTTTTGATGATAACTTTTATGGAATTTTGTAGTAAGAAAATATACACTCTAAAATTTGTTCAAGTATTATTGTTTCAGGTATAAAATTGAAAACTCTTAAAGAAGCAAAATACATAAGTACAAAGAAACTATGCAAGGATCTGAAGCATCAGATGCAAGACTATCAGAAGATTCTGAAGCACTACCATAAGGATCTGAAGCAGAAGTTACAGAATGATCTGAAGCGTTAATGAAATAAGTGTACAAAAGTTAAAAGTTGTGATCTAATCAGACTCTGAAGTCCTTTTTCACTGCAAGTTCAGAGGCTTTGATAACCAGACTCTTATCATTAATATTCACGCTCAAGCACATATTGTTGCACACTCTGATGAAGACTTTGATCAAGATTAAGACTCTGATACATTAAGATCTGATCATCTATCAAGGCTCTAAACTTTTCAATCATCTTAAGCTCTGATCATCTTAAAATATTTCATTCATTTAAGCTTGCTCTGAAGTGCAGATTATGAAGACTTCATCTTGAAGGAAGCGTGTTGAAGAAGCTGTAAAACTTGATTAGACGTGGTGCTACTTCCAAAGTAACCAACGGCTAATTTGTCCAAAGAAGTGACGTGGTGCAAATCCCAAGGCTTTTACAACCATACCTTTTTGCAGAAAGCATATCTCTACCCATACTTTTTGGGTAATGAAAAGTCTTATAATATAATATTATATACAGTTGCACATCACTCAAAGCAATTTGGAAAAGCTATAAAAGGAGAACTTCTACAACTTTTTGAAGCTGCTAATTCACTACTCACCATTTGCTCATTGCTAGTTCACTCAGAAAGAAATACACGCTTGATTCATCAAAGTGAAAATCTCACAAAGATCTTATTCATTTGATCTCTCATAAATCCATATAGTTTCCGTTGTACTTAATCTTAAGTGTAAACATCACAGTTGTGGTACAGCTTATTAGAAGCATTCAAACACTTGTTAGTTTATATTAATTTGTAAGAAGTTCCTTAAGAAGACCAAGGTGTGGTCAGTAGTTCTTGAGAAGACTAAGACAGTTATTCTTAGTGCTTTCTATTGTAATCAGTTGATCAATAGTGGATTAAGTCCTTGCAGAGAAAGGTAAATCATCTTTGATAAGGTGGACTAGAGTAGTTGAGTTCAAAGAACCAGGATAAAAATCTTGAGTTGTTTTTATTGCCATATTTCTTAAAACTCTTATTCAACCCCCCCCCCCCCTTCTAAGTGTTTTTCTCACTTTCAGTTGGCATCAGAGCTCCGGTTCTGTTTGTGCTATCACTTAACCGTGACCAGAAAAGACCCAGTGGGAAAAACTCTTGATATTCTTGGTTGATATTATTTATGGCTGCTGAAACTTCAACATCCAACAAGTATGAAGAAAGAGTCAGCACAAAACCTCCCATGTTTGATGGAGAGAAATTTGATTATTGGAAAGATAGACTGGAAAGCTTCTTTCTAGGATTTGATGTTGATCTTTGGGACTTAGTTATTGATGGATATGTTCATCCCACTGATGGGAATGGCAAGAAAGTTGACAGAAAATAAATGACTGAGGAGCAAAAGAAGGAATTCAGAAATCACCACAAGGCTAAAACTATCTTGCTAAATGCTATATCTCATACTGAGTATGAGAAAATAACCAACAGAGAAACTACCTTTGATATATTTGAATCCCTGAAGATGACTCATGAAGGGAACTCTCAAGTTAAATAAACCAAGGCACTGGCGCTGATCCAGAAGTATGAAGCTTTCAAGATGGAAGAATCTGAATCTATTGAAGCCATATTTTCCAGATTCCAGATTCTCACTGTTGGCCTAAAGGTTCTGGACAAGGGTTACTCTACAGCAGATCATGTCAAGAAAATAATCAAAAGCTTGCCAACCAGATGGAGACCCATGGTCACTGCTCTGAAGCTGGAAAAGGATCTGAACAAGATTACGCTAGAGGAACTAATCAGTTCTCTAAGGAGTCATGAGATTGAACTAGAGGAAGATGATCCTCTAATGAAAGGTAAGTCAATTGCTTTAAAATCTAATAAAGTTGTTAAAGCATTGCAGGTATTAGAAGAAAGCTCTGAAGAGTCTGCTTCTGAAGATGAAGAAGAACTATCCTTGCTGTCCAGAAGAATCAACAAACTCTGGAAGAATAAGCAAAGGAAGTTCAAGAACTTCAGAAAACTAGATCAACACAAAGAATCTTCTGGGCACAGAAGATCTGGAGAACACTCTGGATACAGAAGATCTAGAGAATCCTCTGGACACAGACGATCTGGAAAAAGATAGGTTGTTTGCTATGAATGCAAAGAACCTGGGCACTACAAGAGTGAATGTCCAAAGCTTCAGAAGGAGAACCTAAAAAGAAAGTCAGATCACAAAAAGAAAGTTCTGATGGCTATCTGGGATGACTCAGATGCATCTGATTCGTCATCAAAGTCAGAAGAGGAATATGCAAATGAAGAATTCATGGCTGACATTGAGGACAATGTTGAATCATCTGGATCAGAATCAGAATCTGATTCTGAGGAGGTATTTGCTGAACTTTCTAGACAGGAACTTGTTGAAAGTTTATCTGATATTCTTGAAAACTATAGCAAAGTTAAACTCAAATATAAAACTCTTCTAAAGCATATTGAATTTGAGAGTAACAAGTTTGAATCAAAAATAGCTGAACTAAAAGCTGAAAATCTTCAATTGAAAAATAATTTAGAATTTGCTCAACTAAACTCTGATTCAAAATCTGAACCATGCTCTAAAAATATTTTACAAGAGTATGACTATAGTTTCAGGAAGTTTCTAACTAAAAGCCTAGATAGAAGCAAAATGGCTTCAATGATCTATGGTATTAGTAGAAACTATAGAAAAGGTGTTGGATATAAATCTTTCTCTTATGAAGATTCAAATTCAAAATCTGTAGATAAACTAGATATCAAGTATCCTCCTTTATATTCCCAGTTTACATTTGGTCACTTAAATGATATTAAACACACAAGTTCTAATCAGAAAAAACCTGTGTTTAATAAATCTAAAGCTAATCAGAACAAGTCTTATGTTGAAAGACAGAAGTTCAGAAAAAGCTTTAAGGCAACTAACAAAAAAGGTCCCAAGAAAATCTGGGTACCTAAGGATAAGATAATCTATGTTGCAGACATCCTTAGCAGCAAAGTCAAGACTCCAGTCATGATACCTGGACTCTGGATGCTCACGACATATGACGGGAAAAAGGTCTATGTTCCAAAGTCTGGAGCTTAGATCTGGAGGAGATGTCAAGTTTGGAGGGAATCAAAAAGGCAAAATAATTGGCTCTGGAACCATAGGCAATGGTAAACTTCCTTCCATAACTAATGTCTTGCTTGTTGAAGGGTTAGCTCATAATCTATTGTCCATAAGTCAATTAAGTAACAATGGTTATGACATAATCTTTAATCAAAAGTGTTGCAAAGCTGTTAGTCAAAAGGATGGCTCAGTCCTCTTTAATGGTAAAAGGAAAAACAACATTTATAAAATTAGTCTTTCAGAACTTAAGGTTCAGAATGTTAAATGCCTTATGTCTGTTAATGAGGAGCAATGGGTCTGGCATAGAAGATTGGGTCATATTAATATGAGACGTATATCTCAGATTAATAAGCTTAATCTGGTCAGAGGACTTCCTAATCTGAAGTTCAACTCAGATGCTCTTTGTGAAGCATGTCAGAAAGGAAAATTTTCAAAATCATCTTTCAAATCTAAAAATGTTGTTTCAACTTCAAAACCATTATAGTTACTTCACATTGATCTGTTTGGACCAGTGAAAACTGCATCCATCAGAGGCAAGAAGTATGGATTAGTCATTGTTGATGACTACAGCAGATGGACATGGGTAAAATTCCTAAAACACAAGGATGAGTCACACTCTGTGTTCTTTGACTTCTGCAAACAAGTCCAAACTGAAAAAGATTTCAAAATTGTTAAAGTCAGAAGTGATCATGGTGGTGAATTTGAAAACAAACATTTTGAAAAATATTTTAATGAAAATGGCATTGCTCATGATTTCTCCTGTCCTAGAACTCCTCAATAGAATGAAGTTGTAGAGAGGAAAAATAGAACTTTGCAAGAGATGGCTAGAACCATGATCAATGAGACTAACATGGCAAAACATTTTTGGGCAGAGGCAATTAACACAGCATGTTACATTCAGAACAGAGTGTCAATTAGACCTCTTCTGGAAAAGACTCCTTATGAATTGTGGAGGAATAGAAATCCAAACATTTCTTATTTTCATCCTTTTTGGTGTATTTGTTTTATGCTGAACACTAAAGAGAATCTTAACAAGTTTGATTCTAAAGCACAAAAGTGTTTCATGCTTGGATATTCTGAACGCTCTAAAGGCTACAGAGTATACAATACTGAGACACAGATTGTGGAAGAATCTATACATGTTAGATTTGATGATAAGCTTGGAAATCAAAAGCCAAAGCAGTTTGAAAACTCTGCAGATGGAGAAGTTATTCTCATAGAATCTGAGAAACCAGAGGTAGAGAAAGCTCAAGAAGAAGCTACGCCAGATGCAACTCCATTGGCTGCTCAGATGAATAACATGAATATTTCTGAAGAACCAACAATTAAAAGATCATCCATAATTAAAGCTTCCCATCCAGAAGAAATGATTATTGGGAAGAAAGATGACCCTATAAGAACAAGGTCATTTATCAGATCATCTGGAGCATCACTTCTTGGGTTGGTGTCTATTATTGAACCAACATCTGTGGATGAGGCTCTGAGTGACAATGATTGGATACTTGCAATGCAAGATGAGCTGAATCAATTTACAAGAAATGATGTGTGGGATCTGGTTCCTAGACCAAAAGGTTTCAACATTATTGGAACAAAGTGGGTACTCAGAAATAAACTAAATGAGCAAGGAGAAGTTGTTAAGAACAAGGCAAGGCTGGTAGCTCAAGGTTACAGTCAACAAGAAGGAATTGATTATACTAAAACTTATGCTCCAGTAGCAAGGTTAGAATCTATACGCCTTCTTATTTCATTTGCTGCACAACATAACATCACTCTATATCAGATGGATGTTAAGAGTGCCTTCTTAAATGGCATTATAGAAGAAGAAGTTTATGTCCATCAACCTCCTGGTTTTGAAAGTGATAAATTTCCAGATCATGTTTTCAAACTCAAAAAATCTCTTTATGGTTTGAAACAAGCTCCCAGAGCTTGGTATGAAAGATTAAGTAATTTTCTTCTGGAAAAGAACTTTATCAGAGGCAAAGTGGACACAACTCTTTTCTGTAAAACATTTAAGAAAGATTTACTAGTGTGTCAAATTTATGTGGATGATATTATTTTTGGATCTACCAATATTATGCTGGGAAAGGAGTTTGCTTTGTCTATGCAGGCTGAATTTGAAATGAGCATGATGGGAGAACTTAGATTCTTTCTGGGAATCCAAGTAAATCAGACTCTAGAATGCACATATATTCACCAGACTAAATATGTCAAAAAGCTTCTGAAGAAATTCAATCTGAATGAAAGCAAATTGGCAAAGACTCCAATGCATCCTACAAGCACACTTGGTAAGGAAGAGAAGATCTGATGAGTATAAATTAGTTGGATTATGTGATGCTGACTATGCTGGAGATAGAGTAGAACGTAAAAGTACTTCTGGAAGCTGTCAATTTCTTGGAAGTCATCTGATTTCTTGGTTCAGCAAGAAGCAACCCAAAATTGCACTTTCAACAACAGAGGCAAAATATATTGCTGCTGCTAGTTGTAGCACCTAGATGCTCTGGATGAAATGTCAATTGGAAGATTATCAAATTTTTTAGAGTAACAATTCTATCTTCTGTGATAATACTTCTGTTATATGCTTATCTAAAAACCCCATTTTACACTCTAAAGCTAAGCATATAGAGATTAAACATCATCTCATCAGAGACTATATTCAGAAGGGAATTATCAATTTAAACTTTGTAGATACAGATCATCAGTGGGATGATATCTTTACTAAACCCCTTGCTGAAGATAGATTTAAATTTATTCTGAAAAATATAAGTATGGACTTATGTCCATAATAAATATTCATCAGATGAAATTTTTCCTCAGATGATAAATGTCTAAACTCTGAAGTATTTCTTCTGTTCAATTCAGTGTTTATTTATTTGTGTGTAAATCTGAACTAACAAGGCTTAGAGGATCTGAATGTTGCCTAACGTTTCATTTCTCAAAGAGTTTCAGAGGAACATGCAAGCAAACACGTGTAGCTCAGAATCTGGAAAGGTAGAGTGCACCATACTGAATTGATGTTTGAGGTATTGCTTTGAAAATCCAAAATCTCTTGATTTTCCCCCCTTCTGTCAGAATCTTAAATGCTTGATATGATTTTGTTCCTTGCATTAATTGCTTGATATGATTATGTTTCACTTTATTCAATGCTTATGTGTACGCGTGAGATTGTGTGTCCTTTTGCATGCCCAAAATTGTTCTATAAATTCTCACAACACTTCACAAATCACACTTTACACTCTCTTCACCTCTCTTATGCATTTCTGTCTTCTCTATTGTTTCCATCTCATTTCAAAACTCAAAACCTCTCGTAAACCCAGACGCATCTCAAGAACTTCAATGGCTTCACCATCTTCAACACCTGCTCAGATGCAAACCTCAACTGTTGCTGCATCATCTCCAAATGTTGCCACTTCTTCTCAAACTGCTGTTGTGTTTAAGGCACCTGTGAGAACTCTTCTCACTCCAATCAAAGATCTTAAGGTTCTGTGTGAGAACTTTATGGATTTTGAATCCATCAAAGAAAATGGTTTTGATCTCTATTCAACCATCAAAACTCAGAACTGGGAAAAGTATTTTGACAGGATGATGGGTCCTGTTTATCCAACATTAGTGAAGGAATTCTGGATACACGCTCAAGTTTGCCCTAAGTTCATTCATTCTTCTGTTCTTGGGAAGGAAATTGTCATCACTGAAAAGTTAATCAGACAACTACTTGAGTATAAGGAAACTGATGGAATCACAAGTATGGCTACTGGTCGTGTGGATTTGGCTGACATTTTTCAAGAAGTTTGTGTTTCTGGGGAACCATCCAACAAGGTCAGAGATCTGAAGCCTGTTTACAGAATCTGGGTGTCATACCCTAAATTTGTCCTACCCTTTTTTGTAAATATTTTCGCATTTTATTGTTTCGTGCCATTTAGACACATGTCCGCTCGCAATTGGTCGATTTTTAAAAGTTTATCTTTATGACCCATTAAGGCGTGACACGTGGCCTAACAACCTTTTTGTGAATTTTATTTTCTTAAACTTTTTCTTTTTTAAAATTTACTAATTATATTTTTAATAATTATTTTGTTTTTTTTAAAAATTTCAATCTTTTTTTATATATTCCTTTTAATACTTATTTAATTGTTATTATTAATTTTTATTTTATTACTTAGTGTCGCTTGCGCGAAAATAAGGTGCCGGCATGACAGAAGAGTCGCCACCTTTCGTTATTTATCCCTCAGAGCGGGAAAGGAAACGATCGGAAAAACCTGACGAAAAAGGGTAAGACAAGGTCATCGCAACCATTGTCTGGATTCGGGAGTCGGTTACGCAAGGGGAAGGTATTGGCACCCCTCACGTCCGTCGTACTCGACGGGATCCCCGCTTGTTTGTTTACTTGGACGGGTTGGTTTTATTCTATCTACCTATCAAGGCTGGTTGAAAAAAGAAAAGAAAAATGACTCGGCAAAGCGTCGCACTTTATGCCTACGTATTCTCATCAGAGAATGAGAAATCAGAGTCAACGTAGTTCGGCCTACGAAGGGTTATGGGGGAAGGTAGCTCGCCAAGACTTCGCCATCTTGTGCCTACGTACTCTCAACAGGCATGAGAGATCAGAGCTCACATAGTTCAGGAAACTACGGTTTATTTCCTGTCTTTACGAAAGAAGTGTTTTTTTATTGTGTTTGCGATTTCAACCGCACTAGAGACTATGACCTGAGAGTGAATGCGTCGCATGTCACCCAAAGGGTACCATACTAAACATCCAGACCATGGAAAAGAAACTCTCCCACAATCCTTTCTCAGATAGCTTAAGGCTCGTAACGTACGAAAGAAATCATTCATGATTACTGTGTCTTAAACTGTTTTGAGATGAGAAGAGAACAGGCCCAGCTAGGAGGGAGACTATCAAGTCCTACTGTTATCATGCCATGGATTCATCCTATGGTTGAGGTTTGAACAGGGAACTCCTAGAAGTTGTCATGCATAGGTTTCAACCTAAAAGTCTATCATCAAATCCTTATCAAAGGAAATGAGATTCCTAAGGGATCATGTCAATGATACACCAAAACAGACAAAGCATCAGCTTAACAGTAAAATGCATGCAATGCAAGTGAGGGAGGAAATGTGTGTGAGGCTTCAGCCTCCACAAGCTCGTCTCGACCTCAAGCCAGTCATGAAATAACAGTAATCATACTGAAAAATAAACAACATGCTATCAAGCAATAAACAGTAAACTGCAATCATACAGATAAGATGAAATGAAATGCCATCAGGCAAACAAACCACATGGGCAAGGGAGTTGGGCTCTACCGAATACCCGCAAGCAAAGCCACGCAATAACAATACAAGCAGAGGGAGCAACTCGACCTCTAATGCAATCATGCTCCTAGATTCTACTTATTCTAGATGGACTTAATCTAATGCAACAGACAAATCAAACAAAACACATAATACAGAAAAGAAAGACAGAAGAAAGCTTCAGCTCCTCCAGCAGCTACTCAGTCTTCAGACTTCAATCATCAACTGCCTTCCAGGTGTCAACCCTACAACATGAGTATCAACTCATCTTCTCCCTTAAGCTTCAGCTTCTTGATCAGCTCCACCTTCAGGCTTCACCATCTTCAGGGATCTTCAAGTATCAACTTGATCTTCATGATCTTCAAGCTTCAGCTGGAATGGCAGTCTTCAAGGATTCATCCTCTTCAACAATCTTCAATGAAGTCTTCATCTTCATGCTCAAGCTCTGACAGCTCTCAAGACAAATCAAATCAGAGAGAATCAATACTGGATAAGCTGGGGGATGTTGAACTGCTTATTTGATCACCAAAGGTGACCTATAAGGGTTCAATATCAAATGAAGGGTTCGCTCAAAAGTTCTACCTCCTGGGTATAACACTAATCCCTCCAAAGGAGAGAGGTGTATACCCTGGAAGGACTTTGAATCACAGGGAGGAATGGATGTGAAGAATACTATCCATGTTTAAGAAAGAAATGATCTACATCTAAGCTCTTCCTAATCCTATCCCTAAAACAAAACAAAAAGAAGAAGAACAAGCTCCTCAAGCTCCTCCAAGCCTCTTCCAATCTTCTAGTATGCTCCACCATGCTCCACAATGAGATGCCAAGCTCTTCAAACCAAAGAAAACTCCAAAGCAAAGCAAACTAAACAAAACTTGCCCTAAAGGCCACACAAACAATCATTCATTTCAAAAATCAACTAAAAATAGTATATCATTCTATTAAATCCTAATATAAATTCTAGGGGACCCTACATAACTACCCTTAAGTCCCATATATTCCCCATAGACTAAATTGCCCTATAAAACCTAAATCTAAAATTATTATTGACCTATATTAAAGTTTTAATCAAATTCTATACTACCTAGAACTACCTAATTAAAACTACCCTAAAAATTATCACAAAATTATGAAATTAAATCAGGGGGACCCTAAACCATACATCTAATTATCCTAAAAAAAATTGAATCAAAAATCCTAAGGGAACTATCCTAATTAAATCCTACAAATTAGCATACCAACTAAAAGAATTAAAAAAGCAATTAAAAGTAAAAATGCACAAAAAATATAAAACTGAAATAAAATGGCTATTTTATGATTTTATATTTTTCTAGACAGAAAATGAAAATTGGGAAAAAAAGTTTCATTAAAAAAATATGCATTTTTCATTTTATTATGAATTTTTAAAGTTAAAAGAAATTTGGAGAAGAAAATAATATGGAATTAATGCATGGGGTGCAAGAAGTAGTAATATCCAATTGATATCATGATGGGCTTGGAAATGGGGGGTGGGGAGAGCAATTCGTGCTAAGCCCATTGCTGATTCATTAATCTATTTTCGTGTTTCAATCTCAGCCATCCAATTGCCTCTTTGGTCAAATTGTCTTGCACACAATCAATGGTTAAGATTATGTCTTCTTCCTTGGTCCATCTAGGGTTCTAGAATCCATGAAAACATAAACTCCATGCATGAAACTTCCTCTTCCTTGTTCTCTCTCAATACTCCACCATTTAACACGATTCAAGAACCAAATTTGTCTAGAATTTTATGTAGAATACAACCATGCCTTTGGATTTCGTTGAAACTAACTACATCATGCAAACCGAACCACACAACTCCATGGATCCAAACTTTCTTCAATTTTCGACCATCATAAAACTCAACAATCTTTGTATATAATTAATCCTCATGTTATGCTCATCATCCTAAGCTATAGCACACGAAATAATACTCTCTATCCAATGAGTTCTTGACCATTAAAGAATCGTGTCCAATTTTCAATCTTCACCAATGGCTCTATAACTTCCCATGATTAATCACCTAATGGTCACTAATGGTTTTCCAACAAGAACTAATCCTAGCCATGCCTAAAGTGAGAGGTACGAACAGTTTTGCATACCTTGACTTTTGCAATGGTGGATGTAGAAAGGCTTCGAATCAATCCTTGTAGATCTTCACAAATGGTCCCTAGGTGATGAACAATACTCTTCTTGCACAAGATTTGATGGAAATGGCTTGTATCTTCAGATTCAATCCTTTTTGCTCTCTTGCAACTTCACTTGAAAAGCTCCAATTCTTCAACAATGGTGGCTCCCTCCAGCATGAACATGTTCAGGGATGTTTATGGAGATGATTTGTGTGAAAATATGGAAGGGTAATGAAGAGAAAAATGAAGTTTCAATACAATTTGCAAAATAGAAAGTTTTGGTTCAATCTCTTTTCTCTACCACCATTAACATCAACAATCACCAACCTTTCACCAATGGAGAATGTATACAATATATAGAGATGTTTAGAAAGATCTAGAACCTCTTAGATCAATCTAGAAAGAACTTGAAGTTTCTAGGATATGGTATTTGCATTTCACTTCCCACCACATGAGATATCATGACAAAAACCCCATAACTTGAGTAATTATCTTCATTTTCTCCTTAAGTGGTATTTTGGACAAGATACAAAGCTTAAACACCTTGTTTATGAAGCTTTTCTTTGATTTGGCTAGGTACCCCATTATGCAAGTAAGACTTTTACAAAGCAACTCCAAAATTTAAGCCTCAAATCAAAATTGTGGCTGAACCATTGTTCTTAAAATGCCCTTGGGAGTCAAAATGACCTATCATATGCCATGGTTAGGGTTTGGAACTTGGATTTTAGGATTTTCCATTTCACTTGAATTAACTTATGTCCCTTTTTTAGGCCATTTCTATCACTTTTTGCTATGAGCCTTTCCAACATCTCATGACCACCCTACTAGCCTTAAAACATCATTCTAAGCAACTTTGATGTTGAAAGTTTTTCCATTTGAAGCTTGGAAGTAGGAGATATGGCCATATGCTTAAAATGACCTATAACTTCAAAATGACCAAAATACCCTTGGCTTGTCAAAGCCATAAGTTGAGTTCTACAAATCCTATCAAGGACTTCTAGTACTCTCTAGAAAGCTAAGAAGATGCTCTTCAACATTAATGTTGACCAAGAGATCATAGGAATCATCCTACTAGGGAAAAAGTTGTCTGCAAGTTGGGTGACTTTCAGAGACCCAGATTCACATACTTCAGATGACCTGTAATTTGTCAAAACCATAACTTGAGCTCTGCAAATCCTATCAAGGACTTCTACCACTCAAATTAAAGCTAAGAACAAGCTATACAACATTCATGTTGTGGGGAAGATGAGATGACAACCACATCTTGAGCTAAAACTGCCTGGAAGATAGGGATCAAACTAGGGGATTTTACACTGCCAATCCTTAGAAACCCTAGCTTAAAACTTCTCAAACTCCTCAATCATGATGAGTTGGTATAGGAATCATCCTTATGATACTTCAATACATCATTCCATGATCACATGGCTCTTGGATTAGGTCTCAACCTTCTCCAAATCAGCCGTTGACCTAGGGTTGACCCAGTCAAACCCTAATTCTACCATTCATGGCTGAATCTTCTGAATTCTTGCATAATGACCTCTCTGGGCTTCATGATGACTTTCAAGACATCTCATAAGCTTTCTCCAAAGCTTCAAGTCCAATCTCAAAGTCTCAGAATCATCTGAGGAGCACCCACAACTCTCAAGTTATGAGACACACAACCTTGGTTTCAACCAATTCCTCTGAGGATCTCTTGAACTTTCAGATGAAGGTATCAACCTTCAAAAATTTGATGGATAACTAATTGTTGGTCAAATTTTGGGGTGCAACACTTAGTTTTATTAATTAATATTGCAATAATTAAATTATGTCATTAGTATTGGTTTAATATTAACTAATTGATTAGATTGTAAAAAGAATAGAAAAGAGAATTGTACACAAAGAAGAAAGAAGCAAGTTAGGGGGGAGGCCCAATTACGGCCCGTTAGGTTTAGTGTGGAGGCTGGTATTAAAAGAGGAAGAAGTCTGAAGAATAGGGGGGGATTTTTACTGTTCATAACCCTAATTGAAACCCTAAACGGCGGAGATCTCTAACCCTAATCCCAATTCCGATTGATTCATCCCCAAAAGACCCTAGCGGCGCCCGAAAACCCAATCTCCCTCAAAGCAAAACGAAGCCGTCGGTCTTCCCTCATCACCATCATCATCTCCGATAACTTTCCTCACCTTCTCAAGAAAAAACCAACACTGTTGATGTACTAAGTGGAAGTAGGCTTCACGACGAAGGTTGTCGCTAAAGGAAGAAGAGTACTCTTCGTAGCTGTGAGAAGAACCTCAATCGTAATCACCCTGCAAGTGTGCCTGCCTCCGCCGCGATTCACTTTGCCAACATCAACGACATCTCTGCGTCGTAAGTATATTGGTACAGTTCCCTTGGTTCTTGCGATTCAATGACCTTTTTGTGGTAGATAGGTTTTCGAGTAGTGTAGTTGTTTTTGTTCTTATTTCTATTGAAATCATATTGATCATTTTTTTTGTGTTTTCATCTCATATCCCATTTATGAATAAGTTTGTGTTGTTTCTCTGCTGGTTGATTGTGAAGAGTTTACGTTATCATGTTATCTTATCTGTGCTACTCCTAACTATTGTCATGCTCACGAAGGGTGTTTTTGGTCTTGGTTCTAGTTTTTAACCACTGCTGTAATTGATAGCCGCAAAGGAAAGAGACGGCAGTGAGATTCATGATTAAACTCCATTCTCCCGTGACCGCACTAACAACATGATTTGCATTTAGTCTTGTTTTCATTTAAGGCTAAAAATGCGGTACCTCAAGTCATATCAGAAATCCAATGGAGGAGGCATTCTTCGCAACCCGCTCCATCAGCTCTCAACTCGTGACAACAACGACATGTCGATCTGGTGGCATGTGGAATTTATGTATTGCTGATGTTTTGAATTTATTGCAGGACTTGTTGAGCTGCAGCTAACACTGATCGCGCTTATCACGATGGATCGAGAGTTTTTCGAACCAAAAGCAAAACATGTTGCCAAAACTGATTTTAGATTTGGCTGTGTCATTTCGACAGGTAGCCTTAAAGATTGGAGTGTGAAGCATTAACTCGGGAGGATGTTGTTGCATTGACGTGTCGAGATAACAAGGTTCAAGCATAATCTTGAAGACACCGTTTCCCACGACAGACAACACGTAATAGCAACAACAGGGCGACAGGTTTTCGGATTCACCTAGGTAACCACGCCCTGTATCATTTGGCATCGTGTGATTTTTAGTTTGGTCTTTATCCTTGGTTGTTGTTCGATTTAAAGTGTGTTAATCTCTGCTGTTTGGATATGTATATGTTGTGGTTTGTTTGGCTCTCACTCAAAATGTATTTTAATAAAAGTTGTATTCTAAATGGTACTATTGTTGTATGTTTGCTGTCTTTGAGTGCTGAAGTTTCAAGGTGCATCTTGTATCAAGGAAGGCAAGCTATTTTACTAACATTTTGTTCACGTACGTGAATAAATTTGTGAAGAATATTTTTGTAGCAGGTTGTACCGGTAGCACTTGAAGATGATTTGTCTATGTGAGAAGAATGAAGCTGCATCCCCAATTTGACTTTATTGCTTTCGAACTTGCGAAGTTGTTTTGTTATGTGGTCTGTTGACGATCCTTATGCAGGTTGTAAGCCCTTAGTTTTCACCCGGGCGTCACCAAATCCCACCACAAGCGATGGCTGTGACACCAACATTGGTATAATGTCAAAAGCGACGAAGACACTGATTCACATCCACAGCTGCATCCGGTGTTTTGAGCTTTACAACCGTGATATGGATTTTTGTGGCCATGACAACAATGAACCTAGCTCAGCAGCAGTTCGAGATCATTTTATCAATTCATTTTTTGTGGTTTCATTCCATTTGAGCTTATTTCTGTTTTGTATTTTGGCTAGTGATTTTCGTGCAGGTTGCGGTTTTGTATAAAAGCCAAAGTATACAGAACAGCAGTAACAACAACAACATTGTCATGACTATGGCGAGATGACAACAACGGAAGTTACAACGGCTTGCGGCTCAGATAAACTAGGATGCGACATCCTCGGTTAGTAGCGGCAAATTTCGCGACACAAACCAACATCATCCACAACCAAATTAAAGTTTCTGTTTCGATGATAACCGCAACGCTTAATATCGCCGGAAGCATTGATGATCCACCAGAAAGCAATATCAAGCATAACTCGGTAGCGCCATCGTGTCCTCCGGCTGGGGTATTTTTTTCACTATTCTGCTAATGTTTGATACCTGTGATGTTATGTTCTCATGATCAATTTTTGTTTTCAACGCAGCTTCATGGATTTGAGCCTTTTGTGGTTTCAATTAAGATGTTTATATGGTGTTAGATTGTATATATTGAACAAACAATATTGTGTTTATGTTATTTTGATTGTTAGCTAATCATGTAATTTGCTGTTAAATTTACAATTGGATTTCGATTCGATTGTGTCTTGTTGGTTTGTGTTGTTCGGTTCAAAATGAGATCCATGGAAACACTAGCATAAGCATTCAAGTCTCTGACAACAACCCAGCCTCATCTTGAACTCCATTCTGTTATGTGGATTTCTTGTTCATTATTTGTATCTTCTATTTCTACTTTGGGCTGGCTGTTGATCTTGTGCAGGTGGCAGCATCGCCGAATCGTTGGTTATACGAAAAGATTTTGAAGTGTCGTAATGTTGACAACCTCACAGCAAACTAATTCAAACATTAGCAGCATCCTCAACCCGTGTTTAGCAGCAACAATATTGTCATCTAGCTTCACAATGCCTTGTCCCTATTCTGTAGCAACACAACAATCGGACCACCATTTTCCAACGAGCTCTCGCGCCAACAAATCAACAACAGCAGTGCACCATTTTTTTCAAATTCAATAATCTGCGGCAACAATTGTAGTGAGAAGGAGGCTAAAATCTTTAAGTTTCTTTGGTTTTGTTGTGTTTGCTATTGTCAATCAGGTTACACCATGCCGTTATTCTTGTTGCTGCAATTTCGATACACGGTCGTGGATTACAAATTGAATCGTGTGAGCATTGAGTCAGTTTGAATGTGACGGGTATTATTTGAGTCTTCCCATTATCAACTATTTGTTTCTAACTACTATGTGATTATGTTTGATTTTGTATTTACTTACGTAACGATTTAGATAATGATAATTTATTGTTATGTGACTGCTGTGACCGACTAAAGAACTGTGGTTTCGGTAATTCATACCATTATGCCGCAGATTTTTGTTAAAGGTTTCGTTAAAAGTCGATAGCTACTGTTCGAATTCCAAATATATTTCATATTTAAAATTCAATGTTTTTAAGAAATAATAATAATAATTTTTTTATACGTAGCATATAATTCATGGATCATTTTCAAAAGTATTTTCAAAATATATTTAATTATTCTTTTAAAACTATTAATTCAATTTATAGTTATTCAAATTATTTTTCAAGGTCAATTTCGAAATTTAAACTCTTGAAGTCTAGCACTTCTCGAGTTTTCAAATAGACGTTATTAAGGTGTACACCTTAAATAATATATTTAGACTTTTCGTTTTAAAATATACCTTTTAATTATTTAAGACAAAGAATGTCATTAAAGTCTAGTAACCCACATGATACTTTCACTGTTTATTTTAAACAATATTTCATAAATTAAATCAATGGGTGAAAATTAAACTCTTGGAGTCTAGCACTTCTCGAGTTTTCGAATGAACATTATTAAGGTGTACACCTTAAATAATGTATTGTTCATCTTTTTTTTATATACATATATAATTAATTTATTAGGCAATTCAATTTTTGTATTTGTATATGCTTTAGTAAGTAGCACGTTTTAGACAATTCAATAAATTACACTTTAGTTTTTTTCAAATTCACTTTTAAATTTTAATTAATTTATTTTCTTTGCTAAATTTAAATCAATTTACTTTAACTTACAATTTATTTTTTCAGCTTATTTCTAAAATGTGTTTGATTTTCTTTAAATCCTGTTTCAGTATATTTTTCAATACCAAATTATTTCTCAATCAAGTCATGGAAAAATTAAATTCTTGAAGTCTAGCACTTCTTGAATTTTTGGACGAACACTATGGAGGTGTACACCTCATATAATATATCGTTCAACTTTTCATTTTAGTACGCTATTAGAACAAAGAAATATCATAGGAATCTAGCATTCTGTGTGATATCTCCGCTGTTCATCCAATTATTTTTCGAATAAAAATGGTGTTATTGGAATCTAGCATTTCGGTAATACCCCGATTATTTAGTTGTGGGGCCGACGTCTCATTTATTAAATAATTGATATTTTCAAATCCAACCTCGCGTTCTCACTTCTCACACGTTCACAAATTATTTTCACACCCCATTTCGCCTCAAATCATTTTTAAAATATTTCTTCTCAATCAAACTTCGAACTAAAGAGGCACTTGGAATCTAGCATTCCTTGTGTCTTCAAGTGAATAATTCTTGAGGCACGCCTTTGAGTTGTTATTCGCTCAACCTTTCGGCTCTTTCAAATTCAATCATTTTAAACATTCTCCTAAGTCGAATGCTCGTCCGCATTCGCAACCCACACTTCCTTCACAACTCCTCGTGGTCTCGATATTAAGAGCACCCTCAGGGACTAATATCGTTTCTCACAACCTTAACACTTGACACGTTGTCAAGTCGGTTCCATCTTCGATCAAATCTTCGACACGTCGTCGAGCCAGTTCAAAACAACTTCCTTTTGGCCTCGCATGCCATTCTTCGATTCGATCCTTTCACAAACATTTTTAAAAACTTACGAAAGAGAGATATTCTTAGAATCTAGCATTCTTTGAATATTTGAATGAGTAACTCTCGAGGCGCGCCCTTGAGTTTTTATTAGTTCATTCTTTTGATCTCAAAACATTCAACTCTTTATCTTCAATTTATTCAGTCCATTCCCGAAAGAACGGAGTTCTTGGAGTCTCGCATTCCTTGAATTCTTGAGTAACAAGCTCTTGAGGCGTGCTCTTGGGTTGCTTGTCAGTCACTCTTTCGTCTCTTTTCTCAAACTCCCAACTTTTTCAACCTCATCTTTCGTGGTTGTTACCACGAACTACGGACGCTCTGATTCTTTATTCATTCTTGAATACAAGATACGTAGGCACAAGATTGTGATGATCTTGGCGAGCACACTTCCATTTTTCTCCCCTATTCCACACTTCTATCCATCTTCCATTTCCCCCCATCCTTTCCCGTAGTCGAACTACGGCGCTCTGATTCCTCATTCTCGTCCGAATGAGCATACGTAGGCACAAGGGCCCCAATCCTTGGCGAGCACCCTATCCTCTAACCACCCATCTCTCCTTAGCATCTTTAACCTTTTACCCTACCAATTATACCTTTAACAACGAGAAGAAAAACAAGTAAACCTAGACAACACTCCCCACATTTAACTTAAGAGGTTCCCGTTGAGTACGACGGACGTGAGGGGTGCTAATACCTTCCCCTCACGTAACCGACTCCCGAACCCGGAACTTGGTTGCGACAGCCCTGTTCCTATCCTTTCGTTTTTAGGAGGTTTTCTCGATATTTTCCTCTCCCGTTTATTCGGGAAAAATAAAGTTCGGTGGCGACTCTGTCGAACCGCATTTCCACGCCTTTCGCGCGAGGGTCGTATGTTCGAATGAATTTTCGAGGTGCGACAGGTGGCGACTCTGCTGGGGACATTTTTGCTGCATGCAAAGAGAGAGTCGAGCCTATCTTTTGGTTTGTGAGGAGTGTTTGTTTTTTATTTGTTTTCTTTTTGTATTTGTTCTCTTGTAGATTTTATTTGCGCTTGTTATCTTGGTTGCCTGTTGGTTCTTGGGATAACATCATGAGTAAGGCTCTACGCCCGAGCTTTGATAAAAGCAGAGAGAACACATAGTTTAGAATTGGTAGTCGAGTAGTGTTAGTCTCCGAGGACTTGCTCCTTATGGGCCTAGCATGAAAGCTCCTCCAGAGGAGACCTATTCGTAGATCTCGTTGTAACGCAGCTAGCCTGTTGCACGACTTGATTAACGAAGGGTCCGTGATTCTGGGAACCTTTTGTTAGCACCAGTTCCAATATTGGTGGTCGTGTAGTGTTAGTCTCCAAGGACTCGCTCCTTGTGCGCCTAGCATGAGGACCCCGCTCAGGAGAGACCTTATCGTCATTATCGTCGTAATACAGCCAGCCTGTTGCGTGACGCTAATACGACTAGTGTCCGTGATCCTGGGAACCAAACATAGAAACCATCCCGTAAGAGGGTCTATGGGTAGAATATTTAGATCCTCCCACATAGGTCATACCTGTCAGTTTTTTTCTTTGAGCAGGAATTATGGTTACTTATCTATTACAGTTACCAGCTTCAGGAGCTGTTTGAACTATGATCCTGGATCCTGGATCTTGTATCTTGCATTGCATCTTGCATATCATTTGCATTGCATTTCATGTGTTGTGCATTTTGCATTGCCAGTCCTTCAACAGAATCTTATGTCTCCGTTCCTTCTTCTCCAGTAAATCAAGCTGATTCCTCGACACCAGTACGCAACTAGAGCCAATACCAGACAAATGATGGAGCAGATTCAACAGGAGCAAGTCACCTTCAGGGAAGAATTGGATTCTATGAAAGGAAAGATCGACCAGATCCTCGAAGCCATCCTCGCAGCCAGGAGAGAGGAAGAACAGCGTGAAGTCGCCGCTGTCGTCAATGGACAAGGGTCTACTGCTATCCCTTTGGTTCCAATTCCAAATTCTCATGGGATGCCGTTGAACTTCAACAACGTAGTCGAGGGAAACACTTCTCAGCCAATCCCAGCGCCTGGAGTTACCGTTGGAGTTATCCCGCACGCCCAGCCTGCTGCTGTGCAAATACCGGTTCCTCATGTCGAAGATACTCTGATGGATCAGTATGACGACGTTCAGAACTATCATGCTGTTATCCCCATTGCCAGTCCTGTTGCTGCTCAGGATTCTGAAGCCATAAAGATGTGTCGAGATCTAGCCGAGAAACTCCGCGCCATGGAGGGGCCAATTCAAATTCTTTCAGTGCTTTGGAACTATGCTTGGTGCCTGATGTTGTCATTCCTCCCAAGTTCAAGGTGCCCGAATTTTCGAAGTACAAAGGTCTCAGTTGCCCAAACATTCATATGAAGATGTACTGTCGCAAGATGGCTGCCTATGCCAGAGATGAGAAGTTCATGATCCATTGCTTCCAGGATAGCTTGTCTGGGGCATCACTCGAATGGTATATGCAGTTGGAGCGTAACAGTGTGCGCACTTGGGCCGAGCTAGCCGATGCATTTGTCAAGCAGTACAAGTACAACACCGACCTACCTCCTAACCGTACTCAGCTTCAAAGTATGACTTAGAAGGATGGCGAATCCTTCAAGGAGTACGCGCAACGATGGAGAGAGCTAGCCGCAAGGATGCATCCACCTCTTGTTGACCGTGAATTGATTGTCATCTTCATGGGCACTTTGCAAGGCCAATACTATGAGAAGCTGATCGGTAGTGTCTCCGCTGGATTCTCTGATTTGGTGATCGTCGGTGAGAGAATTGAAGAAGGGCTGAAGAGTGGGAAGGTCCCAGGAGGTTCCAACAATCAGGCCAATGCCAAGAAGCCTTTCAATGGATACAAAAAGAAGGAGGGCGAAACAAATGCCATCTTTTTGCAGAAAGGGCAAGCTTTTCAACAAGCTCCTGCTCCTATGCCTTATCAAGTTCCCTACTATCAGTATCCATATGTTGCTGCTGCGCAATATGCTCCAATGCCTTATCAGCCAGCTGTTCATGCAGCGCAAGCTCAGATGTCAAGGCAACAGGCTCCTCAGCAACAAGCTTACAACCAGCAAGGATACCAATATCCTCCTCAGCAACAGCAGATGCAAGCTACTCAGCAACGACAAGGTACTCGCCCACAGCGTCCGCAGAGAACCTGGAGACCAGATAGAGTCTTTGATCGCCTGCCAATGAAATATGCTAGTATCTTCGCTCAGTTGATGGAGAAGAAGGCTATTGTTCCAAGAGATTTGGCTCCCCCAACTGTCATTCCTGCCGACTACGATGCAAATGCTCATTGTGAGTTTCATAAGGGCGCTCCATGTCACACCATTGAGGACTGCAGGGCTTTCAAGCACATAATTCAAGACATGATCGATAGGGATGCTATCAACTTCAATGGGAAGTCTCCAAATATCATCAACAATCCGATGCCGCCAGTCAACTAGCGCCAGCATCAGATCGATTCCAGTCAAGTTTATTCCCCGAAGAAGGCAGTCGTGTTGCCATTTCATTATTCGCAGTTTCTTATGTTTTGTCTTTGTTTATTTAAGTATTGTATGCTTTGAACAATTGCCATTCATATTTGGTTTTCATTAATGTATCGTTTATGCATGTTTTGAATTAGTTATGTCGTATTCACTCATTTTTCACTTATCACTGACACATTTATTCACTCCACTCTATTCACTGTTGTTTAGCTGGATTCGAGGGAGGATGATGAAAACGAGATACCCATAATTGTAAACCGTATGCTTTCAGACCGAATCTCATCAATGATGTACAGGCATTGTTTCAATTCCCCAAACACTGGAGATATAAGGAGTTAATCCCTAGTAAACCACTTCGAGCCCAGGAGTAGCAGTTTCCTTCGGATATTCAAACCTTACACTTAACCTGGGGAAGGGTAGTGTTCAGTTAATCCAACTCCGCACTCGAATCAACAAAGCAAAAATTCAGAAGACGGTTGTTCAAAAACCCATGCTATGACAGTCACAACCTTCCAACAAAATCCAAAAAAAATCAAAAGCCTGCTAAGTCAAACACCTTACAGGGGACTTAGGCAAAATCAAGGCAATCCCGATGGATCTGACAAGCAGAGTCAATCCATGCAAAAGTTAGGGATCAAAAACAAAAGTAAAAGAGGACCCCGAAACCCTCAACAAAAACAAAATGAGATACAGTGGCCACCCAAATCAAAAGGGGCACTGATATCCATCAAAAACCAAAATAAGGTGACTGCCACAACGAGCAAACCTTGAACCTTCAAGTTTATACCGTCAGACAAGTGTAGAATCAACTGAGCGTAGGACTGGAGATCATTAAGAAGAAAGGGGTGGGTCCAAATTATACTTTGAGCCTAGCATCCTTTGTTTCATAACCGTGAACCAGACCACGTTGCAACCCTCAAAAGACCTAATTGAGGCGAGGTTTCTTCTGAAAGCATACTATTGCGAGGTTGCGTAACCTGACTCCTCACTTGATTGTTAATCATTAACATTGGTGTCATTTCTCTTGATATATCTTTCGCACCAACCAAATAGCACAATGATTGGGCTAGCAGCCCATTCGTCTCACACTTTCACGACACCTCAATAAATAACACTTTTTCAAAACTTGCACCAAACTTTGCATTAATATTACCATCTGTGAATGTACAATTTTAATTGCAAATCAGTGCTAGGTATTCAAAGACACTCCAGCAAAAGGCAATCAAGGAGGAACTTGACTTTCAGTGGCGTACACAAAGCAAGATTATTTCAAAACCCACAGGCTGGAGCAAATCATTCAACAGCTCGAGCAGGGACAGGCCATTATCACGTTCAAATTGGGGAAAGACCAGGTCTCCTTAACCATCAAGCAGAGTTGCAACATTCTCTGAAGGAAATTCACAACAAGGCGCCAAGTACCCAGACTTGAGACATCCAGAGTATCTTCACCTATGTCGATCATGGCGTCTTCAGCAAACTGCGTGTCGAGGAAGTCTACCCCTCCCACCACCCGAAGTCCAATCCACATTGGCAGCTACCATAGTCCACCATGTCGGCGTCTCCACCTGCATTTCCAAATTACCTGTCTGCATCATCTGTATCATACCCATTGCATTCGACCTCATAAGCATCTTCATCATATGCATACCAACCATATCATACTTCCCCAAGCTCTTGCATCTCCGCTTGTCAGCATTTGCATTTGCACTTCCATCCGTTATGGAACATCATTTTACATCCAGCATTCATATATGCAAGTCAAGGTCCAGGATCAATCTTGAAGATTTCCAATACCATCATCAGCCCGGTCAGGGACATCCTCCACAAAGGTCGTGGATTTCTCCCACGAATATCAGGAGCTTCAAAGCAATCATCAGCCCAATCAGGGGCAATTTTCTGCAATTGTGGGTCTTTCCCATCGAAATTCAAAGACATTCAAGGCAAGATTCAGCCCAGCCAGGGGCATTTTTCAAAGACCATGGGCGTCCCCCATGACGTATTTCGACCTCGAGGTTGATCAGATATGCAAATCAATATTCAGCCTAGTCAGGGGCATACCGTTCAAAGACCGTGAGCGTTCCCCACGAAGTTGTTCGACCTTTTGTTGGGCGAGTCCAAGAAGTTCACTGCAAGATCCAACCCGAGCAGGGACACCTTCAGCAAAAGCGTGAGCGTTCCTCACGAAGTTGTTCAAACTTTTGTTGAGCAAACCAAGACATCAAGACAAACTCAGCCCAGTCAGGGGCATCCTCTTCAGAGTTCATGGGCGTAACCATGAAATCATTTTGGCAAAGCGATGATCTCTAAACAAGACGGTGGGCGTACCCCGTTGACTCGTTTCAATTCAATCTTCCTCTTGGGTGTTCCCCAATGAGTTGTACCCAACAAGCGTGACCATTGTCAATTGCCTTACTATCATCCTTTTGGTGATAGTCGAACTTCGTCAGTTCAACCTAGCCTGCATCCTTTTGGTGTTGATAAACCTCAGATCTGTGTTGTCCTGTCATCCTTTTAGTGATAGTGACCTGTGTGTTGTGTTTCGCTCCATCATCCTTTTGGTGGTGGGTCTGGCATTTCGTCGATGTCAGATTACGCGATATTTTGTTTGTGTTTTCGCTCTATCATCCTTTTGGTGGTGGGTCTGGCATTTCGTCGATGTCAGATTGCGCGATATTTTGTTTGTGTTTTCGCTCTACCATCCTTTTGGTGGTAGGTCTGGTATTTCGTCGATATCAGATTGTGCGATGTTTTGTTTGTGTTTTCGCTCCATCATCCTTTTGGTGGTGGGTCTGGTATTTCGTCGATATCAGATTGTGCGATGTTTTGTTTATGTTTTCGCTCCATCATCCTTTTGGTGGTGGGTCTGGTATTTCGTCGATATCAGATTGCGCGGTGTTTTGTTTGTGTTTTCGCTCTATCATCCTTTTGGTGGTGGGTCTGGCATTTCGTCGATGTCAGATTGCACGATATTTTGTTTATGTTTTCGCTCCATCATCCTTTTGGTGGTGGGTCTGGTATTTCGTCGATATCAGATTGTGCGATGTTTTGTTTATGTTTTCGCTCCATCATCCTTTTGGTGGTGGGTCTGGTATTTCGTCGATATCAGATTGTGCGATGTTTTGTTTATGTTTTCGCTCCATCATCCTTTTGGTGGTGGGTCTGGCATTTCGTCGATGTCAGATTGCGCGTTGTTTTGTTTGTGTTTTCGCTCCATCATCCTCTTGGTGGTGGGTCTGGTATTTCGTCGATATCAGATTGTGCGATGTTTTGTTTATGTTTTCGCTCCATCATCCTTTTGGTGGTGGGTCTGGCATATCGTCGATGTCAGATTGCGCGTTGTTTTGTTTGTGTTTTCGCTCTACCATCCTTTTGGTGGTAGGTCTGGTATTTCGTCGATATCAGATTGTGCGATGTTTTATTTGTGTTTTCGCTCTATCATCCTTTTGGTGGTGGGTCTGGAATTTTGTCGATGTCAGATTGCACGATATTTTGTTTATGTTTTCGCTCCATCATCCTTTTGGTGGTGGGTCTGGTATTTCGTCGATATGAGATTGTGCGATGTTTTGTTTATGTTTTCGCTCCATCATCCTTTTGGTGGTGGGTCTGGCATTTCGTCGATGTCAGATTGCGCGTTGTTTTGTTTGTGTTTTCGCTCTACCATCCTTTTGGTGGTAGGTCTGGTATTTCGTCGATATCAGATTGTGCGATGTTTTGTTTGTGTTTTCGCTCTACCATCCTTTTGTTGGTAGGTCTGGCATTTCGTCGATGTCAGATTGTGCGATGTTTTGTTTGTGTTTTCGCTCTACGATCCTTTTGTTGGTAGGTCTGGCATTTCGTCGATGTCAGATTGCGCGGTGTTTTGTTTGTGTTTTCGCTCTACCATCCTTTTGGTGGTAGGTCTGGCATTTCGTCGATGTCAGATTGCGCGATGTTTTGTTTATGTTTTCGCTCTACCATCCTTTTGTTGGTAGGTCTGGCATTTCGTCGATGTCAGATTGCGCGGTGTTTTGTTTGTGTTTTCGCTCCGTCATCCTTTTGGTGGTGGGTCTGGCATTTCGTCGATGTCAGATTGCGCGATATTTTGATTGTGTTTTGCTTTGCCATCCTTTTGGTGGTGGTGGCCGTGTGTGTTTCATTCCCTCATCCCTTTTGGTGATGATGGTTGTTTGCCAGTTGTTTACAGTTTACTCAGAGGTTTACATTTATCAGTATTTGCAATTCTCAAACATCTCTTTATCTTTCGAACAAATTCAGGGTCTTCTTCATATCTAATTGACTTCTACCTCAGGAATATGAACGCTAATGCAGTTCATTTTCCTATGTTTAAGCCGATTAGATATGGGCATTTGTCATACCCTAAATTTGTCCTACCCTTTTTTGTAAATATTTTTGCATTTTATTGTTTCGTGCCATTTAGACACATGTCCGCTCGCAATTGGTCGATTTTTAAAAGTTTATCTTTATGACCCATTAAGGCGTGACACGTGGCCTAACAACCTTTTTGTGAATTTTATTTTCTTAAACTTTTTCTTTTTTAAAATTTACTAATTATATTTTTAATAATTATTTTTTGTTTTTTTTTAAATTTCAATCTTTTTTTATATATTCCTTTTAATACTTATTTAATTGTTATTATTAATTTTTATTTTATTACTTAGTTTTGTTAATTAATATTGCAATAATTAAATTATGTCATTAGTATTGGTTTAATATTAACTAATTGATTAGATTGTAAAAAGAATAGAAAAGAGAATTGTAACCAAAGAAGAAAGAAGCAAGTTAGGGGGGGGAGGCCCAATTACGGCCCGTTAGGTTTAGTGTGGAGGCTGGTATTAAAAGAGGAAGAAGCCTGAAGAATAGGGGGGATTTTTACTGTTCATAACCCTAATTGAAACCCTAAACGGCGGAGATCTCTAACCCTAATCCCAATTCCGATTGATTCATCCCCAGAAGACCCTAGCGGCGCCCGAAAACCCAATCTCCCTCAAAGCAAAACGAAGCCGCCGGTCTTCCCTCATCACCATCATCATCTCCGATAACTTTCCTCACCTTCTCAAGAAAAAACCAACACTGTTGATGTACTAAGTGGAAGTAGGCTTCACGACGAAGGTTGTCGCTAAAGGAAGAAGAGTACTCTTCGTAGCTGTGAGAAGAACCTCAATCGTAATCACCCTGCAAGTGTGCCTGCCTCCGCCGCGATTCACTTTGCCAACATCAACGACATCTCTGCGTCGTAAGTATATTGGTACAGTTCCCTTGGTTCTTGCGATTCAATGACTTTTTTGTGGTAGATAGGTTTTCGAGTAGTGTAGTTGTTTTTGTTCTTATTTCTATTGAAATCATATTGATCATTTTTTTGTGTTTTCATCTCATATCCCATTTATGAATAAGTTTGTGTTGTTTCTCTGCTGGTTGATTGTGAAGAGTTTACGTTATCATGTTATCTTATCTGTGCTACTCCTAACTATTGTCATGCTCACGATGGGTGTTTTTGGTCTTGGTTCTAGTTTTTAACCACTGCTGTAATTGATAGTCGCAAAGGAAAGAGACGGCGGCGAGATTCATCATTAAACTCCATTCTCACGTGACTGCACTAACAACATGATTTGCATTTAGTCTTATTTTCATTGAAGGCTAAAAATGCGGTACCTCAAGTCATATCAGAAATCCAATGGAGGAGGCATTCTTCGCAACCCGCTCCATCAGCTCTCAACTCGTGACAACAACGACATGTCGATCTGGTGGCATGTGGAATTTATGTATTGCTTATTTTTTGAATTTATTGCAGGACTTGTTGAGCTGCAGCTAACACTGATCGCGCTTATCACGGTGGATCGAGAGTTTTTCGAACCAAAAGCAAAACATGTTGCCAAAACTGATTTTAGATTTGGCTGTGTCATTTTGACAGGTAGCCTTAAAGATTGGAGTGTGAAGCATTAACTCGGGAGGATGTTGTTGCATTGACGTGTCGAGATAACAAGGTTCAAGCATAATCTTGAAGACACCGTTTCCCACGACAGACAACACGTAATAGCAACAACAGGGCGACAGGTTTTCGGATTCACCTAGGTAACCACGCCCTGTATCATTTGGCATCGTGTGATTTTTAGTTTGGTCTTTATCCTTGGTTGTTGTTCGATTTAAAGTGTGTTAATCTCTGCTGTTTGGATATGTATATGCTGTGGTTTGTTTGGCTCTCACTCAAAATGTATTTTAATAAAAGTTGTATTCTAAATGGTACTATTGTTGTATGTTTGCTGTCTTTGAGTGCTGAAGTTTCAAGGTGCATCTTGTATTAAGGAAGGCAAGCTATTTTACTAACATTTTGTTCACGTACGTGAATAAATTTGTGAAGAATATTTTTGCAGCAGGTTGTACCGGTAGCACTTGAAGATGATTTGTCTATGTGAGAAGAATGAAGTTGCATCCCCAATTTGACTTTATTGCTTTCGAACTTGCGAAGTTGTTTTGTTATGTGGTCTGTTGACGATCCTTATGCAGGTTGTAAGCCCTTAGTTTTCACCCGGGCGTCACCAAATCCCACCACAAGCGATGGCTGCGACACCAACATTGGTATAATGTCAAAAGCGACGAAGACACTAATTCACATCCACAGTTGCATCCGGTGTTTTGAGCTTTACAACCGTGATATGGATTTTTGTGGCCATGACAACAATGAACCTAGCTCAGCAGCAGTTCGAGATCATTTTATCAATTCATTTTTTGTGGTTTCATTCCATTTGAGCTTATTTCTGTTTTGTATTTTGGCTAGTGATTTTCGTGCAGGTTGCGGTTTTGTATAAAAGCCAAAGTATACAGAACAACAGTAACAACAACAACATTGTCATGACTATGGCGAGATGACAACAACGGAAGTTACAACGGCTTGCGGCTCAGATAAACTAGGATGCGACATCCTCGGTTAGTAGCGGCAAATTTCGCGACACAAACCAACATCATCCACAACCAAATTAAAGTTTCTGTTTCGATGATAACCGCAACGCTTAATATCGCCGGAAGCATTGATGATCCACCAGAAAGCAATATCAAGCATAACTCGGTAGCGCCATCGTGTCCTCCGGCTGGGGTATTTTTTTCACTATTCTGCTAATGTTTGATACCTGTGATGTTATGTTCTCATGATCAATTTTTGTTTTCAACGCAGCTTCATGGATTTGAGCCTTTTTGTGGTTTCAATTAAGATGTTTATATGGTGTTAGATTGTATATATTGAACAAACAATATTGTGTTTATGTTATTTTGATTGTTAGCTAATCATGTAATTTGCTGTTAAATTTACAATTGGATTTCGATTCGATTGTGTCTTGTTGGTTTGTGTTGTTCGGTTCAAAATGAGATCCATGGAAACACTAGCATAAGCATTCAAGTCTCTGACAGCAACCCAGCCTCATCTTGAACTCCATTCTGTTATGTGGATTTCTTGTTCATTATTTGTATCTTCTATTTCTACTTTGGGCTGGCTGTTGATCTTGTGCAGGTGGCAGCATCGCCGAATCGTTGGTTATACGAAAAGATTTTGAAGTGTCATAATGTTGACAACCTCACAGCAAACTAATTCAAACATTAGCAGCATCCTCAACCCGTGTTTAGCAGCAACAATATTGTCATCCAGCTTCACAATGCCTTGTCCCTATTCTGTAGCAACACAACAATCGGACCACCATTTTCCAACGAGCTCTCGCGCCAACAAATCAACAACAGCAGTGCACCATTTTTTTCAAATTCAATAATCTGCGGCAACAATTGTAGTGAGAAGGAGGCTAAAATCTTTAAGTTTCTTTGGTTTTGTTGTGTTTGCTATTGTCAATCAGGTTACACCATGCCGTTATTCTTGTTGCTGCAATTTCGATACACGGTCGTGGATTACAAATTGAATCGTGTGAGCATTGAGTCAGTTTGAATGTGACGGGTATTATTTGAGTCTTCCCATTATCAACTATTTGTTTCTAACTACTATGTGATTATGTTTGATTTTGTATTTACTTACGTAACGATTTAGATAATGATAATTTATTGTTATGTGACTGCTGTGACCGACTAAAGAACTGTGGTTTCGGTAATTCATACCATTATGCCGCAGATTTTTGTTAAAGGTTTCGTTAAAAGTCGATAGCTACTGTTCGAATTCCAAATATATTTCATATTTAAAATTCAATGTTTTTAAGAAATAATAATAATAATTTTTTTATACGTAGCATATAATTCATGGATCATTTTCAAAAGTATTTTCAAAATATATTTAATTATTCTTTTAAAACTATTAATTCAATTTATAGTTATTCAAATTATTTTTCAAGGTCAATTTCGAAATTTAAACTCTTGAAGTCTAGCACTTCTCGAGTTTTCAAATAGACGTTATTAAGGTGTACACCTTAAATAATATATTTAGACTTTTCGTTTTAAAATATACCTTTTAATTATTTAAGACAAAGAATGTCATTAAAGTCTAGTAACCCACATGATACTTTCACTGTTTATTTTAAACAATATTTCATAAATTAAATCAATGGGTGAAAATTAAACTCTTGGAGTCTAGCACTTCTCGAGTTTTCGAATGAACATTATTAAGGTGTACACCTTAAATAATGTATTGTTCATCTTTTTTTTATATACATATATAATTAATTTATTAGGCAATTCAATTTTTGTATTTGTATATGCTTTAGTAAGTAGCACGTTTTAGACAATTCAATAAATTACACTTTAGTTTTTTTCAAATTCACTTTTAAATTTTAATTAATTTATTTTCTTTGCTAAATTTAAATCAATTTACTTTAACTTACAATTTATTTTTTCAGCTTATTTCTAAAATGTGTTTGATTTTCTTTAAATCCTGTTTCAGTATATTTTTCAATACCAAATTATTTCTCAATCAAGTCATGGAAAAATTAAATTCTTGAAGTCTAGCACTTCTTGAATTTTTGGACGAACACTATGGAGGTGTACACCTCATATAATATATCGTTCAACTTTTCATTTTAGTACGCTATTAGAACAAAGAAATATCATAGGAATCTAGCATTCTGTGTGATATCTCCGCTGTTCATCCAATTATTTTTCGAATAAAAATGGTGTTATTGGAATCTAGCATTTCGGTAATACCCCGATTATTTAGTTGTGGGGCCGACGTCTCATTTATTAAATAATTGATATTTTCAAATCCAACCTCGCGTTCTCACTTCTCACACGTTCACAAATTATTTTCACACCCCATTTCGCCTCAAATCATTTTTAAAATATTTCTTCTCAATCAAACTTCGAACTAAAGAGGCACTTGGAATCTAGCATTCCTTGTGTCTTCAAGTGAATAATTCTTGAGGCACGCCTTTGAGTTGTTATTCGCTCAACCTTTCGGCTCTTTCAAATTCAATCATTTTAAACATTCTCCTAAGTCGAATGCTCGTCCGCATTCGCAACCCACACTTCCTTCACAACTCCTCGTGGTCTCGATATTAAGAGCACCCTCAGGGACTAATATCGTTTCTCACAACCTTAACACTTGAAACGTTGTCAAGTCGGTTCCATCTTCGATCAAATCTTCGACACGTCGTCGAGCCAGTTCAAAACAACTTCCTTTTGGCCTCGCATGCCATTCTTCGATTCGATCCTTTCACAAAAATTTTTAAAAACTTACGAAAGAGAGATATTCTTAGAATCTAGCATTCTTTGAATATTTGAATGAGTAACTCTCGAGGCGCGCCCTTGAGTTGTTATTAGTTCATTCTTTCGATCTCAAAACATCCAACTCTTTATCTTCAATTTATTCAGTCCATTCCCGAAAGAACGGAGTTCTTGGAGTCTCGCATTCCTTGAATTCTTGAGTAACAAGCTCTTGAGGCGTGCTCTTGGGTTGCTTGTCAGTCACTCTTTCGTCTCTTTTCTCAAACTCCCAACTTTTTCAACCTCATCTTTCGTGGTTGTTACCACGAACTACGGACGCTCTGATTCTTTATTCATTCTTAAATACAAGATACGTAGGCACAAGATTGCGATGATCTTGGCGAGCACACTTCCATTTTTCTCCCCTATTCCACACTTCTATCCATCTTCCATTTCCCCCCATCCTTTCCTGTAGTCGAACTACGGCGCTCTGATTCCTCATTCTCGTCCGAATGAGCATACGTAGGCACAAGGGCCCAAATCCTTGGCGAGCACCCTATCCTCTAACCACCCATCTCTCCTTAGCATCTTTAACCTTTTACCCTACCAATTTTACCTTTAACAACGAGAAGAAAAACAAGTAAACCTAGACAACACTCCCCACATTTACCTTAAGAGGTTCCCGTCGAGTACGACGGACGTGAGGGGTGCTAATACCTTCCCCTCACGTAACCGACTCCCGAACCCGGAACTTGGTTGCGACAGCCCTGTTCCTATCCTTTCGTTTTTAGGAGGTTTTCTCGATATTTTCCTCTCCCGTTTATTCGGGAAAAATAAAGTTCGGTGGCGACTCTATCGAACCGCATTTCCGCGCCTTTCGCGCGAGGGTCGTATGTTCGAATGAATTTTCGAGGTGCGACACTGGGCCAAGATTTTCATGAGTTCTATCTTTCACAGAAAATCTTCTAACTCACCAAATTATGTGAACTCAGAACAAATGTACTTCATGTTCTATATGAGTAAAGGCAAGAAGGTGGATCTGCCTTATCTTCTGTTCAGTCATCTTCTGAACCATATCAAAGAAACAAGAGAAGAAGTAAGAGTTAAAGCTGGAAAATCAGAACTTGGATCCCTATGGGAAGACTGATATCAGACATTCTAACAGAGAATGGTCTTGTGAAACATCTGTTTGATGCTGGAGTGACAGATGATCTGTCTTATGTTATAGGATCTGTCATCAATGGGAACACTCTGAAAAGAATGAAGGTCATTTCAGAGCTTGCTGGAAAACCCAAGAAATTTAACTCTGAAGAAGTCAGCAGAAGGAGAATTCCTTTAGCAGATTTTCCTATGTTCAGTGTTGATGAACCTAGGAACATCATTCTAACATTCATTGCTGATTGTCTGAAGAATGGTATCCCTCTGCCTGCTAACATAATTCAGAAGGAAGGAGAAGTTCTGCCAAATCTTCTGAGAGAAAGGCGTAAGAAGAGGAAAGCTGAGGAAGGATTTGTTGCACAACCCAAGAGGAAAGCCTCTGATGCTGGTGACAAACCTGAGAAGGACAAGAAGCAGAAGGAAAATCCTCCAGAAGATACTATGGAAGAAATTAGAGAAACAATTCAACAGGTATTAACATCTGATGCCAAACCATCTGTACCTTCACCCTCACCTTCACCTCCACCATCTCCTCCTCAACCATCTGAACCTCATTTATCTGAACCCATTTCATCTCCTCACAAACATTCTCAACCATCTTCTGTTCAACTACCATCTGAACCCCCTCAACATAAATCTTCTGAATAACAACCCCCTCAACAAACACAATCTGAATCACAAGAACAACAACCCCCTCAACAAACACAATCTGAACCACAAAAACAATCTGAACCACTCTCTTCTACTCAACCACCAGAAGAACCAATCATCCAAAATCCTGAACCATCTGTCCAACAACCATCTGAAGACATTCTGGATGTGTCACCACTTGCAACCATGTATGTCCTCTCTTCAACTTCATGTCATTCAACGGAATCATCTGATTCTGATGAATCTGAAGTCCCCTCACCAACTAGCTTACAAATTCCTGATCCTTATAAACCATTACCATCTAACCTACCTGCATCTGACAACCCTCTTCGCTTCAAATTCAACTTCACAGATTTTATAACACCCTCATCTGATGTTGTTACATCAACACCATCTGATGGTGCCACCTCTACTCCTCAACTCACCATACCACAAACATCCATACCCCAACAATCTGATCATCCACCTCCTGAACAAAACCAAACACCTCCTGAACCATCACAACCAGTCGCCATAGAAGACTTTCTGAACCCCAAACCCAGATCAGATGTTTCTACTCTGTTCAAGAATTTCAAGAAGGAAATACGCATGGGGATTGCTTCTGTGGAGAAAGAGTGCATGGCTAGTATGGATCCTGCTGAATCTGAAGCTTCTTGGAACAGATTCATCTCTAAGTTCAACTCTGCTGCATCTGACCTCAGAACACTCTGTGCTGATGATGGTAAAGGAAAAGTTTGCTGAAATGGTCAGACAGACTCTGCTAAGCATTATCACAACCCCAGTGCTTCTTCTGGAAGATGCTCCTTGTTGCACCCCAAAATTTGCCCTCACAATACAAGACTTTGTGTTCCAAGAAGGTTCACAAGGTTCACAAAATTCACAATTGGTCAGAAGAGTTGACAATTCCCTCAGACAATGCACCTCCTAAGCAGTGCATCCAAAACTAGGGTTTTGGCTTTAATCAGGCTAAATGGACTTCCAAGACTTCAAGTGAGCTTCATAACATCTTATATGTGTATAAGAACCCCCATGTCAAGTTTCAAGACTTTTCTCAAAAGTTTGCTCAGTCAGATGATCAGATAAGTCAAAAGCAGTCAATGCAGTTAAAAGGTCAAACTGAGGTCAACTGTGGTCAAACCAAAGTCAAACTTCATCAAAGAGAGGTTGGGTAAATATCATATGGCATGCATTTTTTTTCTAAAAAGTAAAAATGGCACAATTGGCAGGAGGACATGTGTAAGGAGTTATGAGTGTGAGAGGTTGAGAGTTCGAATCTCACCTTTGTCACTTTTTTTTGTTTTTTATTATTTTTACTCTAAATTTTTCTATCTTTCATTAAAAAAATAACAAAAATAGTTTTTTATTATTATTTAATTATTATTTTCGTATTTTAATTAAATCATTTTTTAAAATATTATTTTTTTTCACTTTTTTCTAAATTATTCATAAAAATATCCAAAAAATCATAAAATAAAAAATATTGAAAAAAATTTTGTTCTTTTTATAATATTTTTTATTTTTAGGAATCAATAGGATTATTAGTTTTTATTTTAAGTTTATTTTAATTATTTTAAATTATTTAAATTTTATTTTTTCTTAACTAATTATTTAGTTTGGGCTTTAAAATGGGCTTTAGGGACATTATTGACAATTTGGTGTTAACCCTAATTTGTTCCCTATATATACATGTGTTGCCTTGTTGGAAAAGGGGAGAGAATGAAAAAAACCTAAGAGGAGTGAGTGCCGTTTGCCGTTATTTAGTTTTCTTCTTCATCCATTACTATTGTTTCTTTTTCTTCATCGTTTACCGTTATTTCTTTTCCTTCATCTATTACTGTTGTTTCTTTTTCTTCATCTTTTACCGTTATTTCTTTTTCTTCATCTATTACCGTTATTTCTTTTTCTTTATCTATTACTGTTACGTTTATATATATATAATTTTTAAATTGTTAGAGTTTATATATATAAGATTTTTGATCGAATTATGTCGATACGATGTTTGCACATTTGTGTGCATGACGCGTGACATTTGTGTTAGTTCGATCTGGTTGCGATGATCGCATTTTTGTGTGAGCAATAATACTATTTTTTGCTTAATTTCTTTTTCTTTGCGATAAATTTTGTTTCGTCCGATTTAGATCTGGTTGCGATGAGCGCATTTCTGCGTTAGCAACATTGTTGGGTTATTTGGCACATTTAAAATTCATTATTGCTTTATTATTATTATTATTATCATTATTATTATTATTATTATTATTATCATTATTTATTATTATTATCATTATTATCATTATTATTACCATTATTATTATTATTGTTATCATTAATTTATTAAAATTTGTTATAATATAAAAATCTGTTTTTTAAAATAAATAACATTAACATCTTTTCCAAATTAATATGAAAACCCATTATTTTTAAAAAAAAACTTTTTTTTTAGATAAATTTAAAATAATAACTAAAATCTTTTTTTTAAAATAATAACTAGAACCGTTATTTATTTTATTTTATTATTGTTCAACTCAAATTTCATTATCATATTGTATCTGCTCCTCTCATGTAACCTCGCGAACTTAACAATCGCTCTTTAAATTCTGCCTTTAAATTTCTGCTTGCATGGTTTAAATTATGACATTATCTCTCTGTTTGCATGATTCAATTATCTCACGCGTTTACTATTATTTCTGTCACATTGCACACATCCGAAGGTTAGGTCTAACTGTTTGGCCGCCGCGCCAATAGTCCGTAAAACTTCACACATTCAATTTCAAATCCTCAAAACTACAAACTACAAACCCTAATTTTCACAAATGCCTCGCCGCAGGCAAAATTACAATTTTACCCTTAGCATTAGGTCAAAGAGCCGCCGCGCTCATTTTAGGGTTTCCCGCCGTGGAATCCCTAATTTAACCCTAATTACAACTTAACATTTTAACGTAGAGATTTGGAGTTTCTACACTCCACGTAAGCGTGTCCTTAAGATGCGTTTATTCCCCTTGAGACCTTGACCACAGTCAAGAAGTTTCTAACCTCCCTATTGAGGGGAACTACGATTACTCTGATTCCACTCCCGTAAGGATACGTAGGCACAAGATGCGATGTCTTGCCGAGTAAACTTAGAATTAACCCCCTTTATTATTTATTATTGCTTATTTATATTTTATTTATCTTTGCTATTTAATTATTTTGCTTATTATTTTGTAATTGTTTCTTGGATGTAAAGTTGTTTAATTATTTAATTATTATTATGGTTAGTAATTAGGGAGTGTAACAACATGTATGTAATATTAAAATAAATTTAGATCACTTTTAAATAAAGATAATTAAAATAAACACGTCACACACGTAAGTCGATTTTAATCGCCGTCTCACTTCCTAAGGATATCCCTCAAGTTGCCTACGAATAATGGTTAAGTGGGGTGTATAAAGCAAGTCCCTCAAATAAAAAAATCATCAAAGTCCCTTATGGTTGCCTTTACGAATCAAGTCCCTTTCGAAAAATGATGATGGTCCCTTATATGTGCTTATTACATCCCACAATGGCCTTCAAAGTCAAATTGTCCCTCACATGTCCCTTAACATCCAAAGTAAGGACTACCTACTCCATTATAGTAGGGATAGTCTTACTAAAGGAAAGAATGAAGAATAAGAAAGACCTTTAAACATTAGGGTAGGTTACTCCTAGATACTTGTTCACTTCAAAACTTTTTCACACTTAAACAAATTTCCAACAAAATTTTCAAACAAGTTTTTTTTCACATCCATACATGGATTATTATTAAACTATTCTGAAATTTTTTGCTATTCACACACTACACTTTCAAAACAATTCAAAAGTGAGCTTAAGTACCTAAGAGCCCATGGATAACCATGGATGAAAAGGATGCTAATACCTTCCCTTTTCATAACCTACCCCCCGGACCCAAAATATTCTCTAAGGTCTTTCCTGTTCTTTTATAACCTTTCCTTATGGATAAAATAAAAGTCGGTGGCGACTCTTGCTATCCGCAACATTGTTTAAAGTCAGTTCACCGGGTTACAGAACTGGCGACTCTGCTGGGGATCTATTTAAGAGGGGTACCCTTAGGAATTAAAGATCACTTTAAATTGTTTGCCTTGTTTGCTTTATATTACTTGTTGGAGTGCTCTTATGTGTGAAAGGTCCTAACCCGGATCTAGTGTACCTTAGGTAAATGGCAATAGACCAAGGAAACTGTACGACGTATATCGATACGGTTGATCTGGTGGCCATAGTTAGTGCGACTTCTTGGTTGGTGCTTATATTCCTTAAGTCAAGTTGAGGATAATATTGAGGCTGCCATATGTTGTCAATGCACTAACTGACTTTTAGAACCCTAGTTAACTCATCTTGGCCTTTAGAAAGTAGTGAGGTAACCGGCTTTGGTGTAGACTGAAGTTGGTTGACACTCGATACTACGCTCATTGAGATCTTAAACTTGGAGGGTTTTGGTTGGCAAGTAAGTTGCCTTCTGAACAACCACCCTTATGAAGGATCAATGATATTGAGATCCCTTAGAACCTGGTTACTTTTGTAGGACAGGATGAACCATCTAACTTCAGGGGAGGGTACTTGCCTTTGAACCTCATGCAAGCCTTTAAACCTAGGGCTATGGTGTGACTTGTTTGTGTGTGCCACATGTTTGTGATTGAGCATGACATCATGACATCATCATGCATCATAAGCATATCATTTTCCCTAACCATTTCAAGGACCAAAGGATTTATCTTTGTTCTTTGTTGCAGGTCATGGCTTCTACTCGTAGAAACACCATCAGGATCAACTTTGTAGGGATACCTGCTAAGCTCAAGGAGTTGGTTTCCCTAGTGCCTGATCATTCCCAGTTCAACAAGAGACATGGTCACTTATTGGATCTAGTTACTTCAGGGTTCAGTGAAGACATGATGAGTGTGCTGTTTCAGTTCTTTGACCCTAAGCACCATTGCTTTACATTTCCTGATTATCAGCTGGTTCCAACCATGGAGGAGTTCTCTAAACTTCTGGGTATACCTGTTCTTGATCAGAAGCCATTCACAGGCTTAGAGAAGGAGCTTAAACCAGAAGTTATTGCTGCAGCTCTACATCTGAAGAAGTCTGACATTGTTCTAGAGACGAGAAGTGGAGTTAAAGGTATTCTTGCCAAGGTATTAGTGGATAAAGCTCAAATGTTCTTGAAGGCCATGAGCTATGATGCTTTTGAGGAGATTTTAGCCTTGCTGATATATGGCTTAGTGTTGTTCCCCAATCCTGATCAGTTCATAGACGTTCATGCCATCAACATATTCCTGAGTCACAATCCAGTGCCTACCTTACTTGGAGACATCCTACATTCTCTTCACACCCGTACTACAAGGGCAAGAGGAACTTTGATGTGCTGCATACCTTTACTTTCTAGGTGGTTTATTTCTCACCTTCCTCGCTCAGTAATGAAGAATGAGCAAGGGTTCAGATGGTCCAAGAGGATCATGTCACTTTCTCACTCAGACATCCATTGGTGCTCCAGATCTATGAAGAATGTCACCATCATTGACCGTTGTGGGGAGTTTCCTAATGTACCACTTCTAGGCATAAGAGGAGGCATCACCTACAACCCATCTCTAGCTTTACGACAGTTTGGTTACGCCCGGAGCGATGGTCCACATGACATGTTGATTCAGGGCATTGTGTTTGATTACGACAACGATCTTCAGGGTTACCGTCAGAGATTCATCCGAGCTTGGGGAAAGGTAAACAGGATTGACAGCAAGACACTGGAGCCTAAGTACACCATTCCTATGGAGGCTTATCTCAGATGGGTACGATTTCGTGCTCAGACACTCATGATGCCATATCCTGCCATCCTACCAGTTACCATGGAACCTGTTGCTGAAGGAGACACAGCTTATACCATCCTTCACCCAGACATGCCTACTGATATGGAAGACTTGCAGAGATCATGGATCCAACTGAAAGAGCAAAGGGATACTTTCGAGGCTCATTACAAAGCAAGCCAAGCAAGGATCCTAGAGCTAACAAAGCTACTTCATGAGGAACGAAACCTCAACTCATACCTCAACACAAAGAAGAAACGTCCATGGGAGACTTAAAACCCCATCTTTTGTACTTATTTCGTTTTCATTTTTTGTAAGCCTAAAAGGCAAAACAAGTTATTACTAATAAAAAGTTACTTTCTTGTTTGTTCAAGCAAATTTAAATCCTGCGGTCCTTGAAAACATTGCATATGCATTCCCATATCATTGCATCACAGGTTTATAATTGTGCACAGGTTTCTCATCTTCTCGCTGTTTATTTCAGCAATGGCTCTTGAACAATCAGTTAAGGATCTCCAGGCACAGAATGCACAGTTCCAAGAGCTGATCCTGAACCTATCCAAGGGGCAGGATGAATTGAAGACACTGCTGGCCAAGAAGACTAAGAAGGCTAGAAGGTCTGCTGGGTTGCTCAACATGGGAAGAAGGTTCAAAGGTCCTGTCAAGACCAAGGGACAGGTTGAAGACTATGAATCTGAAGAATCTGAGCAGGAGAGAGGCAGTCTCCACAACACTATGGGGGACTCTGATTCTGAGGCTAACTACTACCATGAGCCTAACGAAGACAAATTCAAGATGCTGGTGGATAGAATGGATGCTATGGAATTACAGAAATCATCTGGGCTGGATTTTGAGGATTTGAGCTTGATATCTGGGGTGGTCATACCCATTGGATTCAAAGTTCCTACATTTGTTGTCTATGATGGGGTCTCTTGTCCCAAATTGCATCTGAGGTCTTATGTCAGAAGAATTCAACCCCACACTGCTGATAAAAAGTTGTGGATCCATTTCTTTCAAGAAAGTTTATCTGGAGCTCAGCTAGAGTGGTATTATCAGTTGGAGAGTGTCAACATCAGAGATTGGAATGACCTTGCTGAAGCTTTCTACAAGCAGTATCAATACAATGCTGACTTAGCCCCCACTCGCATGCAGCTTCAAAGCATGTCTATGGGTGCCAAAGAAAGCTTTAAGGAGTATGCTCAGAAGTGGAGAGACTTAGCTGGAAGAGTTCAACCCCCTTTGACTGATAGGGAGTTGGTTGATATGTTCATGTGTACGCTGAATGGTCCGTTTTACAGTCATCTCATTGGAAGTTCATCATCTGGCTTCACTGAGTTGATCATGACAGGAGAGCGAGTAGAGAATGGTATCAAGAGTGGTAAGATCCAAGTGGGCACTTCTTCATCAGGTGCTGCAAAGAAGCCTCCCACTGGGAAGAAAGAATCTAATGCTGTGTATGGTCAGCCTGATCGTAACAGAAGGCATCAGTCTGTTAGTGCAGTTCATATTTCAAATCCAACTCCTGCAACAACAGAGCAGCATCAAGGCAACCAACAGAGGGCTAGAAGACAGTTCACGAAGATCAACATGTCAATGGCTCAGGCATTGCAACACTTGCTGAAAGCTGAACTTATTACCCTGAGGGAGGCTCCTCAGAATCCCAATGTTACCTCTCCCAAGTACAATCCCAATGCACGATGTGCATATCATTCAAACTGTCCAGGACATGATACTAATAACTGCTGGGTCTTGAAGAACAAAATTCAGGATATGATTGATGCTGGAGAAATTGAGTTTGATCCACCAGGTACTCCAAATGTGATTACAGCTCCAATGCCAAATCACGAGAAGACTGTCAACGCCATTGATGAAGATATTGATGAAGATCTGCATGTCTATTCAGTTATGGAGTTGAGCACACCATTGTCTGTTATCAAAAAGAGGTTAGTACAAGCTGGGATCTTTCCAGGTTGTCATGAAGATTGTCTATATTGTACCTATAAGCCGGATAGTTGCTTCATTTTGAGAGATGGGATTCAACGTCTCATGGATAAATATACTATAGTGTTTGAAAGAAGACCAGCATCTGTAGAAAGTATGGTGGATCATCTGACTCAGGGTAAGAAGATTGAAGAGGTTGACATGGTTGACAAAGTACCACTAAGAATCACTTCAAAGGGTCCCATTAAAATCACTCATCAGGGCCCAATCAAGATTATTGCTGAAGGTCCTGTGAAAGTTGTTGCTGAAGCCAGAGTAGCTCCTCTGATCATTACCACTCCTGGTCCTATTCCTTATACATCTGACAAAGCTGTGCCTTGGCACTATGGGTCTGATGTTTACATCCATGGTGTCAAGCAGGAGCCTTTACCTGATATGCCTGTTGACATTGATAATATTGCTGGATCTAGCAAGATCACTCGTAGTGGAAGAGTCTTCTCTCCTCCAGTTGCTTCTAAGAGTGCAGTTACTCCTGCTGTTACTTCCACCACTGATGCTCGGGGCAAGGGTCCTGTTATTGAGCCTGTATCTACTGATGTGCCAGCTGCTGATGACCGCTCTAAGCAGATGGAAGAAGTATTGAAAATCATTCGCAAGAGTGATTATGATATTGTTGATCAGCTGGGGCATACTCCCTCAAAGATTTCTATGCTCTCCCTGTTATTATGTTCTGAGGCTCATGCCAAGTCATTGATCAAGTTTCTAAAGATGGCTCATGTACCCAGTGCAATTTCTGTGGACCAGTTTGAGAATTGTGTTGCTCACCTGACCTATGACAACGGGTTAGGATTTTCTGATGCTGACTTGACCCCTGCCAAGAGGGATCATAACAGGGCCTTGCATATTTCAATTGAATGCAGGGGCACTACCCTGTCTCATGTGCTGATAGACAATGGTTCCTCTCTGAATGTGTTGCCTAAGGAAGTCCTGAACAAGCTGAGTCCCGAAGATACGGTATTGAAGCCCAGTAATATTGTGGTAAAGGCTTTTGATGGTTCTAGAAGAGTAGTGCATGGGGAAATTGATCTTCCAATCAAGGTTGGCTCTCAGGTGTTCACTGCTACATTCTATGTGATGGATATTCGTCCTTCGTACTCATGTCTGCTTGGTCGTCCCTGGATCCATGGGGCAGGTGCTGTGACCTCCACATTACATCAAAAGTTGAGATATCCGGTGAATGGAAAAGTTGTTACTGTCTTTGGAGAGGAAGAATACTTTGTCAGCCATGTAAACACTTTCAAGTATCTGGAAGTAGAAGGTGAATACATTGAAACTCCATGTCAGTCATTTGAAGTGGTTCCCTGGGCTGTTAAGGATTGTGTGACTCCTCCTGCTGTGAAGAAGGTTCCTGTGGTCATCAGAAACCCTCCAACAATGGCAATGGCCTCCCTCAATGATGCAAAAGCTGCGGTGGAAGAAGGTGGTTGTACTATTTGGGGTCAGCTTCCTGATATGCCATACAAGTCTGACAAGTTTGGTTTGGGTTTCACTGCAGAGTCCCAGAAGGCTGTTCGTCATGCTCGTGCTGTTCGTATCACCAATCAAGGGGTTATCAATGCTGTGGGAGATCAAGATGAAGACTACAACTTGGAGGCATGGATTTTTCCTACTGTGGGTGCTGGACTCAATAATTGGACAGCTGAAGATGTTATCCCTATCTCCTTTAGTCAGGAGTAAATACGATTACTGTGTTATGTTTTTAAATTTGTAATTTCTGGAACAATTAAAACTTTCAAGCCATGTGCCTTACCCGGGGCACAATGGTGTGCTTGTTACGGGTTGTCATTTCATTTGCATACTTCATTCCATAAAATCAATGGACGTTTCATTTTCGTAAATATTGTGTTCCTTGTCTTTCTTTTTCTTTTATTTTTGCTTTATCAGCTATGTGTTCTTACACACACCCACGTCACTAAAATGCCGATCCTCATCCACTCTGGATCCAGTTGATAACAGTTCTACTATTGCCAATTACAATTTCAAGAATCCGATCTATCAAACTGAAGACGGAGACGAGTACGATTGTGAAATACCTGTAGAGCTTGCTAGGTTGTTACAACAAGAAGAGAAAGCTATACAGCCACATGAAGAGCCAGTCGAAGTTGTGAATCTGGGAACTGAAGAAAACAGAAAAGAGGTCAAAATAGGGGCTGATTTAGAGGACAGTGTCAAGAGCAGGTTGGTTCAGATGCTACGTGACTATGTGGAGATCTTTGCTTGGTCTTATGAAGATATGCCAGGGTTGGATACGGACATTGTGGTTCACCGTTTGCCAGTGAAAGAAGATTGTCGTCCAAAGAAGCAGAAGGTTCGTCGTATGCGTCCTGAAATGTCAGAAAAGATCAAAGCAGAGGTAATGAAACAGTTCAATGCAGGGTTCTTGGCCGTAACTTCTTATCCTCAGTGGGTTGCAAATGTGGTACCAGTTCCTAAGAAAGATGGTAAGGTACGTATGTGTGTAGACTACAGAGATCTGAACAAGGCTAGCCCTAAAGACGACTTTCCACTTCCTCATATCGATATTCTGGTAGACAACACTGCTCAGCATAAGGTATTCTCTTTTATGGATGGTTTCTCTGGTTACAATCAAATCAAGATGGCACCTGAAGATATGGAGAAGACAACATTTGTGACACAGTGGGGCACCTTTTGCTATAAGGTAATGCCATTTGGTTTGAAGAATGCAGGGGCAACATATCAGCGTGCTATGGTGGCTTTGTTTCATGATATGATTCATCATGAGATAGAGGTGTATGTGGATGATATGATAGCCAGATCTCAGAATGAAGAGCAACATCTTGATCATCTGCACAAGTTGTTTGAGAGGTTGAAGAAATACAAGTTGAGATTGAACCCAAACAAGTGTACTTTTGGAGTTAGATCTGGAAAACTCTTGGGTTTCATTGTCAGTGGAAAAGGTATTGAAGTGGATCCTGCAAAAGTGAAAGCTATACGAGAGATGCCAGCTCCCCGTACTGAGAAGGAGGTTAGAGGTTTCTTGGGACGATTGAACTACATTGCAAGATTTATTTCCCAATTAACTACCATCTGTGAGCCAATCTTCAAGTTGTTGAAGAAAGATCAGGTGATGGAATGGAATGATGAGTGCCAGACTGCCTTTGATGAAATCAAGAGATATTTGCTAGAACCTCCAATTTTAATGCCACCAGTTGATGAAAGACCCTTGATTATGTATTTAACAGTATTAGACAACTCAATGGGGTTTGTATTGGGGCAACATGACGAGTCTGGTCGAAAAGAGCAGGCAATATACTACCTTAGCAAAAAGTTTACCGACTGTGAAACAAGATACTCACTGCTCGAGAAAACTTGCTGCGCTTTGGCATGGGCTGCTCGCCGACTAAGACAGTATATGTTGACCCATACTACCTTGTTGATTTCGAAGATGGATCCAATCAAGTACATATTTGAGAAACCTGCTCTCTCCGGAAGAATTGCAAGATGGCAAATGATCTTGACGGAATATGATATACAGTATACTACTCAGAAGGCCATTAAGGGGAGTGTTGTTGCTGATCATTTGGCTCATCAAGCAGTAGGTGATTACCAGTCAATGAATTTTGAGTTCCCTGATGAAGACATTATGTCTGTTACCAAAGAACCTGGACAATATGACGGACCTGAACAAGGATCCCGATGGACTATGGTTTTTGATGGTGCCTCCAATGCACATGGTAATGGTGTTGGTGTTGTGATTAGTTCCCCTGAAGATTGTCATACCCCGATTACTGTCAGACTTTGTTTCTATTGTACCAATAACATGGCTGAGTATGAGGCATGTATCATGGGTATGCAAGTTGCTATTGATATGAAGATTCAGTTCCTTGAGGTGTATAGAGATTCAGCTCTGGTAGTAAGTCAGATTAAAGGAGATTGGGATACAAAGCATGATAATCTCATTCCTTACAGAGAACATGTGTTGTCTTTGATCCCACATTTCAAAGAGATTACTTTTGGACATATTCCACGAAGAGAGAATCAGTTGGCAGACGCATTGGCCACCATGGCATCTATGTGTGAGATCAGCTGGGATGGTGAAGACTTCCCACAACCTGTAAACGCAGACATAGTTAAAAAATACTACGCATAAAAAGAGACCCGCTAGGTTGACAGGCCTAGGCAAAAATAAGGGCATCCCGGCAAACCAAAAGGGTTTGGGCAAAAATCAGGGATATATATATAAAAAGATGTACACCCGGCAAGTCGAAAACCTGAAAAGGCGACTTGGGCAAAAAAGGGTATCCCGGTGGATTGAAAACCTGAAAGGGCAATCCAGGCAAAAGTTAGGGATTAAAGCGTATGACTATGTCTCGTTTGGATCACTCATGAAACTGCAACCAGTTGTACTACTTACTCAAGCTCAAACAGATAAAGCTCAATCCAATCGTTTCCGTCTCAACAGCAAGAAGATGAGATACTTGAGTGGCAATAGTAGAATTGAAACTCAATAGGATTATTTCCCACATAGCTGATTCTTTTTGTAAAACTTCATGACAAAATTCTCTTACTAGGGTTTATGTCTCCTTGTACAAACTTACCCGTGTATGGGTCACTTTTGATATAAATAAACTCCATCTTTTGAATCCAGATTTACTTTTACCCTATTTACATAAGCGAAACGTCCATTGGTTGTGTTTGAATGTATGTATGCCTTTGAATATGATTGATGTTTACCAGAAATGCATGTATGCTTTTAATATGATTGATGTTTACCAGAAATGCATGAAAATGCAGTAATAGTATTTACTAAGGACGAACGAGGGAAGGATTTCAACAAAGCTTCGCCGGTTCATCTTTACAAGACAGTTACAAACCATCAGTAGGACTAATCCATTTTCACAAAGTCTAATCTCCCCTGGAATTTATATCCATCTCTTTTATCCTCATACGGATATACGGGAAATTACTTTCCAATAAGGGCACGATGAACGAAGACGGGATGTTATACTTATCCTACTATCAAACGAAAACGAAGGTTATCTATACCCTACTATCCCCAACAACGGGAGGTTATCTATACCTTGTTATCCCCAACAACGGGAGGTTATCTATACCTTGTTATCCCCAGCAGACGGAGGGTTATATATTCTTCAACAACGAATCGGGATTTATTTTCCTTGGCCAGCAGTTGTTATACAAGGATATCCAGACACTTCCAGCAGTGTCATAGCATACATACATCATTTACATCATACCATAACATATATGTCTATAGTACATTACCTAAGTGCATCATGTCATACATGCATACATAAAGCATAAACTAATGTTGTTATACAGAATGCTACCTTGTTTTCAGGTTAATTATCCAACAAACAATCTTATGATCTTTGGGACTGCTTTATTGTAACCTCAGGGTTACTTTATCCTCCTGATGAGCTTCTTATTACTTTGGGACTGCTTTATTGTAACCTCAGGGTTATTTTATCCTCCTGATAGCCTCTCATGACTTCAAGACTGCTTTAGAGCTACTGATTGCTCTATCCTCCTGAAATCATCCTATTACTTCAAGACTGCTTTAGAGCTATTCATTGCTCTATCCTCATGAGGTCATATTACTACTTCAAGACTGCTTTAGAGCTATTCATTGCTCTATCCTCCTGAAGCCATCTAATTATTTCAAGACTGCTTTAGAGTTATCCATTGCTCTATCCTCCTGAAATTACATTATTATTTCAAGACTGCTTTAGAGCTATCCATTGCTCTATCCTCCTGAAATCATTACTTCAAGACTGCTTTAGAGCTATTGATTGCTCTATCCTCCTGAAGACATATCACATTATTATTTCAAGACTGCTTTAGAGCTATTGATTGCTCTATCCTCCTGAAGCCATTATTACTTCAAGACTGCTTTAGAGCTATTGATTGCTCTATCCTCCTGAGGTCAGATTTATCACTTCAAGACTGCTTTAGGGTTATCATTATTGATTGCTCTATCCTCATGAAGACATGCTGTTACATCAGTATTACTCCAGACTCCTGACAGTTCTCATTATACTACTGAAGAACTTTCCCCTAGTGGCATCTTTAAGCCCACTCAATCATGTTCAACCAACCATCAATATCACTCCATGCACTGGTGAGTGCAAATTTTTGGGCTTTTGTGTTCAATCCCCTTCAACCTTCCAGGTTACGACTGGCAAATATACCAATCTAACCCCTCAGGTTTCAGAAAATTGAACAGGGGCAGCTGTTGCACCCCAAAATTTGCCCTCACAATACAAGACTTTGTGTTCCAAGAAGGTTCACAAGGTTCACAAAATTCACAATTGGTCAGAAGAGTTGACAATTCCCTCAGACAATGCACCTCCTAAGCAGTGCATCCAAAACTAGGGTTTTGGCTTTAATCAGGCTAAATGGACTTCCAAGACTTCAAGTGAGCTTCATAACATCTTATATGTGTATAAGAACCCCCATGTCAAGTTTCAAGACTTTTCTCAAAAGTTTGCTCAGTCAGATGATCAGATAAGTCAAAAGCAGTCAATGCAGTTAAAAGGTCAAACTGAGGTCAACTGTGGTCAAACCAAAGTCAAACTTCATCAAAGAGAGGTTGGGTAAATATCATATGGCATGCATTTTTTTTCTAAAAAGTAAAAATGGCACAATTGGCAGGAGGACATGTGTAAGGAGTTATGAGTGTGAGAGGTTGAGAGTTCGAATCTCACCTTTGTCACTTTTTTTTGTTTTTTATTATTTTTACTCTAAATTTTTCTATCTTTCATTAAAAAAATAACAAAAATAGTTTTTTATTATTATTTAATTATTATTTTCGTATTTTAATTAAATCATTTTTTAAAATATTATTTTTTTTCACTTTTTTCTAAATTATTCATAAAAATATCCAAAAAATCATAAAATAAAAAATATTGAAAAAAATTTTGTTCTTTTTATAATATTTTTTATTTTTAGGAATCAATAGGATTATTAGTTTTTATTTTAAGTTTATTTTAATTATTTTAAATTATTTAAATTTTATTTTTTCTTAACTAATTATTTAGTTTGGGCTTTAAAATGGGCTTTAGGGACATTATTGACAATTTGGTGTTAACCCTAATTTGTTCCCTATATATACATGTGTTGCCTTGTTGGAAAAGGGGAGAGAATGAAAAAAACCTAAGAGGAGTGAGTGCCGTTTGCCGTTATTTAGTTTTCTTCTTCATCCATTACTATTGTTTCTTTTTCTTCATCGTTTACCGTTATTTCTTTTCCTTCATCTATTACTGTTGTTTCTTTTTCTTCATCTTTTACCGTTATTTCTTTTTCTTCATCTATTACCGTTATTTCTTTTTCTTTATCTATTACTGTTACGTTTATATATATATAATTTTTAAATTGTTAGAGTTTATATATATAAGATTTTTGATCGAATTATGTCGATACGATGTTTGCACATTTGTGTGCATGACGCGTGACATTTGTGTTAGTTCGATCTGGTTGCGATGATCGCATTTTTGTGTGAGCAATAATACTATTTTTTGCTTAATTTCTTTTTCTTTGCGATAAATTTTGTTTCGTCCGATTTAGATCTGGTTGCGATGAGCGCATTTCTGCGTTAGCAACATTGTTGGGTTATTTGGCACATTTAAAATTCATTATTGCTTTATTATTATTATTATTATCATTATTATTATTATTATTATTATTATTATTATCATTATTTATTATTATTATCATTATTATCATTATTATTACCATTATTATTATTATTGTTATCATTAATTTATTAAAATTTGTTATAATATAAAAATCTGTTTTTTAAAATAAATAACATTAACATCTTTTCCAAATTAATATGAAAACCCATTATTTTTAAAAAAAAACTTTTTTTTTAGATAAATTTAAAATAATAACTAAAATCTTTTTTTTAAAATAATAACTAGAACCGTTATTTATTTTATTTTATTATTGTTCAACTCAAATTTCATTATCATATTGTATCTGCTCCTCTCATGTAACCTCGCGAACTTAACAATCGCTCTTTAAATTCTGCCTTTAAATTTCTGCTTGCATGGTTTAAATTATGACATTATCTCTCTGTTTGCATGATTCAATTATCTCACGCGTTTACTATTATTTCTGTCACATTGCACACATCCGAAGGTTAGGTCTAACTGTTTGGCCGCCGCGCCAATAGTCCGTAAAACTTCACACATTCAATTTCAAATCCTCAAAACTACAAACTACAAACCCTAATTTTCACAAATGCCTCGCCGCAGGCAAAATTACAATTTTACCCTTAGCATTAGGTCAAAGAGCCGCCGCGCTCATTTTAGGGTTTCCCGCCGTGGAATCCCTAATTTAACCCTAATTACAACTTAACATTTCAACGTAGAGATTTGGAGTTTCTACACTCCACGTAAGCGTGTCCTTAAGATGCGTTTATTCCCCTTGAGACCTTGACCACAGTCAAGAAGTTTCTAACCTCCCTATTGAGGGGAACTACGATTACTCTGATTCCACTCCCGTAAGGATACGTAGGCACAAGATGCGATGTCTTGCCGAGTAAACTTAGAATTAACCCCCTTTATTATTTATTATTGCTTATTTATATTTTATTTATCTTTGCTATTTAATTATTTTGCTTATTATTTTGTAATTGTTTCTTGGATGTAAAGTTGTTTAATTATTTAATTATTATTATGGTTAGTAATTAGGGAGTGTAACAACATGTATGTAATATTAAAATAAATTTAGATCACTTTTAAATAAAGATAATTAAAATAAACACGTCACACACGTAAGTCGATTTTAATCGCCGTCTCACTTCCTAAGGATATCCCTCAAGTTGCCTACGAATAATGGTTAAGTGGGGTGTATAAAGCAAGTCCCTCAAATAAAAAAATCATCAAAGTCCCTTATGGTTGCCTTTACGAATCAAGTCCCTTTCGAAAAATGATGATGGTCCCTTATATGTGCTTATTACATCCCACAATGGCCTTCAAAGTCAAATTGTCCCTCACATGTCCCTTAACATCCAAAGTAAGGACTACCTACTCCATTATAGTAGGGATAGTCTTACTAAAGGAAAGAATGAAGAATAAGAAAGACCTTTAAACATTAGGGTAGGTTACTCCTAGATACTTGCTCACTTCAAAACTTTTTCACACTTAAACAAATTTCCAACAAAATTTTCAAACAAGTTTTTTTTCACATCCATACATGGATTATTATTAAACTATTCTGAAATTTTTTGCTATTCACACACTACACTTTCAAAACAATTCAAAAGTGAGCTTAAGTACCTAAGAGCCCATGGATAACCATGGATGAAAAGGATGCTAATACCTTCCCTTTTCATAACCTACCCCCCGGACCCAAAATATTCTCTAAGGTCTTTCCTGTTCTTTTATAACCTTTCCTTATGGATAAAATAAAAGTCGGTGGCGACTCTTGCTATCCGCAACATTGTTTAAAGTCAGTTCACCGGGTTACACTCCTGCTGAAGATTCTGCAATGATAGAAGATACTCCTGCATCTGACAGGGAGATTGACCATCCTATGGCAACTGCATCTGCTTCTGAACCCTCTGCATCTGAGATGAATACTGAGATTCCAGATGTTGTCCAAGAAGTCAAGGAAATCAGATCATGGATGATAAAACAGGAACAGACTACTGAAGAGATCAAGACTTGGATGGCCAAGCAAGAAGAGTCCACTGCTAAGATTACGGATCTTCTGACCTTGATTGCTTCTCGCCAACCCTAGTTTTTTTCCATGTTTTTGCATTCTTGTTTTGCACTTGTTTTCTGTTTGTTCTATTTTCTGTCATCTGCTGTATGAACATCTAATCTTTTTGTTCTGTTTGAATCTGAATGAATCTAGCTGTTATGTTTTTCATTTCTGTTATCTTTTCTGTCTTTAAAATTCTTTTTGATTATGACAAAAAGGGGGAGAAAGAGAATTTGATTGTTCAATCCATAAGCAAAAACTAAAACGAATTTCAAACATTGTTTTAATCTAACATTGAATCTTAAGACTTTCAGATCTTATTAATTCATCTGACAAAAATGATCTGAAGTTACCCTGAGAATTACCCAACCAGGCTCTAATCCTTGAAGTAAATTTGACTCTGATTCTGGAAGATACACCAGACTCTTCATTTTGAAAGAAATCATCAGACTCTGATTCTAGAAAGCATAAAAAGGATTTCTACCAGGTTCTGAAATATACTCAAGCAAAAAGGGAAGTGTTCTCTTCTATTAGAGTATTCATTTCAGGGGGAGATTCTTAATCTCAGGGGGAGTTATATATTTTATTTCTCTTTATTGAACAAAATTCCCTATGTTTTATCATCATCAAAAAGGGGGAGATTGTTAGAACACATATTGGTGTTTCTTATATCTCTATGTTTTGATGATAACTTTTATGGAATTTTGTAGTAAGAAAATATACACTCTAAAATTTGTTCAAGTATTATTGTTTCAGGTATAAAATTGAAAACTCTTAAAGAAGAAAAATACATAAGTACAAAGAAACTATGTAAGACTCTGAAGCATCAGATGCAAGACTATCAGAAGATTCTGAAAGCGCTGCCAGAAGGATCTGAAGCAGAAGCTACAGAATGATCTGAAGCGTTAATGAAAGAAGTGTACAAAAGTTAAAAGTTGTGATCTAATCAGACTCTGAAGTCCTTTTTCACTGCAAGTTCAGAGGCTTTGGTAACCAGACTCTTATCATTAATATTCACGCTGAAGCATATATTGCTGCACACTCTGATGAAGACTCTGATCAAGATTGAGACTCTGATACATTAAGATCTGATCATCTATCAAGGCTCTGAAGTTCTCAATCATCTTAAGCTCTGATCGTCTTAAAATATTTCATTCCTTTAAGCTTGCTCTGAAGTGCAGATTATGAAGACTTCATCTTGAAGGAAGCGTGTTGAAGAAGCTGTAAAACTTGATTAGACGTGGTGCTACTTCCAAAGTAACCAACGGCTAATTTGTCCAAAGAAGTGACGTGGTGCAAATCCCAAGGCTTTTACAACCATACCTTTCTGCAGAAAGCATATCTCTGTCCATACTTTTTGGATAATGAAAAGTCTTATAATCTAATATTATCTACAGCTGCACATCACTCAAAGCAATTTGGAAAAGCTATAAAAGGAGAACTTCTACAACTTTTTGAAGCTGCTAATTCACTACTCACCATTTGCTCATTACTAGTTCACTCAGAAAGAAATACACGCTTGATTCATCAAAGTGAAAATCTCACAAAGATCTTATTCATTTGATCTCTCATAAATCCATATAGTTTCTGTTGTACTTAATCTTAAGTGTAAACATCACAGTTGTGATACAGCTTATTAGAAGCATTCAAACACTTGTTAGTTTACATTAATTTGTAAGAATTTCCTTAAGAAGACCAAGATGTGGTTAGTAGTTCTTGAGAAGACTAAGACAGTTGTTCTTAGTGCTTTCTATTGTAATCAGTTGATCAATAGTGGATTAAGTCCTTGCAGAGAAAGGAAAATCATCTTTGATAAGGTGGACTGGAGTAATTGAGTTCAACGAACTAGAATAAAAATCTTGAGTTGTTTTTATTTCCATATTTCTTAAAACTCTTATTCAACCCCCCCCCCCCCCCTTCTAAATGTTTTTCTCACTTTCAGTTACAACCCTAATAGACCTTGTGATTCCTTCTTTTTCACTCATTGATGCATGTTATGTGTTGAATTCATAATTGGTTCTGGATGTCTGCATGATTGTTTGGTGAGTGATAAAACCTTGTTTTGTTTTCATCCATTGATGAATATATGCCTAGGTGTGATTTGTAACACCCCAAATTTAATCATGATATTTGAATTAATTATTTAATTGAGAATATTCATGTTTCGGTGAATTTCCGGTGGTTTTGTGAAATTGGAAAAATGTGCATTTTCGGGTATTTATTTGATTAATAGCATATAATATTAATGTATTAGTATTATTATTAATTAAATGGAATATAAGTGAAATAAGGGCAATTTGGGAATTTGAGAAAGTTAGTAAGGGTAATAAGGGAAAAGCCCAATTTGTGAGGCCCAAGACTAAGTTAGACAAAATAGAGTTCTGAGAGGAAATTGGAATTCATTTGTGTTTAACGTGAAAGTTTGGTGGCCAGAGCTCTGAAGGAAAGGTTGGAGGCAGAAGATCTCGAAGTTAATCGTGAAAGCTGCGAATCGACTAAGGTATGGGGAGTATCGCATTTCATGATTTTCTATATATGTCTTTCGGTGTGTTTATGGTGGGGTTTTATGGTTTAGGGTATGTGGGGTTGATTTGGGAGAATTAGGGAAATGGATGAATGGACTTTGAGGTTATGATTGATGATATGTATCCCTGAATATTGACATGAATTTAGGAAACCTTATCGAATTGTTTGATGTGTAACATGAGAAAGGAAACCTTACGCCTTTATGACCAAGAACCTTGGATAGTTGTATGTTGGACCCTGTAGGAATAGAAATGTTCAATGTGAGCAACTCTGATGCACTCAAAGCAATTGTAGGAAAATAGTGTTTTAGGCAGTGCAAATGTTGCCAGATTAGCCTAATAAACCATAGATTTTGTGTTGTTATTGTCGTATGACCTTAGGGATATTTTAGGGGCATGAGATGTGTGAATCGTATGAGTTTTTGGGTGGAAATAAGTTCTGGTGTGTAGCAGAAGTTGTTGTCATCGCATTGTTCGCCTAGCAAGCAAGCCAGCGAAGGTTCGCTACAAGACTCGCCTAGCGAACAAGCCAGCAAGGATTCGCTAGAGGCTCGCCTAGCGAGCAAGCCAGTGAGGGGTTTGCTACGAGACTCGCCTAGCGAGTGAGCCAGTGAACGTAGCAGAGTTCGCGAATTTGATTATTTTGCAGCGATGTCGTGATGTGTGATTCTAGGATTTCTGGGATGGATTACCCCGAGTATGAAAGTGGGGTTTAGGTGATGTGTACATGATGTTATGATAGCTTTCTATGATGTATCAATTAAGTTAATATGATGAAATTACCATGATTTGATGAACTATGTCATAACATGAGATATGATGATTGATGTGATTTATGTGATGATGATGAGTATGATGAATGATGATGCACCATATGCTGTATTGTGAGGATTATTATTGTGACGTGTGCATCATGCATTCATGCGCATTCGATTGCTTTGGCTTCAACCCCACTGTGTGGATGTGAAGTATTTTGACGTGCTCTGATCCTATTGATGGGGATCTACGAAGGGTTGATGGCTCAGTGTCCATCGAGCTGTGATGATTGGTACCACATGCATTGAGTTATGTTGCATTGCATTTATGAGTCTTTGTGTATAAATTATGATGTTGTGACCTTTGAGGCATATGTGAGTAATATGAATGTGTTGAATATGAATATGTTGTCGTTTATGCATTAATTATCATACATTGATTATTATGAAATTGTTTTACTCACCCTGCCTGTTTGAATGTTACCTCTGCGTAGGTAACGTGCAGATGATCCAGTTTAGCCGTGACGTCGGCGAGGAGTTAGTTTTGAAGTTTTTGAGCGTTTTAGTCTTTTGGTCAGCTTAGAGGGTCTTGATCTGATATGTAACATCGGGTTGGGTTCCTTGAGTTAATGTTATACTATTGATGTTATTTTGATTAATTTCCCTCTTTGAGGAAACTTTGAATTATGTTTTGAATTCCGCTGTTTATGATGCTTTGATGTGTTTTGGGAAAAACCCGTAGTTACGGAGTATGGACTAATTTTGATAACTTTGAGAAATGTACGCCCTTTTGGTGGATTTTTAATGAGATTTATTTATTCACTCTTATTTATGTGTTAATTGTCTTGATATTTTTAGGGTAGAAAAAGGGTGTTACATTAGTGGTATCAGAGCCTGGTTGGTCCGTCCGGCCAAGTGTTTATGTTGTTAATCTCCTTTCAGTCGATAGTGTGAGAACACTATCGATGAGTTGTTTCCTTCTAACCTTGTTGGTGGTTGTAGATGGCAGGAAGGAATGATCGTGCTATTGCTGATGCGTTGGAGTCACTTTCCCAGGTGATGGCTCAGAATGGTGGACCTCCGGATGAGTTCTGTGCTTTGGGAAAGTTTCAGAGGAACAATTCGCCGACTTTTGTGGGTACTCATGATCCTGATGGTGCGCAGAAGTGGCTGAAGGTGATTGAGAAGATTTTCCGAGTTATGGCGTGCACTGATGCGCAGCAGGTACAGTTTGGTACGCATATGCTGGCTGAGGAGGCTGAGGACTGGTGGGATAACACTCGCCAGAGATTAGAAGATGCTGACATTGCAATAACTTGGACTATGTTTAAAGAGGAGTTTCTGAGAAAGTATTTTCCTGAAGATGTTCGGGGGAAGAAAGAGGTGGAGTTCCTTGAGCTGAAACAAGGTGATATGACTGTGGCTGAGTATGCGGCAAAGTTTGAGTCTTTGGTCAAGTTTTGTCCGCATTACAACCGTGTTGACGCAGAGATGTCGAAGTTTCTCAAGTTTGAGAATGGTTTGAGACCAGAGATTAAGCAGGGAATTGGGTATCAACAGATTCGTCGGTTTTCGGAACTAGTGAACAAGAGCAGAATTTATGATGAAGATAGCCGAGCTCGATCTACTCATTACAAGCAGCTGAGTGAGAAGAAAGAGAAAGTTCAGTTCAGAGGAAAACCGTATGTGACTTCTGGTGATAAAGGAAAGCAGAAGGCTTCTGATGGGAAGAAGTCAAGTGGGAGAGCAGCTACTGCTCCAGGTAAGTGTTATAAGTGTGGCGAGCAAGGCCACCATGCTGAGAATTGTAAAGTGTTGAGGTGTCATCGTTGTGGCAAGAGGGGTCATAAAGCTAATGACTGCAAAGACGAAGCTCCAACTTGCTTCAACTGTGGAGAGAAGGGGCATATCAATACTCAGTGTCAGCAACCGAAGAAGACTGCTACTGCTGCTCAGACAAGTGGCAGAGTGTTTGCTTTGAGCGGTGCAGAAGAAGCTAAGACGGATAACTTGATCAGAGGTATGTGTTTTATTAATGATGTTGAATTGATTGCTATCATTGATACTGGTTCTACACATTCATTTATTTCTCTTGAATGTGCTAAGAGGTTGAATTTGAAATTGTCTGCTATGAGTGGGAGTATGGTTATTGATACCCTGGTTAATGGTTCTATGACTACTGCGTTAGTCTGTTTGAGCTTCCCTGTGACTATTTATGATAGGAACTTTGTGATTGACTTGGTCTGTCTACCTTTGAATCAAATTGATGTTATCCTTGGGATGAACTGATTGGAGTACAACTATGTCACATTGATTGTTATAGTAAGACTGTAAGATTTCCTGAGTTGGGCGATGTGGGAGAGCTAATGTTTGTATCTGCCAAGCAAGTGGAAGAACTCTTAGAAGATGAGGCTAAGATGTTTGTTGTATTTGCTTCGCTCTAAGTGGATGGTGAAGCAGTGGGCGTGGAGCTACCGTTTGTTCGGGAATTTCCTGAGGTGTTTCCAGACGACATGAATGACTTACCTCCTGAGCGTGAGGTAGAGTTTACTATTGAGGTGTGATCAGTGCATATTTATGCACATTCTCCTACATTTTTACTTAGGTATTTCTTTATTTTATTTTGTTTATTATTATATTTTATTATGTTTTCATATTTTATTTTATTTTTGGTTTAATTTAATTTTCGCACTTATTTTTCAGCTTTAGCAGTCTACACGGAAACGATCATAACTGGAGTTCCGAGAATTCGTTTGAGGCGTTCTAAAAATCGCCGGAAAGCTAAGAGAGAGAGCTACGACTTTCGTGTTGGAGTCAAAGTCACATTCGGAGCTCAAAATTCCAGAATTTCGTTTCAAGTTACAGCATTAGAATTCTGTTTTAGTTTTGATCTTGTTTTGGGTCTGGGTTATGTTTTTGACCCAGTTGGGTTATGAACTGAATCCATTATTTTATAACGAAAAAAAAAAACCTCGTTTACAGTATCCTATTCACTATTCACGAAAATATTTGTTGGAGCTTTGTATGAATTATGGAGAACTAATTCCTTCGGATTAATCTGCTGTAATCGGTTCCCGCCAACACTTTGAGGTTTTTTTAATTTCCAATAAAATCTATTTCCTTTCAATTCTTCTCTATGATATTTTGTTTGCTTGATTCTATTTATCTTAGGATTGATTGATTTATTTTGATGATTGCATGTTCTTATACTTTAATCGCGGTTGCTTAATCCGCGTATGTTTCTCGTGTTTGCTTAATTCACGGTTACTATTTTATCTGTTTGCTTAATTCAGAAATTAGGAACGTGTATCGTATAATATCAATTGTGCTTGTTGATTGTTATTATCATCGGAAAGGGGATAGAATCCGCTTAGGAATTGGGAATTATTAGGATCGATGATAAGTTGGGAAACGAAAACAGTAGATTAGCCATTTCAACTCATTACTACAATCACTTTTTCTAATCACTTATTTTTCGTTTATTTTATCTTAATCAAAAACCCCCCATATTTCGTTACTGTATTTGATTATTCCTACAAGAATCCTTGTGAGACGATATTCTGAGTCACTGTCGTTGTACTGCATTTTCCTAAAATTACTCGTTTTTGATCCGCGAGCGACCGCAGATCAAGGTGATACCGGGCACTAGTCCTGTATCGATGGCTCCTTATCGGATGTCTGCATCTGAGTTAGGGGAATTGAAGAAACAGTTGGAAGATCTGCTTGAGAAGAAGTTTGTTCGACCGAGTGTTTCTCCGTGGGGTGCTCCTGTGTTGTTGGTGAAGAAGAAAGATGGTAGCATGAGATGGTGTGTGGATTATCAACAGTTGAATAAAGTGACGATTAAGAATAAATATCCACTTCCGAGGATTGATGATTTAATGGATAATTTGGTGGGTGCTTGTGTGTTTAGCAAGATTGATTTGAGGTCTGGTTATCATCAGATTTGTGTTAAGCCTGATGATATTCCGAAGATAGCTTTCAGGACGAGATATGGACACTATGAGTATATTGTGATGCCGTTTGGAGTTTTGAATGCACCTGGCGTATTCATGGAGTATATGAACAGGATTTTCCATCCTTATTTGGATCAAGTCGTAGTGGTGTTTATTGATGATATTTTGATATATTCTAAGTCTGAAGAAGAGCATGTGCAATATCTATGAGTTGTGTTGCAGGTTTTGAAGGACAAGAAGCTTTACGCCAAGTTGTCTAAGTGTGAGTTTTGGTTGAAGGAAGTAAGTTTCCTTGGCCATGTGATTTCTAGTGGAGGGATTGTTGTTGATTCGTCGAAGATTGATGTTGTGTTGCAGTGGGAGGCTCCAAAGTCTGTTACTGAGATTCAAAGTTTCCTTGGGTTGGCTGGTTATTATCGCAGGTTTATTGAAGGTTTTTCTCAGTTAGCATTGCCATTGACTCAGTTGACTCGAAAGGGTCAGGCTTATGTGTGGAATATTTCTTGCGAGAAGAGTTTTGTAGAACTCAAGAAGAAGTTGACGCCTGCTCCAGTGTTGATTTTGCCAAATCCGAGTGAGTCCTTTGTGGTGTATTGTGATGCGTCGAAGATGAGCCTTTGAGGCGTATTGATGCAGAACGGTCAGGTTGTTGCTTATGCTTCCATACAACTGAAGGTTCATGAAAGGAATTATCCTACGCATGATTTAGAGTTGGTCACTGTGGTGTTTGTGTTGAAGATGTGGAGACATTATCTATTTGGGTCCAGATTCGAAGTGTTCAGTGATCACAAGAGTCTAAAGTATTTGTTTTATCAGAGAGAGTTGAACATGAGGCAGCGAAGATGGCTTGAACTTCTGAAGGATTATGATTTTGAATTGAGTTACCATCCGGGTAAGGCTAATGTGGTGGTTGATGCGTTGAGTAGGAAGTCCTTGCATATGTTGATGCTTATGGTTCGAGAGTTGGAACTGATTGAGCAATTTAGAGATATGAGTTTGATTTGTGAATAAACTCCTAACAATGTGAGATTGGGTATGTTGAAGGTGACTAGTAGTATTCTCTAAGAGATTAGAGAAGGTCAGAGATCTGATTTGAGTTTGGTGGATCGTCTCGCGTTGATTAATCAAGGTAACGGAGGTGATTTTCAGATTGATGAGAATGGTGTGATGAGGTTCCGAGATAGATTATGTGTTCCCGATGTACCGGAAATCAAGAAGAGCATTCTTGAAGAAGGTCATAGAAGCGGGTTGAGTATTCATCCTGGTGCTACAAATATGTATCAAGACTTGAAGAAGTTGTTTTGGTGGCCTAGTATGAAGAAGGAAATTGCTGAATTTGTTTATGCTTGCTTGACTTGTCAGAAGTCGAAGATTGAACATCAGAGATCGTTGGGTCTGATGCAACCATTGAGTATTCCAAAATAGAAATGGGATAGCATTTCTATGGATTTTTTGACAAGTTTACCGAAGACAGTGAACGGATATGATTCGATTTGGGTCATTGTTGATAGATTGACTAAATCGGCTCATTTTGTATCGACGAGGATCAATTATTCGTTGCAGAAGCTTGCTGAATTGTATATTGAGCAGATTGTGAAGTTGCATGGTGTTTCATCGAGTATCGTGTCTGATAGAGATCCGAGATTTACATCGAGGTTCTGGGAGAGTTTGCAGGCAACTTTGGGTACTAAGTTGAGGTTGAGTTCTGCCTATCATCCGCAGACGGATGGACAGACAGAAAGAACTATCCAGCCTTTAGAGGATTTGTTGAGAGCTTATGTTTTGGATCAAGGTGGATCGTGGGATAGTTATTTGCCATTGGTTGAGTTTACCTATAATAACAGTTACCATTCTAGTATCAGAATGACACCGTATGAGGCTTTATATGGTAGGAGGTGTAGGACTCCATTGTGTTGGTATGAATCAGGCGAGAGTGTTGTGCTCGGACCTGAAAATGTGCAAGAGACGACTGAAAAGATCAAGGTGATCCGTGAGAAGATGAAAGCATCACAGAGTCGTTAGAAGAGTTACCATGATAAGAGGAGGAAAGCGCTTGAATTCCAAGAGGGAGATCATTTATTTCTGAGAGTTACACCGGTAACTAGTGTTAATCGAGCTTTGAAGTCTCGAAAGCTCACATCGCGTTTTGTTGGTCCGTATCAGATTTCGCAGAGGGTGGGGAAAGTAGCCTATCAGATTGCTTTACCGTCGTCGCTCGCGAATTTGCATGATGTGTTTCATGTGTCCTAGTTGAGGAAGTACATTCCAAACCCGTCGCATGTGATTCAGATGGATGATGTACAAGTGCGAGATGATTTAACTATTGAGGTGTTGTCTGTTCGAATTGACGAATGAGGAGTGCAACAGCTATGAGGTAAAGAGATCTCCTTAGTGAAGGTGCTGTGGGGAGGACCAGCTGGAGAAAGTTGGACTTGGGAACGTGAAGATCAGATGAAGGAGTCGTATCCGACTCTGTTTTCTGCAGGTAATTTTCGAGGACGAAAATTCTTTTAAGTGGGGGAGGATTGTAACACCCAGAATTTAATCATGATATTTTAATTAATTATTTAATTGAGAATATTCATGTTTCGGTGAATTTCCGGTGGTTTTGTGAAATTGGAAAATTTTGCATTTTCGGGTATTTATTTGATTAATAGCATATAATATTAATTTATTAGTATTATTATTAATTAAATGGAATATAAGTGAAATAAGGGCAATTTGAGCATTTGAGGAAGTTAGTAAGGGTAATAAGGGAAAAGCCCAATTTGTGAGGCCCAAGACTAAATTAGACAAAATAGAGTTATGAGATGAAATTGGAATTCATTAGTGTTTAACGTGAAAGTTTGGTGGCCAGAGCTCTGAAGGAAAGGTTGGAGGCAGAAGATCCCGAAGTTAATCGTGAAAGCTGCGAATCGACTAAGGTATGGGGAGTATCGCATTTCATGATTTTCTATGTATGCCTTTCGGTGTGTTTATGGTGGGGTTTTATGGTTTAGGGTATGTGGGGTTGATTTAGGAGAATTAGGGAAATGGATGAATGGATTTTAAGGTTATGATTGATGAAATGTATCCCTGAATATTGACATGAATTTAAGAAACCTTATCGGACTGTTTGATGTGTAACATGAGAAAGGAAACCTAGGCCTTTGTGACCAAGAACCTTGAATAGTTGTATGTTGGACCCCGTAGGAATAGAAATGTTCAATGTGAGTAACTCTTATGCACTCAGAGCAATTGCAAGAAAATAGTGCTTTAGGCAGTGCAAATGTTGCCAAATTAGCCTAATAAACCATAGATTTTGTGTTGTTGTCGCCGTATGACCTTAGGGGTGATTTAGGGATGTTTTGGGGGCATGAGATGTGTGAATCGTATGAGTTTTTGGGTGGAAATCAGTTCTGGTGCGTAGCAAAAGTTGTTGTCATCGCACTGTTCGCCTAGCGAGCAAGCCAGCGAAGGTTCGCTACAAGACTCGCCTAGCGAGCAAGCCAGCGAGGGGTTCGCTAGAGGCGCGCCTAGCGAGCGAGCCAGTGAACGTAGCAGAGCTCGCGAATTTGGTTGTTTTGCAGCGATGTCGTGATGTGTGATTCTGGGATTTCTGGGATGGATTACCCCGAGTATGACAATGGGTTTTAGGTGATGTGTACATGATGTTATGATAGCTTTCTATGATGTATCGATTGAGTTAATATGATGAAATTACCATGATTTGATGAACTATGTGATAACATGAGATATGATGATTGATGTGATTTATGTGATGATGGTTAGTATGATGAATGATGATGCACCATATGTTGTATTGTGAGGATTATTATTGTGACGTCTGCATCATGCATTCATGCGCATTCGATTGCTTTGGCTTCAATCCCACTGTGTGGATGTGAAGTATTTTGACGTGCTCTAATCCTATTGATGGGGATCTATGGAGGGTTGATGGCCCAGTGTCCATTGAGCTGTGATGATTGGTACCACATGCATTGAGTTGTGTTGCATTGCATTTATGAGTCTTTGTGTATAAATTATGATGTTGTGACCTTTGAGGCATATGTGAGTAATATGAATGTGTTGTCGTTTATGCATTAATTGTCATACATTGGTTATTATGAATTGTTTTACTCACCCTGCCTATTTGAATGTTACCTCTACGTGGGTAACGTGCAAATGATCCAGTTTAGCCGTGGACGCCGGCGAGGAGTTAGTTTTGAAGTTTTTGAGCGTTTTAGTCTTTTGGTCAGCTTAGAGGGTCTTGCTCTGATATGTAACATAGGATTGGGTTCCTTGAGTTGATGTTATACTATTGACGTTATTTTGATTAATTTCCCTCTTTGAGGAAACTTTGAATTATGTTTTGAATTCCGCTGTTTATGATGCTTTGATGTGAAGGTGAGAAAATACTTAGAAGGGGGGTTGAATAAGGGTTTTCAAAAATATTATGGCAATAAAAACACAAATATTTTTTATCCTGGTTCGTTGAACTCAACTAATCCAGTCCACCCTATCAAGAGTGATTTGTCTTTCTCCATAAGGACTTAATCCACTATAATCAAACGGATTACAATGTCAACCACTAAGAACACCTGTCTTAGTCTTCTCAAGAACTACTGACCACAACTTGGTCTTCTTAAGGAACTTTTACAATCAAATGTAAACTAAACAAGTGTTTAAAATGCTTCTATGAAAGCTATATCACAACTGTGATTTATACACTTAAGATTAAGAATGTATGAAACTATTCAACAAAGAATAATAATTTATATGAGAGCTTTGAAAGAGTTTTCAATGGATTTGTCAAAATACGTCAACTATAGAAAGTTGTTGAAGGCTTGCTTTTATAGACAAAGAAGTCCAAGGCGTTGCAAGCTTGAAGACCGTGTACTGCAAAGTAGTTGTAGCCTTTTGTCTTCATATGACTTGACCTTTCCTAGAATTAGAACATTCAGAGAAATCCGTTTTGCCTGAGTTCTTATGTCTAGCATAAAAGAGGAAAGAGTCATTTGGAATATGCCAACGGATATAACTTTGAATAATCTTCTTCAACAAGCTTCTATTTCACAGCAATCAACATCAGAGCCTTTAGTGATCAGAGTCTTGATGTCATCAGAGTTTGTTGTATCAGAGTATAGCAGCAAGTGTGCTTCAGCTTGAAATTAATCAGAGCAGAGTTTGGAGATCAGATCTTTAGTACATGCAGCGAACAGTACTATCAGAGTCTTCTGAAAATCAGTGCTTGAAACTCTTCATACAATGTCTTCAGTTTACACTTCAGATGCTTCTGTAGCTTCTACTTCAGAGTCTTTTGTAGGCAGCACTCAGAGTCTTCTGTAGGCAGCGCTCAGAGTCTTCTGTAGGCAGCGCTCAGAGTCTTCTAATTAGATGCTTTTGACGCTCAGAGCCTTGTGTAGTTCAATGTTCAGATCATTTTTGCTTTCAGAAGAATATTAAGTTAAATATCTGCAACAAAATTACTTGAACAAATTTAGAGTATATAATTTCTTAATACAAAATTTCATTAGTGTTATCATCAAAACATAGAGATATAACTACGAACCAATCTGTGTTCTAACAATCTCCCCCTTTTTGATGATGACAAAAACGTAGGAAATTTTGTTCAATAAAGAGATAAATATAACTCCCCCTGAGATTATGAATCTCCCCCTGAATTGAATACTAAGAAAGAATAGAAACTTCCCCTTTTGCATGAGTATTCTTTTCAGAATCAGAGCTTGATTTGGATGAACGTTTCAGAATCAGAGCCTGATTGGTTAGAACTTGAACTGGGGATCTCAGAGTTACTTTAATGAATTTTGTCAGATTCATCATTATAGTTCTGAAAGACTTAAAAATTCATGTTAGTTGTGATTTGATATGTCTGAATTCCATTCAGGTAAAGTTTATTTGAATACTCAGAATTTCATTTTCTCCCCCTTTTTGTCATAATAAAAAAAAAACTTTTAAAGACAGATAAAAGGAAACAGAGAGAAAAGATATAATCATATAGAGAAAACATTCAGATTCATTCATTAAAATATTCAGATATAAAAGACATCAGATGAGAAATGTAAAACAAGTGCTCAAACATCAGATAAAAACATAAAGCTAAGATTGTTTGGAGAGAAGCATCTTCAGAAGGTGGGTGATCTCAGAAGAAGATTCTTCTTGCTTGGACATCCATTTCTCAATATTGTCAGTCTTCTGATCTTGCCTTGCCATCCAGAATTTTATCTCAGATTGACCAGCTTCCAGCATATCAATCTTATCTTCTAAGTCTGGATGCTCTTTCTTGACCTCAGAAGAAGTAGACGGAGCAGATTCTGATGCAGGAGTAGGAGCAGAGTCAATATCCATTGCATTTGCAGATTCTGGAGGCACAAATTCAGATGATTTGTCCATAATCATCAGAGATAAAGGATTCTCTTCCAGAATGACTTCAGAAGCAAATCCTTCAAGAGTCTCAGAAGTAGCAGACACTCCAGAAGATGAAGGTGCATCCTCAAGAAGCAATGTAGGAGATCTGGTCACATTCCAAATGATTGTTCTGGTAATCTCAGCAAATCTGATCTTCGCACCATCAGAGCAGACACTCTTCAGATTTGAAGCATTAGTGTTGAATCTGGCAATGAACTTATCCCAGCATTCTTTAGAAGCTTCTGGATTAATGCTTGAGAGACATTCCTCTTGAACAGAATTCAAACTCATCCTTATTTCTTTCTTGAAACTATCAAATAAGGCATCAACATCTAATCTAGATTTGGGTTTAAGGTAGGCTTCCATAGGTGTTGGTTTGGGTTGTTCTGGTGGAGTTGGTATGGTGAAAGTTAGGATGATGAACAGAGGACGAGGATAAGAGGGTAAAGAGTGATGAAGTGACAGTTTTGAATCTGGATGATGATGAAGTGGGAAACAGAAATGGTTTGAAATTTGATGCAGAGGGAATGACATCAAACGGTGTAGAAGTGTAGGGGATAAAAACAGAGTTTTGAGAAAGCAGAGGTTCTGGTTGAATGATATCTAGTTGTTGTGTAAGATAGGTTTGAAGAACAGATGGAAGGATAGTTGAAGAAATAGGTTTATATGGAGTGGTAGGGTCAGATGCTTCTTTTCTGGTGTAAAAGTTTTTAAGTTTTAGACCAAAAGGAAGGGGATCAAAGGGATATGGTTTAAAAGAAATGACAGATACAAACTCAGAAGTTCTGGGTTTATAGCCACGGAGAGAGGGTGGTGAATAAACTTCTGGTGGTAGGTCAGATTCAGATGAATGACATGATGTAGAAAAGAGTTCAACCAAAGTAGTCAAGGGTTGAATATCTAGGACTACAGAATTAGGTATTAGAGGTTCAGATGGTTGGATAGATTATGGTAGTGGTTGTTGTTGTTCTGGTTCTTGTGGAGTTGGTTCTGGTTGGTTTGGTTCTGCTGGTGTTGGTTCTAGTGGATTAGAAGTTTGTGGTTCTAGTGGGGGAATTTCAGATGATTGTGGTGCAGGAGTTTGTTTGTCAGATGGGGGAATATCATATGGTTTAGAAGGTGTTTGTTCAGATGTATACTTTTCAGATGGAGTTGCCAGAGGTTGGGGTACAGAAGAAGTTGTAACAGAAGGTTTCTTAGGTTTAGAAACACGAGGAGGAGAAGGTGAAGGTGATGGTATAGGTTCATGAAGAGTTTGATCAGATGTTAATACCTCTTTTACAATTTCCAGAATCTCGTCTAGACTTGCCTCTGGAGGATTAATCTCTTGTTTCTTGACCCTTTTTGGCTTGACAGCAGCAGCTTCACCAGTAGCCTTCCTCTTGGGTTTAGAAGGTTCTTCTGCAGCAATCTTTCTCTTCTTCTTGTGTCTGGCCTCATAAAGATCTGGAGCAGGTTCACCTGCCTTCTGAACCAGATTTGCTGGTAGAGGAATTCCTTCATTCAGACACTCTGTGATGTAATCCAGAATAATCTCCCTTAGTTCATTAGCAAAGAACATAGGAAAATTGTCAACTGGAACTCTTCTTTGAGTGACCTCTTCAGTGTTTAGTTTCTTTGGAGCAGAAGTAACTTCTTCTACAACTCTCATCCTCTGAAGACTCTTCCCGTTCAGAGGTTTTCCAACTGCAGAAGTTAATTCTTCCTTCATTCCAGCTTCTACCAGATGACCAACAAGACCATTCTCAGTCAAAATGTATGAGATAAGTCTTCCCATTGGAATCTAGTTCCTCAGCTTCTGATGTTTGGTTCTGATGTCTTCCCTTGATTGTTTAACATGTGTCCACAGATGATTAAACAGAAGATATGGCAGATCCACCTTGGTGCTCTGACTCAGACAATACATGAAGTATAGTTGATCAATGTTAACATAATCTGGAGAATTGGAAGATTTTCTGTGATGAATGCAGCTCATGAAAATCTTAGCCCAGATCCTATAAACTGGCTTCAGATCATTAACCTTGTTAGAAGCTACTCCAAATGAGCAAACTTCTCTATACACATCAGTCATATCCACACGCCCAGATGGTAGATTAGTGACTCCATCAGTTTCCTCATATCTTATGAGTTTCCTTATCAAGTCTTCAGTAATAATAATTTCTTTACCCAGAACAAACGAAACTATGAACTTAGGGAAACAAGAAGCATGTATTTAAAATTCCTTTACTAGACGAGGGTAAACAGGTCCCATTAGCCTGTCAAAAAACCTGGTCCAACACTGTGCATCAACAATGGGACGAAGATCATACCCATTATCAGTAAACGATTCAAAGTTAACAATGGATTCACACAAAACTTCCAACTTGTCAACAGGTGTGAGTAATGTTCTAATAGGTTCCTTAAACGCAACAACACCCATGTTTGAGGAAGATACAACAGCCATTGATGATTGGAACTGAGCAGATGTTGAAGATGAAGTAGCCATGGAAGTTCTTGAAGATTTAGGGTTTCTGAGATGTTTGGGTTTGAGAGAGAGATGGAAGCAATGAACCAAGAAGAAATGCATACAAGGTGTTCGTGAGAGTGAAAAGTGTGAAGTGTGTAAAATTGTGGCATTTATAGAAGAAATTAGGGCACACAAGAGTCACACGATCAGCACGCTTGCACTTAGCATTTAATGAAAAGAAAATAATCATTTCAAAGCATTAATGATTCTGACAATTGGGGGGAAAACGAGAAACCAAATATTCAAACATTACCTCAAACGTCTTTTCAGTATTGTGCACTCCATCTTTTCAGATTCTGAGTTACACGTGTTTGCTTGCATGTGCTTCTGAAAACTCTTTGAGAAATGAAACATTTGCCAACGTTCAGATCCTCTGAGACTTATTAGTTCAGATACACACAAAAACAATAATTCAAGAAATTAAATAAATGACAGATGAAATACTTCAGAGTTCAAACATTTTGCATCTGAGAAAGTTGCTTCTGATAAATATTATTCTGGACAAAATTCCATACCAATATTTTCAGAATAAACTTAAACCTATACTCAACAAGGGGTTTTATGAAAATATCAGCCCATTGATGATCTGTATCAACAAAGTCTAAATTTATGATACCCTTCTGAACATAGTCTCTAATGAAGTGATGTTTAATTTCTATATGCTTAACTTTAGAGTGTAAAATAGGGTTTTTAGATAAGCATATAGCAGAAGTATTATCACAGAATATAGAAATATTACTCTCAAAGATCTGATTATCTTCTAGCTGACTTTTCATCCAGAGCATCTGTGTGCTACATCCAGCAGCAGCAATATATTCTGCTTCTGTAGTTAATAGAGCAATTGTAAGTTGTTTCTTGCTGTACCAGGAGATTAAATTACTTCCCAGAAATTGGCAACTTCCAGAAGTACTTTTTCTTTCGACTCTGTCTCCAGCGTAATCAGCATCACAGAATCCAACTAGTTAAATTCATCAGATTTTTTGTAACACAAACCCACATTAGTAGTACCTTTCAGATATCTTAGAATCCTCTTAACAACTGTTAAGTGTGATTCTCTAGGATTTGATTGGAATCTTGCATACAAGCATATACTGAATAAAATGTCAGGTCTAGAAGCAGTTAAGTATAGAAGAGATCCAATCATACCTCTATAGAGTTTCTGATCTACTTTCTTACTTACCTCTTCCTTACCAAGAGTGCTTGTTGGATGCATTGGAGTCTTTGCTAACTTACTATCAGTCATGTTGAACTTCTTCAAAAGCTTTTTTACATATTTAGTCTGATGAATGTAAGTGCAATCTGGAGTTTGGTTGACTTGAATTCCCAAAAAGAATCTCAATTCTCCCATCATGCTCATCTCAAATTCAGCCTGCATACATTGAGAAAACTCCTTTCCCAGTGTAATATTGGTAGATCCAAATATAATATCATCCACATATATTTGAAAAATTAACAGATCTTTCTTAAATGTTTTACAGAAGAGAGTTGTGTCCACTTTGCCTCTGATAAAAATTTTCTCCAGAAGAAAATTACTTAATCTCTCATACCAAGCTCTGGGAGCTTGTTTTAAACCATAAAGAGATTTCTTAAGTTTAAAAACATGTTCTGGAAATTTATCACTTTCAAAACCAGGAGGTTGATGAACATAGACTTTCTCTTCTATAATCCCATTTAAGAATGCACTCTTAACACCCATCTGATATAGAGTGATGTTATTCTGTGTAGCAAAAGAAATGAGTAGATGAATAGACTCTAACCTGGCCACAGCAGCATAAGTCTCTATGTAATCAATTCCTTCTTGCTGGCTATAACCTTGAGCAACAAGCCTTACTTTGTTTCTTTCAACTTCTCTTTTTTCATTCAACTTGTTTCTGAAGACCCATTTAGTTCTAATAATGTTGAATCCTTTTGGTCTTGAAACCAAATCCCAAATGTCATTTCTTGTGAATTGATTGAGCTCTTCTTGCATGGCAATTATCCAGTCATTGTCTTGCTGAGCTTCATCCACAGAAGTTGGTTCAATAACTGACACCAACCCAAATAATGACGCTTCAGATGATCTGAGGTAGGATCTTGTTCTTATAGGGTCATCCTTCTTTCCAATGATCACATCCTTTGGGTGAGAGGCCTTGATTCTGGAAGATGATCCTCTAACATTTGATTCTTCAGAAATATTCAAGTTGTTCATTTGAGTAGCTAAAGGAGTTGCATCTGGCGTTGCTTCTGGCTCTTTCACTTGAACCTTTTCTGCCTCTGAGCCTTCAAAGTCTGTGAGAATTACTTCTCTATCTGCAGAACTTTCAAGCTGCTTTGATTTTTGATTGTCAAGTTTATAATCAAATCTAACATGTATAGATTCCTCCACAATCTGTGTTTCAATATTGTATACTCTGTAGCCTTTAGAGCGTTCAAAATACCCAAGCATGAAACACTTCTGTGCTTTAGAATCAAACTTGTTTAGATTCTCTTTAGTGTTCAACATATAACATATACATCCAAAAGGATGGAAATAAGAAATGTTGGGCTTTCTGTTCCTCCACAATTCATAAGGATTCTTCTCCAGAAGAGGTCTTACAGACACTCTGTTCTGAATATAACAAGTTTTATTTATTGCTTCTGCCCAAAAATGCTTTGGCAGATTAGTCTCGTTGATCATGGTTCTGGCCATTTCTTGCAATGTTCTGTTTTTCCTCTCTGCAACTCCATTTTGTTGTGGAGTTCTAGGACAGGAGAAATCATGAGCAATGCCATTTTCATTAAAATATTTTTCAAAATATTTGTTTTCAAATTTGCCACCATGATCACTTTTGACTTTAACAATTTTAAAATCTTTTTCATTCTGGACTTGTTTGCAGAAGTCAAAGAACACAGAATGTGACTCATCCTTGTGTTTTAGGAATTTCACCCATGTCCATCTGCTGTAGTCATCAACAATGACTAATCCATACTTCTTGCCTCTGATGGATGCAGTTTTCACTGGTCCAAACAGATCAATGTGAAGCAACTCTAATGGTCTTGAGGTTGAAACAACATTTTTAGTTTAAAAAGAAGATTTTGAAAATTTTCCTTTTTGACATGCTTCACAAAAAGCATCTGAGTTGAACTTCAACTTAGGAAGCCCTCTGACCAGATTGAGTTTATTAATCTGAGATATACGTCTCATATTAATATTCCCCAATCTTCTGTGCCAGACCCATTGCTCATCATTAACAGACATAAGGCATTTTACATTCTGAACCTTAAGTTCTGAAAGATTGATTTTATAAATGTTGTTCTTCCTCTTTCCATTAAATAGGATTGAGCCATCCTTCTGACTAACAGCCTTGCAACATTTTTTATTAAAGATTATGTCACAACCATTGTCACTTAATTGACTTATGGACAATAGATTATGTTTTAATCTTTCTACAAGTAAAACATTAGATATAGAGGGAAGGTTACCATTGCCAATAGTACCAGAGCCAATTATCTTGCCCTTCTGATTCCCTCTAAATTTGACATCTCCTCCAGATTTAAGCTCCAGGCTTTGGAACATAAACCTTTCTCCCGTCATGTGACGTGAGCAGCCAGAGTCCAGGTACCATGATTGACGTCTTGACTTTGCTGCTAAATACATCTGCAACAAGTATTATCTTATCCTTATGTACCCAGATCTTTTTGGGTTAGTTGCCTTAAAAGCTTGTCTGAACTTCTGTCTTTTTACAACAGGTTTGTTCTAACTAACTTTCGGTTTAAACACAAGAACATTCTGATCAGAACGTGTGTGTTTAATATCATTTAGATGACCAAACATAAAATGAGAATATAAGGGAGTCTTCTTAATGATAAGTTTATCAACAGGTATTGGATTTAAATCCTTTCCAGAGGAAGATTCATATCCAATTTCTTTCCTGTTGTTTCTGCTAACTCCATAGATCATTGAAGCTATCTTGCTTCTATCTATGCTTTTAGCCAGAAACCTCTGAAAACTATAGTCATATTCTTCTAAAATATTTTTACATTTTGACTTAGTTTCAGATTCAGAGTCTTGTTGAGCTTTTTCAAAAAATTTTTTCATTTTCAAATTGTTTTCTTTGAGCTCAGCAACTTTTGACTTTAACAGACTATTCTCAGATTCAAGATTGCATTTAAGCTTCTTGCACTTGAGTTTAATCTGGTTATAGTTTTTCAAAACTTCTGATAAAACCTCAATAAGTTCTTCCTTAGAGAGATCAGAAAGTACCTCTTCTGAGTCATATTCAGAATCAAATTCAGATCCAGATGTTCCTTCATCCTGATCTTCCACGCCAGCCATCAGTGCCATGTTGACACATTCTTCTTCTGACTCTGATGAAGATTCAGATGCATCTGAATCATCCCATGTAGCCATCAGAACTTTCTTTTTATGCTCAGGCTTCCTTCTTGGCTTCTCCTTCTGAAGCTTTGGGCATTCATTCTTGTAGTGCCCAGGTTCCTTGCATTCATAGAAAACAACCTCCTTCTTTCTAGATCTTTTGTGTCCATAGGACTCTTTACGTTGATATGACTTCTTGAAGTTCTCGAACTTCCTTTATTTATGCTTCCAGAGTTTGTTGATCCTTCTGGACAGCAGGGACAGTTCATCTTCTTCTTTAGAAGAAGACTCTTCAGAACATTCTTCTAACACCTGCAACACTTTAACAGATTTGTTAGACTTTAAAGCAATTGGCTTACCTTTCTTTTGAGGCTCGTCTTCTTCAAGTTCAATATCATGGCTCCTCAGAGAGCTGATCAGTTCTTCCAATGTGATCTTATTCAGATCCTTTGCTAGCCTCAGAGCAGTGACCATAGATCTCCATCTGATTGGCAAACTTCTAATGATCTTCTTCACATGATCAGCAGTTGAATAACCTTTGTCCAGCACTTTTAATCCAGCTGTGAGGATCTGGAATCTAGAGAACATAGCTTCTATAGATTCAGATTCTTCCATTTTAAAGGCTTCATTTTTTTGATCAGCGTCAGAGCCTTGGTCTCTTTAACTTGTGAGTTCTCTTCATGAGTCATCTTCAAAGACTCAAACAAATCAAATGTTTTTTCTCTGTTGGTAATCTTCTCATACTCAGTATGAGATATAGCATTTAATAAGATTGTTCTTGCTTTGTGATGATTTCTGAACTCCTTCTTCTGAGCTTCAGTCATAGATTTTCTATCAATTTTCTTGCCATCCCCATCAGTGGGGTGAACATAACCATCAATGACTTAGTCCCAAAGATCAGCATCATATCCAAGGAAGAAACTCTCTATTTTGTCCTTCCAATAGTTAAACTTCTCCCCATCAAACATAGGGGGTTTTGTGCTGATTTTATCCCTTTCTTCATATCTATTGTTGTTGGATGTTGAAGCTTCAACCATAATATCAACCAAGAAATATATATCAAGAGTTTTCTCAACTGGATCTTTTCTGTTCACGGTGAAGTGATAGCACACACAGAACCGGAGCTTTGATGCCAAATGAAGGTGAAAAAATACTTAGAAGGGGGGAGGGGGGTTGAATAAGGGTTTTCAAAAATATTATGGCAATAAAAACACAAATATTTTTATCCTGGTTCGTTGAACTCAACTAATCCAGTCCACCCTATCAAGAATGATTTGCCTTTCTCCACAAGGACTTAATCCACTATAATCAAACGGATTACAATGTCAACCACTAAGAACACATGTCTTAGTCTTCTCAAGAACTACTGACCACAACTGTGATTTATACACTTAAGATTAAGAACGTGTCGCAACTACGAAAAACCATCGGCGGAAAAACAGAAGAGTTGCCACTTTCGTTATTTATCCCAAAGAGAGGGAAAGGAAACGATCGCAAAAACCTAAAGAAAAGGGAAAGACAAGGTCATCGCAACCATGTCTGGATTCGGGAGTCAGTTACACAAGGGAAAGATATTAGCACCCCTCACGTACGTCGTACTCGACGGGATCCATGCTTTGTTGTCTATCTAAAAGGATGTGTTGAAACTATCTAGCTAAAGGCTTAAGGACAAAAGAAAAAATAAAAGAGAACTGACTCGGCAGAGCATCACCGCTTTGTGCCTACGTACTCCCTCGTGCAATGGGAAAGTCAGAGTCAATGTAGTTCGCCTAACTACGGGTAACGAATGGAGAAAGGTTGCTCGCTGAGACATCCCGTCTCGTGCCTATGTACTTTTGTCTGGTACAAAAGATCAGAGCAAACATAGTTCGGGCTAAAAGGACCACAGGTTGGTTCAAAATTTTTTAGGCCCGAGTAGGGTTAACAAGTAGTTCTAGTAGTTGGTGTATGCAGCTCGACCATTGGAGACTTAGGCGTTACCGTTTGCGGTAGAACTAAGAGTTAACGACACTCTTTTTGTGAAAAGATTTTCCTTGATTAAGAACCCCAAAGGGTGAAAAAGGTTTTACATGTTTTTGTGTTTTTTAGAGAAGAAGTGTTTTGAATTAGTGTTTATAATGTATGTTGTAACAAAATCTAAAACCTAGGATCGAATGCGTCGCATATCGTCCTAAGGACGTATACTAAACACTCTAGGAAATTGAGAGGTGGCCCCTCAATCACCATTTCCCAAGTATAAGGCTCATGGCACAACATTCATTATCCTTATTAAGTATGTTAAACTTATTTGAAGATGAGAAGAGAAAAAGGCACATTAATGGGAGACTAATCAATCCTAAAAGTTATCATGCAAAGTGGACTTAAAGTTGAGTTGAAAAGGGAGCTACCTATTGTTATCATGCATAGTTATGCACCTAATGTCTATCATAACCTCAAGAGGTTAGTGAACTTATGGGGAGCATGGCAAAGAAAAGCACAAGAAGAAGGAGAAGAAGAAGAAGAAGAAGAAATGCATATGCAAATGAAAGGATGCACACTTAGAATGCACAAGTAGAATGATAGTGGGAGGAAAATAGTGTGGGGTAGTAGCCACCACAAGCTCATCTCAACCAAGCATGCATATGGAAATTCAATAAAAGAAAAGGAGAAGGAGAGAGATGCATCAAAAGCAAACAAAAAAGTGACAAACACAAAGAAAGGGTCCTCATGGATTCATCATTTTAGGTAAGCTTCAAATTCCTCCTAAGGAGGCACAAAGCTACCTTAAATGACACTCTAAGGTCATTGGACAGAAGGAAGATGAAGAGAATAGAGCTCAAAAGAAATATCAAAGCACATCAAGAAGAAATGCAAGCAAAAGTACAAAGGAAGCAAGCATGCATCGCATAGGAGTTCAAGTTGAAAGTACAAAAAGAAAAGCATCAATCAACAAGCAATGAACATAATTTTGACCTAAAAATGAACATCCAGCAAGCTCAACATGTCTAAAATGTGAAACAAGAAGAGTTGGGAGCTTATTGGATCCACAAAGGTCATTTCCAATCCAAACTAGGTCATGCACTTGTGTGAGATGTCCTATGAGATGACCTAACTTGCAAGTCACTTCAAAAATAGGAAAATGGCTCAAAAAATATCAAATAAAATGCACAAAGAAGCTACATATGTTGGCAACTAGAGGCCAAGAAATCAAGACAAATGTACCCTCAAAGCACCATCAAAAGAATCAAATTATTTAGATGTACCACTTTGAAATTGGAGAAACAAGTGCAAAAAGAAAAGCCACAAAAGTCAACAACCAGGGGCAAAATGGTCCTCTAAAATTGATCAACTCATCATTGAGATGAGGATAAATTTTCAATCATTGGATCAAAAAGGAATGAGAGAAATAAATGCAAAAGCAAACCATGTTACAATTTAAATTCAATTAAAACAACTCCAATACTTTAATTCTTTTTTAATTGAAAATAAAACAGAAAAATAAAATAAAAATGTCCAAAAAATATTAGACATCTCAAAGTATATAAAAAATATTTTTGATGAATTTTTGGAGTAATGGAATTATTTTAATTAATTAAAATTGTAAACAGAAAATAAAATAAAAAACAAAGAAAATAAAATGAAAATAATGAAAATTGTGTGGCAAATAGCAATGAATTGAAGTTCAAACAAAGGACTGGGCCCAACTGGGGGTGCGCTTAGCAAGCGTACACAAGGCCCAACAACAAAATTCACAAAACAAAAAAACCTGGGAATTGCACGTGAGGAGTCAAACTGAGTGTATCATGGACACTCAATGAGGAGCGTCTGATCAAAAAGTCATCAATCAAAAGGTTGTAAACGTGCCAACGAATAAATGAGGATTTAAAATGGATCAAGTGGATCTAGTCAAAGATGGACCACCATAGGTCTTAATTAGAGCCATCGAATGAAAAAGTAATCCAATCAGACGCGTGTAACCGTGACACCTCAGCGTCTTCTTCCCCAACCGTGAACAGCCCAGCTACAACACGTATATCCAATTCTCAACCATTCTGGCCAAATTTTATGTCAAAATTTAACTAGAGATCATGAGGATCTCATTTCTGGCCTCAAAAACCATTAATCACGCGTGAAACTCCAAACCCGAAGACAACAAGATCACACACCAAAATCCAAAGTTCATGAAAACCTCTCCAATTTGATCTAAAACTCATCTAGAAGTCACGTAGGTTATAGATCAAGTGTCAAACAAGCAAGAACATGCACAAACAAGCCAAAACAGATCCAAACATTTTTGATCATCATCCAACAATCACAACCAATACCAGTTCGTTTTACACATTAATGATCTACATTGTTTCTACGTCTCAAATATGCAAAAATGGCAGTGAATTGATGCTTATCAAGAGTGTAAAGTTGAATTTCAACTACCTAGTGGAGAACTTCCACTGAGCCTTCAAATGGAGCTCATGCTTAAAGATAATTGTCCAGAATCGTTCAATAAACTTCACTAGAGCTTTCTCAATTCACAATTTTGCTTGAAATGTCCTCAATCTCCAATTTCGAAATTTGAATTTCCACCTCTTTCTCAAAACTGAACTTGCTCAATTTGGCTCCAATTTCCACCTCTGATGATTTGTGAAGGTTCAAAACTTTATATATGATGGATCTTAATGATAATTGAGCCCAAACCCAGCCTCTAACAGCCCATACCAAAATCCAAGGGATTGAGTTTTTTGAAGCTTTCATGTACATGAAAACTCACTCAAAATGGCTCTAAAATGGTTGAAACAGCTTGCTGGTACCACATGGAGTATGGATGGTCAGGATTAAGACCTTAATTGATCTCAATGGCTCATGTTTGTTGTGTAACTTCATAATGAAGAAACCTTGAAAATGACTTATTTAAACACCTCAAATTCAAATTGTAAAATTGCCAATGTGTTTGAAATGAAGTTTGCACTCAAAAAATGCACTTATTTGCACCAAAATGGTCAATAATGAAATAATTCCCATTTTGCCCTTTTAAATCCCTTTTCATGAAAATTCACATATTCATTCTTCAAACCAAGCCAATTCACATAACCATGAATTCACCAGCCTCTGATGATCTTGAACTGGCCTCCAAGTTAGGAGTTGACCCACATACATCCATCCTTTCTTTCACAAGACCACTGCCCACTTCTAGATGACTTGATGACCATCCAAACTTGAGTAAAACCCATGGCTTAGTCTCAACCCTCTGAGTAGACTCCTCTTTCTATCCCCAATCTCTTGATCCCCTGTTCAATGAAAAATGTTATGCAATGCAAATGCTAGAAAGAAATTAAATGAAACATAAACCAAGTTAAGAAAATGTTGGGAAAATTTTGGGGTGCAACAGCTGCCCCTATTCAAACGACTTGGACCTGAAGGAGTGAAAAGCAAACGGCTTTCACGCAATCAAGGTAAAAGACGGTTGAATACCAAAGAACCCGGAAATTTGCCAACCGCAGAAAATAAATCTGCAAACCCTCCTGGGGTAACTGCTCTGATTACAAACGCATTCCACTGGGGAAAAGAGAAACTTAACGAGTAACTCTGCTTGGGGAAAACCCTGAAATAGGGTAATACTTCAAATTGCCGGAATCTGGATATTCAACGAACAAAATGAATCAATTAGATTTGTCGGAGCCTGAACGCTCAATGCAAGTAGCCAGAGCCTGAGTGCTCAAAGAGAAAAAAATCGGAGCCTGAATGCTCAACGCAAAATGGACGGAGTTTGAACGCTCAACGTAAGATTGACCAGAGCCTGAACGCTCAACGTAATAACCGGAGTCTGAACACTCAACGTATGATAAATCGGAGCCTGAATACTCGACGAAATTGGAGTCAAGGAAAAATTGTCGGAGTCTGGATACTCAACGCACAAGAGAAATTACCACATATTGGAAATTGGCCGGAGTCTAGATACTCAACGTAATACATCGGAACCTGAATGTTCAACGAAAATAAACTGAAGCCTGGATGTTCGACGAAATAACCGGAGCCTGAACACTCAATGAGAGTGACCGGAGCCTGGATACTCAACGGACAAAAGAATCCTCAATATACGAAAACTACCGGAGTCTGGATACTCGACGGAAAATTGGCCGGAGCCTGGATACTCAACAGAAAAAACCAAATACTACAAGCCAGAAATTCACCGGAACCTGGATATTCAACAGAGAAGGAGTACCATCACAAAACTTAACAAAGTCTGACCTTACCGGAGTCTGGCTACTCGGCGAGGAAAGCAATGCTTCACAAACTGAAACATTTGCCGGAGTCTGGATACTTAACGGAGATACCGGAGCCTGGATGCTCAACGAAAGATTGACCGGAGCCTGGATGCTCAACGAAAAAAATGACCGAAGCCTGGATACTCAACAAACGAGAGAAAGATACCATAAATATACTCATCAAAACTGAACCCCACACTATCTTTACCGGAGTCTGGATACTCGACGGAGAAAGCACAATAATATCAATCACCATGGTCTGGATACCACAAACATCTTTATTGGAGTCCGGATATTCGACGAAAAAAGAAAACATCATCAACCGGGAAGAGACCGGAGTCTGGGTACTCAACGGAACACAAATACTTATATTTCTCCTCTGAGATCCGAGGATACTGCTGGGTAATAACATGAGTCGGGGTCTGGATACCACGCGGGCTAGGAGAGATCACATGGTCTGGATACCAAGGAAAAGATCAAAACTTCTGAAGATACACCTGAAACAGAGAGATGACAACCTGGCTTATGTTTCATATACATATGTTTGAAAATGGCGTAATGCTCCATACGAAATGGAAATGCTACGCATTTGGATAGATGCTATGCACGCATGCAGATGCACCGAAACTGAATTAGCAGAAAAAATGATAGGGATACAGAAACCATCCTGCTGGGGCAAGAGAAATATAAGCCTGTTGAGGGAATCAAAGATTCTGCCGGGGAATAGAGCGCAAACTTGCTCATGCCAATAACCATTGGACTTATGCCGAGAAACGGGCCTTTGCAGGCCTCCTGCAAAGAAAATACTGACGTGATAACATTCCTTTATCTTGCTGAGGAGGAGAGAACAACACTGCTGAGGAAATCATCCCTTTCAACTCACTGGGGAGTGCCTACAAGCATGCACCTTGCGGGGATTAAATATGCAACAAATCTACTAGGGATAGTGGTGCGAACTTCATTGACCGGGGAAATAAAATTCCGGCTGGGGATGGAACAACTTCATTCATACCTTTTGCCCTAAGGGCCACGATCCTGCAAAACTGAACAAACAGACAAGATATCATACGCAACGGAACCATCTTAGTCATCATTCATGATGTTATTCAATTAATTCAAAGTTTTAACAATTATTGGCCAAGGCCTGCAAGTTTATGTTAGCACAAGTTCATCAAAACATTGGGCGTTTTCACAAGCAAAACAGTAAAAGTTAAAACAAAGCACACAGATCAAATACTGAATAGTATATGTTTATTAATGAAGGGCCTGTAAATAGGCAAAGTTTTACAACAGATGCAACTCCTGAAAAGAGGAAGCTACGCAAAACAAATACAGATATGTACAGAAATATATAAGAGTGTACATAATGTCGGCAACGTGGCACAGACAAACACCATGAGCTGATCCCTCTATGACTCGCCTGACTCTGACGCTTTCCCGATGCTTCGTCTTCAGAAGAGATTGATTTGGATGAAAACAGCCCTCAGGTTCTCCTAATCCACTAAGCAATGAAGTTCATACGCAGACCGCAGCCGTTTGCTTTTCAATCCCTAACTTTTGCCTGAACTGCCCTTTTCGGGTTTTCGATTCACCCGGATACCCATTTTTGCCAAAGTCGCCTTTTCAGGTTTTCGACTTTGCGGGTTTACATCTTTTCATTTTTATCCCTAATTTTTCCCGAACCTGTTTTTCTTTTTTTATGTTTTGCCAGGATGCCCCATTTTTGCCTGGACGTTTCTTTTTGTGTCCAGCGGGTCTCTTTTAAGCAAAGTATTTTTTAACTGTGTCTGCGTTCACAGGGGACGAGAAGTCTTCACCATCCATGGTGGCTAACAACAAGGCTCCTCCAGAGAAAACCTTTCGTACGACATACGAACCTTCATAATTGGGAGTCCATTTTCCCCTGTGATCTGATTGTGGTGGGAGAATCTTTTTCAACACAAGGTCGCTCGTCTGAAAGCTTCGAGGGCGCACCTTCTTATCATAAGCTTTCTTCATCCGGCTCTGGTACAAACGACCATATGCAATGGATGCCAACCTCTTTTCATCCATCAGACTAAGTTGATTCAAACAATTCTTTATCCATTCTGCCTCATCAAGTTTCACGTCGACCAAAACTCTCAAAGAAGGAATCTCGACTTCTAGCGGTAGGACAGCTTCCATATCGTACACTAGCGAGAAAGGAGTTGCCCCGGTTGATGTGCGTACCGTCGTACGATAACCGTGAAGAGCAAAAGGCAACATCTCATGCCAATCTTTGTAAGTGACAACCATCTTTTGCACTATCTTTTTGATATTATTATTGGTCGCTTCGACAACGCCATTCATCTTCGGCCGATAGGGCGATGAGTTGTGATGTTTAATACTGAAGTTCTAGCATAACTCCTTCATCATTTTGTTGTTCAGATTTGAACCATTATCAGTAATGATTCGCTCGGGAACTCCATATCTGCAAATGATGTCCTTCTTTATGAATCTTGCTATGACTTGTTTGGTCACATTGGCATACGAGGCTGCTTCAACCCACTTGGTAAAGTAATCAATAGCAACCAAGATGAAACGGTGACCGTTGGATGCAGTGGGATCGATCTTGCCAATCATATCGATGCCCCACATGGAAAAAGGCCACGGGGACGCCATAACATTCAATGGGCACGGCGGCACATGTATCTTATCAGCATAAATCTGGCATTTATGGCATTTCTTCGCAAATTTGAAACAATCTGACTCCATAGTTAGCAATAATACCCAGCTCATAACAGTTTCCGAGACATGGCATGTCCGCCAGCATGCGTACCAAAAGTACCCTCGTGGACTTCTTCCATAAGCAACGTTGCTTCTTTTCTATCCACACATCTCAACAGCACCAAATCGTGGTTCCTTCTGTAAAGCACACCATCTGGATTTAAGTAAAAGTTGCCAGACAACCTCCTCAGCGTCTTCTTATCCTGGGTCGAAGCCCTTAGTGGATACTCTTGCTTCTTGAGGAAGTTCTGTATATCGAAAAACCATGGCTTACCATCAATAGCCTCTTCAATGGCGAATATGAAAGCGGGTCTGTCCAAGCGAGAAATGACTATTCTGGGAGCCTCATTCCAGAAATTCACTTTGTACATCGAAGATAGTGTTGCCAAAGCATTAGCCATCTGATTCTCCGTTCTTGGTACATGGTGAAGCTCTACCCTGTCGAAGAAAGGTAACAACCTCCTTGCATAATCTCTGTAAGGAATCAGATTCGGTTGACGAGTTTCCCACTCTCCCATGATTTGATTAACCACTAGCGCTGAATCGCCATATACGTCAAGATTCTTGATTCTCAAATCAATAGATTCTTCCAGACCCATGATACATGCTTCGCATTCAGCTTAATTGTTGGTGACTGGAAATGTCAATCTGGCAGTGAATGGGATGTGAGTACCGTGAGGAGTAGTAATAATTTCCCCAATTCCGCTACCATAAGAGTTGACAGCGCCATCGAATATCATTTGCCACTGAGAATCCTTCTCTGGACCTTCACCGTGCAGTGGTTCTTCGCAATCTTTCGCTTTGAGAAACATGATATCCTCGTCAGAAAATTCAAACTTCATCGGTTGATAATCTTCAATTGGCTGCTCAGCAAGGTATTATGACATAACACTTCCTTTGATGGCTTTTTGAGAAACATATTGTATATTGTACTCTGTCAGTACCATCTGCCACCTAGCAATTCTCCCTGACAGCGCTTGCTTCTCGAAGACATACTTAATCGGATCCATCTTCGAAATCAGCATGGTCGTGTGATTGAGCATATATTGTCTCAAACGTTTGGCAGCCTAAGCAAGTGCACAACACGTCTTTTCGAGCATTGAGTAACGAGACTCACAATCTGTGAACTTTTTACTCAAATAATAAATCGCATGCTCCTTTCTTCCAGTCCCGTCGTGTTGACCGAGAACACAATCCATATTGTACTCAAGAACCGTTAAATACATGATTAATGGCCTTCCAACTATTGGGGGTATCAATATTGGAGGCTCTTGCAAATACTCTTTTATTTTATCAAAGGCTTTTTGACAATTTTCATTCCAGACAACCGCCTGATCTTTCTTTAGCAGCTTAAACATTGGCTCACACGTGGCTGTGAGATGAGATATGAACCGAGCAATGTAGTTCAATCTACCCAGGAAACCACAGACTTCTTTTTCTGTTTTCGTCGCTGGCATGTCTTGTATGGCTTTTATCTTTGTAGGATCGACCTCGATTCCTTTTTTGCTGACAATAAACCCCAATAACTTTCTGGACCGAACTCCAAAAGTGCACTTATTTGGATTCAACCTTAGTCTGAACTTTCTAAGCCTCTCAAACAGCTTCAATAGGTTAACCAGATGCTCCTCCTCCGTCTGGGATTTAGCAGTCATATCGTCAACATAAACCTTAATCTCTTTATGCATCATGTCATGAAAGAGCGTTGTCATAGCACGCTGATATGTTGCTCCGGCGTTCTTCAATCTAAAAGGAATCACCTTGTAACAAAATGTTCCCCATGGTGTTATGGATGTAATTTTCTCCATGTCCTTTGGTGACATCTTTATCTGATTATAACCAGAGAAGCCATCCATGAAGGAAAACACCGAAAATTGAGCAGTATTGTCGACCAATACGTTAATGTGAGGGAGCGGGAAATCATCTTTAGGGCTCGCCTTGTTCAAATCCCGATAATCAACACACATCCGCACCTTACCATCCTTCTTCGGTATAGGCACTATGTTAGCGACCCACGGAGGGTAGGTAGTCACAGCTAAAAATCCAGCATCCCACTGCTTTTGGACCTCTTCTTTGATTTTAACCGCCATATTTGGTCTTGTTCTTCGAAGCTTCTGCTTGACTGGCGGACATTCCTCACGCAACGGTAAGCGATGAACCACTATGTCGGTATCAAGCCCAAGCATATCCTCATACGACCAAGAAAAGATATCACTATACTCTCGAAGCATCTCGATCAGTCTTTGCTTGACGTCGCTCTGTAGCGCAGCCCCTATCCGCACATTTCTAACCACTTCCTTAGAACCCAGATTAATGACCTCAATTTCCTCCTGATGAGGCATAATGATTTTCTCTTCTTGTTTCAAAAGTCTGGATAATTCCTCAGGCAGGTCTTCATCCTCATCAATCTCTTCTTCAACTTGATATTTTGGTTGATCGAAGTCGAAGCGAGTCATAGAAGGTTCTGGATCGGTGTCATCTGCAATAGGAATCCTGCTATGAAAATGGTTTAATGTTTCAAACAATTTGCAAACAAATATAAACCGCGTTGCCATTTTATTGGGAAAAGCAAAAATAAGAAAAACAGAGATCACAAAATTTGTATGAGAAAACGCCCTTTGATTAATTGATAAATAATGTTCAGACATAAACAAGTAAGGCCCAGAAATAAAATACCACTATGCCCAGGGTAGGACATAGGATAGTACAATAACTGGAAAAACAAAGCATTATTGTTCAGTCATCACTTGAATGAATTCTTCAATTGACCAGTTACGTAGGCTCTGTCCCGGAATACATGTCTTGATCCAAGCATCCATGTCGCAGTCACTGTCTTCAGCTTCATCATCAGAAATGGTATTAATATGCTCAAAGAAGATACCTCCGCTAGTAAACCTGATCGGCCCCTTGAACTTCGGCGTGCTTTGTGAAGACGATGGGTGGTACCCCAGACCGAATTTGTCTTGCTTATGCGGTTTATCAATCACCTGCCCACAACCTTGGGCTGAACCAGCTTGCACCACAGCTTGCGCTTCTTTAAAGGAAGACATAGTCACCTCAGGCTCTTTACTCACAACCGGAGACTTGTCTTTGATCTTGACCGCTTCGAAGGCTTGGCAAAGAGTTTCATGGATCTCTCCATCCACTTCAACATACTTAAAGGATGATAAATGGCTGACCATGATATCCTCCTCTTCGCATACCATAACAACGCTACCGCCAACCATGTATTTCAGCTTCTGATGCAGAGTTGATGTAACAGCCCCAGCTGAATGAATCCAAGGGCGGCCTAGTAAACAACTGTAGGCCGGCTGGATATCCATGATTTAAAACACAACATCAAAGACTTCAGGTCCAACCTGAATATGCAAAGTTACCTCCCCAAACACGGATCTTCGGGTTTCGTCAAACGCACGCACCACCAAGTCACTTGGCGTGCAAATCAACCCCTTCATATCTAACTTTATCAGGGCTTTCTTCAGAAGCACGTTTAAAGAAGATCCCGTATCTACAAGCACATGAGACATGACAGTCCCTCGGCATTCCAAAGATATGTGCAGCGCACAATTGTGATTTCTGCCTCTGGGTGTCAAATCCAGGTCCGTAAAGCCTAAGCCATTGCCTGCGTTTACATGCGCCACCACTCCTTCAAGTTGATTAACTGAAATTTCCTGTGGCACGTAAGCAGTGTTTAGTATCTTCAGCAATGCATTCCTATGCGCCTCAGAGCACAGGAGCAACGACAGGATGGATATTTTGGACGGAGTTTGTTGCAGGTGACCAACTATCTTGTAGTCGCTTTTCCGAATCAGCCTCATGAATTCCTCCGCATCTTTCAACAAAGATTCTCTTTCCCCATATTGAGAAGTCTCCTCCACTACCGGTCTTTTTCCCTTGTCTAGCTTATCATCAATCACCTCAGGCAACGAGAAGACTCGGCCAATGCGAGTAATACCTCCTGCACCCACTAGATTGTCAACTGAACTTGCAGGGGTATCATTCAAATTTATCTTTTGCCCATTACAATACACTTCGGCTCCGTAATTCCACGGAACGGCCTTAGTGCTCTCAAACGGCATAGGACCTGCTTTGGTGATAGTTATCGTTGGCGGCTTTGGAGCGTAGATAGTAACAGTCTTATATGGGATGGAGATTGTTGCAATCTCATCCTTCTCTTCAGCCATTAAACCCTCAGATGATCTGTGAAGGTTCAAAACTTTATATATGATGGATCTTAATGATAATTGAGCCCAAACTCAGCCTCTAACAGCCCATACCAAAATCCAAGGGATTGAGTTTTTTGAAGCTTTCATGTACACGAAAACTCACTCAAAATGGCTCCAAAATGGTTGAAATAGCTTGCTGGTACCACATGGAGTATGGATGGCCAGGATTAAGACCTTAATTGATCTCAATGGCTCATGTTTGTTGTGTAACTTCATAATGAAGAAACCTTGAAAATGACTTATTTAAACACCTCAAATTCAAATTGTAAAATTGCCAATATGTTTGAAATGAAGTTTGCACTCAAAATATGCACTTATTTGCACCAAAATGGACAATAATGAAAAAATTCCCATTTTGCCCTTTTAAATCCCTTTTCATGAAAATTCACATATCCATTCTTCAAACCAAGCCAATTACATGACTTCTCAATGCTTAACTAAGCAAATAACACCATTTGGAGCAAGTTTGATGTTGGAAAAATCTTCATTTGAAGTGTGCAAGTTGGTGAAATGGACCTATAATTTTATGACCTGTAATCTTACTTTCCCAAAATACCCTTGACTTGTACCCCTCATAACTTGAGTTCTACAAATCAGATGAAAGACTTCTAGTACATTTTGGAAAGCTAAGACCAAGACCTACAACTTTCATGTTGGCCAAAGGTTGAGGAGAAACATCCTTCTAGGTCAAAAATGGCTTGGACTTTAGTTGACTTTTGTTGACCAAAATCACATCCCTCTGATGACCTGTAACTTGTCTGGATCATAACTTGAGTTCTATAAATCCAATCAAGAACTTCTAGTACTCAAATTAAAGCTAAGAACATGCTATACAAGTTACATGTTGGTCAAAAGTTGAGATGAAACTATTATCTTGAGATAGGTGGTCTTGAAGTTAGGCACTAAATAGGGGATTTTACCCTAAGAACTCTAATTTAGTAACTTCTCACACACTTGATTCTTGATGAGTTGTGTTAGAACACATATTGGTCTTAATAATATCTCTATGTTTTGATGATAACTATTATGAAATTTTGTATTGAAGAATTATATACTCTAAAATTTGCTTGAGAATGTTTGTTGCATATGTTAAAGTAAATATCACTCCATAAGCAAATTAGATCTGAACATAAGAAATATGCAAGGCTCTGAAGCGTCAGAAGCATCTCTTAGAAGATTTTGAACGCTGCCACCAGAAGATTCTGAGTGCTGCCTCCAGATGGATCTGAAGCAGAAGCTACAGAAGAATCTGAAGCAAGCCAGAAGCATCTGAAGCAATGAAGAAGTTTGTATGAAGAGTTATTCAAGCACAGTTACTTCAGAAGACTCTGATAGTACTAACGCTGCCAGTACTGAGGATCTGACCCAAAACTCTGCTCTGAACTTATACACGCTGAAAGCACACTTGCTGCAAAGACTCTGAATTAGCAAAACTCTGATGAACATCAGAAGGCTCTGACTAACTTAGACTCTGATGATTCTTGCTGAAAATTGTTGAAGAAGAATTCAAAGATTATGTTCGTTGGAATATCCAAACGACTCTTTCCTTATTTATGCTAGACACAAGAACACAGACAAAAAGGATTTCTCTATGCATTCTTCTTCTAGGAAAGGTCACTTGATGTGAAGACAAATAGGCTCAGACCTTTTGGTACACTATTTTCAACGTGAAAAGCTCTTGGATCATTGTGCCTATAAAAGCAAGTCTCCACCCATCTTCTTCTATTGACGAATACACTTGAAAAGAATTTATTAAAAAGCTCTCATACAACTCACATATTCTTGTTAGAATTATTTCATTGTTCTTAATCTTAAGTGAAAAATCACAGTTGTGATAAAGCTTTATTAGAAGCATTTTAACACTTGTATTTATTATTACATTTGATTGTAAGAGAACCTTAAGAAGATCCAGTTAGGATCAGTAGTTCTTGAGAAGACTTTAAACAATTGTTCTTAGTGCTTACTATTGTAATCAGTTGATTAAATAGTGGATTAAGTCCTTGTTTGAGAAAGGAAAATCACTCTAGATAGGGTAGACTGGAGTAGTTGAGTTCAACGAACCAGGATAAAAATCCTTGAGTTTTTATTTCTAAGTTTTATCTTCATACTTATTCAACCCCCCCTTCTAAATATTTTCTCACCTTCAAGTTGAACTTGAAATGATATCTCATATATATTAACACAACATCCCATGACCATAGAGACTTTGAATTGAGTTTCAAACTCCTTCAATTGCACAGTTGACTAAGGACTAGCCAGATGAAAACCCTAGATGCAACACCTTCAACTGTAACCTTTCACACTTAGCACAAACACTTGGATGAGCTCCACAATGACCCTCAAGGCACTCAATGAGATATCTCACCATCTTATATCCATAACCATGAATTCACCAGCCTCTGATGATCTTGAACTGGCCTCCAAGTTAGGAGCTGACCCACATACATCCATCCTTTCTTTCACAAGACCACTGCCCACTTCTAGATGACTTGATGACCATCCAAACTTGAGTAAAACCCATGGCTTAGTCTCAACCCTCTGAGTAGACTCCTCTTGCCATGCCCAATCTCTTGATCCCCTGTTCAATGAAAAATGCTATGCAATGCAAATGCTAGAAAGAAATTAAATGAAACATAAACCAAGTTAAGAAAAGGTTGGGCAAATTTTTGGGTGCAACAGAACGTATGAAACTATTCAACAAAGAATAATAATTTGTATGAGAGCTTTGAAAGAGTTTTCAATGGATTTATCAAAATACGTCAACTATAGAAAGTTGTTGAAGGCTTGCTTTTATAGACAAAAAAGTCCAAGGCGTTGCAAGCTTGAAGACTGTGTACTGCAAAGTAACTGTAGCCTTTTGTCTTCATATGACTTGACCTTTCCTAGAATTAGAACATTCAGAGAAATCCTTTTTGTCTAAGTTCTTGTGTCTAGCATAAAAGAGGAAAGAGTCGTTTGGAATATGCCAACGGATATAACTTTGAATAATCTTCTTCAACAAGCTTCTATTTCACAGCAATCAACATCAGAGCCTTTAGTGATCAGAGTCTTGATGTCATCAGAGTTTGTTGTATCAGAGTATTGCAGCAAGTGTGCTTCAGCGTGAAATTAATCATAGCAGAGTTTGGAGATCAGACCCTCAGTACATGCAGCAAACAGTACTATCAGAGTCTTCTGAAAATCAGTGCTTGAAACTCTTCATACAAAGTCTTCAGTTTACGCTTCAGATGCTTCTGTAGCTTCTGCTTCAGAGTCTTCTGTAGGCAGCGCTCAGAGTCTTCTGTAGGCAGCGCTCAGAATCTTCTAATTAGATGCTTCTGACGCTCAGAGCCTTGCGTAGTTCAATGTTCAGATCATTTTTGCTTTCAGAAGAATATTAAGTTAAATATATGCAACAAAATTACTTGAACAAATTTAGAGTATATAATTTCTTAATACAAAATTTCATTAGTGTTGCCATCAAAACATAAAGATATAACTAAGAACCAATCTGTGTTCTAACATGATGTGTTTTGGGAAAAACCCGTAGTTACGGAGTATGGACTAATTTTGATGACTTTGAGAAATGTACGCCCTTTTGGTGGCTTTTTAATTAGATTTATTTATTCAGTCTGATTTATGTGTTAATTTTCTTGATATTTTTGGGGTAGAAAAAGGGTGTTACATGATTCAATTATGAACTTGTATTGCTCAAGAAATCTTGAAGTGTGTTTTTTGCACTTTTCTTTAGTTTCATCTTTATGAGGAGTTTGGAGTTTGATAAGTTACCTTATTGTTACTTTTATTTTTCGAACCATGAAAATTACCTTTGTGCTTTTGAGTTGGTTCTGATTTCTTGTGCAGGCTCTCGAGTTCGTGCTCTAGTTCGAGACACTTTTGTTTGAGGACAAACAAAATGATAAGTTGGGGAGAGTTGTTAAGGGTCAAATTGTGCATACTTTTGACTTGATTTTATGCCCCTTTCAATTGGTTTTCTTGATAGCTTAGTCTAATATCTAGTAATCTTAAGTGCATTTATATTAATTTCGGATTTTAGTGTAAACATTGTGAATTATGATCATTTTGATGTTCCTTAACATGTCTTCTTGCTTATTTTTTATGATAGGAACAATTGGTGAAGGAGAGAAGGCCTGAAAAGAAAGTTTTGAAGTTTTTGTGTCTGCATACCGCGCTAAGCGAGCTTTTCAACGCGAGACCAACGCGCCCCTGAAAAATCCAGTAGCTAAAGTCTCAAAGCGCACTAAGCGAGCTCCTACCGCGCTTAGAGCGCTTCCTGGGAAATGAGTTGCATTCTTCTGGCCGCACTTAGCGCGTCTCTGAGGGAGCTTAGTGTGGTGCCACTTACTGCACTAAGTGGTCTTGTCTATAAATATCTCACTTGGAAGATATTTTACCAACACTTGTACTTTTTCACACTTTTCAGCATTGGAGAGAAAGAGAAAGGGTTTTTTAGGTCAAAAACCTTAGGAACTCAAGGAGAAGTGAGAATTAAATCTTTGGAACATCAATCCTCGATTTTTCGACTTTGATGTTAGCAAAGCTTCTTTCTTACTTGTTGATCAAGCTACCATGGTGATAGGTAGCTAAACACTTTTGTGTTAAGATTAGAGGTAGTTAATCTTGCTTTTATGTATTTCTTTTGATCTTTTGTATGTGAACAAGGTTATGATCAATAGATGATGAAGATATTTGCTTTTAATGATGTATTTATGGTTTAAATCACTCTAGACATAGATTTTCCAAGTCTTGATCTAATTTCTTCATCTACTAACCAATAAACTCTATACATAAATTTAGAAGTTAATACCCATTTTGTATCAATCTTTATGACTATTGTTTCAGTTGCTATTTAGAGAAATCATTTAGCGATTAAAACAATAATATTCACAGACCCGCTTTAGAAATGAATGGATTCGCGAGGATACGTGATTGTATTGAATGAAACTAAGTTCACATGCTTGATTAATCGGATACGTTTAAAAAGGATTAACGAAATCTAATCTTGACATGCTTTTCTTTGAAACAAAACATCTTTGCCCTAATTTACTATTTGCAATAAACTTATGTTACAAAACAAGTGATCTTTTGAAAACTCTTACTTAGAACGTTAAATTATTGAACAGTTAGCATCGACATATCTTGTGTATAATCTCTATGGATACGATAAAACACCCCCAAAAATACTTTTCAACAACTGGTCATCAGGAACTGACCCAACTATGTCGAGGTTCCTAGTATCGACCATACTCCAAAAGCACACTTTATAGTACTTTCCACGTCAAGTACCCAATTCGACATTGTTTTCATTGTAATGATGAACTCCAACCTTAGTCAACATAGCATAGTACTCAATTTCACTAAGTCCCTCAAAACTCCAATAGTGTCCCTCGACTTACCACTATTTTGACTAACATCACCATGTATATTACCGATTTCGAATCAGCTTGATTTCCACTTGACTCCACTTCATCTTGATTTTCCATGTGGCATATTTATTATTCTGCATTTTCCATTTATAGTTGAGTTGAAAAATCCAAGGTAACAGTAACTGAATTTCAATGCGCACACTACCATTATCTTTCTAGTAGTCATGTAGACTGAGTTATACCATAACTTCCTAAAAAATAGGTTTCTAACAGTCCCCCCCAGTCAAGAAGGAGCAGTGACTGATTCTTAGGGTTTCCTAAAACCTAGGACCAATGGCCTCTATAAATACTTCTCCCTTAATAGGAGACAGACAAATCATTACACTTGAAGCATAACGCTTACATACAGAACCTCTCACCTCATGAGAGATGGCCTCTCTTACCATCATAAACACTGCCATGTATGGTCTCCTGCTACCGCTAGATAGCCCTCGACATTATAAACTACTAAATACTTTGAGTATCTCCTTCCCGTGTAGGGATACCACACATACATGTATTTTTTGACAAATACAAGTTAAAAACTATGTATACATTTTTTAATAGAAAAATTAAATAAATTTGATTTTAAAAAATATAGTTTAAAACAAATACACTAATGTATATTAGAATAATAATATGTATATTTAAAGCGATCATTAGAAAATAAGGCATCGACTAGTTGATACCTCATATTTTCAAAACACGGATGAACAAGCATCGACTAGTTACATACATGGCTATTTTCAACCATGGTTCAAGCAACAATTACCATGCATTATTGCTTCAACTCCAGTAATACTCCATTTGAGAAGCTTTTCTGAAGACCTTCATCAACGTGCAAATGAATGGCACACGTACTTTGTGAATATATATATATATATATATATATATATATATATATATATATATATATATATATATATATATATATATATATATATATATATATATATATATATATATATATATATATATATATATATATATATATATATATATATATATATATATATATATATATATATATATATATATATATATATATTTCATACTCAAACATGGACAGAAGGGAAGAAAACCATAAACAATGGTATATTTGTAAAAGAAGTTACACCGAGTAGTGAAGACAAGTTTTATAATGTTAATACACATATTTACGAGTTGGTATACAATTGTATGAATTTGAACAATAAAGTTGTCTTATTTTATAGCGACTGGTATGACACATCTTACAGAGGGACAAAGATAAGAAAAATACTATTGAAGTTCGATTTGATAGAAGGTACAAAGAGTATGACATTTTTATAAGGGCATATAGTGTTAGACAAGTTTATTACGTACATTATCCTTCAATTACACCACGAAACGAGGATGGTATATTGTAATCAAGTCCAAATAAATGGGTAACGGTCTAGTGGAACATGTTGCATACCAAGATGATGAGATTTCTGACATGCTTAGACATGCTAGACTTGATTGAATTTCCTGAGGATGACGTCCTCATTGGATAGGTGTAGAAGTATTACAAGAATTAATTTCCTATTGGGATTCCAATGAGTATGGATGGCAATTTGAATAATCCCTAACGGGAAACCACAAAATTATCCATGATGGGTAGGATAAAAACCCGCAAAAAATGGTATGGCACAGGCTCGGGTAATTGCCCACAAAGATAAGCGGGTATGAGGGCAGGTATGGGCACCTTGGTACCCACCTCGCCCCATATTTGTACAATATATATTTATATATTTTAATTTATATTTATATATTTTAATTTATATTATATATAAAAATATATGTCTATCAGTTTTAAATAGTATATCAATGTTAAACCATTGTGTATTTAATATAAGTGTTTATTTATTTCAACAATAAAAATTTTGAAAACTATTTAATGTTTTTAAAATCTTAAAATGATTTGGTATTTTATAATTGATCTATTTATTTTTAATAGAAATGCGGGTAACGAGTACGGGTATGGATACTTACATACCCATAAAGCACGAGTACGGATGCTAGCTTTGGTGTCCAAGAGGGTAAGGGCTCGGGTACGATAATTTTTTTCAAATTGCGGGTATGGAGATGGGCACTATAGTACTCTGTCCAAACTCTGCCCATTATCATCCCTACCGATCAGCTTAAGAAAATACCTGAAGAGAAAAAAAATAGAGCTTTTGAATTAATCAACTGCAATGACACGCAAAGAAGTATCTGACGAAATTGCACAACAAATAATAAATTTAAATATTTTTTAATTATGCTAGTGTGCTAGTGTATCCTAGTGTGCTAGTCTGTCTAGTCTATAGCTTTTGCAATGAGTTAATCCCCAAGCAAATATGTTGGGGGTTAAATCCCTAATAGAAAAGTTGTCACGACGTATTTTGCAAGGTGATGCAGCCCCTCACATTATTTGACGTTGTGAGATGGTTTTTTGCATTGGTGTAACTCAAATTTTCTTATAATGTTATTACGAAAATGCACATATGGACATATCCTTTGTTCAATATAGGAATATATTTTCAGACTAATTTTTAACAAAATACGATGAATAACTCACTTACAAACTGAATATAGTATATTTTGAATGCATACAAAGTATACTTCCCCAATTAGAAGGAAAATTTTTTAATTTTAAAGGAATTTTTGAATTTTAGAAAGGAAATATAACCCTTTTCGGTATTTATTCTTCTTTTCTATATATGGACCTTATTAAAAAAAAACTATTTTATTTATCTCATACTAATTGTCACTATTTTGCATTGAAATAAATATAATAAAACTAAATATTAATTAATTAATTATTGATATATTTTTATTATAATAAATCGTACAAAATAAATGATTGAAGTGACAATTTAAGAGAAATATATAAATTGTAATAGAGCATCTTTAATAGGAGTAAACTAAATGGGTAAACTAAGATATTTTTTGTGGGCACAAAGTGCTTTGTAGGATTTAAAAAATTTATAGTTGATTTGAGTAGTTTTTACTTTAATGATGATTGTCTATAAGAAACCAAAACTTGACCCCACATTCTATATTTTTTATTGAAGTTACCATTAATTTAATTATTTTAATTAAAACGCATACAATTTTTTTAATAAAATTTGCCTTAAAAACTTAAAAATAATATTAAATATATTTTATTATAAAATTAAAAATGATACAAAATTCACAACAATAATACATAAAAAAAAATTACATTTTCATAGAGAGTATCACATGACCCTCATGATTTAACTTTAATTTAATTCTCATGTTTTCTCTTCAATATACACAAAGTAGAGTATGATTTAACTATAAGTCTCATGATTTCTCCACCATACACACAACTCATGAAGAGTACCATATGACCCTTGTGATTTAACTTTAACTCTCATGTTTTCTCTTCAATACACACAACGTAGAGTATCATAGAAACCTCATGATTTAACTCTAAATCTCATGATTTTTCTTCAATAAATCCTATAACTGTGAAAACAACATAAAAGACTCAATTTGGTGGTAGATATATTGAACCAAAGGTGTCATCTTCCACAGTTATAAATCAAATGTCATATTAAACTTTATTTTTGTTTATATAAAACCACCCCAAACCTTGAAGTTGAAATTTTTATGTTTATTTGCGTATTTTTTCACTTTTAAAGTTCACTTTCATTTAAAGATTCTTTAAGTTGTAAGTTAAGGTATTTTCAAATATATGCATGTCGTTTAAAGTTTTATGTTTTTAAACCAAAGTTTTATATTTTTAAACCAAAGTTTTAAAAATTCATGTTAGTATTAGTTTGTTTGTTCATGGTTGATTTATTTTGTGTTTGAATTGGCATGTACATAATTGATTTTGATAAAATTGAATTTAGTAGAATTGATTTTAATAGATTTAAGTTTAGTAAAATGTGTTTATGTTTGGATACATTCATGTAAAAGTGATTTAAAATCAAAAGTTACTTTAAAAAAATCAAACACGTTAAATTTGTGTTGTTTAGAAAAAACATATAAACATGGTTATAAACATGATTTTGGTTTTAAGAGGTTGACTGATTAGTTTTTATGTTATTTAAATTTGAATTTGTTGAGTTTAGTTTTGTCAGTTTAGTTTAAGGGTGCTAAAATATGAAATTAAAATTTCTATAAAATTTATAGAAGGTAATATTTTATTAATATTATAATATATTTTACATTGAATAGTTAATGTTAACTATATAAATAATAGAAACTAAACTTTAGTTCACTAAAGGACAGATCAGCTCTACTATCATGCAAATTTTTTATTACTAAAGTAAATTATACAAAATTTTGGTTTAACAACCCTGCGCTAAAGTTGCTTTTAATGGAATAATACAATCTAAAAAATAACTCTTAAAAGTTACAATAAAAATAAAATCAAAAAAATTACAATAAAAATTAAGAGTGATTTTATAAAATATTAACATCTATTTTTTGAAATATCTATTAAAATATCCAATCAAATCTAACCAAATAAATATTTATCAAAATACATTTGAATTTAAATAATTGAAGAAAGTTTTTTCGTAAAGGTGAATTTTTGTAGAACACAACTTCCCATTCATCACACTTTAATAATATTCCTAAATATCCTTTTGTATTAATAAAATATCAAATCTAAATATCAATATCCTATCACTAATAACAAATCTTCCCACTTTTAATATAAAACACCAAAATCACTTCTCATAACATAGCAAACAAACTTGATATTTACCGGCGTTCTCTCATTTTTTTTGTTTCAATTCAACTTCAAAATCAGTTATTCGAAAAATCAACATGAGCGATTTGAAAAAAGTATTCGTGAAGTCTGTACTAACCTCTAGAGTATGAATTCAGTCTCATCTGTCAAACTATCTAGCAATATCATATAATTTCAATGGATACAGAATTTCCGGGCGTAATTCACTCTCCCCAGATTTAACTTCCGTCGTCTTCAACCCTCCGATCAGTACCGTTATTTGAAGGCCAACGTTGATAATTTAAGTTCATTCAAGTTGGACTCACACTTTCAGACAGGAAATCTTCCTGACTTTGCTTCCAACTTTGATAATCTTAGGTGGATTTAACACGATTCGCTAATTTAATGTTTTCGTCAATATTTGTTTTTAACAAATTAGTTAGTTAGGTCACATATAGTAGTAGCGCTTATGATTTCGGATATTTGGTGAATTCAAATAGGCATAAAGAGTCAAATAGGCATAAAGAGTCAAAGACATTGTGTCCTGTCTTAAAAAAATAGCATATCCGCACTTCATAAGTTGGTGTATCCTATAATCAAATAGTGCATGTTTCTACTCTACTATTTTTTAGAAGAAAAAAACAAGAATTTTTTTCTATTAAACATAGAGCTTGTTTGATTCCTTTCTTAAAAGCTGTAAGGAGTAAATATCAATTTATAATTATTAACCATCTAAAATAAGTTTAGAGCATGTTTAATTCCTTTCTTAATAAAAATCGACTATGTTGGTATATTTATCATCCAACAGACAAATCTGTGCATACAAATTTTGTCATTTTTTTTATGTCTAAATACTTATTTTTGCACGAAAAACTTAAAGAACAGATAAACTAACATATGTAATGACAATTCTGCACTTAGGACTTGATTCATGAATCTTTGAATGGATTGAAATTTATTATCTGCTAAACTTAGCAAACACAGTAATGAGTCTCAATACAGATACAGAAACTTTATCTTCCACGATTCAAGCTACAATTGCAACCAACAATGTATATAATGTTAGACGTTGCTAATTGGTCACACAAATCTGTCACATGTTACACGCATGGTTGATAGGTCACATCTTGGAAAATATGGGAGCTTTAATCCCAGATTTAATTTGGCCATCTGCTTTACTAGATTGCTGTGCTGAAAGCCTCGCTTTAAGCTTATAGAGGACATTATGAACTTCATCAAAATGTGGCTTCGTTGCATTTTTTGTGCTCTCAATCCACAGTTGAACTTTCTTGTACGGGCCAATAATACGATCATGATCCTTCTCGTCTAAAAGCTGCATCCAAAAAACTGTAATTATTGCATGTCACAATTCTAGCTAAACAGAATTTAATCAGGTCGACACTAACTATAGGAAATATTTCCTCTCTTGCCGAATCAGACTCAAATAGACGTGCCAGACTTCCCTTCCATGTTTCTTTATTTTTCAACCATAAAATGCAAATTGAACAAGAAAAACCTTTACAATTTATTTTCTTTGAATTCATAGAAAAATCTCAATAAAGATATTCCTTAATGAATCATGGCACGAAGGTATATTGGAACTCCCCAGTCCCCAGTTTACCTGTAACTGCATAATTTCACAGACAAGGCTGAGATCTGCTATGGAAGGTCGAAAGCTGCCAAGCAAGAACGGTCCGTCACCGTTAAGCCAAATATTTTCTATTGTGGACAGAGATGATACCAAAACTTTCTCGGCTTCAGCAGCTGCTTGTGCGTTTAGTGGTAGACCCAATAATGGAGCTAATACAGTATTTAGAACATATCCGGCTACAGCAAAAACAAGTAGACAGGTCATGAAAAGAGAAGAATCAGAAGAAATTTTGCAGATTAAGGAAACAGTGTCTTCACTTTTGTCAAAGAAAAATATTAATCAGAAATTAATGCAAAGAATGTAATTCAAATGTACATGCAAAGAAGAATCTAATTTAACCTAAAAATACATGGCGTTGCCAGATTTAAACAAATCAATGCAAATAACATAGGCATCAATGTGCTCAAAGAATGACTCGACCAACTATATGCTATCAATGTCATCTGCAATGTTAACATAAAAGCCCCAATACAAAAAGATATCCAGGTCCAGCAAGCAAGCAAAACTAGAAATTGATCCCTGGTCTCTTCTTAAATTTAAATTACTTAAAGGAGACCACTATGAAATTTGATTTCTGAAAGCAAATAAACAAAAGGGTTATTTTTGTGCTATAAAACACCTGCTCCGCGGCGCAAATTCTGGTGATGCCAATCTAACACTGAGTGGATTTTAGCTTTCCTCGAAGCATCAGCTGGGTACCTAATGGAATGAGTAGAAAAAAATTCAAAAATAGGAGAACAGATGTGTATGTCTGCGATGAACAAGTCGCCAACATAGCAAAAACAGAAAGAAACCTGCAGAATGTAATGAATAACATACACAAAGGTGAAACCTACAGAAGGATGCATGTCTGCCCTTCTAGTAAACTATTGAGTGAAAGTGAATCTTATTGTAGGATGCCCATATAAATTAATCAAGTAACTAACATTAGTATCCAGAAAATTCCACTAACCAAGAACATGCAAAAGTAGAAAGAAATACAGAAAATTTCCCCGTGAATGTCATTGTGGAAAAGCGACAAGAGACAAGGGCAGATTCTTGCAAATTTTTCGGTATCAACAGACACTTTGATGGCCATGGCGCGAGTATTGTGTTTGAATCGAGGGTGAGACTTGCTAGAACAACTACCAGAGAGAGGTGGGCTTCACTCAACTTGGACAACCTACAGCCACAACTGCCAGATCCTGACAGGTCCTTGGTGAAGGGCGGATTTTCCTCTGGTTTGATCGAACCGGGGCTGTTAATGCATACTGTTGTCATGCTATGTTTTTGGGTCAAACATACCACTCAAAACAGAGTGTATGACGGAGACATGAGTTATCATGTTTCATGCCTTGCTCTGTCACTCTACTTCAAGTTATGGAACCCTGGTGGACACTTGTCTTATCCATCAATGTCACCTTGAGAGGACAAGGTGGATCAACCCTCCTAGCATCTATTCATTCACGTGTCTTGAATTCATAAAAAGATAGCGAAAGAGGGAAAAACTACTAACCAATGGTTTGCAACTCCAGGAAATGCAGAAGCAATATAGATAAGAATTGCATGACTGCAAAGAAGAAATAACACATAAGCGGATACAAAAGTAATTAATCATAGCACCAACCTAATTAGAATAGCAGATTACAGTAACAGATTGAAGAATGAAAGCGAACAATTTAAGTACCTCTCGAATAGCTTGTACCTTCCATCAACAATAGCAGGAACTTTCTTCAAAGGGTTAATCGCTGAAAGAAAATCAAATCAGTTGAACTGTTTCCAATTGAAATAAGAACAAGATATTGTAAATGCGGTGGTTAGATATGAATTAGATAACCTTGAAATTCTGGAGATAGATGCTGACGTTTGGAAAGTTCGATATGGATCTCCTCAAATTCTATTCCATTGACTCTACCGATTTCAAGTTTTTCAGTATCAAATTCAATTATAGTATAGGTAGAACAAATTGATTGAAATTAGGGGAAGAGAAGGAAAGTGAAAATACTTGCAAAAGATGAGAATCGCGCGGGATGGCTGGGACATGCGGTCCGCATACACCTTCAGCTTCATTTTTGTTTCTTGGCTACACACTTCTCAGCTATACTCGTCTATTATGTCTTTTTATTCTTCTTAGTAGAAAATGTAATTTTTCTGTTTACTTTCAACTTCGGTGTTCGGTGTAAATCAAAATCAAAAAATGAATTAAAAAAAAAAAATCAAAAACTTTAAGAAATTGAAAATTATTGAAATTGTTAGGATGTCAACTATCAATACTTCAAAAAAAGATTGACCAAAATTACTTTACTGTTCTTTTCTTTAAAATTAATTACACTGCATATTAGACAAAATAGTAAACAGTTAAATGACAAAAATCATCTCTTTCATTTCCCTCTTCTATTGCCATCTGTCAAGTGTGTATTTGATGCATCAAAACTTTGTTTTAAAATCATCTTCCATCGTCCCACACTTTTTTCTCTCTCTGTCTCATTTTCTCTCATCTCTCTATCAACCCTTCAAAACCATACACCGTTGTTGCCGCCCCTCCCCCCACCCTCGTCCTTTTTTTCTCCTCTGGTTGGAATTTCGACGACAAACCGCCGTCCAGAACCATCTCGAATCTACGACCACTCCGACGAAGGACCTCCTTCCGTTCGTGAAACCAGTGTGTCTTCCTCCGCTAAATCCGCCGCCATTGAAATCTCCGTTGAAAGAGGGATATGGTGAGAGGTTTTTTTTTGAAAGATGGAGGACTTTTGTTCTTCTGGGTTTTTCACCTGTGATGAGAGAATGTCTCAAGCTTTTGGGAAGCAGGTTTGCCTTATCACGATTTTTTGTCAGGAAACTAATACTGGTAAATCGGTGTTAACTAAGTAAATTTGTTTGGTTTTATTCCTCTAGGACGTGGAACAATTAATGAAGGAGGTTCAAGAGGCTCGAAGAATCAAAATGCTCCATCAACCAAGCAAGGTATACATGAAATACTATCCCTATTCAGTCTCACCGGGAATTGGATTTCTTCTTATTTTATTCAACTTCATCAAGTTATTTCAAGGAAATTAATATGTTCATTGTTGATGATCTATAGGTCATGGATATGGAACATGAGCTTTTAACATTGAGAGATCAACTTGCGGAGAAGACTAGACATTATCTTCGACTTCAGAAGGAGGTATATGCCTATATAATCTATGCTTAAGTGAAGAGATTTTGTAGTTACTTGATATTTTAAATAATATGGATTAGAGTTTGAATATTTATGTTATACCATTTTTTGTTGTCCTAAGTGAATGGTAAATTTCTCTTATTAAACGTTGTAGTTATATGACTGTCTTTCATTGTAAGCTTCTTTAACTCATTATTGTTTATCCTTCACGATATTTTTCAACTTACAAGGACAAAGAAAGGAGAGGAAAATGTTCCTCGTTTATATGAACTTGAAGGGAATGAAACCTTAGGTTCTTATTTGCAAATTCAACCTTGCTCTGATAATGCCCCAGACGTTTCAAATTGTTCAATTCAATGGTATCGTGTGTCGTCTGATGGTGCCAAAAAAGAACTTATCTCAAGTATTTACTTTTTGATGATGAAAACTTGTCGAAGACAGCGTTTTCTATTGCAATGCTTTTTTATGTTAAGCTTGCAAGTTATGTCATTTTTGTGTTTCCATTTCTATCCTTGATAATGCAATTATCTCTCTCAGGAGCTACCAAATCTGTTTATGCACCCGAACCTTTTGATGTCGGACGCATATTGCAAATTGATATTATTTCAGAAAACCAGCATGTCACACTTGCAACCACTGGTCCAATAGATCCTGGTAGGGTTTCATTGAATCATCCACATTTGATTTAGATGAATATATATTTGTTTCTATTGAAACTACATAGGTGTTGTCTTAAGAGTGTAAGAAACCGAGACCTGTTTCATTGCAAAATCAAGTTGAGCTTAAATTGTGTTTATGCTCTTTATGCAGCTGTTGGTTTGGGAACCTGTGTAGAGGCACTTGTGCAAAAACACGACACCGAATTCAATGTATGTTGTTACAATTCTTTTACTTTTCATTTTCACCCTTTTAGTACCATGTGAGAGAGCATCGATATCAAAGACTGAGAAGTGATTATTTTGTGACAATAATATTGTAGTTGAATTTACTATTTTGCAGGTAATCGTAACTCAAATACAGTTTTAGTTGAAGGTTGATACTTCCTATCCAAATTGGTTCTTTCTAGAAATGTTTCTTAAAAAATAACTTGCATGAAATGTCGTGTCATAGTTTCAATTGACATTTGCAGATAACCAGGTATATTTATATTTAACTGCAGGTAAACAGTTTTATGCCCACAGAATCTGTTTACTTACTTCTTCAGATGCATTTTGTGCAATGTTTGATGGTGGTTATAGGGTGGGTATATCTCCTCTCTCTCGTCCCCCGACTACTATTGATTATCTACCAAAAAAGATAACTCCTTTACTGATTCCTCTTTTCCCAAGAAACGAATTTATCACCTACTATTTTGGTTTAATGCTTTCTCTTCCATGTGAAGATTTTAGTTGGATATTTCATATTTGGCTTTTGAACTGAATGGTGAATTTAGTATGGCAATAAAAGTTGTATTGCAAGTTTAATTTAAATATATTCCATGTCCTTAATGTACAGTTTATTATGTATGACAGGAGAAGGATGCAAGGGACATTGAGATACCAAATATTAGATGGGAGGTCTTTGAGCTGATGATGAGGTCTAATCATATGCTTTATGAAAGTTATGTTGTAAAAGCTTTTAATGATTTGCAGGCAACTTAAATTTCATTTTTTAATCTTTGTCCAGATTTATATATAATGGATCAGTTGATCTCACTGTTGAAATTTATCAACAGTGAATTGTAGGGAGTGGATTGTAGTTTGTAGTTGTAGTTATAGTTTTGTTGAGGGAGTGGATTGTAGGGAGTTTGTTGTTGGGATGAGGATGCATAATATATGTATTTTTTGGTTGTCTGTGCGCGTTGGTATGTATGCTGAGCTGATGAAGATGCGTACCCCCAAATTGAGATGTGTAGTTTAGTGGCACATCCTGATGCATTGATGCGGCAGTTGGTTGTGTTGATGACGAACGTCGCATGCATGGGTCGATCAAAAATTGGTCTGGAGCAATACGCACATAGGGAATGGCACGAAACCAAGTTAAATACTCTTGGTTTGGCTTGTGTTCACCAACTACAGCGTCCCCTTGCAAAATCAAATGTCTTCTATGTTTCCATTATCTCACCTCCTCTTTGTTTAAGTCTCGCCAATGAACTTTTTGGGCTTTTCTCATTGTCATTGCGTGGTGTTCCCTTAGACACCTTGGCGGAGAAGGGATTTTTTGTTCAAATCCAAACTGGAGTTTTACCCTATTTGTTTGATGTATTTCAACGGTATAGAAACAAATAAGAGAAGTTGTAGCACTCCAGATCTGACTATCTCTAAGATTGGACACCGGGTATTGAATGTACGGCCTCCATATAAACTGCCACATATTTAAAAAATAATAATAATACCATTAAGGAGTATAACCGACAACTATGTTCTATGGTTTCAAACTTACATATTTTTCGTGCATGTGGTCCAATGCGTTTCGATATCCTTATAGATGGAAACGAGGATTAGCATCGTAATTCATCCGTCTTTGGGCCCATCTTGCATAAATAAAAAATATAAATATTGTTATGCATAGTTGAATAACAAATATATATATATATATATATATATATATATATATATATATATATATATATATATATATATATATATATATATATATATATATATATATATATATATATATATATATATATATATATATATATATGCGTGTTTTAATCTAGTAATACATTTGTGTGTATGGATATGACGGTTGCACTGTACTAACAGGAGCAAACAATGGTATACGCGTGAATGCCCAAGAAGTGAGTAGCAGAACACAATAACTCATACTCCTAACATCTTTGACTGTTGTCTTGCACATTTCCTTGTATAATTTTGCAAGACATGCAGAACCCCAACTATAGATACCGCATTTTTTTAGATCCCCTACGAAAGGAATCCAGGAAGAACGCAAAAGATTTTGACTCTTGTTGAGAAACAAAATTGTAGTGATTACAAGTAAAATATAAACTTTAGCTTGTAAAACAATATGTTCTTGTGTGGGGGCAGAGTTATCTTTTAAAACTTCATATAAATTTTCTAGCCACGTAATCCTAACAGAACCTCTGTTTTTATCCGCTTCTGTAGGTTCCACCCCTAAGCTCTCCATATAAACATCATTTATGACTTCGGTAGGACCGTTGATAGCTTTTCCATCAGCTCGAAGACCAAGTAACATATTCGCATATTCTAACGTTATCGTGCATTCACCTGTTGGAAAGTGAAAAGTGTGTGTTTCTGGTCTCTATTTCTCTAACAGAGCTACAACTAAGTTGGAGCCGATTTTGAGACTATTTATTTTTGCGATATGAGAAATACCTACTATTTCTAGATACGGGATTATTCTCGCACTTGCTTGAATTGGAGCATGAGAATGCACTTGAAACCTTGCATTAGTCTGAAATGATATGAAACAATATTGAACCAAGCAATTATAATCATTATTCATAGAATAGTAGAGGAAAACTTACACTAACTTGAATGTTTTATTGTGTTCCACGGTGTTCATCGCCCATCCACAACAAAGCCATTTTGATTGAGTATCAAGATACTTCAAGAAATGCTTGAGTGTTTGTTGATGTTATAATGCTTTGTGCTAGAAGTAAAAATGTGTGTAGAAAAAAGTTTGAGGTAAAACTGAATTTATAGATGAGGTATAAATGTTTGGAAGTGTAAATGTGACTAGTAAAAGTGACAATACTTTGAGTTTTGCATGGCTTTGGAAATAGTTACTTGCATGGAATGCATGCAAGGCTAGTAGCTAGGTCTTACACAACGTTTCATGCATGCAAGACACTTTTCAGCACCCATCATGCACTCGCCACTTGGGTGGACGAGTTGGCTCGTGAACAAGAGGGTGCTCGCCCTTTGAGTGGGCGAGCAAGTACCTCACATGAACGTGCTCGTCCTTTGAGTGGACGAGCTTAAGGGACCTTTTTGTTCTTTGCAGTTTATGTGTATGTTATATATATATATATATATATATATATATATATATATATATATATATATATATATATATATATATATATATATATATATATGTGTGTGTGTGTGTGTGTGTGTGTGTGTGTGTGTGTGTGTGTGTGTGTGTGTGTGTGTGTGTGTGTGTGTGTGTGTGTGTGTGTGTGTGTGTGTGTGTGTGTGTGCGTGTGTGTGTGTGTGTGTGTGTGTGTGTGTGTGTGTGTGTCATATCTTATTTATATCATAACTTTATATTTCATTAACAAGAACATAAATTTTACACATTAAATATGTCTCAGAGAAATATAATTGTTACCTGCCACTTTAATGGTGTTGTTTCAACAAATAGTACTGTTGGATTCTCATTCAGCAACACAAATACTTACACAATCAAAATTTATGTCAATTTTAATTTTTTACATTTCAAAGATAGAATGGAAAAAAATTAGAACGATGCGTTGAGGAGATAATTTATCGTCATCCTTTACTTAATGGAGACTGTAACACCCTTATTCTACCCCACATATATTACGGTAAAATAACACGGATTTCAAAGTAAAATATTAACTTTCATAAAAAGCCACAAAAGGGCGTACATTTCTCAAAGTCAACAAAATTGGTCAATACTCCGTAACGACGGGTTTTCCTCAAAGTACATCAAAATACATAAAACATCGGAACTCAAAGCATAAATCAAGGTTTCTCCTCAAAAGGGAACATTAGTAAAATAACCCAATGATATAAAATCAACTCAAGGAACCCAACCCGATGTTACATATCAGAGCAAGACCCTATAAATTAACCATAAAGGCTAACGACTCTAAAACTTCAAAATACTCCTTGACGGCGTCCACGGCTAAACTTGCTCATCTGCACGTTACCCACGTGAAGGTAACATTCAAACAGGCAGGGTGAGTAAAACAATTCATAATAATCAATGTATAACAATTAATTCATAAACAACATATTACTCATAATTATATTCAACACATTGATATCCTTCAAATATGCCTCAAAGGCCATAACGTCATAATTCATACAAAAGGACTCATATATGCAATGCGACACAACTCAATGCATGTGGTACCAATCATCACAGCGCGATGGACACTGGGCCATCAACCCTCCATAGATCCCCATCAATAGGATCGGAGCACATCAAAATACTTCACATCCGCACAGTGGGATTGAAGCCAAAGTAATCGAGGTCTTGAACCGAAGTCCGGATGCACATGAATGTATGATGCACACTTCACAATCATCCTCATAATAACATCATAGATGCATCATCATTCATCATATTCATCACCATCAAACGTCATAATTCATCATATTAATCATCATACAACATATCATCATAATTCATCATTCTACTCATCATACAACATATCATCATAATTCATCATATTAATCATCATACAACATATCATCATAATTCATCATATTACTCATCATGCAACATATCATCATAATTCATCATATTACTCATCATGCAACATATCATCATAATTCCTCATATTAATCATCATACAACATATCATCATAATTCATCATACTACTCATCATACAACATATCATCATAATTCATCATATTAATCATCATACAACATATCATCATAATTCATCATATTACTCAATCTCACACATCATGTCATCATATAATCACGTATAAACCACATATTAGCTCATAGTCATATTATCCCATATCATCCCACATTAATTCATAATACTACCCCCATATCATCTCATTTAATTTATCAAATTATACTCACGGTAATCCTCACACTATCGCCTATCAATCACATAAACTTCACAGTTCTACTCATGTTAATTCGTCATATCATCACATAGTATTCACATATTAATCCCTAATATCATCTCACATTGCCTCATATTAATTCATCATAATTACACTCGCGGTGATTCTCATACTATCACTTATTACTCATGCAACCTCACTGTCATACTCATAGTAACTCATCACCGGAATCCCAGAATCAAACATCACGGCATCGCTGCATACGATCAATATTCGCGAACTCTGTTGCGTTCGCTGGCTCGCTCGCTAGGCGAGTTGGTAGTGAGCCTTCACTGGCTTACTCGCTAGGCGAGCCTGTAGCAAACCTTCGCTGGCTTGCTCGCTAGGCGAACAGTGCGATGACAACAAAACCTGCTACGCACCAGAACTGATTTATACGCAAAAACTCATACGGTTCACATACCCAATTCCCCCAAAACATCATTAAGACATCCCCAATGTCATACGGCGATAACGGCACCAAATCTATGGTTCATTAGACCAATCCGGCAACATTTGCATTGCCTAAAACACTATTTTCATGCAATTGCTCTGAGTGCATCAGAGTTACTCACATTTGAATATTCCTATCCCTACAGGGTCAAACATATCACAATCCAAGGCTTTGGCCACGAAGGCCTAAGGTTTCCTTTCTCATGTTACACATCAAACAGTCCGATAAGGTTTCTTAAATTCATGTCAATATTCAGGGATACATGTCATCTATCATAACCTCAAAGTCTATTCATCAATTTCCCTAATTCTCCCAAATCAACCCAACATACCCTAAATCATAAACCCCACCATAAACACACCGTAAGGCATACATAGAAAATCATGAAAGGTTTCATGATTAACTCCGGCAATCTTCCGAAGCTTTTGCCTCCACCGATCCCTCCTCAGAGCTATGACCTCCATTCTTTTCACGGTTAATAAAATGAATCCCAAACCTTCAGAATTCTATTTTGTCAAACTTAGACTTGGGCCACACAATTGGGCTTTTCCCATAACACCCTTACTAACTCTTCATAATGCCTAATTTACCCTTATTTCACTTATATTCATTTTAATCAATAATAATACTAATATTCTCATATAGTATACTATTAATTAAATAAATAGTCCAAAGATGCACCTTTTCTCAATAATCCACAAAACCACCCAAAATACGAATATTCTCAATTAAATAATTAATTAAAATATTCCGCTTAAATTTAGGGTGTTACAGAGACGAATGTACAATTTTTTACGTAATGACGTCGATCAGGAACGACGAAGACGTGGAGGCAATGTTTCGGTGCCACATGATGTTTGGTCAGTTACCTAAAATTGAGTTGTATGTCCAACTACTAGATAATGCCGAAACATTTCCAACGCAAGAGATACAGTCACACCGGTATGGAATGAGCCAAACATCCGACGATAAACCAACACAAAACAACCAACCTTTCATACCAAATGAAGAGGTTGGGAAAGCAAGCGATGACGATCTTTAAGAGGTTAGGATGCAAGATATTTTTTGTAACAGCGATGACAAAGACGATGAATATATAGTTGTCGCGTCTACGCAGCCGATTCGCGTACAACCAATAAGTTTGTACAACCCACCTGCACATATATAAAATATATGTATGGAAAATGATGAAACAACCTCTGTGTTTGGAAGTGTCATACCAAACCATATAGGCGAAGAAATAGAGATTGAGATGGAGTTTGAAAACAAGGATGTTTGCGTCTTCGCTCTGCAACATTGACATATAACACACAATGTTGACTATTGGGTTTATCAATCTGAAAATGAACGACATGTAATTAAGTGTAAGAAACAAGACTGCAATTTCAAGTGCAGAGCTTCCTTGAGAAAAAGGAACTCAAAATGGGTGATTGGTAAGCTGTTTGGGCCTCACACATGCACTACCACGTCTGTGGCACAAGACCATAGGAAGCTCAGTTCAGATATGATTAGCCATAGCATCAGAGAACTTGTCAACCGAGACGCTTCACTTAAGGTGAAGGTGATCATTGCCCATATTCTTGAAAAATACAGGTACGTAATATCTTACAGGAAAGCATGGATCGTTAAGTGTAAGGTCATAGAGTCGCTCTACGGAAACTGGGAAACATCTTACAACGACCTACCACAGTGGATACTAGTAATGAAAACCTATCTTCCATGAACCATTATAGATTTGCAAACCCTACCTGCAATTTCAAATGATGGTTCTCAACTCTCTGGAAAACGAATCTTCAATCGTCTATTTTGGGCATTTTGTCCGTGTATACGTGGCTTCGCCTACTGTAAGCCCATTGTGCAAGTAGGCAGAACTTGGTTGTATGACAAGTACAGAGGAACTCTATTGATGGCGATGGCACAGGATGGAAACACAAACATTTTCCCAATAGCATTCGCATTGGTCGAAGGTGAAACAAAGGAAGCATGGAGCTTTTTCCTAAGGAACCTAAGGTTACACGTGACACCACAACCTAATTTGTGTCTAATCTCTGATAGACATGAATCGTAAAAAGTGCATATAACAATCCCAAAAACGGATGACAACATCCACCATCTTCACATGTCTACTGCATTAGACACATTGCGCAGAACTTCATGCGCGAGATTAAGGACAAGGATCTACGTAAAAAACTTATTAACATGGGTGACAAAATACATTTCAGTTATCTCAACTATTGTATCATACTTTTACTATGTTTTTCATATAATTTCTATTACAGGTTACGTATTGACGGGGGCTACATTTAACTACTATCGCGGAGAAATCAGAAGAACAGACATTGAGGCTTCAAATTGGATAGACAACATACCTAGGGAGAAGTGGGCTAGAGCATTTGACGGAGGGCAAGGTTGGGGACATATGACATATAACTTGGCAGAGGCCATGAACTTTGTACTAAAGGCAACTAGAAACCTTCCAATCACTGCTTTGGTCCAATTTACATACTATCGAGTAGGTTCATTCTTTGGTAAACAATGACACAAATGGACCAAAATGCTAGCTACAGGGAAAGTTTTCACAGATGGTTGCAACAAGGGAATGACTGATGAGGTAGCCAAGGCTAACACACACAATGTCATGCAATTTAATCGCGAAAGATTCTGTTTCATGGTGCAGGAAAAAATTAATCAAAACGATGGTCTTCCAATGGGTACTTTCAGCGTTGACCTGAGGAATCGTTGGTGTGACTGTGGAAAATTTCAAGTATTTCACTTGCCTTGCTCCCACGTGATCGCAACATGTTCTAACATACGACAAGACTACACAATTCATATTTCAGAGGTCTTCACGGTACTTAACGTATTCAAAGTCTACAAAGAAAGCTTCCTGGGACTACCGCACGGGGAGAACTGGCCAAAATATGAAGGTTTTACTCTATGCCACGACGATTTCATGAGAAGAAATAAAAAGGGACGTCCAACCAGTACTAGGATTAGAACTGAGACAGACGACGCTGAAAAAGAAAAGAGAAGGTGTGGGATTTGCAGAGAAATATGTCATATGCGTAGAAAATGTCCAAATGTTGTCAGCCCGTCAAACCGACTTTCTAGATGATTTTATTTATTTTGCTCGCACTTGATTTCTATGTGATCCAACATTTATTTGTAATTCAAGACAAATTTTAAATTACAACAATACTAGCAAATTACAACCATAAACTTAAAAATAAAACTCAGGGAGCTAACATACACGCTAACCAACAACAACAACCAACACAAGTGGATCTGCGACTCCTCTGTTAACTTCACCACTATGTGCTGAAAACATACATTGGACATCTTCATCATTTTCTATACGATCCAAGTAATACATGTGCGTACCCTCCGGGTTGGCATCAGTCAGCGTTATATACAAACAACGATACTCCATTTTTCTCACTGTCATGCGACGACCGCCCAGCTGTCGAAACCCCGTGTTAATTGATGCAACCACGGTTCTGAAATTCCACTGCGGGTATAGGTAAACACTGGTTTTTTTTCTTTTCTATAAAAAACAAGAGTTCGTACAGACATTTTTAAAACACGGAACACTAGACACGAATGATTTGTGCTGATGCGCAATACGTCTATTTATTTTTAAAAAATTACGTTTGAATTCAGTTATTCAATGACTGAGAGTCTATAAAAACTATACAACTGATTGGACGAACATGAGTCATTATTTTTTAATAATAACAGAAAAAAAATTAAATTATTATATCATTCACAATTTTTTTATTCTATATAATATTATATAATAAAATTAATATAATAACATAATATATAATATTATTATAAAAATTATTTATAATTAAATTAAATATCATAATTAAACATGATATATAATAAATATTTAACATTAATAACAAAATTAAATTAATATAATATATTTTTAATATTTAAAATTATTTTTTAATTAATTAAATATGAAGAAAAAAAAACCAATTCTTCATGTATTAAAGATAATTTAGGATAATTTAGTATTAAAGATTTCACTGCTTAAAAAAAATGGCAAAAAAACATTGAAATAATCCCTAATTTGACCGGTTTTCTCCGAGAAGAAATATTAATGACGTAAGTGGTGATGATGGAATGGTGAAAAAATGGGAAAGAGGATGCATCAATCGACCATCGGTGCACCTGGACACGAGAATAACTGTCCACGCGTAACCGGTTTTCTCTTCACATTCACAACTCTGTCGGTGGCACTCAAGAAAGTAGGGACCACCAGGTAAGATACATACACTCCGATTAGTTCAGATCACACGTAAAAAGAACCCTATAAAATTCAATTATCGTTTTCTTCTCAAATCTCAATGCTTTGTACTTCAACTCGCATCCTCTTTTCAACTACAAGACTAGCTTTAGCTGCTTCTTCTTCTTCTTCCCTTAACTTTTTCTCCACCAATTACAATAATCCAATTTCAATTTCTTCTCTTCCAAACAAATCTTTTCCTAAACCTAAACCAATTTTTACAACTCTAACCCCTTTGTTTTTCACTCTAAGAACAAATCACACCATGGCTTCTCCGTCAAACCCCCAATCAATTTACGATTTCACCGTCAAGGTTTATTATCTCTCTCTTAACAATTACCAGATTCATTCATTCGTTGATTGAATTTTTATTTCTTTTTATTTTTTATTTTTTATGAACTTTGCAGGATGCTAAGGGTAACGATGTTAATCTTGGTGATTACAAAGGAAAGGTCCTTATCATTGTCAATGTCGCCTCACAATGGTATGATATATTTTTACTACTAGTAAAGTAATTGCTTAGTAATTATTTCATTTCAGATCTAATTAGTTGAATTTTTCTTTTGTGTTGCTCTTAATTTACTTCTAGTCTGATTTCATGTACTGTGCTTTGATGCAGTGGCTTGACTAACTCCAATTACACAGAGCTGAGTCAGTTGTATGAGAAATACAAACCGAAAGGTTTTTTTTGCTCTCTATCTTTTCTTGTTTACTGCTCATGCCTTTGTGTTGTTTTGTTTTCCATGTTAATATCTTCTTGTCCTTTTTATTTTTGTGTTATCTAATTCATCACCAATTGTATAATATGTGCTTAAACTTATAAGTAATTTTATGGACATTTCATAAGTTGTCATGTTTGATAAGTTCAAATAAGTATAATCTGGCCCAGGAGGTGGGATAACTCCTTTGACTTATAAGCCTCATTTCTTTGACTTATAAGCCTCATTTGTTAGGTGAAACTCCATAGTCATAACCGAATTTAGAGACCTTAATATTGGTTATTGTTTTTTACATTCTTTATAAATAATATTTTAGTCTAGATTAATTGGACAACTTGGCATATATACTAAACATTAATAAGATCCATCTCTTTTCTAAGGTTGAAGCAACTGACTTATTGTGGTGTTCTGTCGTGTGTCTATTACTTTGCTGTGTTAATTTAGGTTTGGAAATTCTGGCATTCCCATGCAATCAGTTTGGGGCACAGGAGCCTGGATCTGTTGAAGAGATACAAGACTTTGTCTGTACTCGCTTCAAAGCCGAGTTTCCCGTTTTTGACAAGGTAAAAAAAACTTTGCCCATCACTTGAATCCATGATCATAGAAGAAAAGAAATGCTCTGATCATGGCATTGGCACGTTCAGTACCAACCTTATGAGTGTAGCTCAAATCATATCTGTGAGGCACATGTGCTTTCTGGGAATCTCCAATTTGGCTCCCTTAAGCATATTCTAAATTGTTAGGTTTAAACAAATAAGATTACTCTCAGGTTGATGTGGTTTCGAATGCGGTCCAGCTAGAACGAAATTCCACTTTCCTCTGTATGTTTTTGTTGTAGTGTTAAACGCATACTCAGATGATGTGTATTTGATTTTAATTAGGTTGATGTGAATGGTGCCAATGCTGCTCCAATCTACAAGTATCTAAAGTCAAGCAAAGGTGGACTCTTTGGGGACGGTATCAAATGGAACTTCTCCAAGTTCCTTGTTGATAAAAATGGCAATGTTGTAGAACGTTATGCCCCCACAACTTCACCTCTTAGCATTGAGGTAGGACAATTTGTATGATGCCGCATAATCTTGCCTAGTAGACAATCATGAATATTTTGCACTAATTTCTTTTGTTGATTTCTGCAGAAGGACTTGTTGAAGTTGCTTGATGCATGAAGAGTTATGAATGTTGGAACCTGGAATAAATGAATAAGATGATGAGTACTTTACTATTTCATATGTGAATAAAGGAATGTATTGCAGACACAGACGTTGGTGCAATTTTCTCCATTTGGTTTACTTACCAAAAAACAGTTGTTTCGTATCTCAGATTTTAGTTCATATTCATGAGACTGTCTGTGTACTTGACTTATTACTATTGTATGAATGTAAAGAAGCTAAGTTACTGTTAAGCACTTTTTATTTTATTAAGATTTTCTTTGAATGGGAAGTTTTAGTAAAAAAATTGGAAGTCCTATTTCAAAAATTTTCTTCTATTATATTTCCTTTATAGATTTAATCTTTATATTTTAATTAAAATTGATGATATATTTATTTTAAATAATGTGTTATCTGTGAAACATTATAAAAATTATCTTATATGAATTTTTTAAGATAAAAAATATAAATTGTATGTCATTAAAAATGAACACGTCATTATCAATAGATTAAAATAAATTTTTGAAGAACTTTAAAGATAAAAAATACAAATACAAGACACAAGTTGTTAAAAATATGTGCACATTATTTTGTGGGAAGAAAGCAAAATTGTTAAAATTTAAAAATAAGAGATTAGTTTTGTGAGTGAGGGAAATAAGATGATTAAATATATAACTAAGCTACAATTAAAGATCTTGCTAAATTATGATTTTTTATAATATACTAATATTTAGAATAAAAGAAACTATTTCGATTTCTTAGGTTCTAATATTTTTATTTTTTTTGGCACAAAATGAGATAGTACTGAAACACCAAAAAGAGATGGATAAATGTCAAACCTTTAAGAAAAAACAATAAACCTTTAAGAAAAAACAATAAAGAGAAAGGGAAAAAAATAATAAAAATGTGGAAGAATTTCAATAAAAAGTTGGATAATATACATTCAACCAATCAATTAATGTTATTATTTTATTATATTTAATTATTTTTTTAATAGTTTTGATTTTGGAAATTTTCAATTCAATTTACTCTATTATTTTATTATATTTAATTAGTTTTTTAATAGTTTTAATTTTGGAGATTTTCAATGCAATTTACTCTAAAATTTATTCTATAGATAAGTTTATCCAACTTTTTGAAGTGGGTAGATAAGAATTCACTCTAAAGAAATTCTTATTTGTTGAAGATACTTTAAGCGGTCAAAGATGCTCAAGATATTTTATCTATCTATCTTCTTGAATCAAGTTATCCTTTAAATATGTTTTTGAAGATCAAGTTATATCTTTGAAGTCAACAATATGGTCAAATGACGTTCAAGTAAAGACTTTTGTTTCAAGGTTCATTTTAAGGTGAGATCAACTGAGTTTCTATATGCTTTGAAAGTTATTAGTTGGGATAATTATGTTAGATCCGTTCAAAACCTTATGATTTTTACCGATATAGAAGAACAAAACTCTAAAATAATTTCTATAAGTCGATATAGCATCAACTTGTATCCCTTAAACCCATATCTAAATACAATTATGAGAATGAAGACGGAATTTTCCATTGAAATCGTTGAAGGTTTCAGATATGTGATCTTCTGATGTAGAGTTCTTTAGGGTTCCTTAAATCTCCTCCGATAGGGATGAAGAGAGAAAACCTCATAAACCTTATTTTATTCGTACTCTACAAATGGGGACCATGACCCATTTAAATAATCCTAGGGTTATTCCTTAGTTTTCAATATTCTAACTTGACCTCTCATCAAATTAGATATTGACTTACATTATCTACACAATAACTTTACCTTTCATGACATTTATGCTTTTAGCCACTAACTTAATATTATATTAATTAGACCCCTTTAAATCTTGACTAATTAAAATAATGACACTAACACCTTAAGTGTTACATTTGTGACCCAAAATTCTAACAATCTCCCACTAGTCACATATGTAACTTTACACATGTGTTAGACTTTATGAGCTTAAAATTTGCCATATATTCTTCAAGGATATTCAAAGTATCCCTCCATTAGTCATACCAATATATAAAATCAAGGTGATTTTCATTATATCAATCATAACTAAACACATCAATGATCACCAATAGTGAGACAACTAAATAACATAGATCCATCATGAAATGTGTAGAATGAAAATCACATGAAGTTAGTCTTTATATGTCGATTTTCAACTGGTCCTACTTTACTGTAGTTGAGATCATTCAATAACTTTATTGTATAAAATGTGAACTACTGAATATCAAACTTTATTAATTCAAAAATACCCAAAATCATAATATGCATACATAATACCAAACACAGAACATACAATTCATAATCGACTAACTCCCACTAAACCAAAGACTCCTCTAATGATAAAATACCAATACGAGCAGTGTGCTCATGAAAGACTTTGGGTTGAAGACCTTTTGTAAGAGGATCCGCTATCATGGAGTTTGTCCCCAAGTGTTCTATAGAAATCTGTCTATTTTATACCTTTTCTTAACAGCTAGGAACTTAATGTCAATATGTTTTGATTTAGTCGAACTCCTATTATTGTTGGGATACAAGACGGCTGATTTGTTGTCACAGTATAACTTAAGTGGCCTTTCAATTCATTCCATAATATGCAGCCTAGTGACAAGACTCCTCAGCCAAATCCCATGGTTGGATGCCTTATAACATGCTATAAACTTTACTGCCATGGTGGATGAAGCCGTATGAGTTTACTTAGCACTACGCCAAGAAACTGCACCACCAACCAACATGTAAATATAGCCTGAAATGGATCTTTTACTGTCTTAGCATCTAGCAAAATCTGAGTCAGAGTATCCAGTGATCTCTAACTAGTTTGACCTCATATATGTGAGCATATAGTCTTTTGTTCTCTTTAAATACCTCATAACCTTTTTGGATGCTTTCCAATAATCCATTCTTGTATTACTCAAATATCTTCCTAACATCCCAACTATGAACACAATATCCGGACGCGTGCAAACTTGGGCATACATCAGACTCCTTACTGCTGACGCATAAGGAATCTTTTGCATTTCTTGAATTTCTAAGTTTCCTTTTGGGCACTGACTGAGATTGAATTTGTCTCCCTTAGAAATTAGAGTATCTCCTGATTTACATTCCTGCATGCCAAATCTTTTCGATATAGCTCATTTGTGATAATCCTAAAATACCACGAGATCGGTCTCGATGTATCTGAATTCTTAATACAAAAGAGGCGTCACCAAGATCTTTCATTTCAAAGTTTCTTGATAGAAATTTCTTAGTTTTGTGCATCATTCCTATATCATTTGCGGCAAGCAGTATGTCATCTACATACAAGACCAAGAAAATGTACTTGCTCCCACTGAATTTGTGATACACACAATCTTCAACAACATTCACCTCAAAACCAAATGAGAGAATTACTTCGTGAAACTTATGATACCACATACGAGACGTTTGCTTTAGTCCATAAATGGATTTTTTCAATTTGCAAACCATATTCTTTGAGTCTCCTGACAAAAAGTTTTCTGGTTGCATCATATAGGTTGTTTCATCAACGTTGCCATTGAGGAAAGTTGTCTTGACATCCATTTGATGGAGTTCCAAATCATAATGTGCAACAAGAGAGATGATTGTCCTAAAAGAGTCTTTCAATGAAACCGGAGAGAAATTCTCTTTAAAGTCAATCCTTTCCTTTTGAGTATGCCCTTAGCCACAAGAAGAGCCTTATACCTCTCAACATTACCGTTAGAATCATGTTTGGTCTTAAAAATTCATTTTCAACCAATGAGTTTCACACCTTCTGGTAATGGAACAAGTTCCCAAACTTTATTGTCTTGCATGGACTTATACTCCTCTTTCATTGCTTCAATCCACTTTTTCGAGTTGGAATCCTGCATGGCTTGACGGAAGTTGATTGGATCATCTTCCGTCATACCATTATTTTCCTCATGTTCTTGGAGAAAGACTATGTAATAATCCGGAATAATATTTCTCATTTCTCTAGTGGATCTCCGCAAAGATATTGGTTCTTGTAACACTTGTTCTTGAGGATTTTGAGTTTGTTCTTCATGAATTACCAAATCATCTTGAGTTTGAGGAATTGCAACAATGTCTTGTGCAGGTTTCATACTTGCTTGATCAAAAGCAACTATATAAGTCGGTTATAGAATTGTTATCGATTCTTCCTCTAAGACAAAGTCTTTAACCTTATTATTCCCCCCAAACTCAATATCCTCAAAGAATGTGGTTGTTCCCGTCTCAAAAATTGAATTTAATTTGGGATCATAAAATTTGTAGCCCCTAGATCTTTCAAAATAATCAATAAAGTAGCTACTCATTATTCGAGAGTCCAAATTCTTTTCATTTGGTCTATAAGGCTTTTCCTTAGCTGGACATCCCCACACATAAAAATGTTTAAGACTAGGCTTTCGCCCGGTCCAAAGCTCATAAGGTGTTTTGCCAGCTGCTTTTGTTGGTACTCTATTTAGAATATAAGCTGCAATCTTTAGTGTCTCTCCCCAGAGTGACTCTAGCAAGGTAGAATGACAAATCATACTCCTTACCATATCTTTAAGAGCCTGATTTCGTCTTTCAGGAACACTGTTCATGCTAGGAGATCCTGGCATGGTGTACTGTGGAATGATTCCATATTCCTCTAGGTATTTAGCAAAAGGCTATTGACGTTGTTCACCTAAACCGTCATATCTACCGTAATATTCACTGCCACGGTTAGATTTGACTTTCTTAATTATTTTTTCAAGTTGATTCTCAACTTCAGACTTAAACAATTTGAGCACGTCCAATGACTAAGACTTTTCATGTATAAGAAATATGTACGCATATCTAGAATAATCGTCTATGAATGATATAAAATATTGTTGACCATTTCAAGAAGGTGTTGGAAATGTTCCACAAATGTTTGTATGTATCAATTCTAAGACATATGTAGCTCTATATGCACCAAATTTATTTGTTTTGGTTTGTTTTCCTTTAACGCATTCAACACAAGCATCAAAGTTTGTGAAGTCAATAAAATCTAAAATTCCATCTGACACTAGTCGCTCAATTCTATTTTTAGAGATGTGACCTAGGAATTTGCGCCATAATGTTCCTGAATTATTATCCTTAATTTTATGCTTAGCGCCACGTAATTCCACATTCAAGGATTCGCCATAGGTAGATATTGTGTCAAGTAAATATAGATTATCATGACCCATAAGTGAATCAGTCCCAACAATATTTGAATTGAAAGACAGCTTGAACATATTATTTCCAAATGAACAAAAATAACCTGATTTGTCCAAATAAGAAACTGAAATCAAATTTCGTCTAAATGACGGAACCACAAAAGTGTCTTTCAAATCCAAATAAAATCCAGTACACATTAATAATCTAAAATGCCATATAGCTTCCACCTTCACCGACTTGCCATCTCCAACATAGATGTATCTTTCAACATGATTTGGCTTATAATAGTTCAGGCAACCTCTCATTGAAACACTGATACTAGTAGTTGCACCAGAGTCTAACCACCAAGTGTTTTCAGATACTGAAGCTAAATTGACCTCAGGACAAACCAAACCATTACTCATGCGATTGGAGCGATCCCACTTCTCATAATCTTTCCTCTGTCCAGAGGTACCAAATTCCATAGGAGAAAGAGGTTGCCTCATCCTAAATGAAAGGTCAAGATCCGTGCAGTCAAGAACAACTTTCATGTGTCTTATTCCAATCCTTAAAATCTATCTCATTCAGGATCTGAACCTTATTCATATTAGCAAATATTGAAGCAATTGCAGCTGAAAAAGAACAAAAAGTAAACATTTTAAATATACTCACATAAATAAAAATTGAATCATCAATGTTGTTCAAATAAAGTCATAACCCATCTCAAGATATCCAGTGCACCACCAATATGAAGTCTTTGGACAGTAATATCGACTGCTAGTGGTACTCTTGTCGTAACGATCAAACATTGATAATAAAAACATGTAGAATAATAAACTCTTCTTTGGATTGATTTATTATTCACATGTAGGACCTCATAATTATCACATGTTTACTATCACAGACGCGTATGAAAATCGGTCAACCATCAATTGTCCTTTGGGTCAATTGATACTCGCATGGACAAACATACATACAAACCATAAAAAATATTTATCATTTTTCATAAGCAATTGTTATAAAAGAGGTCACTTTTCTGACTTTTTTATTTCAACTACTTACCTAAAACAGTTAAGTTACTTGATAAAAATATAATGCTTAGCCATATTTGAACAAAATTGAACTAAAGAAAAATTAAAATTAAATTCGAATAAAAAACCCCAATGCACTTTACTGTAATGTTACACACTGCTACGACATTGGTACTGCTGCAGAAGTGTTGGTTGTTTGGTACAACAACTCTATATATAACATTATCCTTTGATATGTATCTAAGGGAAATTTACATAGGAAATATTTATTTGATAAAAAAATATAATATTTAATAATGATTAGAAAATAAACAGAAGAAAACAAAGAGATAAGGATGAATCTATTCATCCAACAAAATGACTATTATTTGGAGATTATAAGTGGCAAAGAGTATTCTAGTCAAAACAAACAAAAGACACTAGTATAATAATAACAAAAGAGTGTAAGAGCAAAAAGTTTATGTATAATAGCAAATAAAATTGACGATAAATTCAACCTGACATTTCATTTCAGATTCAAGATTTTAAGCAAAAAAAAATTATAAGATAAAAGAGGATCTCAATTTTAGAACCCTAATAAAAAAAACCTCATAAACACAACATATATTGATTTATACAATTGGAAGATCAAAGGATCCTAAATAACCCCAAAACAAAATTGAATCAGATATGGGTGACTCTGATACCACTTGTTAGACCGTTCAAAACCTTATGATTTCTACCGATATAGAAATCAAGAACACAACTCTAAAATAATTCCTATAAGTCGATGTAGCATCAACTTGTATCCCTTAAACCCATATCCGAATATATTTATGAGAATGAAAGTGGAAGCGTACCTGAATTTGCCATTGAAATCGTTGAAGGTTCCAGGCATGTGTTCTTCCGATTTGTAGAGTTCCTTAGGGTTCCTTGCCATAAAGAGCTTTCTTCAGTTTGTACACATGATCTGGAAAAGTGGGATCAACAAACCCTTTTGATTGTTCAATATACACCTCATCTTCTAAGTACCCATTCAAGAAGGCATTTTTCACATCCATCCGAAATAGCTTGAATCTTAACAAACATGCAACTCCTAGTAATATTATAATGGATTCAAGACGAGCAACTGGGGAAAAAGTCTCATCAAAGTCAACTCCTTCAATTTGAGTGTACCCTTGAACCACAATTCTAGCCTTATTTCTGGTGACAAATCCATTCTCATCAGATTTATTCTTATAGACCCACCTTGTGCCAATGACATTAGTTTCTTCAAGTCTAGGAACTAAATCCCAAACTTCATTCCTCTTAGCCTGCTCTAATTCTTCTTGCATGGCATTAATCTAAAATTCATCAATTAGAGCCTCTTTCACATTTTTGGGTTCAATCTTAGTGACAAAGCAAACATTGGATACCACCTCCCTTGATCTAGTGATAATCCCTTCATTAGGATTTCTTATGATGATTTCCTTGGGATGATATTTCTGAATTCATATAGATGGGCCTTTGTTAGCTTGATTATCATCAAAATCCATAGTTGCATCTTCATTGTTGTTATCATCATCGACCATATTTCCTGAGGTGCCAAATAGATGGGATGATGTCTCAACATCATCTTTGACATCTTTATGCTTCTCCATAGTAGAATCATCGATACAACATTAATAGACTCCATCATGGCCTTGATTATTATGTTGAAAACTCTATGGGCTCTGTTGTTGATGGAGTAACCCAGAAATATCCCTTCATCACTCTTGGGATTCATTTTCCTTCTTTGCTCATAATTAGCCAGGGTGTAACATTTACTTCCAAAGACATGAAAGTACTTGAAAATAGGCTTCCTTCCTTTCCATAATTCATAAATAGTGGTTGTAGTACCAGTTCTTAAAGTAACCCTGTTATGAATATAATAGACATTATTCACTGCTTCAACCCAAAAATGGTATGGGAGATGCTTAGCATGAAGCATGACTCTAATAGACTCTTGAAGGATCCTATTCTTTCCCTCAACAACTCCATTTTTATGAGGAGTAATGGGAGAAGAGAATTCATGAATGATACCTTCAGAAGAGCAAAAATCAGCAAACTTGCTATTATCAAATTCCTTTCCATGGTCACTCCTAATTCTGACAATTTTGCTTTCCTTTTCTCATTGAAGCTTTTGACATAATCCTTCAAACATTTCAAAAACATATGATTTTTCCATGATGAAGTGCACCCGGGTGAACCTTGAAAAACCATCAACAACATAAGCATACCTTTTTCCATCGATGCTTTTAACTTGCATAGGGCCCATTAAATCTATGTGAAGTAGTTCCAAATTTTTTGAAGAAGTCAGATGTTGGATCTTCGGGTGTGACATCTTGGTTTGCTTTCTAATTTTACACTCACCATTAATTCTACCTTTATCTATCATGAGCTTGGGAATTCCTCTAATAGCTTCTGTAGATACAATCTTTTTCATACCTTTCAGATGTAAGTGACCAAGCTTTTGGTGTCACAACTGAACTTCATTTTCCTTGGACATCAAACATGTGGAAGGATAGTTTGTTGATTGAGGTGTCCATAAATAACAGTTATACTTAGATTTGGCTCCCCTCATCAGAACTTGATTCTTCTCATTAGTAAACAAGCATTCAAGTTCAGTGAAATTGACCTTCAGAACTTCATCACACAACTGACTTATGCTTATCGAATTTGCAGTCAAACCTTTCACAAGAAGCACATTTTCAAGACTAGAGAATCATGTACAGGCTAGTCTTCCAACTCCTTTAATTTCTCCTTTGGCACCATCACCAAAAGTAACATAACTTGTGGAGTATGACTTAATATTCACTAGAAATTTTTCCACTCCAGTAATATGTCTATAACTCCCAGTGTGAAAATACCAATCCTCTCTAGCTGAAGCTCTGAGGAAAGTATGAGCAATAAGAGAAGTGGTAGCTTCCTTGAGAACTCACTTCCTAGTAGTTTTAACCACTGTATGATTAAACCTAAGTTGTGATGAAACTTTTGGGTATCCATAAAGTCTAAAATAGAAAGGCTTAATATGACCAAATTTACCACAGTAATGGCATCTCCAATGCAAGCCATTGCTCCCAGATTGAAAGTTCTGATGTTTGACATGATGTTGTGACATTTGAATTTTCATCCTTGGCTCATGCTTCCTTCTAGGAGGGATAAATTTTGTTACTTAAGTGTCTCCTTTCAGAGGTTGATCATCAAAGCCTATACCCTTTAACTAACCAGCCTTTTTCCAACTTGAAGAATTTCACCTAACATATCAGAATCATTGTTCAACATTTTGACAGACTTGGTCATACTTTCAATTTTGGAGGTCAATAGAGTTGCCTCATCCTGCATACTATAGATGTTGGACAAATATTCCTCTTTTTTAAACTGAAGTTGAGAAATAGCTTCTTGTTGCGTGTCACTTCTGATGCATAGATCTTTGTAAGAAGCAACCAGTTCAGTATATGGAGTTTCTTCATCATAGAAGTCTTCATCAGATGTCCATCTTCCACTTAGAGTAGATACATGTTTGGCTGATTCATCCTCACTTTCACTTTCATCATCACACCAAGAAATTGTCAACCCCTTAGGTTGTTTCTTGAGATAAGTGGGACATTCTGCTCTAATATGTCCAAATACTTCACATTTATGACATTGAACCCCTTTATTTTGATTGGACCTTTCTACTGTTCATGCTTTTCTTTGAGAATCATAGTTCTTGCTAGTGTCAGGACCGACGTTTTTGACATTAGGTCTTAACTTCCTCTCCATTATCTTCAGCATCTAGTTAAATAGTCTTCCAAGTAGAACAATGGCATTGGACATTCCTTCATCAGTATCTAGGTCACATTCATCCTCTTCATCATCACTGTTGGAGACAAAAGTTATGCTTTTGTTCTTCTTTTTAGTTTTGTCATTAATAGTAAATTCAAAGGTTTGAAGTGACCCCACGAGTTCATCAATTCTCATGCTGCTGATATTTTAGAATTCTTCAATAGATTTAACCTTAATATCAAATCTCTTAGGAAGAGATACGAGAATCTTCCTAACCAGTTTTTCTTCTGATATCTTTTCTCCCAAGGCACTAAAAGCATTAGCTATTTCAAGAACATTCATGTGAAAACCATGAATAATTTCATCCTCCTTCATCTTTAGATTCTCAAATCTTGTAGTAAGCAGCTGAAGTCTATACATCTTCACCTTAGATGTACCTTCATGAGTAGTCTTCAAAATTTTCCCAAGAATCTTTAGCCACGGTGCATGTATTTATTAGCCTAAACATACTTTTGTCAACTCCATTGAATAGAGTATTCAAAGCTTTGGAGTTTCCAATAGCATTCTCATCTTCTTCCTTGGTCCAGTTTTCTTCAGGCTTAAGAGTTTTCTTTTCATCTTCATCTTCAACCATAGGATGTTCTCAACCCTTGATGATAACTTTCCAAGTTTTGATATCTAAAGATTTTAGGAAAGTCGTCATTTGTGTCTTCCAATAGTCATAGTTGGTGCCATCTAAGATGGGGAGTCTGTTCACATTTCTTCCCCCTTCCTTTTCCATAATGCCAGGAAAAAAATTCTCCCTGGAGCTCACCTAAAAGCATAATAGCGTGACCTGCTTTGATACCAATTAAAATTCTGGCACACATAATCTAGATGTTGAGTAAGATGTCATGACACTGGATCAGAACAACACAAACACTTATGTAGTAAAAATAAATACTTGAATGTAAATAACACAATCAACTGTCAACCCATTTCGGTGCAATCTCACCTACATCTGGGGGTATCCAAGCTAGGAAAAAAATCCACTAATAGTATTAGTTTGAAGCCACAACAAATAACCTAAGGTTTATAAGCTTATCAACAATAAAGAACACTGTAAGTCACATTCTAAAGACACAAAAAATACACTTTTTATTTAAAAACTTATGAGTGATTACAATTCAAAACTCAATTCAATTCAAGTACTTAAAGGATACATGAATGACTCAAAAAAGTACAAACAACCCAGTCCAACTCAGATATCAAAAGACAAAAGAGAGGATCACAAAGAACAAAGACACGTTAAACCCTAATACCTTTTCTTTTAATACACGTATTCTCCTCTAATGCATTAAGTTTATGTATAAAAACAGGGAGAAAGAATGAGTACTGACTTGTAAAAACATAGGGAAAGGAGTATTTATGTATCATGCTAGAACAATACAGCCTATTGTTAAGCATGAATCATGCTAGAACAATACAGCCTACTGTTACACCAAGAAAAAACATAGGGAAAGGAGTATTTATGTATAAAAAAAGGGAGAAAGAATGAGTATTGACTTGTAAAAAAAATTGATAGGAAAATTTGAGGATTTAATTTGGTTTGGTTGTTCTAATACTAAACTCCGATACAGTTTCGGATTCTAACGGGGTTTACACACACTCACCACGCTACAAAACATGACCACCGAAACCAGCAAGGACCCAAAATCTGTCTACGATTTCACTCTCAAGGTTACCTTCTCTATCTACCATCTCTTTCCATTCACTTCACTTTCTTCTTCTTTTCTGGTTTCACTTAACTACAACTCTTTGTTTATATGTATCTGCAAGACTGCAACCATGTGAATCTGCAGTAATATTGATAATTTTAAAGCACTTTTTGTTGTTTTTTTCACTTGCAGGATGGTAAGGGAAATGATGTAGATCTTGCTACATACAAAGGAAAAGTCCTTCTCATTGTTAACGTTGCTTCCAAATGGTATATTCAACCCCTTCTCTTCATTTCATTTTAAACCCCCAAATTGTATATAATATTACAACTTTGTTTGTTTTGTGTTGATTTGATTGAGGCAGTGGCATGACCAACTCAAATTATGTGGAGTTGAATCAACTATATGACAAGTACAAACACAAAGGTTTCTAATTAATAACACTACATTCTTGTTTTGAGAATTGATGTTAACATGTTGTTACATGTATTTCTCTCTCAATTAGATGACTGAACTGGTAACTTGATTAGGGTTTGAGATTCTGGCATTTCCAAGTAATCAATTTGGTGAGGAAGAACCTGGAACCAATGATCAAATATTGGATTTCGTCTGCACTCGCTTCAAATCAGAATTCCCCATCTTTGATAAGGTATTTGTTTCGTGAGGATGAACCTGGAACCAATTTTGTCTAGAGATGCCTATGTTGAAGGTTAAATTAAATACTAGAGAGTAGATATTTTGTATCTCTGCATTATGTTTGGTGCTTGTTTTAATTATTGTGTCGGGTGATTTATAACAATTTGAGAAAGTAGAATAATTGAGTATGATCGCGTGTGGCTTTCAATAAACCAAAACCTTGTTGATCTTCATCTGGTTTATAAACTATGTGAACAATAATGAACTTAAAATGTTGCTTGACTAGTTGTTGTTTGTTGGATAAAGATTATTAGATTACTGATATTCTGAATTGACTTCTGCTAAAATGCTTTGAATTGAAGGACTGATATCAATATGCACAAATTTACAAGTTCATGTTCATGTTTGTGCTAGATTGAAGTGAATGGAGAGAACTCTGCTCCCTTGTATAAATTCTTGAAGTCGGGTAAATGGGGAATTTTTGGGGATGATATTCAGTGGAACTTTGCAAAGTTTCTAGTTGACAAGGATGGCCAAGTGGTGGATCGATATTATCCCACAACCTCTCCTCTTAGCCTTGAGGTACATGGAGTATTATTAGTCGAAACTTCATGGTTTTTTTTTACATATGTCAATATCAATTCATATGTGGTTTATGTTAACTACGTAATTCTTCTGGCGTCTTATTGTGTTGCAGAGAGACATCTCTAAACTACTTGGTGTTGAATGAATGCATACATGAATTCAGCTCGGAATGGAAGAGAGGATTACTGTCTTCTTGAATATTAAAGCATCACTTGTTGACTTTAAATAATGTTTCCCTTTTGAACTCGTAATGTTTGTTATGTACAATGGATTGGTTTCTAAAATAAATTGCTCATTGTGTTTCTAATAATTTTCTTATCATTCTTAAAATTCCTAGAAATATTTTTCCTTCGAGAAATTATGCACACGCGTGATTGTCATGAACTAAAGAAACATCATTGTTGCATTGAACCATACTTGGTGATTAGTTACAAACTCGTCAAAGTTGATGCATTAGTCAGCACTGAGATCATAATCACTATAAATTACAAAATGTGCAAAGTTGATGCATTAGTCAGCACTGAGATCATAATCACTGTAAATTACAAAATGTGCAAAGTTGATGCATTAGTCAGCACTGAGATCATAATCACTGTAAATTACAAAATGTGGCGAAACACGATACTTGCATCAATATATGGCAGGGTTGATGAACCCAATCAAGTATGACAAACAAGTGTCATCATCTAATGTAATCAATCAATACAAGTTGGTTTAGACATTGGACTCTAGACTAATGTCACACAGAACATTATTTTGTTCTCAAATTTCATAGAAGGAAGATATCATTATCAGTACTCTAGAGTAATACTTAGTAATACATAATAAGAAACAGATATAAAACAATGACATAGCCAAACACTATCTGCAGTTTCTAAAGTAGGATTTTAGAACTTGACGAACTCAAGACAATGTTGGATGAATCAAGAATAGAATCATAAATGATTCTTTTGTTTAAGCATGTAAGTGAAAACTTGTCACCCTGCAATGGAGATAACAAGCTAAGTCACACAATGCTCTCAAACTCAAGCTAATTTACAACAGCATGTATATACAAAACTGCCATCTCTTCAATTTCACCCTCGCGTCAAGTCAATGCCGGTATGTGCGGGTACGCTTTTCATGTCCGATGGTTGTGATCCCGGCCACATACCCGTTGGTGAAGAGATGTAGTTTTGACCAGGTGGAGCACTGGCTGGGGAACCTAGGTTATCATTATGAGGCTCAGAACTTTCCCCATTGGTAATCATTCCTTGCTTGGTCTTCACCTTCGAGCCACCGCCATATACAAAACTGCACACAACCAACTGCACATCGAGCAATAAAGCACTTAAATATTAGCATCTCTGTCAACAACCCATTTTTTAAGACCTTGAGTTGTTTTGACATATTGTTTCGGTATTGACAGCATAAATTAGTATGCAAAAAGAAAAATAACCAATATTGAAATTCTAGCATAGATTTTAGGGCAATCAAGAATATACCTGTATTGGGCTTCCAGCAATAAGCATAGCAACACTGCCACCAATAACATGACCATCACGGCTAGAAAGAGAAACACTTATGCCACCCGTTCTGTTCGTTGGTCCACCATCTTCAGATACTAAGTAAGAACCGGATAAGCTTAATATTTGGAATTTTCCCTGCAAAAAAAGAAAAATAACGGTTCTTAGTAAACCATAATAACCAATATTGAGCACTTTATGTTGTACAGTATTAGTTAGTGATTTAACCTCATAAGTTACACCGGCATTGGTAGAAGCAGGCTGTCGCAGAGTAACTTTAGAAGCTATCCCAGTGCCCGACAAGATACATAGAGCCCTTGGTCTCTGCTGTGATAATGACAATAGTTTTGCTGCAATGTCCTGAAAAAAATCAAAATTTATCATCACAGAACAAATTGACGTGCGGCAATAGGTATAAAAGTAATTATACTGCACTTGTAATATATTATCAGTATTGCATCTAATTGACAAAAGTACTACAAACAAAATAAGAATAGAAAATCAATGTTGTTAATAACAAGAAGAATATAAAAACCTCGCCAGCTGCAATGGTGATAACGTGAGGCGAAAAAGCCAGCCCTGCTGAACTGGTCATCCAATCACCTAAGAAAGTGATGAGCAAGATGTTAATAGTCCCACATGCCAAAATAATAAATAAATAAATAAGTTACATGAGTGGAAAAGGTGCAAAACTTTGTCCAGTTATTTTATGAATATCTTAAATCCAGAAGTGTGAAACCTGGACTGAATTATCAAAGTCAGCACACAAGTCCAACATCAGAAATCAAAATCATTATGACGGCAGCTTGTTTCAATACATTTCCCCGAAATCCGATTATTTCTTCTATGTTTACTTAGATTTTCAAAGTAGAATTCATTACCAACAAGTAACCATGGAATACAAAACTAAAGAATAGAGTGTCAATAACCCAGCTTACAGTAAACATGAATCTAAACAAAATATTCATCAGGTATTTGAATTTCAATATATGCACTAAAATTACCATTCTCATACACAAATTGCAAATCCAATCAACAAGAAATTATCAATCAAACACAAATATACCTAATGCAGCTAGCTGCTGCTTCCTTCCAGATCCCCGAGGACGTCCTCTACCACGCTTCTCGGAAGGTGTACCCGAGTCTTGAGTGGAATTGGCAGGGGCAGACATTGGAGTCAGTTTCAAAGACGCAGATCCATCGGGTCCGTACTTCCGTGGTCTCCCTCTTTTCTTTTTCACAGGCTCACTAGAAGGTGCCCCGGAAGATGCACCAGCACTAATTTCATGATTAAAATCGGCATGAGGCTGAGGCTCCAACGAAAACATGGAACTACTGTCACCATTACCACCCTGAGTCCTAACATTTGGCTGAGCTATGATACCATTGTTTGGCAACGCTCTGAATCCAGGAGGTACTTGGAACCCACCAGAGCCAGACCCTGCGGCCTCAACCCCTCCTCTATGCATGTAATATGAACCAGGACCACCAGAGAATGCCATAGCCTCTCTCCCATCCATGCATTTACTATGAGAAGAGTACCTATGCAATTATGTTAAAAACCCTCTTCAATCTTCTAAAACCTAACTTCTTAAATACACAGATAATAAAAGGGGTTAAACTAGATTTACTCCTAATAATGAGGCAAAGATGAAAAGATTGAAATTTTACCTAAAAATAAGGGGATCTAAATTCTAAAACCTAATATCACTACGAATCTAAGAACCCCTACAAAAGATCAAGCTCTTACCCAGAAGAAGAAGGGGAGGAAAAAAAACGTTTTTTTAGAGCTGAAACATTGCAGCTACAGAAAATCAATTATAGAGGAAACTAAAAAATGTAGGAAAATCAGAAGCTTGGGAAAATCAGAACACAAAACCCCAGATTTGAAATCTAGGGTTTAGATAGAATAATGCAGGGGTATGAGTAGTTAAAGGGGAACAGAGAAAAAGGAGGAAAAGACAAAGAGTTTGAGTTTGAGTTGGGAAATGGGAAGAGGAAGAAAAAAATGAATTATAAAAAAAAGGGCTTTTTAAAAGGGGTATGTGAAGTGTATTGTGTGTGAAACAGATGGGTGAGTTATAGTAAAAGAGTGTTTCTTTAATGGTTTTTGTTTTGTGTTTGTAAGTTACAAGTGACTAGTCATGACTCACAAGTGAGAAGGGAGTGGTGTGGTGTGGAAGTATCTTCTGACCAAGAAGGCAGAAAGATTTAATTGAGGAGGAAAAAGTAAAGATAGCAACAAAAGAAGACTAGCAGGGACGGCAAAATAGTGGGCATTGGAGGGAAATTGTGGCCTACCAAAGTACCAAAACTCATCTCCTTTTCAAAAGTACTATAGGTTTTCAACCTCTTGTTATTTGCATATTTTATTTGTGTTGAGAGAAGTGTGTATTATAAAACATATGAAATGAAAATTAACTTATAAGGGTAATTACACTTCAAATGTAGTTGTAGGAATTTTCTTTCTAACATTTAGATTATACTTTTGTTCATTAAATAGAATGAAATAGAATAATCTTCACGGGAATATTAATTATTGATTTTTTCTTAGACCTTTAAAGATGATAACAACTTTGTAAATATTTGTGCATAGAATAGTCAGTCGTATTTTGAAACACGTTGCAATAACATGTTTCTTATAGTCATGTGATCGTTTCCGTTTCCGGAGGTGGGCGTTGAAATGGTCAATTGGTCGACCCTTGCTATGATTCACAATCTCATGAACCATGAAGATGATTTATTTCAATATGAAGGTGAAACTCTTTAACACAACGAGTGTATGCAACAGAAAAAGAAAGGTCACACAAATATTACCTGTATTAAAACTGAAACGGACAATGTTGAGGAACAGAAAAGAAAAAGTGACATTTATCTTAATCGTTTATAGCTGCAAAAATTGTCTAAACTCTACGTACACTTCAAAATATTATGGTTGTTTTTTTAGTTCATTTCATAATCATGTTATTAATTAGTCTAACATAATTGGTTAGCTACAAGAAGTACGAAATATATTTTAAATTAAAATTTGTGTAGTTACCGAAGAAGCTAGAAATATCACAAGAATTAGGTTGAATTGTGACCCTTTTAAATTTTAGTTTTAGTTTAATAAAACCCACAGTCTCTCAAGGAATTATTGGAGAAGAAAGGTTAGAGTAAATCTCATATAATATTTATTGTTGTGTGTGTAAGAATATTGTTAGAAAAAGATTTGTTCTTGACATATTCTCTTTTACTTTTGATAATAACAAAAGTATTAAAAGAACAATGGTTTATTTGATGTGTGTTTTATTTATGCAGGTTCTTGTTCTTTTATATAAATAATCAGAATCTGTTTTATTTAGACACACTTGGGACTTGCTTCATTGCTAGCTTCTGGTGACAGAGTCTGAAGAACAATTGCTAGTGTGGCTTGGCGCAAACTCTGAGTTGAAGGCCTTAGCATTCAGACGAGTTACTACACTTGGTAATTGTATATCAACATCTAGTATCATTCAGAGTTGGTGATAAAACTGTGGATTTTTCGTACTGCAGAAAGCAAGTTGTACTGTCTTATCAGCTTGTCAGCTAAAGTCTACAAGATTGCAAGGCTCAAGAAAGGTTGACACGATCTACAGACGTCTGCTCCCAACTGCTCTATCAGTACAAAGCCTTTTGAAGACTCAAAGGTTAAACGTGTTACACACTGGATTCAGAATCGGACGTGCATCCATCTTTAACGTCTCTTGTATTATGGAGTAAAAGCAAAGTTACTTGATCAAGTCACTTCCTCAACGGCTAGTTTTTGAAAATGCTATATATATGGTTGAAGATTCAAGTTTGAATCTTAACAAAGATTCTTCTAATGAAGGATTAACAAGATTAAGTAATTATCAACTCTAATGTAATATGCAGATTTTCTGTTTTAGGTTGTAATTGTAAAAGCCTTAAGACTTTTTACCATTGTATATATTAGAAATCTTAAGTGCTTTAGGTCTTTGTTATGGTGATCACCCGTACCTCTAATGCGTGCATCATGTACAGCTTGTTTTATATTTTGTTGAGCCTTCAATAGTTTAGATTAAGTCTCTTGTTATGTACTTGAGCAAAAAGTCTTGTCTCATTAGGATTCAAGTAACAAGTCTTGAGCCAAGATGCTTAAGTCACGTAAGTATCATTGCTTAAGTGTTTGAGTTGTGAAAGTTTTATTCAACTAGTCTGATTGAGCAAGGGGAAGTCTTCATCTAAGGGACGTAAGCAAGAAGTCTCGAGTGTCGTTGATCGGAGGAGAGATGTAACTGCAAGTGCACAACCTATCGCATAGTTTTAAAAGATATTGATCCCACAGAGATCAATAGTCAAAGATCTATTATTTTCAATTGTTACGGTGTTTATCTAAGACGAGTGAAATAGTTAATGGGAACGAAACAAAATAAAAGAATTAAAAAAAAACAGATGAATAACAATGTTGAAATGTAATTCACATCAATCGACAATGCTCTGATTGTCTCTACTAAGTTACTTACGGGACAATGTTTCCTATTTAGAAAATAATTAATTCAATAGGAATTGTCGTTTCCGCGTATTCAGAACCGAGTTTCACTCTCTAATTTATACCTTTCATTTGTCACATATGGAAGGCACTTACCGCGTCAAAGTAGTAAACTCAATTTAAAGAAATTAGACTTTTAACTTAATAGAAAAGTGATTTTGATTGGAAAGTTTAACTAATAAGAGTTCCTGGCTCTCGCTCAGGGAACCGGGTCCTAAATCTATAAACGCGTCCGCAAATAGTTATAAAACCCCCTTCTAGAAAGGTTAAAGCTTCCTAATTAATTAACAAAGTGCTTTCGCGATATTTGTTAACCAAAGACAAACCAATTTTAGTCTTTAATGTCTGACGACTTTCGATCTTACTCAACATTTTCACTTAATGACTTTCGTGAAGCCAAATTAAAATAAGCTCAGAAAAATTGTGTTTAAATCAAAACAGCTCACAAAGGTAATCTTAAGGAGACAACATGTAGAACATCGTCTATTGACAATCCTCACATGACAACATTCAATAATTTAGCCAGACATCTTTAGGAAAAATAAAACATAAATGGTTTTGAGAGAAAAGGTAAACATAATGACGGGTAAAAATATTATGAAATTAATTAAGATGAAAAGGACAAATGCGATTAAATAAGACAAGGAAAATAAAGGCAAGACCGAGTAAATGTAAATGTTGAATGAATTAAAAACCTGCTCCAAACGGAGTCTTGAATCTGATATAAATTGCGATAACTTGAAATAAATCTTGAAGGAATGTAAATGACAAAAATAAAGTGCTCCAGAAATAAACTTGTACAAGGTACTCCAAACTTGATATAGACTCGATCGACAATGCAATAATCCTCCGATATGAAGTGATTATTGCTTTACAATTCGACAGTATATTGGCTTTAGTTTTCTTAAGCTTGAATACCCTAGAAAAAGGCATGAAAGAGGTATTTATAGGAGTCTAAAACCCTACAAATCACCAAGGAACCACTTCCAGTTCGTGGAGAGAATATAGGGACAGTTTATGGAGACTTGGAGACTAAGCATGGTCTGTCTCCAACCGTTTGGAATTTTTCAAGAGTGGCGACTACCACAACCTCATGGTGACCGCCATGCTCACAAAGTGGGCATGACTTGGTCATCCCACTAGTTGGTACGTGGAACACCCATGGCACCTCTAGAATGAACGACATGGTGGTCGCCATAGATGGAAGTCTGCTCCAATTCTTCGCTTTTCGTCCATTTCGCTTCATTTCTTCGCCCACAGCTCCTGATTAATAAATTTCCTAAAACAAAGGAAAAACACAACCACAATAGTGAAAATGGAATTAAAACAATAAGAAAATATGCATAAGTCAAGTCAAATAAATGATAGTTTGAGGTGTTTTCAAACTCTCCCACACTTGAACCATTCCTTGTCCTCAAGCAAAATGTTGAAGATTGAGAAACACAAGAACGAGGGAGGTTTGAATTGAGTTTCACATTTTGTTCCCTTTTGCGGAATTAAAAGAATAAATATAACAATGACAATAAAAATAAATGACACAATTATTTTTATCTTGGTTCACTGTTAACAAAGTTACTCTAGTCCACTCCTCAAGGTGATTTTGCCACATCACAAGGACTTAATCCAATAATCATCATTGAACCACGATGGATACCTTCCATTGTCTTCTTGAGAATCTTGTCATTCATTCGCCCCTCAAGGAATCAACCTCCAAGCCATTAACAACGACCTGGTCCTCTCAAGCATTTTGGTCATCACTCGACCGCTCAAGGAACAACATCCATTAAGCTGTTAAAAACAAACTCAGTCATCTCAAGCATTCTAGTCTTCACTCGACCGCTCAAGGAACAACACCTTTTTTAAGTATTTTCTTTGTGCACTAATATGCTTCTTACAAGCTGATTACACAGATGAAGTACATGAACACCTAAGTGTTGCTAAGCAAGATATGAGAAAAAACTCCTTGCTTTCTAATACAAAAAACTATCTAAAGGATGGATCTCTGAGAGATTATAAAACATTAGTTTTGTATTGCTTAGAAGCTTTCTTGATGAGAATTATGGCTTCTTTTCATGAGCTTTTAGTTTCTTTTGATTAACTCCTTCTTGAGCATATAATAATTCTTCCAGTTTAACCATCAAGATCAACTAAGTTACTATGCTTCACTTATTGATGTTTCACTTGACTAGTTTCACATGGCTTCAGCATGTTACATCGTTGTACGCACTCCAATTGTTTGCTTCAACTTCATCTTTATTAAGTATTCTTCATTTAAGCTTTAGCTTGTAGCATTTTCTTTAACACTTTGGCTTTGCATAGTAGTGTGATATCATTAGCAACTCGCTATCTATTATGTGCAAATCAATAAATCTTCAAGCTTCTTGATCTTCAATTTATAGAGCTTGAGAGAATAGATCCGTTGAAGGGTATTCCTAGAATCATATTCCAACAACAATATCCCAATGTTCAAGTGAAGGAATGGTCAACATCACTGTACAAAAAGCTGCTCCTGTGCCATTTTTTGAGGTAGAGGTAACGAAGTTTTAGTACTATTATATTCAGCTCAAAAACCATTCTCATCTTCAGTCTTCTAGCATCTTCAGAGGTTTCGGATATTAACCTGATGAAACGTGTTATAAAATAGTCTTTTTTTGTGTAATCTTCAGAACCGTAGTCTTTAGAATCTCAGATATTCGTTCAGCGAAACCTGGTCATAAGAATCTCCAGCACTTGGTTTCTTATAAGCATTATCTTCAGAGTCTTTAGAATTTTCTCTATCAGAACCTCATCTTTAGATTTCATTAAGCGCACTTTTGTCTTCAAAGTCTTCAGAACTTCGTTCATTCAGAACCTTGTCTTTAGAAACTCTTCAGAACTTGATCTTTATAAATGATGTCTTCAGAATCTTTAGAGTTTTTTTCACCAGAACCATGTCTTTAGAAACTTCAGAACTGTATCAATGTAAAGTGTAACACCCTTTTTCTACCCCAAAAATATTAAGGAAAAATAACACAGAAATCAGAGTGAATAAATAAATCTCATTAAAAAGCCACTAAAAGGGCGTACATTCCTCAGAGTCATCAAAATAGGTCCATACTCTGTAACTACGGGGTTTTCCCAAAGTACATCAAAACATCATAAACAGCGGAACTCAAAACATAAATCCAAGTTTTCCTCAAAAAGGGAAATTAATCAAAATAACGTCAACAATATAAAATCAACTCAAGGAACCCAACCTGATGTTACATATCAGAGCAAGACCCTCTAGGCTGACCAAAAGACTAGAACACTCAAAAACTTCAAAACTAACTCCTCGTCGGCGTCCACAGCTAAACTGGATCATCTGCACGTTACCCACGTAGAGGTAACATTCAAACAGGCAGGGTGAGTAAAACAATTCATAATAATCAATGTATAGCAATTAATGCATAAACGACATCATAATCATATTCAACACATTCATATCCTCAAATATGCCTTAAAGGCCACAACGTCATAATTTATACAAAAGACTCATAAATGCAATGCAACACAACCCAATGCATGTGGTACCAATCATCAAAACGCGATGGACACTGGGCCATCAACCCTCCATAGATCCCCATCAATAGGATCGATTCTACTAGAGAACTGGAGCACATCATAATACTTCACATCCGCACAGTGGGATTGAAGCCAAAGTAATCGAGGTCTTGAACCGAAGTCCGGATGCATATGAATGCATGATGCACACGTCACAATAATCCTCATAATAACATCATAAGTGCATCATCATTCATCATATTCGTCATATTCATCATATTCATCAAACGTCATAACTCATCCACATAGTCATCATCATCATCACATAAATCGTCATATTCCACATAACTCATCATAATAATCATTGTCATCACATAAATCATCACATCTCATGTTATCATATTGTCGTACCTCGAAAAAATACGATCCTCGCGATGGACGCGGAAAATAGTGTTCGAAACAGAGTCGCCACCGAACTTTATTCATTCCAAGGATGGAATAGGAAAATATCGATAAAACCTTTAAAGGGATAAGAACATGGTCATCGCAACCAATATTCTAGGTTCGGGAGTCGATTACACAGAGGGAAGGTATTATCATCCTCTACGTCCGTTGTACTCAACGGGAACCTCTTGATCGATTCGAGAGTAAAGTTAACTATGCTTGTTTGTTTTCTTCTAAGGTTTCTCCTATGGGGGGAATGAGTGGTTTTAAAATAGGGTGCTCGCCAAGGATTGTGGCCCTTGTGCCTATGTGTTGCACCCCAAAATTTGCCCTCACAATACAAGACTTTGTGTTCCAAGAAGGTTCACAAGGTTCACAAAATTCATAATTGGTCAGAAGAGTTGACAATTCCCTCAGACAATGCACCTCCTAAGCAGTGCATCCAAAACTAGGGTTTTGACTTTAATCAGGCTAAATGGACTTCCAAGACTTCAGATTTGGTCCCAGGGGCATTTCGGTCATTTCACGTGGGGTTTGTAATTTTGGGATTAAAGGGGAAGCGGATATTGCTAAGGTTATTTTGAAAGCGGGAACTCGGTTTGAGTTTTGGTCAGATTTAATCAGGTTACGGTAAAAGGTCAGTTAATATAAAGAGGGTGGGTCTCATTCACAATATTGTCCAATACAAAAAGGGAAGTGAGTTTAAATATTTGTGAATATCATTCGTAAATATTTATAATTTACAACTAAGAAGTGAGTTTAAATATTTTTGAAGCTTTATTCATAAGTATTTATAATTTACATCTAAGGGGTGAATTTAAATAATTTTTGAATTATTATTCATAGATATTTAAAATTTACGAATAAGAAGTGAATAAATATTTTTTTGAACTTTATTTCATAAATATTTAGTTTACAATTTGAAACAGACAAGTAAATTCAAACTTTATTCAAGAAATGCCATTGGTTTACAAGAGGATCCATTTACAACAAGTACATATATTAAGGAAATTCTAAGTCCTAAAACGTCTAAGTGGATCTTCACGATGCTCTTTCGATGTTCTTCACGAATCTTCCATTAACCTGCATAACAAAGAGAATACAACACAGAATGGAAAAGTGTTAGAGGTTGTTCGACACTCTCAGAACAATGTCATCATCGAGTGTCGGGAGTGGCACAACCGAAGCTGCGTCCAACCCCCGTTACCGATCTGTGCCATTGGCGACAGATCAGGTGGTTATCGTTCTTATCGTACGGGACAGCCAAGAGAGAGAGATAAAGGAAGCTTTTTCGAGCCGAAATGATTTGCGCAGATGTGGATTCTGAAGGGACACCATCAAGTAAATATGACAGCACTATCAAGTAAATGTGTAGCTTTTTGATGCTCATAGCCGAGGTAATTGGAAACAGTTCACCGGGTTACACGCAGCAGGAAAAGGCGCATCGTTAAGAATAAACCCCTTTGAGACAGTGTTGGCTGTATACGAAGGTTCTCCAATGATTTCTACAAACACGCCCAAAGAAGAATTCATCAATTGAAACAGGCCAATTAGGAAACTACTTCGACTTACATTGATAACGAAGAGGAGGGTGAGCATATACTTACAAGGTACCTAGAGATGAGCCAATCAGGAATTGATTACAACAGGCGCAACATCGAAGTTGGGATCAGCTGTTGGATCACTACAACAATCATCCAAATACAGACACGGCCCCATAACCGGCTAGCCAATTCCCAAAGGATGACTCACTATGACCTGGCACATGATAAGACATTTCACGGCAATGAGAGCAGCTCTCAAACATACCACGAAGTAGTCAATACTAATGTTTTCCCAGCTATGAAATAGTAAACGCTAAAACCGAGCATCAAGCACCCTATGAGTTCCCATAGACGGCCAACGCATCCTCCAGGGTTTTGTCACATTCGCGAGTTAGTATTCGGTGTAGTGCTTCAACTGCATTTTCTTTGTCACAACCTGCATCACAATATACATTGAATTAGTACTCAAATCTAGAGTATGAAGACAGAAACCTATTGGTAATCCAACCCGTAACAGATGAGAGTTGAACACGCTTTTTCTTCCACCTGCGTCACAGTCAGTTCAAGGAAACAACCATTAAAAGGAGCCACATACGATAACCTCAAACTACCATAAAAGTTGTTTAAAGGATAAAGGCCTCTAGTGCATAACATAGCGGTCAGTAGTGGATTTGGACCACTGGAACATTGCCCTTCCAATGACATGATTAACCACTCCAAAAGTCACCTACAGCCAAAACAGATGCTAACTGACAATCGCATATGGTTAGAGAAACGAATCGCAGAATAAGAAGAAAGGAATCAAGTTTTACTTCGACCCTCAGTTCAACTTATCATTAGGCGAATCGAGTGGCCGGGAGAGCAACAGCCAAGGCTGTCACCAACTCCTCACCGTACATCGAAAAATCAAATTTTGGACAATAAGTAATCAGGCTCAGGTGGCTTCACGCATTTAGGGAACAACCAACAATGTTCAAAAGCAACCTTATGCCTAAATAATTCTCTGGTTCAGACCTAGAGTCATCATCACCGTCAAACCTTCCTCGGCCAACGACAAGAAACAGGCAGCTCTCATACTCCAAATCAGGTCCTGAAAGAAGGAGAAGAAAATCAGTACAACAACAGCAGAAAATAGGGTATCAGCACCAACAATTTCAACAGCTAGGCCAATAAACGCAATCACAGCTACAACTTCGGTTAAAATTGCATAATCAACAGCCTCAGCATTTGGTCAACGGCGATGGTTTCAATCAATCCCAGTTGTCTCCCGATCCAGAAAACCAAGCAAAGATACATAATCGGTTCCAGCAAAACACATCCGAGGATCACTCAAAATCTTTCCTCTACTGTTGGAGCTCCATCTTCGACTCATAGTGCTAACGATTCTACTCAAAGGCAACAACTTACGCTCGTTCCGTTACCGTATTTGCTCTAGGCTGTTAGATGTCCTTGACCCAAAAATCATTTGCTATTTGCCCCTGCCAGATAACAATTCACAAAGTTAGTAACCTATTAAAAGATACCCGTTTGAAAAGGAGATCCACTTCAAGACAGCTAGCATTTCTTTTCGAAGCATTAAACCTAGACAATCAAAGCATTTTTTAAACGTGATTGACAGGTCATATAGGAGGAGATTTTCTCATCAACAAACATTAACACAATCTCACCGAAAAGGGAATGTTTTTCAAATCAGATCATAATCAAATAGGAAAATCCCCAATCAGTATTCCACAAATTAATTGAAATGAATCTCCAATCAATCCAGAAAGAAATCAATCAGTAAAAATCAGTTTTCAAATAACGTAAAATTGGAAGGAGGTCCAAGCCCACGAATTTGAGAGTAATATAAAAGAAGCAGAAACCCTAATCAAAAGGAGGAGGGACACGATTATCATAAAACCCCAGACCCCAATTTCAACCACAATCCTAATTTCAAAAAACCTAAATATAGAGAAAGGGAGATACTCATCTTCGTTGCTATCGAAGTGCATTGAAGTTTCCATCTCTTTCGTTATCGGGCATCCTCGCCGGAAATCGCCCTCGACGCCACACCGACGAAACCATACAAAAACCTGTCTTAATGTAATTAATCTGCTAATGGCTGTTGCTGTTGTTTGCTTTACGTGATGCAGGAAAGCGAAGGTCGGGAGAAAGACCGTGCACGGCGCCGCCGACGCGATGTTGGGTTTAAACCCTAAGTTTCGTTTCACCATGGCTGCGTTTTGACTCTTGACCGAGTCGGGTGGGAGTTCACTGCCCAGTTTCCTGACCCAGTTCAATTTTCTTTCATTCTTTATGTTATTGTTATTTAATTTTATATTTTATTTTTAGTTTAACAATTGAAAACCTTTTTTTTATAATCAAACCATTTTTTTTTATATCAAAACTATTTTTTTTTTAGAAAAAAATCAAGCATTCTCATTTAGATTAAACCCCTTTCAAAATTAAAGTAAATCAAACCTGTTTTTTTTAAAAAGGATTAATAAACCAAAAACCTTTTCTATAATTAAAATCTTTTTTTTAAAATATTAACAGAAAATCTTTTTCAAAATAAATAATTAATTCTCACTTTTCAATAGTAATAAATTTTTTTAAGAAAATTCCTCAAAACTCTTTTTCTTATATTATTACTAAAATTAAACCATCATTGAAATTCATAAACCAGAATTTCTCAAAAAAAGATGTACAATACTTACCTTGTTCAATTTTAGTCTCATTTCGCCTAACCCACACTGACGGTTTCTGTTTGTCATTTTTTTGCAGCTTTATATGTTTATCGCAATTTATTTTTTCAGTTTAAGTATCATAATTGTAACTGCTCCTCCCTTACAACCTTACAAACCCTAATTTTCACAAAATGCCTCGCCGCATGCAAAATTACCATTTTACCCCTAGCATTAGGTCAAAGAGCCGCCGCGCTCATTTTAGGGTTTCCCGCCGTGGAACCCCTAACCTAATTTAACCCTAATTACAATTTAACATTTCAACGTAGAGATTTGGAGTTTCTACACTCCACGTAAGCGTGTCCTTAAGATGCGTTTATTCCCCTTGAGACCTTGACCACAGTCAAGAAGTTTCTAATCTCCCTATTGAGGGGAACTACGATTACTCTGATTCCACTCCCGTAAGGATACGTAGGCACAAGATGCGATGTCTTGCCGAGTAAACTTAGAATTAACCCCCTTTATTATTTATTATTGCTTATTTTATTTATCTTTGCTATTTAATTATTTTGCTTATTATTTTGTAATTGTTTCTTGGATGTAAAGTTGTTTAATTATTTAATTATTATTATGGGTAGTAATTAGGGAGTGTAACAACATGTATGTAATATTAAAATACATTTAGATCACTTTTAAATAAAGATAATTAAAATAAACACGTCACACACGTAAGTCGATTTTAATCGCCGTCTCACTTCCTAAGGATATCCCTAAAGTTGCCTACGAATAATGGTTAAGTGGGGTGTATAAAGCAAGTCCCTCAAAAAGAAAATCATCAAAGTCCCTTATGGTTGCCTTTACGAATCGAGTCCCTTTCGAAAAATGATGATAGTCCCTCCAGTGTGCTTATTACATCCCACAATGGCCTTCAAAGTCAAATTGTCCCTCACATGTCCCTTAACATCCAAAGTAAGGACTACCTACTCCATTATAGTAGGGATAGTCTTACTAAAGGAAAGAATGAAGAATAAGAAAGACCTTTAAACATTAGGGTATGTTACTCCTAGGTGCTTGCTCACTTCAAAACTGTTTCACACTTAAACAAATTTTCAACAAGTTTTCAAACAAGTTCTTAACACATCCTTACATGGATTATTTATTAACTATTCTGAAAATTTTCTATTCACACACTACACTTTCAAAACAATTCAAAAGTGAGCTTAAGTACCTAAGAGCCCATGGATAACCATGGATGAAAAGGGTGCTAACACCTTCCCTTTTCATAACCTACCCCCCGGACCCAAAATATTCTCTAAGGTCTTTCCTGTTCTTTTATAACCTTTCCTTATGGATAAAATAAAATTCGGTGGCGACTCTTGCTATCCGCAACATTGTTTAAAGTCAGTTCTCCCACCGTGTTACAGAACTGGCGACTCTGCTGGGGATCTATTTAAGAGGGGTACCCTTAGGAATTAAGATCACTTTAAATTGTTTGCCTTGTTTGCTTTATTATTATATTGTTGGGGTGCTCTTATGTGTGAAAGGTCCTAACCCGGATCTAGTGTACCTTAGGTAAATGGCAATAGACCAAGGAAACTGTACGACGTATATCGATACGGTTGATCTGGTGGCCATAGTTAGTGCGACTTCTTGGTTGGTGCTTATATTCCTTAAGTCAAGTTGAGGATAATATTGAGGCTGCCATATGTTGTCAATGCACTAACTGACTTTTAGAACCCTAGTTAACTCATCTTGGCCTTTAGAAAGTAGTGAGGTAACCGGCTTTGGTGCAGACTGAAGTTGGCTGACACTCGATGCTACGCTCATTGAGATCTTAAACTTGGAGGGTTTTGGTTGGCAAGTAAGTTGCCTTCTGATCAACCACCCTTGTGAAGGATCAATGATATTGAGATCCCTTAGAACCCGGTTACTTTTGTAGGACAGGATGAACCATCTAACTTCAGGGGAGGGTACTCACCTTTAAACCTCATGCAAGCCTTTAAACCTAGGGCAATTGTGTGACTTGTTTGTGTGTGCTGTAACACCCTTCTAAACCCCACGGAAAATATATGCATAATCAGAGTAAAATTAACATGCATTCAAATAAAAAGGGCGTCACACAAAACTTGCACCACATTAAAACAATCTGTCATGCTCATAAACACTTTTCCATTTAGCAGCGGATTCATTAATGAAAATCCTTTAAAAGAAACATTTGCTTTCATCATATAAAATCAACATCTCTAGGCACTAAGGCCAACATCTCATTATCTCAATTATTCCAAATATGAAAACATAACTTAGGTTACATAATGTAATCCTAAAACATAAGCAATCGATCCCCGTGTTACACTACCAGAGCATGACTCGACCCATAAATGATTACTAAACCGCTACACACGTAGCAACCTCGAACTACAAGCAGAACTTCATAAAGGCCTCCAACAACCTAATCTGCAATGCCTCATAGAGCATTATAAAACAGCAGAAGGGTGAGAAATATTACCATAATAATCAAAGCATAAAATCATGTATATATAGGTATCATATAATTAACTCCCTATTTCTCACCACAATTCAACTCATAGTCATTTACATCATCACTTAGATATATATATACAACATGAATATTCACCAAACATTTCACATCATGCATACATCCACAATTCCATAATCTTAACATTCACACGTAAGCATCTCTTCATGCAAGCTTCATGAGTATTCAACAAACATATCATCATTCACACATAAGCATCCCTTCATGCATATATCATATATTAATGTGACTCAACAACTCAATGCAACTCATGCAATGCGGTACCGACTCTCGTTATCTTTTTTCGGTTTTCACTCTAAACCGGGTCCACCCTTCTAGACCGATAACTCGTTATCATTTTTCGGTTTTTACTTTAAACCGGGTCCACCCTTCTAGACCGATAACAACCAAGCCCGTCCCCTAGGCTTCAAACCCACCCTTCTAGGTTTGGGACAAGCCACTAGTTTCCACGAAACTAACAGACATTGCCTCTTGACTGAATGATGCATGTACAATCAACCAATCACAATAAATGCACTTAAGACCGTTCCCGCGTCTTAATCCCATGCATTCGAATAATTCACCCCTTCGAGAATTTCATCATGATTGCACATACAACATATATCAAACATTTATCAATGTATTCATTTCACACATCATCATATTCAACAACAATGCACACATATCACATATGTTCCCATGCATTCACACAACATTCGCATACATATTTCCCAATCATCCAAAACCCATCATAATCACAAGCATACTTCATATATCCGTGACATTTATGCTATTACCACATCATCAAACAATGCACATATATCCACGATATATTCCCATGCATTTCTCACAATTATTAACGATGCACACATATCCACGATATGTTCCCATGCATCTCATACATTTATTAACATACATACAATATGCATTTACAACATCTATCAAGCAATGCACGCATATCCATCATTATGCTCTCATGCATTCTTCATGTATTTTAACATACAATCGCATATAAACAATATGCATCCACAACACATTTTTCATAGTATGTTTATTCTTTATCTCATGCCATCTCATACAAGGTATACACATCACAATATCAATCATACAATTATAAGTTATGCACACATATATCCACAATGTTCTCATGCATACTTATTACATAATTGTACACAACAATCAAACATTCACAAACTCATCAATTAATACACACATAATCATCATTATGTTCTCATGTATTTTAACCGATTACAATTAATCATTCATATCACAACTCTAGGATTTACGCCCAAAGGCTACCCACAACACATATCATCACCATGGATCACATACTTATTCATATCATAGAGGTATTAACCTATGTGAAACAACCAAACCATCTTCACATGATCAATACAGCAAAAGGGAAATGCTGTCAAATTCGCCTTCATTCGCCTGGCGAACCCTCGCAGCGAACCTTCGCCTGGCGAACTCTCTCAGCGAACACTCGCTAGGCTTCGCCTGGCGAGACTTCCTAGCGAGCCCAAGTCAGTAGCTACTGACTTCATTCGCCACCATTCGCCAGCACCTTCGCTGGGCGAACCTTCGCTATCCAACTTCGCCTGGCGAACCCACCAGCGAAGTCCACTGGGACTTAAATATAATTACTCGCCAACATTCGCTAGGCTTCGCCTGGCGAAGCTTCGCCTTCGCTCGCCTGGCGAGAGCCAGCGAACCTGCGCAGAACAGAATTTCATTCTGCCTCTTCTTCATCAATCCATCATCAACCCTCTCTTACACATCCAAATCAGTACAAATAACATCAATACATGTTACCCGACTATTCTACGGCATTATTGCTCAGTTTCAACCGATTAAATCATTAATCTACCGATTAATCCAACATTTGCCCTAATTGGAAAGTGATGAAAACATCCCCAAACCCAAACCCCAACATACATAATAGCATACAATGATTAAATAGCAATGTTTCTCACCCTTACCATGGTTTAATCGAAGCTTTGAGTTGGTTCTTGAAGATTTCCACTTTCCTCTTCTTCTTCTCTTTTCTCCTCCTTTTCCTTCTTTCTCTTTTTCTCCCCTTTTCTTCTATTTCTATTCTTTATAATTATTTCCATTCTATTTCCTCCATAATACCTTTCTCTTTATTTCTTTCCAATATATATACTCTCTCAAAACATCTATGAATCCATTAAACAAACATCTAATTATTCAAATAATTAGAATAATCCAAATAAATCAATTAATTAACACAATTAATTAATTATTGAAAATTGGGCTGTTACATGTGCCACATGTTTGTGATTGAACATAACATCATGACATCATAATGCATCATGAGCATATCATTTTCCCTAACCATTTCAAGGACCAAGGGATTTATTTTTGTTCTTTGTTGCAGGTCATGACTTCTGCTCGTAGAAACACCATCAGGATCAACTTTGTAGGGATACCTCCCAAGCTCAAAGAGTTGGTTTCCCAAGTGTCTGATCATTCCCAGTTCGTCCAGAGACATGGTCACCTATTGGATCTAGTCGCTTCAGGGTTCAGTGAAGACATGATGAGTGTGCTGTTCCAGTTCTTTGACCCTAAGCACCATTGCTTTACATTTCCTGATTATCAGTTAGTTCCAACCATGGAGGAGTTCTCTAAACTTCTGGGTATCCCTATTCTTGATCAGAAACCATTCACAGGTTTGGAGAAGGAGCTTAAACCTGAAGTTATTGCTGCAGCTCTACATCTGAAGAAGTCTGACATTGTTCTAGAGACGAGAAGCGGAGTTAAAGGTATTCTTGCCAAGGTATTAGTGGATAAAGCTCAAATGTTCTTGAAGGCTATGAGCTACGATGCTTTTGAGGAGATCTTAGCCTTATTGATTTATGGCTTAGTGTTGTTCCCCAATCCTGATCAGTTCATAGACGTTCATGCCATCAACATATTCCTGAGTCACAATCCAGTGCCTACCTTACTTGGAGACATCCTACATTCTCTTCACACCCGTACTACAAGGGCAAGAGGAACTTTGATGTGCTGCATACCTTTACTTTCTAGGTGGTTTATTTCTCACCTTCCTCGCTCAGTAATGAAGAATGAGCAAGGGTTCAGATGGTCCAAGAGGATCATGTCACTTTCTCACTCAGACATCCATTGGTGCTCCAGATCTATGGAGAATGTCACCATCATTGACTGTTGTGGGGAGTTTCCTAATGTGCCACTTCTAGGCATAAGAGGAGGCATCACCTACAACCCATCTCTAGCTTTACGACAGTTTGGTTACGCCCGGAGCGATGGTCCACATGACATGTTGATTCAGGGCATTGTGTTTGATTACGACAACGATCTTCAGGGTTACCGTCAGAGATTCATCCGAGCTTGGGGAAAGGTAAACAGGATTGACAGCAAGACACTGGAGCCTAAGTACACTATTCCTATGGAGGCTTATCTCAGATGGGTACGATCTCATGCTCAGACACTCATCCTACCAGTTACCATGGAACCTGTTGCTGAAGGAGACACAGCTTATACCATCCTTCACCCAGACATGCCTACTGATATGGAAGACTTGCAGAGATCATGGATCCAACTGAAAGAGCAAAGGGATACTTTCGAGGCTCATTACAAAGCAAGCCAAGCAAGGATCCTAGAGCTAACAAAGCTACTTCATGAGGAACGAAACCTCAACTCATACCTCAACACAAAGAGGAAACGTCCATGGGAGACTTAAAACCCCATCTTTTGTACTTATTTCGTTTTCATTTTTTTGTAAGCCTAAAAGGCAAAACAAGTTATTACTAATAAAAAGTTACTTTCTTGTTTGTTTAAGCAAATTTAAATCCTGCGGTCCTTGAAAACATTGCATATGCATTCCCATATCATTGCATCACAGGTTTATAATTGTGTACAGGTTTCTCATCTTCTCGCTGTTTATTTCAGCAATGGCTCTTGAACAATCAGTTAAGGATCTCCAGGCACAGAATGCACAGTTCCAAGAGCTGATCCTGAACCTATCTAAGGGGCAGGATATATTGAAGACACTGCTGGCCAAGAAGACTAAGAAGGCTAGAAGGTCTGCTGGGTTGCTCAACATGGGAAGAAGGTTCAAAGGTCCTGACAAGACCAAGGAACAGGTTGAAGACTATGAATCTGAAGAATCTGAGCAGGAGAGAGGCAGTCTCCACAACACTATGGGGGACTCTGATTCTGAGGCTAACTACTACCATGAGCCTAACGAAGACAAATTCAAGATGCTGGTGGATAGAATGGATGCTATGGAATTACAGAAATCATCTGGGCTGGATTTTGAGGATTTGAGCTTGATATCTGGGGTGGTCATACCCATTGGGTTCAAAGTTCCTACATTTGTTGCCTATGATGGGGTCTCTTGTCCCAAATTGCATCTGAGGTCTTATGTCAGAAGAATGCAACCCCACACTGCTGATAAAAAGTTGTGGATCCATTTCTTTCAAGAGAGTTTATCTGGAGCTCAGCTAGAGTGGTATTATCAGTTGGAGAGTGTCAACATCCGAGATTGGAATGACCTTGCTGAAGCTTTCTACAAGCAGTATCAATACAATGCTGACTTAGCCCCCACTCGCATGCAGCTTCAGAGCATGTCTATGGGTGCCAAAGAAAGCTTTAAGGAGTATGCTCAGAAGTGGAGAGACTTAGCTGGAAGAGTTCAACCCCCTTTGACTGATAGGGAGTTGGTTGATATGTTCATGTGTACGCTGAATGGTCCGTTTTACAGTCATCTCATTGGAAGCTCATCATCTGGCTTCACTGAGTTGATCATGACAGGAGAGCGAGTAGAGAATGGTATCAAGAGTGGTAAGATCCAAGTGGGCACTTCTTCATCAGGTGCTGCAAAGAAGCCTCCCACTGGGAAGAAAGAATCTAATGCTGTGTATGGTCAGCCTGATCGTAACAGAAGGCATCAGTCTGTTAGTGCAGTTCATATTTCAAATCCAACTCCTGCAACAACAGAGCAGCCTCAAGGCAACCAACAGAGGGCTAGAAGACAGTTCACGAAGATCAACATGTCAATGGCTCAGGCATTGCAACACTTGTTGAAGGCTGAACTTATTACCCTGAGGGAGGCTCCTCAGAATCCCAATGTTACCTCTCCCAAGTACAATCCCAATGCACGATGTGCATATCATTCAAACTGTCCAGGACATGATACTAATAACTGCTGGGTCTTGAAGAACAAAATTCAGGATATGATTGATGCTGGAGAAATTGAGTTTGATCCACCAGGTACTCCAAATGTGATTACAGCTCCAATGCCAAATCACGAGAAGACTGTCGACGCCATTGATGAAGATATTGATGAAGATCTGCATGTCTATTCAGTTATGGAGTTGAGCACACCATTGTCTGTTATCAAAAAGAGGTTAGTACAAGCTGGGATCTTTCCAGGTTGTCATGAAGATTGTCTATATTGTACCTATAAGCCGGATAGTTGCTTCATTTTGAGAGATGGGATTCAACGTCTCATGGATAAATATACTATAGTGTTTGAAAGAAGACCAGCATCTGTAGAAAGTATGGTGGATCATCTGACTCAGGGTAAGAAGATTGAAGAGGTTGACATGGTTGACAAAGTACCACTAAGAATCACTTCAAAGGGTCCCATTAAAATCACTCATCAGGGCCCAATCAAGATTATTGCTGAAGGTCCTGTGAAAGTTGTTGCTGAAGCCAGAGTAGCTCCTCTGATCATTACCACTCCTGGTCCTATTCCTTATACATCTGACAAAGCTGTGCCTTGGCACTATGGGTCTGATGTTTACATCCATGGTGTCAAGCAGGAGCCTTTACCTGATATGCCTGTTGACATTGATAATATTGCTGGATCTAGCAAGATCACTCGTAGTGGAAGAGTCTTCTCTCCTCCAGTTGCTTCTAAGAGTGCAGTTACTCCTGCTGTTACTTCCACCACTGATGCTCGGGGCAAGGGTCCTGTTATTGAGCCTGTATCTAGTGATGTGCCAGCTGCTGATGACCTCTCTAAGCAGATGGAAGAAGTATTGAAAATCATTCGCAAGAGTGATTATGATATTGTTGATCAGCTGGGGCATACTCCCTCAAAGATTTCTATGCTCTCCCTGTTATTATGTTCTGAGGCTCATGCCAAGTCATTGATCAAGTTTCTAAAGATGGCTCATGTACCCAGTGCAATTTCTGTGGACCAGTTTGAGAATTGTGTTGCTCACCTGACCTATGACAACGGGTTAGGATTTTCTGATGCTGACTTGACCCCTGCCAAGAGGGATCATAACAGGGCCTTGCATATTTCAATTGAATGCAGGGGCATTACCCTGTCTCATGTGCTGATAGACAATGGTTCCTCTCTGAATGTGTTGCCTAAGGAAGTCCTGAACAAGCTGAGTCCTAAAGATACGGTATTGAAGCCCAGTAATATTGTGGTAAAGGCTTTTGATGGTTCTAGAAGAGTAGTGCATGGGGAAATTGATCTTCCAATCAAGGTTGGCTCTCAGGTGTTTACCGCTACATTCTATGTGATGGATATTCGTCCTTCGTACTCATGTCTGCTTGGTCGTCCCTGGATCCATGGGGCAGGTGCTGTGACCTCCACATTACATCAAAAGTTGAGATATCCGGTGAATGGAAAAGTTGTTACTGTCTTTGGAGAGGAAGAATACTTTGTCAGCCATGTAAACACTTTCAAGTATCTGGAAGTAGAAGGTGAATACATTGAAACTCCATGTCAGTCATTTGAAGTGGTTCCCTGGGCTGTTAAGGATTGTGTGACTCCTCCTGCTGTGAAGAAGGTTCCTGTGGTCATCAGAAACCCTCCAACAATGGCAATGGCCTCCCTCAATGATGCAAAAGCTGTGGTGGAAGAAGGTGGTTGTACTATTTGGGGTCAGCTTCCTGATATTCCATACAAGTCTGACAAGTTTGGTTTGGGTTTCACTGCAGAGTCCCAGAAGGCTGTCCGTCGTGCCCGTGCTGTTCGTATCACCAATCAAGGGGTTATCAATGCTGTAGGAGATCAAGATGAAGACTACAACCTGGAGGCATGGATTTTTCCTACTGTGGGTGCTGGACTCAATAATTGGACAGCTGAAGATGTTATCCCTATCTCCTTTAGTCAGGAGTAAATACTATTACTGTGTTATGTTTTTAAATTTATAATTTCTGGAACAATTAAAACTTTCAAGCCATGTGACTTACCCGGGGCACAATGGTGTGCTTGTTACGGGTTGTCATTTCATTTGCATACTTCATTCAATAAAATCAGTGGACGTTTCGTTTTCATAAATATTGTGTTCCTTGTCTTTCTTTTTCTTTTATCTTTGCTTTATCAGCTATGTGTTCTTACACACACCCACGTCACTAAAATACAGATCCTCATCCACTCTGGATCCAGTTGATAACAGTTCTACTATTGCCAATTACAATTTCGAGAATCCGATCTATCAAACTGAAGACGGAAACGAGGACGATTGTGAAATGCCTGTAGAGCTTGCTAGGTTGTTACAACAAGAAGAGAAAGCTATACAGCCACATGATTGTGACACAGTGGGGCACCTTTGGCTATAAGGTAATGCCATTTGGTTTGAAGAATGCAGGGGCAACATATCAGCGTGCTATGGTGGCTTTGTTTCATGATATGATTCATCATGAGATAGAGGTATATGTGGATGATATGATAGCCAGGTCTCAGAATGAAGAACAACATCTTGATCATCTGCACAAGTTGTTTGAGAGGTTGAAGAAATACAGGTTGAGATTAAATCCAAACAAGTGTACTTTTGGAGTTAGATCTGGAAAGCTCTTGGGTTTCATTGTCAGTGGAAAAGGTATTGAAGTGGATCCTGCAAAAGTGAAAGCTATACGAGAGATGCCAGCTCCCCGTACTGAGAAGGAGGTTAGAGGTTTCTTAGGACGATTGAACTACATTGCAAGATTTATTTCCCAATTAACTACCATCTGTGAGCCAATCTTCAAGTTGTTGAAGAAAGATCAGGTGATGGAATGGAATGATGAGTGCCAGACTGCCTTTGATGAAATCAAGAGATATTTGCTAGAACCTCCAATTTTAATGCCACCAGTTGATGGAAGACCCTTGATTATGTATTTAACAGTATTAGACAACTCAATGGGGTGTGTATTGGGGCAACATGACGAGTCTGGTCGAAAAGAGCAGGCAATATACTACCTTAGCAAAAAGTTTACCGACTGTGAAACAAGATACTCACTGCTCGAGAAAACTTGCTGCGCTTTGGCATGGGCTGCTCGCCGACTAAGACAGTATATGTTGACCCATACTACCTTGTTGATTTCGAAGATGCAGTTCAAGATTAAGCATCACAACTCTTCTCCGTATCGTCCAAAGATGAATGGGGCAGTTGAAGCTGCTAATAAGAACATTAAGAAGATTGTACAGAAGATGACTGTTACTTACAAGGATTGGCACGAGATGTTACCATTTGCTCTGCATGGTTATCGTACTACAATACGTACTTCAACAGGGGCAACCCCATTCTCCTTAGTCTATGGTATGGAAGCAGTTCTGCCTATTGAAGTTCAGATCCCCTCCTTGAGAATTATGAAGGATGCAGGCTTGGATGAAGATGAGTGGATTCAGACTCGACTTGACCAGATAAATTTGATTGATGAGAAAAGGTTAGCAGCAGTTTGTCATGGCCAGATGTACCAGAAACGGATGATCAAAGCCTTTAACAAGAAGGTTAAGCTAAAGGTATATCAGGCTGGTGACTTGGTGATCAAGCGTATCATATTACCACAGGGTGACCCTAGGGGCAAGTGGACTCCAACATATGAGGGACCATTTGTAGTCAAGACAGTGTTCTCAGGAGGTGCCATGATACTGACTACAATGGATGGTGAAGACTTCCCACAACCTGTAAACGCAGACATAGTTAAAAAATACTACGCATAAAAAGAGACCCGCTAGGTTGACAGGCCTAGGCAAAAATAAGGGCATCCCGGCAAACCAAAAGGGTTTGGGCAAAAATTAGGGATATATATATAAAAAGATGTACACCCGGCAAGTCGAAAACCTGAAAAGGCGGCTTGGGCAAAAAAGGGTATCCCGGTGGATTGAAAACCTGAAAGGGCAATCCAGGCAAAAGTTAGGGATTAAAGCGTATGACTATGTCTCGTTTGGATCACTCATGAAACTACAACCAGTTGTACTACTTACTCAAGCTCAAACAGATAAAGCTCAATCCAATCGTTTCCGTCTCAACAGCAAGAAGATGAGATACTTGAGTGGCAATAGTAGAATTGAAACTCAATAGGATTATTTCCCACATAGCTGATTCTTTTTGTAAAACTTCATGACCAAATTCTCTTACTGGGGTTTATGTCTCCTTGTACAAACTTACCTGTGTATGGGTCACTTTTGATATAAATAAACTCCATCTTTTGAATCCAGATTTACTTTTACCCTACTTACATAAGCGAAACGTCCATTGGTTGTGTTTGAATGTATGTATGCCTTTGAATATGATTGATGTTTACCAGAAATGCATGTATGCTTTTAATATGATTGATGTTTACCAGAAATGCATGAAAATGCAGTAATAGTATTTACTAAGGACGAACGAGGGAAGGATTTCAACGAAGCTTCGCCGGTTCATCTTTACAAGACAGTTACAAACCATCAGTAGGACTAATCCATTTTCACAAAGTCTAATCTCCCCTGGAATTTATATCCATCTCTTTTATCCTCATACGGATATACGGGAAATTACTTTCCAATAAGGGCACGATGAACGAAGACGGGATGTTATACTTATCCTACTATCAAACGAAAACGAAGGTTATCTATACCCTACTATCCCCAACAACGGGAGGTTATCTATACCTTGTTATCCCCAACAACGGGAGGTTATCTATACCTTGTTATCCCCAGCAGACGGAGGGTTATATATTCTTCAACAACGAATCGGGATTTATTTTCCTTGGCCAGCAGTTGTTATACAAGGATATCCAGACACTTCCAGCAGTGTCATATCATACATACATCATTTACATCATACCATAACATATATGTCTATAGTACATTACCTAAGTGCATCATGTCATACATGCATACATAAAGCATAAACTAATGTTGTTATACAGAATGCTACCTTGTTTTCAGGTTAATTATCCAACAAACAATCTTATGATCTTTGGGACTGCTTTATTGTAACCTCAGGGTTACTTTATCCTCCTGATGAGCTTCTTATTACTTTGGGACTGCTTTATTGTAACCTCAGGGTTATTCTATCCTCCTGAAGCCATCTAATTATTTCAAGACTGCTTTAGAGCTATCCATTGCTCTATCCTCCTGAAATCAGTACTTCAAGACTGCTTTAGAGCTATTGATTGCTCTATCCTCCTGAAGACATATCACATTATTATTTCAAGACTGCTTTAGAGCTATCCATTGCTCTATCCTCCTGAAATCAGTACTTCAAGACTGCTTTAGAGCTATTGATTGCTCTATCCTCCTGAAGACATATCACATTATTATTTCAAGACTGCTTTAGAGCTATCCATTGCTCTATCCTCCTGAAATCAGTACTTCAAGACTGCTTTAGAGTTATTCATTGCTCTATCCTCCTGAAGCCATCTAATTACTTCAAGACTGCTTTAGAGCTATTGATTGCTCTATCCTCCTGAAGACATATCACATTATTACTTCAAGACTGCTTTAGAGCTATTGATTGCTCTATCCTCCTGAAGACATATCACATTATTATTTCAAGACTGCTTTAGAGCTATCCATTGCTCTATCCTCCTGAAATCAGTACTTCAAGACTGCTTTAGAGCTATTGATTGCTCTATCCTCCTGAAGACATATCACATTATTATTTCAAGACTGCTTTAGAGCTATCCATTGCTCTATCCTCCTGAAATCAGTACTTCAAGACTGCTTTAGAGCTATTCATTGCTCTATCCTCCTGAAGCCATTATTATTTCAAGACTGCTTTAGAGTTATCCATTGCTCTATCCTCCTGAAATTACATTATTATTTCAAGACTGCTTTAGAGCTATCCATTGCTCTATCCTCCTGAAATCATTACTTCAAGACTGCTTTAGAGCTATTGATTGCTCTATCCTCCTGAAGACATATCACGTTATTACTTCAAGACTGCTTTAGAGCTATTGATTGCTCTATCCTCCTGAAGACATATCACATTATTATTTCAAGACTGCTTTAGAGCTATCCATTGCTCTATCCTCCTGAAATCATTACTTCAAGACTGCTTTAGAGCTATTGATTGCTCTATCCTCCTGAAGACATATCACGTTATTACTTCAAGACTGCTTTAGAGCTATTGATTGCTCTATCCTCCTGAAGACATATCACATTATTATTTCAAGACTGCTTTAGAGCTATCCATTGCTCTATCCTCCTGAAATCATTACTTCAAGACTGCTTTAGAGCTATTGACTGCTCTATCCTCCTGAAGACATATCACGTTATTACTTCAAGACTGCTTTAGAGCTATTGATTGCTCTATCCTCCTGAAGACATATCACATTATTATTTCAAGACTGCTTTAGAGCTATCCATTGCTCTATCCTCCTGAAATCATTACTTCAAGACTGCTTTAGAGCTATTGACTGCTCTATCCTCCTGAAGACATATCACGTTATTACTTCAAGACTGCTTTAGAGCTATTGATTGCTCTATCCTCCTGAAGACATATCACATTATTATTTCAAGACTGCTTTAGAGCCATTCATTGTTCTATTCTCCTGAAATCATATCATTGCTTCAAGACTGCTTTAGGGTTATCACTATTGATTGCTCTATCCTCATGAAGACATGCTGTTACATCAGTATTACTCCAGACTCCTGACAGTTCTCATTATGCTACTGAAGAACTTTCCCCTAGTGGCATCTTTAAGCCCACTCAATCATGTTCAACCAACCATCAACATCACTCCATGCAATGGTGAGTGCAAATTTTTGGGCTTTTGTGTTCAATCCCCTTCAACCTTCCAGGTTACGACTGGCAAATATACCAATCTAACCCCTCAGGTTTCAGAAAATTGAACAGGGGCAGCTGTTGCACCCCAAAATTTGCCCTCACAATACAAGACTTTGTGTTCCAAGAAGGTTCACAAGGTTCACAAAATTCATAATTGGTCAGAAGAGTTGACAATTCCCTCAGACAATGCACCTCCTAAGCAGTGCATCCAAAACTAGGGTTTTGACTTTAATCAGGCTAAATGGACTTCCAAGACTTCAGATTTGGTCCCAGGGGCATTTCGGTCATTTCACGTGGGGTTTGTAATTTTGGGATTAAAGGGGAAGCGGATATTGCTAAGGTTATTTTGAAAGCGGGAACTCGGTTTGAGTTTTGGTCAGATTTAATCAGGTTACGGTAAAAGGTCAGTTAATATAAAGAGGGTGGGTCTCATTCACAATATTGTCCAATACAAAAAGGGAAGTGAGTTTAAATATTTGTGAATATCATTCGTAAATATTTATAATTTACAACTAAGAAGTGAGTTTAAATATTTTTGAAGCTTTATTCATAAGTATTTATAATTTACATCTAAGGGGTGAATTTAAATAATTTTTGAATTATTATTCATAGATATTTAAAATTTACGAATAAGAAGTGAATAAATATTTTTTTGAACTTTATTTCATAAATATTTAGTTTACAATTTGAAACAGACAAGTAAATTCAAACTTTATTCAAGAAATGCCATTGGTTTACAAGAGGATCCATTTACAACAAGTACATATATTAAGGAAATTCTAAGTCCTAAAACGTCTAAGTGGATCTTCACGATGCTCTTTCGATGTTCTTCACGAATCTTCCATTAACCTGCATAACAAAGAGAATACAACACAGAATGGAAAAGTGTTAGAGGTTGTTCGACACTCTCAGAACAATGTCATCATCGAGTGTCGGGAGTGGCACAACCGAAGCTGCGTCCAACCCCCGTTACCGATCTGTGCCATTGGCGACAGATCAGGTGGTTATCGTTCTTATCGTACGGGACAGCCAAGAGAGAGAGATAAAGGAAGCTTTTTCGAGCCGAAATGATTTGCGCAGATGTGGATTCTGAAGGGACACCATCAAGTAAATATGACAGCACTATCAAGTAAATGTGTAGCTTTTTGATGCTCATAGCCGAGGTAATTGGAAACAGTTCACCGGGTTACACGCAGCAGGAAAAGGCGCATCGTTAAGAATAAACCCCTTTGAGACAGTGTTGGCTGTATACGAAGGTTCTCCAATGATTTCTACAAACACGCCCAAAGAAGAATTCATCAATTGAAACAGGCCAATTAGGAAACTACTTCGACTTACATTGATAACGAAGAGGAGGGTGAGCATATACTTACAAGGTACCTAGAGATGAGCCAATCAGGAATTGATTACAACAGGCGCAACATCGAAGTTGGGATCAGCTGTTGGATCACTACAACAATCATCCAAATACAGACACGGCCCCATAACCGGCTAGCCAATTCCCAAAGGATGACTCACTATGACCTGGCACATGATAAGACATTTCACGGCAATGAGAGCAGCTCTCAAACATACCACGAAGTAGTCAATACTAATGTTTTCCCAGCTATGAAATAGTAAACGCTAAAACCGAGCATCAAGCACCCTATGAGTTCCCATAGACGGCCAACGCATCCTCCAGGGTTTTGTCACATTCGCGAGTTAGTATTCGGTGTAGTGCTTCAACTGCATTTTCTTTGTCACAACCTGCATCACAATATACATTGAATTAGTACTCAAATCTAGAGTATGAAGACAGAAACCTATTGGTAATCCAACCCGTAACAGATGAGAGTTGAACACGCTTTTTCTTCCACCTGCGTCACAGTCAGTTCAAGGAAACAACCATTAAAAGGAGCCACATACGATAACCTCAAACTACCATAAAAGCTGTTTAAAGGATAAAGGCCTCTAGTGCATAGCATAGCGGTCAGTAGTGGATTTGGACCACTGGAACATTGCCCTTCCAATGACATGATTAACCACTCCAAAAGTCACCTACAACCAAAACAGATGCTAACTGACAATCGCATATGGTTAGAGAAACGAATCGCAGAATAAGAAGAAAGGAATCAAGTTTTACTTCGACCCTCAGTTCAACTTATCATTAGGCGAATCGAGTGGCCGGGAGAGCAACAGCCAAGGCTGTCACCAACTCCTCACCGTACATCGAAAAATCAAATTTTGGACAATAAGTAATCAGGCTCAGGTGGCTTCACGCATTTAGGGAACAACCAACAATGTTCAAAAGCAACCTTATGCCTAAATAATTCTCTGGTTCAGACCTAGAGTCATCATCACCGTCAAACCTTCCTCGGCCAACGGCAAGAAACAGGCAGCTCTCATACTCCAAATCAGGTCCTGAAAGAAGGAGAAGAAAATCAGTACAACAACAGCAGAAAATAGGGTATCAGCACCAACAATTTCAACAGCTAGGCCAATAAACGCAATCACAGCTACAACTTCGGTTAAAATTGCATAATCAACAGCCTCAGCATTTGGTCAACGGCGATGGTTTCAATCAATCCCAGTTGTCTCCCGATCCAGAAAACCAAGCAAAGATACATAATCGGTTCCAGCAAAACACATCCGAGGATCACTCAAAATCTTTCCTCTACTGTTGGAGCTCCATCTTCGACTCATAGTGCTAACGATTCTACTCAAAGGCAACAACTTACGCTCGTTCCGTTACCGTATTTGCTCTAGGCTGTTAGATGTCCTTGACCCAAAAATCATTTGCTATTTGCCCCTGCCAGATAACAATTCACAAAGTTAGTAACCTATTAAAAGATACCCGTTTGAAAAGGAGATCCACTTCAAGACAGCTAGCATTTCTTTTCGAAGCATTAAACCTAGACAATCAAAGCATTTTTTAAACGTGATTGACAGGTCATATAGGAGGAGATTTTCTCATCAACAAACATTAACACAATCTCACCGAAAAGGGAATGTTTTTCAAATCAGATCATAATCAAATAGGAAAATCCCCAATCAGCATTCCACAAATTAATTGAAATGAATCTCCAATCAATCCAGAAAGAAATCAATCAGTAAAAATCAGTTTTCAAATAACGTAAAATTGGAAGGAGGTCCAAGCCCACGAATTTGAGAGTAATATAAAAGAAGCAGAAACCCTAATCAAAAGGAGGAGGGACACGATTATCATAAAACCCCAGACCCCAATTTCAACCACAATCCTAATTTCAAAAAACCTAAATATAGAGAAAGGGAGATACTCATCTTCGTTGCTATCAAAGTGCATTGAAGTTTCCATCTCTTTCGTTATCGGGCATCCTCGCCGGAAATCGCCCTCGACGCCACACCGACGAAACCATACAAAAACCTGTCTTAATGTAATTAATCTGCTAATGGCTGTTGCTGTTGTTTGCTTTACGTGATGCAGGAAAGCGAAGGTCGGGAGAAAGACCGTGCACGGCGCCGCCGACGCGATGTTGGGTTTAAACCCTAAGTTTCGTTTCACCATGGCTGCGTTTTGACTCTTGACCGAGTCGGGTGGGAGTTCACTGCCCAGTTTCCTGACCCAGTTCAATTTTCTTTCATTCTTTATGTTATTGTTATTTAATTTTATATTTTATTTTTAGTTTAACAATTGAAAACCTTTTTTTTATAATCAAACCATTTTTTTTTATATCAAAACTAATTTTTTTTTAGAAAAAAATCAAGCATTCTCATTTAGATTAAACCCCTTTCAAAATTAAAGTAAATCAAACCTGTTTTTTTTAAAAAGGATTAATAAACCAAAAACCTTTTCTATAATTAAAATCTTTTTTTTAAAATATTAACAGAAAATCTTTTTCAAAATAAATAATTAATTCTCACTTTTCAATAGTAATAAATTTTTTTAAGAAAATTCCTCAAAACTCTTTTTCTTATATTATTACTAAAATTAAACCATCATTGAAATTCATAAACCAGAATTTCTCAAAAAAAGATGTACAATACTTACCTTGTTCAATTTTAGTCTCATTTCGCCTAACCCACACTGACGGTTTCTGTTTGTCATTTTTTTGCAGCTTTATATGTTTATCGCAATTTATTTTTTCAGTTTAAGTATCATAATTGTAACTGCTCCTCCCTTACAACCTTACAAACCCTAATTTTCACAAAATGCCTCGCCGCATGCAAAATTACCATTTTACCCCTAGCATTAGGTCAAAGAGCCGCCGCGCTCATTTTAGGGTTTCCCGCCGTGGAACCCCTAACCTAATTTAACCCTAATTACAATTTAACATTTCAACGTAGAGATTTGGAGTTTCTACACTCCACGTAAGCGTGTCCTTAAGATGCGTTTATTCCCCTTGAGACCTTGACCACAGTCAAGAAGTTTCTAATCTCCCTATTGAGGGGAACTACGATTACTCTGATTCCACTCCCGTAAGGATACGTAGGCACAAGATGCGATGTCTTGCCGAGTAAACTTAGAATTAACCCCCTTTATTATTTATTATTGCTTATTTTATTTATCTTTGCTATTTAATTATTTTGCTTATTATTTTGTAATTGTTTCTTGGATGTAAAGTTGTTTAATTATTTAATTATTATTATGGGTAGTAATTAGGGAGTGTAACAACATGTATGTAATATTAAAATACATTTAGATCACTTTTAAATAAAGATAATTAAAATAAACACGTCACACACGTAAGTCGATTTTAATCGCCGTCTCACTTCCTAAGGATATCCCTAAAGTTGCCTACGAATAATGGTTAAGTGGGGTGTATAAAGCAAGTCCCTCAAAAAGAAAATCATCAAAGTCCCTTATGGTTGCCTTTACGAATCGAGTCCCTTTCGAAAAATGATGATAGTCCCTCCAGTGTGCTTATTACATCCCACAATGGCCTTCAAAGTCAAATTGTCCCTCACATGTCCCTTAACATCCAAAGTAAGGACTACCTACTCCATTATAGTAGGGATAGTCTTACTAAAGGAAAGAATGAAGAATAAGAAAGACCTTTAAACATTAGGGTAGGTTACTCCTAGGTGCTTGCTCACTTCAAAACTGTTTCACACTTAAACAAATTTTCAACAAGTTTTCAAACAAGTTCTTAACACATCCTTACATGGATTATTTATTAACTATTCTGAAAATTTTCTATTCACACACTACACTTTCAAAACAATTCAAAAGTGAGCTTAAGTACCTAAGAGCCCATGGATAACCATGGATGAAAAGGGTGCTAACACCTTCCCTTTTCATAACCTACCCCCCGGACCCAAAATATTCTCTAAGGTCTTTCCTGTTCTTTTATAACCTTTCCTTATGGATAAAATAAAAGTCGGTGGCGACTCTTGCTATCCGCAACATTGTTTAAAGTCAGTTCTCCCACCGTGTTACACTATGTATCTTCACTTGTAAGAAGTGGAAAATCAGAGCATTCGTAGTTTGTGGGACTACGGGTAAAAGAGGGGATTGTGCTCGCCAAGATTGTCGCAATCTTGTGCCTACGTATCTTACATTCAAGAGGGAATAAAGAATCAGAGCAGCCGTAGTTCGGCTAACTACGGTAAAAGGTTTGTGTTTGGAATGAACGAGAGTTTAAGTCGCATTCTAACTGCTAAACGTTGGCTTGTCTGCTCGCTAGGGGAGGCTGAAGCTCGAGTTTGTTATGCATGGAAGAATGGGCTAAACAATGTTCTTTGAGAAAAGGTATGTTTGGGTTGGAAATCGCACGAGGGCGAGGGATTAGGTTTAACGTATTGGTTGTTTTGGTTAGAGGATATATTTGAATAGGTTTAAGGTTTCGATCGTACGGGGGCGAGAAAGAGGAGTTTGGTTAGGTAATTTGATGGAGAATGACGACTATTTGATAAACGAGACGTCGGTCTCGCAATCAATTTAATCGGGGCATTATTGGAATGCTAGATTCTAATGACACCTTTTTCATTCGACTAACTTCAAAATTAGTGTTTGAAGTTGTGTTGAAAAAGTTTCAATCGCGCGAGGGCGAGAGAAGAGAGTTGGAGTGAATATTTTAAGGGAGAATGACGACTACTCGATAAACGAGACGTCAGTCCCGCAATCAATTAATCGGGATATTATTGAAATGCTAGATCCCAACAACACCTTTTTCATTCAATTAATTATGAAATTATATTTGAATGGATAATTAAGGTATTCGTCCCAATAGTTAGGGCACGTGTTTTATAAACGAAAGGTTGAGCGAACCACAACCTAAAGCGTACGCCCCATGAGTGGTTACTCAAGAATTCAAGGAGTGCGAGACTCCAAGAACTCAGTTCTTTCGTAATTTTAATTAAGAAAATAGTTTGGATTTTAAGTATGGTTTAGAGACATACTAGGGTTTAGGCTCGATCGCACAAAGGTGAGGAACGAGATTAGATGGTTTGAAAAATTAGGAGGAATGACGGCTATTCGATAAGCAATACGTCAGCCTTGTAACCAATTAGTCGGGGTATCGTTGGAATGCTAGATTCCAACGACATCTTTTTCATTCCATTAATTATTAGGTTGTATTTGAATGGACAATGACGATATTTGTCCAAATAGTTATGGAAATATTTTAGAAACGAAAGTTCAAACGACACACCATTCAAGGCGTACGCCTCTATAGTAGTCACTCTCAAATTCGAGGAATGCGCGACTCCAAGAACTCGATTCTTTCGTGATTTGATTTAGAAAATAATTTGAATAGTTTAGCGTACTCGGACTAGGCGCGCTAAGTATTAAAAAAAATAAGACCGGAAGGGTCACAACTCAAGGTGTGCACCTCGAGAGCGGTTGCTTAAAAAATTCAAGGAACGCGAGATTCAAGAATTTAATTATCTTTGAAATTTGTTTTAGAAAAATATTTTAATTTAATCAAGAAAATAGTTTTAATTTTCGTATGTAAAATTAATTAACCAATTATAAAAAGGTTTTGAGAAAAGTTAAATATCTTAGAAAAAAGATTTTAACTTCAATAATGAAGTATAATTTTCTAAAGGTCATAATTTTCTAAAAGTTTAATATTTAAAATATCAATTTGGTAATAATTTTGAAATATATTTTAAAAGAATAATTTGAATTAATTTATAAGAACGTTTAAGAATAATTAAAATTATCTTTTAGAAATTCAATTAAATTAAACGAAAAATAATTTTAAACACTGAAAGGCGGAACAACCACAACTCAAGGGCGTGCACCTCGAGAGCGGTTGTTCAAGGACTCAAAGGATGCTAGACCGCAAAAGCCCACTACTTTCGCAATTAACTAGGAAAATATTTTAAATTGTCTTATATAACAAAACTAAATAATTAGTAAATATTTAATTGAATAATAATAATTGGAAATGATTATTTACTTATCGCTTATTAATTAGCAATTTTAATTCATTAATTAGGACTAACAGTAAAATAATTAATCAACAATAATTATCAAAATTAATTTCAATTACATTAGTATCAAATAATTCCAGTTCAGCAACCATTTGAGTATGTACAATGTTCACTAAGTTACCCATATTAAAACTGAAAATAATCGTACGTATAAAAGTTGTAGTTCTAAAATTAAAACCAAACCATCACATCCAAATTGATATTCTGCATACACCATGGAATTTTAAACTACCATCACCGTAAGATTCATCATGAAAAGAGTAGAAAACACGGACATTATCGACATATTCTAAAAAAAAGACTGCACAAAGAAACAAGTGTGAAGAACTTAATCTCGACAAAACATCCTATGATGTGAATTTAAAACAACGAACTATGCTACAACAAAAATGATGCGTTACCGATCGGAGTCCTGTCTTGAGAAATGGTGCCTTTGATTTCGAACCTTAGCTTCACATGAGATCCCCTGCTTGGATCGCTTGTCGGTGTTGTTGCGAAGTCGAATCTATGTGAGATTTTGAAGATGTTATGTTGTTGCTGCAGAGTATTGCTCGAAGCGTGTCGCCAAACATAAGTTGCAGCAGTAGCCTGTCACAAGGTGATACAACTCGCAAGCGACAGTGTAATATGCACAAAGAACTCAAATATATGCGGTGAAGAAAGACAAAATATTAAAATGAAATTAGAACAAAACAGTTACCCTGCGTTAAACACAACATGGTCGCCATTTGTTGAAGATCGAAACAAAATTGATGGCTAATGAAAGCTGAAGCGTTACCACTTTCAAAATCCACAACTGACAGTACCTGATACTAGATTAGGGTGCTATTGGAGCTGCGACGACGTTCTTGCTTGTGATGCACTAGAGATACAAACCATGCCGAGTTGTGCCGCAAATCTGAACCTTGCGTTTCATCGGTGAGTTATTGTCAAAGAAAGCTATGAACTTTTGTCTCCGCTTCTGTTATGTCTTGTGGGAAAGAGTTGGTTGTCGTTGAAAAAACGTAAATCGTTCCTATGTTGAGGCTGTTGTTGTTTGAAATGCTGCTGTACCTGAAATGGAAACATGACGAAATACGAAAACACAACAAACCCAGCTGCAAGCTGAAACAGTCGTTGCCGAAACATAGAAACTCAAAGCTTTGCGATGGGGTTATTGTTGTTGATTCCAGAACAGGGCACGACAGACACACAATAGCCCTTTATCAAGATTCCCTTTGCTCAAATCAAAACCGTGATATGATGTTACCGCAGCTGCTACTCAACTTTCCATTGCAGAATTTAAGTGCTTTTGGATCCAACTACTTGCGATGTCGCAACAAGATTCATGAGTCTGAAAGCCAAATCGAAACCGAAAACCTTGGCTGAAGCTGCTTGTGGTTGAACGAAAATAGATGGAGAGATTTGTTGCGGAGTTATCAGCATTGAACTCGTGGTTGCAGTTCTAGTCGTAACAGTGAGGAACATCAGCGCCGAGAGTCAATTCGCGTCACCGCCGTTGTTTAGGACATCAGATCCTCTACTAGCTATCAACAATTGATGTTGCAACTTGATTCTGCATCAATGTTCTTAATTGACCAACAAAATGAAATAATTAAAACTACAATTTCCTATAATATTTACAACTTAGATACAAGATAACAAACTCAAATTGGCTATGTATCATACACAATAACTAGAACAACAAGCATTCTATCTATCGGCCAAAATATGATACCACAGTGACCCATAATAATAGCTCAGTTGATTTCAAAAGCAAAATGATGTAAGAGATCAAAACCTCAAAATAGGCCATGACAGAATACTCATCACGATTAACAATTTTAAGATAACATTACCAACCGAGTCAGTTTGATGCCGATGCTGACTTATCATCGCGATCTAATGTTGTTGCAACTTAGAGTTGCTCCGTGCACCGCTTGAAGTATCAAGTTCTGCTGCTGAATTGAGTTTATGATGTTTCCTCAACAAATGATAATGTTGCCGCTTCTGAACGAAATTCAAGCCCTCCCTGTAAAGAGCAACTCTAGGCTCACACAGACCACCTTTCAGCATGTCAAATGACTTCTTAACTGGACTCCCAAACTGAAAGCTACAACCAGTAAAAGCTCTTTCAAAGTCTGAACAAAATTCTCCTGGTCCATGCGTGTTCCCCTGCTCTGCAAAGCCACCTTTCTTTTTCGATTGTGGTATAACATGTGACCAATCTTACAAGAATACCATCACAACATAATGAGCTTGATGCGTTTCTGAACTGATATTTCAAACGAGGCATGCTATCAAATTCTCCATGTCGGCGTCAGCATCGTAAGTATGAGAGAAACATAGCCAATGTCGTTGCCGAAACCGAACTACAACTGCTGGTGTTCGTTGTGTCATTCACTCGCCGATATTGTCGCAACTTTGTTCATTATCTTGCCCTATAGCCGTCAAATTTACATCTCCGAAACTTCGACCTGCAGATTGAGAAGTTTGCTGAGCTTGTTTTTTTTTAATGCTTCAATGTTGTTGTTGGTGCAAACATCATCGAATAAGAATGGAATATCAGTTCACTATTGTTATTACTGAGCTGTGATTCAGGAAGTTGTCAAGTCCGTCGAACCTGCGTGCTTCACAGTGTTACGACCATGCCTCGAAACCAAACGCAACCGAACACTACGAGAGTGACATCGTCAATGGAATATGCAAATTGTTGCTGCTGTTTTTTTTCCCGGAGACCTCACAATAGTGACACGAAACTTGCGGCGAGCTGTTGAGTTGTCAAACCATGCTCAAATGTTCTTCGCATTTTTCTCAATCTGCTACACGATCCGGATACAAACCCTTGCAGTGTTTTGTCCAGCTTCTTTGTTATTGTTTTAGTAGTGTATTGTTGAATTCTGAATGCCAACAATTTAACCTTGGCAGCAACTACAACTATACACTTGTTGCATTCATTTCTGTCCCCAAAAGCTTGTCACCGTCTTGTCTCAAAACGTGACAAACCGCCGAGTCCTTCGTCACTTAGGAGTGTTGCTTTGAAACCATGGCATAGTTGCGTAAACAGAAACGGAACTCGGAGATGTCGCGATAATAACATATTGAACCCGGATCTTGAGTCGGGACACAACCTTGAGCATCTGAATACCTTCTTCATACGTAAGCCGCTGAGTCTTTCTCAAATACTTTAAAGGTTCAAATGGATACTGATTCGCCACAGCTTCGAGATCCTCCTTACAATTTGTGTTCAAACTGTCAAATAATGTGACAAACAATCTGTCAACTACATCCATAACCTCAAAATAATGCTTCTTAATCTCCATTTCAACATCAAGCCCTGTAAACTCGCACAGATGTCTGTGAGTAAAGGAATCTTCTGCTCTAAACACAGGACCAATCTCAAAAACACGGCCAAAGTCAGCACATATTGACATTTGCTTGTGAAGCTGAGGTGACTGAGCCAGGCATGCGGGTTGCCCTTTGTAGTCCAGTCTAAAGACAACAGCTCCACCTTCACTAGATCCAGCAATCAACTTTGGAGTGTGGATTTCAACAAAACTTTCAGCTAATAAAAATTGTCGGAACGCATTTCCAACTTGAGACTGAATGCGGAAAATTCCTTGATTAGTTGGTGTCTGTAAGTCAAGCACTCTAAACTTCAATCGCGTATCCTGATTCACATGAACAAGTTGTTCACCAGCCTGAATGGCCTTCTCGATTTCAACTTCACTTCGGGCAGCATCCTCGAGATTAATCGGCAGAGTAGGAATGGCCTTACTCACACAATACAGTTTGCTCACTTGAATTTCAACCTGTTGTGTGGCACCTTTAATAGGAGCTGCCGGAATAGAAACCACACCTTCGACATCGACAATAGATTCACGACTGAGCGCAGCCGCAAATTTCACCATCTGCGGACTCACTGCATCAGGTTGTGCCTGAACCAAACACTGTACAGTGAACCCATTTTCTCTGATGACCAAAAACGCCATCTTCTTCCCCACTGGTCGAATAGTTTGTGCCCTCCCCCGGATTTTGGTATGAAGCTTTTGACGTCTGTGTATTAAGGTTTTTGTTAGAAGCTGGTCCAATACGCATGGGTCTTGTGGAACAAAGAACCCCTTGCATTTCAGTCATAGCCCTCATTTATTCACTATCATCTGCAAACCTAACAAAACCATAACCTTTTGTCTTGCCAATGAGCCTATCAATTACAATTTTGGCGCCCTTAACTGAGTTATACCGAGTTCTAAATACTTTCGTCAAATGATAATCAGTAACATCAGCGGCCAAGTCTCCGACATATATGGTATAATCAGGAGAATCATCATGACGCTTCTCACCAGAACTAAAAGTTGCCCAGTTCAATCTGAAGTTCTGCCCACCATTTGGCATAATGGTACCGTTAAATGATTGAAGTACTCTCTCAGCACCAGAACGACTAGTAAACTCAAGAAATCCATAACCTTCAAATTGATTAGTCTGCTTATTGCGAATAACTTTAACAGATCCAACCTCGCCGGTGTGGGAGAAACATTGGTAGAGATAATTCTCGTCCATCCCGCATTGCAAATCACCGATCCAGAGAGTCCGAACTTCGTCAGCGCTGGCAGGTTGTGCCTGTCGCTGTTGAGGCGCAGATTGAGGAGGAGCCTGAGGAGAAGGGGCCCACATATGAGGAGGTTGGGTTTGAGGCTGCGGCTACGGAGGCATCATCAAATAAGGTTGTTGTTGGTGGTGGTGTTGGTAAAAACGAAAATCAATCTCAAAACTGTGACAATTCGCACTAACCACCAGTTGTTGTTGTCATCGCGGGATGTCGAATAGGTAAGACTGCAAGTTGGTTCCGTCGTGGCCGAGTTTGATGCTCAGTTGAATACGCAGAGTTGCTTCCTCTTAACGTCTTGTGGAGTCGTTGCCGGAGTTGTCGCAACTCGGCAACGTTGGCAATGAAAAGAGAACTCAAATGCTTAAATATCTTCTGATCTTCCTCATTCAAAAGATCACCAAGAACAGGATGGCTCAAAAACGATTAACCAAAAATCAGGAATAGACTTGATAAGATCATTGCGCTGATTGTACAGGGGCTTCCTTATCTCGTTGTACTTCTGCTTGATTTCCAGAACTTTATCACTAGCCTCCTCATTGATCTTTTCGAGCTCATCTTACATTTCCTGCAACTTTCCAATGGAGAGGATAAGTTCTCCGTCGATTTCCTCGGCGTTCTCGCTCTTTTCAGAAAACTTTCAGTTTCTTGCTCTTGTCGGCCACCATCGTTGTTGTCGTCGTTCAGAATGAGAGACAGAGGGTCTGTTGTGTGCGAACCCTAGGAGACAAATCTCGTTCTGGTCGAGTGTGTCTAAAGTGAAGGTGTTAGGGTTATGAAGGAGGGTTTTGTGATTAGGAGAAAAGTGATGACGGTGAAAACGAAATCAGAGGGAGGAAGAAGAGATGTGAGCGAGAGATTGGCGATGGGTTTTCGTTTTGGGGAGAGGAAGAAATGGTGAGTCGGAAGAGAGAAGAGAGGGAGAAGCTCGCCGCGGCGGCGAATGGGTGTGTTGGTGAGGGGGCGCCGATTTTGGGATGGATTGGGTTCTGATGAACAGTAATCCCAAATTAGGGTTTCTGAAAGGGGTGGCCCAATTTAGGGTCCGGTGAACAGTAGTGTCCTCATTCTCTAGGGTATGTGAACAGTAGCTGACCTTATATACTATTTCTAAACCCTAATTTTCCCAATCTAAACGTGTTTCTCTTTTTCTATCAATTTTTGTTTTTTTCTTTTAATTAATTAATAGTTCTTTTTATTATGTTTTCTAATTATTATATCAACTATTACTAACTTAAATTCTAATCTATTTTTTTTTAAAATAAATCCTAATTAAATTCTAACTCTACTTTTTTTAATCTATTTTTTTTAAAATTAAAATTTCTAAGTTATAATTAAATTCTAAATTAAATCTATCTAATTAAAAAAATTTAATTTAAATCCTAATTTCTAATTCAAAACTAATTAAAAATAAAAAAAAAACATTATATTAACCTATCATGAGAAAAAAAAATGAAATTATAAAAAAAAATGATGATAAATATATACAAAAAACAAATGCCACGTGGCATGCTCTTATTGGGCTAAAAAGTGAAAATGCCTGTTTTTGCTGAAAATTACGCTACGCTGTATAAGCGAGGTAAATTAAAAACAAAATCGGGCAAATAAAAATTTTAAAAAAAGGTAGGACAAATTTGGGGTATGACACATATAATTCATCACAATAATCATCATCATCACATAATTCATCATATCTCTTGTTATCACATAATTCATCATAATAATCATCATCGCCACCTAATTCGTCATATCTCATGTTATCACATAATTCATCATAATAATCATCATCATCACATAATTCATCATAATAATCATCATCATCACATAATTCATTATATTTCATGTTATCACATAATTCATCATAATAATCATCATCGCACATCATGTAAATCATCATATACTCACATACAAATCACATATTAGCTCATAGTCATCCTCATATTAGCCCATCATATTATCACATATTAATTCATAATACTACCCCATATCATCCCATATTAATTCCTCAAATTATACTCGCGGTAATCCTCACACTATAACCTATCAATCACATAATTCCTCACTGTCATACTCATATTAACTCATCTTAGAAATCTTAGAATCAAACATCAAGGCATCGCTGCAAAACGATCAAATTTCGCGAACTCTGCTACGTTCGTTGGCTTGTTCGCTAGGCGAGTCGATAGCGAGTCTTCGCTAGCATGCTCGCTAGGCGAGTCGGTAGTGAGTCTTCGCTAGCATGCTCACTAGGCAAGTCGGTAGCGAGTCTTCACTGGCATGCTCGCTAGGCGAACAGAGCGATGACAGCAAAACCTGTTACAACCAGAACTGATTCTTGCCCAAATACTTATACGATTCACTTACCCAATTCCCCCAAAACATCCCTAAATCATCCCTAAGGTCATATGGCGATAACGATACAAAATCTATGGTTTATTAGGCCAATATGGCAACATTTGCAATGCCTAAATCACTATTTTCCTGTAATTGCTCTGAGTACATCAGAGCTACTCACATTTGAACATTCTTATTCCTACAGGGTCAAACATATCACAACCCAAGGTTTTAGCCACGAAGGCCTAAGGTTTCCCTTTCTCATATCAATATTCAGTGTTACATACCACTAGCCATAATCTCAGAGTCGTACGGTCAATTTCCCTAATTCTCCCAAATCAACCCAAAATACCTTAAATCATAAACCAACCATAAACGCATCTAAAGGCATACATAGAAAATCATGAACAATGATATTCCCCATACCTTAGCCGATTCAAAGCTTTCACGATTATCTCCGGACATCTTTCGAAGCTTTTGTCTCCACTTGTCCCTCCTCAGAGCTCTGGCCTCCATTCTTTTCACGGTTAACAAAAATGAATTCTAAATCTCTTCAGAATTCTATTTTGTCCAACTTAGTCTTTGGCCTCACAAATTGGGTTTTCCCCTCATTACCCTTACTAACTCCTCCATATGCCCAAATTACCCTTATTCCACTTATATTCCTTTTAATTGATAATAATACTAATATTAACATTATATACTATTAATCAATAAAATAGTCCAAAAATGCACATTTTCTCAATACTTTACAAAACCACCGAAAATCACCGAAAACGAATATTCTCAATTAAATTAATTAATTAAAATATTCCGATTAAATTTAGGGTGTTACAACAAGCACATTTCTTATAAATCCTTCTAGGCTAACTTATAGATTATCAATCTGAAGCTTCATTACTAACATTCCCTATAACCGTTGCATTAGAAGTATTTCTGAATCTTGACTTTATCTTATACATATATTTTTTTTCTTCCATAGTGTTGATAATAGAGTCTGATGATGTCACGTGTCTTCTTACCAGAGTCAGAGTCATATTGACAACAACCACTATCATACACAATTGTTCCTTTAGATAACTTGTGCAACTATCATTAAAACTTAAAGGCCATATGTAAAACCAAATCTTGTTCTTACAAATGTAAGTAAAATAGACGAACTTAATAGCTACTGTGGGATTTTTAAAAGACTACACTTTGAATAAATTATATTAATGGGTACTAAGTTACTGAAAACAAAAGCATTGTAATATCATATTCTGTATTTTACGGTCATGAATCTCTCCCTTATACAGACCAATTTGAATCATATTATTATTCTTTGGCCTACCTTACCCATCCCTTTCTAATCCTTTTTCATATAGGCGCGATTACATTAAGCATGTTATCTTGTACTCGTATGGTGAACAAATTTGTTGGTGGTCCTGATCCATATTTGTGTCAAAATTCATCACTTTATGCTATTTTTCAACACAGACACATAAGCATAATTGTAAAGGTTCCTCTACCACTGGGCTAAGTAACCGGGTGAGGGTTACCTAACTTAGAAGACAAATTTTCTTTTCAAATCATTTGATTTTTATTACTTGTTTTTTTCTCTTTTTTTTTTCTTTTTTTTTTCTTTTTTTTATGGGATCATTCACTTATTTTTATCGGTTTATTCACTTAGCGATAATTTAGATGGTGCTGACTGCTAGAATAAACTACTTAAAGATTACATTAGAGGTGAGAACTTAAGGCTAGAGCATAACAACTATCCAAATTGATCTCTATGTAGAGAGATTTACAGTGTTAAAACGATACTGATATTTCAGGACTTCTCCCGAGTCTTTTATAACATGTTTTAATAGCCTACACACTGTTTCTTTTTGCAAAAAAATTGGTATGGCTCAAGAAAAGGAAGAAAATTAATAGACAACAAAAACTACACCTAAAGACTTGACAATACATATAATGACTATATAAAAGCAATGAAAGTAAAATAAAGTAATAAATCTAACTAGAAAGTAGTAAAATTCCCCTCTCACACTTAAATCAAACATTGTCCCCAATGTTTTAATCCAAGGTGGAAGAGAAATGGTAGAACTTGGTGTGTGATCAGATAAGGGGCCTTGACGGCCATAAGTTCTCCTTAATGAATGAATCTCCTGAAAGAGGTGTTTCATTTGTTTTGCTAACCTGTCAGTTTGATCCCTTTGCTCACGACGAAGAGCCATGATTTTCTTTCTTAAAGTGGAAAGCCCATAGCCAATATAATGTGCATGTTGATCTTCAGGTTCAGTATGAGTCTCAGGGGGTGATGGGTTTTCATCTAGGTTTTCTAATTGGTACCGCTAGTTGTTTTTATTATGGACACTAAGGAACTTGTGGTTTAGTAGGGTGAAAAGATTGACTACTTCATTATTGATAAGAATTTTGAATTTGTCGGGTCCTTCGCGCCTCACTAAACTACGGTTTAGGAAGTGGTCAATATCTAAGAGATTGTATCCATGGGTCGGGGTTAGATGAGCCACTTGATTTCGCAGGCCCAATGTAATAGCAATGCGGGTGACTAATCCACCCACATAAATGTCTTCGACTATTTGTTTGACAACCTTTTTAAGATTGGTCAGTAGGAAGGTTACAGAGTTTATAGGGTGGTTTTGAAAAACGCTTAAGATGAAAAACATCTCTTCGTTGCTTACATAAATTTGGTTCTCCGCTTTTCCAAAGAACGTTTGGGCGGCTACCATATGAAAGTACCTAATGGCGGGACTATGGATTAGGGTGTTATTCATAGCCTCATGATTAAGGGGAAAATCTTCAGTGATCCCTCCTCAGAAGTAATCTAATTCACCTTGTATATCATCATGTACTTTGGAATAGGCACTAGGGTCATGCTGAAAGGCAAGGCATCTGACTAGATCTCTACAAGTGATACTATAATCCTGGCCAAATAATCTAAAGGTAGCTAAGCCTTCGTCTTGTCCTAATTCAATATGGGGATGAAAGCAGTATGAAATTAGAAATTCTAGTGCCAGACTTTTGTAGGTTGGGTGCTTCGTAACAGAAAACTTATCCCAACTCATTTGGCTAAACATAAAAAATACACTATCAACAAGTCCCACCTAGACCAAGGAAGGAAAATTCGGTTACCGGGTAGGTGAGATGGTTCTCTTAGTTAGGGCAGCAAAGCGCCTTCTCTGGTTATCATTTTTGAAAATGATTTGTATCTCGTCAGTCGGCTGCATCCTGAAATATAGTTAGTTGATAAAATCTGCCTAAGTATAAGGTTGTTTCCCTGAAATAAAAACACACATACGTTAGAGATTATTATTTTAAAAAATAAAAGAAATAACTAGAGCGGATAAAATGAAAAGAAAGACCGTGGGTTGCTTCCCACACAACGTTGTGTTTAACGTCGGTAGCTCGAAGAACGTTAAAATCAAGTTACACCAGTAACAGGGGGTGGTTCAAAAAAAGTAAGATGGTCATGGATGATTTTGGCCTCACTTCTGTTGTAAAGTTTCAGTCTTTGTCCATTCACAACGAAAGGATTCATAGATGGACTTTTAATTTCAACCGCCCAAGATTGTAGGACTCTTGTGACTTCGAAGGGTCCAGTCCATCTGGAGCGTAGTTTTATAGGAAAAAGTCGCAATCTAGAGTTGAATAAAAGTACTTGGTCTCATATATTGAACTCTCTCCTCGTGAATCGCTTATCATTACATGCTTTATTTCGTTCTTTGTAAATTCTAGCATTCTCACAAGCATCTCGTTTGATTTCTTCAAATTCGAGGATGTCCAACAAGCGTTTATCACCTGCCTTTAAGTAATCCATGTTTAAGGTTTTTATAGACTAACATGCTTTGTGTTTCAAAAGGTAGGTGGCATGATTTTCCATAGACCAGATTAAAGGGTGTTGTCCCTATAAAAGTTTTATAGGTAGTCCTATAAGCTCACAGTGCATCTTGAATTTTAGAGGACCAGTCCTTCCTAGAAATAGTTACGTTTTTCTCTAAGATCTATTTTATTTCTCTATTTGAAACTTCGACCTGTCCACTGGTTTGTGGATGATAGGGCGTTGCTACCTTGTGTTTTAGCCCATATTTTTGCTAAAAGGTTATCGAAGATCCGTGAGATGAAATGGGATTCGTCATTGTTTATGACTAGGAGAGGGACTCCAAACCTTGGGGATATGTAGTTCTTAAACATTTTAATCACAACTCGTACATCGTTAGTAGGTGAGGTGATAACCTCAATCCATTTAGATACGTAATCGACTGCAACTAATATATGCTTATTTCCCATGGATGATGTAAATGGTCCCATGAAATCTATTCCCCACACATCGAAAACTTCTACTTCTTAAATGTTCTTGAGGGGGCATCTCATCACGTAAAGAAATGTTTCCAATGCGCTGACATCTGTCGCATTTGACTATGTAGGCATGCACATCACGCCATAAGATGGGCCAAAAGAGACCTTCTTAAAGGATTTTTGTGCATGTTTTTGATGTGCTAGCATGGCCACCATAAGGTGCAGAGTGGCAATGAGTTATTATGTTTTCGACTTCCTCTTCAGGGACGCAGCGACAAAATCTACCATATGCTCTTCTCTTGAAAAGTAATGGTTCATCTCAGTATAAATGTTTTATATCAAGGAAGAAATTTTTCTTTTGTTGATAGGTCAGATCAGGGGGTAGAATATTGGCTATCAGATAGTTAACAAAATCAGTGTACCAAGGCACGCTTGTTATTATTAAGGCAGATTCTATTTTGGGCTCGAATTTATTGTTATCTGGATCTGCCCATTTTTATACTTATGCTACTAATCTATCATAGGTGAAGTCATCATTTATGGGAATATGATTCGATTTTAGATATTCTAACCTTGAAAGGTGGTCAGTTACTATATTTTTAGTTCCTTTTTTGTCTCGGATTTCAAGATCAAATTCTTGTAGTAGGAGGATCCAGCGGAGTAGTCGAGATTTTGCATCCTTTTTCTTTAGAAGGTATCTTATAGCAGCATGGTCGGTGTATACTATGATCTTAGCTCCAACTAAATAAGAACGAAATTTGTCTATTGCAAATACTACAGATATGAGTTCTTTTCTATTGTGGCATAATTTAGTTGAGCGGCGTCCAGTGTTATGCTTGCATAATATATCACATGCACTTTATTTTCGGTTCTTTTCCTTAGAACAACACCGACGGTGAAATCATTTACATCGCACATGATTTCGAATGGCTTATTCTAATCTGGGGGTTGCATGATAGGTGTGAAAATCAATGCTCGCTTCAATATATTAAATGCTTCTAGGAATTTTTCATCAAAAACAAACTCGACATCTTTCATCAAGAGACCTGTTAGGGGTTTTATAATTTTTGAGAAGTCCTTGATAAAATGTCGGTAGAACCCAACGTGTCTAAGAAAACTTCGTACCTCCCTAACTGTTTTGGGTGGCTGGATGTTTTCTATCATCTCAGTCTTAACTTTGTCAATCTCAATTCCTCTAGAAGAAACTGTGTGTCCTAAAATTATACCCTTTGTAACCATGAAATGACATTTTCCCCAATTTAATACGTGATTTACCTGTACGCATATTTCCAGGATCTTTTCCAAGTTAGCGAGAAAGCCTTTAAAAATGGATCTGCATACCGAGAAATCATCCATAAAAACCTCCATTATCTCGTCAAGGAAATCTGTGAATATGGCCATCATACATCGTTGAAATGTCTCAGGAGCATTACATAGTCCAAAGGGCATTCACTGATAGGCAAAAGTTTTGTAAAGGCATGTGAAGGTTGTTTTCTCCTGATCATCAGGGTGAATAGGGATTTGAAAAAATACTGAATGTTCATCTAAATAGCAGAAATAAGAATGCTTGGCTAAATGTTTTAACATTTGATCAATTAATGGAAGGGGAAAATGGTCCTTCCTGGTTACTTTTTTTAGTTTCCTATAGTCAATACACATGCGTCAACCACTTACTACACATTGTGGCACTAATTCTCCTTTTTCGTTCTACATTACTGTGACACCTCCTTTCTTGGGTACGACGTGTACTAGACTAACCCACTTACTATCAAATATTTGGCATATTATTCTGGCGTCTAGTAGATTTAATACTTCCCTTTTTACCATATCCTTCATGTTAGAGTTTATCCTCCTTTGGTGTTTCCTAAAGGGTTTAGAATCTTCCTCTGGCATAAACGATGCATGCATACAGACAAGCTTATCCCTTTTAAGTCAGAAATATTATATCCTAGAGTTGCAAGGTACTTGCGTAAGACATCTAAGAGTTGATTTGTCTCGTCCTTATTTAAATTTGTATTTACTATAACAGGACAATTCAATTCCTTATCAAGGAATTCAATCTCATATTCATAGATCATTCTTTAAGTTCTACAGTCGTTGTCTTAGGACCTGACAGATGGTTAGGGGTAAGTGAAAAACATTTATGAAGGCTATCATCCACATATGGTGTATAGACTTTTAGTCCATCGTCTTCCACTATCTCGGTTGAAGGAAGCTTCATGGTTCCGATTTGTGTTTCAAACTTGGTTTTGGTTTGTGTTTCAAACTCTCTTACACTCATCGATAATACCGATGGAGCAATATAAGTCATTTATAGCAGGAGCTTGTAGAAATTTAGACAGGATGAATTCCACTTTCTCATCACGTACTTCGAAAGTCATCTTTCCTTTCTTGACATCTATTATAGCCTCAGCTGTAGATAAGAAGGGTCTACCTAGAAGGATAGGAATTTCTTCATCTTCTTTAATGTCCATTACCATAAAGTTTGTTGGTATATAAAGTTGACCAATCCTAACACAGACGTGTTCTAAGATACCTATGGGGTATTTACTTGACCTATCGGCCAATTGAAGGGACATCCTAGTTGGTTGCACGTCTCCTAAGTTTAACCTATTACAAACAGCTAAAGGCGTTAAGCTCACACTGGCTCCTAAGTCCAGAAGGGCTTTACCGGTAATATGATTTCCCAAAACACAAGGTTAGAAAAACTCCCAGGGTCTTTCTCCTTTTGGCTAGTTTGTTCTCAGAAATAGAGTTGCATTATAATGGTTTAGGGTCACCAAGTCTATGCTTATTGGTTAAGATGTTTTTGAGAAATTTAGCATAAGATGGTATTTGGGTAATAACTTTGGTGAATGGGATCTCTACGGGGAGTTTCTCAATTACTTTTACAAACCTTTTGTAATGGTTATCTAATTTAGTTTGTTTAAGTCTTTGTGGATATGGAGTTGATGGATTATAAGGAGGGGGTGGTATATAGACTTGGTTGTATTTAACTCCTTCCTTAGTGTTGATTTCTTTTTCCTTTTCATATTCTACTCTCTCCTCAATTCGTTTCTCAGGTGTGGCTACAACGTTTTTCTTTGGTTGTTCTGGCTTCTTCAACCTAGGGTCTGCTGGTTCATCATAAGTGGTTCCACTTCTCAAGGAAATAGCGTTAGTATTCCCCTTTGGGTTAGGTTGAGGTTGTCCAAGAAATTGTCCTCTTGATATAGCCTGAGCAGCTTGTTGTTGGGCTAGTTGAGAAATGTGGGTTTCAAGCATTTTGTTGTGGGTTACCACATAATCGACTTTGGCGCCTAATTGAGTAATTGGCTCATTTATATGAATATTTTGGTTCATGAATTCTTTATTGTATTGAGTTTAGGCTGAAACTAAGCTCTCCATGATTTTCTCAATATTTGAATTCTAAGGAGAAGCTTGTATAGGTTGTGTCGATCTTTAGGCTTGAAAAACCTTATGGTCTTTAGGGTGCAGAATTATGATTAGGGTTATTATTTTTATAATAAAAATTTGGATGATTCCTCCATCTAGGGTTATAACTGTTGGAAAATGGATTTCCTTGGGCATAATTGACTTGATTCAAGGTTGGTTCAGCTAAGAAACTATATTCATAAGTTATATGTGTCGCTACTGCGAAAATCGGCGTCGGCTATGACAGAAGAGTCGCCACCGTGCGTTATTTATCCCACAAGAGGGAAAGGAAACGCTCAGAGTAAACCTAACGCAAAGAGGGAAAGGAATGGTCGTCGCAACCAAATCCTGGATTCGGGAGTTGGTTACGCAAGGGGGAGGTATTAGCACCCCTCACGTCCATCGTACTCGACGGGATCCACGCTTGTTTTCTATCTAAGGGTGTGTTTATCTATATACTCTACAGGTCTGGGTTAAAAAGAAAAGAAAATGACTCGGCAAAGTATCGCACTTTATGCCTACGTATTCCCGTCTGAAACGAGAAATCAAAGTCAACGTAGTTCGCCTACCTACGGGAAAGGAGGGAAAGGTTGCTCGCCGAGATATCGCATCTCGTGCCTACGTACTTTCATACGGCATGAAAGATCAGAGCAAACGTAGTTCGGGCCATGGAAGACACAAGTTTGTCCGACAGTTTTTTATCTCCTTCTGAAAAGGGTTTTCCTGATTAAAGGTCCAAGCGGACAAAAACAGAGTTTGAATGTTTGTTTGAGTTTTTTTACGAAAGAAATGTTTTTTAGTCTGTTTGCAACTTGTACTGCACTAAAGACTTGTGATCTGAGAGTGAATACGTCGCATGTCACCCTAAGGGTACCATACTAAGCAATTAGATTACTGAAGAGTGACCCTCCAGTAACCTTTTCTCAAATAGCTTAAGGCTCGTAACGTACAGCATGCGTTATCCTTATTACTGTGTTTTTTGAATTGTTTTGAGATGAGAAGAGAGATACCCTAAAACTATGGTTGAAAGGGAAACTAATCTAATGTTATCATGCATGGGTCAAAACCTAATGTCTGTCATAATTTTCTCTTGCACAGAGGAAATCAGAGATCCTATGGGATAAACAGCAAACGAAAACAGATAGTAAATAGTAAACAGTAAACATGCATGCTATGCAACAGTACCAGAGAGGCAAGGGAGAAAACAATAGGCAAGAGGAGACAAGCTCCACCTCAAACCTAGAGGTAATCAACACAAACAAACAGACAATACAGAGAAAAACAAAAGATACAGAGGAGGCAACCCAAGCAACAACCACTTCTGCAAACAGCAATAGCAAGCTCTAAACAACACAGTTGAAAAGACAGCAAAGTTGACAGCAAGACTTCATCTTCAAGCAAAATTCTATCTTCAAGCTTCAACAAGCACACTCCAAGAGGAGGATTAAACATCAAGATCAAGTTATGATGTTAAGGAACTTAATGACAACCAAAGGAAATCACTAAGAACTCAACATTGCAAATGAAAGGTATCCTCAAAGTTCTACTCACTTGGGCATACCACTCATCCCTCCTAAGGAGAGATGGAGTTTCCTAATGAGTACTTTATGTCATTGGATGGAATATAGGCTAACAATGCACTCCATGTTTGAAGAAAGAATCAAAACTAGGTCTAAGGCACTTCCTAAAACCCTAATTTCCTAAGCTCCTAAACAAAAGCTCCACAAGAAGAAAAGACTTCAACTCCAAGCTCCAATCTTCAATCCCAAGCATCCTCAATGGATCCAGAAGCTCCACCAAAAAGAACTCAAGCTTAAACCCACTCCAAAACAACCAACCAAACCAAACAATCCAAAGCACTCAAGAGAGGAATCCACAAACACAAGCCAATTGTAAAATACCACTAAAATAGAAAATGAAGTTGCAAAAATCTAATTAAATACCTAGGGGAACCTACATGTTTGAAAAACCTAGTGTAAAAAGATTGAAGCCTAAATCAACTTCTAAGTTATCTGAACAATTCCTAAAGTGAGATAGGTCAAGGGGATCCACAATTTTGGGAGGGTCCTAATCTCAACACCTAAAACAGAACCTAATGTTGTTCTAAAAATCCACCAAAAATTCTAAAGGAACATACATGTCTACCCTAGCACATACTAAAAAATCAAAGCCAAACTCATCACCAATTGGAAGAACTAAATTCTACAGAACAGATAGTCAATTATACAAAATTAAAAGAATTAAACAAAATAAGAAAAATCAAATTAAATTGAAAAATGCATGAAATTATATTTTGTTAATCCCAGAAAATTACAAATTTCATAAGGATCATGAGGATATTTTTAAAATAATTTTTGGATCAAAATTGGAATTAATATGATTTTTGGAATCAACAAAACATTTAAAATAAAACAAAAATGAATAAAAGAAATAAAATGCTGAAATAAAACATGAGCCATTGGATCTGGAGACTGGTCAATCCATCCAACACGCCAGAGATTGCCACCTCATTTATTTAAACGCAGCGTTTTGAATTAAAATCTCCTCTCCTCAGATTAAAACACAAGCGTTGGATCTTCATGTCAGTCAATGGTCAAGTGATGATCCAAGGGTCCAAACATCATCTTCTCCAAAATTCAGGCAGGCCAGATGGAGATCAGGGATGGTGGTTCATGGTGGCCGGAGAAGACTCCAGTTGTCTTCTCCGGCGAAGGTCCAGGTTCAGATCACCAGAAATAACACACTATATACCAATTTTGCTCAGAATTTCATGTACATTCCAGATCTATCATCAAAATGCTCTAATTCTCAACACATAATCAAACACGATCCAAATTTCAGAAATAGCATCATCTACAACTCTCACTAAACTCAAAACTAATGGTATAGAAATCATCCTCATGTTGCCTACATCATCCTGATCTAAACATTTAGCATTAACTCCTCATGAATTAAGAGATTCAGGTCCAAACAGATCTTACATGTCATCTTCAATCATCACCAATTGAGTCCAAATCAAGCCTAAAACGATCTATGTCATGTCTAGATCCTAACCACAAGTTCAAAACTAACTGAATCATGCTAAATCATGCTGAATTTTGAGAGATGCAAACCTGGTATAGATCTTGAAACAGAGGTACTTAGAGCTCGTGGCTTGCTTCCAAATGCTCCAGAAACTTTCAATGATCCACAAGGAAGAGATTGCACACCTCAATTTTGCTTGAATTGACTCCAAACTCAGAATCCGATTTGAACTTGCAGTTGAGAAAATTCAATTGCTCTTGCTTACTCTGGCGCGAAATGATGCTCAAACTTGATATGAACTCACTCTAATGAATATATAGAAGAGTTTCATGGGCTTTTGGATCCAAATTGAAGCCCAAAACATTTGTTTGCATTTTCTGGTTTTTTCATCCAAAGGCAATGTATCAGTCGTGTATTGCAAGCTTGGCATTGTTTCTATAAGTTTCTCACACCTTGCACATGTCATTTAGAATGAGTTTGGATGGAGAAATTGGCCTGAATTGCCTTGTGCATGATTTTGCATATGTAACTTACAAGTGAAGCAACTACATGGTATCTCTCAAAATCTGACTTGCACTCAAAATTCTGGTATTGCAAAAGCTCTTAGAATGCAATTTCCAATCAGAAAATGTACTTATTTTCTTGGTTTTGATGTTATAACACAAAATCCCATTTTTCCCTCCTTTCCATATTTGAATTTTCTTCATTTTCAAGCCATTTCAAGTGACTTTTTGATATGAGCCAAAACAAACTCTCATGACCACTTGGTTGCACTCAAAACATCATTTTAAGCAAGTTCCATGTTGAAAAAATTTCCATTTGAATCTTGCAAGTTGCAGATATGGACCTATGATTAAAAATGACCTATAATCTCACTTTCCCAAAATACCCCTGACTTGTAAACCTCATAACTTGAGTTCTACAAATCAGATGGAGGACTTCTAGTACAATTTAGAAATCTAAGATCATGAGTAACAACTTTCATGTTGACCAAAAGTTCAGGTGAAACCTCCTTCTAGGTCAAAAATAGCCTTGAAGTCAGATGATTTTCACAGACAAATTTTAGAAGCATCTGAGGACCTGTAACTTGTCTGGGCCATAACTTGAGTTCTAGAAACCCAATGGAGGACTTCTAGTACTCAAATTAAAGGTATTGAGATGCTCTACAAGTTTTATGTTGGCCAAAGATTCATTTGAAACTTGTATCTTGACTTATGTGGCCTTGAAGTTAGGCACTAAATAGGGTAACTTGCACTGAAACCCTAATTTAGCAACTTCCCACATTCTTGATTCTTCTTGATTTAATCTTGGCACAACATCACAAATGTCTTATCACATCATTTCATGAACTCCGTGACCTCAAAGTAAGCTTGAATTCTCTTCAATTGCACAATTGACCTAGGGTAGATCCAGATAAAACCCTAATTGTTTGCACCTCAACTGTGGCTCTTGCATTTAACACAATGACTTGATTTAGCTCCAGCATGGCTCTCTAGGCACTCCATAAGCTCTATACACATCTCATATTCACACCTCATGCTTCACATCCCATTGATGGTCCTCAGCTGATCAAGACCTCCCACCACCTTCTGATGACTTGGATGACTTCTCAAGCTTGGATAAGATTTCTTGCTAGGCTTCTCTTGATAATAATCACACATGATCCCCTGTTGAATGAATGATATGCCATGATATGCAAATGATAGAACTATGCAAATGATAATGCAATGAAACATAAACCAGGTAAAAGATGTTGAGCAAATTTTGGGGTGCAACAATATGTCCTTGGGTTCCACAGATTTTGCATCCTGGTTGCACTGTAGCTACGATAGTTGTAGGTTTAACAGACATACTTTCTACTTTTTGGGCTAAGGTGTCCATTTTAGCTTTCATCATGTCAAGACAACTGACCTCATATATACCTCGTTTGGGCTCTTTTTTCTCCATTGATGTTCGTTCCATCCCCCACTAGTAATGGTTTTGGGTCATATCTTCAATGAGAACGCAAGCTTCGGGGTAAGGTTTGTTCATTAGTGCACCACCAGCGGCAATGTCGATGGTCATCTTAGTGTTATAGAGAAGTCCATTGTAAAAGGTATGGATAATCAGCCATTGTTCTAGACCATGGTGTGGACAGGATCTTAATAACTCTTTATATCTTTCCCAAGCATCAAAAAGAGATTCATTATCTTGTTCGGTAAATCTAGTGATTTAGTTTCGTAGGATAACAGTCTTACTTGGTGGAAAATATCTAGCAAATAAAACTTTCTTAAGGTCATTCCAAGTGGTTATTGAATTTGGTGGAAGAGAATCTAACCATGATCGTGCTCTATCTCTAAGGGAAAAAGGAAATAATCTTATACGTATTGCCCCAGGAGGAAAACCATTGACTTTTAGGGTATCCACTAATTGGATAAAAAAATTTAAATGTTGGTTCGGGTTCTCAGTAGGGAGACCTGCGAACTGGTTTTGTGGCACTAATTGTAATAAAGCAGGTTTCAACTCAAAGGTATGAGCTGTGATAGCTGGGTTAACTATAATTGAATGGGTTCCTTCATTATAAGGTAGGGAAAAATCCTTAAAATGTCTTTGGTTTTGTTCTTTGGTCATCACTCTTATAATCTTTTGAAGCAAAAGACGTGCACGTAGGTATCTTTTAGGTTCTTCTATTGGATCTACTAAGTTACCAGTGTTGCGAGTTCTTCACATCAACTGGTAAAAAGGTGCCTAAGTCTAGACGGTGTAACAAAAAAGTTACAATATTTGACGTAATTGGTCCCCGACAACGGCGCCAAAAACTTGATCAGGTGTGAAATATAACTGCAAGTGCACAATCTAATGTGTAGTTTTAAAGGATATCGATCCCACAAAGACCAATAGTCAAAGATCTATTGTCTCTAGTTGTTACGGTGTTTATCTAAGGCGAATGAAATAGTTAAAATGGAGGAAACAAAACAAAAGGATTTAATAAAAATAGATGAATAACAATGCTAAAATGTAATTCACATAGTTCGACAATCCTCTGATTGTCTTTACTAAGTTACTTACGGGGCAATATTTTCTATTTAGAAAATTATTAGTTTAACAGGAACTGTCGCTTTCATGTATTTAGAACTGAGTTTCACTCTCTAGTTTATACCCTCCATTTGTCACATATGGAAGGCGTTACCGCGTTAAAGTAGTAAACTCATTTTTAAGAAATTAGACTCTTAACTTAATAGAAAAGTGATTTTGATTGGAAAGTTTAACTAAAAAAGGTTCCTGGCTCTCGCTTAGGGAACTGGGTCTTAAACCTATAAATGCATCCGCAAATAGTTTTAAAACCTCCTACTAGAAAGGTTAAAGCTTCCTAATTAACTAACAAAGTGCTTTCGCGATATTTGTTAACTAAAGACAAACCAATTTTAGTCTTTAATGTTGGACGACTTTCAATGTTACCCGACGTTCTTACTGCATCACTTTTGTGAAGGCAAATTAAAATAAGTTTAGAAAAATTGTGTTTAAAAACAGCCTGTCGCTACTGCGAAAATCGGCGCCGGCTGACAGAAGAGTCGCCACCGTGCGTTATTTATCCCAATGGAGGGAAAGGAAACGCTCGAAGTAAACCTCGCAAAAAACGGGACAGGTATGGTCATCGCAACCAAAACCTGGGTTCGGGAGTCGGTTACGCAAGGGGAAGGTATTAGCACCCCTAACGTCCGTCGTACTCAACGGGATCCACGCTTGCTTGGTTTGTCTACAGGATGCAAAACAATCTATCTACGGCTGCTAAATCTAAACTGAAGGGAAATGACTCGATAGAGCGTCGCACTCTATGCCTACGTATTCTCAAGAGAGAAAGTCAGAGTCAACGTAGTTCGGGACTACGGGGAATATTGGCTCGCCAAGACCTCGCGTCTTGTGCCTACGTACTTCCACACTGCATGGAAGATCAGAGCTGACGTAGTTCAGGCTAACTACGGCTAATCTGGGTGTTCTCACACAGCAGTGAGAAATCAAACTGGTTTTACAGGTTCGGGAACCTACGGGAAAAAACTACGGTCTGGTCTCAAATGCACTTGGGCAAGAGAGAAAAGGGTAACATCAGTCGTCAGCGGGAAAGTCTCGATCGCACAGCAGCGAGAGAACCAAAGGTTAGTTGTTAGTGTGCTCGCTAGGATATCGCATCCTATGCCTACATATTCTCGTCTGGTACGAGAAATCAGAGCAGCTGTAGTTCGGCTACTTCTGGACCACAGCTCAAATCTCATTTTATTAACATTCTGAAAAATGATTACAATGATTGAATACTGAAAAATAAACTTCTAGGAAATACTATCCTATCCTATCCTGGAAAAAATCCAATGGAAAATAGTCCCCTAACAAGTGGACTTCTAAAAATTACCTCTAAAAGGAAAATAAACTCTATGAAGGAAATACACCCTAAAAAAAATATTAAATCTACATTAATATTTTTTTCTCTTTTTCTCAACATTTCTTTTCCCTTTTTCAATATATTTTTCTATATTTTTTTCTCTTCTTTTCATATTTCTTTTCTTTTTTTTTAAAAATATTTTCTCTTTTTTTCATATATTTTCTCTTTTTTTCATATATTTTTTTTTTAAAATATTTTCTCTTTTTTTCATATATTTTCTCTTTTTTTCATATATTTTCTAAACACATGAATCTAAAAGAAAAAAAAAAAGAAAAATACAAAGGGGAGGGGGGTGTAATCTGTTACAAGGGGTCACCAGCAGCAAAAAACATTGGGCCCAGCCCAGAAAAAAAAACTGGGGAGGGGGATATGACCCAAAACGCAGGGTGCTAATAGCAAACATGTTGGGCCCAGCCCAACACAAAACAAAGAACACTCGGAGGGGGTGCAGCGAAGGAATTGGAGGGGTATGACTCCAAAAAAATGCAATTGGGCCCAAGGCCCACAGACTCAATGGCCTACCTCCTCTCCTCCTCCCACTCTTTCACTCTGAGAAACCCTAAGTCCCCCTTCTACTGCACTGTTCATGGCCGCCGTCTCCGGAACCCTCAACTCTCTCGTCTCTCTCAACCTAACAGAAACTCTCTCATCTCAGAACTTCCCCTCTCCATCTTTCTCTTACCTTCCAATTACTCACTATCAACAAAAAACTGGATCGTCTGGTGGTGTTCTTGCAGGTCTAAGAAGATCGACGCGTGTGGATCTTGAAGGTTGTTCGCTGAAGGCAGCGTTTGGAGTTCTTTGAAGATCAAAACGTGGATTGCATGTGATTCTTGGAAATCCAGAAGATCCTTGAGGTCCCTGACCACAACACGCGAATGGAAGGGAAATCGTTAGTTGCGAACTCAGATGGAAACTGGAGATTCATAGGCTTGGACGAAAGAAAGATATTATGGCTGAAAGTTCATAGCTCTGTTGCTCTTGAAGTGAGTTAGAGGATTCTGGAAACGCATAGAGTGTTGGAGGTCTTCGCATGCTCGTTGAATCAGGGAAGAACTCATTAGAAGGTCTTTGGATGAAACTGTTCTTGGAGATTTTTCTGGAGATTTGATTGAAGGTCGTGGATGAACCTGATGGATCTGGCGAAATCTTGCAGAACGAACACGAAGGTGGTGCATCTGGATATACGAAAACGAACATCAAGGAGATCGATGAAGATCTTGAGGAAATCTGGAAACGATGATGAACGGATGAATGTTCTTCAAGAACTTCTGGAAATTTCTTGCAGATTGAGGGAGACTGATGAACACGCATGGCGGTTTTCTGAGAGTTTGCTGGAGATTCACTAAGTTCTGGCGAATCACGGTGCTTATTGATGGTGGATGAAGATCGGAGATGGAAGGAAATCGATGATGTTGATGATCGGTCGGAGGAGATGATGATTCTGATAGGAGGTTAGAGGAGAAAGATGAAGATCTGGAAAAAATCTGGGGGGAAAATGGTTTATGGCGAAGTGTACGGTGGCCGGAGGTAGTTGGGGAGGTAGTTAGGGTTGGCCGGAGTTGGTTGGCGGTGGCCGGAAGGATTCAGGCGCGGTGGTTGCATGGCCGCCGGCCATGCAACCGGTGAGGTTCACAGGCAAACACGTGTCACGGTTAATGGAAGGGTTTGGCGCATGTGAGACGCGTGTGGAAACGTGGCAGAGAGAGAGGTGATGAGGAAAGTGATGTGGCCTCGTGAGAGTGAAAAACGTGGATTCCCCCTTTGCTTCATACGTGGCCTAAATTTATAGTGGACTGGTACTTAGACTCTGAATGAATTGGGCTTCGCAGAGGGTTTATGGATAATGGCCCAACGAAAAAAATGATAAAAAACCCAAAAAACTGAAATGGATTAAAACAAGTTTAATAAAAATGATTAAATCTAATTAACCCTAACTAAATCTCAATTAATCCTAAAAAGAGAATTATCCTAAAAACTCTATTACTTCTGATTAATTCCTAAACTAATAACACTCTAATAATTCCACTAATCTAAAAATTAAGCTAAAAACTCTAATAATGGCCAATTTAAAATACTCTAATAATTCCACTAATTAGACTTCTATTAAATTTCTATTAAATCCCTAATAACCCTATATTAAATTCTATAAAAGAAAATCTATTATGAATAAAAGAAAAATCTTATTTATTCTATTAAGAAAATGATAAAAAAATCTATTTAAATTCTATAATGTTCTAAAATGATTAAAAAAATCTATTAAAACTATAAAAAAAAACTATTAATATTCTATATTATTCTAAAATGATTAAAAAATCTATTAAAACCCTAAAATGCCTAATAAAATTCAGAAAAATCACAATAATTCCCGAAGGAACAAAAATAGCACAGAACGACAGATAACACTGCGAGAGCGCACAAAAATAGCCGGTAAAAATCAACGGACACCGAAATATCCTTAAAAACAACAGCACGAGCTGAAAACACCGGGAATAGCACGACTTCCCAAAAAATACGATTCTACCTATATAAACTGATTAAAAACACCTGAGACGTGAGACGAGAGCTGTGATCCCAAAAAACAAATGAAAAATGCACTGTATGCGATATGCAGATGCGAATGCGGTCATACATCGAAACATCGAGCCAGATACGGGACCCGGTTGGTCAAATTTTGGGGTGCAACCGCTGCCCCTATTCAAGCGGCTTGGACCTGAATGGTTGAAGAGCGCTCGGCCTTCAAACATTCAAAGGTAGATGACGGTTGAATACAAATGAAACCCTAAAATTTGCCAACCGTGGGAATATACTGCAAAGCGGCTCGAGGAATAGCCTCCAATGAACTGAAGTTTGGTTGTCACGGCAACAACTGGTCAATTTTCTGATAAAAATTTTCTTCTCCTTTTCAACATCAATCACCTGTGCGACACCACAAGTATTGGAATAATGCTTCGAAAAGCAAACGACTTGATTCCCATCTCTCTTATGGGACCAAATCCTGTCATCTCACAGTTCACAGCGAACTTGAGGACAATTCTCCTGGGGAACTTCTGAATCGACTGCTCGGCACCCATTCTGTCAACAGGTCGCAGCTTCAGAAACCTGATATATGTCAATCTCTTTTTTTCAGTCCCGACGTAACAACCAAATGAAGAATCACTCCGCTGGGGGAGAAGAGAAGCTTAACCACACAACTCTGCGGGGGAACGAATTCAAAATCCAATGAGGTAACCAACCTGGTCCATGTTTCGAAATGCGTATGTCTGATAATGATGCAATGCCCTATATGACATGGAAATGCTATGCGTTTTGTTTGAAAATGCGATGCCCAGACGACATGGAAATGCTATATGTCTGTATAAATGCTATGTCGATATATGCAAATGCTAATGCAAGCTCGAGCTGCCAGAGAACACCAGGTCTGCAACCACTCGGCAAAATAAATTCCGAAGGCAACGTCAACTCTATTGGGGATGAACCTGATATCACAGAATCATCTCAGCAAAATAAGTGCTGGAAAAAGGGAAACCAAATCCGCTGGGGATAATCGTCCTGCTGGAGAAATGAAAAGGCAACCCTGCTTGGCGACTTCACTGGGGAAAGAAAAAAACAACTCTGCTTGGGGATGCTCTCTTCAAACCATTGGCAACTGATCGTGCTCTGCGGGGATTGACCCAAACTGGGGTTGATTGCGCGCAGCACACTGCTGGAAATGCCCCTACTATCAAGGATATCAATCTTAATCTGCTGAGGATACTCCTGATCCTACTCTGATACGAGGTAAAATGCAATCTCGACTCTTCTGGGGATAATAAGCAACTTTCATCTGCTGAAGAGTAGCAATTCCGATTTAACAACATCCACAAGGAACTCAAACATCACTCGGAGTACTGGTATCCGTCGAGCTTCGTATCGGGGAACATGACAACATGCGAGTCATTGGGAACTACTGTGTCAGATACCTTTAGGTTTTTGTTTTTCTGGTTTAGGATAAACATGGACTATGTACACAGTGGAAGATATGGGAAATACTAGACTAGAACTAGCATTCAAAGGTAGACTACCAGACGAGAACTGATAGGAAAATAGGTTATCGGACGAGAATTGATTTCGCGATGACATGTACCAGACGAGAACTGATACAACACATAGGTTAAAACACACGATGACCAAACGAGAACTGATTACACAACGACATGTACCAGACGAGAACTGATACAACACTTGAAGAAGCGGTGACCAGACGAGAACTGGTTACAATAAACTACACCAGACGGGAACTGATGCTTACAATAAACTATACCAGACGGGAACTGATGCTTACGGAAGGGTGGGCCAGACGAGAACTGGTTACCGGTTTGCCAGGCGAGAACTGGACTTTGGAGATAACTGGTTACTGACACGTAACGGGTTTAAACTGCAGGTCAATGATCCAACGACAGCAAGGCCTTTTTATTTAGAAGGTTCAGGTTTTTGATAAGGGTATTGACACGATTCCCCGATACTCAACTCCGGCTGGGGATAAACAAACTTGTTTGAATAACTTGCCCCAGTACACTCAGCTGGGGATAAAAAGACTGGCTTGAACAACTTGCCCCAGTACACTCAACTTGCCCCAATCTAACTCTTGGGAGTACTTGCTCTGAACAGCTCTCTACGGGACGATCTCGAGATTACTTGCCTCGGTATCTATACGACAACAAAATTCAATCTCCATTAAACTCCTATCAACCCAGCTGGTCTTCACTATCCTCTGCGGTGACTTGCCCCTGAATGAGCGTTCTAGCGACTTAACCTGATCTGATTATCCACCTGAAATATCTGCTTTCAAATCTCCACGCTCTGAATGATTGCCCCTGATTGGGTCTCGAGAAGACTCACTTCTGATCAACTGCTTCTCACATAAACTGCCCCTGGTCAACTGAAGCTTCGGGACTTGTCCGCAGACTAACTGATTCCGAACTCACTGGAAAATAATGCCCCTGATTCACTGGGCTTCACAACATACACCATTCTGACCCATACTGCTGAATTACTCAGTCCTGCTTGACGATTCCCTGTTGGAATTTCCTTCGTGTCAACTACTAACCTGCAATTAAAATTGTCTATTCACGAATGGTAATTTTAATGCAATGGTTATGCAGATTTTGAAAAAATTTGAGTTGTCACTCATTTACATGCTATGATTGTGAGTGACGAATGAACCAAAGTTCAAACATAGTGCTTACGTGGTCAGTGAAAAATACAACAAGGATGTGACTAGCAAGTCAAGAAAGAGTCAGGTTACTCAACCTTATCGTAATGCGCTTTCAGAATAAACCCTATCTCAATTAGGTCTTTTAAGGGTTGTATCGTGGTCGGGTTCACGGTTCGTGAAACAAAGGATATTTGGCTCAAATTTTGATTTGTACCCACCCCTTCTACGTGATGATCTCCGATCCTAAGGTTCAGTTAACCTGGCACGAGCGCTCGCCTCTTCGAGAGGTATGTTGAATGGTAAGACCCACAGTTAAGGAACTCACAAGGCTTTTCCGGAGTGATAGTTACTCCTTCTTCGCTTTCGGTGTCTGTGTACACGACTTTGTGACTCGTTGGGGAAAAAATTTTCCTATCCCTTCTTTTCGTTCTTTTGATTCCCTAATTTTTGCCTGGACTGACTCATTTTGAGTTCCTTTCGATTTTTTCTTTTGAAGTCCAGCGGGATGCCCTGATTTTTGCCTAAGTATTAGCTTTCCCAGTTTTTCTTTCTTTTTACTTAGCGGGCTTTCTTTCTTCTTTCTTTTGGAACAAAGTCGTGTGACACTGGTTGTCTTGGTTGCTCCGAAAGGATTGTAATTGTCTCACTCCTGATTGGTGAGGTTTGACCTCTTGAAAGGTATAAACTGATTGGTCCTTGAAAGATAACACTCCTCTATAAGACTTGAATGCTAGGTCAAGTTAACTGACAGCTACCCTGCCCCGGGTTAAGATGTGAGGGTTTAAAAGTCCGAAAAAACTTCTACTTCCTGGCTCGAAGTGGTTAACAAGGGACTAACTCCTTATATCTCCAGTGTTTGGGGGATTTGAAATAATGCCTTGTACGTCATCGGTAAGGTCTTATCTGAAAGCATACGATCATTGGTTATGAGTTTAGTTTCGTCATCCTCCCTCCAATCTTTGCTAGTCACAGTGATAAAGTGGAGTGAATAAAATGCGAGTGTCAGTGCAATGCAGTAAATGAGCGACAGCGACATGATTAATTCAGAAAAATGCATAGTCACTTTATTATTATCACCATTCGCAACATACAATGTTTAAAAGCAAGTAGTAACTAACAGAAAAGAAACTACGAATGCAAATGATATAAAAGTCTGAGGACTGCCAATGCTGAGGGCGCCTGCCCGTCTGAATCACTGGCTTTTGCTGGGGAATACCTTCCGAGTCTACGAGCTTAGACAACTGAGCGGTTGGTATGAACAAACAGAAGTCCTTCTCGAAAGGAAATGCAATCTTGGTCAATCAACTGCTATACTTTCGCCTGAAACGCTTTACAGTTTTCTGTCGAATGCCCTGGAGAGCCACCATGGTAACCACACTGAACGTGGGGATTGTACCCAGGAGGGTAAGGTTCTGGAACTGGCTTAAGAGCTTTAGGTTCCACCAAAGAACTCTGGATCAAAGATGGTAGCAGCTGGCTATACAGCATAGGCACTGGACGAGAAGGAGCTTTCCTTCGTTCCAAATTGTTGCGAGGTCGATTCTGATTTTGATGCTGATTCTGATAACTTCGACCACGAGTTTGCTGCTTTGCAAGAGGAGCGACATAAGATTCCTGATAGGGTGCCCCAGGCACGGCTGTCTATTCAGCAAAACAAGCCACAGGAGGTACTGATCTCTGATAAGATGAAGAACCAACAAAATTCACTGATTCGCTTCGAGGATAGTCAACCTTTGGCATGACTGCGTTGATCACGACTCCTTCTTCACTCTGATAGTCACAAGGATATTCAGTTTCACCAGCTTGATCATTTGAAATAATCTGAATTTTCCCAATTCTTATGGCATACTCAAGGCGTTCTCCTAATGTTACCACGTCAGAGAAACTTAATGGAAGTCCAAGCAATCTTTCGAAGTACAGATCTTGTAGGGAATCTACAAACATGCTTGTCAACTCTTGGTCCAAAAGCGGTGGATGCACTCTAGCAGCAAATTCTCTCCATCTCTGAGCATACTTCCTGATAGGTTCATTGTTCTCTTGAGACAGTTCTTGCAACTGCATGCGATAGGGAGCAATTTCTAGGTTATAATCGTACTGCTTCAGAAAAGCTCTGGCTAAATCCATCCATGACTGAATCTGATTTCTCTCTAACTGCATATACCACCTCAAAGATGCCCCAGTCAGACTATCTTGAAAGCAATGGATCATCAGTTTGTCATCTCGCACAAACGAAGTCATTCTTCGATAGAACATCATCAAATGTTGCTTCGGACAGCTATCTCCCGTGTACTTCTCAAATTTCGGCACTTTGAACTTGTAAGGCAACACCAGGTCAGGAACCAAACACATGTCTACAGCATCCAGGTTAACAGCATCTTTGACTTTCAAAGCTTCAACTTTCTCTTCCAATGCTCGGAGTCTTCTATCCTTTTCAAGAGCTCTTGGATCTACCATCCTGGCCATCGGGATATCTCTTCGGTAATTCATCACAGGGAAAGCAACACCTTGATTGTTAACAGGAGGAGGACGTTCATTTCGGGAAACAAACTGCTCATGTCGATCTCGGTCCATAACAGAAGGCTGTACAACTTGGTCTGCAGTAACGTTGTTCGCTTGCGGGAAGTCTTCCATAGAATCATACAGAGGGTTGGACGTCATAGTGAACCCTGTCAAGGTGTTAGGAGATCGGAAATTGCCTTTAGACATAGCTACCAATAGTCTTCAGCTGACTTCAATGCTCGATTCTGCTCAAATCTACTCAACCCCTAGGTAGGTCTTCTGACAATCGACAGCTGCTCAATCCAAACTCCGGGTAATCACCTTCAAGAAACAACGGCTGGATCAGAACTCTGGCTAGCTGGAGGATGATATGCAATATGATGCAACACTGTTATGCACATGATATGCAAGATGCAACAAACAACGGGACCACAGCCCCCACACAATCTCTGAATACTGCTGCGCTGCTGACGGAGTACGTTCGCTCTGAAGAGAAGACCAACATAACGGGTAGGTTGGAAGTCAAGTTTCCTGCAAACCCCCCCCCCCCCTCACTCACAGGTATGGACCTATATCTGACAAGGTACGACATCCTATGCGGTCGTCAGCGTCACAGACTTTCAAAACTGACGATACGATTCCCAAAAGGAGTGGCATCATCAAGTCTTGAAGAGGCCTCACTTAGCTAACTTCCAAATGATCGGTTCCCGGAGTCGACAATCCAACTAGCCAACAACCCCCTCGACCCAAAGGGTAGAAAAAGAAGTCAACCAGAAGAATCTCGTCCGAATGTAGATTTCGCGGGACACTAGTACAAGCAAAGCTGGTACGCGCCCACTAATCTCTACTCTAAGTCTAAGGTGCACTCAAGCCCAGGTCCGACTTCTCACTCAATCATAGAACACCCGTCACACCCCAACAGCAACAGATAATATCAATAAATAAGCCCCAATAGACAAGCAAACAAGCGCTAGGATTAACTCTCTCTTAGGGGACGTTGGATCCCACATGCATGGGGAACTATCGCAGTCCCCAGCAGAGTCGCCAGCTGTCGCTACTGCGAAAATCGGCGCCGGCTGATAGAAGAGTCGCCACCGTGCGTTATTTATCCCAACGGAGGGAAAGGAAACGCTCGAAGTAAACCTCGCAAAAAACGGGAAAGGTATGGTCATCGCAACCAAAACCTGGGTTCGGGAGTCGGTTACGCAAGGGGAAGGTATTAGCACCCCTCACGTTCGTCGTACTCGACGGGATCCACGCTTGCTTGGTTTGTCTACAGGATGCAAAACAATCTATCTACGGCTGCTAAATCTAAACGGAAGGGAAATGACTCGATAGAGCGTCGCACTCTATGCCTACGTATTCTCAAGAGAGAAAGTCAGAGTCAACGTAGTTCGGGACTACGGGGAATATTGGCTCGCCAAGACCTCGCGTCTTGTGCCTACGTACTTCCACACTGCATGGAAGATCAGAGCTAACGTAGTTCAGGCTAACTACGGCTAATTTGGGTGTTCTCACACAGCAGTGAGAAATCAAACTGGTTTTACAGGTTCGGGAACCTACGGGAAAAAACTACGGTCTGGTCTCAAATGCACTTGGGCAAGAGAGAAAAGGGTAACATCAGTCGTCAGCGGGAAAGTCTCGATCGCACAGCAGCGAGAGAACCAAAGGTTAGTTGTTAGTGTGCTCGCTAGGATATCGCATCCTATGCCTACATATTCTCGTCTGGTACGAGAAATCAGAGCAGCTGTAGTTCGGCTACTTCTGGACCACAACTCAAATCTCATTTTATTAACATTCTGAAAAATGATTACAATGATTGAATACTGAAAAATAAACTCCTAGGAAATACTATCCTATCCTATCCTGGAAAAAATCCAAAGGAAAATAGTCCCCTAACAAGTGGACTTCTAAAAATTACCTCTAAAAGGAAAATAAACTCTATGAAGGAAATACACCCTAAAAAAAATATTAAATCTACATTAATATTTTTTTCTCTTTTTCTCAACATTTCTTTTCCCTTTTTCAATATATTTTTCTATATTTTTTTCTCTTCTTTTCATATTTTTTTTCTTTTTTTTCAACTATATTCTTTTTTTTTAAAAATATTTTCTCTTTTTTTCATATATTCTTTTTTAAAATATTTTCTCTTTTTTTCATATATTTTCTCTTTTTTTCATATATTTTCTAAACACATGAATCTAAAAGGAAAAAAAAAAGAAAAATACAAAGGGGAGGGGGGGTGTAATCTGTTACAAGGGGTCACCAGCAGCAAAAAACATTGGGCCCAGCCCAGAAAAAATAACAGACAGAAAAAAAAACTGGGGAGGGGGATATGACCCAAAACGCAGGGTGCTAATAGCAAACATGTTGGGCCCAGCCCAACACAAAACAAAGAACACTCGGAGGGGGTGCAGCGAAGGAATTGGAGGGGTATGACTCCAAAAAAATGCAATTGGGCCCAAGGCCCACAGACTCAATGGCCTACCTCCTCTCCTCCTTCCACTCTTTCACTCTGAGAAACCCTAAGTCCCCCTTCTACTGCACTGTTCATGGCCGCCGTCTCCGGAACCCTCAACTCTCTCGTCTCTCTCAACCTAACAGAAACTCTCTCATCTCAGAACTTCCCCTCTCCATCTTTCTCTTACCTTCCAATTACTCACTATCAACAAAAAACTGGATCGTCTGGTGGTGTTCTTGCAGGTCTAAGAAGATCGACGCGTGTGGATCTTGAAGGTTGTTCGCTGAAGGCAGCGTTTGGAGTTCTTTGAAGATCAAAACATGGATTGCATGTGATTCTTGGAAATCCAGAAGATCCTTGAGGTTCCTGACCACAACACGCGAATGGAAGGGAAATCGTTAGTTGCGAACTCAGATGGAAACTGGAGATTCATAGGCTTGGACGAAAGAAAGATATTATGGCTGAAAGTTCATAGCTCTGTTGCTCTTGAAGTGAGTTAGAGGATTCTGGAAACGCATAGAGTGTTGGAGGTCTTCGCATGCTCGTTGAATCAGGGAAGAACTCATTAGAAGGTCTTTGGATGAAACTGTTCTTGGAGATTTTTCTGGAGATTTGATTGAAGGTCGTGGATGAACCTGATGGATCTGGCGAAATCTTGCAGAACGAACACGAAGGTGGTGCATCTGGATATACGAAGACGAACATCAAGGAGATCGATGAAGATCTTGAGGAAATCTGGAAACGATGATGAACGGATGAATGTTCTTCAAGAACTTCTGGAAATTTCTTGCAGATTGAGGGAGACTGATGAACACGCATGGCGGTTTTCTGAGAGTTTGCTGGAGATTCACTAAGTTCTGGAGAATCACGGTGCTTGTTGATGGTGGATGAAGATCGGAGATGGAAGGAAATCGATGATGTTGATGATCGGTCGGAGGAGATGATGATTCTGATAGGAGGTTAGAGGAGAAAGATGAAGATCTGGAAAAAATCTGGGGGAAAAATGGTTTCCGGCGAAGTGTACGGTGGCCGGAGGTAGTTGGGGAGGTAGTTAGGGTTGGCCGGAGTTGGTTGGCGGTGGCCGGAAGGATTCAGGCGCGGTGGTTGCATGGCCGCCGGCCATGCAACCGGTGAGGTTCACAGGCAAACACGTGTCACGGTTAGTGGAGGGGTTTGGCGCATGTGAGACGCGTGTGGAAACGTGGCAGAGAGAGAGGTGATGAGGAAAGTGATGTGGCCTCGTGAGAGTGAAAAACGTGGATTCCCCCTTTGCTTCACACGTGGCCTGAATTTATAGTGGACTGGTACTTAGACTCTGAATGAATTGGGCTTCGCAGAGGGTTTATGGATAATGGCCCAACGAAAAAAAATGATAAAAAACCCAAAAAACTGAAATGGATTAAAACAAGTTTAATGAAAATGATTAAATCTAATTAACCCTAACTAAATCTCAATTAATCCTAAAAAGAGAATTATCCTAAAATCTCTATTACTTCTGATTAATTCTTAAACTAATAACACTCTAATAATTCCACTAATCTAAAAATTAAGCTAAAAACTCTAATAATGGCCAATTTAAAATACTCTAATAATTCCACTAATTAGACTTCTATTAAATTTCTATTAAATCCCTAATAACCCTATATTAAATTCTATAAAAGAAAATCTATTATGAATAAAAGAAAAATCTTATTTATTCTATTAAGAAAATGATAAACAAATCTATTTAAATTCTATAATGTTCTAAAATGATTAAAAAATCTATTAAAACTATAAAAAAAACTATTAATATTCTATATTATTCTAACATGATTAAAAAATCTATTAAAACCCTAAAAATGCCTAATAAAATTCAGAAAAATCACAATAATTCCCGAAGGAACAAAAATAGCACAGAACGACAGATAACACTGCGAGAGCGCACAAAAATAGCCGGTAAAAATCAACGGACACCGAAATATCCTTAAAAACAACAGCACGAGCTGAAAACACCAGGAATAGCACGACTTCCCAAAAAATACGATTCTACCTATATAAACTGATTAAAAACACCTGAGACGCGAGACGAGAGCTGTGATCCCAAAAAACAAATGAAAAATGCACTGTATGTGATATGCAAATGCGAATGCGGTCATGCGTCGAAACATCGAGCCAGATACGGGACCCGGTTGGTCAAATTTTGGGGTGCAACCCAGCCCACAAATGTAATCTTAAGGAGAAAACATGTAGAGCATCGTCTATTGACGATCCTCACATGCCAGCATTCAATAATTTAGCCAGACATGTTTAGGGAAAACAAAACATAAGTGGTTTTGAGTGCAAAGGTAAACATAATGATTGGTAAAAAATTTATGAAATTAATTAAGACGAAGAGGACAAATGCGATTGAATAAGACAAGTAAAATAAAGGCAAGACAAAGTAAATGTAAATGCTGAATGAATTAAAAATCTGCCCAAACGGAGTCTTGAATCTGATACAAATTGCAATAACTTGAAATAAGTCTTGGCAAAATGTAAATGACGGAAATAAACTTGTACAAGGTGATCCAAACTTGATACATACTTGATCGACGATGCAATAATCCTCCAGTGTGAAGTGATTATTACTTTACAATTCGACAGTATATTGGCTTAAGTCTGCATAAGTTTGGATACCATGGAAAATGGAATGAAATGGGTATTTATAGGAGTCTAACACCCTAAAAATCACCAAGGAACCACTTTCAGATTGTAGAGAAAATGTAGGGATGGTTTATGGAAACTTGGAGACTAAGCAGGGTCTGTTCCCAGCCGTTTGGGATTTTTCAAGAGTGGCGACCACCACAACCTCATGGCGGCCGCCATGATCACAAAGTGGGCATGACTTGGTCATCCCACTAGTTGCTACGTGGACCACCCATGGCACCCCTAGAATGAAAGCCATGGTGGTCGCCATAAATGCAAGTCTGCTCCAATTCTTCGCTTTTCGTCCATTTCGCTTTGTTTCTTTGCCTAGAACTCCTGATAAATAAATTCCCTGAAACAAAGGAAAAACACTAGCATAACAGTGGAAATGGAATTAAAACAATAAGAAAATATGTATAAGTCAAGTCAAATAAATGATAGTTTGAGGTGTGATCAGCACTTTGAGCAAGGGAAGTCTCAGTCTGGATGGCCAAAAGAGCAGGTGGTTCGGCCAGAGGATGTGAGAAAAGGGAAGTCTTAGACATGTGCTCTAAGCAAAGGGAAGTCTCAATCTGAAGACAGAAGAGCAGGTGGCTTAGACATGTGCTCTAAGAAAAGGGAAGTCTCATTGTTTCACAAATCCAGCTGGTTGTGCAACATAAACTACTTTATTTAAGGGGCCATTCAGAAATGCACATTTCACATCCATCTGACATGTGTGCCAATTGTTCATGTTTGATAGACTAACAACAAACCTGATTGTTTTGATCCTAGAAACATGTGCCAAAACTTCGTCGAAGTCTATTTCTTCTTTTTGAAGAAATCCTTTTGCTACAAGTCTTGCCTTGTGTCGAGTTACATCTCCTCTAGGATTCGGCTTCATCTTGTATACCCACTTCATATCGATTGTCTTCTTGCCTTGAAGCAATTCAACAAGTGACCAGGTGTTGTTGACTTCAATGGACTCTAACTCTTCATTCATTGCTTTCACCCACTTCGAATTTTTCAATGCCTTAGCTACATTGACTGGTTCAAAATCTTCATAGAAAGCATAGTGTACCAGCTCACCTTCTTCATTGACCATATCATCTTATGTAATCACACATTCTTGAAACCTTGCAGGCACATGTCTTGTTCGTTGAGGTCTGCTTGGGCCTGCTTCCCCTTTGACTTCTTCTTGTCAAACTTCTCTTTTGACTTTACTAGATGGTTCTTCACAGAAGATTCTCACGGAATCCTTCTTAACATTCTCAGTCTAATTTCATTCCTTAAGCTCATCTATGATCACGTCCCTGTTGATCACTACTTGCTTGTTCACTAGGTCGAACAACTTGTATCCTCCAGTTGAATGATATCCTATTAGGATCATTTGACTCGACTTGTTATTAAGCTCTCTTCTCAATTGATTTGGAATGTGTCTATATGCTATAGATCCAAACACCTTCAAATGACTCAGGCTAGGCTTGACACCAGACCAACATTCTTCTAGCGTTATTCCTTCTAGCTTCTTCGTCGGACATCTATTCAAGATGCATGTTGCAGTTGACACATCTTTTCACCATAATTATTTGGATAGATGCTTGCCTTTCAACATACTTCTTACCATATTTATGATGGTTACATTCTTCCTTTCTACAGTTCCATTCTGCTGTGGAGTGTAGGGTGGCACCACCTCATACACAATCCTTTCTTTCTCATATAATACATCAAAACCTTTTGACGCATACTCTCCACCACCATCAGTCATTAGAATCTTTAGCTTTCGACCACTCTGTCTTTTGACCATAGATTTGAATTTGGCAAATACCTTGATTACTTCACTTTTCTTCTTGATCAAGGAAGTCCAAAATTTTCGACTGAAATCATCTATGAACGTGACAAAGTATATGTTACCTCTAATTGAATCCACCTGGATAGGACCATATACATCAGAGTATGTGACTTCAAGAATTGCCTTCGACTTGCTTCTTGTATCCTTGCTGAAGCTATTCTTATGTTGTTTCTCCTAAACACATTCTTCATGCACTTCGCTTGGAATGTCGATTTCTGGTAATTCCGAAACCATATTTCTTCTCTTTAAATCTCTGATGTCTTTGAAGTTGAGATGACCAAGTTGATAATACCATATCCATTCATCTTTACTAGATGCAATTGCAAGACACTTATGCTCCATCACATTAATTTCAATCTTGAAGGTTCTATTCTGAGACATTGGAGCCTTCAAGATTAACCTACCACATGAGTCAATAACTCTCATCATCTTGTCTTCGATCGACACCTTATAGTTCTTTTCGAACAACTGCCCTATGCCGAGCAAATTACTCTTCATTCCTGGTATGTATAATACATTAGAAATTACTGACATCTTGCCATCTTTCCTCATAATCAGAACATCCCTAATACCTTTAGCTGCTAGAGTATTGTCATTTGCAAATTTCACCATACACTATAAGAAAAATACGCAATTTGCTAAGTGATTTAGTGATGTGGTAACAATGTGGAAAAAAATAGATGTTGTGACGCGTATACCACGTCACTATATTATTTAATTAATAACCATGCCCAATTCAAATTTCGTAATGGTGAATGCTGCTTTAACGTAGGAGGGAAATTTGAATTATTCCAGAATTTCATTTGTGGCGTGGTAACCACGTGGAAAAATGAAATTCAAAAATATCTTGTCTTTTCCAACGTGGTAAACAGGTCAGAACGTTCCAACGTGATACCCACGTCGCTAGTAGGCAATAATTAATTTTAGTATGCATTTTGCTTTTACAGTTGGGACATAATAAAGACTGATTTGACTTAGGAAGACTACCGATGTGCAACCCACATCACAACTTAATTTTAAATTATTGTGGCATTTTATTTTTTTTACCGTTGGGTGTTTTGATTATTGTATGACAAATAATAAATATTGGGAAAGTTCCGACGTGGTACTCACGTGACTACTTTCCTAAGTGTTTTTCACGTCACAAATAATAGAACTTTTTTTTGGCCTTTTTGTTAATATTATCGTTGTATAATTTGACTGGTAATAAATGTGAGAATATTCCGACGTGGTATTCACGTGGGTACTTTTCCACATGTTTACCACGTCACAAAACACACTATATATATTGCCACTCTCGAGAGCTTTTTACGCTTTTGTTTTCATTTCTTTCTTCTCCTTCCTTCTTCCTTCTGCTTGCTTCTGTTTTGTTTTCTCTGCTTCCATCTCCGTGCCTTTACTGCATTTTACATATATTTTTTTACAAGTTTTCATTTTAAGTTTAAGGTATGGTTAATGTTTTCTTTATTATTTTTTTCTTTTTCTCTTTATTTTTGTTTTACATTTTATTTTAATATTTTCTTATTATTAATTTTTAATGTTTTTTGTCAAAAGATCAATATTTGGCAAATTCAAGAGGAGCTCATCAAGATTAAAGGTTTAAGCTTTATTGTTGCTCCATTGAGGTATTTATGTAATTTAAATTATTTATTTTTCAGATTTATATGAATAATATTGTATATGAAATATTTGGATGTTGTTGTATAAAAATAGAATTTATTGATTATATATGAAATTATTTAGGTTTTATAAGATTATGTATTTGATTGTTTGGTTGTTGTTGTGTAAAAATAGAATATTTTTTTCAAATGTGTTATTTTTATTAAAAACAGAATATATATTATATTTTAGTAAACATAATTGTAAAAAATGTTTTTTAGAAAAAACAGATTTTAAAAAATAATGAATATATATATTATATTTTAAATGTGTTATTTTTAATAAACACATTATATATTATATTTTAGAATATGTATTATATTTTAGTAAACAGAATATATACTATATTTTAGAAAAAATAGAATTTTTAGAAATATTTTTAGTAAACAGAATTGTAAATAGAAGAAATTCAAAAATATTTTTTAGAAAACAGAATCGTAAATATTTTTAGAAAAACTATTTAGTAAATAGAAGTATTTTTATTAAAAATTATTTTTTAGAAAAAATTACATGTAAAAAAAGTATATAACTAATATGGAAAATTTATATTAATATGTTATGTAGATTTATTAAATACACAATTTATAAAACAAATTTATTTTAAAAAATAGAATTTAAAACAAAAGTAATTCGTAAAATGTATAATATTAAAACAAATTAAATAGAAAAATATTAATTCGCAAATAATTAATATTAAATTTATTTTTATTAGGTTAAAATGTATAATTAGATTTTATATATTTATATTTGTATTTATATTTTTATATTTTTATAGTAAGAAAATATTTTTAAAACAATGTTACAAAATGTTGAGTATAATTAGATGTTGTTGTATAATATGAAGTAATATGAAGTAATATTGAAGTAATATTTTTATTTATATTAGGTTAAAACAATGTGAAAAGAATTATATTATTTTGCATATATTAAAATCACATATTTAATTAAAATGATATATAATGATAGTACAAATGTGCAGTATGAAATATTTTCGTTACTATCGTAGTTGGATGTATGATAGAACGTTATCAGGCAGACATGGACTTACACCAAATTTTGAGAAAGGAGTTAAAGGGTTTATCATATGGGCATTTGCACAAGAATGTTGTCAACGTGAAGGAGAAGTAAGATGTCTTTGTCTTAAATGTGAATGTAGACCTATAATTAGTGACACAGAGGAAGTAGAACGTCATTTGAAAAGGAAGAGTTTCATTAAAAATTATTGGGTTTGGACATATGATGGAGAACAACTGTCGAGTAACGTACATGCAGAGACACTAATACACACGCATCAAGCAGTCGATCACATATGGAATTTGAGGAACAATTTAATCTGATCAATAATATGGTTGGCAATGCCTTTGGAGTAAATGTGACATATGATGAACCTCAAGATTTTGATGGGGAAGAGTTTCCAAATGAGGAAGCACACCGATTTTACCAATTGTTGAAAGAAATAAATACACCGTAGCTTAAGGGGTCGGCAGATTCAAAATTATCAATGTGTGTGAGATTATTGGCCGCAAGTCAAATTGGAATGTTCCTGATCAGTACTTGGAATACTTTGCAAAAATAATGTTGGATGCGACTCCTACGAAAGACAACTTGCCTACAAGTTATTATGATGCGAAGAGGTTGGTGTCGAAGTTGGGTTTAGAATTAAGAAAGATTGGTTGTTGCATAAATGGATGCATGTTGTTTTATGACAATGAGTTTGGTATTAATGATGAGGCACTGAAGGAATGTAAGTTTTGTAAGAGTCTGAGATATCATGTATGCTTCTCGCCCACAAACTCAGGCAGATCTAATGTCTGTAGACACTTCACAGCCATTTACGACATTACTCTCCTCCTCCCAAACGGTTCCATATAGGAATCCATCTATTATTAGTCCATTTGGGGGATCCTTCATGCATCCGCTTGGGGGATTTAATTTTCCTCAGGTACCGTATTCGTTCACGCAACAGCTTGGGGATCTAGTTTTCCTGGGGGATCTAGTTTTCTTCCCTAAGCATTATTCCTTCACACAACAGCCTGGGTGTTCGTACGTGACTTTCGCGCTAACAACCTCTAATCTCCCTCCGCAGGTTTGCTTATGGGACCGGCTAAACTAGTCCCAGGATACTGGTTTTGGGTGGATTGTTTACTTAGGTTTTATGGCGCACTCGACGGTTGTTTGCTTTATAGAGCGTGTAGGATTAAACTTAGGCAAATAAAGACAAAGATGTTCCTAATAAGACAAGGAAATGCTGAACAAGGAAAAAAGCGTTACTTTAAACAACATAAAGACTTAGTAAATTTAACGTGAAAAAGGAAAGTACAACTGGACGTATTCATACATTTTGGAATGAAAAAGGGAACTCTTTTCTCTTTAGTGTGTGTTACTCATAGTGTTTTTCTTCTAATGCTGGCAAAAGACGCCCTTTCTTCAACACAAGACTTTGCTTTATATAGACACATAAAATAACTGCCAGGAAGCTTTAGGAGGCACCACGTGTCAGTCCACAACTTTTGTAACTTCTCCCACGTTCCTCTTTTCAAAATGATATCCCGCCAGGTACAAAACTCTTATGTCGAGGGTACCTCTGTTGGTTTTTTTTTTGGGTCGACCAACGCAGGTACCTGTCGACCATGCAACTCCCTTTATAGTGTCGACTAAGGGTGTGTCTTTTCCAGATTTTGTTGTTGTCGATCCTTGGCTGCCAATATTGTCAAGATCCTTTCCTCCACCCAAGGATTTTTTCGGTCTGATGCCTACTTCTTTCACCTCCTGTCGAGGTCGATGCTTCCAGTTGGCTAATTTTTAGCCAACAAGATGCCCCACCAAAACCCAAGTCTTGACGGAGACTTTTGTCGACTGAGAGGCTTGGTATTTTTCCAGGCATGTAGCAGTTGTCGGTGTCATCATGTATTTTCTTCCGAATCATCCACGTGTCAGTCGCCCCCTGACGTGATAATGGTATGTTTTTGCGCCACGACTTTCAAGAATTTCCATCATTCTTTTCCACTTCCCCACGTCTGTACCGACTTCCACTCATTGCTTTCCCCACGAGTGAGCAACTGAAAAACTCCTTGCCTTTTTACCTTCCGCACTAACGTTGAGTATAAATAACCCATAAGTCTTATTTTAGAACTTTCCCCCTCAACACTTTTCTGCGTTTCTTCTTCCTCAAACACCACAACCATACCAGTTTCTCAAAAACCACCATTTTCAATGGCATCTCCATCTTCTCAAACTTACACAACAAGTAACAACCGCATTGCCTTCGTTTTGTCAGAGGTTGATGCTCATAAACCACTCCCTAACCCCACTTCTGCTGACGAAAACGCCGTGGCATCCTGGAAGAAACAAATGATCATCCCTTTCGCTGTGGCCGGAAAGCTTCATGCGTTTCATGGTCCTTACCCCCATTGCCATGCCTCCAGATTTTCGCAAAGGTGGCAACCTTGATTTAAAATTCATGGTGCCAAAGGCTAGGGTGTTCCGCTTGGTGCCCACCCCAGGCAACAAATATTACCTTGCCTGGTTGAACAAGGTTTAAAACAAGCGTCAGACCCAGTGGAAAAGGTCTGACATCTTCAACGCCATCCAGCTGTCGGGGAATGCTCACAAGGTCAACCCCTGCCTCCTTTTGGCGTCGATGTTCTTCTGGGAAGGTTCGACGAACACCTTCCAATTACCCTGTGGGATGTTGTCACCTACTCTCTTCGATGTGGCAGCCATTACTGATCTCTCTTCAGTGGGCGAAACCTTTGACCCTACTATTGAGACGAAGGCCTCTTTCAATTTCGATCGTGCTGGTTTTCAGAACTTTATCAAAGATCATCACGACACAGACTCAATCGAGGTGTCTGACGAAGAACACATTTCCTTCCTGACTTTGTGGCTTTCGCATTACCTCTTCTTCCCAGGTTCTTTGCAGATAGCCAAAAACTATATCAACTTGGCTATTCAAATCCTTGAGGGTCAACAGGTGGCCCTTGGCAAGCTCCTTCTAGCCTCTATGTATCACTCTATGGGGCTGGCGTCTCTAAAGATTTCCCATCTCTATGACACCAACAAAGCCCTGAACGTGTCGGGACCGATGTGGCTACTGCAACATTGGCTAAACGCCACTTTTGAACATCAAATGGGCTATCCAGTGTCAGACAAGATGCAATGTTTGAACGAAGACCTACTGGTAGAAGGAGTTTGACTTGATCTTCTGACCATGCAGGAGACTCCCAGAAAAACCCTTTTTCTGAAATACCTCACTATGTTCGCCGAGGCAAACCTCTTTGTTCCTTGGATGGCTCCTTTCGCCCATCGAAATTTTGGGCCGACTTAGTTCCAGAATCCATTTCCTGGTACTTCCCCCAGCACCATTGTAGTATCCAACTCCATCTGGAGAGCTTTCCTAACCCCGACAATGCTGTCATTTCGTATTGACTCGAGCAACAGTGGGTACGGGTTTACGAACTACCAGCCCAATCTAGTTGCTCGACAATTTGGCTTGAGCTAGATGCTACCAAAGCCATTGGTTCTCCATCGTGATGATGTTGTGTGGGCTGGTCGAAAGCTTAACCAGACGGGTCATAAGAATTGTCTCAAGTTTGCTAAGTCGACTTAACATCTAGAGTTGCCTGTGTTTCATTACAAACCTTCATTCTTTTCCACCGAGAGTTTCAATGTCTGGTGGTCGGAGTACCAAGCGCAACACTTCTACCATGAACTTTTCCTAGAAAACATGGTCAACGCTTTTGCAGCTCTCTCAGGCAAAGCTCTTGGCCCGTCAGCACCTTTGGTGGAGGCACGACCCACCAATGCCCCTGGGGATGCTCAAAAAATGGTAAATTCATTCTTCTTCGTCTTTATCTGCTTATGCTGAGTCTTTGCATCGCTTTCTGATTGCTTCTTATTTTTTCTAAGGGCACAAGAGGGATCCTCCCGTGGCGTCGACTTCAACCCAACCAGCTAAAAAACAAAAAAATTCTAATGCTCAGGTATGACACGCTCCCCTTGTTTTTGTTTCGCTTGTCCTTATCGGCCAACTTACATGAATTGTTCTGCCCAGAGTCCTGAACAACAAATCATTCCTGACGTGGTGGTGTCGGACGAGAGTACCCGTTCTCAGGTTTTTCCTTCTGAGTCGTTGTACTCTCCCCAACCACTCCTTTGAGGTGAAAAAAGAAAGTGACAACAAAGAAAACCCCCCAAAAAGGGGCTGCTTCGACTCCAAAACCCGCCGTACCAGAAGACTTAACTGAAGTCTTTCATACCATTGCTACCAGAACTTCTCCTCCACCAAGAACTCCTGAGGTATTTTTCTTTTCACCCCCTCTTTGTCAATATGCCTCTTGTGTCTTCTTATCGACATTTTTGCCTTTTTTGCTTCGTAGGACGCCGAAGATCCAAATTCTCCAACGCTTGTCGATATTATCGCCAACCTTGTTGGGCGGTCTATTGGGAGTACTCCTCCTCTAAGTCCCAAAAAGTTGACAAATTCCCGGGGACTTCGACGAAGGAAATTTCCAAACAAAACCCTTCTATTATCGTCGACCTCGAGGAAGATGTTGAGAATACCGCTCCCAGCAATAGAGAGAAGGGTATAGGTGTTAGTCACGCAGTTGGACCTTCATCACCTCTAAGGGATGGCGTCGCTCGACACCCTAGAGGATATCTTGGCCTCCAAAACGTCGAACCCTGCAAAGACGTTAAAATCTCTCCTCAAGCTTCGTGGAACTTTTGAGGCTGTTACCCCTGCAGGGTCTAAGAATACAATTAATCCGGCCGAAGACAACACTTTCACCCTTAAGCTGCAGGAGTTGAGGGACCACTTATTTGGGAAATATTTTGTCAAAGTGACTGCTGAAGCACTTGTAGCTCGAGACGTCTTCAAGATTCTGGATGCACTTTCGACATTCAACGTGTTGGCTTCTACAGCCGCATATCTGATCAAGTTCGAAGCCTTCTTCACCCAACTGGCGAAAGATGTGACCCTGTGCAAACATGTTAATACTCAGATCCGAGCCCAAATAAACGAGATGAAGTGGGAATGGTATCTCAGCACCATTTGTGAAAAGAACTTGAAAGACTATGAGGCCTCCCAGCAGACACGCTCCGACAGACGCCTTTCCCTCGACCAACAGATATATGGATATTGCTCCCAAATAGAAAAGCTAGGCAAAAGATCGCCGATGTCGAAAGGGAGAAGGCTTCTTTGGATGTTGAAGCACCTTAGCAAATGAGGATATCGACCAAGACGTGGCTAAAAGGATTGCTCAAGTCGAAGTTGCTTTGAAGATCAAGGCCTCTATTGAGCAAATGCGTCAGAAGAAATTCGTCTTAGAGAGTTGTCTAGACCATGAACAAACCTTGCTTCAAGGCTTCAAGGCACAGTTCCCAGAATGATTAGGTTTCCTTTTATTTTTGTAATTTGTGTTGGTCGTCCACATCCGTCGGCCTTTTAATGAAATCATCATTTTCTCCTCTGAATCTCTTATAACATAGGTCTATAGGCTTTTAAATTTTTTCCATTTATCCGGATGACCTGCCGGTCTCCTCCGATTTCTTGGACCTCATAAGCGTTGTGACTGAACGCTTGGGTTACCTGGAATGGCCTTTCCCAATTTGGAGACCATTTTCCAAACCTTTGGTCTTTTCGATCCATCGGAAGGATCGCTTTCCAAACATAGTTACCGACCATGAAGACCTTCTTCTAGACTTTCTTGTTGTATGCCTGGGCCACTCGAGCCTTCTGGTGTAACAACGTGTTGAGTACTTCTACCATCTCATTGTCTAGGTCCACCATCTCGTCCATCATCATATTCCAATAATGTTCCGACGGGATATCATGTTGACACTGGATACGTACTGACTGTAAGCGAACTTCTGCTGGCAAAACGACGTCATGTCCAAACACCAAACGAAACGGTGACGACCCGGTGGACTCTTTTGGAGATGTTCAACATGCCCATAATATCTGGTCTAATGTCTGGTGCCAATTCTTTGGTTTTTGGGATATCTGTTTCTTAATGAGCCCAATTATCACCTTGATGGTTGCTTCGACTTGACCTTTCGCCTGTGCGTAATAGGGGGTCAAAGTAACCAACTTAAACCCTTCTTCTGCTGTGAACTCCTGCATTTTTTGGCCGACGAACACTGACCCTTGATCTGTAGTGATCATCTCAGGAGTGCCGAACCTGTACAAAATGTGTTTCTGGAGGAAGTTGATGATAACTTCTTGGTCTACTTTTGACAATGGTACAACCTCAATCCATTTTGTGAAATAATCTATTCCAACAAAGATGAACTTATGATGTCTGGAGGAGGCTGGTTGAATTTCTCCGATTATGTCCAAAGCCCACCCTCGGAAAGGCCATGGCTTGACCACTGCGTGCAGTTCGTCGGCCAGCACCCGTTGTATGTCGGCGTGCTTTTGACACTCTTGGAAACCTTTTGCGAAATCTATGCAATCTTTGAGCATCTTTGGCCAGTAGACTACCTTTTAGAACAATATCCACCTCATTTTTTGGCTGACTTGGTGGGCATCGCATGCCCCACCATGCACCTCCGATATTGCCAAATATGCGTTTGCTTCCCCTGGACACTTAAGCAACACTCCTTCGGGTGTTTTCTTGAATAGTTCGTTTCCCATTAGGACGTAGCTCAAAGCCGAATATTTAATCTTCTTATCGGCAGTCGCCGTTGGCTTCTTTAGATACTCGATCAGAGGCCTTCGCCAATATGTCGGAGATAAGTTGTCTACCATGCAGATTGTGCCATTTATTTTACCGTTGTACCATATTCTCGTTAGGTTGTTTCTTTCACCAGCTTCCTGACCTCCAAACGAATTGACTATCTTTTTACCTTTGACTTTGATGAATTCTTTCAGCTTGTTTTCTGAAACTTTATACCCAGAGGCGCTTTGTGCCAGCTCGTTGGCTTCCTAGTTATCTACCCTGAGTACGTGCGCAATGCTGACCACTTCAAATCGCTCCAACAGACTTTTCGCCATCGCGAGGTATATCACCAAATGTTCCTTTACACACTTGTACTTATTGGTGAGTTGCTTGATGACCAGTTCGGAGTCGCTCTTAATATCGACACTCTTAGCGCCCAGTCCTCTGAGGATTCTCAGACCAGCGATCAAGGCCTCGTATTCTGCCTCGTTATTTGAGCATCTACTTTCGATCCCACATTTGAACTTGGTCGGGTGACCTTGAGGGGAAACGATTATGACGCCTATTCCGACTCCATTTTTGTGACTTGACCCATTGAAGTACAACTTCCAAGGGTTTGTGCTAACCGAACAAAGTGGTTGTTCTGTCATTGCATGGTCGACCATGAAGTCCGCCATTATCTATCCCTTCATCGCCCTTAAAGGGACATAGGTAAGGTAAAATCCCGTTAGTGCCAAGGCCCACTTTCCCACTCGACTGTGTAAAATCAGTTTTGACAACATGTATTTGATAATATCGAAGTGAGATGAAACGTGAACTTTGACTGGTTTAATATTTTTTTTTTTAATTTAGTACATGAAAAATACAAACATAAGCATAACTTCTCAATCATGGAATACCTAATCTCAGCGTCGACTAACATTCGAATAAGGTAATAAATGGGCCTTTCGACACCATTATCATCCTTCTGAGCTAACATACTTCCTATAGTTGTGTCAGACGCTGCAATGTATAGCTTCATGTTTTGATTTGGACTTGGTGGCAACAAAACTGGAGGCTTTATGAGACATTCCTTGATGGTGTCGAAAGCCTCTTGTTGCTCTTATCCCCAACATAACTCGTTCTCCTTCTTGACTTTCAAAAATGGCGAGAATGCTTTTGTCTTGTCACTTAGATTCGATATAAATCTTAACAAGAAGTTCACATCTCGAGCAGGGACTGGAGTTGCTTTTTCCTCATCGGGGGTTCGAGGTCTCGAATTGCCTTCGTTTTGTTTTGGTTTATTTTGATACCCTTCTTATGCACCACAAAACCTAAGAAATCCCCTGCATGCACACAAAAAGCATATTTTAGTGGATTCATTTTCAATCCATATTTTCTCATCCTTTCGAATGATCGTCGAAGGTGATCTAAGTGGCCGTCCTCGGACGACGACTTTATGACTATGTCGTCAATATATACCTGCATGAAATGTTCAATGAAGTCATGAAAAATAACATTCACGGGCCTTTGGTATGTTGCCCCAGCATTCTTTGGGTCGAACAATATGACCACCCACTCATAGGTCCCCAAGGCCCCTGGGCATCGAAATGCCGTTTTAGGAACATCTTCTTCGTCTATGAAAATCTGGTTATATCCAGAATATCCATCGAGCATGCTCAGATACTCGAAACCGACGGATGAATCGACTAACATATCTGCTACCGACATGGAATACTCATCTTTAGAATTGGCACTATTTAAGTCTCTAAAGTCGATTCGAACTCTCAGAGTGCCGTTTTTCTTGACAACTGGGACTATGTTGGCCAACCATTCGACATATCTTGTCGTGCAGATGAAACGACTCTGTAGTAACCTTTCAATCTCCCTCTTGATTTTCAATGTCACTTCTGGAGCGAACCTACGTGGTTGCTGCTTGACTGGTTTCTTCCCTAGTTGGATGGGCAGACGGTGCTCCACGACCACCCGACTTAGCCCTGGCATTTCGGCGTAGTCCCAAGCGAAGCAGTCTTTGTACTCTCTTAATATCTCGATCAAGTTGGCTCTCATCCTCGAGCCAATCTTGGTGCTCACATATGTAGGTCTCTTGGTGTCCCCTTTCTCCATATCAATCTCTTCCAGGGGGTCTTGCGCCTGTATTTTCTGTGCATCGAAGGTTGGGTTCCTTTCGAACCCCAAAGGCTCGTCGTCATAGATGCAATCGAGCCTCCGGCTTTCCGAAGCTGTTGTCTGGCCTTGTCGGCCATTTGTGCATGTGTCACTGGCGGCATCTCCGTATTTTTATTTTTTGAGTACTGCTTTTCTTTTGTTTTCAGTCACATAGGCCGAAACTCGATTCATACTTTCTGACTCAGCATCCATATTATTCTATGGGGGGAAGCCTATAGGCGGACAACTCTGTAATGACTCTGTTGGGGGATCAGATGAGTCCCAAACGAAACCATGATCTGGGTCCAAATTGAGGGTACAACCGGTATTGACGGAGGTATAAGAACCCGATTCGTTGTCACATGGCGCCATGTTCTCCAGGTGTTGTTCGAAAGACCTTTTCATCCCTTTGGTTTTCTCGAGCCTATAATAACTTTGGTCGGCCTCGACATTCTCCATGATGTCGTCTTTCCTCCAGATAGTCAGCCTTTGGTGCATCGTCGAAGGTACTCCTCTGATTCCATGAATCCATTCCCGTCCTAATTGGAGGTTAAAGTTTGCCTTTGAGTTTATGACCACGAAGAGCATCGACCTTGTGGTGGTTCCGACAGCTAATTCGACTTGGACCACTCCCAGAATATTACTGGTTTTGCCTTCATAATTGGACAAAACCATATTGTGTTGATTGAGGTCGGCTTCAATCTTGTTGATCTTCCTGAATGAAGTGTGCGGCATTAAATGGACTGCTGCCCACCACCTATGAAGACTTTGTTCATCGCCACGCCGTTAACCTCCGCCTTTATGAACAACGGTTTCAAGTGCTACATCATCCCTGGGCTCTCTCGAACATGGCAGTTCTTTCTTCTACCACACCACTGTTCATCACGTAATAACACAGTGGCTTGTCCTCTGTAGCTTCGTCTGGTAAGAAATCATCTTCTGACTCCAAAACCTCAAATGCCCTATCATATTTTGCCGGAAGAATTGACACAATTCCGTAACTTACCACGGAGTATTCACCATATGTGTCGTCATTCGTCTTGTCGTACATGTCCATATCCAGATCCTCTTTCGGAGATGGGGTGTATTCTTCGTCGTTCGACTGAGGTGTATACTCTAGTTCATCCTCGCCTGACTGAGGGGTGTATTCTGGCTCTTTCTTGCTCTTTGAGTTGGCGGTAAATGTCGAATTCTGGGTTGACGCTACCGCTTTGTTCCCCGAGACTTCCATGGTCATTGTTATGGTCTGGCTGGCCACTATCTTCTCCTTTTCAACCCGTCTGGTTCTTGGGGGTTGACTCCTAGACCCGAGCTTCCCGACCGGCCGCAGCTGCGAGGTCGACGCTTCTCTGGCTGCCTTTTGATTTCGCTGATGACGCCTCCACAGGGTTCTCGTCATTGGGTTCTTTCCTTTGTAATTGGGGGACACCGTATACCCTTTTGACTCAGCGTTCTTGTTGGAGGCCCTTGCCTCTTTTTCCAAATCTATCACCTTCCACTTCGGCCTTTTGCTCCCATTTTGGGTCACAGGGGTCATCCATTGGTCTTGTGAGATATCCGACGGGGGCATAAAAGTTCAGGGCCTTTCCGGCTGGAACAACTTTTGGTACTCCTAATTTTGTCGAGGAGTGTCGTCTTTGTCGAACACGAACCTTGGGACTAGTGCTCTGTCTGACTTGACCCTATTTGTCGCCTTCTGATCGAATATAGCATGACACCTGGGACAGAGGGGTCTATGGAGCCGCTGACTTTGCATTTTTCCTGGAACTCATCAAGACTTTCGCCAGCTTGAGGGTAGATACCCTCAAAATCCATATTTGTCTTTTTGTCGAAACCTTCAGTAGCTTCGATCATCATGCATTCTAAGATTGGGGTTGTCACTTGCTCCTTAAGGCCCTCAGTAGCCTCGACCATCATGCATTCTGCCACTTTAGAGTATAGTGCTTCCTCCGTCTTCAGAGGATTCGCATCCACTTGCATCTTTGGTCTTTCACTGAACTGGAGTCGTCCGTCTTTCAATGTTTTATGCACCAAATCCCTGAAAAGAACACATTGAGCAGTTTTATGACCAAGAAAGTTGTGAAAATTATAGAGTCCCCTCTTTTTCTTTTGTTCTAAAGGGGGATCTTTTGTCCCGACCAGGAAGACAATTTAACCATCTTTAACCAATACGTCAAATATCTCATCACATTTGTGTCGCATCGTTGCGAAGAGGTTGGCAAAGACAGAAGAGTCGCCACCATTCGTTATTTATCCCAAAGAGAGGGAAATGAAACAATCAAAGAAAACCTACGAAAAAGGGAAAAGATAGGTCATCGCAACCAAATCTTGGGTTCGGGAGTCGGTTACACAAGGGGAAGGTATGAGCACCCTTCATATCCGTTGTACTCAATGGGATCCACGCTTGTTGCCTAAACTAAAAGGGTGTTAATCTATAAGGCTGACTCACAGGGACAAAAGAAAAGAAAAGAGACTCGATAGAGCATCGCCGCTCTATGCCTACGTATTCCCTCGTGCAATGAGAAAGTCAGAGTCAACGTAGTTCGGAAAACTACAGGTAAAAGGGAGGGAAAGGTTGCTCGCCGTCTTGTGCCTACGTATCCTCGTCTGGTACGAGAAATCAGGGCAAACATAGTTTGGGATGACACGACCACAGGCTGGTTTAAGTGTTTTAACTGAGTAGAGTTAAACCTTCACTCTAGAAGTTAGGTGCATTGTTGCTCGACCATTGGAGACTTAGGCGTTACCTGCTTGCGGTAGAACCAAGAGTTAACACACTCTTTTTGAAAATGATTTTCCAAACAACCCCGAAGGATAACAAGGTTTAATGTTTTGTTTTGTGTTTTTTATGAAGAAGTGAATTGAATTAGGTTTGTAATTTATGTTGCACTAAAGACTATGACTTGAGAGCGAATGTGTTGCATATCGCCCAAAGGGCATACGCTAAACACTTTAGACAGTTGAGAGGAATCCCCTCAACTATCATTCCCCAAGTACTTAAGGCTCATAGCGTACAACACTTATTATCCTTTATTAGATGTCTTGAAGAAGTTTTGAGATGAGAAGAGAAGACATAAACTCTAAGGAGAAACTAATCAACCCTAATGTTATCATGCAATGTGCTCATAAGATTGGGATTGAGAGGGTAAAAGAGTATCCTACTGTTATCATGCTTGGATTGAACACTTGATGTCTCTCTTACTCCCATCCTAAACGGAGGGACTAGGAATCCTAAGGGATCATGGCAAGAGACCAAGAAAACACAAGATAAATCAATCACAAGTGAAATGCAAGAAAGAGATGAAATTGACTTAAACAAGTCAAGGAATAAGGTAAACATGGTATGCAATGCTCAAATAATTCAACACAAACAAGAGATGAAGCAAAATGACTTAAATAAGTCAAAGAACAAGTGAGATGAAATGGGAGAAGTCACAACTCCTACAACCATTCATACATCAATCACGTACACCAAAAGGTAAACAACAATGCACAAACAAAGATCATAATCAAAGTGTAGGTGGGATAAAGTAGCTTGGGAATCAAGCACATGAAATATATATCAACCAAACTCAACACATTGATCATGCAAAAGGGAGGAGCAAATAAGTGCTCAAAGATGATCCATCATTCAAGACAAACTCAAAGTATGCACATGGACACCAAATTGTCTTGAATGATGATCCAAACTCAAGGGACAGAAGTGAAACAACAAGAGAAAGATGCCAAAACCAAATGGAAACCAAGGCATAAGCAAGTTACAAGTCAAGGCAAGAGAAAGAACCAAAGTTCCATTCATAATCAACACTTAAAATCAAGTGGAATGCCTTAACTTTAAAGTGACTTGCAACACAAACTACACAAGTGTATGACCTAAGAAATCAAAACCAACACCTTAATCATGTCATAAATGAGTATCAAGACTCATAGGGTGCATATGGGATCAATCAAAGTCATTTCCCAAAGGAAATATGTCAACTAGTTTGTATGAACTTCATCTAGGGTGACTTGACTTGCAAGGTTCACCAAAAATAGAAGAAATGTTCAATAAATCTCAAATAAAATGCACAAAGTAACCAACTCTATTAGAAAACAGAGGCCAAAGTTTCAAAACCAAATTCAACTCAAGGCATCACCAAATTATTTGATCAACTAGGGTGATCCACCTTATTGAGTTATAATCGAGGGTCAAACAAAAATCAAAGCAAAGTCAAACAAAAAATGATCAAACATTGACCAAAATCAGCCTCAAAGGTACCTCAATCCATCCTCTAGATGGAGAGGAAACCTCATTCATTGATGATATCAAATGGTAGCTCAAGCATGGATGATTAAATAAAGACAACATTAAAAATCTCTCTAATTGCAAAATTCAAATAAAGTAAAACCAGAATTAAAAATTATGGAAAATTAATTAAGGTTTTAAAATGATGGAAAATATTTTTTATAGAATTTTTGAACAATTAAGATCTATTTTTAATAATTGCAAATCAAAATAGAAAATAAAATAAAATAAAATAAATGGAAATGAAAAAGGGGGTGAAATAGCAAAAATAACAACAACTACACGCAAGCAAAACACCAATGGGATCAAAAAGCTGGGGGCGTGAAAAGCAAACCAAGCCCAATTGACCCAGACCTGACTCAACACATGAAATGCACCGTTTCATTAAACGGACGTGGATTCAAAGTGCCAAATGGATCCAGTCAAGCCAATCACATACAAACACGCGCGCAGGTCAACATTTCAAACCAAGCCACATCAGATCTGCCTGGAAATGAACCAGACGTCAGAGCTAGGGCTCCGGTCGTCTTCTCTGGTGAGCTCACCGGAGCTAAGGTGAAAAACCACCACCAACAGGCACAATAATGGTACCAAACGAAAGGTCTTGCTACAAGGATTCTAAATCCATAGATCAATCATCACAAAAGTTCAAGATCAAGGAGAATCGAAGACTTACAGTTTGAGTGCACCAACTGAAAACCTCATCAAACATGAGCAACAATGGATTAAACATGGCCTGCTCAACATAGGGCTTCAGATGCAACAAGTATGAGCCTAAATCATGGTCTAGAACGAGAGAATTAAGAGGTGGAAACTTACTGAACGTAGCAACTCCGTTGGTTCTTTAGATGCGTGTAAGCTTCACTCTCTTGCTTCAGTTTCACTCCAAATGCTCCTAGGAAGAAGAATCAGGCTTCAATTTGAATTGATTTGCAGAGAAAAATGGAATTCAAAGTTGGAAAATCCTTGAGAAATTTGAATTTGATTTTGCTCTCTCTAGCTCCAATTGCGCATTCTAAGCTTCTAGGGCAAGCTCTTAGCTTATATATGATGGATTTGAATGTGTCATGCAGGCCCATGAAGCCTCAATTGTGAGATTTGAAAATTTGCCCAAATAAGAAACCTCACTAAAGCACACACGTTTTGCTTCATTCATACATGATAAGTGCACTACTCTGCAGCATGTGAGGTGTATTTCCCAATTGAATTGAGCTGGGATTTTGATTTGGTCCACATTGTGAGTTTGAAGTGGAAACTTTCTCATGAAGAAACTTGAAAATGTCATGTTTCCATGCATTTGGTACCAAACCAAATTGTGCAATCTTCTCATGATCCTGTTGTGGTGTGAATTGATTCAAAATGAGGGATAAAGATGACCTATAATGAATCCATTTCATGTCATACTTAAAAGTCCATATTTCACTTGAAAATTCTTCCACATGGCCATATAAATCCCTAATTCAAGTGATCCTTGAGCTCCATGATGTAAATGAGGTCTTTATGAACAAATTTCATGTTGGTTGGAAGTGCATTTGAGGTACATAAGTTCATGAAAATGACCTATAATGAAACTTTCCCAAAATACCCTTGCTTTACCAAGACCATAACTTGAGATGTACAAGTGATATCAAGGACTTGTAGGACTTTTTGGAAAGCTAATATCACGAGAAACAACTTTTATGTTCACTTGAAGTTGGGGAGAAACTTGATTCTAGGTCAAAAGTGCCTTGGAAGTAAGTTGACTTTTGGTTGACCAAAAATAAGTTCATCTGAGACCCCTAACTAGTTGGCATCATAACTTGAGTTCTAGTACTCAAACGAAAGCTAAGAACATGCTATACAAGTTTCATGTTTGCATGAAAATGAGATTGAACATGTATCATATGATAAATTGTCCTTGAAGTTAGGCACTAAATAAGGAGATTTTACACTGAGATCCTCTGAAACCCTAATTTAATAACTCATTGAACTCTTGTTTCTTCTTGATTTGAACTTGACATGAAATCCGAAATGTCTCAAGATAACTTTCCATGGCCTCAATGACTTAAAACCAAATCTTGAACTCCCTCAAGTTCACAGTTGACCAGATGAAATCCTAGACTTACATCCTTTGACTGTGACCTCTTGCAGATGAAATGAAAGCCTAGACAAGCTCCACAAGGACTTACAAAGCATTCAATGAGTTTTTAAGGCATGTCTTGTCCAAAGATAAGGTCTCATGAACCTCTGATGATCCTCTGTTGACCTCCAAGATAGGAGACAAACAATACACATCAATCCTTCCTTTCAAGGAGCTTTGACAACCTTATGGTGATGGTAAACACTTGGTGATCTAAATAAACACTCTTGCTTGAGCTTGAAACTAAATGAGACTCTTCTCTTGAATGGCACATCGCTCTTGATCCCCTGTTAAGAACAATGCTATGCAAATGCAAATGCTAAAATGAAATGAAACATAAGCCAAGAAAAGGTTGGTCAAATTTTGGGATACAACAATTTGGATACATCAAAAGAATATGTTTTTGCGACGTATTTGTCCATTTTCTCCGTATCGACCGAATTCTTTCCGTTCGACGGCTTCAGGACTCTGCACGCGTATGGGGGTCCAGGTTTTAGTTCAGCCACATTGACGGTATTTTCTTCGAGGAATTACTCATCGTCAGATGAATATCTGTGGTGGCTAAAAACGCCACCTTTTATTTCTTACGATACCGACTAGTTTGAGATTTCTCGCTCCTCAAACGTTCGATCTGCCGGACGCGGTCGGCCAGTTGTGCCATATCCCTTAGGAAATATGTATCTAACTTCTTCTGAATGGAATAATCTAGTCCTCCCGCGACCAATTCGTGTTCAGGGACTTATGTAAAGCATCGCACTTTCAGTAGTCTGAACCTATTCAGATATTAGTCTACGGACTTCGCTGCTTTCCATTTTATGCTGGCTAACTCTTTTAGGCTGATCTTTGATTGTCCCATATAAAATTATTCGTAAAACAATCTTTCTAGCTGCGCCCACGTGTGGACCGACTGTGGGGGCAACGAAGTGAACCATGTGAGAGCATTTTTGGTTAGGGAACCAGGAAAATATTTCATTTTCAAATCCTTGTTATTTGCTATGTCCCCAGCTTTGGTCTGATACCTAGCTACATGTTCGACGGTGGACTCCTCTATTTCACCCGCAAAGTTGGTGAATTTTGGTACCTTCCATCCCCTTGGTAACTCTGTTTGTAACACAAAATCCGGTAGAGGGGACGTGTAGGCGGGCCATCAAAGACTAGGGTTCGCACCGTTTCGAACCATAATGCATTCGACCATGGCCTCTAGATTGGCTTCGCCCCCGGGATTCTCATTTCTAACTTGTCTGACTACGTGGTCTGGATCTTGGTCCCTACGAACCATCACAATGGGGGGCCTTTGGGCCATCCTAGGGATATGTTCATTCTCATGTACCTGTAGGTCATTTCTCTCTTCGACAGGCTCATTCTGTAGAACCGACGTGTCAAGATGATTTGGAGGGGCTTGTTCTCCTACGTTCCTAGGGGCCCCTAAGAAGTCTCCTATTCGGGTCATTTGAGTTGCCAGTTATTGGTAACTCTGGGTGGAATCTTGTATTAAAGGTCTCAGAATGGTGCTCATTTGTTGGGTTAACATGTACCATCTCGTGATTGCTTTCATCCATCTGCTATCATATGACCGCGACAAAACTAGTGATGAAAGGTTCTATCGCGGTGGGAAGTGACCCAAAACCTGGCAGCCTTCCCCCTTGTTGGGTCATGGGGCCTAGGTTCCGATATGGCGAGAATGCTGGCGAGGAACTCTCCCCCGTGCCTACTCCACCATAGCGCCACGTAGACATAAATTCTGGTGGCATCCCTAAGAGTTGGGGTGCCGACATGGTGAAACTGGGCAAGTATTGCCCGTCGACTCCTGTCGTCACTGGTCTCACCTTAGGTCGACTCGGAGTTGCGAATGGTCCGCTGCAAGCGGTCGACGTGACTATCATCGTGGATCCGGTGCTCAGAGTCGTCCGCTGCAAAGATGTTTCTTTGTTCTGTCGCGGTGTCACCATCTTTCCGGTACGTAACTGCATATAACCAAACCTACCAGTTCCATTGGGTGTGCCCATTTGTTCGCACGTGATTTTTGCACGGACAACCTCTGACCTCCCTCTGCGGGTTTGCTTGCGGGACCAGCCAAACTAGTCCTAGGACACTGGTTTTTGGTGGATTATTTACTTAGGTTTTATGGCGCACACGACGGTTGTTTGCTTTATGGAGCGTGTAGGATTAAACTTAGGCAAATAAAGACAAAGATGTTCCTAATAAGACAAGGAAATGCTGAACAAGTAAAAAAGTGTTACTTTAAATAACATAAAGACTAGGTAAATTTAACGTGAAAAAGGAAAGTACAACTGGACGTATTCGTACATTTTGGAAAAAAGGAAACTCTTTTCTCTTTAGTGTGTGGTACTCGGAGTGTTTCTCTTCCAATGCTGACAAAAGACGCCCTTTCTTCAACACAAGACTTTGCTTTATATAGACACATAAAATAACTGTCAAGAAGCTTCAAGAGGCGCCACGTGTCAGTCCACAACTTTTGTAACTTCTCTCACGTTCCTCTTTTCAAAATAATTTCCTACCAGGCACAAAACTCTCCTGTCGAGGATACCTCTGTTAGTTTTTTTTTGGGTCGACCGACGCAGGTACCTGTCGACCATGCAACTCCCTTTGTAGTGTCGATTCAGGGCGTGTCGTTTCCAGATTTTGTTGATGTCGATCCTTGGCTACCAATATTGTCAAGATCTTTTTCTCCACCCAAGGATTTTGTCGGTCTGACGCTTACTTCTTCCACCTCCTGTCGAGGTCGATGCTTCCAGTTGGGTAATTTTCAACCAATACTAAGGGATCTAGTTTTCCTCAGCAGACTTCCTTCGCACAACCTAGGGGATCTTGTTTTCCTCAGCAATATTCCTTCATGTCGCAACCTGTATGATCTAGTTTTCCTCAACAGACTCCCTTCGCGCACCAGCCAGGGGGATCTGGTTCCCGCATTCCACACCCCACACATATACCTGCGCGTCAAGAGCAGGATGACCATCCTATTCAGGAGGATGACAATGTTCATGAGGAGCAGACAAATCCTATTCCAGGGGAGATTTTGGTGGTTGAAGGACGACATCTTGCAGGGGAGATTTTTTTAAGATAAGGCAAATCCTATTCACAACTCTAACATCAAGTTATCTTGATTGATATGGACAAACATTAAAGCTCATAAAAAATTTAAATTAGAGTAGTTTGTTAGGTTCCTACTCCAAACCTTTGTAGGTGTCTTGAAGTTTATTCATGATGATAGATGTATGTTGATTATGTATGTTGCTGTTTTAATAACTTCTCCATAAAAACTACTTGGAAACCCATTGTTGAGTAGTAACAAAAGTCAATAGTTGTTTGTATTGTATCAATAAGGATTATTGTGATATTTAAAATTCATTCAATAATTTATATAATTTTAAGTAAAGTTGTGTGAAAATGTTAATTGTTTGACAACTACGCTAAAATAATTGCAAATGAAAATAAGATTTAACATATGGAATTGAGATTATTGGGGTTAGATTTCATTATCATATCCTCGTTCATTTTCCTGACTAGTTATTTATATTCTTAGATATTCATTAATATTAACATATTGCTTTGCGTCTATTATTTATGTTTAAACAACAACGTGAAATAGGTCGTATTCCCTAAAAAACAATTTTTCTCCCGATTAACTAATACAACAACATTCAGATTCAACAAAATGTGTGAATGTTAAACCTAAATCTGTGTCCACAGTTTAGTATCTAATAGATATTTGATCTAGTTAAGAAATGTGTTTCTCAATATCATTTCTAAACTATAATAACAAGTTATAAGAAGTTAATTCATAACAAGTTGTAAGAACAAAGATAATCATTAATATTAACGAATAACTAGAACATTCATAACACAATGATCAAGATAAATACACGAGTGTTTGGATAAATACATATAGCCCTAACAAAAGATGATTTATATATTGTTACTTATAATAGCTTTACAATGATGATAACTAAGAAAGAGATGGAAAAGTATCCACAAAGATTTCTCGGCCAGATAGAGTCTTCACCTTCAATTCTTCAATATCTTTCTTAGAAATTTCCCTATTAATTATATCTTGCTATTACAAAACCTCAAACTATGAAAACATGGAATCTAAAAATCAATTAATGAATGTTAAAATGACTAAGAGTTCTATTTATAGATTTTTGTTATGGTGTCCTCGCCTAGCGAGGTATTTAGTTGCCTATCTAGTTCTATTTTTCTTCACCAATAAGTCTCATCCAACTTTTCCAAGTGGGCTTAGTTGCCTTATCTCTAATGGTGATCCTCCCTACTCACCAAGAAAGAAAACCATCCATTCACCCTTAAGTTATTTAGTTAGGGGTCTTTTGAACCACTTTGTTTCGCTTGGCGAGCTTGCCACCTCGCCTAATGAGTTATCTTGCTTCAACATTAAGTAACTTGACCGAGAAGAATGTTAAAACAAGATTTTTTCATGACATGTATTCCTTGGGTTTTAATGATAACAAAGTATTTAAAGAACAATGGTTATATTTGATTTGTCTTTTTCGTATGCAAGTTCAATACTTGTAAATATTTATATATATAATCTGATATAGAAAGGCACACTTGAGAGAAGCTTAATTGCTAGCTTCTGGTGGTGCAGAATCTGAAGAAAGCTTACTAAATGATATCTAGCGTAGACTCTGAAGCTGAAGGCCTCAGTATTAGAAGAAGCAACATAATTGCCACTACACTTGGTGAATGTAAATTGGCTTCTAGTATCATTCAGAGTTGGTGATAAAGCTGAAGTTGTCCGTATTACATAAAGCAAGATACATTGTCAAATTAGTATGTCAGGTGAAGTCTGAGTTCACAAGGCTTAATAAAGGTTGACATGATTTAAGAATATCTACTCTCAATGGATCTATAGTACAAGATATTTTTGAAGACTCAATGGTTAAACATGTTACACAATGGATCAAGATCTTTTGGTGTATCTATCTTCAACGACTCTTGTACTATGGAGTAAAGCAAATACACTTGATCAAGTTATCTCTTCCAACGACTATTATGCTACAACTTCTATATAAGTGGCTCAAGGTTCAAACTGAATCTTCAACAAGGACTAACCAGATGAAGGAGTAACAAGATCAACAATTATCAACTATATCGTGTATGTAGATTTTATGTTGTATGCGTAATTGTAAAAGCCTTAAGATTTCTTGTACATTGAATATCTTAGAAATCTTAAGAGCTTTAGGACTTTGTTATGATGACTTTCTGTACCTTTGATATTAGTATTATGTACACCTTGTTCTCTATTATGCTAAACTTGTTTAGCAGTTTAGATTAAGCCTCTCGCCAAGATGCTTGAGCGATGTAATTCTCTTGCTATGTGCTTGAGAAATAAAAGTCTTAATCAAGTTGATTGATTGAGCATAAGTCTTGTATCATTGGGATACAAGCAAAGAAGTCTCTTGCCAAGATAGTTTAGCCATGTAAGTCTAATGCTATATGCTTGAGCAATGAAAGTCTTAATCAAGTAATTTGATTGAGCAAGGTAGCTCGATTTTTGGAACTTGGAGCAGGAAGGCTCATTCCAAGAAACTTGGAGCAGAAGTCTTGGACCAGTGTGGCTTGAGCAGGATGGCTCGTAATCAGAAAAATAGCAAGTGTACTATTTTTCCAATCCAGTAATAAAAGGTAATTTCCCCGAATATCGATCTCGAGGACTCCATAGGAATATAAGGTCTGATTTTAATTCAATTAAACAAAAAGTACTTGGGGGTTAAGGATTGTTTTGTGAAATTACAAAACAATTGCATAAAAATAAAGAAAGGATATGAGTGGTTTAGAAAATATATGAGTAGATTATGCTAGAGATGGTGTGTGATATGACTCAGTAACAACTCCGAATTACACTGCAATAACTTATTATAACTAACTAATTACTAATTCTTTAGAATGTGTACCCCTAAGTCCTTAGTGAACAAACCTTTAATCATCCACCCTAATTCCTATGTCCATAGAGAATTACACATGAAATTAAGCAATCAATTATCAAGAATATTTCGGTCCCTATAAGGTATCCCTAGTCCTAGGTCATATCTACTACAGAATGATCCAAAGCAAAACATTAACAATGGCGGTCCAGCCTAATCGTTAATCAAAAATCAAACCCTGTTTGTCCGACAGGGCAAGCATTAAGAATAGCTAGAGATTAAATTAGTTATGAAAAACAAAGGAATTGTTATTGCAATACTAATATCAGAGTCATTACAGATTCAAATCAGGGACACCCCCTAGCATTAGGGAGTTTAGCTACTTGTCGCTACTCGAAAAATGCATCGTGCAACGACGGAGAGGCGAAAAGGGAAGGACAGAAGAGTCGCCACCAAATTTTATTTATCCCACGAGGGGAAAGGAAAATATCGAGAAAACCTTAGGAAAAGAAAGGATAAGATGGTCTCGCAACCAAGAACGGGTTCGGAAGCCGGTTATGCGAGGGGAAGGTATTAACACCCCTCGCATCCATCGTACTCGATGGGAACCATTTGCTTGTCAATATATGATTATATTTTCTTAAATATTATGCTATAAAAGTGTTTTCCAAAGGGTAAAGAAAGAGGGTTTAGAAACTAAGAAAGGAGGCAACAGGGAAGAAGAGAGAAAGAACATACTCGGTAGGACTTCGCAGTCCTATGCCTACGTATTCTCAATAGATGTGAGAAAGTCAGAGTCGACGTAGTTCGGGGAACTACAGATATGGGGGGAATGTGATCGGCAAGGATTGTGGCCCTTGTGCCTACGTATCTTTACTTGAACGAAGTAAAGAATCAGAGCAACCGTAGTTCGGCCTACGGTTTGTTGATGTTTTTATGGATGATGCTATCGTGCGCATTCTAGCAGTTTAGGTGTTTTGCTGCTCGCATGTAAGGAGACTTATGCGTTACATGTTTGCGATAGAACGAACGTAACATGTTCTTTTTGAAAGATTGATTAGTTTTCGCCATTCGAGGCAAGATGTCACGTTTGATTGGTTGAATTGTTTTTAGGGGCGAGATAAGTCCTCGGATAGTAACCCCTACGGGTAGTACCCAATTCTTTATCTCAAAGTTTTTGTTATGAAAGGTGTGGCGAACGTAGCGTCTTTGTATTGAAAGACAAGTATCAAGACCACCCACACTAAAGTGAATATCCTGACATTTGGAGGGGAAGGAGACTACACCTAATCCTCTCTCTTTAATTCAAATACGAAAGGAACTTCATTCTTTTATTAAAGTGTTTTAGTTTTGAACGTGAGTGCTTTATGACAGAGAACCCTACAGTAAACGTCAGCACTCAAGATAGGAGAAGGCCTACGCCTAACCACTCCACGACCATTCAAGTTTTGTTACGAAAATGAGTTTGAAAATGCACTCGGTGCGTGACCGAGGTTTTAGGTTATAAAGGTTTCGGAAGGAAGTTATGAAAAGAGAGGTAGTGAAAGAAATAGGTGATGGATAAAGTTGCGCCTTCGTATTGAAAAATGAGTATCAAGACCACTCACACTACAGTGAGTATCTTAACACTCAGAGAGGAAAAATTCTACACTTAATCCTTTCTTAATATAATTCAACACAAAGAGGAAATGATTTTTATGACTGAAGATATTTATGATAATTAATTTGGTACGGCACCGAGGTTTTTATGAGGAAGATATGTAAGTTCATGGTGGTAACTAAAAGAAAACAGAGCTTTGATATGTTAACAAACACAAAGGAAAAACATGTCAATAAATCTCACAAGAAGATTCAGGCATGTTCAAAGGGAATTCAACAGTATATAAGGATAGCGATCTTAACAATGAACAGACTTCCACATGGACAAAGGACATCACAATTAATAACAACGTGTAATATTTTTTCATCACATGAAAATAGATCTTAAGACAAGCATGTTGCAAAAAGAATGGGTTCAAAAGGATAAAAAATGAACAAGTTATGAAATTTTGAAAGTTTTGATGAATTAATGTACAAATAAAACAACAAGCAAAAATAAAATAAAAAAAGTGCAAGGGGTGGGAGTTGAACCCACGCCCCTCAGCTCACGCATGCGCGTAAGAAAAATGAAAAAGGACAAAAAGGTTGATCCTCCTCAGGGATCGAACCCAGGTCTGGCTAGTGAAAGGCATGTTTAAGAGTAAGTTGCTTACCACTGGGGTGGCTATACATCCGTTGATATAGCCACCCCCATAAATATATGAGGCGTGTTTACATGAATTTTTGGGCAAATATGAAGCAAAGACAAGGCATTTTTCACAAAAGGCGTTTTGATGCTAACTTACTCAATTCTTAATGGATTCAAGTGAAATTTTAGTCAAAATTGGGTGTTTTTAAACAAGGAACAAGATGGTACAGATGGAATTTTGAAACAAGACCTAGAAAATAAAACACGATAAGACTTGCCATAATAGGATGAAAATGCATTTCCAATGTCAATGATCAAACCAGTCATGCTATAATCAGGAATAGGGTTCAAACACATCTCAAATATCATGTATACCAAGTTCACACACTCAAAAGGCTCACACCTAGATCCAAACTCCAACTGACATATGAAAATGAAGAGAAATTCATGACAATTTGCAAGTATGAGGGATTTAAGATTCATGCTCAAAGTTGTAGTACAACAAATACAATTAAAGCCAAATGATAGCATGCACATGTTCCACATAGGTTGCTAATGAAGTTTAACCAAGGATATATCACAAATCCACACCAAATAAAAATGACCAAAGTGCTACAAATGTTGAAATGATTTTTGAAAATAGAACAACTCTGTGCAACAACTCAATTTGAACATGGCTCATGACATTATCACATATATATTGCAGACATACTTAACAGAAAGTTTCAAACTCAAAAGCTAACATGGATTAAGTGAAACAGATGATTATCAATGATTTGGAATAATCATGCATGATGCCTAGCAGTGGAATTCCAAATTGAGCAGGTTCATGTCCATACAAACAACAGATGCAAATCTCAAATATGTGGGCTAAAGGTTCTAAACTCATGGATCAAACAAAATCATGTTTAAACAAGGAAGTGATAAAATATTGCAGGCTGTGGCAGAAAAATGCAAGATGCATATGGGCAGTACAACATGGAAACAACAGTTCAGTTGCAATCAAGTCATGGAAATAAAGTATACACATCATGCATATGAGGATAGGTGATATTGAATTCAAAAATGAGGCATACCTTAATCATATCAACAAATGGCATGTTAGTGGAAATGCAAACAATTTGGATTGATGATGCAGTAAATGAGTTTTCAGCAATGAGGTTTTACATCAAAACAGAAGCACACACACATCATATACATCATAACAGAAATGTAGAATACTTAAAGTTCAAGAAAAGATCATCAATCATGGATTTGGCATATGAATTGCAAGTAAAAGCATGAAAATGCTACCTACTGTCAAGACAAATGGAAAATTGAACATGTCATATCATGAGGTCTCAACCAACATATTGGAAATGCAATGGTGAGCGAGCATGAATTAAATACCACACAAAATTCAAATACAAAACATGACTGTTATGCCCTAACAAGTAAAATTGGAGAAAAATGCAATGTTGAAGCCAAGTCAAGTAACAATCACAATTGAAATGGATAGACTTATCAAACATACTCAAAACATCATATGAAGTGTGTCCACACTTCAAATTCGTACACAAACATTATGGAAATGAAATTCAACAATCAATTGCTCAAACACTCATAAATGCAAAATTTGAAGCCAAAACTGAATTGGAGCAGGTGAGGTCAAATAGGTGTATACAACAGTTCAAAATATGATAGGGAATGATGCTAACACCTAAGATACTCATGGAATGCACATCAAGACAATGGACACCAAGATGCAAATTGAATCAAGCATAATGAGGGGGCTGTCATGACAGAAAAATGAGACATATAAAAAAGGATTGATTCATGCACATACAAGTTTTAAAACATATTAGAGGTTCAATGTTTCATGAACTGGACCAAAACCAATCAAACCAGAAAAAGTGAAGTGTGTGGTGGTGGTTTTCAAAACAACTGCAGCAGCAGGGCATAAATATGGTCCAGCTATGAAAATGATCCAATGTTGACAAACATTGTACACACATATCAAAAATGTGGGAAAGAGTGAGTTACAACTCAGAAAATATGCATCTTGTAAACAATCAAGAATTTGGCATGTTCATGGTAGGTTTTAGCTTAAAAGAGCAGTTTGAAGGTGAAGTGTAAATGCAGGTAATTCTAGATCAAACCAATCATCCTCACACATCAAAATCAAGTATACAGATGAGTTACAACTTAAAGATTAGGCAAATTGCAAGCAAACCATAATTTTGGTATGTGGTGGCTCATTTTAGCATGAAATGCAATTGTGAGTGAAAATGATGGAACAAGCAAGAACAGATCAAATTACCAATGTACACATATCATTATCATGGTAAGGAATGAAATTCAACTCATAAAATAAACACATGACAGTTGGAATGAAAATTGGCATGCTGTTGTGAGAAATGAGAAAAATTGTCTTGGCATACATGTGGCAGCAGGTGGTGTTTTTCAAACTGTGAAGTTTCAGACCAAAACAAACATTCACACACATCATAAATATAATAAGGAAAGTGTTTTAACCTCAAGAAATAACATGTATCTGTTAGAAGGAAAATTGGTTATGATGGTATGGATTGTAAAAAAAAAATTGTCTTGGCAAGTATTTGGCACAAAGAGGCATTTTTCAAATTGTGAAGTTTTATGTCAAAATAAGAACATACACACATCATACATATGTTAAGGAAAGAGTTCATGCATTGAAATCAAACTCATAACAGTTAGAGCAAGATTTTGGTATGTTATGGGAATGAGAAATGGTTTTAGTGAACTAATGTAGCAGCAGGTGGTATTCATGACAGCTGGGAAGAAATGATAACATATACATGTTTTAAATGAGTAAGGCAATGATAATATGCACATGGAAAAATGATTGAAACAGAATGTGTCATGTTTGGCATCATGATATTTTGAAAAATGCAGTTGGGAGGGTGCTATATCAGTTTGAGCATTTAAAAAGATTTTGAACACATAGGCACCACACACAATCCCTAAACATAATGACAAATGAATCTCCAATCTTAAAAACAAACAAAGATGCTCCAAACCAAAAATGACATGTTGATCCAAATTTGACAGCAAAACCAACAATATCTCATGACAGGCCCTAAAGTTCAAACTTCATGCTTCTCACATTTCCACCAAAACAAACATCATGAACAAAACCAAACATTAACCAAAGAGTTGAGATACAAGAAATAGCAAGCATAACAACTCAACACCCAATTCATGGTAATGATAGGCAAGATGACACAAAAATAGCATAAGAGCAAAAACAAGAGTCATATTGATTCAATCATGATCAAAGGCAAGGGGAATCTATGAGTAACTTACAAGTTGAGTCAAACATCACTAATGAGCTAGGACTAACAGGCCTTGGGCAAACATATCAATATTTCAACATTGACCTCTAAAACTTTCACATGACCAAAATCTCACAAACAAGCTAAGCATGAAATCTAATCACAAACTTGGTAATACAAAATCCACATATCATTTACAAACGCCAATATATTAATGAAAACAAGTATCATGATCATGGAAACTAGAGTTCTTGACAAAGAACCACAATAGGGCAGCCATGGTATATTTTCACAAAATCATCTCAAAATGACAAAACATGATAATGTATGATTAATAGAGAGTTGGAATGTCACATACCTCTTGTAGAAAAGCCTTGAGCAAGCTAAGAAGCTTAGAAACCCAGAGATCCTCCTTTCTTTGCAAAGAGATGAAGCTTGCTTCCTCTTGAAGCAACAATCCACTTTTCAAGACAGTTGGAGTTGTGTGATTTCCAGCTGGTTTTTTATGGCTTAAACACTTGAGATATGATGTATAGGAGGTGTTAGGAGTGTTAGAATGGTAGGAAATGTTTTGAGTGAGGGTTTTGGTTTCAAAGTGGAAGAAAGTCAAACTATTAAGGTGTGGAGGTTGACTTTTTGGAAAATGGTGTTTTTGAGTGGTTTGAATGTATGGACACCTTCTACACAATGTTTAAATATTTTGTAGATGGTTTTGAGGGGATTGGAGATGGTAGAACTGATCTTGAGCAGAGTTTTGCTCAAGACAACTTTTTGGTGAAAAATGGAAATTTGAAACTTTGAAATTCTTAAGGAAATGAGAGGGAATTGAGAGTTGTTGTTTCTCTCGTTTTTTTGAGATTTTTATGGTATCCAAATGACATAGAGGGAGCCCCTATTTATAGGAGAATGCAAGGAGAGGGCAGATTTGTAAACTTGGCATTTTGGAGAGATTTTGAAAAGGAAACCCTTGGCTTGGGGTTTGGTACAGCTGCAAGCTTCAAAGCCTTGCCTCAACTGATGAATTAGTCAAGTAAAAATTAATGAGATGATTAGAGTGACTAGGCAAATAGGGAACTGCAGCTGCAAGTGCAAGTGGCAAAAGTTTCTCTTTCCATTTTTATGAATATTATATTGTCAACTTGCCTCCAAGTTGCCAAGTCCATCAATTCCTTCTTTCTTCTGGTTTTCTCTTCATCTAGGCCTCAAGTTATCAGAATAAAATATGATCCAATGGTTGGGGATGGCCCAAGTTGCTAAAATTTGAGTTTGTGAAGAATTGTCAATGTGGGACTCAAGTGTTAAAAGCCCATCTTGCCAAATTCATAACTCTCAGCTCATAAGGGCTATGGAGGAGTTCTACCACAATTTAGAAAACCCTTAAGTAGCTCTACAACTTTCATGTTTTGGGAATTTCCAAAATCTTAATGGAACTAGGTAAAAAAACCTTCCAAGTTGCTGAAAAAACCTTTAAAAAGGCTAAATAACTTATAATTTTTTTAAGTTATTTCCCTTCTTGAAATGAATTTGATCATAACTCCAAATATATGCATTTTCTGATCATGGACCACTTTGAGGCTTTTGTAGGATTTGCCAAGAGCTTTCCAATGAGCTTTGAACCACTTCATTTGGATGTGTGGTTAAGGAGTTATGGTCTTGCCCCTTTCGAAACCCTAATTCCCGATTTTTGCAATTACTCCTTAACCCTTGATCCAATGGTCGTGAAATTTTATGGGAAGGTGTAATATGACATAAGGAACATTTTTTATACACATCTTGAAGTCAAATTCCTTATGGTTGGAGAGTTGACTTTTCGGTCAATCGTTCGATCAATCGGTGACTACCGAGCCGACTGTTGACGATCCGGGTATCTTGAGGCCTTGAGTCTTCTTGAATGGACTTCAATAAGCCATATAAACCTTATGAATCAAGATTGCATCATTAGAACACCTTTCATATCAAAAGTCAAACTATAGTTGACTTTTCCTGATCGAAAACCCTAATCGGGCCTGAGCTGCACTGTCTTCAATATTTGGGTGCCAATCTCAAATTGAATTCATATTTGAAGCAATGTAGCATCCTTGACCCTATTTCATTGGAAATAAACTCAAGACATCGACTGATCAAACCATTGAAACCTCGACTTTTAATTGTGCGAAAACCCTAATTTCCCCTTGTTGCTTGGATACTGTGCAGATGAACTGGATGATCATTTCAACCCCACTATGACTTTTGAGATACACAACAGGCTTCTCCTTTCTTTTTCTCATGCTTCTGATGACTTGTACCAATGCTTTTGATCAATAAAAAAAAGGCGGGAAAATTTAGGGTATGACAGATGCCCCTATCTAATCGGCTTAAACCTAGTAAGACGAAATGCCACGACATTCATTTTTTCGAAGTAGAAGATGATTAGATATAGAAGACCCTGAATTTGTCCGGGAAAATAAATAGTTGGGAATGGGATACTGGATATTTTGCAAAGGTTGCTAACACCAAAAGGATGTTAACAGAGAAAACTTGACACCAAAAGGATGACAAGCCTATCACTAAAAGGATGATAGTATACTCATAACGCTGCTCTGAAATCAAAAGAAGGTAAGGGACCCACTGCCAAAAGGATAGTGGAAAACATGCTAGTCATGACACCAAAAGGATGCCAGACCCATCACCACAAGGATGATGGAGCGGAAACAAGATCATCCCTAACACCAAAAGGATGTAGGGAATCCATTACCAAAAGGATAATGAAAAATACGCTAGTCAGGATATCAAAAGGATATCAGACCCATTATCAAAAGGATGATGGAGCAGAAACAAGATTAACCCTATCACCAAAAGGATGTAAAGAGTCCATTATGAAAAGGATAATGGAACATACGCTAGTCATGACATCAAAAGGATATCAGACCCATCATCAAAAGGATGATGGAGCGGAAACAAGATTAACCCTATCACCAAAAGGATGTAAGGAGTCTATTATCAAAAGGGTAATGGAACATACGCTAGTCATGACATCAAAAGGATATCAGACCCATCATCAAAAAGATGATGGAGCGGAAACAAGATTAACCCTATCACCAAAAGGATGTAAGGAGTCTATTATCAAAAGGGTAATGGAACATACGCTAGTCATGACATCAAAAGGATATCAGACCCATCATCAAAAGGATGATGGAGCGGAAACAAGATTAACCTTAACACCAAAAGGATGTAAGGAGTCCATTATCAAAAGAATAATGGAACATACGCTAGTTATGACATCAAAAGGATATCAGACCCATCATCAAAAGGATGATGGAGCGGAAACAAGATTAACCCTAACACCAAAAGGATGTAAGGAGTCCATTATCAAAAGGATAATGGAAAACACGCTAGTCCTGACATCAAAAGGATACCAGACCCATCACCAAAAGGATGATGAAGCGGAAACGCTAGTCAAAACACTAAAAGGATGTTAGACCCATCATCAAAAGGATGATGGAGTGAAACAATATCAACCCTAACAACAAAAGGATGTAGGGAATCCATTACCAAAAGGATAATGGAAAATACACTGGTTATGACACCAAAAGGATGCCATACCCCTCACCGAAAGGATGATGGAACAGAAATAAGATCGATCCTAGCACCAAAAGGATGTAGGGAATCCATTATCAAAAGGATAATGGAAAATACGCTGCAAGCTACTACCAAAGAGAAGGATGATAGTAACTCCCATGAGGAACGCTCATGTTACTGAATGATATGCCCCTGATCAGGCTGAAACTGCTTTTGATAGACCCACACTTTTTGCAGATAATGCCCCTGACTGGGCTGATGGTCGTTTTGAAGCTCTGGAATTGATCCAACCAAAAGTCATACAACTTAGTGGGGAACCCCCACAGTCTTGCGGAGAATGCCCCTGACTGGGCTAACGATCTTGGAAATCTTCAAGATTGATTTTGGATCTGAGCTCGCACATGCGAATGTTTGATGATGATAATGTTCCATAAATGGAAATGCAAATGCAAATGCTGACGCACAAAGATGCAAGAGCTGGGGAAAGAATGATATGATTCTGGGTATGTATATGATACAAAAGTGATTATGAAGCAGTATGCTTATGATGTTGAATGCGATGTGTATGATGTATCTGATTGCAGATGGGTGATTGGATATGCAGGTGATGACGTGGAAGATTTTGGTAGTTGCCAATGCAAGTTTGGACATTAGGTTTAGGTGGGAAGGTAGAGGACAAGCCTGACTTCCTGACATCATCTTTCCATGGTGTAATAAAAACTTGGAGGTGCTGATACCTTCAACTCAGGACCAGCTTTGCTAGGCTTGACGGCCTTGTCAGTCAAGCCGTTTCAAGCTTTAGAACGGTGTTCCTGTGTACTACTTAGAATCATGGAGTCGTGGTCACCCCTTAATTACCCTAAAAGAGTGAGTCGTCCCTTAATTCAATCTACCATAATGTCGTTATATGCAAAACCCATCATCAGATAAACGAAACTTGCAACCATATGGTAAAATAAAAAGAACAGAGAAAACTTTGATGAAAGTAATTTTTATTGATGAAAACCCATAAATGGGAAAATTACAAAGGGAGGCAATTCCTAAAAGAGGTAATTGCTTTGAAAGAAATACATAAAAGAAACTAAGACAATATTGGAAACGATTTCTGCCGAGTTTCAAATCCGCTATGGCCCATATGTCTATGAAGACCCTTCAGGCCTTGCTTCTGAATGCAGCGATTGAAATGATCTTTCTCAGTAGAGAGCTTGATGATTATGGAGGAGGGTTCGCACGTCTTTTCAAGATGCAATTTTGCCCTTTTCGAATCCCTAACTTTTGCCTAAGCCGCCCTTTCGGGTTTTCAGCTTACCAGGATATTTTTACTTTTTTTTTCTTTTTCTTTTTTTTATATAGTCCCTAATTTTTGCCTAAGCCATTTTTATGGCCCACCAGGATGCCCATTTTTGCGTGGATTTTCTTTTTGGTCCACCGGGTCTATTTTCAGGCATAATATTTTTTAACTGCATCCGAATTCACAGGGGATGGAAGATCATCACCGTCCATGGTCGAGAGGATCAAGGCTCCTCTGGAGAAAACCTTCTTTACTATGTATGGGCCCTCGTAATTTGGTGCCCATTTGCCCCTTGGATCAACGTGAGTTGACTGAATCTTCCTCAGTACCAAATCTTCTGCTTGAATATGTCGTGGGCGAACTTTCTTGTCAAAGGCCCTCTTCAACCGTTTCTGGTATAACTGTCCATGACAGATGGCTGTCATGCGCTTCTCGTCGATGACATTTAGCTGGTCGAGTCTGGCTTGTATCCATTCAGCTTCATCTAGTTTGACGTCTGCCAAAATCCTCAAGGAAGGAATTTCTACTTCGATGGGCAATACTGCTTCCATGCCATATACGAGAGAAAACGGGGTTGCCCCTGTGGAAGTGCGCACTGAGGTGCGGTAGCCATGCAGCGCAAATGGCAACATCTCGTGCCAGTCTTTGTAAGTTTTCACCATCTTCTAGACGATTTTCTTGATATTCTTATTTGCCGCCTCAACAACTCCATTCATTTTGGGGCGATAGGGTGTTGAATTGTGGTGTTCAATCTTGAAGCTCTTACACAATTCTTCCATCATCTTATTGTTGAGGTTTGAACTGTTGTCCGTAATGATCTTGTTCGGGATTCCACATCGACAAATAATCTCTTTCTTGATGATGCGGGTCACTACTTGCTTAGTGACGTTGGCATAAGATGCATCTTCTACCACTTGGTGAAGTAGTCGATGTCCACTAGGATGAAACGGTGTCCATTCGAAGTAGTTGGCTCGATGCGTCCAATTACATCTATACCCCACATGGCGAAAGGGCAAGGCGAAGTCAACACATTCAGAGGGAGTGGTGAAGTATGAACTTTGTCTGCATATATTTGGCACTTGTGGCATGATTGGACATGGATACAACAATCCGTTTCCATTGTCATCCAATAGTATCCCGCGCTCAAAATCTTTTTAACCATAGTGTGACCACTAGCATGTGTTCCAAAAGATCCCTCGTGCACTTCATTTATTATGCATTATGCTTCGTGTTTATCCATGCATCTGAGCAAAATCGAATCATAATTCCGCTTGTACAACACATCACTGCTGAGGAAGAACTTCGAGGAGAGCTTTCTGAGGTACTTCTTGTCAGTGATAGTTATGCCTTCTGGATATTCCTGTGTCTCTAGGTACCGTTTGATATCATAGAACCAAGGATGATCATCAACTTTAGGTTCCTCTGCATTGGCTGCCAGGCAATAAGCGGGTTCGTCCAGATACTCCAGACGGATGGATGGTGCCTCGTACTCCCTCTTGACTTGAAACATGGACGCTAGTGTTTCTAGAGCGTCAGCCAACTGATTTTCTCCTCTGGGAATGTGGTGAAAAGTGATTTCATCAAAGTATGGGATCAGCTTCAAGAAGTGATCTTTGTAAGGAATCAACTTGAGGTCCAGTGTTTCGTATTCCCCTTTAATCTGGCATATGACGAGCGCAAAATCTCCATAGACTTCCAGAATCTTGATCTTATTATCAACGACAACTTCAATTCCGAAAATACAAGCTTCGTATTCGGCCATGTTGTTAGTACATTTGAAGCATAATCTGGCGGTGAATGGTAAGTGAAAACCAGTTGGAGAAGTGATGACTGCCCCAATTCCACAACCTTTAGCATTTGCGGCACCGTCGAACACGAGCGTCCATCGTGATCCTGGTTCAGGTCCATCATCTGGGTCTGGCATGGTATAGTCTCTGGCAAACATGACGTCTTCGTCGGGGAAATCAAAGCGCATGGACTGGTAGTTGTCCATAGGTTGGTGAGCAAGGTAGTCAGAGAGTACACTTCCTTTGATAGCTTTCTGCGTAACATACTGAATGTCATACTCTGTTAATACCATTTTCCAACGAGCCACTCGTACGGTGAGAGCAGGCTTCTCGAATATGTATTTGACAGGGTCCATCTTGGAGATCAATAAGGTCATATGGGTGAGCATATATTGTCTTAAGCGTTTTGCTGCCCAAGCCAAAGCACAACATGTCTTCTCGAGCATTGAATATCTGGATTCACAGTCGTTGAACTTCTTGTTGAGGTAATAAATTGCATGATCTTTTCTACCAGTTTCTTCATGTTGACCCAACACGCATCCCATGGATCCTTCTAGCACAGTCAAGTACATGATTAAGGGTCGTCTGGGTACTGGAGGCATCAAGATTGGTGGTTCTTGTAGATATTCCTTTATTTTCTCAAAGGCTTTATGACAATTATCATTCCACACCACTGCTTGATCCTTTCGAAGTAGTTTGAAGATGGGCTCACAAATGGCCGTTAGATGAGATATGAACCTGGCGATGTAGTTCAACCTCCCAAGGAAACCTTAGACTTCCTTTTCTGTTTTAGGTGCCGGCATCTCTTAGATAGCTTTGACCTTATCTGGATCGACTTCAATCCCCTTCTGGCTTACAATAAAACCTAGCAGTTTACTAGATCTTACACCAAAAGTGCATTTGTTGGGATTTAATCTCAGCTGGAATTTCCTTAGTCTGGCGAATAGCTTTTCCAAGTGGATGAGATGTTCTTCCTCAGTCTGGGATTTTGCAATCATATCGTCTACATAACACTCAATCTCTTTATGTATCATGTCATTAAAAAGACTGACCATTGCTCGCTGATATGCCGCGCCTGCGTTCTTGAGCCTAAATGGCATGACCTTGTAACAGAAAGTTCCCCATGGGGTGATAAAAGTCGTTTTTTCCATGTCTTCGGGCGCCATCTTAATCTGGTTATATCCAGAAAAGCCATCCATAAATGAGAAGACAGAGAACTGGGTTGTGTTATCTACTAGTACATCAATGTATGGTAGAGGGAAGTCATCTTTCGGACTTACTCTGTTGAGGTCTCTGTAATCGACACACATTTGCACCTTCCCATCTTTCTTTGGTACTGGTACAATATTCGCTACCCATTGCGGATAGCTGGATACTGCCAGAAAACCAGCGTCTAGTTGCTTCTGCACCTCCTCTTTGATCTTGAAGGACATTTTTGGCTTCGTTCTCCTCAACTTTTGCTTCACCGGCGGGAAACCTTCTTTGAGAGGTAACTTGTGCACCACAATATCTTCATCTAGACTAGGCATATCTTTGTAGGACCAAGCAAATACGTCGACATAATCTCGAAGCAATATGACTAACTTTGTCTTAATCTCTGACTCCAAAGCTGCACCTATCTTGATTTTCTTGACGTCCTCTTCAGTTCCCATGTTGATGATTTCGACCTCTTCTTGATACGGCTGAATGACCTTTGACTCTTGTTTTAGCAATCTAGCTAGCTCTTCTGGGAGATCACAATCTTCCTCACCGTCTTCGTCGGCTTGGTAGATCGGATTATCAAAATCATATCGGACCATAGCGGGGTCGTTATTGACAGGAACGGAGGAAGATCTGCACGACGAATGACTTCATGCTTTTAAGAAAAGATGAAAGAAAGAGAACAAAACAGAACACTGCCTTTTAAAAATAATTTAATGTGCGAAAAAGTAAAAAATGAAAGAAAGAGAGCGTAAAATGGATGTGAAAGTTTATTTATTGATGATAAGTTGTGCTTGTAAAAGCCAAAAGCCCTACAACATGATCCATATGCCTTGGGCAGAGCATAGGATTTTTTTAGGTAAAATAAAAACAGGGAATTACTCGTCTACTAGGGTAATTTCAGAGATTTCGACGACTCTCCACTTGCTCAAAGTTTGATTAGGCGCCCTAGGATACACCATGCACAACTTTTCATGATCTTTGGCTTCAGTTTCCAAAAACATGACCTGACCATCGACAAGGTGGCCCCCACTAGTAAAAACCAACGGAGTTGCAAGCCCCTTGCCTCTATCAGTTGTATTCTTCTGCTTGTAACCTAGACCAGCTCCATTTTTGTTAACGGGCAATTCCAACACTCTGCCCCATCCTCGCAGATGTCCTTCCTCTATCACTGTTCTCGCGTCCTTCCAAGTTACTATTGAAGATGCTGGCTTTTCGTAAATCATTTCAACATTGATCACTTCAAAGGCTTGAAACGGGGTCTCATGCACTTCACCTCCTACTTCCACATAGCGGAAAGAAGCCATATGGCTCACAAGAACATCTTCTTCACCTTCAATGATGACCATCTGATTGTTAATCATAAATTTGATCTTTTGATGCAAAGTTGAAGTTACAGCACCTGCGAAATGAATCCACGGATGACCAAGGAGACAACTATAAGTGGGATATATATCCATTACATAAAATGTAATGATAAAAGTATGAGGTCCAATCTTGATCGGGAGATCCACCTCTCCTACCACCGTTCTCTTAGCTCCATCAAAAGCTTTTACAATAGTCTGACTTGGCTTCATCACAAGTCCTTCAATTGACAACTTGCACAACGAGCTCTTGGGCAACACATTCAGTGATGATCCAGTATCAACAAGTACTCTAGAAAATATGACATCCACACATTCGATAGTAATGTGTAAGGCCTTGTTATGATTCTTACTTTTGGGAGGTAATTCATTATCATTAAAGCTCAAAATGACATGATGCTATATTCCCCACCATTTCTTCAAACTGCACTACTGATATCTCCTCTGGCACGTGAGCTGCCTTTAAGAATTTTAACAGGGCTTCTTGATGGGCTTTTGAACACATTAGTAATGACAACATGGATATTTTCGAGGGAGTCTGATTGAGCTAGTCAATCACTTTGTAATCGATTTTCTGAATGATTCTTAGAAACTCCTCTGCTTCATTATCTGGGACATCTTTCTTCTTAGATGATTGCCCTTGTTCGCTGGTGCTTGATCTAACAGTATCTTTCTTTGTATTGTCACTGCTGTTGACAGGTGGTGTAGTTGGAGCAAAAATCCGACCACTTCTAGTGACACCACCGGTTCCCACGATGTTCTCTACAGTCTTTTTCTCTTCCAAGATATCCTTTTCTTCTATCTTCCGCCCGTTGAGAAAGACAGCCTCATCATATAGCCAAGGTACAACATTAGTGCTTTCGTATGGAAACGGAGCTGGGGCCGAAATGACAAGATGGCTCATTGATGGTGGAGACATAGGTATCTCAACTAGATCATATGGGATTTGCAGTGGGATAGAAGTCTGTCCATACATGTTGTCCCATTCTTCCTCATCGCACGGTATGGTTAATGGTGTGCGAGTCAAATTATCAGCAGGAATCCACAACTCATACCTATCATCATATGGTATCTCCAATGTTTCAAATGGAATTTCAAGAGTAGCAACTTCTTCAAATTTTGACAGTTGTTCTGCTACTAATACACCTTGATCAATCAGGTTTTGGATGCCTTTCTTCAACTCAGTACATCCTTGAGATTCGCCCAAACAAACGTGGCAGTCCGCTGAACATCCTGGATAAATGTTCTTCAACAGGAGTTGCTCTTTAATAGTGGAAAGAGGAGTTCTCAATTTGTCAATATCCGAAATTAATCGGATCCCCTTTGAGTCTTCAATCATGTTTGTTGAGTGATGAGTCGACATTGGACTGGTTTTGATGTTTGGAGTATTTCGAGTGAAATTTATCGCCTTTGAATCGATAAGATCTTGTACAATGTGCTTCAGAGTCTTGCAGTTTTCAATGTTATGGCCCGGGGCACCAGAATGGAACTCACATTTGGCATTGGCGTCATAGCCAAAAGGGAGAACATCTGGGGGATTCCTCATTTCTCTAAGTTGTACAAGGCCTCCTTTCAAAAAGAATGGTAGTAGTCTGGCGTAAGTTGACGAAATTGGATCAAATTTTATTTCTGGTCTCCTCAGCCTTTGCTGACCTTGGTACTAATTTTGTCTTGGTTGATAGGGTTGTTGTTCTCTGTTTTGTTGAACAGCGGGTTGACTTGCTGGAATGGACAACGGTTGCTGCGGAGCGACGGTAGCAACATGGTGATAACCTTGGTGAGTTCTGCCTCTATCTGCGAACACAACACTAGTTTCACCTTCTTTCTTCTTAACGAATCCCTGATAAGGTTTCTTGAACCCGCTTGAAGACCCGCTAGCATTCAGAATCTTTCCTGCCTTCATAAAACTCTCTAATCTTTCACTGGCCGTGACAAGTTCAGAAAACACTGTAGAGGTTGTGGACGCTAGTTGTTCGAGGATTGGTCCCTGCAACATGCCCATGAAACGGTTCGTTAGCTCTCTTTCTATCAATGGGGGTTGTACCCTTGCAGCTACTCCCCTCCACCTCTGAGCACAGTCTTCGAACGATTCATTTGGTTTCTGGATTAAATTCTGAAGCTGCATCCGGTTTGGAGCTATGTCAGTGTTGTATTGATAATGTCTCACAAAAGCGTCTTCTAACTCCTTCCAACTTTTCACATTGGATCGTTCAAGATGCATGTACCATTCCAGAGAAGCCTTTGTTAAACTATCTTGAAAGAAATGGATTAACAACTTCTCGTCATCGGAATACGTGGCCATCTTCCTGCAGTAAGACCTTATATGGGTCTTAGGACAACTGTTACCCCTGTATTTCTCGAAGGTTGGGATCACAAACTTTGGGGGTATCTTAACTCCAGGTACAAGACATATCTCAGCGGCATCTAGTCCTAAAACATCGGGGCCTTGCAGCGACTTTACCATTTCTTGTAAAGCATTGAACCTCTTCTCTAATTCAGCAGTCTGTGGCGCATATGCTTCGCCTGAATTCTCGTAGAAGCCTTCATGATCATCATAGTGAACTGGTGGTGGAATCGTGGTACCATGAGGATGAGTTGTACCGACTGGGGGATGGACTGTGTTGATAGGTGCAGCACCTGCAGAGGTAGGATTTGCCCCAACAGGGGTTGGGGTTGCGTCGGCAGGAGTTGGAACTGCGCCATCTGCGTTAGGAACTGTACCAGTCAAAATCTGGTTAGCGTTCCTTTCTGCTGTTTGCCTTATCTCTTCTTGACTTCTGGCCATGTTCTGAATCACCTCCATGAGTTGATTCATTTGCGTCTTCATACCTAGCATCTCGTTCCTCAAAGTAATTAAAAAATCTACTTTGATTCATGGTATTTCATAGAAAAAAATATTACAATTAGTTTGATAATTTTTCTTTTGGTTTCTTAAGTGATTAGAACAATGCTAATAAAAAAGTTAAATAATAGAATAAGCAAACACAAAACTCAATATCAAAAAATCCATAACAAATCAAAATCCTAAGCATTACGAATTAAACCGAAGATCACATATCAAACAATATTGAAATAGTAAGAGAACACCAACCTACGGGGAGGAGGTTGTCCCTAGTTAAGATTAAACCCTTTTTTTTTATATCCCTTCTTGCCCTATATGTTCTTTTTTATCCTAGCCTCCTCGTAATCCTTTTCCCTTGTTTGCACCTTTTGTAAAGATCGACGATGATGAAGGGCGCTTTTAGGATTTCGGTGTTGTTGTTCTTCAATGTGAAGAACAACAACTTTTTAGACTGGAATTGTAAATTGTGGATGTCCTGAAAAGTGTAGAAGTTGGTACTATTTATAGATAAAAAATTAAGTCAAAAACTGCATGTGATTTGTCAATTTTGGAAATTTTTATTTGATTTGATTTTATCTATTTCTTAAAGCCCAAGTCAGTGAATCTGAATGGATTCGTAGCTTAGTGATTTTAGATAAAAATATATTTTTAAAATAATAAAAATAATATGATTAACAAAAAAATTTGATTTCTTTTTTATTTTTTGAGATTTTATTCATAAAATCATAATTTTAACGAATTTTTTATTATAAAATATGCATTAAATAAAATACAAAAAAAATAATTAAATGGTAAAAAATGCTATTTTTGTAATTTTTTATGATTTAAAAATAAAATAGAAAAGTTAGAAGTAAAGAAAACAAATAAAATGATAAAAAACACTAAAAGTGAGGAAGGTGTGATTCAAACTTAGAATCTCTCACACTCATAACTTCTTACACATGTTCTCTTACCAATTATGCCATTCCATTTATTCGAAATAAAGTGGCACTAAAAAGTATATGGAGCATGAATAAAATTTGGGGTACGACACCTAGTAAATATTGTTTAGCCAATTCAACAAAACTACTCTTTCTAGTATGTTTATATCTTAAATGTCATAGGTTGGTTTTAACATGCAAATTTCAACTTGTCAATGATGTATTGGAAATAATAGTTGAACTACATCGTTTATATAGGCCACACATTTGAGTGTCTTTAGCTATTATCAATGTATCATGCAAAATACTCACCATGCCATGTTAGTTTCTAATGAAATGACCTAACCTCTTACATTTTATATATGAAATTTACACTTATTAAAAATACTAATACGAAATGAACACATACCTTAAACCTTAATCACTTTGTTATTTCTTAGAAAAATAAATCCATATTCTTTTAGCTCCTGAGGTGTCTTTGAGGGCGTGCAAGGTGGGTTACCATACATGGCCTCAAATTTGTCACAGTTAGCATGTGGTTAAATAGGATCTCATAAAACATTTATAATGGTTAAACATGGTCATATAGGACCTCTATTTGTTTTTCCACTAATAAACTACGACTAATCTACACAAAGCCTCCGAAAAAATCGAGACGGCTTTATTTAGCTCCAAAGTTTAAAATGATTCATTCATTAAACATATATGATAAGAGCATCTAAAGCTCAAGACCCAACCATTTTTTATTTAAAATTTGTGACCAGTAGCAAATTTGCACCCTCACAACCAACCTCTGGAACAATTTTTGCTTGCATCAAATCATCATTGCCCCCTGTTCTCGAGTCAATTCATCTTAAAGTGATTGTTCTTGTGACAATTGAAGCATTTTTAATTCTATTTGTAGACCCCTTTTGATTTTTATTTAGTTCATTTTTCTCTTCTCTCACTTCTTCCTATTGAGACACTTAAAATTTATCCACTATTATTCACCTTTAAACATTGAAGCTCAATTATTTCCTTTGACCTAATTACACGATTGGACCTCTTATATACATATATATATATATATATATATATATATATATATATATATATATATATATATATATATATATATATATATATATATATATATATATATATATATATATATATATATATATATATACTTCTTTTAATAAAGAAGTGCATCCTTGAAATGATTAAAAGATCTAGAAAACAAATGAAGCTTTTTCCTCATCATTAAGTTTCACTTCAATAATGATTTTGTTAGATTCTATTAATTGTTCCATTATGAATTTTGACTTTACCATTCTAAATAAATTGAATTATTATTTCAAAGATAACTGATGCGCTAATGGCTTGGTTGTCTACAATAATTCTAACTTTGTTCACACTGTTGCCATAGTCTTCAACCTTGTGACTTCTCTCAACATTTTATCTCCAAGACACGAGATAACAATACTTCTTAACTTATCTTTCATTTATGTCATCTCTCATTGTGTATATCTGCTTAGAAGGTTGACAATACTTTTAATTAACTTGAGATCACCTCTATAAAGTACCATGATGTCATATACATATAGAGTGTTAGAAGGCACACTATAATTTATATATCCTTTAATAAGAGAGACTTGTTTATAAGCAATCAAGTTAGAGATTCCTCTACTTAAAACTTCCTCATCCAGGCAAAAGAGGGGAGGCGACAGGGGGTCACCCTATCTCACACCATTAGAATAGTTGAAGAAACATATATGCTTGCCATTCATACCAATAGAAAGAAAAGCATATTGAAACATGACATTGATCAAATTGCAAAACTTCTTATTGAAACAAAAAACAAGAGAGTTTAAAGAAGAAATGGCCAGCTTAATGTATCAAAAGCTTTGGAGATATCAATTTTAAGAGCTACATTGCCACTATTACTCTTTTGATTAAGGAAGTTAATTTCTACTGAAGCAAGGCATATATTATCCTTAATGTCCTGCCATTCACAAAGCCCTTTTGCTTAGGGGAGACCAGAAAAGGGAAGTAAAGTGGAAAGCCTATCAACTAAATAATTTTTTGTAGTCTTGCTTGAAATTAGCCAAGGCTATAGGATTGAATTGGTTGATTGAATCAAATTCTTTACACTTAGGAATGAGGATGATGGTTTAGAGTTGTAATGAGGTAAAATCCTGTCTTGAATGAAGAATTGGTTGATGGCATTGATGACATCCATTTTGATGACCTCCCAATAGTGTTGGTAGAAGAAGGCTCCAAAACCACCAGGACCAGGAGTTGCATCACAATTATGGTTCATGAAATCTTGGTGAATCTCCTCAGTAGACGATATATTGGTGATCACGGTGTTAGTGTGGTCATTTATTAAAGAAGGAATAGTTTCCTTAATCAAGCCTTTATTCTGTAAAATAGAAACCTGGTTAAATAAAGATTTGTAATGCTTCTCAATATGATTCTCCATCTCACATTTGTCACTCACTACATGGTTATCAATCTTCAAGGAAAAGGTCAACTTTGTTTTACTTTTAATCTTTGCATAGGTATGAAAGAATTTTGTATTCCTATCACCAAAAATATTCCAATTCAGTATAACTTTCTATTTCCAAAACATTTCTTCTAAGTTGATGACAACTTCTAGACTATCTTGAGCTCTTCTTCCTTCCTTATGAAGAATATCTATTTGACCTTGAATCTCAATCTCTGATTGAATATTCTTAATCTTCAATTCAACATCGTTCACTATAATATGACCATTTCTAAAAACTACTTTTGTTCCACTTTGTAGCCTTGCTTTTCAAAATTCTCACCTTCTTGTTTAAAATGTAGACGAGGCAAATAGAAATTCTAGTATTCCAAGTATTAGATATGAGACTAAGGCAATCCTCATGCAAATACCACATCTTTAAGAATTTAAACTGAGATATGTACTTAGCTTTCTCTAAGTCAAAAGTTAAAAGGATAAGGTAGTAGTCTGATTTAAACTTTGTGAGAGTATTAGAGACCATAGTAAAACGCATGTCAAGCCACTCCACATCGAAAATATTCCTATCAAGCCGTTTCTCAATTAAGGCTCACCTCTTTCTACCATTGATTAGAGTATAAGTGGGGATATGAATGAGATGATTACAATATGACCAATGAATGAGAATCTTAGATGGATCATGATGACCTTTGCATTCTTATTCACTAATAATAGTATTGTAGTCTCTAATAAATCACCAGAGAGTGTTTGTATTAAGAGGAATCAAGTTATTCAACAAAGATCTTCTATGCAAGTAATTGATGGAATCACAGATGGTTAAGAAACCAAAATTTTTATTTTGAGCTTTAACAAAGTATGCGACATATTAATCATCATAAAAAAGCAAATTGGGATCCAAATGATTTTATCACAAGAACCATAGGTTGGGAAGCAATTCAGGCCTATTATTCATTGCAAAAATTTAAGGTCTAGTTGGTCGAGCCATTGTTCAGGAAAATTACTGAAATCCATCCAAGGTTTATCTATAAGAACTAGGTTTAGTTTATTGGATTTGATCAATCTCTTTATATTCAATCTAGAAGATATACCGACAACACCTATGATGTTCCAATATAAACACTTCGTGAGGAAGATTTTGAGAGGCTAGACATTAATATAATATTTGTTATATCTTTTGAGTTTTGTTTTTTGTTTCTTTTCTTCGAAGTTACCAACTTAAATCCATATTCTAGAGAAGTACCTTCATCTTGATTTTCTCCTTCAGTCAGATCAGGCATATTGGTCTAATATTTTTCAAAAACGTCTTTAGCATTTTCTTTATCATACTCCACTATAGCCTGTGTTTCAAAGATATTTTCTACCATCTGCGTGACACCTACAAATTCACTGTCACTGCTATCATCACTTTCCCTTACTTCAATGATATTTTAAGTACCATTTAATGGCAATGCATTACCTTTGTCCCCCCCATTATTTCCTCCCCTCTGAGTGTTAACAAGAAATTCCTTATGTTTCTTCTTATCCGAGGAAACTTTGTCCATATCTTCATTCACAAATTTCTTTCTAATAGGCATATACATAGATTGAGTCTATGCCTTTGGTTTAAGATTAATATGATCCAAATTCTTTTCCAACTATCGATCATTCCTTTCACAACTTCCAATCGAGTGACCTATACAAGTGCAAAATGTACAAAATTTAGACACCTTTTCATATTCTATATCCTCAAAGAAAGCAAACCCTACTCTTTCTACCAATATCTTATAATTGAAATCTTTGGTTAGGTCTAGATCTACCAGAACCCTAACAAAATGTTCAAAAGGTATATCAAATTTTGGCTTGTTGGAGGCCGATTCAATACATATGAGGGATTGTGATTGCAAATATAATCTTTGGTCTCTAGTATTCTTAGGAAAGACAATGGATTCTAATCCATACTTGAGCAGAAACTTGCTTCAATGTGAATGGTAAAAAATCTCTAGTCCAAGGGAATAACTTTAACACTCCCTAATTCAGATTCCAAACATTAATAGATCCAACCCTATGAACATCGTCCAAAGAGGAAAAAGAGAACTCGAATAATCCTTTCCGTAACAATGTAACCCCCATTTTACAATTGAAGACCATAACTTATTATCTTGAGCCTCAAGTTAACCACTTTGAGAGGGGTAGACTCTTTGGACCAGATTATTCTACCGTGAAGATGATGCTTGCAAGTTTTAACTCCTAGCTTGTATTACTCTTCTGGTATTATGATGATCAATATGTCCCCTTTGAGACAATGAATCAATAGTTAACTCTATGAAATGTCACAAATGTTATTATTGACTACATCTGCGAAGGATTTGTCAGCCTTTAGTAAAATCTTTTTTGCCAGTAGAGAAATAGAAGGAATAAAGACAATTTCAAGAAAATAAAAAAGAACATCCATAATTTCCTAAAATAATGAAGATAGCACGAACGAAAAAAGAGAAACTCTAGATCAACAATATTATTTCCTTTTTCAAAATCTCTAGAACTAAAATCATGCTTTGAACAAACATTTGTGATATAAACATAATACGCATTTCTTATTTCTTTTTAAATTAAAAATTTAAGTGTTACAAGTATCTATTAAATAGAGGATATAAACATAAGTAATATATTATTAAGTTCAAATATCATTACTATTGTTTTTTCATATTAGATATATCACACACAATTGATTTTCTCTCATTTTCATAAAATTACCATGATTCTCGAAATCACATTATTTCAATCACAAAAAATATTATCAGATTCTCGAAATCACATTATTTCAATCACAAAGAATATTATCAGATTCTCAAAATCACATTATTTCGATCACAAAAAATATTATCAACTATATATATAGCATCACAAATATATCTTGTAACAACAATACTTCTCATTTTTTATGTATTAATTATGGTTTTTGAAGTGATGCATGTCATGAAAGAATATATATATATATATATATATATATATATATATATATATATATATATATATATATATATATATATATATATATATATATATATATATATATATATATATATATATATATATATATATATAAAATTGTAAATTATCATTATTATATTTATGTATTATATATCTATTATTTATCCAATAACTACCAACAAAAACAAAGATATAACAAAATACATACCTACATTCTAACAGGGTGAAGAAGATTGTGGATTCTACCACTCACTATACTACCAACAAATGCTTAATTCTACTTAAATTTTTTTATTTGATTTGTATCACATAGAAATATTTAATTATAAAATATAAACAAAAACTCAACTTTAAAAACAAAGAATAAAAATTAATTTTAATCAAAATAAAAAAAACAATTCAAAATTATTCTCTTATTTATTATATTTTATTATAAGACCGACCAGTAAATTTTATTTTTCAGAAACATAAACGTGTATAATTCGGCATTCGACATTGTTGTGGTAGAAAGAAGATACAAGTAACAAAGTTGAATAAGAATTAATTTTAATCAAAATAAAAAGAAACAATTCAAAATTATTCTCTTATTTATTATATTTTATTATAATACCGACCAGTAAATTTTATTTTTCAGAAACATAAACGTGTATAATTCGGCGTTTGGTATTCTTGCATAAAAAAGAAGACTTATACAAATAACAAAGTTGAATAAAAATTAATTTTAATCAAAATAAAAAAAAACAATTTAAAATTATTCTCTTATTATTATATTTTATTATAATACCGACCAATAAATTTTATTTTTTAAAAATATAAACGTGTATAATTCGACATTTGACATTGTTGCGGTAGAAAGAAGACTTATAACAGTAACAAAATTGAATAAAAATTAATTTTAATCAAAATAAAAAAACAATTTAAAATTATTTTCTTATTATTATATTTTATTATAATACCGACCAGTAAATTCTATTTTTCAAAAACATAAACGTGTATAATTTGGCATTAGGCATTGTTGCAGTAGAGTAGAAAGAAGACTTATATAAGTAACAAAGTTGAACAAAACTTTACATTTTGTGTTACTTTCTATTTATTAATTAATCTTTAATAATTCATAGTTAAAGATGTTAGTTAAAGTAATGTGTTGCATTAATTAACATAATTATAAAAAAGTGTATATATAAATATAACAAGTGGAAGAAAAATCAGAAGAAGAAACAGCAGAAAGTCCTTTCACTTTCTTTGTCTCTTTTGAGTTTTTGACTGTTTAGAATCCCTTTCTTCTCTAAGGTTAATGCTTCTTTTCTTATCCCTTTTCTTTTTCTTCTTCAAATTCTTCTTTGTGATCTTTGATTTTTTTTTTATTAACTTGTTTTGGTTTATTAATTGATTTTATGTTCTTTTAATGCATTTTTTTTTTAATTTGTTTTTTTTGTTGCTGTTGTAATTATTGTTTCAAAGTTTGTTTTATTGTTGATTTGATTGTTCCATTTAAGCAATTTGAAGAAGATGTTTGAGTTAAATTGGCACAGCACTGCACAGATTCACCACTGGAATTGAAAAGAAAAGTTTGATTTTGCTATGTGCTGGTTGAATATTCTGCTTATTTGGTCGGTGATTATTTGTTTTCTGTTTTTTTACTAGGTTTGTTCAAACTAGCTTCTGTGTAGCATTCAATTGTGGATTGTTGTGATTTTAAAAAAAAAAAAATTTGTTAATTGAGGTGAATTGTGTTGGGTATTGAAAAAAATCCAAATTTGGTAATAGAATCTATGGCAATCATGTTTTGAAGAAATTCTGTGGGTAATGGGTATTGGGTAATGGTGCATATGTTAAATTGAAGGTTTCTCTAGGTTGAAGGAACCATGATTTTAAGCTATGGACCACCGACACCTCTGAAAAAACGTGATTGTGTCGGCCCTGACACCGACCCTAGTGATCACGATTTATTTATTTATTTTTTAAATTATTACAGGTGTCGCTATGTTGGTGTCGTGTTCAGAGTGTCTTTGTAGGTTTTAAGCAAGAGGGACTGACTTCGTGATAAATCTGAGAATTTTTGGACTTACAAGTTTTGTTGTTTTTTTTCCAATGTGTTAAAGGTTGGCATGGGTTGTAAGTTCTCAAAGTATTCAACATGCTGTTGGGGTAGCGAGCAAGGTGGTGTTGGTGGTGGTGGTGTTCAGGTTCCGGAGGCGAATGTTGATGGTAAGTTATTGAATTGTCTTCTCATTTATGTTGTCGCTGCTATGAGAATGATTTGTTAATTGTGTGATTATATTTTTTGTTTAGAAAATGAAAACAATAATATTGAGGGCAATGGCTCGCCGTCGTTTCGTGAATATACGATTGATCAACTTAGGAAGGCCACCTCTGGGTTTGCAGTAGAAAATATTGTTTCTGAGCACGGAGAAAAGGCTCCAAATGTTGTTTATAAAGGGAAACTTGAAAATCAAATGCGAATTGCGATCAAACGGTTCAACAAATCAGCATGGCCAGATGCCCATCAATTTTTGGTAAGCATTCAGAAACTTATGTGTGAAATTCATGTAGATATGTTATTTAGAATCTTTGTTATAAGTGTTAGTCATGCACTTTCTTGCAAGCTTCTGTATTTTAATACACAATTTATTGTTTGTTCTACATACTGGATTTTGGTCGGTTTTAACGAGTGATCTAATTAGTGTTTTGTTTTTTATGCAAGTATGTTCTGTAGAGGTCATGAGAAAGACTGAATCAATCATTAGTTTGTTGTATACATGCTTGTTTGTTGTTTTTGCACATTTGTGATTCTTTATCTATTGATAAATAAACACGCAGACAGTTCAAATGCAGGTGCTTTTTCATGGTTTAAAGCCCTCCTAAATCACGTTTGTGGACTTAATGACCTCATTTTCCTTGTTTTAATTGCTGCCTTTCATGCATTTCTGCATTTTAATAACCACTATCTCGTGTTATTTTCACTGTAGTTTTGTCATTATCTTAATGACAGTGCAATGTCTTGTCGGTCTACACACCTTTTTCGTTTTTAACCACTGAATTAATTTGTATTTTATTTTGTGCACTTGAGTCTGTTCTGCAGAAAGCACGCATGTTTGTGTCGCTGTATGTATGATAATTACATGTACAACAATCCAGTTCGAGTGTTTTACATGCTTTTATGTCTCCTAACTTCTAAGTCATGTGTGGCTTTAATGACAACTATATATTTTTATTTATTTAGTCTTTTATATTGAGGTTTTGTGCGTTAAAGAAATTTTGTGCGTTTTATGGATTTTGAATGTGCTTTTCATTATTAGCATGATAAGGAACCTTCTCCAATCACCTCTTTCAGGAAGAGGCCAAAGCTGTTGGTCAGCTAAGGAGCCAAAAATTGGCAAATCTGCTTGGATGTTGCTCTGAAGGTGATGAGAGGTTGCTTGTATCAGAATATATGTCCAATGATACTTTGGCAAAGCACTTGTTCCATTGTGAGTACACAACTAACTTGTCATGCATTGGCTCTGCTATTTTTTTGAAAGTCACATAGCTAGATAGATTTTGAAAAATTGTTTGCTATCGAGTTTGTTTTGAATTAAAAGAAAGTCTTCGCTCTCACTCTTTTTTTTTATCATTTCAATGCTACTTGGGCGAGCTTTAGTTGTGATTACTTGTTGCTTTCATTCTTTTGATTATATGATGATGAGTTCTCTTTTAACAAGTTTTCACACAATTATTCAGGGGAAACTCAGCCCATGAAATGGGCAATGCGACTTAGAGTTGCTTTATACCTTGCCCAAGCTCTAGAGTATTGTACCAACAAAGGACGGGCTCTGTATCATGATCTAAATGCTTACCGAGTTCTTTTCGATGATGTAAGTTCATTTCTTGTATTTGCGGTGAGATCTATTGCTCAAAGTGGTGGATGATGGTGCTTAAGAATTTGCAATCTTAGAAAGCTTCATTACCTAAAGCTATATTTAAGTACTCAATTGAATTGCATAAAAATTAATAAATATCATATAATATTGACAACTCAATTCCCTTAATAAGTCAGTGTGTTTATATGTATTTGACCATGTTTTTGTCTTCAATTATGAATTAATTTTAAATAAATAATGCCTAAAAAATCAGAAGTTTATGAGCATCGAAATATAAAATTAATTGTTGTCCAAGCCTGAATAGTAAATGTCAAATATGCTTATATTCTTTTTTTTCTTCTTGTTATTCAGGACTTCAATCCTAAACTTTCCTGCTTCGGTTTGATGAAAAACAGTCGAGATGGGAAAAGTTATAGTACAAATTTGGCATTTACACCACCTGAGTATCTCAGGACAGGTACTCCCTCAAACAAAATACCATTACATCTATGTTATTTGTCTTGGCCCGGTATCAAACGTCTGTACAGTGATTTTAATTTTTTTTTTTGATACAATAGTAAAATTTTCTACTCTCGGGAAACTTGTTTCTATATCATAGCTGTGGGGTAGTATGACATTATTTCTTAGAACCCAAGTTTCCACTGGGAAATGCAACTTAGAATAATGTCATGGATCTGCTAATTTTATCTTATTGTATTTGTAATAAAGAGGTTAAATATAATTCGATATGTCATTACAAACTTAATGAGAATGTAGTGGATTCGTACCACTCTTTCAAATTGAAAATAGAAAATAATTCTCCTATGAAATGATTCAATCACTGTATTCATTTTATATCTTGTCATAATTATAAATACATGACGGCAATGATTCTGCCTTCCTTTTCTGTGTTGACACAGGTAGAGTGACCCCAGAGAGTGTAACTTATAGTTTTGGGACCCTTTTGCTTGACCTTCTCAGTGGAAAACATATTCCTCCAAGTCATGTAAGCCTATTTCCTTCATAGAAAGTTACACAAACCATGCTTAGTGTCCCCTTGGTCTGAGATGCATTTCATATTTTATTTGCAGGCCCTTGATCTGATCAGGGACAGGAACCTTCAGAGTCTAACAGACTCATGTTTAGAAGGACAATTTTCCGACGACGAGGGGACTGAATTAGTTCGTCTAGCCTCACGATGTTTACAATCTGAACCTCGAGAGCGTCCTAATCCGAAGTCATTGGTCACTGCTCTAATACCTTTACAGAAGGATTCTGAGGTTAGATGTCTAAGATGTGGTTCTGCATTTTCTGAGACACAATGGTAGCTGGACTTAATAATTTGAATGACGATAGGCTATTAAAATAATGCTTGAAGGCTGATTTTTGTAGGATTTTCGAGCTGTTCATAATTTTGTTTGTACTGATGTTTTTCTATTCGGTGCCATTATACTTGAAACTGAATTTCTTATTGTGTGTGTATATATGTGAGTGTGTGTTTGCTAGGATACACCCACTTATTTTTATGAAGGTGTGTTTTAGCAACATGCACCTTAGAGTGTATTTTATAAATATTTAGTTATTAATTGCTAACACTCATTCTAAAAAATAAATAGATGTAATTTAGAAAATACATATAGGAGATGCTAACTTACACTCCCGTATTTTTTAGGAGTGTTTTAGTAACATACACCTTAGGGGCATTTAACCATTTTTTAGTTAAAACTTGCTAAAACAGACCTTCATAAAAATAAGCGGGTGTAAAACAGACCTTCATAAAAATAAGTGGGTGTAAAACAGACCTTCATAAAAATAAGTGGGTGTATTCTAGCAAAACCATATATATATATATATATATATATATATATATATATATATATATATATATATATATATATATATATATATATATATATATATATATATATATATATATAAAGCTCCTAATCAATTCCATTAATTATGGGAAAGATGAACTAATAATATCTCAACACTCCCCCCTCAAGGTGGAGCATATGCATCCATCTTGTCACATATGTAAGTAATTCGAGGACTTCAAGAAGATTTAGTAAAGATGTCAACATGTTGATCCTTGGAATTGACAAAGGAGGTTGTGATGATTCTGGTGATATTTTTCTCTCTAAAGAAAGTGACAGTCGACTTCTATATGTTTTGTCCTCAAATGCAAAACTTGATTGTAGGAGAGGTACAAAGCTGACTGGATATCACATACAAGTTTCCCTAGACCGATTTCACAAAAATGATGTTCTTGTAGTAATTGCTTTAACCACAAGAGCTCTAATGTGGCATGGGCAATGGCTCAATAGTTAGCTTATGTAAATGATCAAACAACAACAATTTGCTTTTTTTTTTCCCTCTTCCATGAGATAAAATTTCCACCAATAAAAACACAATAACCTGATGTAGAGAGTCTATCACTTGCATCTATTGTCAAATAAACAACTGAATATCCAATGAAATCAGTGTTGCCTCTATCACAAAAAACAAGCCCATTTCTAGGTGATCCTTTGATGTACTTAAGGATTCGAATAACATCTCAATGGTTGTCACAAGAAGAGTTGAGGAACTGACTTACTACACTAACTGGAAAAAATATGCCGGGTCTAGTCATGGTAAGATAATTCAACTTTCTTACAAGTCGTTAGTATCTACCTGGATGAGTATATGGCCCCCCGGATTAGGAAGAAGCTTTACATTAGGATCCATAGGAATCTCGACAGTCGACCTCTATATGTTTTTTCCTCTCATGAAAAACTGGATTGGAGGAGAGGTACAAAGTTGACAAGATATCACATACAAGTTCCATTGGACCGATTTCACATAAATGTCGTTCTTTTAGTAAATGCTTTAACCACAAGAGCTCACATGTGGCATGTGCCGTGGCTCAGTACTTAGCTTATGTAATTGATCAAACAACTACAATTTTCTTTTTCTCTCCCATGAGATCAAATTTCCACCAATAAAAATACAATAACCCGATGTAGAGTGTCTATCACTTGCATCTCCGACCCAATAAACAGCTGAATATCCAATGATATTAGTGTTGCCTCTCACAAAAAATAAGTCCTTTTCCAAGTGATCCTTTGATGTACTTAAGGATTTAAATAACAACATCTCAATGTTGTCACAAGGAGAGTTGAGGAATTGACTTACTACATTGACCGGAAAAAATATGTTGAGTCTAGTCATGGTAAAGTAATTCAACTTTCTCACAAGTCGTTAGTATCTACCTGGACCAGAATATGGCTCCCCTGATTAGGAAGAAGCTTTACATTAGGCTCCATAGGAGTCTCAACTGGTTTGCAATCAGTAAGACGTGCTTCTTCCAAAATATAAAGAACATACTTCCTTTGAGAAATAATAATACTTGGCTTTGATTGAGCTACCTCAATCCTAAGAAAGTAGTGAAGAAGAGTCCTTAGTCTGCAAGTTATGAAAATTAGTGTTGTTTCAAAGCCTTGGTAGCCTCATAGTCATCACCTGTAATCACAATGTCGTTAATATACATAACTAGATAAATATATTTATTTGATGAGCAGCATTTGGTAAAATCACAACGATGTGATTCACAACGGATCATCCTAAATTGCTGCAACACTATGCTAAATCTTCTAAACCATGTTCGAGGTGATTGTTTCAAGCCATACAAAGACTTTTTCAATTTGCATATTACACTCCCACTGAGCAATAGACCCAGGTTGCTCCATGTAAATATCCCTTTACCTGTGAGTCATGACCATCCTTAACATTAAATATTCACTTGCAACCTACAATAGATTTTCCAGAAGGAAAAGGAACAAGCTCCCAAATATGATTAGATTCTAAAGATGACAATTCATCAAGTATTGCTTGTTTCCACCCTCTACCCTCAATGAGATAGTGCTTCCTGAATAGTTTTAGGAATAGAAATATGTGAGACATTGGATCGAACTCTAGTGTGGTCGAAGTCTGTTCGCAAGTAATGCGTGTTGTAGTCGAAGTTTGTTCTAACATGCATGAGTAAATATTGCTAAGGTTGTTAGCATGAGTAAATATTGCTAAGGTTGTTAGCATGAGTAAATATTGCTAAGGTTGTTAGCATGTGCTATTTTATTATAAATAGGATGCTAGTTTCTCAATCTTGGCATAAGGAAAAATAGGAAGATAAAATCCTAATTTCAAGGGAGAGAGGTTATTTTGTTATTCTTGTATACTTGTAATCTTGTTCTAAGAGAAAGGAAAGAATAACAGTTTAATAACCAATCCTTGTCGTTCCTTGGTGTTTTACCTTATTTTCTTTATTAACCCTAACCTTGGTGAGTTTCTTGATCATTAAGAAACTGTTTATACTTTGTTTAAAGGCATCCGATTCACAACAAATTGGTGCGGTGAGCGTGGAGAAGATGCCTTCAACAAAGTATGAGATTGAAAAGTTCACCGGAGTGAACGACTTCGGTCTGTGGCGCTTGAAGATGAAAGCCTTATTGGTTCAGCAGGGTTGTTTGGAAGCGTTGAAGGGTGAGGCAGCCATGGACGCTGCGTTAACGGCAAAAGAAAAGACGGGCATGATCGAGAAAGTCCACAGCACAATATTGTTGAGCCTTGGTGATAAGGTTCTTCGACAGGTATCAAAGGAGACTACAGCATCGGGATTATGGGTGAAACTTGAAAGTTTGTACATGACCAAATCTCTGGTGAATCGACTATACCTGAAGCAAGCTTTATATTCATTCAAGATGAGTGAAGACAAAGTGTTGGCTGAGCAGTTGGATATATTCAACAAGCTGATTCTTGATCTTGAAAATATTGATGTGAAGATCGATGATGAAGATCAAACACTATTGCTGTTGTGTGCTTTGCCCAGAACACATGCTCACTTCAAAGAAACTCTCTTGTATGGAAGGGAGTCCCTGACCTTTGAAGAAGTTCAATCAGCCTTGTATTCTAAGGACTTGAACGAACGAAAGGAGCATAAACCTTCGACGGTGGGCGAAGGTTTGGCCGTTAAGGGAAAATTCTTGCGATAGGATGGTAAGTTCGACAAGAAAAAAGGTAAAAGTCAACAGAAGTCTTATAGTGGCGAAACATCTAGTATTCGATGTTACCACTGTAAGAAGGAGGGTCACATAAGAAAGTTGTGCCCTGAACGCCTGAAAGATCATGGAGGTAATGGCAATGCAGCCATTGTTCAAGATGACTTCGACTCATGTGATGTTCTTGTGGTTTCAAGTGGCGACTCGAGGAAAGAGTGGATTATGGATTCAGGTTGCACTTGGCACATGACTCCAAACAGAGAATTGTTCGAGGAGCTATGTGATCAAGATGGTGGATCTGTGCTGTTAGGAAACAACAAATCTTGCAAAATTGCAGGTATTGGATCTGTGAGATTCAAGCTCCATGATGAGTCAATAAGGTTATTGACTGAAGTCAGGTACGTACCTGACTTGAAGAGAAATTTGATTTCTCTTGGTGAATTCGACAGAAAAGGATATGTTTTTCAAGGAGAGAAAAGTATCCTAAGAGTCATGAAGGGGTCGAAGGAAGTCTTGAGAGGCGTGAAGAAACAAGGCTTGTATACCCTTGAGGCTGAGGTTGTAAGTGGTTCGACAAATGTTGCATCCACGAAATCTATGTCGAAGACAGAATTATGGCACATGAGATTGGGCCATGTCAGTGAAAGAGGCCTGGTCGAATTGGGGAAGCAGAACCTGCTAGGAGGTGACAAAGTCGAAAAGTTGGAATTTTGTGAATCTTGTGTATTTGGTAAATCCTGTAGGGCGAAGTTTAACAAAGGCAAGCAAAGAACACATGGATCTCTGGATTACATTCATGCTGATCTTTGGGGGCCTGCAAGGAATCCTTCACACTCATGTGCAAGGTATTTTCTATCCATCGTTGATGACTATTCCAGAAAACTATGGGTATTCATTCAGAAGACGAAGGATGAAACTTTTGAGAATTTCAAAAGTTGGAAGATTCTAGTCGAAACTCAGACTGGCAGAAAGGTTAAGAGGTTGAGAACCGACAATGGCCTTGAATTCTGCAACGAAGCTTTCGACAGTTACTGTGTTGGGTCTGGGATTGCAAGGCATAAGACTGTAGCAGGTACTCCTCAACAAAATGGCTTAGCTGAGAGATTCAATCGAACAATCCTTGAAAGGGTTAGATGCATGTTGGTTAGTGCTGGATTGAAGAAGGTGTTTTGGGCGGAAGCTGTTTCGACAGCAGCTTACCTGATAAATAGATGTCCCTCGACTGCCTTGGGAATGAAGACACCTGAAGAAGTTTGGTCGGGACATCCACCTAGTCTCGACAGACTGAGAGTATTTGGCTGTGTGGCCTATGCTCATATTAGGCAAGACAAGGTCGAACCTAGAGCTCTGAAATGCATGTTCATGGGATACCCTGAAGGAGTCAAAGCTTATAGGCTATGGTGCCTAGAGCCAGGTCACAGGAGGTGTATCACCAGTCGAGATGTAGTTTTCAACGAAGCAGAGATGGCTTTCAAGAAAACTGATGATGCTGACGAAGAGCTGGAACAGGGAGAGATTCCTGTTGAGGTGGAGCATGTTGATGCTGAATTGCTTACCCCAGATGAAGTCGAAAAAGACGCAGAAGATGCTGTCGAAGATGAGGAGATTGATAATGACTACCTGCTAGCAAGAGACAGGTCGAGGAGAGTCATCAAGCCACCTCAGAGACTTGGGTATGCAGATCTTATAGCTTATGCCTTAATCTCTGCTAGTGAGGTTCTAGACGAAGAACCTATAGACTATAAGGAAGTTATGAGGAATCAAAAGAAGACAAATTGGTCTTTGATGTATGCTATGGTATGTACTAGACCCGACATAGCATATGCAGTAAGTCTTGTAAGTAGGTACATGGCGAATCCTAGAAAGGCTCACTGGCAAGCATTGAAGTGGATTTTAAGGTACATAAATGGGTCTCTGAATAGAGTCCTAATTTATGGTGGAGCCTTGGGTGAAGATAGTAAAGCAGTAATCGAAGGATATGTCGACTCTGATTATGTAGGTTGTATGGATTCTAGAAAATCTATCTCCAGATATGTGTTCACTATGTTTGGGACAGCAATTAGTTGGAAAGCAACACTTCAGAAGGCCGTTGCCTTATCAACCACTGAAGCGGAGTATATTGCTCTAACTGAAGCTGTGAAGGAAGCAGTGTGGCTTGAAGGTTTTGCAAAGGAGCTAAAACTTCAAGGTCAAGTTATCACTGTTAAATGTGATAGTCAAAGTGCAATACATCTGTCGAAGAATTCAGCCTATCATGAGCGAACCAAGCACATTGATGTGAGGCTGCATTTCATTAGAGGGGTAATCGAGCGTGGAGAAGTCCAAGTGCTGAAAGTTTCGACAGATCATAATGCTGCTGATATGATCACCAAGACATTGCCCAGTTGCAAGTTTTTCCACTGTATGCAGTTAATAAATCTGCATGAAGAAAGCTAGTTTCTTGATGTTATAGAGTTAAATCCAAGGTGGAGATTTGTGAGACATTGGATCGAACTCTAGTGTGGTCGAAGTCTGTTCGCAAGTAATGCGTGTTGTAGTCGAAGTTTGTTCTAACATGCATGAGTAAATATTGCTAAGGTTGTTAGCATGAGTAAATATTGCTAAGGTTGTTAGCATGAGTAAATATTGCTAAGGTTGTTAGCATGAGTAAATATTGCTAGGGTTGTTAGCATGAGTAAATATTGCTAAGGTTGTTAGCATGAGTAAATATTGCTAAGGTTGTTAGCATGAGTAAATATTGCTAGGGTTGTTAGCATGTGCTATTTTATTATAAATAGGATGCTAGTTTCTCAATCTTGGCATAAGGAAAAATAGGAAGATAAAATTCTAATTTCAAGGGAGAGAGGTTATTTTGTTATTCTTGTATACTTGTAATCTTGTTCTAAGAGAAAGGAAAGAATAGCAGTTTAATAACCAATCCTTGTTGTTTTACCTTGTTTTCTTTGTTAACCCTAACCCTTGTGTGTTTCTTGATTATTAAGAAACCGTTTATACTTTGTTTAAAGGTATCCGATTCACAACAAAATAGATGCAAATGCATAAATTGAAGCACATAACATAGGAGATAACTGATGTTAAGACACAATTATAAATAGGATAAGGGTTTCGGGTTGAACGATTACCTTTACGGATGGCAATGGGAAAATCAGGAGATGGAGGCACTTGGAACATGAGTTGAATCACGTGGTCCAAACCTTCTCTCATAGGTAATGCCATATTAGTTAAACAGTGGTGGAAAATTGGTTGAAGAGGACATATCTATCACAACTGGTGGACGAAAAGATAAAGGAATAGGGAATAGGCATGACTTGATCTAAATCAGTTGTAGGAACATCTGAGTTAGGAAAGTATGGTATGTCCTCAAAGAATGTAACATCCGTAGACGTGTAATGTGTAGAAGGAGAGTAAGAAGAACATCCCCCCAAAATACCCGACAGTAAGAAGAATATCACCCAAAAACTTCGGAGGTACATTGACATATAGCAAAAGGGTATGAGCAGTGTCAACAATATGTCTATGTTTTCTTTCAGTGATACTATTTTGTTGAGGTGTACGGGAACAACTGGATTAGTGTAAGATGCCTTTAGAGTGCATGAAAGAGTTGAAACAATCAGAGATATATTCTTTTTCATTCTCACTGTAAAATGTGAATAGTTTTGCCAAACTGTCATAATTTCAAAACAAAAATTCTCAAAAATTTTAAACAACTCAAAATGATTTTTCAGAATATTATAAACATCTTGTTTTTTGGCCGTTAGTGGTTTTTGTGTGTGTCTAGAACTGAAACTATATTTTTGTAAGCTGGAATGGACTGTGAATATTCTTATTTTATAGGTTCCTTCTCATGTGCTGATGGGTATACCTGATGCCGATGGTAGTGCAGCTTTTCCCCTTACTCCACTCGGGGAAGCTTGTCTACGCAGAGATCTGACATCCCTACATGAGGTGCTGGAGAAAATTGGGTATAAAGATGATGAGGGCGCAGCTACTGAGGTTTGTTTCTAATTTGTAAATAAATGTGATTGGTTTTCCTAAACTTTCAACGTCGCGTTTGTGCTTTTAATTATTCCATTTAGATTGTCTATTTTTATTGACCACTAATTTATGTATTTATTTACATCTATCTCTATCACACAGCTTTCGTTCCAAATGTGGACCAACCAGATGCAGCAAACATTGGATTCAAAGAAGAAAGGAGATGCTGCTTTTCGGCAGAAGGACTTCAAAAATGCAATCGATGGCTACACACAGGTTAGTAATATTTAATCACTTGCTATGCTCTTGTGGAGCAACCACGACTTGCTGTTACTGCTTTTATTACTGATGATTTCGCTCTGTAATGTAGTTTATTGAGGTTGGAACCATGACTTCTCCAACAATTTACGCGCGTCGTAGTCTGTCATATCTCTTCAGCAATATGCCAAATGAAGCACTTGGCGATGCAATGCAGGCACAAATGATATCTCCTATTTGGCACCTTGCATTTTATCTACAAGCTGTTGCTCTTTTGGCACTGGGAAGGGAGAGTGATGCCCAAGTGGCACTTAAAGAAGGTTCTTCACTTGAAACTAATAAGAGCACAAATTAATTGAGATGGTTGTGGTTAGCCAAATCTTGAATATAACTTTTACATAGAAAAAAGCTGTTGGTTTTTCTCAATGTTTGGGCGGAAATGTACATGGGGCTATAGTTCCTTCCTTATTTGGACGAATGTCATTATGAAGGTTTATTTATACTTGTGCATGCTTAGAAGCATTCTTTTGCACAGACTAGAGTCGCATACAGTATCTATTTGCAGTAGGATTCTGTTTAGTTGCCTCTATGTTAGTAGAAGCATAAAGGTGGAAGATATCGTCGTCATCGGTTATGAGTCGAAGAATGAAAGCGACTTTTAGAAGAGAGGTGTGTTTGTAAATGGTTCATCTGTGAGTTTATGTTGGGGAAATATTGTTATGCTTGTAATTTATTGTACAGAAGAACAATTTGGTTGTGACCTGCCTTTTGTGATATTGATATATTCATTTTCCTTCTAATAAATTATTTTCTTTTTGTAATATCTGGTGTTGTTCACTTTGTATAGTAAAGTTATTCACACTATCTAGAAACACAACTACTATGTCATGTAGATCCAATCTACTCCAAGCTACTCCAAACAGAGAAGCCACCTTTTGCCTTCGAAAAAAGAGAGTCTATTAGATTCAAGTATATATCAATATACGGCAAGAACACCCTTCAGTGTTCTAACCGGTAGATCTTGTGGGGTCAGCGGTAAAATATGAACAAGTAAAAAAAAAATACGGTTGCACAAAATAAATTCTAAAGTTTGTGTTTACACTAAGTTTTAGGTTCGATTCGTTCTCACCAATTTATACAAATTGGATGCAAAAGGGTTAACCGACAAATCTCCTTCAAGATACTTTGAAAATCTTAACATGAATCGCACATTCACATTAAGCATATCGATCAACAATATTTTAAAGAATAAAGTTTTATTATTTATTTTTGTGCACTAGAAAAATAAAAGAATGACTTAGATATAATATTTGACATTTGAAACAAGTAATTTTTGTGTATATTTTATGCCTAACAAATATCTCTATTTATAGAAAAACTTGTATCAATCGGTGAGAAGAAACAATGTTTCATTTGATTCCAACATAGCCATTTGCGAACCATTGTATATCAATAACAACAAAAATTTTCATGAAAAGTTGTGTTAATATGTTGGTTTCATCTTTTGACCACGCACTCAATCATTATAGGGTCTCTGATTCTATTATAGACTGTTGCAATTTTTGACCATTTATTTTATTAATTTAACCATTATTATTTATCAATTTAATATTTTAAAAATTTCTCTATCACTAACTTTCAAGTAAAATCCTCTTACTTGCAAAATCTTTAAGACCTTAATATTGCCATCTACTCTAACTCTCACGACATGGACACCTATGCAGTCATCGATAACATCTTCAAACGACACTCAACCCATTATGTGATTTAAGTTCATTTACAATAAACCAACCATAAATAATATTATTAGACATACATAGTCCATATTGTGACTTAGATAACATAATGATATGGGGACTACTGTGTGCATTCTCATGTGGTGCTAGCGCAACCTAGTGAAAAATCATAAATGCCCCTCAAATCTTGATATACATTTTCGGACGCACTTAGAATTCACACCTCAATACATCTTAAGTAAGCCACTTACATTTAGTCCTAATTTAGTCAAAAGATGTATCTCCGTATTAGTGTTAGGGTACTGCGTAAGTGCATTTCAGTAATAATTCTGATTTTAAAAGTCAGTCATGTATACAGGGAGATGCATCTTTGGACAAGTTTAGTTTCTTATAACTCACACTAGAATTCTCCCTTCCTTATTCATTAGTTATAATTTCAAAACACCAACAAAACACCAAAAGAGCTTGTGAGCAAATTGCAACTAGGTCAATTATTAAGTTAGAATACTACTTCTACCTCATTACATTCAATCCCAGGACATAAACTTCAATCAATTCAAGCTTTCTCAACTACTTACATTTGATAAGTTTCTTCTCACCTCCTTTTCTTGGGATGTTATGCATGCACTAGTTAATCAATTCAAGCTTTTTCAACTACTCACATTTGGTAAGTTTCTTCTCACTTTCTTTTCTTGAGATGTTATGCATGTATTAGTTAATAGGGTGTTTAAGGTACATTATCAGGTAGTTACAATTGTAATATGTAGTTTACTGAAACATGGATTCACATTTTTTGAAGAATAAGACATATGACATGTTGGGTTTGTGTTTTTTCCGCCATTTTCACGTTTTTAGTTTTACATAAATGCATCTCCAAAATTTTCCAATTTTTGATGTTCCCAAATTATAGAGACGGATTTCGTAATTTCTCTACACTTATGAAACTGTTTGATTTGACATATCTGTAATATGAGTTTTACTTTTTTTACTATGATATGATTTTGATCATTTTACTATAGGCACAATGGCTGAAAACCAAGATAGATTGAAGTACGATAAAGTGACCTAACATGCATTGGTTCACAGGGAGAGAGCCAGACCCCCTTGACCACTAATTGGCGCGACTTCATTTGATTTGGAAGCGTCGACTTTTCGAGCTCACACGTCTCTGGTATTGTCTTTCGAGAGGCACATTTCCCCTAAAGCTCTGAAGCCCAACAAGAGGAACTTGTTACTTCCATTCCTGGTTGGATAAGGAGCAAGTTGGGGATGATCACACCCATGACATGTTGACGACCTCTAGGCGTATTGTGATGCTTGCCAGATATGCCCTAGATAGATGAGATTTTGAGGAAGGTAATTCTGGTATGGTCAATGTACATACCATCTTAGCCGAGACACGAAATGCATTGCAGTTTAGAAGTCATATGAGAAATAGAGAGTTAGATATACACAATAGTTCATTTATATTTATATTTATATTTCAGTAACAATTGAATTATTTGTATTTTCTAAACAAATTATGTATCACGGTAAATTTTTTGATTAATTGATTAATGTTTGAATTATTATTGTTTGAATTTATATATGACATCTTTGAATTAAATTAATCGTATCATGTTATGATATCCATAGTATTAATGGCCTAATATAAGTTGACCTAAAAATATATCAATTTTAAGACAAACTTGCTATCTAGGACTAATGTTCTATGTTCTGAGGATTTTTCTGGAGATGCAATTTCAAAATACCCACTAAATTGTGCAAAGTCCTCATTCCATCACCTAAAAATACTTCCAGAGGTTAGTTCATATATACACTTACCGACTCACCCTACAAAAAATATGAAGATACATCTTCAAACCATTTTTTGTGTTATTAAAATGAGGTGAATGACTTTGTTATGAAGTGCCAATATGTAATTAAGGTGCGGCCAAATATGCACTTGTAGAATTTAGCATGAATATTTTCGGATTTCCAAAAGGGGATCCTTCACCCCATAGGATGGAAAAAGTAATTTATATCTAATATGGATTCACATGCATTTATCATCAACGTCATAATCATAGGACACCTTCCGTTTTAAAATGATTGTTGCTTAAATGTCATTATCACTTTGTAATGTAAAAATAATTGTTATTTTTCCAACCTTATCTTTTAATTTTATTTATACACTACTTTCAATACATTTATGAGATTAACTTAGTAGAAATGTAATATTTTTTGACAACATTCTTACATTTTTTTTACGCTGTGCAAAAATTTTAAACGAGATCATTTTAAGACAGGGGAAGTACCAAATAATCATCAAACATTGTTGTTAATTCCATAATTATGTAGAGTTAATTAGGGTCAACAAATCATTTACTAAGTCAATCCTTATTATCATCCAGACCATCCCTTAAACACTTTAAAAAAGGAGTTATCAAAGTCCTTCTCATAAATTGTTTCATTCAATCCTTAAAATCAATTTCTGCAACAGAGAAATAATTTTAAACTATCCACAATATTCTAAACACAACATTAGCGACTGTGCAATAACTCTTCTTTTGGTGTTTTGAACTTAAAATCTGCAAAGTGCTTGAATGGTGATGAGTATATTTTTCTTATATTTTGCAGCTGTAGGATTCAGAGTTATGCAAACTGCTTTTTTAGTGTAATAAAGAAGGAAAAAACAAAGATTACTCAACGGTTGTTACCAAAAGTTCAACTGTGACAGGGCCCAACCGGGTTCGAACCGGTGACCTCTTGATCTGCAGTCAAATGCTCTACCACTGAGCTATGGACCCGTCATGTTGTAAGCACTTTGAAAATATTATACATACTTTATATATCAACAACAAAAGTGCTTTGGATTTCTATCTATCATTACATGCAAATTTTTATTCAGATCCTCTGCCACCAATCTACAACAGACCATCTTTTGTTTAGAATTATATGAATTTTTTGACATATGATGGCAATTGCAATATAATCAATACTTATAGTGCACAAAAATTCTGATACATTTGTCCAATTATTTGAGTAAAGCAAATGGCTAAATAAGAGCATTACATGAATCACTAATTTAAGTAGCTGGGTCTTACCCATCAAGGAAATAATATGATCCTTCCAAGAGGACTGATTCTTTGGCCTGACTTGCTACAATACTCTCCAAAACGCTTATGGATGAAGCTATAAATTCTTCTTGTGGCCTCGCAGAAAATGATAAGTGATAAACGAAAAAGAGTAACTAGAAGTTACTATGTTACATGAGGTGATACTCTACAGCTTCCTTTGTTCAACAAGTAAAGAAAGTTGTTTGCCAAGAACCTTGATAATATGAAATATAAGTGGGGAAAAGTGGATCACCCTTTATCACTCACTAGTGCCCACAACCTCTTCATTGAAGATAATAAAAAAGTTTAAATGAAGGTAGGGTGATAGATAACCAATTGCAAAAGCTGTTATTGAATCTAAATGCGCTCGGTTTTAAAAAAAAACCGTATGACTAAAGTTAAAATAATTGAATTGTTATATTTGAGTAGTAAATTAAACTATATTGCATAAAATAGTTTTAGAATTGTACTAAAACTAAAATCGGACCGAATTAAGACTGTAACCGAACCAAAATTGAAAACTAAAAATACTAAAACCAAGTTTTGAATTTTATTTTCAAAAATTAAAAAATACCTTAATGGTTTGCTTCTTTAATAAATGGTTTGATTTGAGAAAAAATGTCTTATAACGGTTCAAAATTTTTAAACGATATATCAAACTAATAATTTTGGCTCGACTCGGTTCTAAGAAAATTAAAACGGTTCGGTTCAATTCGAGTGAACTTTTATTATAATTCAATTCGGTTCAATTCGATTTTCTCACTGAACTGTACCATGAACCACCCTAGTCCTAGTGCTCAGGATATTAAAAAGGAAATTCCAATTAATGGTGTTAAAGGCCTTTTTATGTCCGTCTTCATAGCCGTATTTCCACCTAGGGGTGTACACGAGTTGAGTTGGGTCGAGTTTGACCTAACCCGTTATCCAACCCGTTTAAATTTCAATGGTCTGGATTCTTCGTCCAACCCGTTCAAACTTTAATGGGTTGGATTCTTCGTCCAATCCACAACTTTATTGTCAAAACTGACCTGAGCCGACCTGTTCATTTATGGGTTGGGTTGGATTTGGTTCACGGGTTGCGTTTCAAATAAAAAAAAATTATGATTCATTTTGTCGGTTTAAAAAAATGTAACACAACTCAATACAATCATTCTTATTTATAACACTCAATTTCAATGAAACACAACTCAATACAATCATACTCATTTATAACACTCAAATTTAATGAAACACATCATATAATATCTAATAAAATTCATCAACACGACATAACATTTTATAATAGTATAAAATTCAACTAGACACATTATTTCTATAAAATACATAAGTTGAAAATTATACAAAAGAAAATAAAAAACAATATTTAATCGTAGAATTACATAACCTTATTGATATAGTAGTATTATTGGTGGAGAATAATTTTTTTTTGGAAAAATTATGATTATTAGTGAGATATTAATTTTATATATTTATTTAAAATAATAAGAAATTATTAAAGTCACATTAATGAGTTGGGTCAACGGGTCTGCGGGTTGCAAAACTCAAACCCGATACCCGAACCAAAATTATACGGATTGTTATGGGTTGGGTTGGGTATACCTATAAATGAATGAGTTCAAATAATTTATATATTTGTTCGATTTGGGTCAATGAGTTTGTGGATCAACCTGTTCTGGTCTGGGCCCAACCTCGCGGTCCAGCCCAATAACGCACAAGGCCCATTAACAGGACTAGCCCGACCGGGCACACGCGCCCCCATAGGACGGGCAGGGCACGCTCCCCGCCGGGATGGACGACACGTCCTGTAGCTTCTCAACGTCCCCTTTTGTCGGCCGAACAGGGCACCCCCAGTCCGTCGAGCAACACCCATGGTTCTCCCACGTCCTCGCGTGCTCCCCTCCGCGGGGAGAACAACCTACCTCCAGGGAACCTCCCGAGCTCCCCTCTGCAGAGAGAACAACGTGCCCGGTGCGCGTTCTCCACGTGCTCCCCTCTGCGGGGACAAGTCAGCAACCAACTGCCCACCTCCGAAAGAGCAGGTCAAACCCACTTTCCGGAGATCCAGGAGCAGTTGGACTAGGGCGAAGACCACGTCCTGGTCTTTACTACGCCACGTAAGCCCTAACAGTCACCTAGGTTGGGCCTGGCGATCCAGCCCAACGCAAGTGACCGTTGGCCCAGCGCTGAGGTCTCTCTATAAATACCCTCTCCCTCAAGAGGGTCAGGTAATTCACATCTTGCCCTTTTCTGTACTTTGCTCTCGCTCTGCCCAACTCCTCACTTTGGCATCGGAGTGTTTTGCAGGTACACCCCTTTCTCCTCCTCATCACCGGTGAACAGGTAGCAGTCCAACAGCGTGTGGTCAGCCCGTGATCCCCTTCTGATCAGGACAGATCAAACCCACATCCATGAACACCCCTATTTTCAACAAAAAAAATTTTGTCAATCAAAGTTACGGTCTCTGAAGTAATGTGATATGGTCTCTGAAGTGATGAAGGCACACTCATAAATATGTATATCTTTTATGAAGCCTTTCTAATGCTCAAAAATTATTTTAGGGGAAAAAATCAAGTCTATAAATTATAATTTGTTATAAGAATTTATTAAAATACTAATTATTCTATAATTATATGAAACACATGTCTTATTATTCTTTTAAAATATAAATTTAAAATAGTAATGTGAATTATTTATTATAATGTCAACTTAGAATAATAATGTTATATTTACAATGTCAATTTAGAATAATAATAATAATATAAAGGCTTAAATGCACTTTTGATCTCTGTAATTTAGCGAATTTTTGAATTTAATCCCTGTAATTTATTTATTTTGGTATGAGTCCATATATCTCATTTTTTGCGTGCGTTATAGTCCCTAAAGCAAAAATTCGCAGGAAAATATGAGATATAGGGACTCAGACAAAAAAAAAATTATAGGGACTAAACCACACACAAAAAATGAGATATAGGGACTCAGACAAAAAAAATTATAGGGACCAAACTCACTAACTTACAGGATCCAATAGACTAACTAAGCCTAATACAAATGATTACATCTATGTAATAATTGTAATTCTAGTAGCATAATATCCCCATTTAGTTCATATAAAGATACACAATATAAAGTTCTTCCACCAATCGCAATACAAAGTTCTCCCATGGGAAAGTAAATCAGAGGAGGAAAACCAATTCCATTAGTAAGCTTAGAGATGAGAACGAGGTCTAATGGCACGATTGGGAGAATTGTGAGAGAATTATGTTATCTTACTTTTCTGATTGTTTTTCTCTTCTTCTTTCCCGACTAACATCCAGAATACTTATGAAGTAGCTAAAGGGAAACTCAAAGAGGAGCATAAAGTTAGGTGAAAAGGGAAATACTCTAGGTAAGAAATGGAGGAAGCTTTATTCCAAATTCATCCTTTAAAATTCTCAGGTCTTGGCGGTGTACCGGTTCTATTTTTCCAAAAATACTGACACATTGTGGGCGAGTGTCATACCCCAAATTTGTCCTACTTGTACATTCCCTTCATTTGTACTTCCATCCGTTAACCATTATTAAGAAAATAAAAAAATGTTATTCCTGCTCAAGGTGTTGCTAGGGTTAATTAACTTTCAGGCAAGGATGTCAGGTTAAGTATATGTGTAGTATGGGCTGAGGTTCAATGGTTTTAACCTAATTTTGCCAGTCATGCAAGGGTTTGTTTCAATATCAAGGTTAGGGTATGCAGGTTTCAGTCAGGGTTTCTGTGTTAATGCAAGTCATCTGTGTGTGGGTCAGGTTATCAGGCTATGCAAAGTCAAATGCTTTAATGATCGAGGATCATCAATTTCTAATTCGTGTGTCAATTAGGGTTTTCACATTGAAGCTCATCAAGGTTGATTTGTGATTCAAACTTTCGAGGTTAAGTTTGGTTCATGGTTTCTTAAAGGCAATTCATTCACATTATTTTCTCAATTAACCATTTTATTCTTATCCACTCTAAATCCATTTATCCAATTTTTATCTTTTTACCATTTTTTGTTATCTCTCATCCATTTATCCATGTAAACCATTTCGATTACCCATTTTTTTAATCATTATCTTTTTCTTTAACCATTTTACCATTATCCATGTAAACCCTTAACTATTTTTTTACATTCAATTCATTTTCCACAAACAAAATTCAAATCCATCTCTTTTGGTCCATTACAATTCAATCACAACAAAAGTTCATATCCATACTAACAAAGCCCGTGTTACAATAAATTCAAAGTCCATTTATGACAAAAAAAGTTCATTACATTTTCCTTTGCCTCGCCATGAACCTCTTTTCACAACTTATCTGATTCTATCATTTTCAAACTATTTTCTTAATCAATAATGAAAGAAGAAGATTCTTGGATTCTCGCATTCCTTGGATCCTCGAATGAATGGCTCTTGAGGCGCACACCTTGGATTGTTATTCATTCAACCTTTCGTCTTAAAACACGTATTCTTATCTAAACATTTTTCGTAATCAACTTACGGAAGAAGGGGATTCTTGGAATTTAGCATTCTTTGGATCTTCGAATGAATGGCTCTTGAGGAACGCCCCTTGGGTTGTTGTTCGTTCAATCTTTCAAATTCAAAATGTCGAAATTTCTCAAAATAGTTTCAATCAACTCTCAAAAGAACTGAGTTCTTGGAATCTCGCATTCCTTGGATTTTTGAGTGACAGCTCTCGAGGCACGCCCCTTGAGTTGTTTGTCATTCAATCTTTCATTCCCAAACCAAAATTTAGCACGTTAACGTCTCTCTTTTCGTGGTCGTCTCCACGAACTACAGACACACTGATTCTTCATTCTCGTCTGAACGTAAGATACGTAGGCACAAGATTGTGATGATCTTGGCGAGTACACTTCCATCTTTTCCCGTTATTCGGTGTTTACCTTACCTCCATCTTCCGTTTCCGTCTATCCTTTCCCGCAGTCAAACTACGAGCGCTCTGATTCCTCATTCCCGTCCAAATGAGCATACGTAGGCACAATGACCTCAATCCTTGCCGAGCACCTTATTCTTAAACTGCCCATTTCCCCTTAGCATGGATTCCTTTTATCGCATCGTTTCATATTTTATCATTGAGAAGAAAACAAACAAGCTTAGATAACGCTCGTTACAAATCAAACTAAGAGGTTCCCATTAAGTACAACAGACGTGAGGGGTGTTAATACCTTCCCCTTGCGTAACCAACTCCTGAACCCAGAATGTGGTTGCGACGACCATGTTCTTATCTCTCTTTAAATATTTTCTCGATATTGTTCTTTCCCTATTTTGGGATAAATAAAGTTTGGTGGCGACTCTATCGAACCGCATTCCGTGCGAGGGTCGTGTTCTCGATGATTTTTCGAGGTGCGACAATGAGGAAGTCAAGAAAATGATGATAGATATTCTCAACAATGAAAAGGACCCAACATAATTAAACCAAACCTTCATTATTTTGATTCCCAAGTGTAAAAATCGAAAGAGCTCTGACCCGTCGGTTTATGCAATGTGGTTATGAAATTAGTCTCAAAGACGATTGCCAACAATGAGAAACAAGTGTTGCTTGATATAACTGATATCGAACAAAGCGAATTAGTTAGGGGAAGTCTCATTATAGACAATGCTTTAATAGCGAAGGAGTGCTTCCACTGGACGAAGAAGAAGAATAAAGGGAAAAAAAGGTTATGGCTCTCAAGCTGGACATGTCTAAAGCTTATGTTAGAATGAAATATAGTTTTGTGGAGGGATTATGGTAGCTATGGGATTCCTAGAGAACTTGGTGAAGCTTATCCCAAGATGTATCTCTTTAGTTTCATACTAGGTTCTTCCAAACGGTCAACCTAGTATGAAGTTCAGCCCTAAGAGGGATCTCAGCCAAGGACACCTTCTCTCTCCTTACTTATTTGTTTTAAGTGTAGATGTCCTCTCAGGATTGCTGAAGAAGGAGGACTTATCAAATAACATTCATGGAATCCATAAAGAGAGAGATAGAGAGGAGAGCCCCAAAGATATCTCACTTACTTTTTGTGGATCCTAGCTTCCTCTTCTATCAGATAACTCTAAAGAAGCTGAGAAAATAATGGAAGTCCTTTCCAAATACCAAGAATCTTCTGGTCAGATGGTCAACCTCGAGAAGTCAGATGCCTCTTTTAGTTGAAATGTGCTTGATGAAGATAAATAGATGATATGTAACAGGATGGGAGTAAAGACTATACAATATCACTCGAGATATTTGGGTCTAAGGGCCATATTTGGTAGGTCTAAAAAATAGGATTTGTCTATAGTTGTTGATCATGTGTGGAAGAAACTAAAAGGGTGTAAGGAAGGGTTCCTATCAATGGTAAGGAAATAAGTGTTAATTAAGGAAGTAGCTCAATAAATGCCTAGCTACATTATGAGTTGCTTCAAGTTACTATAGGGTGTTTGTAAGGAGCTTAAGAGTTTGATGGATAAGTTCTGATGGGGATCCAGAGAAAGGGAGAGAAAAGTTCATTTGTAGAGTTGGGAAAAGCTTATAGGGTGAAAGGAAGTGGAGGAATGGAATTCAAAGGGATTGTTGATTACAACCTAAGCATGCTAGGTAAGCATTTATGGAGACTTTGGACTGGTAAAAGCTCCTTACTTGAGGAAATTATGAAAAACAGATACTATCCAAAAAAATTGATCCAAGAGGAAAAGAAGGGTTTTTCACCAAACTATGCTTTGAGAAGTATTCTCAGTTCGAGAGATATGGTTCTGACAAGTTCACGGTGGAGGATAGAAGATGGAACTAAAGTTAAGATTTGGAAGGGTAACTAGATTCTAGATAACTCGGGTTTCAAAGCTCTTGGTGTAACCAGAGGTTTGATCAGAGATGTAGTGATGAGGGATTTAATTGATCAAGATTTGAACTCTTGGTGAAGGAACATATTGGAGTCTTGTTTTGAGCCTTGGGAAGCAAGGCTAATAGCCAACATTCCGTTAACGAGTAGTGGGTTTTATGACAAGATCATATGGCATAAGGAGAAAGACAAAGAATAATCTATTAAATCTGAAACCACTAACCATTTATCACTTGATTGCTCGTTTTCTAAGATGGTCTAGTTCTCCTCTCCCTCATGCCTCCGCATCGCCCCCAGTTCTGATCTCCATTGTTGGCTTGAAAAAGGTTTAGGTATGACTGGTGCTCTAGGTGTTTAATTAATGTGTACTACCTTGTGGAAACTTTGCAGAATAAATAATGGGTGAGTTTTTAATAGAGAATCTGTTAGCCCGCTTGAAGTGGCAAAGAATGTTGTGGAGCATGTTATGGAGCTCATCCGAGAAAACTCTCTCTTACGATTCAGGAAGAAGCAGATAAAAGTTGGTGGTCCTATTAATTTCCCATTGGACTTTCATGTTGTTGAGGTTACGCTGGTTGTTTCCCTAATGGAATAGTGTTAATGGTTTGCGTTATCAAAGATACTGATCAAAAAGTTTTATTGTGAGCAAGAAAAAAAGTTCATGTCACAATAGTCCTAGTATGGCCAAGCTATGGCACTGAGGTGAGGGTTGCAGATTGCACAAGACCTTAAGCTTAAGAGAGTTATCGTTCAATCGGATTCCCTTGTAGTGGTGGACCGTGTTAATCAAATTTCTGTTGTTTTTGTGTTAGATCCTTTAATTCTTGATTGTTTTGTGTTACTTAAGAATTTTGTGGATACGTCTGTTATGTTTGTTTGTAGGGAGTTTAATGTAGATGCTCGTTACTTGGTTGGAATATGAATGTCTCTAGGGTCCAGAACATGGTTGGGATTTATTCCCAATGGTGATTCCATTCCAAGTTTGTATCCTTTGTTTAGTTTTTAATTAATAGCTTTTTCGTCCAAAAAAAAAGATACAAAATTTCTTTGAGAAATCTAAGCAATATCATTCTTTTCTCCTCTTTTTATTTTATCAGTTTGATAGTTCACAAATATTATAAAATAAATATTCAAATATCTGGTTTTTTCAACATGTTATCAGCACGACCATTTCTATCGGAAGTGCTTACTATTATTAGAGATATTATTTTTGGCTTCAAGTGCTTACTAGAAGGTTAGACATGAAACATGTCAAATACATTTGCATTTTGGACAATATACCTACCTGTACGTTCCTCAAAAAGTTGATTGAAGGAACAAGTAATGCATGTTCATGTTACTAAATGAGACAAAGTTTATCATTAATAATGTTTTATACTCTCCAAAATCAAAGAGAAATTTGTTGAGTTTTAATGACATATATCATCAAAGATATGATACTTCAAATGCAACTAAATATAATATGAAATACATTAATACTAAATATTTAGGAATAGCAAAAAATTTTAGAACAACTACAAAAATTGCTTTTTGGATTACATTCTAAATATATACATGAAATTGAATGTAATTTAATAGTAAAAGAAGATCCAAAAATTGTAACTTTGTGGCATGACCGTTTAGGTCACCCTGGTTCAAGAATGTTGTGTAAAATAGTTGAAAGTACATATGATAATTTATTGAAAAGTTTAAAACTTATAAAAGAAGATAGACTATTTGAAACTTGTTCTCTTGGAAAATTAATAACAAAGCATTCATCAAACAAGATTCAGACAAAATCACCCAATTTCTTGAAATAATTCAAGGCATTATATATGGATATATCCATCCACCGTAAGGATCGCTAAGATATTTTATGGTATTAATTGATGCATCTAGTAGATGGTCATATGTATGTTTATTGTCAAGTTATGATATGACATGTGAAAAACTTCTTGCACAAATAAATAAACTAAGGGCTCAATTCCCTAATTATACTATAAAAAAAATTAGACTTATCAATGCATTTATATCATAATCATTTAATAATTATTGCATGTTAATTGGAATTCTTGTTGAACATCATATTCTTCATGTGCATACACAAAATGGTATAGTTGAGTCATTAATCAAACACATTCAATATATTTCTAGACCATTAATAATGAGAACCAAACTACCAATTACTATTTGGATCGTAGGTTAGGATTTGGATATTGTTCACTTCATTTATATCTTTTATTAACTTTGCGTGCACATAGACAAAAAAAAACTTTCATATATTAAGGATATGTTTAAAAATTTTGAGCTTGGTTCGATTTGATTCAAATAAAACCATTAATCAAATCATGTTTTCTGAATTCAATTTTCTAAAAATACATTTAGCCATGATTCAATTCAAGACATTTCCTGATTCGAGTCATGTTGAACAAAAGTACTTGATTCGATTTATACATTTTCTTAATTTGATATCATTGTGTTGACTTTTGTCAAAGAACTATTTTATGCATGCAAGTTCCATTTTAAAAGAGGTCCAAGTGTAATTTTATTTAGAGGGAATTAATTTCAATATAAAAAATATTAAAGACAAACAAAAAACTCTTTAATTACTTAGAGTTACCATAGAAGAAATATTAATCAGAACCTCCTCTTGGAACCTAAATAACCATTTCATCTCATTTTCCAAAATGTGTTTAACCACTTCATCATCTGAATCTTGGTTTAAAACATTCATAAATCAAAGCCTTCTCAATTGAGTTTTTATCAGGTTCAAAAGTTGAGTCCTTGATCAACTCATTGTTGATATCCATACTAGAATCTTTGATCATTGTACAATTAATTTCTTCTATGGCAACATCTTTGGCCTGTATTTGATATTTTACATCTTGGGAACATAGTTATGATTATTAACCTTCACTAGATTTTTATTATGTTCCATATGTTATTCAACCAGATTCCAACATTTGTCAGTAGACTAGAGTGACCAATATAGGTACAATGGTTGCAAAAATAGAGCAAGTTTTCGTAATCTAAATCAACAAATAATGTGTAACCTTATCTTTTAAGAAGGTGTGATGATATCTTTAGCCATGTTGATATCAATGAGCACATTGTAAAGTGTCCCATGGTTCTTTTTTTGGCACATTCGTCCAACAACAGAGGTTTGCTAACACCATAAGTGATGGAAAACAAAGTGGTTAGCATCCAATATTCTTGATGTGGACATAGATGCACATCCATATTTGTGTATTTGAGTTCTTTAGGTCATTAGGCTTGAACTTAGGTGTCAATGTTGATAAAATTAGCATGCTAGGTTTGAGTTTTTACATGCTTACGTTCTAGACACACGGTGAAAACCTTGTTAAATTTATCTAACCTTTTGTGGACTACAATCAATTATTGTTTAATTTGTGAAAAACGGGTTAATCGTGATTCTGACGTGGTGCATAAATATGCCTTTTATTGGTTAAATGATTTTTTTAATTAAAGGTTGAGTATCTTAAACCTGATTAATGTGGCCAAAAGTGTGAGCTTTAACCCTGGCCTCATAATGGGTATAGACTAAGATTATATATATATATATATATATATATATATATATATATATATATATATATAAAATTGACAGCTCTATAACTTACCCCATTGAGAGTTGTGATCGAGAGTGTGAGATACAAAGAAAGATCTGGTCATCCATCTTTTCAGGAGCACGAATTATGACTTCAACAAGTAAGTATTGATGTTCTAATTTCATATAATCGATCAATAAATATTTCCACTTACATTTGGTATCAGAGCTTAATTATGTTGGAAAATTAGTGTATTTCAAAGTCCAACCTCCACCAGTGGAAGTTTAGTACGAAATCAGACCAAAACACAATGCAGCTATTTTAAGAGCGACTTTCACTAGTGGAAGTTTAGTGCAAAACATGACCCAAAATTTTACATGTGCCAAATTGTTGCACCGTCCACTTTGACTAAATCAATATGGTTTGTTCTGCTGCCGCCCAAGTTATTAAACCTTGCCACCCATCATTTATTTCCTTACTCTACCTTGTTATTCTCGAGTTTTGTCCTAGAAATAGTGATCTTATTTCTCATGAAGATATACACAAAAAATCCACCAGAAAAGTTATCTTCTTCTCCTCCCTTTTTTGTTCCTGAGCAATATATATATTTGAGATTCTCGTTAGTTCTTGACTTCCTGGTTAATACAACCAAAAGGTATTGTTTAATCCTAGTGAGTGTTTAGGATAATACCTGAATAAAAATCTCAAGGATAGTAAATCTAATTCACAACTAAACTCGGTTACTTTCCCTATTTTTCTTTGTGGCTTCGTTGCTATTGAACTTGTTGTTTTTGCTCTCTATATCCAACAATCTTGAGAGTTTTATCATTTCTGATGGAGAGCCCTAACCGCGACAACACTAAACAACATAATAACACATTCGGTGGCGCTGGTTCTATTCCTATCTCTTCCCTCGGTGCTGCTCCAGTCCCTCATTACGAAAAGCCCTTTCTTGACGTCTGGAAAATCGAATTCTTTAGAGGCCAATATTTTCGCATATGGCAAGAAAGGATTTCCTCCACTTTGGACATGCACGGAGTTGCTTTCGCAATCACTTATCCGCAACCGGATTCCTCTGCTGATCCATAATAGATTGAGAATTGGACATATTTAAACAAGGTATTTCATTATGTTTTCCTTAGCTCTTTATATAACAAGCTCTTTGATGTGTATTGTTCCTACAAGTTAGCAAAGGAAATTTTGGATTACATGATTCTAAAGTACATGACTGAAGCTATTGGGAGGTAGAAATTTGATACAGGAAATCACTACATGTGGGAAATGACTGAAGATAAGGATATTAGAACTCAAATAAATGAGTATCACAAACTCATTGAAGACTTGAAAAGCGAAAACATAATTCTGCCAGACAATTATGTTGATGGACTTCTGATTGAAAAACTACCTTAATCCTGGAACGATTACAAACAAAAGTTGAAACACAAGAGAAAACTACTCTCACTTGGTGACCTAATCACTCACATCATCATTGAGGACACAAGTAGGAAGGAGATCGCACAAGTAAGAGCAAAGGAATTGGCCTCTCGTGCTAATCTGATTCAACAAAAATATGACAGTAAGAGGTACACAAATAAGAAAACTGATCAAAATATCCCTTTATTCACCCCTACCTTAAAAAACAAAGTAACTTGCTTTATCTATGGAAAGATGGGTTATATTGCTAAACATTGCATACACCGCCCGAGAAATGGAAAACCTCATAAACCAAATGTGAATTTGGTGAAAGGGGATGATGTTATTGTTGTTGTAATTTCTCAGGTGAATATGGTTTCTAGTGTGAGGAGTTGGGTAGTAGACTCAGGTGCTACTAAGCATATATGTGGAAACAAAGATTCGTTTACCTCCAACTCTTTTATCGGGGAAGGAGAAGAACATATATATCTTGATGATTCTTGGACTACTCCATTCCATGGTAAAGGGAAAGTTCTTCTCAAACCCATATCCCAAAAGACCCTAACTTTAAGATATGTCCTTCATGTCCTAACCATAAGAACAAACCCGATTTCCGTTCATCTTTTAGGAAAAGCTGGAATGAAGGTATTCTTTGAATCTAGAAAGATTATTATAACAAAGGATAACATATTTGTGGGGAACAAATATTCTGATCAAGGTCTACTTTTACTCAATATTGATGAAATAATGAATGAGAGTGCATCTTCTTCTGTTTATATAATTGACTCTTTTGATATGTGACATGCTAGATTAGGTCATGTTAATTTCTCTTATATTCAGAAAATGCAAAACCTAGGCTTAATTAGTAGTTCTAATTAATCATGTAATGACAAATGTGAAATTTGTGTTAAAATCAAACTTGTTAAGAAACCATGTCCTTTGGTTGTTGAACATGAAACTGATTTGCTTGGGTTAATTCATGCGAATTTAGGAGGCTTGAAACATACTATGATAAGAGGTGGAAAAAGGTATTACATAAATTTTATTGATGATTTCTCTATATACACTAAAGTTTATCTTGTTAGAAATAAAGATGAAGCCTTTTCTTTCTTATAAAGCTGAAGTTGAAAATCAATTAAATAGAAAGATTAAAAGAGGTATATCTGATAGAGGAGGTGAGTATATAATCTTTAATGAATTATGTGAAAAAGAAGGTATTATTCATGAGGTAACTCCCCCTTACTCACGTGAATCAAATGGAGTTGCTGAAAGGAAAAATAGAACTATGAAAAATATTATGAACTCTATGTTGGTTAGTTCCTTTACTCCTAATAATTTATGGGGTGAAGCTATTTTATCTGCATGTTTTTTATAAAACAAAATTACTCATAAGAAAACCAGTAAGACACCCTATGAGCTTTGGAAAGGTTATTCTCCAAATCTGAAATATTTAAAAGTGTGGGGATGTCTTGCTAAGGTGATGGTTCTGGATCCTAAGAAAAGGAAAATAGGATCCAAGTCTTCTGATTGCATGTTTATTGGTTATGCTGAACATAGTACTTCTTATAGATTTCTTGTTTTTAAAAGTGATGTCCATGATCGTAATACTATTATAGAGACTAAGAATGCTGAATTTTTTGAGCATGTAATTCCTTTAAAGTCTGATCATATTTCTCATGATGTTATGGATGATTCATGTCTTAAACTTACTGATCATGGTATTAATTATAATGATAATCTTAATGGGGATGAATATGAGGATTTGAGAAGGAGTAAGAGACAAAGGAAACCAACATACTTTGGAAATGATTTTTACATATCTAATCGATAATGATCCTTTAAGCTTTTCTGAAGCAAATTCTTCTTCTGAATCATGTTTTTGGAAGGAAGCTATCAAAACTAAAATAGATTCAATTACTAAAAATCATACTTAGACTCTAGTTGATTTACCACCAGGAGAAAAAACTATTGGATGCAAATGGATTTTCAAAAGAAAATTTCACCCTGATGGTTCTATTGATAAATATAAAGAAAGAATTGTTGCAAAAGGTTTTATCCAAAAGGAAAACATTGATTATTTTGATACTTTTGCTCTTGTTTCTAGAATTTCTTCTATTCGTGTTTTGATTGCTTTAGATTTCATTCATGAATTAGTCATTCATCAAATGAATGCTAAAATTGCACTTTTAAATCATGACTTAGAAGAAGAAATTTATATGACTTAACCTGATGGTTGTGAGGTTAAGGGTCAAGAAAACAAAGTTTGTAAACTTCTCAAATCCTTGTATGGTTTAAAACAACCTCTTAAATAATGGCATGAGAAGTTTGATAAAACTTTAATTATTGATGGATTTTCATCTTTTGATGTTGATAAATGTGTGTATACAAAAACATTGATTGGACAATGTGTTATTGTATCCTTGTATGTGGATGACATGCTTATTTTTTGTACATGCATTGATACAGTTATTGAGACTAAGAGTTTTCTTTCATCAAAATTTTACATGAAAGATATGGGAGAAGCATGTGTTATATTGGATGTTAAAATCATAAGGACGGGAGATAGTATCACACTATCCCAAGAACACTATATTGAAAATTTTCTTAAGAAGTTTGGTCACTTTAATGTTAAGTCTGTGAGTACCCCTTATGATTCTTACTCTCAATTGAAGAAGAATGAAGGAGATCATGTTTCTCAATCTGAGTATGCCCAAAATAATTAGAAGTTTGCTACATTTGATGAACTTTTCTAGACCAGATATAGCTTATGTTGTGAGCAGATTGAGCAGGTATACTCATAGCCCTAATGAGCATCATTAGGAAGCGATTGCAAGAGTTATGAAATATTTGAGAGGTACCATGAATTATGGTATCAAGTATAGTGAATTTCCCACTGTCCTTGAAGGATACAACGATTCTAATTGTATCTCGAATTCAGACGAGACAAAATCCACTATTGGATATATATTCACACTTGGTAGTGGTTCTGTTACGTGGAAATCAGCCAAGCAATATATTATTGCAAGATCCACAATGGAATCAAAGTTTGTAGATATGGAGTTGACTGGTAGTGAAGTTGAGTGGTTGAGAAACTTCTTAGTAGACATTCTATTAAGAATAAAACCACCCCATCAGTGTCAATACATTGTGATAACCAACCCGTAATTGCAATTACTAAGAACAAGAAGTTCAATGGAAAGAATCGACATGTTCGATTAATACACAATGTGGTAAAAAAAACTATTGAAAGATTGAATAATTTCCATAGATATGTGAAATCAGAGGTTAATTTAGCTGACCCTTTGACTACACCCTTGGATAAAAAAAATGATTTATGAATCATTGAAAGGAATGATACTTGAGCCAATTTAAATACAATAAATAATGGTAACCCAACCTTTGTGGTTGGAGATCCCATGAAGAAGGTTCATATGTGTAATAACAAGTTATTTATTGAACTGAAAGCATTACTGTCCCTTCCTACTATGGAGTGTTAAGCTGCATTAGTAAAGGATAAGCTTAAGAGCTTTTAATGATTTCCATAGCCTTATGGGTGGTATATGAAGTGCAACATATACTTAATGGAATCACCTAATGATTTTCAAGTAGAGCCGCTTCCATGAGATTTGGCAAATCTCTAGAGCACTCATGAACACCAGTCACGTGCATGGCCGAATTGGATGTTAAGTCTTATTAGTCTAAGCTTTAGTTCATAGCCCAAAAGGCACCAAACTCGAAAATTTACATTCTCGAAAATTGCCTAGGAAATGTCTTCCCTTCTTAAACCCTTTCATTGGACCTTTGAAATATATGAGAGATTTTTGGAAAATTAGTTTATTTCAAAGTCCAAACTCTACCAATGGAAGTTTAGTACGAAGTCAGACCGAAACACAACTATAGTTATTTTAAGAGTAACTTCCACCAGTGGAAGTTTAGTGCAAAACGTAACCCAAAATTTTACATGTGCCAAATTATTGCACCGTCCACTTTGACTAAATCAGTATGGTTTGTTGTGCTTTCGCCCATCATTTATTTCCTTTCTCTACCTTTTTATTCACGAATTTTGTCCTATATATAGTTTGCATGTTTTTCATGAAGATATACACAAAAAACACACCAGAAAATTATCTTCTTCTCCTCCCTTCTTTGTTCCTGAGCAATATATATTTGAGATTCTCACTAATTCTTGAGTTTCTGGTTAATACAACTAGAATTTGTTGTTTAATCCCGGGGATTTTTTAGGATAATACCTGAATATAACTCTCAAGGACAATGAATCTAATTCGCAACTCAACTCGATTACTTTCCCTATTTTACTTTGTGGCTTCGTTGTTGTTGAACTTGTTGTTTTTGTTCTCTATATCCAACAAATTATATGAGTTATGACTCAATTATTTGTGGTTAATATGTGATTATGAAATAAGGATATGAATTATTTTGATCTAATCTTAAACAATTGTTGCAATCAATTTCTAATCTATGGGTTTTTTGGGTAGTGTGATCCAACCTTTTTTTTTATCGATTATTGGTTTTATGACTTTCTGTTGGCTATAATTTTTTTTTTGTTGCAAAATCATTATACATTTGTTTATTTCTATTTAATTATATTTTTTCATTAGGAGACTTTCTCGCATAAGTAAACTTCATATTTTTGGTACTAGAGCACTTACTAGTTTACTACAGTTATAGTGGAAATGATCAGTATTATATTTTGATGTATTTATTAGGTAGTGTCTGACCCAAGGGTGAGTTAGACCTAAAACAAACTTTGAGAAAAGTTAGAGCACCTTTTTGCCATCATGTGTGGTCTTTTTGCTTCATAAATATCAATATGTGCTTTCAGATTTGACAATTTTGTTAGTATATGTGGTCTTTAATTGCCTTACCCTTAGATTGACCCTCTTATTGGATAGTGGATGAACATCTCTTATTGTAGAGTGGATGAACATCTGTTGTGGAGATTGACCGTCTAATGTCTTCCACTTCATAGACATTCTACCATCTTTAAATACAATCGTGTTCCTCATTTATTTATTTGGACATTATTGCTTGAAAAATAGTTTGACACCTGAACCATTTTGTTTCGGAAGAAAAATAAAGTATAATGGATCAAGTAATAGAACTAATGTGTTTATATTTAAGAAGTTCATTAATATTGTATACTATTGTAAAGTATGGTCATATGGCTAAAGTCAAGAGTCTCAAGTTGGTGTACATGTTAGGCAGTCACTACCACCATAAGATATACTTTTGTTATGTTAAAGGTAATGTTAAAACTTTTCTTTGTGAATATTAAATTATTAATTGAACATCGGGTCTTAAAATATAAGACAGTTGTAGCAAGTTATTGGTGGTAAAATATATTCAATACTAAAACAAAAATGTTATATTAGGCTAGCTTTTGGAATTGACTTAAGGCTAACCCAAATTTTATGCATAATTACACTAGGAGTTCTTTAAGTAATTTGTTTGTAACAGATTGATCCTTAAGTTTTTTTTTGTAACAATTTGGTCATTTAAGTTAACGATGTGTTGAATTAGGATCTTACTTTATATATTTTGGATGTTAACTTATGTATTTAGGATGTTGCTTTATGTAGTTTGGTAGTATTTTATGTATTTTGCGTGATTGGTTTAGTCAAAGATTTAAAAAGCATAACAGTGCACATATTTGTTAACTTAAGGGCTAACCTGTTACAAACAAATAACTTAAAGGACCCCTGGTGTAATCATGTTCAAATTCTACTATTTAGTTTTTATCAAATGTTAGATTTGTCATATATTTTAAGATATTGTGTAATATCCCTTCTATTGAGATTGACACAATTGATAACAAAATTTATTGGAAATATATTATTTAAGTTCATGATTGGTTCATGATTTTTTTTCAAAAGAAATTTGATCCCTAAGCAAGAACTTCTATAAATAATTGTGCGTGATTACCACAAAAGTGAGATCACTCATTTTAATTTATAAAAGTCTCATTGTAGTTTGAGGAATGGTTTTCAGTCATTGCTATGATTGTCTTCCCAAAGATGGACTATTGTATATAAATATTATGGTTAATTAAGGATATAGCTATTGGAGATGCTTTGGTATAAGGGATTTATCTACTCAAAAGAGATAAATTTATAAATCAAATGTATGCTCATTGAGTAGCTTATTCTTGAAATTTGTGGATGAAGTTATTAGAGGTGTATTGGTTTAGAGAATTTATCTGCTCAAAGGGGATAGATTTTTGAACCCAATCTATGCTCATTGAGTAACTCATCTAGGGTTCTGACATTGATTGTGACCTAGGTTTGGGAATTCCACCCAAAGGGGATTGCATGATAATGTTAATCTCTTTGTGATAACTTATGTTCATTAAAGTTATATCTTTCCTTTATTATTTGTTCTAATACATTCTTGTTTTGTCTCAATAATGACCTTCTCTATGAACAACTGTTCTGCTTCAATTGATATCCTGAATGAGTCTAATTTTAAGAAATGGAAGAAAGATTTAGAATTTTTATTAGAGATTGTTGATCTTGACATGGCACTATGTGAAACCAAACATGTGATTAATTATCAGAGTACATCTAAAGAGAAAGAAAAATTGGTTAAGTGGGAGAGGAGTGACCAACTTAGCTTATGTGCTATTAAGAGGACCATTTCTAAACATTTGATAAGTGGATTTCCTTAGAAAGAGAATGCTAAAGAATATCTTACTGCTATTACCAAGTGTGTAGCTGAAAAAGAGAAACTCGAGAAGGAAAGAAGTGATTTAGCTCTTCTGACTATTCATGCTAAACCCCATTCTTGTAAGAATTCTTGGAATAATAAGAAATACACTCACAATGCTTCTCATATACATCTTGAGTTTAAGAAATAAGTAATGGTCAATGCCATAACATAGGAGGTCCTAAACCGGCTGCTTTTAAGAAATCCTTTTAGTGCTTTTGGTGTAAGAAAAAGGGGCATAAGACAACTAATTGACATGCTTTTAAAATAAGGTTAGACAACAAGAATAAATCTGGAGGTAATCATTTAGATTTTGTTTTTTTGAGTCTAACTTATTTGATGTTCACAATAATTCTTGGTGGCTTGATAGTGGTTTTATAACCTATATTGTTATGCCCTTACATGGGTTCAGAAACTAACAGAGACCAAACTTGAGGGAAAGCAAGCTCAGGGTAGGAAATAATCTTGAAGTTATTGTGGAGGTAGTGGGAGATGTCAGTTTGATTCTAGGAATTAGTTTTGAAAGATACTTTTTATGTACCTTCTTTTAGGAGGAATTTAATTTAGTATCTTGTTTGGATAGACTTGGGTTTCAGTTTATCTGTAAAGCGATTAACTGCAAGTGGATATTCAAAACAAAGAAGGACTCAAAAGGTAAAATTGAGAGCTTTAAGGCAATACTTGTGGCTAAGGGCTTCACACAAAAGAGGGGATTATTTTTAATGAAACTTTTTCTCCTATTTTCAATAAAGACTCTTTTAGAATCATTATGGCCCTTGTAGCACATTTTAAGTTGGAACTGCATCAGGTGGATGTTAAGACTGCTTTTCTGAATGGTGATCTTAATGAGAAGGTGTACATGCAACAACTCGGGGGTTTTGTGACAAGTGGTAATCATCATTTGGCTTGTAAATTGAGAAAATCTATTTATGGTTTGAAACAGGCTTCTAGAAAATGGTACTTGAAATTTGATGAGGTGGTAACTTCCTTGGATTTTGAAGAAAATAAAGTTGACCAGTGCATTTATCTTAAGGTTAATGGAAGGAAATTCAATTTTCCCGTGTTGTATGTTGATCATATTTTGCTTGCTAGTAGTGATCTTGGTCTACTTCATGAGACCAAACTTATACTAATCAAGTTCTTTGATATGAAAGATCTTGGTGAAGCGCCTTTTGTGTTGGGAATTGAAATACACAGAGATAGATTACGTGGTGTACTTGGCTTTTGGCTTGTCACATAAGGCTTATATTGATAGAGTCTCAAAGAGGTTAAATATGCAGAACTGTAAGCCAGAGGATGTTCCAGTTACTAAAGGTGACAAATTCAGTAAATATCAATTTCCTAAAAATGAGATTGACTTGGCAGAAATGAAGGGAAAATCCATTGACAATGCGTTGGGCAAATATATGCTTGTTTTTAGGAGAGTTAACAACTTGGATATAGTTGGGTATACTGACTCTGATCTTGTCGGCTGTGTTGATGATAGGAACATTACTTCTGGTTACTTTGTGTTGGTTAATGGTGCGACATCCAGGAAGAGTAAAAATCAAACTTTGATCGCCTCTTCTACTATGCAGGCAAAGTTTATTGCTTATTATGTTGTTGTCACTCATGTTGTTTGGTTGAGAAATTTAGTAACGGGACTTTGTATTGTTGATTCCATTCCTAAGCCACTAAAGCTTTATTGTGATAACAGTGCAGTTGGGTTCTACTCTATGAATAATAAAACTACTAGCGATTCTAAGCATTTGGAATTGAAGTATTTGATAGTCAGAGATCTTGTAAAGAAAAATGACATTGTTGTTGAGTACATTGGTATTTATTTCATGCTAGTTGATCCCCTAACTAAAGGACTTAAGCCCATTATGTTCAAAAATCATGTCGATAGCATGGACATTGTGGGTTCTTTTGATGTACTTGGTTAGTGGGAGTTTGTTCTTTATGCCATTTTATTATCATGTTGTATTTTATTTTGGACACTTTAAGTGTTGGATTGTCAAGTACTTTCTATTTTGAGCAATTGATATTATAATGAATATTGTTATTATTATTTGTCATTATTTATTTATATGTCACTTGTTAAAATTGGGACTTAGTGTCACTAAGACCACCCTGTCTTTTTGAAATAGCTTCAAAATTAAGTGATTTTTTAAAATTTTAATATCCAAAAAAAAATTTAATAAAGTGATGAAATATCTAAAATAACATTTTAAAAATAACTATTCAAACTAAACTTTCATTTAAAATTTTTATTAAAAGTTTTTTTATTAAAAAAATAACATTTTTTTATTAATTTTTTTACACAAAATTATATTACATTATAAAAATCATTTTTAAATAAAAGGAAAAAACAAATGGGCACAGATTCAAAAAATATGAATTTTTATCAACATACTTTTCGCCATTGATTCAAAAAATATAGTTAAAGAGTCCGAGTGCATTAGAAATCAAAATAAATTAAAAATATAAAACTCTAAAAAAGAGAGAATTTTTAAAAGGCTTTCACAAAACTTCTATATTCAAATATTAAAACATTTATTATATAAGTCAATTTTTTATATATCAAACCGTCTATCCATTCATAAATAGATGAGATTAACAACAAATATCTATTCCACCGACTATACAATTCATCATATCAATTATTAACCTTCATTAATAAGAATGAGACACAACAAGAAATGAGAAGTGAAAACAAAAAATACATGGTGTACATTCACAAACAACATAGTCCCACACCTAAACTCTAAAGTAACCCCCACAAAGAACAAGAACCAAACATTTCAAAACAAAAGCCTTAAAAACATTACTCCCATTAGAATTGAGAGTCATATGTACCTTTCAAACCCACAATATGTGTGACACACACAAACACAATGTTCTTCTTACTATATGTGTATTCGCCATGACATTATGAGTGTCCCAAAAGAAACCTCAATTAATGTTTTGCTCAAATCATTGCTTCTAAGCAATGTCCTCGTCGTCTTCCTCTTCATCAACCTCGCCATCTTCCATTGCAGCAGCATCTTGATATTGTTGATACTCAGCAACCAAGTCATTCATATTACTCTCAGCCTCCGTAAACTCCATCTCATCCATACCTTCAGCAGTATACCAATGCAAGAAAGCCTTTCTCTTAAACATAACAGTAAACTGCTCCGAAACACGCCTGAACATCTCTTGAATCGACGTCGAATTCCCCATAAACGTCGAAGACATCGATAATCCTGTTGGAGGAATGTCACAGACACTTGATTTCACATTGTTTGGTATCCATTCGACGAAGTAAGACGAGTTCTTGTTCTGAACATTGATCATCTGTTGATCAACTTCTTTCGTGCTCATTTTGCCGCGGAACATTGCCGAGGCGGTTAAGTATCTACCGTGTCGTGGATCTGCGGCACACATCATGTTTCTTGCATCCCACATTTGTTGTGTCAGTTCTGGAATTGTGAGGGAACTGTATTGTTGAGAACCTCTTGATGTTAAGGGCGCAAAACCAACCATGAAAAAGTGTAGACGTGGGAAAGGAATGAGATTAACTGCTAGTTTTCGAAGATCCGAGTTGAGTTGGCCGGGAAATCGGAGGCAACATGTTACTCCACTCATTGTTGTTGAGATCAAATGGTTCAAATCACCAACTGCACCAACAAAATATGCATATACATTAATCTACAAGTCAATCATATAAACAACTTAATTTGCAGCTTATTGCATAATCACTTATCACGGTGAAAATAGGCCGAAAACAACTTATGAACATATCATATTTCATAAATTTTGCCGAACAGTGTTACGACTCTTACGAGGGGTTATATTAGTGTATAAGTTCAAATAAATCAATCCAGATATCGTCGAGTGCTTCATATGAATTATGAAATTTCATGAAAACACTTACAACTTGGATTAGTGAGCTTGAGAGTTCTGAAACAGATATCATAGAGTGCTTCATTATCAAGAACCATGCATTCGTCTGCATTCTCAACTAGCTGATGAACAGAAAGAGTTGCATTGTAGGGTTCCACCACGGTATCAGAAACCTTCGGAGAAGGAAACACCGAGAACGTCAACATCATTCTATCAGGATACTCTTCTCTGATCTTTGAAATGAGCAAAGTACCCATTCCTGAACCAGTTCCACCTCCCAATGAATGACAAATTTGAAAACCTGTCAAAAAAAGTATGGACTATATTAAATCGCGACCGGAATTTAAGCTTTCGGGCGCGGCTTCAATAGCGATAGCAACCTAGATCTACCTATGCTTATGCATAACAATAGTATGTCTCAATATACTAAGAACTGAGTGAGTGAAGTACCTTGCAAGCAATCACAATTCTCGGCTTCTTTACGAACAACATCGAGGACAGAATCAATAAGCTCGGCTCCTTCGGTATAATGTCCTTTAGCCCAATTATTACCAGCTCCATTTTGTCCGAACACGAAGTTATCAGGCCTAAATATTTTCCCGAACGGACCGCAACGCAAACTATCCATAGTACCTGGTTCAAGATCCATAAGAACAGCTCTAGGAACATATCTTCCACCACTTGCTTCATTGTAGTAAACATTCACCCTCTCAAGTTGAAGGGGTGAGTTTCCTACATAACTTCCTGAAGGATCTATCCCATGTTCATCACACATAACCTCCCAAAACTTTCCACCAATTTGATTTCCACATTGACCAGCTTGTACATGAAGGATTTCTCTCATTATGAAGTTTTTGATGATTTTCAGAAGAAAAAACCGGAACACTGAGATGGAATGGATGAAAGTGGGGGTATGAATAGGCTTTTGTAGGTAGAATAATATGCAAGAAAAGATAGTATGATAATATTGAAGAAATTGGTATTTTTCTAATTATGTAAAATAGAAAGAAAATCTTTTTAAAAATGAAATTTAATGAATAAGTTAATGTGGGTCTGTTGGGAAGGGGGCATGTCAAAATCTGAATAAGATGAATGAGCTGGATATAGAAGGTGACAAGAAGTTGCAATTGTATTATTGATTTGTGAATTATATGTTCTTCCTACCATTTGATATCCTATCTGTCAATATGATTCTAAATTGTTTAATTTTTCTGTTTGGTCATAGTGTCATAATACTGTTTTTGATTAATAACTTGACAGCGAGTTTTCATCTAATTTGTTGGACTAATCATGCTTAGTATTTAATATTATAGGATTGTGACATGATACGAATTACAGGCTTTTGGGTTAATGTTTTTTGACATGCTGCATGTTATGGTATATATATATTCTGCCAAGCAGTAGTTAGGTCAGTTCACGTGTTGTGTGGGAATTAGAGAAGTTAACTATTTTAAAATATATTGCCTATTCATTGCCAAAAATATTCATGCAACCGACAGGAAGATTTTTTGGTCATGTTTTGGGTGTTGTTTATATACAAAAGAAAAAAGTTGTATTATTCTAAAACAGAAAAATGCTGTATTTATAAGTTTATAAATTAGAATATATTAATGAATAAGTAGATTACACATGAATTTGCACATGCATAGAGTTTTGTCAATATGTTGACTTTTTTATTGTACTAGTTATAGAGTAAATTATTGCATAAAACTGAAAACTAATACTTCATTCTTAGATTAGTCAAGATGAATAATGATGATAATGAAATAATGTTATTTTCAAGAGCTGGTGAATTAAAGAACACATCTTCCCTATACTTGCTAAAAAAAAAAGCAACACGATAGCAAGTTCATGTAATCCAAGGTGACCTGCAACATGCTTGCAAGTAAATATAGCTTTCAAGAGGTAGAGACTAGAGACAAGATGTTGGACAAATGGTTTTCAAGATACAGGAGGAAGTAAATAAGGTAGTCCATCAGTCAATAACAACTCGTTAAAATCAGGCTTAAGATAGTAGTACTACTACATTTTATCAACTCCAACCACTACTCGATTCATTCTCCAATCACATGCTCTTTAGGACATTCATGTTCGGTCAAGGTTGTTCCATGCACTTTGGGAAACCCTGTCTTTAGATGAATTGCTTGTTATGAAATATCTATCTACTTACATATCATATGCAGGGTGACTTGTAAACAGTTGTTACAAAAGTGAACTCTATTTTGGTTAATTAAGATGTATTTTCGAATAAAGCATAAATTAAGAGAAACGTTGAACACTTAAGTAATTAGTAGTATTGCAAAAAAGCAGTCTGGAATTTGAGAAAATGAAAGTCCGTTCAAGTAACATTTGCATCTACCACATACAATTATATCACGATACTACAGTGAAAATTATTAGGCTGATTTGACTTTCAAACTTCCGACATGAATTATACCAGTTTGATCTGACCACGTTTACAAGCATATAAGCCTCACAGGGCAAAAAATTACATCACATATTATTCCCTATATCTAAAAGCGGATCCCAAGAGAGATAATCAGAAGGACTATAGCCAAAGTTTTACTCAAGATTCTACCCAAAAAGGTGGCTTGCACAATTAACCTCTCACAGAAAGAACCTTAATAAAGCAATTCCTCAAATACATGATCTACAGATTGCTCCCACTTTCCATGATACAATTCCAAAAGCCTCTCAGCTGGAGTCACACCTGCCACCACAAGAAAACAGATTAAACATCTGACAAAAGCTACCAGTGTTTGTATTAGTTAATTTGCAATCTACACCAAGATATTGAAAGTGCATGTCTGTTTAGCTTGACACCTCCTGTTAACATTCGGATCCAACTCTCAAAACATATTTTAACAGGGATAAAAAAAAAAGCAAAAAAATACCTTTGATCCATAGATCAACCACGCAATCTCAATGTTATCAGTACCACACATGAAATTACAAGTATAGAAGTAAAAGAAATAATAATCTTGGCAATTTTGCATTGGTTCAAACTTGCATCGCATTAGAACATGAAAACAGAAGATTTTAAGTAGTTTTAATATGATGCGCAGAGAGAAAAATACACGTACTATAGAGTCTGGCACCCAGCTGGCTAGCCATCATAGAGATATATGTACTAACATGATAAGGCAATTATATGAAGTGCATCATATAATCACTAGATGTTAGTTTGGAACAAAGACTACATACCTCATCACTAGAACTGAAATCAAAAGAATGTTTAATGAGAGAGCAGAACATTGGCCAGTACTTTGAAGATGACTCTAACTAAAACAATGGCCAACTCTATATAAATTATGAATATGCACATTTAACTAAACCAAGTTGTGATCAAATGGAATAGGCCCATCTGACGCGTGTAAGAATAATTGCAGATGTTTCGTTAATAGGTATATAATCTAAAATTCATTACCTGTTCTAACCACCTCAGCTACTGCATTTAAAAATCCTGATTCCTTAAAGCCTCTTCTTTCCAAGCCATCCTGTAGATACACACCAATCCATGCCCTTAGCAACATTGATGGTAATAGCAACAACAAAAACAAATACACCTTACCTTTGCCAACTCTAGAACCTCTTCAGCAACATGCTTCAGCAAACCATCTCGAAATGGTGTCTTTAGACCGGTTACAGTGACCTGCCAGAAAGACTTTTGTCAGTGTCTGTGTGTGAGAGAGAAGAAATATATTTCCCCATCCAGGTTTTAAATCATATTAATCAGTATGAAACTCGGCTGTTAAAAAATGTAGTTTGACCTAACTTACCCTACAAAACAGGCTTGTAGGATGAGGATTGTCCCCACTTATAAACATATGTTCAGACCATATATTATCCAATGTGGGACTCTTAACACACCCCTCACCCTCAAAATTGGACATCTGGAGCGTGAAAATAAATGGTGGATGACCCAATAGAGGAAATCTCATTAAAGGTGGTCCAACGGATCTTTAAACAAAAGGCTCTGTTACCATGTTAAGAAATGTAGTTGGGTCTAACTTATCCTACAAAACCGGCTTGTAAGGTGAGGATTATCCCCACTTATAAACACATGTTCAGGCCATATATTATCCGATGTGGGACTCTTAACAGACGCTAACAAGTAAAACTTGAAATAGTTCTGTTTCATCCTTTTTGTAAGCTCTGCAAGTAACTTTAGTTCAAAGACGGGTTCAACGCCATTTTTCAAGTGTTTATCCTTGGTTACCCTTTTCTAGTACAACAAGACGGGGCTTAGCTCATGTTTCCACCCCAAATAGATTTTGCATGAAGGGGCGTGTTGAAGATTAAATAAAAAGAAAAATCATTTCTGGGACTGGACCTAGCTTACGTGTGCTTCTGGGTTGAATAAACATATGAAAAATATTGTAAGGAAGATACCTTATTCCTTAGCATTTCTCTTTCTTCTAGAGTCCAATCTGCTGTCATATCCAAAACACGCTGCAAAGAAACCTCATCGTACAATAAACCTACCTGGCACAATCAAGAAAATTACAGTGAGCTTATGTTTCCAAATTGAAGCAAGTCATAGAAGAACGTGCAAAACAGGGCTTGAATAAAAAAATGTATAGTTTCAAAAAATAATTATTAAAAACATTATTCCTTTTGAATATGTTATGTGACTTTCTCAAGGACAAAGTGTGACTACACTTCAGATATCATGCACAAGAAGTAGAAGGCCACCACTCACCCAAAATGCTGGTAAAGCACACAACCTTCTCCAAGGTCCTCCATCAGCCCCTCTCATCTCCAAATACCTCTTTAGCCTGACCTGAAAAGAGTAATGTTCAAGTTTTATAGTAAAATAACTAAAAACGTGCTGCAAAACAATGGAATAATCAACAGATACCAGTTAAATTGTGAAACCAATAAAAACAAACCTCGGGAAATATAGTGGTCAAATGATTTTCCCAATCATTAAGAGTTGGTAATTCACCAGGAATACTAGGAAGCTTTCCTGCCAAAAAGTCCTGCAATGAAAAAAACAGTCAAGTCTCTATGCTTAAGAAAGCAAGGCTACATGAATTCTGTGGTAAGGAAAGCAAGTTTCACAATAAAGAACGGCAGGGATACATTATATTAGCCTAAGATGACAAGAATATTAAGGATAGATGGGAACCCTGAAGGTCATTCCAGTACAGTCGATATATTTTTTTTTCCGATACGCAAAATACATTGGAACATCAAGAGCATAATCAACGTACTGCTCAAACCTGCAATCAGAGAGTTCGAAAACAAAATAAGTGGAAAAAGATTAACTAAAACATTGCATGAAATAATATTAACAAAACTTTGTTCCATAATTGTTAAATGGCAGCCATGTAGTGATGTCAAGTTGCACCCATTAGTGGGGATCCCCGCAGGGATTCCCCCATTTGGGGCCCCAAAGATGGGAAAGGCATGGGGAACAAAGTTCCCCCGAAGGCACTTTGGGGACGGGGGCGGCTAACATATCCCCCGCCCCGTGGAGTCTCCGCCCCGCACTAGAATACCATAATATCGTTAATTAATATATAATTGAACATTTCTATGTAGGTTTATTTGTCATTTCATATAAATTCGAGGGCGAGGATTGAGATGGGAATGTATCCCCCATCCTCGCCCCGCCCCATTGACATCCCTACAAGCCATGGCGTGCCAGATTTTTTTACAACAGTCCATAGCCAATATGTGAAGGAATGCCCGACATGGAGATGCCATAGCCGCAATGGCGTGTTTATATGGCGAAATTTTGGTCTTAATACATATTCCACCATCTACAACATTGCTTTGTTTTTTCAAAAAAAGATGCAACATAACTCATCAAATAAGATGACATGGTACAATAGTAATTTTAACTATTACAGAAAATAACACAATGCCATCTAAATTTTAACTTCGGATGAATAACTTCCTAAAAAAAGTATAACATTATTAACAATTTAACATGTGCAAAACAATATATTAAAGTTCAATATTTATTGAAATCTTTCTTCTTATTATTAGTTATGTAGTTTTTATGAATGCCAAGAGTAGATATTGCCCAGCCAATCAATGTGTATATTTGTCAAGTACATGTTATATGAAGGTTCGCTGAATCGCCAAAGAAAAGAAAGATCTAAGAAAGGCCATGGAGCCTAAAATTAGAAGGCATAAAAATAACTGTTTTAAGTATTAATGCTTCATGATTCAAAATGATCTCTTACCCGAAAGAGTCGTCGAAAACAAAAGGCAGCATGCCTGTGCGGTCCTTGTCAGTATCAGTCCATATATGACTGTTTCAAGTTTATGAAAATGGGATAAGACACCTTAATAAAACAAAGTTAGAGAGGAAACAACTGCATGAGAAGTTACATGTACCTTCTCATACTGACAAACCCATTGGGCTTTCCCTCTGTGAAAGGTGAATTTGCAAAAAGAGCTGTTGCTATCTGTTGTTAAGGGAACAATAATTACATCATGCGTCACTTAAAAAGTTCCTTAATAAATAGAATAGAAAAATATCAATGTTTCTTACAGGCTGCAAAGCTAGGCCAGCACGAAATTTCCTGATCATGTCAGCTTCAGAACTAAAGTCCAGATTGACCTGTGAGAGTTTAAGTTAATATCCACCACCGTATCTGATTATTACATGTCAGCTCACAAAACATCACACAACTCACCTGTACAGTGCACGTCCTGAACATCATGTCAAGCCCAAGAGAACCAACTTTGGGCATGTACTTTTTCATAATCTCATATCTTCCCTGAGCCACAACACAAAGTCAGATATAGCATGTAATTGAATTGAACCACTAAGAAGTAAAAGAAAGAAGCGCTGTCACTGTTCAGTTACTAAGTGGAATAGAGGCTGCTATCAGACCTTCCCAGACACGACTTATTCCGTAAATTACAAAAGATATTAAAAATTGTGATAGAGCAGAATTAATACACAAAAAATGTAATGAATGAATTTTATTGATCATGATGAAGATAACTGTAAAACAGTTCCAGAGCCTAAGCTCCTCTGTATGGAGAAAAGGAATATCTCTCACTGCCTAACCATAATGGCAAAAAGTAAATGGTGGAAGAGTCCGATGAAGAATATCCGAAGTGAGAAGATGATAGATTTGTATTATTGAGATGAGTGCAGGGTCAAGAGAAAAAGCCCTCTTACAAGGCACCCTTTACAAGAGTGCCTTATTTCAGACAAATTTCTTTCGCACCCCTTTCCTCATAACTCACCCTTATTCGATTATTAATTATATTTCAAGTGCTTTAACAAAATCACTGACCTTCTATTCATTTATTCCTTCTAGAATATAACCTAACTTTGCTTTCACTGTCGTTAAGAATTGGCTCGTGCCTAACCCTATCACCAGTAGAAGAGAGACCCCTGAGGTTGTCCTCAAGGTTGAAGTTTAGAAATTGGCCTAAAATGAACCTGTTAAACTCGAGGGTTTTTCCTGCCTAACAGGTTGTCTATCACTTGTTAAGATGTGGAGCAATAAACTCAGGTACAACCATATTTATGGTGTAATCAGAAGTATGTATATAAAGCTTAAGACACCAACCAATGTTAACTGAAAATTGTAATTTTAATATGAAAGCCAGAATGAGAAGATAAAGTGACATAATTAATACACATCTATGATCTATCATGCAATGCTATGTAACAAGAGGCAAAGGTATGGTTGGCGTAAATTTCTGAATCCACCCACCCACCACTCCAACAAGAAAAAAAACCCAAGAGAATGATTTTTGTTCAAGTGCAAAATATACTACCAATTTTCGTATACAAATTCTGTCGACAAAATATCATATTTTACACTAGCATCATCCAAATTCCAGATGTCATTCCTGCCAAACTCAGATGTGACTGACAAAAAGTCGTTGCAATAATATCAGGTCACTGTAGTTAATGAATAGATGGGCTGTGAAATTTGACAACTATTTAATCCTTGTTTTTTTTTATCTTAACTATTTAATTCTAAAGTCATGAAATCAAACCAAAATAACAGACGAAACGGAGGGATTTCATCTATTTATAAAATTGTCTACATTAACTGATACTATTACCGTGCTGATTATGCTCAACTAGTCCAAAGATTTGAAAAATGAGGAGAGAAAAAACTACCTTTGGCATCATAGGTATGTCTTTGCGCTCCCACTTTGGCTGGAAACCAATCCCCAGAAATCCAATTCCCATTTCCTCAGTAACAGCTTTTACCTGTAAATAGAAATATATAGGGAAATTAGTAACAGATCAGAATGAAACATCTTGGTCGAACACAACAGTTATGGCAAGCTAGTACACAAAAAATCAAGCATGGCGAGCTAGTACCAAAATTTAGTCATCATCCATTATGTCAGAACACAAAACATACAAAGGTTGTGTTGCTATAACTGTGATGACGATGCATATTGATTTCTGTTGGGAATATGATTACTAATTGAAAAGAAAGAAGGAAAAAAAAACAGATTATTTTATCATATAATTCAAAACAAGTATGCAAGACTAACTTGATAGAGGTGCGAATTAACTTCAGCACAAGTTTGATGCAGGGTTTCAAGAGGGGCTCCACTAAGTTCAAACTGACCACCTGGCTCCAATGATATGCTTTGCTTCCCCTGGTTCACATTAATGTTTGAAAAAGTTACAGTTTGATTCTCCAACAGTAACAAGGCATAATCAGGAAGTATTTCATAGACTAGATCAAAATGTAAATCTCAAACAAAAATGATAGCTTTTCTTGTTTATAAAAAATGTTAGCTTACCTGTTTGAGTCCAATAATGTTATCACCTTCCATTATTTTTTCCCAGTCAAATCTCTCCGCAATGGCATTCAGCAATTCTGCTATTTGTTCATACTTCACAGGTCGCAAGCTTCCAAGCTCAAAACCAAACTTTTCATGTTCAGTACCTATTCTGCAATAGAACATGAATAATTAACTGCATGCAGACAACAAGTTATGACAAACATAAAAGACAGTTGAAAATTCAAATTGAAAGAAAAGTATTCAGTTGCTGCAATTTATGACAAAACTTAATAGTAATAAAAAAAGACTCCTCGTCAAAAGTAAATACATGACATAGGAAAATGTGCCCTCTGTCCACTTTTGTCTAGCACTTCAGAAAAGTATATTTGTCTCATTTGATTTACTGCTTTAGAAAACAGCAAACCATTCCTCCCAAACTTCATCCTAAGCATTGATGAGCTAGACACAGATATTTGTCATAACCGACAGTAATATCGAGAATACTACATTACAATTGATTGTTTGAGCAGTTTGAAGCACCATTTTTCTTTAGTTGAGATGAGACTCGCACAAATTGAACAAATCTAAGAAAATTTACAGGTATCCAACAGATATGAACCTCAAGCACACTTGCAACTGAGGTATGCGTCACCTTTTATGTACTCAACTCCGTAACAAAGTAGCAGTGATGTTCTCCTAATGGTGATACTATTGATAATTAAATCCAATGCAATTATTTCAGTTTACAATCAACACTGTAAAATCACTATCTCAAGTCTAACCGAAGAAGATAAAATATATGGAGGAAATCATAAAGCAGGAATCATAAACCATCATTGCCATTGCATACAGAAATAAACCAAAATCAGTAGTACTCCAGCAATTTACGAAGAAAAAGCAAAAACAAAAACAAAAACACTCTGCATGTATTGAAACTAAAACTAAGTCGTGTAAATCACATAACAAAGAGAACGAAATACGCACCTCCATTTATCCTTGGGCTTACAACCAGAGGCGAGATAATCGATGAGATCCTGTTTGGTAAGCGGTTCAGTAGCAACGACAGCATCTTCAGTTGGAGGACTAGCAGCAACAATCAATCTACGGCCACCGGAGCTAACAATTCTCCTGTCAGAACAAATTGACGGGAAAGAGAAAGCGTTAGAAACGGAAGTTTTCCGTAGCGGTGTTGCGTCGTGGCGCAGAGGAGGAGCGGTGGAGGAAGCGACTCGGAAGATAGTAGTAGCCATAGTAATGGTTGGTTAGTATAGAAGAAGAATCGAAATTAGAATTGAGAAATTGAGGAAGAGGAGAATAATTAGGGTTATGGAATTGCGTGAGGGAGGAGAAGAGAAAGGGAAAATGGTATTTCCTTTCTTTCTTTCTTGTTGGTTTTGATTCACTCCCTCAGTCACAGAGAACTCAGACAATGTCACCGTTAGCCTTGGTTTGTTAATGCTATTTATATATATTCGTAATTCATTTTACTTTCTTTTTCGTTTTATTTTATTAAAATAAAAGAGAGCACATTGGAAAAGACTACTGGTGACTGTCACGCATTACATCACATCTCCACTTCAAATTCAGATACTCTATTTAAAATACTATTTCATTATTTTCATAAATCTTTCCTTAAATCACCTTATTAATAATTTTGTAGAAATATCAAATATAAAAATATATATTAAAAGATTATAAATTTGAATTCGCCTTATCCTACTTGTTTATCTTTTTAAGACGAAATTAATTTATTTGAAAAAAACACACATCTTTATTTAAAAATATAATAACTATTATTATATTTATTTCTCTCAAAATTAAAGTGTCCATTGAATTAAAGGAATCTTAATTCTCCACTCCTCTTTTTCATGCACTTTCAGCCATCCTTTTTTAACTTTATTTTTTAGCAAATTATTTTGACTTAGTAACTATAGTTACACTGTATATCCATCACCTTAAAACATTTCAAGTTAGTGTTTTCTTTTTCAAAAGAGAGAGTTTAAAAAATTAATAAAAATTATAACTTTATTATTTTTATGTTTTTAATTGGTTCTCACTTTGACTTTTACAGAACAATAAACTTTTTATAATAAAAATAAATAATGAATTATTAATAAAATTTCATTTATTTATAAATATTAGGATTTAAAAAAAATAGTCGTTAAATATAATTAAATATAGTTAGCCTCTAGTATAATTTTGGATATATTTTAAAATTTAATAATGAGTCAGCTTTTAACTTTTGAACTTATCAATAAAATAAATATTGTTTGGTAACTCATTTATAACTAGAATTCGTAGTTTTTTTAATATAAATTTATTATTTAATTTTAAATGTTATTTGAAATAATTTTTAAGTTTACAAATTTTACTGTTTTTTATTCTTATTATTAAAAAACATTTTTATTTTTATAATTTAAAATAAAATAAATGTATTTTAAAAACAACAATAAAAATAGTCAAACTTTGCATTAAAAAATCATGAATCTCTTATTGCAATTTTCTTTCGTTTTTATGTCATTTATATTTTACCTTTTTCAATTTTACTTTTTAAAATTAAGTTAATTGACTTTTTTTTTAATTGTATAAATAATGTGTTTGAAATTTTAAAAATTGAGTTAAATAACAATAGTATATTTTGCATATATTTTAAATTTTATTTATTTATTTTTATCACAAAAAACAATGCATTGACTACTTCTTACATTTTGATGACTTTTGAATATCAGGTTTTACTATGCATTGTAGTATTGTTTGTCAGAATGTGGAGAGAAGAGTAATTTTAATGTGCAAAGATACACATTTTTTAAGTATTTATCATATTGAATGCGTTCACCTTGATTTGTGTAGAATCCTTTTTACTCTCTTCATTTTAAATTTATATAATTTATTTAAAAAATGTGTTTTAAATTATAGTAATTCATTTTATAATATTATAACATTAATGTTTTTTTAATATACTTTCTACTGTTTATTATTCTTCTTTCTTCCAATTCTCTTAACTCAAAAGATGAATAATATTCTCTTAACTTAAAAGATGATGTAGTAAAGATATGTATAATTTTTCTTTCATATATACTATAATTAATTGTATCTTTTATCCAAACAAACTTAATACATTTTATTAATCAAGACATATTCAATAAAAGAAGGAATTATATTAACGAATTACGCCTAGGACTGGTTTTAGGAGTAGTCCATCGAGAATACTGCCTAAAACCTCCTCTCTTTTTTTATTGTTTTAATTATTTGATTTTTTAAAATTATTTTTTTATACCAATTAAATAATAGTATATATTAAAAATATATAATAATAACAAGCATTTAGAATGTATATTTTATAATTGGTTAATTTATAAATCAAATTTATTTAAAAATTTTGGAGATCATTTATAGGTTTATGATGGTTTATCTATGGAAAATTAATGTCATATTTTGTCATTATTTAACAACGAGCGTCCAGACGGAAACGCGAGTGTCCGTCTCTCTGTTTTTTTAATGCGCATAAAAATATAGACGATATTTTTTTGTTAAAATAATTTTTTTTAAATATAATATATATAAAAATTAATAATAAAAAGTTATATGAAAATTAAAAATAATAAATTATATAAAAGTTAATAATAAGAAGTTATTAAATAAATTACACAATAAAATAAGGATAAAAATGGTAGAAAAATAGGTCACGCACAAATAAAATATTCCCTTTATATATTATATATTGTATAGATAATCAATATTTTTGGACCTTGTACAATAGCTCGTTTTACAATTTTAAATTCTTTTGCATGAAGAATATTTAAATTTTAAGTTTTTTTAAAAGAACTTTGATAATATTTTTTTAATTATGATTTTTTTAAATGATAAGAAATGTGTTTCAATGTGTTGATTTTATTATCGATTGAAAAGAAAATATATAATTTAATATTCTTACGTCCTAAAAAGCTGAAAATTAAAATATATTAATCTAAAATAAAAATATTTTTACTATATTAAAATATTTACTTTAAAACTTTGCCTCAGACATAAAAATGTGTTGGGTCGACTCTGATTACGCCTAGGCTAAAAATCTGCCGGAACAAAAGAATGGACAATCATATTTAATCAATTTCACCTCAAAGTTTGGATAAATGCATAACAAAATTTTAATAGAATTAATAATGACAAAATTTTATTATTGATAATAAAATTAATAATAAATACAAATTAATTGTATTTTTTATTTGTATAAAATGTTCAAAATGTGAATATTTAGTAGTAGACTTTATTTTGTTTTTATTTTTAATTTAAGTTTAAATATAATTTTAATCGTTCTATTTTTTTTAATATGTAATTTAGATTTTTTTTTAATTTCAAATTCTTGACACTTTCTTTTTTCTTTTTTAAATATCACTTTTTATAATTCTTTTTTTTTAATTATCACTTACAAAGTTTAAGGTAATATTAATTGCACTTTTATTATAGAGTGAGAAAAAGTAAAATGAATATATTAAATAATTAACGATATTATAAATAAAATAAGATTTATTGTTTGAAAGATTTTTTATGTATACAAAGTAAAAAAAAAAATAACAATTAAAAAGGTTTCAGAGAGTAATTTAAAAAAATTAAATTAAATTTTTTTGAGCTTAAATATAAACAAAGTCAACAAATCTATTTTTCTTTTTAATATCTTTATACTAAAGTTATTTCTGCATTAATTATTCAATATTATTAGTAGATAATAGTTTAATTGAGAATATACTAGTGAATGTATTATAGTGTCTCTTATATGAAATCTAAAAAATTAAATACACTAAATTATTATTTTAATAAGTGTAAAATTTATCTTATACGTAAACAAAATTGAGTTAAATTATTATCTTTAATATGTCTATAATTTATATTTTAACTGTGTAATCTTTTTACACAATTTTAACTGTGTATTTAATCACAAATAATAATGTGTGTATTTTAATCACAAGCAATAACGTGTTGATCATATTTACAATCCGATGATTTTTGCATATTTAGAAGATATATAAATGATTAAATATCTAGAAAATACATAAATGATTAAAATTTAATTATTTATATTTAAAAAATGTCACACTGCATTATCAAGATGTGGATAGAATAATGGTTTTAATGTAGAATATTTCCTTTTTTTACTCCATGCATTTCTTACGCGTCATGTGGATTTTTTTATTATGCCTTCAGTCTTGGGTATCTTAGGACGCACTCCACATCTGATTAAGCGTTAAAATATTTTGGAGATATATCTCCAAATCTATTTAAACTTTAAACAGTCACATCATATCTCGCATAACTCATTTCTATTTGAATATTTTCGAAGATGCATTTACGAAAAATTTTCAGAGATACATCTCCGAAGTGTATCAGAACAGGATTTTTTTTATAGCGCGTTGTGTATTTGTTTGCAGGTGAATTATGACGCGCGATCTCAAATAAAATAACAAACATACAATATAATATAGTAATATATAGTAATAAAATGTTATACAACACAAAATCCAAAATATAATAACAATGTTAGGAAAAACGTACAAACTATAGTTCTACAACAAATTAAATACAGACAATTACTGGGTGTGCCTGACAACCTCTCATCTACCTCTTCTGTCTGATATGTCTGGTCTGCCTCCTCGGTCATCGATCCCACCATCCTTGCACGATGTCTACGATACAATAGTGCCTCATGTGCCTCTGAAACCTTGGCATCCAGTACTCACCGACAGCAGAGCCCTCAGGGAATATACCCTTGTCAATGCATGCTCGCACAATCTCCAATATGCAACGACACTAAGGCAAGACATCCTCAATATGATTTAGTTGAGTCTACTCCTCCTCTAGAATCTCCTAATGGGCGGGTCTCGACGAATCTCCTGGAGCAATCGACATCATGTATGGATGTGAGATCCTGAAGAACCACCTGATGTATCCGTCGACGTAGCTCGACTCATTCAGCACTATGGTAGCCCAAGTCTCATCCAGTACCAGATGACTCTAATAATCAGCAAACGTCTCCTCTATCTATATATGAGTCAAGGCAGAAGGAACAGAGACAACAGGGTGTCTAGGGATGATCTTGGTGTATCTGAACTGTTGCATGACGTGCTCGGGAAGATGAGGAGCAGTGATACTCGATCTGTAGGCCAGCCATCTAGAGTATAGTAATATGTCATCAAATAATCGCGTCTAACGGTGATTCACATAGCAGTTGAAGTGGGTGTCCTTGGCAGTCAAGTGGTCGAGATTGACTCTGAAAGGCTAGGCCGCCTAGTTCCCTCTCAGCGAGATAAAAGCACAGGCATGAGGCATCTCCTCAGTGTACTCATCCCAACATGCCTAGTCAGTGATGCGCGGGAAGTGTTAGAGGATGGAAGCCTGAAATAAAAATAAAAAGCATTCAGGGATTAAGAATTATCGCAAATATGAAATGAAAATGAAAAAAAAAATATTCAAGGATAAAAAGTTGTTACCACCATTAGTGTCGTGTTGCCTGTGACCTGCTTCGTTTTGATCATGTTACCTCTCTGTTTCAAATATGTTTGGTAGTGTGGTCTGGATACAGAGGAAGTATGGACATATCAGATAAGCCCCCTCCAAAAGCCTCTGGCTCGACATCAGCAACCTCACCCTCCGAAGGTGGCACCAGTTGTAACAAGGAAATTTGTGAGTGTAAACTAATGATTAACTTAACTCCACATGCAAGAGTTGTCACCACACTTTTATTTTATCCAAAAGAAAAGAAAAAAGAGCGAATAAAACCTAAAGAGTTCTAAAACAAGAACAAATGAACAAAGACTCGATTAATAGTTACGTAAAAATATCAAATATAAAAATATGTATTAAAAGATCGTACATACATGTATAAATTTGAACTCTCGTTATCCTACTTATTCTAAGAACAAATTCCAATTACTAATTTATTTGAAAAAAACACACATATTTATTTAAAAATATGATTATTATTTATTATATTTATTTAAGTAAAGAGGGCGGAATGGGAAGAGGGCGGCCGCGAAAAATATCGGTGCCTCCACCACCATTATCGCCGGTGGTCTCTACCCCGGTATCTCAATCTCAATCGGTTTTGCGAAGTAACACTGGTGGCAAGAATCTGAACACAGCGGAAGGTGCGGGAATCATATACTTTGGAGAAACTTCAGAAACTTCAGATGCTCGGGAAGACGAAAGTATTGGGAAGAAGCGCAACAATATAGAACTGGAAAAACCTAATTCAACCCCAACGCCAGAAGAGGGGCGAAAGCTATGGGCTGATGTTCTAAAGGACAATAGGAATCCGGCGAAAGGTCGTGCTATGAAGTTCATACCCCCTCAAGTTGTGGAAGGGAAAATCGAGGTACAAATTGAAGAAGATGATGTCAGTTCTGAAGTCAAGTTCTGGGAATCTTCTCTGATTCTATATGCAATGGGAGCGGATTTGAGTATGAACGCTGTCAAAAATTTTATGACCAGGTCTTGGAACTTTGTTCAACTGCCGGACATGTATTTCAATGATGAAGGGTATTTCATTCTCCGGTTCAAATCGTTCACAGATCGAGATGAAGTGTTGCTGAGAGGGCCGTACATGTTAAGAAACATCCCTTTGTTGATTCGTGAGTGGAGGCCAGATTTCAAGATCAAGGATGAGCTATTACGAACCCTACCTATTTGGGTTAAACTTCCTCAACTCCCTATCGTGTTGTGGGGAGATACAAGCCTGAATAAAATTGGAAGTGCCCTGGGTAAACCTATTATGACAGATGAATGTACTGCTAATAGACTGCGAGTATCCTATGCGCGTATTCTTGTTGAAATGGATATTACCAAGGAACTACCTCAATCAATCACCATAGCGGATCATGCTGGAGAAAAGATGCAACAAGCTGTTGAGTATGAGTGGAGACCTCTTTTCTGCAATAAGTGTCAAAAGGTAGGTCACTGCTGTGATAAGCCTAAGTTGAGGAAACAATGGTTACCTAGAAATGTGATACAACCTGAAACTAATGTGTTGTCTAAGAAGGTTGAGGATGATAATAAAGGGCCAAATGAAATAGGAACTGTCAATTTGGATATAGTTACAAGCAGGAAGGGTAATGCTAATTCTACTGCTGCTGAGATTCCTGCTATCAGAAATAAGGAGGTGGAAAAAGTTATAGAAAAATGGACTGAGGTTATTAAAAGTGGAAGAGGTCGAGGTAAACAGATAGGTAAGGTTGGTGCTGCAGGTATGAGTTCACATGACAATGGGTTTGATGCTCTAGAGATTTTGAAAGATCTCCTAGAGGCTTAAGACACTGGCCAATGATTGTCTCCTGGAATATCAGGGGGCTGAATAAAATGGGGAAGTTAAAGGAGACTAGCTCCCGTCTCCTAAACCTTCATCCCAACATTGCTATTCTACTTGAAACTAGAGTAAAAGTTGATAAAGCTAAGAAGGTTAGAGATTGTCTTAACCTCAGAGGTAAATATATTGACAACTATCAGTCTCACTACAATGGCAGGATATGGATTTATTGGGATGACAGTGATAAGGACATCAGAGTGGTGAATTGTACAGCTCAGATGATACATTGTGGAATTTATGATGTCAATGGTAAATTCCAAACCTGGATGACAGCCATTTATGTTATGAATCAGCTGGACCAAAGAAGGAAGTTATGGGAGGATTTGGTGAATATACATAACAACCAACAAGGGCCTTGGTTCCTTATGGGGGATTTTAACAATGTGACAAAGTCCATGGATAGGATTGGGGGAAATTTGGTGACTGAGAGAGAATATGTTGACTTAAGAAACTTGATGGACTATGCTGGGCTTTTTGAGAAGGATAGCACAGGTGATTATTTTACCTGGACAAACAAACATTCTGTAGGAACTATCTACTCAAAAATTGATCATGTGCTTGGTAATATAGATTGGCTGCAGGAAAACACTGATATGAAGCTTGAGATTCTCCCTCCTAGTATTTCTGATCACTGCTTGCTGTGTTTGGCTGACCAGAAAAGAAACAGAATTGTATACACCAACTTCAAGTTCACTAATAGTGTGATTAAAGTGGATGGTTATCAGGATATTGTAAAGCAGAGTTGGCAAAAAGTGTGTATGGGTAGACCTATGGCTCGTTTGTGGTACAAGTTGCTGAGATTGCAAGCTCCTCTTATCAAATTGAGCAAGAAGTTCTCTCACCTCCATATGTCCATTATTAAAGCCAGGACTGCTCTTCTCAAAGCGCAGGAAGATTTAAGGGTGGACAGAATGAATGCAAGCAACATTGAGAAGGTGAGACAATTTACTGATGAAGTGATTTCTCTGCAGGACCTTAATGTTAACATGCTGAGACAGAGATCTAAATTGGACTGGCTTAGAGAAGGTGATTCAAATTCAGCTTTTTTCTATGCCTACCTCAATTCTAGAAATGCAGCTACTCATATCAATCAATTACAAAAGGAGGATGGCACTTATATTCAGAGCTTACCTGACATTGAGAAGGAGGTATGTGACTTTTATACAAAGCTGTATGGGAGTCAAGCTCAGAGGGTGAATATGATTGATCTCAATGCTATGAGGGAGGGGCCACAGCTAACTATGTTGCAGAGAGCTGATCTCATTTCCCCTGTCACTGTTGCTGAAATTCGTACTGCTATTAATGGGATTGGTGACCTTAAGAGTCCAGGCATTGATGGGTATGGTGGGAAATTTTTTAAGGCAAGTTGGAATATCATTGAGCAAGATGTTGTTGAAGCTGTTCAGGAATTCTTTGAGGAAAATGTGTTGTACAAAAGATTTAATGAAACTATTGTTACATTGATTCCTAAACATCCTGCTGCAAAAAGGATTAATGATTATAGGCCTATTGCAGGGTGCACAACTGTTTATAAAATCATATCTAAAATCCTCACTGCGCGACTTGGGAGAGTTTTGGGGACTATTATCAGTAAAACTCAGGCAGCTTTTGTTCCTGGCCAGAATATTCACTCTCATATTTTATTGGCAACGGAATTATTAAAAGATTACAATAGAAATAATGGTACGCCTAGATGCATGATCCAACTTGATATTCAAAAAGCATATGACATGGTCGACTGGGGTGCTCTTCGTAATATTCTCAATGAGATTGGGATGCCACAGAGATTTGTTGAATGGATCATGACTGCTGTTACTACAGTCTCTTACAGGTTTAATATCAATGGTAAGTTTTCTGATAAGGTGGTAGCAAGAAGGGGTATTAGACAAGGAGATCCTTTGTCCCCCCTCCTGTTTGTAATTATTATGGAGTACCTTAATAGGCTGCTGTTCAGAATGCAGAGGAATCCGGATTTCAATCACCATGTCAGATGCGAAAGGCTGCAGCTCACCCATCTTACTTTTGCTGATGATCTCCTGCTGTTTTCTAGAGGTGATATAGTTTCTATAGAGATTATGCAGCGCACCGTCAATAGTTTTTTGGATTCAACAGGTATGAAGGTTAACCCTACCAAGAGTAAAGTTTACTTTGGTAGTGTATCAGATTCTGTTAAACAATCAATTCTGAATTTTACTGCTTACGACGAGGGGTCTCTCCCATTCAGATATCTTGGTGTCCCCGTGAGTAGTAAAAAGCTGTCTGTGGTCCATTATTTGTCGTTGATGGATAAACTGTTGAGTAGGATTACGCATTGGAGTTCTCGACTTCTTAGCTATGCCGGTAGATTACAGTTGATCAAATCTGTGTTGTATGCTATTACCTCATATTGGATGCAGTGTGTTTGCTTCCCTAAAACTGTGATTAGAAGAATCAATGCCATTTGTAGAACCTTTCTCTGGACAGGAGGTAACAGCAGTAGTCGAAAGAGTCTGATTGCGTGGGATAAGATTTGTAAACCTGCGGCAAAAGGAGGTTTGAATGTGCTGGATCTAGTGGTTTGGAATAGCATGTTTATGATGAAGTTACTCTGGAATATATCCATGAAAACCGATGATCTGTGGGTTCGGTGGATTCATGCTTATTACCTGAAGAATGAGGATGTTATGTATAGAATGGTTAAAAATTCAGATTCAATTATTTTTAAAACTATTCTGATGCAGAGGGAAAATATTGGCACTATGCAGGGGGATTGGAATGAGATGGTGCAAGCAGGGAGATTCATTGGTAGGCGAGTGTATGCGAACTTATTGCCTGCCACACCTAAGGTTGCCTGGTCCAGGATAATTCTCCACAATAGAGCTAGACCCCGTGCCATATATACTCTCTGGATGACCTGTCATGGAAAGCTAGCCACAAAAGTTAGATTGAATCGATTTGGCATGGTGGATAATAACCAATGTGTCTTCTGCCCTGCGGCGGAAACCATTGACCATCTATTTTTTGATTGTGCTACTTTGAGGAAGATTTGGGTTGAAATACTTCACTGGATTGGTATCCCTCACAATCCTGGGGATTGGACAGAGGAGCTAAACTGGATGTTGAATTGTTTTGGTGGTAAAGGTTGGAAAGCCGATCTTGTTAGATTAGCTCTGACTGAAACGGTACATGAGGTGTGGAGGTTTAGAAATGACACTTGTTTTAATCAGAGAAATGACAGTAGGAATTGTACAGATAGAATTATTAACAACATAGTCTATAGAGGGTGGTCGAGCCCTAAGCTTAGACCACATATAGCTCTTTTGATGGTTCAGTAGGTCTTTTTGTTTTGGGCTGAATTTTGATCGCCTTGTTTTGTTCTTGACTTTGGATTAATGATATTTTTGATTCAAAAAAAAAAAAAAAAGTGTCCATTGAATTAAAGGAATCTTAATTCTCCATTCCTCTTTTTCATGCACTTTCAGCCATCCTTTTTTAACTTTATTTTTTACCAAATTATTTTGACTTAGTAACTATAGTTACACTGTATACCCATCACCTTAAAACATTTCAAGTTAGTGTTTTCTTTTTCAAAAGAGAGAGTTTAAAAAATTAATAAAAGTTATAACTTTAGTATTTTTATGTTTTTAATTGGTTCTCACTTTGACTTTTACAGAACAATAAACTTTTTATAATAAAAATAAATAATGAATTATTAATAAAATTTCATTTATTTATAAATATTAGGATTAAAAAAAATAGTCGTTAAATATAATTAAATATAGTTAGCCTCTAGTATAATTTTGGATATATTTTAAAATTTAATAATGAGTCAGCTTTTAACTTTTAAACTTATCAATAAAAAAAATATTGTTTGGTAACTCATTTATAACTAGAATTCGTAGTTTTTTTAATATAAATTTATTAGTTAATTTTAATTGTTATTTGAAATAATTTTTAAGTTTACAAATTTTAATATTTTTTATTCTTATTAGTTAAAAAAACATTTTTATCTTTTATACTTTAAAATAAAATAAATGTATTTTTAAAACAGCAATAAAATTAGTCAAACTTTGCATTAAAAAAATCACGAATCTCTTGCAACTTTCTTTCGTTTTTATGTCATTTATATTTTACCTTTTTTTCAATTTTACCATTTTAAATTAAATTAATTGACTTTTTATAAATTGTACTAGCATTCAGACGAACACGGGCACTTCCGTGCCTGTTTGTCCGCTTTTTTAATACGCACAGTATAGGAAAATAAATGTGTGTATATTTTGTATGAAGTTTTTATCATACTTAAGATTAATCTATATCTATATAATATATAAAGGGAATACTTTGTTTTTTTGTGACCTATTTTTTTTAATCATTTTTACCCTTATTTTATTGTGTAATTTACTTAATAACTTTCTATTATTAACTTCCACATAACTTTTTATTATTAACTTCCACATGTTGTATTTTTTTTTTAAAATTATTTTAACAAAAAATATCGTTTATATTTTTATGCGAATTAAAAAAGCGGACAGACGGGCACGCGAGTGCCCGTCTGAACGCTAGTACTATATAACATAAATAAAATATTTATAATATATTGTCTGGAGTATATTCTCTTCGTACATCTCATTTATACACTCAAAGTCAAACTCCCTCTGACAATTGGATTAAATGTAATTGCGATAGAGCTTTTAAATCTTCTTCAAACTCTGTTGGAACTGGTGGTATTTTTAGGAATCATTTGGGTAATTTCATTCTTGGGTTTGTGGACATAGTCGAACCTATATCTTTTTTTTTTATTGAGGTTTCCGCTGTTATCAGATGCTTGGATATCGCAATTCAAAAAGTTAGAATAAGCTTTGGATTGAGACAGATTGTTCTTTGGTCGTCAAAGTCTATTCCAACCCCCTTTTGGTTCACTGGAAGCTTACACACACTTGAATTAATCTTATAGGTCAATTTACTAATTCTAACCTTATTATTACTCATATTTTTAGAGAAGGAAACTCTTGTGCAGACACTCTTGCAAATATTCCTCTTAGCATGAATTCTTCCATAGTTTTTGATTCCATTCCTTTGAGAATTCAAAACGATTTTGTAAAGAATAGGTTAGAAATACCTTTCTTTATATTTAGTTCGTTCTGATGGGGCTAACTTGTTCCCCTTTTTGTATCTTTGGACCTTCTTTTTTCTTTCAATATATTGCTCAATAAAATAAAATCCACAACAAATTCTACAGATTTTTCCTACAAAAATCCTAATGTCATATATGTCTTGTTCATTTCGCAGCAAAAGCCGCACGTAGTTCGGCGGAATTTGCTGTTATATTGTCTTTCGAAGAAAAAAAATAAACAAAGTCAACAAATCTATTTTTATTAATATCTTTATACTATAGTAATTTCTGCATTAATTATTCAATATTATTAGTAGATAATAGTTTAATTGAGAATATACTAGTAATTGTATTATAATATCTCTTATATGAAATCTAAAAAATTAAATACACTAAATTATTATTTTAATAAGTGTAAAATTTATCTTATACGTAAACAAAATTGAGTTAAATTATTATCTTTAATATGTCTTTAATATCTCTAGCATCAAACTCTGCAAATGACATTGTCTTGTCGAAACAGTTGATATGAAGATGGTTGAACTCTAACCAATTCATTCTAATGATAACATCGATATTTTTCAAAGGTATACATACTAAATCCATACCAAAACTCTTACCATATATAGTAAGCGGATAATTCAAACAAACCCATGATGTGGTTATCGGATCTAGAGTCGGGGTAACAACAATCATATTCCCATCCAGAGAAGACAATTTTAAACCCAACCTCTCGGTACAATCAAGCAAAAAATGAATATGTTGCACCTGTGTCAATAATAACAATCAAATGAATATCATTTATAAAACATGTACCACAAATCAAACGGTCAGCACTAGTAGTCTATGCCCCAATCAAAGCAAAAAGGTTCCCTCTAAATTGTGCTTTCTTTGGCTTCTGACAATCAATACTGATATGACCCTACTCGTCGCAGTTATAACGAATCAGCCCATCACTCCTACAATCTACAACATGGTAACTTGTCTTACCATACTTAAAGTACCTTAGAACATTCTTCTAGCACTTATTAGCTTGGTGGCCTAACTCGCCACACTTGACAGAAGTGGGAGTCCATCCCCCACTTAAATTCTTCTCATATGCAGCTCTCTGCTTTCCTTTGTCAGCTGGAGCATTGTATGGATTTCCCTTAAACTGATTTTTTTCTTCCTCTCACAGTTGGAGCACTCATTAACTGATTTTTTTTCTTGTAGTGAGAGAAATGAGCCATGCAATCCTCATCATAAATCTTATACTTGTTTATTAGAGTAGGAAACCTATGAATCTCGTGGTAGCCAATACCCTACTTAATCTCATGTCTCGGTTAAATATCATACTTGATGCACTTTAATTCCTCCACAATTGCACCATTGTAGTGAGGGGAAAACCTCACTAGTTCCTCAAACTTGGCAGCATACTCAACAACTTTCATGTTTCCTTGCTTAAGCTCAATAAATTCAATCTCCTTCTTGTTACACACATCTTCAATAAAATACTTCTCAAGGAATTTCACCTTGAAGATCACATAGTGCCCTTCTACATAAAGTATCTCCTATTGTGCGAGGGATTGTAAAACTTTTAGGGTCTTTCAGTTTTGGAGGGAGCTTGCCTTGAACTAATTGGCTGCACTCTTGAGTTAGTGCAACAGTTTCAAACTCACCCACTATTTTTCTCTTAATGAGCACATCTTCCATGAACTTTAAGTAGTTTGACATTTGTTGGATAGCTTCAATAAATGGTACATTGATGTGAAGTTGTTTTAAAATTTCATGGAATTTTCCAAACTGTTGCTTTTCTTTGGCTTTCCTAATCCTTTGGGGAAAAGGAGGTGTGGGGTCTTTCTTGAACAAATTTTTGGACTCTATCGAATTTTGGTTATTTTTCTGAATTGGAAGTTACGTCAATAGCGTTTTTGTTAACAAATTATTCACTATGTCCTTCTGAGAAAGGCTCCTCATTAGATTCCACTTCATCTGGTGAATTGTCTTGAGCTGGCAGTTCTTCGCTTGCTTGATTATTTCGTGTTGTAGATACTTCACATTCCTTTCTACTTCTAAGCTTGATGACTTGACAGGTTTCGACATTTTTAACTCCATATGTTGAGGCTAGAGCTTCAGTAGAGCTTGGGAGAGCACCTAGATTTCTTGAAATAAGTGCAGCGGAAATCTGCCCCACTTGGATCTCTAGATTTTTCTTACTACTTGTGCTTGAAATTTATTTTTGGTCTTTTAAATGAAGGACTTCAAAATGTTTTCCAGCTGGCTATTCCCTTAATTTGCCACAAGGATTAGGTGCAGAATAACCAAGAGGAACTTATGGTGCTTGAGTTGCTTGAGGCTTTAGTTGATTTTGATTATTACTCAATGAGACATTGGGGTGACTGCGCCAACCATGATTATAAGTGTTGTTGTATGGGTTGTTATAGTTGTTGTTGCCAACATAGTTAATAGAAACTAGATTTGCTGAGCATTCTTCAAATAAATGAGCAAATCCACAGTACACACGTGTAACCTCTGATGCGTTAGTAACCACCTTTACAGAGTCAGGCTTTGTCACTTAAGAAGTCACCTGATTCTTCATTATCTTATGGATTTGAGCTTGTAATACCTCAAATTTTATCCTTAGATTAGTCTATTCATGTCGCATTACATCTCAATTTTTGCATTACATTTAACTAACCACTAACAAGGTTGTGCAGTTGGTCGATTCTTGCAGGAAATAATCATCTGGTGCACTTTAACTGTTGAAGGGAGAAATGGTCATTTATTCACCGTTTGCTCGCAGTTTAGGAAGCAGAATCATCGTCAGGAATCCATCGAGCGATTAGGGTTTTCGTTTCCAAGTTTCATGTTTTGAATGAGGATGAAGTGAATTTTACAGTAAGTCTGCGTCGGAATTTTCAAGACCAGTAATTTATTCAAGGGCCGAGACTTTGTCGTCAGTGGATTTCAGGGCCGTTGACTAATTATATGGGGTTGATTATGGTGAGATGTTAGTTTGTTTGGTTTAAATCGGTGCGAGAATTCACTATGTGAAATTTATTTTAACAAATGCTTATTTTTCTGCTTCTTCTGCTATCTGTCAGTTAATTTTAGAGGGAAAGCAGTGGAAAGTTCGACTCGTGTATGGATTTATTAATCTGTTTAATCGTGATCTTTTTTGGCCGAGTCGGTTCAGGACATTGGATTTAGTTAGCAGAAACACAAATTGAATTTTTTGTGTGGAGTATAGTTCTGTTTTTGCTATTAATCGTATTTCTCTGTTTCACTTCGTTCAAGGCCATTACCGATTCTATCATCAGGAAGAATTTAATTTGGGAAAATATTGGAGGAATTGAATGTTATATCAGTTTTAAGTGGAGTAGCACGTGTTGGGATGACATAAGTTGATTCAGATATTTATTTTGGGATTTATTTGTATCAAACTTACATGGTGAATTTAATCTGTTTGTTAAGTTTAATCGGTTAACTTTTAATCAGTTGAGTTACTTGGAGGTAATCAATCATTGGGATTTAATCGGATTATTGTAAGAGAGTCATTCGGTTTATGGTGAAATTACGGAAAGAAGAATCAGACGAGTTTGGATAAAAGTATTGTGAATTTTATTCATATTATTTTTATTACAAATTACAAAGGAAAATTAAAATACATTTGATTTTCATTTCTAAGTCCTATTGTCTTCATGCCGATTCTTCATGTCTCTTCACCCGACTTTTTTCTCTTCGTACCTGCATAAAACAGACCAAACAGAGGAAAACAGTTGTCATGGTAAAGTTAGAAAGAAGCGGTTTTTATTGATCTGATACCCTCAGTTATCCATCATCGGGTATGTCGGGAAGGCAACGACAAAGTCGAAGCCGGCTCCCGACTCATATCTCGACCTCGGCTACCAACCGGAAATATCTGTTCTTTTTTTTGGGACGGCCAGAGGAAGAGAAAAAGAAGTGTTTTTGGCAAAAAGTGATTATTTGGATAAGCATTTCTGATAAAAAGGAGTTTTAAAAAAGTGATTTCCCAACCAAACAGCAGTATCCAATTTCATCAAGTAAATCACGTGGATATGCAAAACAAAATCACCAGTACATCAGAAATATCAAAATCCGTATCCGTTTCCATTCAATAAATCCATGGGTATCCGATAAAGCAAATCTGGATTATGTGCGAAACCGAAAAATCAATCAAATCTGGATTCGAAGCATCACAAAATCCAGGCAGCAAATCAAATCCTGTAATCCACCAGAGACAACTCTATCAAGTAAATAATATGAATCCAAATCACAAATCCGTATCCAATATAGTAATATGTCATCAAATAATCGCGTCTAACGGTGATTCACATAGCAGTTGAAGTGGGTGTCCTTGGCAGTCAAGTGGTCGAGATTGACTCTGAAAGGCTAGGTCGCCTAGTTCCCTCTCAGCGAGATAAAAGCACAGGCATGGGGCATCTCCTCAGTGTACTCATCCCAACATGCCTAGTCAGTGATGCGCGGGAAGTGTTAGAGGATGGAAGCCTGAAATAAAAATAAAAAGCATTCAGGGATTAAGAATTATCGCAAATATGAAATGAAAATGAAAAAAAAATATTCAAGGATAAAAAGTTGTTACCACCATTAGTGTCGTGTTGCCTGTGACCTGCTTCGTTTTGATCATGTTACCTCTCTGTTTCAAATATGTTTGGTAGTGTGGTCTGGATACAGAGGAAGTATGGACATATCAGATAAGCCCCCTCCAAAAGCCTCTGGCTCGACATCAGCAACCTCACCCTCCGAAGGTGGCACCAGTTGTGACAAGGAAATTTGTGAGTGTAAACTAATGATTAACTTAACTCCACATGCAAGAGTTGTCACCACACTTTTATTTTATCCAAAAGAAAAGAAAAAAGAGCGAACAAAACCTAAAGAGTTCTAAAACAAGAACAAATGAACAAAGACTCGATTAATAGTTACGTAAAAATATCAAATATAAAAATATGTATTAAAAGATCGTACATACATGTATAAATTTGAACTCTTGTTATCCTACTTATTCTAAGAACAAATTCCAATTACTAATTTATTTGAAAAAAACACACATATTTATTTAAAAATATGATTATTATTTATTATATTTATTTCTCTCAGAATTAAAGTGTCCATTGAATTAAAGGAATCTTAATTCTCCATTCCTCTTTTTCATGCACTTTCAGCCATCCTTTTTTAACTTTATTTTTTAGCAAATTATTTTGACTTAGTAACTATAGTTACACTGTATACCCATCACCTTAAAACATTTCAAGTTAGTGTTTTCTTTTTCAAAAGAGAGAGTTTAAAAAATTAATAAAAGTTATAACTTTAGTATTTTTATGTTTTTAATTGGCAAAAGGTGATTATTTGGATAAGCGTTTATGATAAAAAGGAGTTTTAAAAAAGTGATTTCCCAACCAAACAGCAGTATCCAATTTCATCAAGTAAATCACGTGGATATGCAAAACAAAATCACCAGCACATCAGAAATATCAAAATCCGTATCCGTTTCCATTCAATAAATCCATGGATATCCGATAAAGCAAATCTAGATTATGTGTGAAACCGAAAAAATTAATCAAATCTGGATTCGAAGCATCACAAAATCCAGGCAGCAAATCAAATCCTGTAATCCACCAGAGACAGCTCTATCAAGTAAATAATATGAATCCAAATCACAAATCCGTATCCAATCTGTGTAAGAAAAATGCAAATCGTATCAGAAACGAATCCAAGGCACGGCAGATGCAAATCCAAATCATAAACAGAATCATATCAAATCGAATCCATCAAATAATAACATTAAAGTTCAAGTCCAGCCCAAAAAAGAATAAACAGATATAAAACGAGAACAAGAAGAAGGAAGGAACCCTAATCACAAAAACGGGACGAACACACCAAAAGGAGGAAACCCTAACGAGCGGAGAAAACGGTGCCGCCGAGCTTGGAAGTTCAGAAGAGCAAGGAGCTTCTTCATCATCACTTCGAGCAGAAGAGGAAGAGAACGGTTTTCCAGCAAGAACAAAGGATACGCTTACACTTATTACCCACGGCAAAATCTCATCAGCTTCAAATCATCGGAGAATCGTCGAACTCCAAGCATCTACGGCTCCGGATCGGAAAGAGAGAGGCCAGAATCACCATCTCGTCATCACGATAGCCACTGAACAAGCCGCTTCGAACCCGTGAGCAGGGTGAGCAACTCATTTTGTTGTTTGTTTGGTTCTGTTTTGCAGGAAACGAAGGGGATGATGCCATGCAAGCGAAAGTGAGATATCGAGAAGTTCCGAAAGCACCCGTTAATGGAGGTCGGCGTCGGCGCCGCGAGAAAGAGAAGAAGACAAAGGGATCTCACCGTGAAACCCTAACAAAGCCCACATAGCCCTTTCTAATCTGATTCTGTGTTGTTACCCGTTATATTTTTACTCCCTTTTTTATTATGTTGGTATATTAATCATTTGTATTTGTTTAAATAATTAACAATTCGTAGAAGTTTTAATAAACGTGGGATAAATAAACAAATTAGTAGAGATTTTGTGTTCTTCTAATGTAATTTTTGTTATAACTAAAGAAAACTGTTTTTTATAAAAATCTTTTACGTAGCTAATAATCAACTTTTTTTTATGTAACAGTTAATAAAAAAATCATTTTTACTTCTAACTAGTAAACCTTTTAATTAATAAGATCCTTGTTAAAACTTAAATTAACATTTATTTTAAAATAATTTTTTTCTTTTATTAATCACAAATTCAAAATTAAGATTAATTAGGCTTTTAAATAAATTTTAAAAAGGGATATATGTAAATAACTCTTGATTTAGCCGTTCAATTTTCGACTGAACATCGTTGTTTCTTATTCATTTCAGCTTGCTAATCCATGATGTTCTTTCTCGCCGTATTGTCGTTGGTTTAATTGTAATTACGCGAGACTATTGTCACATTCATTTATTTTTGTTTTTTTATTTGTAATTTATGCGAGTGATCGTTGCGATGCTTTCTTTAACAGTTTTCTTTATTTCCCGCACTTTAATTCTGTCGTATGATGATATTTGTCGTTGTATGTTTTTTACCGTTTGGCTCCCTCCGAAGGATTAGGTCTAACAGTTTGACCGCCGAGTCAATAACCCTAACCTTTGACCGTTTCAAAACCCTAATAGCATAGGTGTCCCGCCATGGACAAAAATACTCTTTACCCTAGCATTAGGTCAAAGAGTCGTCGTACTCTGTTTTAGGGTTTCCCGTCGTGGAACATTTAGTCAACCATAATTTTAACCCTAATTTAATTAACACTTTCAATGTAGTAATAGGAGTTTCAAGACTCCACGTGAGCGTGTCCTTAAGATACGTTTATTCCCCATTGAAACCTTGACCACAATCAAGACGTTTCTAACCTCCCTTTCGAGGGGAACTACAGTTACTCTGATTCCAGTCCGTCAGGATATGTAGGCACAAGATGCGACGTCTTGCCGAGTAAACTTAGGACTAACCCTTAGGTCTTTCAGTCACTCTTAACCCTTTGTATATACCTTAAATCAAATAATAAAGCAAATAGTAAAAATAAACAAAAGGTTCATGTAAAGTACTGCAGAAGTTTAGGGTGCTAATACCTTCTCTAAGCTTAACTAACCCCTTACCTAGATCTCTCTCCGCATTGTGTTTACGATGCAAAAATAGGTTTTCCCTCTTTTGACCTTTTCCTTCGGATAAATCAAAGAGTGGTTGTGATTTGAATTGTGATTCAAACTAATTAATAGTTTGATATCCTATTTCCACCGTAACAGAAAATGGTGACTTCACTGGGGATAGTCCTATCTTTTAAGGGTTACCCCTATCTTGTTTATTTGCTATGTTATTTGCTTTATTATTATTTATTTTCTTGTATATATATATATATATATATATATATATATATATATATATATATATATATATATATATATATATATATATATATATATATATATATATATATATATATATATATATATATATATATATATATATATATATATATATATATATATATATATATATATATATATATATATATATATATATATATATATATATATATATATATATATATATATATATCTTTTGTACCTTACTTGGGGTACCATTGTTGTGAGATAAGTTCTACACCCGGACTTGAGTGACATTATTATAGGATGGTGAGATATTCGACGAGGCTTGCAGGGAGTGAGTCCCGACCAAGCTGACTCAAGAATCACCGCTCAGTTGAGACCTTTTCGAAAATGGTTCGGTTGAACGAGTTAGTCGTGAAAACTTTTACTATTTTTGATTGGAGTTTGTGATACTAGGGACCGTAGTACCTTAACACCACCTTGGCCTTATATAGGACGTAGTGTGGGGACTATGTGGGAGTAGTCCTACAATAGTTGCTACGCGGTGCTACATTCAAAAGAGGTTCTCTTGAGAATATTATCGACCCGCGAGTCAGTCGAGAAGTTGATAATATTCGAAGGATGGATTAATGACTTTAGGCACCATTTTAGAACCTTGTTATGCAGGTACAATTAACCCTATAGTACATACCTTTTGGGGATGGATAGACCTTAACTCCATTCATTATTCCTCTAACCTAGGACCTTTTGTTGTTTGTGGTTGTGCGTTGCATCCATAAAGCATCATATCATTCCTAGTTTCAAGGAATTCAACATTCCTTGGCAAATTCAAAAAGTCCTACATTTTAAAGTCTAAAAACTTTTCCAGCTTTTCTAAAAAGGAATATTTGCAATCGACCGTTGAAATTCTTGAAACCATTGCATGGCATTATCATCACATTTTTGCGTTGAATTTTTCCCCCGGTTTCTCATTCTCTGTTCTCTTGTCTTCTAGTGTCTCTTTGAGTCGTCAAGTTGATTCCTCGACAAAGAAATCAGACCAGAGCTAACTATAGACGCAAGATGGAAGAACAAGTAGCATATAATACAGAAATCTGAATGGAGATCGATGAGTTGAAATCAGGCATGACCAAGCTCACCTAAATGCTTCAAGTACTGATTTCCAGAGGAGAGCCATCTCAGAGGACTGTCATTCATGAAGTTTCAAGTGCCGATCCACCTCCTGTTCAGATGCCACCATCTACTTGACCAGAGTTTGGTTTACCTCTTAACCACTCTCCCCCTCTTGCCTCTACTGCTATGATTGGTCAGACTGTTGGACCGATTTTTCAAGCTCCCGTCCTTACCGAGCCCAGACCCGTGGTCCACACTGTTAGCCAGACTGTCCGAGCTCTCTTTGAGAATCCTCTATATGAGCACAATGCTGCCAGTGTTCAAGGGGAAGACCATAAAGATTTTGTCGAGCCTGAGGTTGTCCGTGAACATTTTTAGATCATAGATAAGAGACTCAAGGCAGTCGAGGGTACTGACTCCTTCAACGTTGATGCAGACAATATGTGCCTAGTTTCTGGTCTTGTTATGCCTGCCAAATTCAAGACTCCCGAGTTCGTGAAATATAAGGGTCACTCATGTCCAAGAGCTCATTTAGTCATGTACTTCCGAAAGATGGCAGCTTACACCAACAATCAAAAGTTGCTCATCCATTGCTTTCAGGATAGTTTGAGTGGTGCTTCTCTAAAATGGTATATGAACTTAGAGCATAACAGCGTCCACTGCTTCCAGGATCTTGCCAATGCTTTTATGAAGCAGTACAAGTACAATTTGGACATGGCCCCGATCACCGTCAACTTCAGAGTATGTCACAGAAGGAAAAAAAGTTGTTCAAGGAATATGCTCAGCGCTTGAGGGAGTTAGATTCTCAAGTTGAACCCCCTATAGCAGAGAAGGAACTGACATGAATGTTGATGGATAATTTGTATCCTTTCTATTGGGAAAAGATGATTGGAAGCGTCTCTTCAAGCTTTACAGATTTGGTGACTATTGGCCAAAGGTTAGAAGAAGGTTTGAAAAATGGTAGAGTATCCAAAGCTGTCGAATCTTCTAATGGGGCAAAGAAATCCTATGGGAATTTCCATAAGAGGAAAGAGGAGCATACCAATGTTGTTATGTCTGAATTAAGAAAGCCTCTCCGTGGACTTCACCATGTTGATAATCATGTTGCGGCTCCACAACTGGCTCAGACTCCTCAATGTCCAGTTATTAGACAATACCAATCTCGAAATAGGAACCAATTTGATCCTATTCTCATGACTTACACAAAACTTTATCTTGACCTGGTTCAACAAGGGCTGATCACTACAAAGACTTTGCCACCTCCTCCTAATCCTCCTCCAGCTGGATTTAGGGCTGATCTCCATTGTGTTATTCATGAGGGTGCCCCGGGCCACGACTTTGAACATTGTTTTGCACTGAAAGCTAGAGTACGCGAGTTGGTCAGAGAAGGAATACTTGATTTTACAGATAATCCTCCAAATGTCCAAAAGAATCATTTGCCAGTGCATCAAAAGTGAAGTTTCAGTCTGACCCCAGCGGATTGTTTGGGTTTCAAACAGGACGGCTCACTGATTTAGTAACTAGGCTTTTGTTTCTCGTTGTTTGTACTTTCCTTATTTTATTAGCTGTTTGCTTTCGAATTATGTTTGTACTTTTACATTAATGAACTGGGCATTGCAACTTTTGATTTAATTCATTTTATCTATTATTTTCACCTTTACGCTTAGTCTTTCAAATATTTATTCCTTGTTCAAATTTTTGATATGCAAAGGTTGGAGGGAGGATGACGAAAACGTTATACCCATAAATGCTCTCACTATGCTTTCAATCAAACTTTGTTGACGATGTAAGGCATTGTTTCAATCCCCAAACACTGGAGAAATAAGGAAGTTATTCCCTTGTCACCCCCCTTTGAGCCTAGAAGTTGGAGTTTCTTTCTTTACAAAAAAACCCGAAATCTTAACCTTAGGATGGGTAGTTCTCAGTTAACTTGGTTGTGTGTCCCTGCAATATACCTTCCATATAAAGGTTGCACTCATAATTTTCCTTCACACACAACAAACAAGTGTCAAAGATGTTTTAAGCCAAAAGTCGATGATGGTTCACCGTGATCATTAGAGCTAGGTTCACTTTCTTCCACACAAAAAAAGCTCGCTAAGTCAAAACCTATGAAGGAGGCTTAGGCAAAACTGGGGCATCCCGCTGACTGTAAGTTAAAAAAAAAATAGTTCAGGCAAAAGTTATGGATAATAAAAAGAGGAGATCTTTAAATCCTTACCCTGAAAATCTTCAATGTCAAAACAACCAAATGTTATAGGGAAGTAGTGGCTGTCTTTTCAAAGGGTCTATTAAACTTCTGAACCATCATTGCTACCATCAGTGCAATTTCTAACCTATAGGAACTTGAATGCATAATATGAGTTAATTGAGCGTAGGACTGAAGATTATCACGTTGATTGGGTGGGTACAAATAAATTTTGAGCCTTTATCCTTTATTTCATAAACCATGAACCAGACCACGTTACAACCCTCAAAAGACCTAAATGAAACAAGGTTATTTTGAAAGCATATTACAGTAAGGTTGCGTAAGCTGACTCCTAAAGATCTTTGTGAATTATTTATTTTGACAGTACACTGTTGTTTTAAACTTTGAGTGTCTAGAACCGCCGTGTTCTGACCAACGACTCATTTTTATCTTTCAAAAAATAATTTTGGTTTCAAAAGTTGCATGAACTTTGCATTACCGTGTTGGTATGAATCTTTTTGTTTGCAAGTTGGCTTTCCTCTAAGGAATTTTCAAACAATCGAGAAACTTGGTCAGGTGATCCTGTCAGGGGCAGGTTCCTTTTACATACCATCTAAGAATCAATTCAAGATTTGTTCAGGGCAAGTCATTCTCAGATTTGGTTTATCCATAATATTTTTAAGACTCAGACTGGGGCAGACCTTCCGAGGGTACAGTAAAATAGTCATTTTCACGAATCAGATAAGCTGAAGCAATTATCAGTTCATCTACAACATGCGGTTTAATTTGGGGCAGTTTACTTGAAGGATCCCCAGGCAGCTAGTCATCCTTCTTACAAGGACCATCAACCTGATTACATTTTATCAGAGTGGCAGTGATGTATGTGTTGAGGAATCAGTCTTCCAGTCTTGTCATCTCACCAAAAGAGTCGAGCCTTGTCGTCGGCATCTGCATTTGCATTTGATCATATATCATAGCTTAATTCATATACATATACATATCATGAGTGTTTCATCCTTATTTGCATTTCTCTTGAGGTCGTGTTTTATCCACTTCTTACCTTGTGGTCAAAGTCCAACTCACTTGGCACCTACCAAACAATTTTGTGTCGTGTCTATCTGACGTTCTTCCAGATATGACATTTCTTATCCGATGGTTTTCCGGATATGTTTGTTCCTCTTACATCCCATACCATTCTCATATATTGTGTTTATACCTTTCATTCAAAGTCATTATCGGATGTCTGGTGTCCTTTTTATCCAATGTCATTCTTGGAGGTCTCATTTTGTTTCTCTCTCTGATGATCTTCCAGGATGAGTTTATGTTCTGATGTTCTTCCAGAACTTCTTTGTTGCGTATCTGATGATTTTCCGGATAAGTATGTCCTTATCTTATATCCCATACTATTCTCATATATTGTGTTTGTACCTTTCATTCAAAACCATTATTGGATGTCTCGTACCCTCATTTCTTATTTCTCTTTCTGATGGTTTTCCAGATCGAGTCTTTGTTCTGATGTTTTTCCAGAACTTATCTGATGGTTTTCCAGATATTCTTTTTTATTCTGATATTTTTCCAGAATCTATCTGATGGCTTTCCAGATACGCCTCTTTCTGATGGTTTTCCAGATCAAGTCTTTATTCTGATGTTTTTCCAAAACTTATCTGACGGTTTTCCAGATACCCCTGTAATTCTGATGGTTTTCCAGAATCTCATCTGATGTTTTTCTGAATCTGTTCTCGTTCTGATGTTTTCCCATACTGAGTTTTTGTTCTGACGTTCTTCCAGAACCCCTTTGTTGCTTATCTGACGCTCTTCCAGATATGTCCTCAACTTGTCCCGTACATTTATTGCTTTCCTAAATGTTTCAAGTTTACCTTCAGAGACTTGTCTTCATCTCATGCTCCTATAGATGTTGTTCTTTTGTATCTGGATGCATCCTAGAGTTATTCGATGGTTTTCCAAGTATCTCTGGTGTGTTTCAGAGTTCATTCGATGTTCTTTCGGATGTCCCTGAAATGTGTTTTTTTGTCCCCGAGTTTATTCGATGTTTTTCCGAATATCTCTGGTGTGTTTCAGAGTTCATTCGATATTCTTCCAGATGTTTCTGATGTTTGTTTCTCCTTGTATATTTTCCGACCATTCCTGAAGATCCCGCTCAATCTCTTTGTTTAAAGGAATGTTCCAAAAACTCCAGCACTTATCGTTTACCTGATCCTACCGCCGTGTGGATCCTGTGTTATCGTTTCATCCTAAAGTGACAGTTGGCTGTGTCTGCCCCGGTTGATCCATCACTCTAGAATTCCCCAATTGTCGCATTGTTCCACCAGTGCGTCGTATTCCAGAGTGCAGTTACTCGTCACGTCTGTCCCTTGTATCGTCGTGTCGTCTGCATTCTTGCATTTATCATTCTCATCATACGCATCATATTAAAGTCATGGCATTGTCAGCATTATAGTTTGTTTCGTTTTGTCCATAACATTGTATATCGCTGCGTCTAAGGGTAATATTTTTGGTTATATGTATTTAAATCCCTCCACCGTGATTCCTCGAGTCTTCGCTGCTCAAATCATCCGGTGAAGCTATTTAAATAGGGGCAACTGTAATACCCCAAAATTTACCCTTATATTAGTCGATTCATGTCGCATTACATTACATTTTTTGCATTACATTTAACTAACCACTAACAAGGTTGTGCAATTGGTCGATTTTTGCCAGAAATAATCATGTGGTGCACTTTAACTGTTGAGGGGCAAAATGGTCATTTATTCACCGTTTGATGGCAGTTTAGGAAGCAGAATCATCGTCAGGAATCCATCGAGCGATTAGGGTTTTCGTTTCCAAGTTCCGTGTTTTGGATGGGGATGAAGTGAATTTTACAGTAAGTTTGACGTCGGAATTTTCGAGACCAGTAATTTATTCGAGGGCCGAGACTTTTTCGTCAGTAGATTTCGGGGCTGTTGTCTAATTATATGGGGTTGATTATGGTGAGATGTCAGTTTGTTTGGTTTAAATCGGTGCGGGAATTCACTCTGTGGAATTTATTTTAACGGACACTTATTTTTCTGCTTCTTCTGCTATCTGCCAATTAATTTTAGAAGGAAAGCAACAGAAAGTTCGACTCGTGTATGCATTTATTAATCCGTTTAATTGTGATCTTTTTTGGCTGAGTCGGTTCAGGACATTGGATTTAGTTAGCAGAAACACAAATTGAATTTTTAGTGCGGAGTATAGTTATGTTTTTGCTGTTAATCGTATTTCTCTGTTTCTTTTCTGTTTCACTTCGTTCAAGGCCATTACCGATTCTATCATCATGAAGAATTTAATTTGGGAAAATATTGGAGGAACTGAAGGTTATATCAGTTTTAAGTGGAGCAGCACGTGTTGGGATGACATAAGTTGATTCAGAAATTTATTTTGGAATTTATTCGTATTAAACTTACATGGTGAATTTAATCCGTTTGTTAAGTTTAATCGGTTAATTTTTAATCAGTTGAGTTACTCGGAGGTAATCAATCATTGGGATTTAATTGGATTGTTGTAAGAGAGTCATTCGGTTTATGGTGAAATTACGAAAAGAAGAATCAGACAAGTTTGGATAAAAGTATTGTGAATTTTATTCATATTATTTTTATTATAAATTACAAAGGAAAATTAAAATACATTTGATTTTCATTTCTAAGTCCTATTGTCTTCATGCCGATTCTTCATGTCTCTTCACCCGACTTTTTTCTCTTCGTACCTGCATAAAACAGACGAAACAGAGGAAAACAGTTGTCATGGTAAAGTTAGAAAGAAGCGGTTTTTATTGATCTGATACCCTCAGTTATCCAGCATCGGGTATGTCGGGAAGGCAACGACAAAGTCGAAGCCGGCTCCCGACTCATATCTCGACCTCGGCTACCAACCGGAAATATCTGTTCTTTTTTTTCGGGACGGCCAGAGGAAGAGAAAAAGAAGTGTTTTTGGCAAAAAGTGATTATTTGGATAAGCGTTTCTGATAAAAAGGATTTTTAAAAAAGTGATTTCCCAACCAAACAACAATATCCAATTTCATTAAGTAAATCGTGTGGATATGCAAAACAAAATCAGCAGCACATCAGAAATATCAAAATCCGTATCCGTTTCCATTCAATAAATCCATGGATATCCGATAAAGAAAATATTGATTATGTGTGAAACCGAAAAAATCAATCTGTTGCACCCCAAAATTTGACCAACCTCTTCTTTACTTGGTTTATGTTTCATTTCATTGTTCTAGCATATTGCATTACATAACATTCTACATTTACAGGGGATCAAGTGTTTGTCTGTGCACCACTCAAGAGGAAAATCTTTATTGGTTTCGAGCTCGAGCAAAGGCACTGGTATAAACCATCAGAAGACTGTCAAGGGGTCCATAGGGTTTTATCATTGGTGTGAGCATGAGGTAGAAGTTTGTTGAATACCTCAGAGGTCATGGAGGAGTGGAAATGGTCACTCAGTTCATCTAAACAATGCTTAGGCAAAAAAGGATGAAATTAGGGTTTCAATTTTAATCAGGATAAAACTTGTTATCAGATTGGGAGTGTGAGGTGTGGTTTGGGCATTCAGTGGAAGTTTGATCTAATCTTGATAAAACAAGTGTTTGGTTTCAGTATCATGTTGTCAGGTGGATAATCATCAGAACTCAGGATTGGGTAAAGTGGCAGTGTAGTTATCAGCCTGGGCTAAACTTATATGTTTCATGGTGGAGAATCATATGGAATCTGTCCCCCTCCAGTTAAGATTTTATGCAGCGCATTGTGATTCCTTAAGATCAAAACAGGTTCATTTGGTCCATAATGTTGTCCAAAAAGATTAAAAGTGAGTTTTGTGTTTCGTCACAATTCAAAGGGGGCTTTAAGTTCAAGACTATTTCAACTTTATTTTTTGGTTTCATTGATTCAAGATTATAATCCATTCCATATTTAAGAATGACTCATTTTTGGGTTGAATGTGGTTAACATAGAAACCAAATTTTAATTCATTCATCTCGAGTTGGATTTCAAGTAAGATGGAAATGGTTTTAAGTGTACTCCATTTAAGTTGGTAAATCAAAACTAAGGCACAAATAGCACATTCAAAGTCCATTCCCAATTATGCAAGAATTTGTTTTACAACGGATGCCCATGGACCATAGTATGTTTGTGATGATAAATCAATTTACAAAGGAAAAAATATGAGATACAAATGACATTTGGAAGTACATTGCAATTGCAACTTGTAACAAAAGATCATTACAACAAGTGCCAAGAAATAATAATAAGAAAAGGCTCCAGGGTGATGCTTCACGCTAACTTGCAAGCATGACCAAGCAAGAGACCTTCTACCCATGTGGCATGTGGTTCCCACCTTTCTTCAGCCAGCAAAATCTGTACTACCAAGACTATTTTGCGACAAGACCATTGCCAAAATGCAGAAAGCTACAACAACAAAGTAGCTGCTTTCTCTATTGTGACCGTGCTACTATTTTCGTGCCTATGTTACACAACATCCGACTACTTTGATGAATAAAATCACCAAAATGTGAAACATGTACCCTGCACAAAAACAGACAAGTCAACTTTGCAAAACCTCAAAAGCCACAACAAAACCGTACCGTCAAGAAAACATGCCGCTTGCAAAGGGTCTTGTTGGACTTTTGCAAGAAGCGAAACAAGAAGTTCCTTCATGGTTAATCCAATATTCCCAGTCTTCAGCACCAGGTGGACGTGGTAGCTCTGGATCTCAACGGTCGCCTTGGATAGGCAATTACGGTGGGCGCGATTTCCGGACTGCAGCAGAACCTGTAAAGGTGGAGAGTTACAACAACTACAACAGTAGTTACAGTAATTATGGTGATAATGGTTTCAATAATGTTCAAGAACAGGTGCAGAATTACAACTACAACAGTACCTATAGCAACGGAAGAGACCATACTGCCAACACTTATACTGATACCTCTTTAGACATCCAAAACTCTAACAACAATGCCACCTTTGACAGCACTAATACAGAAATTGCTGGTGGATACAATTATCCTGATGTTGGTTTGTGTGAAGGCAGTGATGGCATAAATGGGCCATGTGGGTATGCATCTGTTGTGCCCACTGGATGGGACTGACTTGGCTAGTGTCTTGCTCGTTGCATCCTTTTTGCTATTGATTTTGATGGATAAGGTAACCATGCATTCAGTAATGCCGAAGAGCAATTAGCTAGAGATCCCTAACTTTAAGATAGTTCAAAATCTGCTGCAAACCAGACAAACCTCTACACAACTTCAGATCCCCAAACCTGCTACACTCAACATCCACACCAGACCAACTCTGTTACAATCAGCTAAAAACCCTCCAATAACCACCACAAAGAAATACCCCGACTATTTGTCAAATTCTTGGGACTACCTACTAAATGATCCAAAACAGTGGCTGGATTTCCGTGACAGCAAACGCAGTGGATTGGTGAGTCCAAGGTACCCTGACTTCAAGCGCAAGGATGGCAGCGTTCCCATCTGGATTGACAAGGCTCCAGAGTGGGTTCTGTCTAAACTAGAAGAACTGGAATTTGACGTTCCAGCTGTTAAATCCAAACAAGCAAAGGACAGTAAAGGTGATGAGTCCTGGAATGATTTGTTGCAAAATCCAGCTAAATGGTGGGATAATAGATTAGACAAGAGGAATCCAAGAGGTCCAGATTTCAAACACAAAGATACTGGTGTAGGGCTGTGGCTTAATGATTCACCAAGTTGGGTGTTACCAAAATTGCCACCCGTGAAGCCTAAACAAGAAAGTGCTCAAACTAGCTGAAAACAAACACCAGTTTCAAGAGCATTATAAAAAGAAGCGGAAACTGAAGTCTTTTGTGAAGTTGGATACATCTTTTTTGCCAGTTCTCTCTGTTTCCCATAGCAAACACAATAGCCAACAAAAAACAGCACAGCCCACAGGCAATACCCTGCTGCAAAACAGCCCCACACCAGACAAACAGCCATGCCAGACAAGCTCTGCACCAACTGTACCGGCCTGCTGCACTCTGCTACACAAGCATACTCTGCTAACAACAGCAGCCTGTAAAAAAAAACCATCCCTCAAAACACAATAAAACCACCACTTGCATAAAACACTCACAACACATCTTGAATCATACACACAAACTACACTTCAAGAATATAAACCATCACTCCTTACTCACAATAACAGACTCCAATCTCTTTAACATATCACCATTCACACCCTTCATCATCATCAAACACAACCTTCTAACCTTCAAGACTCTCACCTTCACATTTCAAACCTGCAGAACAATACCCTAACCGAAACTCAACTCATCACCTTGCTCGTTCCATAACAGAGGTGATACTCCTCTAGCTGCAAAACGAGAACTTCATACACCCCCATTCTCCCTTCAAAACACTCTAAAAAAACCTTCAACAAACGCTTTCTCCGATTTTAAATCACAAAAACTTTCAGACAACAACTCAGAACTTCAACCAAATCTTCAAATCTCATTTACAGGGTTTCATTCAACGTTTATCTTCGAATTCTGCATAAACCCTTTCAGTAAAAACCCACATTCCTCCATGAATAACAAACTTATAAACCGCTCACTCACCAAATCTCCTTCAACCTCCATCTTTTTCTGAACCCAGCTTCGAACAGACCTTCTTCGAATCCATCTTCACCATTTATCAAAACCTCCATGTATGAACACCTTCCAAACTGAAAATCACCTTCAACACAATCCAGAAAATCATTCTAACCGTAACCACCGTCTTACCACCTTCAAAGCTCTCAACCGAAACAACCACAACAAACCCAATCCGCAACATCGCCTCCGCCGTGTCCATCTGAAACCCCAGAACCATATCCGTTTTCTTCAATAAAACCTATTTCAGAACAAAACCGGAAAGATTGAGATGAAGAGAAACTCATAGTGAAACGTAAAAAATATTGAATCTAGAGCTGGATAAGAGACAGAGACGGAGTGAGCAAGAACCTGGATTTAAAAGGAACAGACGAAAATCAGGTCGAAAGTTGAACCTTGCTCATCGTTGTTGCCCGATTTAAGGTGGGATTGTGATGATCCTCTCTCGTTTTTTTTTTTTTTTTTTGCGAATATTGTTGTTGTTCGATTGCGATTCACACTCCTTCCATGGCCGCGTTTCTATTGGTGTTGCTCAATCTGCTCGAATGACGATACGCGATGATGGAGAGGATTCTCTTCTGAGCGATATTCATCTTGTTCGACCCGTTGGTTTTTTGAGTGGTGTTGGGTATCGGGTTTCCATGTGGGGCGGTGGGTTTTAGCCCATTTGGCATACCCCATTTAATTCCCATCTATTCTGTACACACCCTTCGCTTCTCTTCTCTTTCTTTTGTTAAATATTAATTTGTATTTTTATTAATTTAATTTTAAGATTTGTTAATAATATTTTTCTGTTTATATATAAAATTATATGTTAGTTTTGTTAATAACATTTTATAAATAAGTTATATATTTCATAGATTTTATAGCATTTTGTAAGTATATATTAGCTTTGGTTATTATTTTTTAATGTACATTATATATTATATATTCTAGAGTTTTGTGTATATACATTTTATCTAGAAGCTTATTTTCTATTTAGAATTTGGATTTCATTTTTCTTTTCAACTTTATTTCATTTTTCACCGTTTTGGGTCGATGACGAGACCTCCGTAATTCATTACCAGTCAAATTATTGATAAGTAATGTTGGATCTGAGACCACCCCTTTTCTCTCTTCATTACCTGTCCCGACTCGATTCAAAAACATTGTCAAACCATCTTTTAAATCATATTCTTTATATTGAACTAAACGAGGGGATTAAGTGTAGACTTTCTTCCTCTCCGAGTGTCGAGATGCCCACTGTAGTGAGGGTGGTTTTGACACTCGTCTTTCAATACGAAGACGACATTCTCTCTCTTCCTAAAAACCTCGGCTCCGCACCGAGTGTATTTTCAAAAAACCTCGGTCTCGTACCGAGTCCATTTTCAAACCATAATAAATTGATTTCTCTTTATATCGAATTAAAGAGAGAAGATTGGGTGTAGACCTCTTCTTCTCCGAGTGATGGGATGCCCACTGTAGTGAGGGTGGTCTCGACACTCGTCTTTCGATACGAAGACGCGACTTCTTCCACCACCTCTCCTTTCACAACTTCCTTCCACAATTTTCACACCTAAAACCTCGGTCCTGTACCGAGTGCATTTTCAAATCTTTTCATAACAAAAACTTGAATGGTCGTGGAGTGGTTAGGCGTAGGCCTTCTCCTATCCCGAGTGCTGACGTTTACCGTAGGGTTCTCTGTCGCAAAGCACTTACCATTTAAAACCAAAACATCTTTAATAAGAGAACGAAGTTCTCTTTACATTGAATTCAACGAGAGGATTGGGTGTAGACCTCTTCTTCTCCGAGCATAGGGATGCCCACTGTAGTGTGTGTGTGTTGCACCCTAAAATTTGACCAACCGATTCTCCTATCTGACTCATGGTTTAATTTCATGATTTTTGTGCACAAGCGGAGGATATCAGAGTTTACAGCTTGATTTTTGTCTATCAGATATGGCAGACCCAGTCTAGATCACCAGGGTTTCATTTTCGGGAAATTGCGCGCTCTTCAGTGATTTTTAGCTTGCACAGTAATTTTGGGGATATTCTGATGCCCGGGGATCTCTGTTCGATTCGATCTGGTCTCGTGTGCGCTTTTATGGCGGTCATTTGCATTCATCTGCATTTTTAGGATTTTTTATAGACTTTTGTGAATTTTTAATAGGCTTTATAGATTTTTCTGGAATTTAAATAGGTTTATAGAATATTTTAATAGCTTAATCCTCTTTTTAGAATTTTATAGAATACTTTAAATAGATTTTAATCATTTGTAGAATTTTTAATAGAATTTAGATAGCTTTTATCATTTTTAGAATATTAGTGAATTTTCTTAGCATATTAAATAGAATGATAAAAATTAGGATTAATAGGTTTAATTGTTTTTTAAAAATCATTTTTAGAATTTTCTATAGATTTTAAAATAGGTTTAATTGTGTTTAGATAATATAGAAAATAATATAGTTTTTTCTTTTATTAATGATAGATTTTAATTGATATTAAATGATATTAGGATTTTAATAGAGAATTAGTAGAATTTTAGAGTTAATTAGATCTTAATTGATTTTTAGATTTAATTAGGATAATATAGAATTAATTAGACTTTTAATCATTTTTTAGAGTTTAATTAGGTTAACTGAATTTTAGAGTTAATTAGATCTTAATTGATTTTTAGGTTTAATTAGGATAATATGAGTTTTAATCATTTTTTAGAGTTGATTAGGAAATTAGTTAATTAGGTGTTAATTGTTTTGATTAGATATAATTAGGTTTAATTGTTGTTTATTTTAATTCAGTTTTTTACAGATTTTTTTTGGTCATTTTCGTGGGCCAGAGTCCAGTTTTTGAGGCCCAATTCTCAGTCATTGTTGCAATTCAGAAGCCCAGCAAAGGTCCAAGTCTTTCCAGCATAGTCCAGCAGACTCCAGGAGCTTCTAGAAGGTGCCACGCGTTTTCAGTGGTATAAAGGCACGCCACGTGTGGAAAGGAGAGGAGGTCCACGTTACGCACACTCAGACTCACACGCGTTCACTCTCATTCTCTCTCCGAGGACACGCGGCGTGCATGCAATCACGCCACCACACTCAGACTCCCCCAATCCTGTGCCACTTGTCTTCCCCTCACCTCCTCACCGGAAACTCCCCTGACCGGCATGCAAGTCCGGTGAACCCCCACCGCCGGCAACCCCAACCAACTCCGGCCACCACCTGAACCACCAGAAAACCCAGAATCCTCCTATCTTCATCTTCTTGCTATCACCAACCGCCGCGCCTGAATCACTCCGGCCACCATCAAACCCAGAAAAACGCCAGAAATTTCCAGATCTAGCCACTGATTCATCCAACCATCTTCACATAATCTTCATCCACCTCCACCACGTTTTCCAGATCGTTCGCAGAATCATCACCATCTTCATTTTTTCCAGGAGTTCGTTCAAGATTCAACAAAACACAGAAACCTTCATCATATTCGTTAGCTTCTTCAAGGAATTCCCAGAAATTTCATCAACAAATTCAAGAACACCGTCGTCTGCTAAGAGTTTGTCCCCAGGTTTTCCAGATCGTGAACTTTTCCAGAAATTACTCAGAACTTCATCATAGCGTCAGCAACCTTCTTCAACAACGCGCGCCTGATACATAATAGATCTTCAAAGATCCCTTGTTCCCCTCGCGTTAAACCAGGTTTGCCTTCTCTCTGTTAGATCTTCATTGCAATTAGGGCGAAATAATTGGTTAGGGTTTGAGGTTTGATTTGTGTTGAATATGAGAGGGTGCTGACGGTGAGATTTTGTGCTGATTCATTTGAGTGTGGTGAGATGTGTGAAGTCTGGTTGAGGTTTGTTGTTTTCTGGGAATGGATTGGGAGAGGGGGGCGAGTTGCAGAGAGAGCGTGAGGGAGAGGATGAAGACGAGGGAGCGGCTAGGTTGAGAGTGAACAGTGTTAGGGTTTGGGGAGAGGAACTGAGTTTTGTTCAGCAGGTGATTGGATTAGGGTTAGAATGTTGGGCTAAGCCCAAATGCGTATTACTGAACGCTGCCCCATTATTGCTTGTCCCACCCCCCTTAGCGTATGAGAGACAGAGTAATCAGTTTGGGCCTTAGGCCCTAATTACTAACGGCACCCCCTCGTTTAAGCCCATGGTAGATAATAACTGAAATTCGTTGCTGACTGCACCCCCCATATGTTTTTTTCTGATTGTTTGGTTTCTAAACCTGGGCCCTGCGCCCAAATGCTAGTTGCACCCCCACCTTCAGGGCCCAGCTAGAAATAACTCATAAGTGTTGCTGTTTGAACCCCCATTTCATTTTCTTTTATTTTTGTTTTTTCTTTTATATTTTCATATTAAATAAATCATAATAAAATGAAAATAGGTTATTTTTTTTTTTATTCTTCTTTTTTCAGCCATTTCATGAAAATGTTAAGAAAATTAAATAAAAATAAAAATGACATGTTATTTTTGTTTGATTATATTTTGGTATATTTTCCATTTAATTGATTTCTTTTATTTTTTTAATGCATGCATATCATTAGAAAATTCATAAAAAATGGTAGATTTAGTCAAATAATTCCGTTCTTTTTTCTGTAGACTCGTAATTCAGTGTAGAATTTTATAGCATAAAAACATTAGCTTAATCATGCATTTTCATTGTAATTGCATTTTTTCACTGTTATTAATGTTGAATAATTGGTTTGTGGATATGCCTGTGTTGCTGATTTTAGTTTTTTCATCTGGTGTTGAATTTTGTTCTGATTTTTCAGTATGTTATCCTAGAGCCATGTAGGTTTCCCATTAGATTTTTGATAGATTTTCATAGGATGTTCTGATATGATTTGTCTGAGCCTGAAGATAGGAGAAGTCTTGATGACTTCTGACTGTGAAGTTCAACTGTGGTTGAACTCCAGAGATAGTCTCTTGTGGTTTGTTGGCCTGTGGGCTTCTTCTCAAGGTGGGAGCTGATGGAGGTCCTGTTGGAGCTTGAAAAGTTGCAGTGGATTGAGGCTTAGTCTAGGAGCTTGTTGTCTGTTTGTGAGGTTCGAGATCCTGAAGTTTGAAGGGAGTTTATGGTACTTTCCTGAGGAAGGCACTGTGAATGACTTTCATTCTTTCTTCTCACCTCTTTCGTAAGTATCCAATGATGTTGGAGCCAACTTGTGAGTTTAATTCCTCCTGAGGAGGAATGTAAACTGATCACATGTTGTTGAGCCACATGGGATACGATTCCTAAGTGGAAGTCTCCTAGTACTTTCCTGAGGAAGGTCCTATGGGTCTATTCACTTAGTTCCATTAGTTTATCTAGGATTTCTTAAGTATCCAGTGATGTTGGAGCCAACTTGTGAGTTTAATTTCTCCTGAGGAGGAATGTAAACTGATCACAGTTGTTGAGCCACGTAGGATACGATTCCTAAGTGTCAGCCTCCTAGTACTTTCCTGAGGAAGGTCCTATGAGCCTGCTCACTTAGTTCCCTTAGTGCATATAGGTTTTTCTCAAATATCCAGTGATGCCGGAGCCTTCATGTGAGTTTAATTTCTCCTGAGGAGGAATGTAAACTGATCACAGTTGTCGAGCCGCATAGGATATGACTCCTGAGTAGTAACCTCCTGGTACTTTCCTGAGGAAAGTACTATGGGCTTGTCTGCTTAGCTTCCTTTCTCTGGTAAGCTTGTTCTGAAGCTTGGAGACTGGGATTGATTCCTTTTGCTTAGGATTTGATTAGATTGTTGCTTAGATCTTTTGCTTAGGGTATTGTATAGAGTTCTGTTTAGAGATAGATTAAGAGTTGTCTCAGGTTTGTTAGGGGCCTTGCCCAGGAGTAGCTTCTTGTTTTATAGGTGGAGGCCCTGCTCAGGGTTAGTCTCTTTGTATCGTTTGACTTGTGTGATGTTATGTTGCATTAGACTTAGGTGTTCATCTAGATAGTTCTGAATAGGTGCATCTTAGAAGTAGACTTTGAGTGCATGAGAAGTTGAGGCGGTCCTCCTTCTGCTTGTTTGTTATTGAGTGGCTTTGCTTGTTGGTATTTGGTAGAGCTGAGCTCCCTTGCCTTTGTGGTTTGTGGCCTTTGCGCCTTGTTTGTTTAGTTGTTGCATTCATGCATATCTTCAGTATTTCTTTACTTTGCAGTTTCTTGTTTGTGGTTTAGTCCTGTTGCCATGATCCCTTAGGAGCTCTGACTTCTCCGTTGCGGAGTTGTTATGATAGACATTAGGACGGTCAACCAGGTGTGATAGTAGTAGGTAGATTCCCCTGTTTCTCAGTTATAGTTCTAGGGTTTCCCTTTCCTTTCTGTAGGAGTGTTTGAGTAGCTTGACCCGTAGTTAGCTGAACTACAGCTGCTCTGATTCTTCGTTCCAGACGAAGATATGTAGGCATAGGATGCGATATCCTAGCGAGCACACTAACAACTAACCTTTGTTCTCTCGCGGCTGTGCGATCGAGACTTTCCCGCTAACGACTAATTGTTCCCCTTTCTCTTGCCCGAGTGCATTTGAGACCAGATTGTATTTGTAGGTTCCCGAACCTTTAGGACCAGTTTGTTTTCTCACTGCTGTGTGAGAGCCCCTGTTTACCCGTAGTTAGCCGAACTACGTTTGCTCTGATCTTTCATACCAGATGAAAGTACGTAGGCACAGGACGCGATGTCCTGGCGAGCAACCTTTCCCCCGTTTAGACGTAGGAAGTCGAACTACGTTGACTCTGACTTTCCCATTGCACGAGGGAATACGTAGGCCCAGAACACCGTATGTTCTGTCGAGTCCTGTCCTTTTATTTTCTTTTCAGACCAGCCATTAGCGTAGATAGATAACACACCCTTTTACCCATAAACACCAAGCGTGGATCCCATCGAGTACGATGGACGTGAGGGGTGCTAATACCTTCCCCTTGCGTAACCGACTCCCGAATCCAGGTTTTGGTTGCGATGACCATACCTTTTCCCGTCTTTGCGAGGTTTACTTCGAGCGTTTCCTTTCCCGCTTTGAGGGATAAATAACGCACGGTGGCGACTCTCCTGTCAAGCCGGCGCCGATTTTCGCAGTAGCGACAGCTGGCGACTCTGCTGGGGATTTATAGCATCTAGGGACTTTTCCCATCCCTTATGCTGGGACCGTTTCCCATCCCCTACGCGAGTCAATCCTAGCGCTTGGGTGTTTATTGGTTGGGTGTTGTGCATATTGTGTTTTACTTTTCTGCACTTTACTTTTCTGTACCTTTACCTTTCCGCATTTATTTTCCAGCATTATATTATCATGATTATTGCTGTGGGCAAAGGGAGGTTACTGTGAGTGAAAAGCCGGACCTGGGCTTGAGTACACACCTAGATATAGTTGCGGAGAAGTAGTAGACGAACCTGTCTGCTGAGCAGGCACAGTTCCCTACGAAAATCTGCGCTCAGACGAGATTCTTGCAGAGGTGCTCCTTTCCGGTCCTGAGGATCTGAGGGGAGTCCAGACGTGAGGGTTGTCGACTCTGGGGACCGATCATTTGGAAGTCAGCTAAGTGAGGCCTCTTCATGATTTGATGATGCCACTCCTTCTGGGAATCGTATCGTCACTCATGAAAGTCTGTGACGCTGATGACCGCATAGGATGTCGTACCTTTGTCCGTGGATTAGGTCTATCCTACCTGTGAGAGGGACTGGGTTATTGCAGGAAAATTGGCCTTCAGAAACCATGATTCAGTAGTTGTCAGATGGTGTTCTTGATTAATCTCCAGGTGTATTGTTTGGATCAGATGGGTTTCTTATCTGAGGTTGATGTTATTATCAGATGGTTTTCTCGTCAGATACAGAGGTTCAGATGGTTTTCTTACCAGGGGATTGATATTTTGAGTATCAGATGGTAGTTAGTGGCATGAGATTCTGGTGACCGTGTTGGTTTTCTGTTCTCGATCACAGAGATATTCCTCTTCAGGCTACAGCATAGCCCCTGTGTTCGCAGAGTGCATTATTTATCATATTGCATCATTACATTACCATCTGCATTCAACTAACGTGTGTGTATTGCAGGTACATATTTTCCCTTCCAGTTCTGGTGTTTGTTCCTAGCAAGACATGGAAAACCTGAAGAGAGTATTGCCCTATAAGTTTCCGTCGCCGAATATCAGCCTATTGTTAGAGTTGATTGCTATTGCTAAGAAGAGGGGAATGGGTGACTTCAGAAAGAGATATGGGAGGATTCTGACCTACGTTTATCAGCCATCTGCCTACGAGACCAGCGGCATCTATACTCTGTTACAGTTCTACGACGCGGAGCTCAGGTGTTTTGTATTTCCCGACTTTGTTTTGGCTCCTACCCTGGAGGAGTATTCTGCACTTCTGGATATACCGATCCGTGAGCAGATGCCTTTTTATCGTACGGACGCTGAGCCTAAGCTGGCTGAGCTTTCTGCCATCCTGTGCTTGAAAGAGTCTGAGCTGTCTGGGAAGATGATCAGAAGAGGAGACGTATGGGGATTTCCGTTGGATGTCTTAGTGGAGAAGGCTCGAGAATACGCCCAGAAGGGTAGCTGGGATGTTTTTGACGTTATCCTTGCTGTATGTGTTTATGACATCGTGTTGTTCCCGAACATTCCTGATTTTGTTGATTCTGATGCCTTCTATATTTTGGATGCGAAGAACCCAGTCCCTACTTTGCTGGGGGATATCCACCATTCAACTCATTATCAGAATGAAAAGCGACGAGGAAGGAATGTGTCTTGCTGTGTACCTCTCCTATGCAGGTGGTTCACCAGTCATATGCCTAAGTCAGGCCCGTTTGTCACCTCTATCAATTCTCTAGGATGGCCCGAGCGCTTAATGGGATTGACTGCTGAGAACGTGGTATGGGTCAATAAAGAGGTATTTGGAGCTGAAGTCATACTCAAAGGCGAAGGATTCCCGAATGTTCCGTTAGTGGGAAGGAAAGGGTGTGTCAACTATAACCCTTCCTTATTGATCAAGCAATTTGGATATATACCTCAAGGAGCGCCAAAGCCCGAGGAGATACAGGAATCTCTGTATCTCACCGGGGCAATAGGGAAAGAAATGCTGACCAAGCTCGAGAAGGCATGGAAAAACTTGCACAAGAGAGGGAAGCTTTCAGGTAGCAGAGGGGATACTCGAGTTCCTAGCCCATATATGGAATGGATTCGTGAGCGAGCTGTGAAGTTCCTTATGCCGTATCCAGCGGTTCAGCCATTGCATCCTCCGGTAGAGGAACCTACCACTGTGGACATTCAGGTTTACAAGCAGTTGATGGCGGAGAAAGAAGAGCTAGCCAGGGCTAAAGAGGCTTTAGAGCAGGAGAATGCCCAGCTTCGGCATGAAAAGATTGAAACAGGATATATTTCTAAGCAACAGGCTGAAACTCTGAAACATCTGAAGACTACGCTATTGGAATTGACTGAAACCAAGAAGCGTCTAGAGTTAGATGTAGACTCAGTTAGTAGTGTGTTGGCCACCAAGAAGCAAGAGCTGGAAAGGGCCTACACGAAACTAGCCAAGTTCAGAGAACACTGGGATCTCACTATGACCAAGCGCAAGGAGCGAGAAGAAGAGCTGAAGACACAGGTTGCTCAGTTAGAAGAACAGGTCAAAGTGAAGAACGAAGAGCTTGAAGAAGAAGCCTGTCGCCGATACGAGGCCGAGCGCAAGTTGACAGATGCCATGAAGAATTTGGAAGACTTTCAGCATAGAGCAGATGCCAAGAGACCCAAACCTGGGGGCGGTGCCAATGATAAGGCTTGGGAAGACTTTGTCAGAGACATCCAGGGGACGGTCAGGAAGAGGGATCGACTGATAGAAGGTTTGATTCACCAACCAGATCATGCAGAGACAAAGAAGATGGTCGAAGACTTCCGCAACCGTGCCCGTACTTGATTTCTCTCTTGTATTCTGTATGTTGAGATCACCACCAGGCATGTTGGCTGGGATCCTCCTTATCATATCAGCTGTATGGAGCATAGTTATGCAACTTCTTGACAAGACTGTTATTCTAATCAATATATGAGGGATTTTCCAAATATTGTCTCTATGGTTTATCTCGTCTTGCTACCACTGACACTGGAATTGGAGGGAAAATATCTCCAATGCACACATGCACGTTAGCATTTTTGTATTTCTGTTTGCATAAATCATACTGCATAGCATTTCTCTAGCAGGTCAGAGCACTTATCCAGCCTTTGTTTTCACCAGAAAGTGATTCTCGGGGAATTGTTTGAGGCAAGAGTGGAATGTTGAAGACAACCAAGGGGCTGAAGCGGATTTGAGCAGAATCAAGCAGCATAGTCGGTTACAGGTAATTGGTGGCTATGTCTGAAGGCAATTTCCAGGCTCCTAACACTTTGGCAAGGTTCGCCACGGCGCCCAACCATCAGTATGATTCTATGGAAGGCTTCCCGCAAGCAAACAATCTTACTGCAGCCCAAGTTGTGCAGCCTGCTGTTGAGAACAGAGATCGGCATGAGCAGTTTCTTGCCCGAAATGAACGCTATCCTCCTGTTAACAATCAATGTGTTGCTTTCCCTGTGATGAATTACCGGAGAGATATTCCAGTGGCCGGGTTAGTAGATCCAAGAGCACTTGACGATGGTAGAAGAGTCCGAGTGTTGGAAGAGCAAATGAAAGCCTTGGAAGCGAAAGATGCCGTTAACCTGGATGCTGTAGCCATGTGCTTGGTCCCTGACCTCGTGTTGCCGCACAAGTTCAAAGTGCCGGAATTTGAAAAATACAGGGGAGATAGCTGTCCAAAGTTGCATTTGATGATGTTCTGTCGGAGGATGACTTCGTTTGTGCGAAATGACAAATTGATGATCCATTGCTTTCAGTATAGCCTGACCGGGGCATTGTTGAGATGGTATGTGCAATTAGAGAGTAATCAGATTCGATCATGGGTGGATTTAGCCAGAGCTTTCATGAAGCAGTACGATTACAACTTGGATTTGACTCCTAGTCTCGTAGATCTGCAAGAATTGTCTCAAGCGGAGAATGAATCATTCAGAGCGTATTTGCGAAGATGGAAGGAATTGGCTGCTAGTGTTCGACCACCGCTTCCGGAAAGAGAACTGGTTGACATCTTCTTGGGTACCCTGAAAGGCCATTATTTTGACAAATTGTTCAGTTGCACAAACTTTGTGGGCCTGATGAGGCTGGGAGAGATTGTTGAGCGAGGACTCAGGAGTGGAAAGTTTCGAGGTGTTCCTCACGTCCCAGTTAATAAGATTGAGTCAGTTGTCAGTTCTCAAGAAGAGTGGGAAGGAGATGACGCCACCTCAGAATCTCTAGCATCTCAGGATCAGTTTTCAGACGCTTCAAGTCAACGATCATCCTATCGCCGATCGCGTCAGCATGCTCCACGAAGACCAAGGAAGCCTGAAAGGCAGTTTACTCAGCTACCGGTGTCGTACAGTCAGCTGTTGCCAGATCTGGTCAAAAGTGGATTGATAGTGCCGAAAGAGACTAAGCCGGTGATTCCCCCGTATCCTCCAGGTTTTGATGCCAGCGCCCGCTGTGAGTACCATGTTGGGGCACAGGGGCATCCAACCAATGATTGTAAGGTGCTTAGAAGTCAGATTCAGGATCTGTTAGACTCTAGCCGTATTTGCATCACTCCTCAGGGTTGTGTTCAGATTAATGATTTTCCATCCTCCAGTTGCGCGGGTTCGTCAGTTAATGTCATGGAAGACTCCACAGGAAGTGTGTGCTCTGAAGATTGTCAATCAGAAAGTTCAGTTGAATATGGGGGAAGTTTCTAGAGGTTTCTATGCCGGGTGTCGCATCTGTTTTCTCTGCCTAACCCGTTTAGCTTTTGTGCATCAGTATTTGTCGACCACCACCAGAATTGTTGGCTGGGGTCATTGTATTCGTACTCATTTGTGCTTACCTGCTGATTTTGTTGGTTGTACATATGTGGGAGATGTTTGTCCGTATGCTTATAGCTTGAGTTTCTCTTTGTCTCGTTATGAATGTGTGTTTGCTTTCTACGTTGCATTATCATTTAGCAGGTATATCAGAACCGTGGGCCTTATTTCCTCATCGTCCCAGTTTATTGCAGGAACTCCTTCAGAGAGATGCAACAGAATCAGTTTGAATTGATTGAAGTCCGAAGCCAGCTGGGGCAGATGATGAAAGACATGCAAGAGATGCGTCTAGAGCAGAAGATTCTCAAAGAGGAGAACAGTCAGCTAAAGACCCAAATGAGCTTGATCATGGAAGTAGTCAAGAATGTGCTTAGAAAAGAGGACGATCAGCTATTTGAAGCCGCAATGAAGAAGCTCGCGCCACCTGTGCATGTGGAACCTGAGCAGCAGCAACAGAGGATACATCCGGCTCAGCGGAAGATCCAGGAAGGGAAGCCAAGGAGAATATTTGAGGCACCACCTATGACCTATGCTGAGCTCTTGCAGATCTTATTGAGGTTTAATCTGGTTGAGAAAAGAACGTTGACACCACCAACGAGAGTGTTTCCTCAAGGGTACGATGCCAGTAAGCAATGTGAATTTCATTCCGGGGCATTCAGACATGACATCGAGGGTTGTCATGCTTTCAAGCACAATGTTCAAGACCTGATTGACTCGCACGATATTGAATTCACGCCGAGCGGCGTAGCTGTGCATATTGCTCCTGTCTCAGTCAATGCTAAGATGACAGATGTTTCTAAGGCTGCAGTGGGTCAGAAGCGTATCCTGGACTCCATGGTGTCAGAATCTCCAGGCCCACAACTGTTGCCTATTCCTGGGGCAGATCTAAGAAAGAAAATGGTTAAGCATAAGGAGAGCGTTAATCAGTACATTGAAGGTCAAGAAACTGATGTTGCATTTGATACAAAGGGTGTTCAAGGGTCGACCCGATACCGGCAACAGCAGCCTCAGCAGGGGGCACAGCAAGCTCAACGAAGATTCCAGGGTGGTAAACCGAGAAGAGTGTTCGAGAAGCCTCCCTCAACATATGCCGATTTGTTGCAGACATTGTCGGGATTGAATCTGGTAGAGAAAAGAACTCTGGCACCAATAACGGGAACTCCCCCGTTTGGTTATGATGCAAGCAAGCACTGTGAGTTTCATTCTGGAGCCCCGGGTCACGATATAGAAGGTTGCCACGCTTTTAAGCACAAAGTGCAGGATCTGCTTGATAGTGCAGCAATCAGCTTCGGGCCAAGAGGTTAAGTCGTTGAAAGCAGATCAAGGCAGCATCAAATTGCCTCTAATAAAGATAGCTGGTTCAGCAGCAGGGCAGATGTGAAAGCCCGGTTCTCAGAAGCTAGCATATTTTCTTTGTTTTAGCTTGTCATTTCTTTATATTTGTAGTTGCTTTCCTGTTTGAATTCGTAAGCTTGTTTGTAAAACTTGTTGTTTTCATTCAAATTGATGATAATGAAATAAATATGCATGTTTTGATTAAATCCATTCGTGTTCACTAACTGTTTTGCAAATATCCAACGCTTGGTTAAGAAGAATTTGGGGAGGATGACGAAAATGACCGACATGCAACTACCGATATTGTATGCTTTTGAAATAAACCTGCTGATGATGTACAGGCATTGTTTCAAATCCCTAAACACCGGAGATATAAGGAAGATAATCCCTTGTTAACCCCTTTGAGCCTTGTAGTAGGAGTTCTTTCTGAAAACGAAAAACCCTCAATCTTAACCTGGGGCAGGGTAGGTGTTAGCTAATTTGACCGAGCGTCCAAATTGCAAAAGGAGTGTCCGTTCGAGGATCAATCACGTCCCTAGAGGTCGTGCCTAAAAAAAAAAAAAAAAAAAACCACAATGGTTCAATCAAGAGTGGGACAGCCACATCACTTCCCAAAGATTCAGGCAACCAGTGTCACACGACTTGTTCGAAAGAAAAAATGAAAAAGAAATCAAAAGCCCGCTAAGTCAAGAAAACTTCAAAACAAATGACTTAGGCAAAAAATGAGGGCATCCCGCTGGACGTAAAGAATCAAAAGAAACTCAAAAGGAGTCAGTCCAGGCAAAAGTTAGGGATATGAAAAGAAAAAGATGAAAAGGATCAAAAGAAAAATCCTCGATGGAAATACGAGTCGTGTGACCTCAAGTGTCAAAGATGAAAAGTGAGTGGCTGTCACTCCAAAATCCAAAAGTTTCTCGAACTATCATTCCTATTTTTTTTCAGCCTCTGAGAGGTGAGCGCTAAGGTTGAATTAGCTGAACGTAGGATGGGAGAACATCAAGGAGAATGGGTGGGTTAAAATAAACTTTGAGCCTTTATCCTTTCTTTCAAAACCATGAACCTGACCACATTACAACCTTCAAAAGTCCTAATTGAAGCAGGTTGTTTCGAAAGCATACTCCGGTAAATGTCGCGTCGATTCTGACTCCTAAAAAGGTTCCTCTTACCATGTTGACACTACTGTTGACAAATGTTTTGTGCATTATGCTATAAACTGTTTTTCCTTTTCCCAGTGAACAGATTGGATGTCAAAGCTGTCATATGTGTTGCATTAATACATCTTTTATGCATAACAACTTGTTTTACTTGCGAGTAAGCGCTGGACAGCAGGAAAGTTTCCTACAGTGGAAAGTATGGTCAAGATAGAATACAGAACGCCCAAATGATTCCGAGAGCAGGGGCAAGCTTTTATTGTGATCCCCAGTCAGGTCAGCCTTTCGAAGACAGTTATTCTGGGGCAATCAGGTTGAGATTCGGTGAATACGGCGTAGCCAAGGGCACTACTCTGAATCAGATAATCAGGGGCAAGGTCATTGCAGTCAGGGGCAGACCATCTTAAGCACGACGAAGTTATTCGAGGAAGCATTTGAGGTGAAGTATCTCTCAGAAGATCAGAGCGCTGAGGCATGTTATATCAGACCATCAGGGCTCAGATTTGCAAATCTCCTTTCAAGGGTTATCCCCACAGATGTCCTGTAAGCTGGGGCATATCAGAAGAGAAAGGATTGGTCTTTTCCGTATCAGCAGGGCCATTCAGAGTTATTCGAGCAGATACAGTCGATTTTCGAGAGCGAGATGAATGCGGGAAGTCGTTTCATTATCCCTTGACTCTTCACTAAAAGGCTGCGTATTCATGAAGATTGTTTTCCAGCGTCAGTTGTACCTGACCCATCACGGACAGCCTAAGAGTTCAAATCCATGTTTGCGATTACTGTGAAGCCCATCCGTGTTGGCGTATCAATTTCCAGATTCGAGCTTCATCATAGCGCAGGAGGACTCCCTCCATTTTCTCCAGCAAAGACCAATTTGTCATTGGTATGGGCAAGCTATCCCTAGAGGAGTCTAATCATATCCAGCACGTTTGCTATTTCACAGCGGAGTTACATTCCCTAGCAGGATATTACTTCGTCGAGGTATTCGGTTAAGTTCCCAATATCCCCAGCAGAGTTGATTTCACTCTCCCAGCATTTATTTTGCTAGGACGATTCAGTGATATCCGGGTTATCCCCAGCAGAGTTGGCCTCGCCTTCAACATTTATTTTGCTGAAGTGGTTTTCTGTATCTGGCTCTCTCCGGCAGCTCAAGCCTGCATTAGCATATTGCATGCATCATATTTGCATCATACTTGCATATCATGGTCAAAATGCGTAGCATTTCTATCCAGAATGGAGCATTACGCTGTAGAAAGATTAAAGCATTTGCATATGCATACGAAGCATAAGTCAGGTTTTCTATCAGCCTCATATGGCGCGTGAATTACTCTGTGATCAGTTCAGGGACATTTATCCAGCAGCAGTATTCAGACAGTTCAGCAGTTTATTTGTATCTCAAATCAGACAACGATTATGCTTTGATCAAGCAGTCATCTGATGTCGACAGACTTTTCTTCCCGTCAATTCATATTGACGATGTGTTCCTCCAATAAATGGATTTCTCCGTCTATCATTAGACGTCTTGAGTACGAATGTGGTTTTCTTTCCGTCTATCCATAGACGATGTGAAGTTGCGGGTGATCACAGTAGGGCTTCAAGAAGGGGTTTCCCCAGGAGGTGGTTTCCTTACCGTCTATCAGTAGACGATGTGAAGTTTTGATGGATTTTCAATAAGGTTCAAAACAGGGTTTCTCCAGCAAGTGGCTTTTCTTTCCGTCTATCAGTAGACGATGTGAAGTTTGGTTACTGTCCAGCGGGTTTCTTATTGCCAGATCATACATATGATGAGGTGTTTCCCCAGCGAGTCTTCTCCGGCTACCCTTGGTTGTTGAGGGGTTTCAAAATGATTTTGGATATTGGTTCTCTTTTTGGTTATTGGATATGATGACGTTTAAGAGGGACTTTTCTGACCATCAATCCTTATTGATGTCGATGCTCTTCGAAGAATGATTAGTTTTCGTGATTGTCGATTCTTATTGACGACATGGTTCCTTAAAAGGTGGTTTTCTTCCCGTCAGTCCATACTGACGATGTGGCCCCTTCAAGGATGTTGATCTTTCCATCAACTCCCGTAGACAGAAGGATTCTGAAATTCAAAGGATGGTGTTGAATCGCGTTATGGTGTCTTTCCGTCTATCCTTAGACGATGTGAATTCGGAGAATTATTTCTTCCCGTCTATCTTTAGACGATGTGAGTATGGAGATGCTGGTGACTTCCCGTCTATCCTTAGACGATGAGAATATTGATTTGTTCATCGATCAGGATGATCCCGTCTACCCTTAGACGATGTGAATTGATTTGTTTCATCAATCAGGAGGATCCCGTCTATCCTTAGACGATGTGAATTCGGAGAATTATTTCTTCCCGTCTATCTTTAGACGATGTGAGTATGCGATCAGGCTTTGTTCCCGTCTACCCGTAGACGATGAGAATATTGATTTGTTCATCGATCAGGATGATGCCGTCTACCCTTAGACGATGTGAATATGGAGATTATGGTGTCTTTCCGTCTACCCTTAGACGATGTGAATTGATTTGTTTCATCAATCAGGATGATGCCGTCTATCCTTAGACGATGTGAGTATGGAGATTAAGAATTTCTTCCCGTCTACCCTTAGACGATGAGAATATTGATTTGTTCATCGATCAGGATGATCCCGTCTACCCTTAGACGATGTGAATTGATTTGTTTCATCAATCAGGAGGATCCCGTCTATCCTTAGACGATGTGAATTCGGAGAATTATTTCTTCCCGTCTATCTTTAGACGATGTGAGTATGCGATCAGGCTTTGTTCCCGTCTACCCGTAGACGATGAGAATATTGATTTGTTCATCGATCAGGATGATGCCGTCTACCCTTAGACGATGTGAATATGGAGATTAGGGTGTCTTTCCGTCTATCAGTAGACGATGTGAATTTGGAGATTAATGTTGTTTTTCCGTCTATCATTAGACGACGTGAGTATTCAATCAGGGTGTCTTCCCGTCCATCTTTGGGCGATGTGAGTATATTTCTCTTCCTGCCTAGCAGTAGGCAATGTGAAAGGATCAGGTATTTTGTTGCCGCCCTTAGGGTTTGTTATATGGGGTATCACAAGCAACGGGTATTCAATCAGGAGTTCTTTATCAGATGATTAATCAGTTTGGTGCCGCAATAACTGGACTCGGTTTTCTGGACTTTATTCCCCAAGCGGTTTACAGTATATGCTCGCGGTTGGCAAATTTTCGGGTTTTATTTGTATTCAACCGTCTCGTACCTTTGAATGTTTGAAGGCTGAGCGCTCTCCAAACCCTTCAGGTCCAAGTCGCTTGAATAGGGGCAGCTGTTGCACCCTAAAATTTGACCAACCGATTCTCCTATCTGACTCATGGTTTAATTTCATGATTTTTGTGCACAAGCGGAGGATATCAGAGTTTACAGCTTGATTTTTGTCTATCAGATATGGCAGACCCAGTCTAGATCACCAGGGTTTCATTTTCGGGAAATTGCGCGCTCTTCAGTGATTTTTAGCTTGCACAGTAATTTTGGGGATATTCTGATGCCCGGGGATCTCTGTTCGATTCGATCTGGTCTCGTGTGCGCTTTTATGGCGGTCATTTGCATTCATCTGCATTTTTAGGATTTTTTATAGACTTTTGTGAATTTTTAATAGGCTTTATAGATTTTTCTGGAATTTAAATAGGTTTATAGAATATTTTAATAGCTTAATCCTCTTTTTAGAATTTTATAGAATACTTTAAATAGATTTTAATCATTTGTAGAATTTTTAATAGAATTTAGATAGCTTTTATCATTTTTAGAATATTAGTGAATTTTCTTAGCATATTAAATAGAATGATAAAAATTAGGATTAATAGGTTTAATTGTTTTTTAAAAATCATTTTTAGAATTTTCTATAGATTTTAAAATAGGTTTAATTGTGTTTAGATAATATAGAAAATAATATAGTTTTTTCTTTTATTAATGATAGATTTTAATTGATATTAAATGATATTAGGATTTTAATAGAGAATTAGTAGAATTTTAGAGTTAATTAGATCTTAATTGATTTTTAGATTTAATTAGGATAATATAGAATTAATTAGACTTTTAATCATTTTTTAGAGTTTAATTAGGTTAACTGAATTTTAGAGTTAATTAGATCTTAATTGATTTTTAGGTTTAATTAGGATAATATGAGTTTTAATCATTTTTTAGAGTTGATTAGGAAATTAGTTAATTAGGTGTTAATTGTTTTGATTAGATATAATTAGGTTTAATTGTTGTTTATTTTAATTCAGTTTTTTACAGATTTTTTTTGGTCATTTTCGTGGGCCAGAGTCCAGTTTTTGAGGCCCAATTCTCAGTCATTGTTGCAATTCAGAAGCCCAGCAAAGGTCCAAGTCTTTCCAGCATAGTCCAGCAGACTCCAGGAGCTTCTAGAAGGTGCCACGCGTTTTCAGTGGTATAAAGGCACGCCACGTGTGGAAAGGAGAGGAGGTCCACGTTACGCACACTCAGACTCACACGCGTTCACTCTCATTCTCTCTCCGAGGACACGCGGCGTGCATGCAATCACGCCACCACACTCAGACTCCCCCAATCCTGTGCCACTTGTCTTCCCCTCACCTCCTCACCGGAAACTCCCCTGACCGGCATGCAAGTCCGGTGAACCCCCACCGCCGGCAACCCCAACCAACTCCGGCCACCACCTGAACCACCAGAAAACCCAGAATCCTCCTATCTTCATCTTCTTGCTATCACCAACCGCCGCGCCTGAATCACTCCGGCCACCATCAAACCCAGAAAAACGCCAGAAATTTCCAGATCTAGCCACTGATTCATCCAACCATCTTCACATAATCTTCATCCACCTCCACCACGTTTTCCAGATCGTTCGCAGAATCATCACCATCTTCATTTTTTCCAGGAGTTCGTTCAAGATTCAACAAAACACAGAAACCTTCATCATATTCGTTAGCTTCTTCAAGGAATTCCCAGAAATTTCATCAACAAATTCAAGAACACCGTCGTCTGCTAAGAGTTTGTCCCCAGGTTTTCCAGATCGTGAAATTTTCCAGAAATTACTCAGAACTTCATCATAGCGTCAGCAACCTTCTTCAACAACGCGCGCCTGATACATAATAGATCTTCAAAGATCCCTTGTTCCCCTCGCGTTAAACCAGGTTTGCCTTCTCTCTGTTAGATCTTCATTGCAATTAGGGCGAAATAATTGGTTAGGGTTTGAGGTTTGATTTGTGTTGAATATGAGAGGGTGCTGACGGTGAGATTTTGTGCTGATTCATTTGAGTGTGGTGAGATGTGTGAAGTCTGGTTGAGGTTTGTTGTTTTCTGGGAATGGATTGGGAGAGGGGGGCGAGTTGCAGAGAGAGCGTGAGGGAGAGGATGAAGACGAGGGAACGGCTAGGTTGAGAGTGAACAGTGTTAGGGTTTGGGGAGAGGAACTGAGTTTTGTTCAGCAGGTGATTGGATTAGGGTTAGAATGTTGGGCTAAGCCCAAATGCGTATTACTGAACGCTGCCCCATTATTGCTTGTCCCACCCCCCTTAGCGTATGAGAGACAGAGTAATCAGTTTGGGCCTTAGGCCCTAATTACTAACGGCACCCCCTCGTTTAAGCCCATGGTAGATAATAACTGAAATTCGTTGCTGACTGCACCCCCCATATGTTTTTTTCTGATTGTTTGGTTTCTAAACCTGGGCCCTGCGCCCAAATGCTAGTTGCACCCCCACCTTCAGGGCCCAGCTAGAAATAACTCATAAGTGTTGCTGTTTGAACCCCCATTTCATTTTCTTTTATTTTTGTTTTTTCTTTTATATTTTCATATTAAATAAATCATAATAAAATGAAAATAGGTTATTTTTTTTTTATTCTTCTTTTTTCAGCCATTTCATGAAAATGTTAAGAAAATTAAATAAAAATAAAAATGACATGTTATTTTTGTTTGATTATATTTTGGTATATTTTCCATTTAATTGATTTCTTTTATTTTTTTAATGCATGCATATCATTAGAAAATTCATAAAAAATGGTAGATTTAGTCAAATAATTCCGTTCTTTTTTCTGTAGACTCGTAATTCAGTGTAGAATTTTATAGCATAAAAACATTAGCTTAATCATGCATTTTCATTGTAATTGCATTTTTTCACTGTTATTAATGTTGAATAATTGGTTTGTGGATATGCCTGTGTTGCTGATTTTAGTTTTTTCATCTGGTGTTGAATTTTGTTCTGATTTTTCAGTATGTTATCCTAGAGCCATGTAGGTTTCCCATTAGATTTTTGATAGATTTTCATAGGATGTTCTGATATGATTTGTCTGAGCCTGAAGATAGGAGAAGTCTTGATGACTTCTGACTGTGAAGTTCAACTGTGGTTGAACTCCAGAGATAGTCTCTTGTGGTTTGTTGGCCTGTGGGCTTCTTCTCAAGGTGGGAGCTGATGGAGGTCCTGTTGGAGCTTGCAAAGTTGCAGTGGATTGAGGCTTAGTCTAGGAGCTTGTTGTCTGTTTGTGAGGTTCGAGATCCTGAAGTTTGAAGGGAGTTTATGGTACTTTCCTGAGGAAGGCACTGTGAATGACTTTCATTCTTTCTTCTCACCTCTTTCGTAAGTATCCAATGATGTTGGAGCCAACTTGTGAGTTTAATTCCTCCTGAGGAGGAATGTAAACTGATCACATGTTGTTGAGCCACATGGGATACGATTCCTAAGTGGAAGTCTCCTAGTACTTTCCTGAGGAAGGTCCTATGGGTCTATTCACTTAGTTCCATTAGTTTATCTAGGATTTCTTAAGTATCCAGTGATGTTGGAGCCAACTTGTGAGTTTAATTTCTCCTGAGGAGGAATGTAAACTGATCACAGTTGTTGAGCCACGTAGGATACGATTCCTAAGTGTCAGCCTCCTAGTACTTTCCTGAGGAAGGTCCTATGAGCCTGCTCACTTAGTTCCCTTAGTGCATATAGGTTTTTCTCAAATATCCAGTGATGCCGGAGCCTTCATGTGAGTTTAATTTCTCCTGAGGAGGAATGTAAACTGATCACAGTTGTCGAGCCGCATAGGATATGACTCCTGAGTAGTAACCTCCTGGTACTTTCCTGAGGAAAGTACTATGGGCTTGTCTGCTTAGCTTCCTTTCTCTGGTAAGCTTGTTCTGAAGCTTGGAGACTGGGATTGATTCCTTTTGCTTAGGATTTGATTAGATTGTTGCTTAGATCTTTTGCTTAGGGTATTGTATAGAGTTCTGTTTAGAGATAGATTAAGAGTTGTCTCAGGTTTGTTAGGGGCCTTGCCCAGGAGTAGCTTCTTGTTTTATAGGTGGAGGCCCTGCTCAGGGTTAGTCTCTTTGTATCGTTTGACTTGTGTGATGTTATGTTGCATTAGACCTAGGTGTTCATCTAGATAGTTCTGAATAGGTGCATCTTAGAAGTAGACTTTGAGTGCATGAGAAGTTGAGGCGGTCCTCCTTCTGCTTGTTTGTTATTGAGTGGCTTTGCTTGTTGGTATTTGGTAGAGCTGAGCTCCCTTGCCTTTGTGGTTTGTGGCCTTTGCGCCTTGTTTGTTTAGTTGTTGCATTCATGCATATCTTCAGTATTTCTTTACTTTGCAGTTTCTTGTTTGTGGTTTAGTCCTGTTGCCATGATCCCTTAGGAGCTCTGACTTCTCCGTTGCGGAGTTGTTATGATAGACATTAGGACGGTCAACCAGGTGTGATAGTAGTAGGTAGATTCCCCTGTTTCTCAGTTATAGTTCTAGGGTTTCCCTTTCCTTTCTGTAGGAGTGTTTGAGTAGCTTGACCCGTAGTTAGCTGAACTACAGCTGCTCTGATTCTTCGTTCCAGACGAAGATATGTAGGCATAGGATGCGATATCCTAGCGAGCACACTAACAACTAACCTTTGTTCTCTCGCGGCTGTGCGATCGAGACTTTCCCGCTAACGACTAATTGTTCCCCTTTCTCTTGCCCGAGTGCATTTGAGACCAGATTGTATTTGTAGGTTCCCGAACCTTTAGGACCAGTTTGTTTTCTCACTGCTGTGTGAGAGCCCCTGTTTACCCGTAGTTAGCCGAACTACGTTTGCTCTGATCTTTCATACCAGATGAAAGTACGTAGGCACAGGACGCGATGTCCTGGCGAGCAACCTTTCCCCCGTTTAGACGTAGGAAGTCGAACTACGTTGACTCTGACTTTCCCATTGCACGAGGGAATACGTAGGCCCAGAACACCGTATGTTCTGTCGAGTCCTGTCCTTTTATTTTCTTTTCAGACCAGCCATTAGCGTAGATAGATAACACACCCTTTTACCCATAAACACCAAGCGTGGATCCCATCGAGTACGATGGACGTGAGGGGTGCTAATACCTTCCCCTTGCGTAACCGACTCCCGAATCCAGGTTTTGGTTGCGATGACCATACCTTTTCCCGTCTTTGCGAGGTTTACTTCGAGCGTTTCCTTTCCCGCTTTGAGGGATAAATAACGCACGGTGGCGACTCTCCTGTCAAGCCGGCGCCGATTTTCGCAGTAGCGACAGTGTGGTCTTGATACTCGTCTTTCAATACGAAGACGCCTCGTTCGCCACACCTTTTTATAACAAAAACTTTGAGATAACGAATTGGGTACTACCCGTAGGGGTTACTATCCGAGGACCTGTCTCGCCCCCTAAAAAACGATCCAATCAATCAAACGTGACTCCTTGCCCCGCGTGGCGAAAACTAATCAATCTTTCAAAAAGGATATGTTACGTCCGTTCTACCGCAAACAGGTAACGCCTAAGTCTCCAACGAGCGAGCAGCGAAACACCTAACTGCTAGAATGCGCACGATAGCATCATCCATAAAAAACATCAACAAACCGTAGGCCGAACTACGGCTGCTCTGATTCTTTATTTTCTCAAGTAAAGATACGTAGGCACAAGGGCCACAATCCTTGCCGAGCACATATTCCCCCCATATCTGTAGTTCTCCGAACTACGTTGTCTCTGACTTTCTCACATCTATTGAGAATACGTAGGCCTAGGACCGCGAGGTCCTACCGAGTCCTTTCTATCTTCTTCCTTGTTGCCTCCTTTCTTGGTTTCTAAACCCTCTTTCTTTACCCGTTGGAACACTTATTATAGCATAATATTTTAGCAAATAAATTCGCACATCGACAAACAAAAGGTTCCCATCGAGTACGATGGATGCGAGGGGTGCTAATACCTTCCCTTCGCATAACCGGCTTCCGAACCCATTCTTGGTCGCGAGACCATCTTATCCATTTCTTTCTTAAGGTTTTCTCGATATTTTCCTTTCCCCTCACGGGATAAATAAAGTTCGGTGGCGACTCTTCTGTCTATCTTTTTCGCCTTCCCGTCGTTGCGCGACGCATTTTTCGAGTAGCGACAGCTGGCGACTCTGCTGGGGAGAAAATCTAGCAAGCCACGCCTATTTTGTTTGTCGCATTTGTGCTTTATTTGTTTTGCTATTTATTTTATGGTTATGTTTCTTTCTAACTTGTTGGGTTCATTTGGTTTGGTTTGTGAGGATAAAGCTTTCTACCCGAGCTTTCGAGCATACACACTAAGTTAGGAGGTGGATTCTTTCTGATTTGCGAGACTTAGGACTCGTTGAGTTGGATTGAATCTCACCGCTCAGAGGAGACTCCGTTGGAATAATTATGTCTTACGTGTAGTCGTAATGACGTTCTTATCTTCAACTTGAGAGTCCGCGATTCTGAGGACCTTTTGTAGAACCTTATTCCAAAGGTTGCTAAAACATAACTCTGTGTTCATCCTTTTGAAGGGATTACCGTCTTACGAGTAGTCGTTATGATGGGAAACTTTTGAGGGTTAGTGCATGGGACTTTGTTTGAAAAGCCTTTGGAATACCCTCTTATAAACCGATAGATTTCCCGCCCGAGGTGAGAGATACCTCGTTGTGCTGTCTTGCAGGAAACTTTGACCTTCATCCTACCCGTTTGTCAGTAGGAACAGTTACAGTAGGATCCTTGTACTAATGTTGTTTGGTCTCAAGGCGAAGCGCTGGTCCGTCACCGTCAACAACACAACAACTTTTGATCCCCTGTTGCATTTGCATATTCATTTGCATTTCTTTGCATGTCTTGCATATTGCATCATTATTCATTTGCATAGAGGTGTTCTAATTTTGTGGGCGTAATTGCTTCATATGGTTTTCCATCCGGCTTGTTCCAGAATTGAAGATCATTCCACCCAAAGGAAACCAACAGAGACGACCATGGAACAAATTCGAGAAGAGTTGAGGGGAATCCGAAGCCAAATGGGACAATTCATGACGGACATGCAAGTTTTGTTCCAGGATCAGAAAGTGCTTAGAGAAGAAGTCCATCAGTTGAAGACTCAGATGGGCCTGATAACAGAAGTCATGAGGAATGTGTTGAGAAAGGAAGGCGATCATGTGCCCGAAGTTGCAGCAGAGATGGCCATCCCACCTTCACATGTGGAACCTCTCCCAAGGCGTGAAGTGCCTCAAAGATACCTTACACAACCTGAGGTTCCGGTATTTCCTCGCCAACAACTACTTCCTGTTTCCCGAGACAATCCTAGGATTATGAGGTATGCTCAAAGGACGAAGCAGTCCGACAGAATGTTCGACCAGATCCCCATGACTTATGCTCAGTTGTTGCAACACTTGCTTCAGCTTCATTTGGTTAAGCTTCGCACTATGGCTCCGTTGACTGGCGAGCCACCACAAGGCTATGATGAAAATGCCCATTGTGATTTCCATTCTGGGGCGCCGGGGCATAATATCGAGAACTGCAAAGCCTTTAAGCACAAGGTTCAGGATTTAATCGATTCAAGAGCATTTGAGTTCATGCCGAGCAATGATCTTATTCCAGAAAATGTGGATGTTCCTATTCTCTCCCCTGAAGTTGCATCAGGTCAGGAGCCGGTCTTGCAATCTGTGACCCTAGAGTCTCCCTGCCCGCAACTATTGCCCGTTCCTAGGCCAAGCCTAAGAATGAAAGTTCCTGAACAAAGGGAGTCCCCTATACCTCAGACTCAGTCTCCCGATGTCTCAACTATTCAGAGTCCACGATCCTTTGGGTCTTTGCATCAGATATCTGTTCCCCGCCAGAGTCAGCAGTCATACTGTCATCAGCCGCGTCAGCACGCCCGACGAAGACCAAGGAAGCCAGAGAGACAGTTCACCCATTTGTCGTTGTCGTACAGTCAGATATTGCCAGACTTGATCACATATGGATTGATAGTGCCGAAAAATACTGATCCAGAGATTCATCCACATACGCCAGGTTCTGATGTCGACGCCCGCTGTGAGTACCATGTTGGGGCGCAGGGGCATTCAACCGAAGACTGTAAGGTGCTAAGAAGCAAGATTCAAACTCTGCTTGACTCCAACATGTTCTCTGTCACACCTCAGGGTACCCAGATCAACGATCTTCCTTCGTCCAGTCATGTGGGTTCGGCAGCTAATGTTATAGAGGGATTCACCGAGAGCGGGTGTTCAGAAGATTGTCAGGATGACTTTGATGAGCAATTCTAAAGATGGCTGGTTCAGCAGCAAGTCAAGACTTGAAAGCCCAGTTCCCCGAAGCTGGCAATCTTTTTATGTCATTGCATTTGTAGTTTCTTTTTTGTTTAAGTGTGAACTTATTTGCAAATTTCATTTGTAAGACGTGTTTGTTTTCGATTGATAATGATAATGAAATGAATATGCATGTTTTGATTAAATCCATTCGTGTTCACTCAATATTGCTTTTCCATTAATGTCAAACGCTTGTTTAAGCGGAATTCCTTGAGGGAGGATGACGAAATTGAAAGACGCGCAAGCTTCCGAATATATGCTTTTGAATAAAATCTCTGCTGATGATGTACAGGCATTGTTTCAAATCCCTAAACACAGGAGATATAAGGATGTTAATCCCTTGTCAACCCCTTTGAGCCTAGTAGTAGGAGTTTCTTTCTGAAAACGAAAAAACCTCAATCTTAACCTGGGGCAGGGTAGGTGTCAGTTAATTTGACCGAGCATCCAAATTGCAGAAGGAGTGTTCCCCGTTCGAGGATCAATCACACCCGTAGAGGTCGTACCTAAAAAGTCGAGAAGTGAGACAGTCACAATCCCTTTCAACAAGTCAGATCAGCCGGTGTCACACGATTTGTTTCGAAAAAGAAAAAGAAAAGAAAAGAAAAAAGGCCCGCTAAGTCGTTAACTTGAAAACAAATGGCTTAGGCAAAAATTAGGCTATCCCGCTGGACTTTGAAATCAGATGATATACTCAAAAGAGTGAGTTCAGGAAAAATAGGGAATGAAATGATGAACAACAAGTCGCGTGACTCCAGGCACCAAAGACGAAGAGCGAGTGACTGTCACTCCAAAAATTTGCGGTTTCCCGAACCATCACTCTAGTCATTTAACCTTTGAGAGGTGAGCGCTTGTGTCGAATTAGCTGAACATAGGATTGGAGAATATTAAGGAGAGTGGGTGGGTTAAAAAAAAAAAAAAAAAACTTTGAGCCTCATATCCTTTCTTTCCAACCGTGAACCCGACCATGTTACAACCTTCAAAAGTCCTAATTGAAGCTGTTTTGTTTCGAGAGCATACTTCGGTAAAGATCGCGTCGAAACTGACTCCTAAAAGGATTCTTCTTACCCTATGGGTATTGATATCGACATTCTGATAAGTGATGCATTCACTAAATGTTACAATTTTTTCTAGTGAACAGACTTGGATTTCAAAACTGTCATATGCATTGCATTAATATTATCTTTTGCAAAACGAATTGCTTTACTCCCGAGAAAGCATTTGACATCAGGAAAGTTTCTACAATGTGAAGTTTGATAGAAATAAGATATAGAGCGTCCGAGTGCTCCTTTGAGCAGGGGCAAGTCACATCAGGTAAACATGAGGGAGTCAATCATTCTAAGATGCAGTTAATCTGGGGCAATTAGGTCGAGATTTGGTAAATCTCTCGAAGTCAAGGGCACTTCTCCAGTTCAGCCAATCAGGGGCAAAATCACTTCAAAGCTGGGACAGATCATCCCAGAAGTACGACAACTATCCTTATCCAGAAAGGAAATTGACTTGAAGCACTTATTCGGGGTTCGAAGCGCTGGGGCAGTTCATATCTAACCATCAGGGTACCGAAATTTCAGGTTTCCTTTCGAGGAAGGTTTTTACAAAAGTCCCACAGGCTGGGGCAAAATCGTAAACAAAGGAGATGTGTTCCTCTCCATATCTTCAGAGCTTATCAGAGTTATAGAAGCAGATTCGGGTTTATTTCCCCAGCAGTAGGGCGAGTACAGTACTGTTATCCCCTCAGAGTCTAGGTCGTTGACTCATTCCTCAAACGGAAGTATGGTTGAAGTTTACTTCTCATTTTCCCCAAGCAGAGATTGATATTGATTCCCTCCTTATCTAAACCCCAGCCAAGTCAGCGGAGTTAATTTCCTTCCCCTCAGAGTGGAACTGACTCAAAAAAAAAAAAATTTGTTTATCTCCATCCCCAGCAGAGATAGTTTGGGATAAGCTCCCAGTAAGTCTTATTCAAAATCCCTAGCAGATAGCGGATTCAATCTCCGACAGAATGAAGCTATTCCTCGGCAATCTGCTGTGTTCCCTCAGTAGAGTTATTCTGGCTAATCATTCATAGCCGATTTCCCCGGTAGAGTGGAGTTGTTGTCTCCAGCCAAGTTGCTTGATCCCCAGAAAAGTTGTAGGCTGATAGGCCATCCGGGACGTCTTCCGCAGCAGAGTTTGATTTGGATCCCCATCGGAGTGGTTTTGTTCTTAACAGGAGCAGTTTTACCCAGAAGTTTTCTCGGAGGCCATCCACGGCTTGCATTCCCCAGCATGAGTTTATTTGCGCTAAGGCGTATCTAGCTCTGACTCAACGGAGTTGGCTCTTTCTCTTTAGCATTTATTTTTCTAAAGTTGGTTCATTTGCATCTACATACCTGCATAGCATCCACCCAAACGCGAAGCATTTCCATTTCGTATGGAGCATTTCGTCATATCCAAACATATGCATGTGAAACATAAGCCAGGTCGTTACCCTTTGTTTCAAATGAATCTCGCAGATGATTAGTATCTTTGCCCGTATGTCGGCTTGACCCCAGCTCATGCTGTTTCCCCAGCAGAGTTATTTTGCGACTATCACCAATGGATGGTCTTAATTTCGTTCGAATCTTGTTGCTCGCTTATATTTAGCGAAGGCTTGGCGGCAAGGTCAAGTGATTCGGTTCTTCAACGGCGATGTTGAGAAGTTTGTTTTGACGGCGATGTCAAGTATTTTGTTTGTTCAACGGCGATGTTGAGAAGTTTGTTTTGACGGCGATGTCAAGTAATTTGTTTATTCAGCGGCGATGTTGAGATGTTTGTTTTGACGGCGATGTCAAGTATTTTGTTTGTTCAACGGCGATGTTGAGAAGTTTGTTTTGACGGCGATGTCAAGTATTTTGTTTGTTCAACGGCGATGTTGAGAAGTTTGTTTTGACGGCGATGTCAAGTAATTTGTTTATTCAGCGGCGAGGTTGAATGTTTGTTTCTGGCGGCGATGTCGGAGTAATTTAATTCTTCAACGGCGATGTTGAGAAGTTTGTTTTTGACGGCGATGTCGGAATAATTTGTTTATTCAGCGGCGAGGTTGGATGTTTGTTTCTGGCGGCGATGTCGGAGTAATTTAATTCTTCAACGGCGATGTTGAGATGTTTGTTTCTGGCGGCGATGTCGGAGTAATTTAATTCTTCAACGGCGATGTTGAGAAGTTTGTTTTTGACGGCGATGTTGGAATAATTTGTTTATTCAGCGGCGAGGTTGGATGTTTGTTTCTGGCGGCGATGTCGGAGTAATTTAATTCTTCAACGGCGATGTTGAGATGTTTGTTTCTGGCGGCGATGTCAAGTATTTATATTCTTCAACGGCGATGTTGGAAGATTTGTTTTGACGGCGATGTCAAGTATTTATATTCTTCAACGGCGATGTTGAGAAGTTTGTTCTGACGGCGATGTTAGATGATTTAGTGTTTCAACGGCGATGTTGAGAGGTCTGTTTTGACGGCGATGTCAAGTATTTATATTCTTCAACGGCGATGTTGAGAAGTTTGTTCTGACGGCGATGTTAGTGTTTCAACGGCGATGTTGAGAAGTTTGTTCTGACGGCGATGTTAGTGTTTCAACGGCGATGTTGGGAAGTCTGTTTTGACGGCGATGTCGGAGTAATTTGTTTATTCAGCGGCGAGGTTGGATGTTTGTTTTTGACGGCGATGTCAGATAATTTGTTTATTCAGCGGCGAGGTTGGATGTTTGTTTCTGGCGGCGATGTCGGAGTGATTTGTTTATTCAGCGGCGAGGTTGGGTATTTATTTTCGGCGGCGAAGTCGAGTGGTTTGATTCTTTAGCAGCGATGCTAGATGTTTGTTCTTGGCGGCGATGTCAGGTAGTTTGGTTCTTCCAACGGCGATGTTGGATTTTGTCTTGACGGCGATGTCGGAGGATCGTATCTTTGGATTCAATATCTGTTTGTATTTAACAGAGGACTGACGGCGAGGTTGGATCTTTTTACCGACTTAATGTCGAGGCCTGACCGTGAGGTCAAATGCTTTTACCGATTATTTTAAGAATTGTTGGCGAAGTCAAAACTGTTGGAAATGACGGCGAAGTCAGAAGATTGTTTTAAGAGAATTGACGGCAAGGTCAGATGTTTACTTGATTTACGACTGACGGAGAAGTCAGAAGACGATTTTAAAGGAAATTTTGACGGCGAAGTCAGAAAATGTTGTAAAAATGACTTTGAAGTCAGAAGACGATTTTAAAGGAAATTTTGACGGCGAAGTCAGAAAATGTTGTAAAAATGACTTTGAAGTCAGAAGATTATTTTGAGGAGCTGACGGCGAGGTCAGACCTTTCATTTAATATGGGTGCCTGGCGGCGATGTCAGAAGTTCGTTTCGCGGTTGTCAAATTTCCGGGTTCTTTGGTATTCAACCGTCTTTTACCTTTGAATGTTTGAAAGTCGTTCACTTTTCAACCCTTCAGGTCCAAGACACTTGAATAGGGGCAGCTGTTGCACCCCAAAATTTGACCAACCTCTTCTTTACTTGGTTTATGTTTCATTTCATTGTTCTAGCATATTGCATTACATAACATTCTACATTTACAGGGGATCAAGTGTTTGTCTGTGCACCACTCAAGAGGAAAATCTTTATTGGTTTCGAGCTCGAGCAAAGGCACTGGTATAAACCATCAGAAGACTGTCAAGGGGTCCATAGGGTTTTATCATTGGTGTGAGCATGAGGTAGAAGTTTGTTGAATACCTCAGAGGTCATGGAGGAGTGGAAATGGTCACTCGGTTCATCTAAACAATGCTTAGGCAAAAAAGGATGAAATTAGGGTTTCAATTTTAATCAGGATAAAACTTGTTATCAGATTGGGAGTGTGAGGTGTGGTTTGGGCATTCAGTGGAAGTTTGATCTAATCTTGATAAAACAAGTGTTTGGTTTCAGTATCATGTTGTCAGGTGGATAATCATCAGAACTCAGGATTGGGTAAAGTGGCAGTGTAGTTATCAGCCTGGGCTAAACTTATATGTTTCATGGTGGAGAATCATATGGAATCTGTCCCCCTCCAGTTAAGATTTTATGCAGCGCATTGTGATTCCTTAAGATCAAAACAGGTTCATTTGGTCCATAATGTTGTCCAAAAAGATTAAAAGTGAGTTTTGTGTTTCGTCACAATTCAAAGGGGGCTTTAAGTTCAAGACTATTTCAACTTTATTTTTTGGTTTCATTGATTCAAGATTATAATCCATTCCATATTTAAGAATGACTCATTTTTGGGTTGAATGTGGTTAACATAGAAACCAAATTTTAATTCATTCATCTCGAGTTGGATTTCAAGTAAGATGGAAATGGTTTTAAGTGTACTCCATTTAAGTTGGTAAATCAAAACTAAGGCACAAATAGCACATTCAAAGTCCATTCCCAATTATGCAAGAATTTGTTTTACAACGGATGCCCATGGACCATAGTATGTTTGTGATGATAAATCAATTTACAAAGGAAAAAATATGAGATACAAATGACATTTGGAAGTACATTGCAATTGCAACTTGTAACAAAAGATCATTACAACAAGTGCCAAGAAATAATAATAAGAAAAGGCTCCAGGGTGATGCTTCACGCTAACTTGCAAGCATGACCAAGCAAGAGACCTTCTACCCATGTGGCATGTGGTTCCCACCTTTCTTCAGCCAGCAAAATCTGTACTACCAAGACTATTTTGCGACAAGACCATTGCCCAAAATGCAGAAAGCTACAACAACAAAGTAGCTGCTTTCTCTATTGTGACCGTGCTACTATTTTCGTGCCTATGTTACACAACATCCGACTACTTTGATGAATAAAATCACCAAAATGTGAAACATGTACCCTGCACAAAAACAGACAAGTCAACTTTGCAAAACCTCAAAAGCCACAACAAAACCGTACCGTCAAGAAAACATGCCGCTTGCAAAGGGTCTTGTTGGACTTTTGCAAGAAGCGAAACAAGAAGTTCCTTCATGGTTAATCCAATATTCCCAGTCTTCAGCACCAGGTGGACGTGGTAGCTCTGGATCTCAACGGTCGCCTTGGAGAGGCAATTACGGTGGGCGCGATTTCCGGACTGCAGCAGAACCTGTAAAGGTGGAGAGTTACAACAACTACAACAGTAGTTACAGTAATTATGGTGATAATGGTTTCAATAATGTTCAAGAACAGGTGCAGAATTACAACTACAACAGTACCTATAGCAACGGAAGAGACCATACTGCCAACACTTATACTGATACCTCTTTAGACATCCAAAACTCTAACAACAATGCCACCTTTGACAGCACTAATACAGAAATTGCTGGTGGATACAATTATCCTGATGTTGGTTTGTGTGAAGGCAGTGATGGCATAAATGGGCCATGTGGGTATGCATCTGTTGTGCCCACTTGATGGGACTGACTTGGCTAGTGTCTTGCTCGTTGCATCCTTTTTGCTATTGATTTTGATGGATAAGGTAACCATGCATTCAGTAATGCCGAAGAGCAATTAGCTAGAGATCCCTAACTTTAAGATAGTTCAAAATCTGCTGCAAACCAGACAAACCTCTACACAACTTCAGATCCCCAAACCTGCTACACTCAACATCCACACCAGACCAACTCTGTTACAATCAGCTAAAAACCCTCCAATAACCACCACAAAGAAATACCCCGACTATTTGTCAAATTCTTGGGACTACCTACTAAATGATCCAAAACAGTGGCTGGATTTCCGTGACAGCAAACGCAGTGGATTGGTGAGTCCAAGGTACCCTGACTTCAAGCGCAAGGATGGCAGCGTTCCCATCTGGATTGACAAGGCTCCAGAGTGGGTTCTGTCTAAACTAGAAGAACTGGAATTTGACGTTCCAGCTGTTAAATCCAAACAAGCAAAGGACAGTAAAGGTGATGAGTCCTGGAATGATTTGTTGCAAAATCCAGCTAAATGGTGGGATAATAGATTAGACAAGAGGAATCCAAGAGGTCCAGATTTCAAACACAAAGATACTGGTGTAGGGCTGTGGCTTAATGATTCACCAAGTTGGGTGTTACCAAAATTGCCACCCGTGAAGCCTAAACAAGAAAGTGCTCAAACTAGCTGAAAACAAACACCAGTTTCAAGAGCATTATAAAAAGAAGCGGAAACTGAAGTCTTTTGTGAAGTTGGATACATCTTTTTTGCCAGTTCTCTCTGTTTCCCATAGCAAACACAATAGCCAACAAAAAACAGCACAGCCCACAGGCAATACCCTGCTACAAAACAGCCCCACACCAGACAAACAGCCATGCCAGACAAGCTCTGCACCAACTGTACCGGCCTGCTGCACTCTGCTACACAAGCATACTCTGCTAACAACAGCAGCCTGTAAAAAAAAACCATCCCTCAAAACACAATAAAACCACCACTTGCATAAAACACTCACAACACATCTTGAATCATACACACAAACTACACTTCAAGAATATAAACCATCACTCCTTACTCACAATAACAGACTCCAATCTCTTTAACATATCACCATTCACACCCTTCATCATCATCAAACACAACCTTCTAACCTTCAAGACTCTCACCTTCACATTTCAAACCTGCAGAACAATACCCTAACCGAAACTCAACTCATCACCTTGCTCGTTCCATAACAGAGGTGATACTCCTCTAGCTGCAAAACGAGAACTTCATACACCCCCATTCTCCCTTCAAAACACTCTAAAAAAACCTTCAACAAACGCTTTCTCCGATTTTAAATCACAAAAACTTTCAGACAGCAACTCAGAACTTCAACCAAATCTTCAAATCTCATTTACAGGGTTTCATTCAACGTTTATCTTCGAATTCTGCATAAACCCTTTCAGTAAAAACCCACATTCCTCCATGAATAACAAACTTATAAACCGCTCACTCACCAAATCTCCTTCAACCTCCATCTTTTTCTGAACCCAGCTTCGAACAGACCTTCTTCGAATCCATCTTCACCATTTATCAAAACCTCCATGTATGAGCACCTTCCAAACTGAAAATCACCTTCAACACAATCCAGAAAATCATTCTAACCGTAACCACCGTCTTACCACCTTCAAAGCTCTCAACCGAAACAACCACAACAAACCCAATCCGCAACATCGCCTCCGCCGTGTCCATCTGAAACCCCAGAACCATATCCGTTTTCTTCAATAAAACCTATTTCAGAACAAAACGGAAAGATTGAGATGAAGAGAAACTCATAGTGAAACGTAAAAAATATTGAATCTAGAGCTGGATAAGAGACAGAGACGGAGTGAGCAAGAACCTGGATTTAAAAGGAACAGACGAAAATCAGGTCGAAAGTTGAACCTTGCTCATCGTTGTTGCCCGATTTAAGGTGGGATTGTGATGATCCTCTCTCGTTTTTTTTTTTTTTTTTTTGCGAATATTGTTGTTGTTCGATTGCGATTCACACTCCTTCCATGGCCGCGTTTCTATTGGTGTTGCTCAATCTGCTCGAATGACGATACGCGATGATGGAGAGGATTCTCTTCTGAGCGATATTCATCTTGTTCGACCCGTTGGTTTTTTGAGTGGTGTTGGGTATCGGGTTTCCATGTGGGGCGGTGGGTTTTAGCCCATTTGGCATACCCCATTTAATTCCCATCTATTCTGTACACACCCTTCGCTTCTCTTCTCTTTCTTTTGTTAAATATTAATTTGTATTTTTATTAATTTAATTTTAAGATTTGTTAATAATATTTTTCTGTTTATATATAAAATTATATGTTAGTTTTGTTAATAACATTTTATAAATAAGTTATATATTTCATAGATTTTATAGCATTTTGTAAGTATATATTAGCTTTGGTTATTATTTTTTAATGTACATTATATATTATATATTCTAGAGTTTTGTGTATATACATTTTATCTAGAAGCTTATTTTCTATTTAGAATTTGGATTTCATTTTTCTTTTCAACTTTATTTCATTTTTCACCGTTTTGGGTCGATGACGAGACCTCCGTAATTCATTACCAGTCAAATTATTGATAAGTAATGTTGGATCTGAGACCACCCCTTTTCTCTCTTCATTACCTGTCCCGACTCGATTCAAAAACATTGTCAAACCATCTTTTAAATCATATTCTTTATATTGAACTAAACGAGGGGATTAAGTGTAGACTTTCTTCCTCTCCGAGTGTCGAGATGCCCACTGTAGTGAGGGTGGTTTTGACACTCGTCTTTCAATACGAAGACGACATTCTCTCTCTTCCTAAAAACCTCGGCTCCGCACCGAGTGTATTTTCAAAAAACCTCGGTCTCGTACCGAGTCCATTTTCAAACCATAATAAATTGATTTCTCTTTATATCGAATTAAAGAGAGAAGATTGGGTGTAGACCTCTTCTTCTCCGAGTGATGGGATGCCCACTGTAGTGAGGGTGGTCTCGACACTCGTCTTTCGATACGAAGACGCGACTTCTTCCACCACCTCTCCTTTCACAACTTCCTTCCACAATTTTCACACCTAAAACCTCGGTCCTGTACCGAGTGCATTTTCAAATCTTTTCATAACAAAAACTTGAATGGTCGTGGAGTGGTTAGGCGTAGGCCTTCTCCTATCCCGAGTGCTGACGTTTACCGTAGGGTTCTCTGTCGCAAAGCACTTACCATTTAAAACCAAAACATCTTTAATAAGAGAACGAAGTTCTCTTTGCATTGAATTCAACGAGAGGATTGGGTGTAGACCTCTTCTTCTCCGAGCATAGGGATGCCCACTGTAGTGTGTGTGGTCTTGATACTCGTCTTTCAATACGAAGACGCCTCGTTCGCCACACCTTTTTATAACAAAAACTTTGAGATAACAAATTGGGTACTACCCGTAGGGGTTACTATCCGAGGACCTGTCTCGCCCCCTAAAAAACGATCCAATCAATCAAACGTGACTCCTTGCCCCGCGTGGCGAAAACTAATCAATCTTTCAAAAAGGATATGTTACGTCCGTTCTACCGCAAACAGGTAACGCCTAAGTCTCCAACGAGCGAGCAGCGAAACACCTAACTGCTAGAATGCGCACGATAGCATCATCCATAAAAAACATCAACAAACCGTAGGCCGAACTACGGCTGCTCTGATTCTTTATTTTCTCAAGTAAAGATACGTAGGCACAAGGGCCACAATCCTTGCCGAGCACATATTCCCCCCATATCTGTAGTTCTCCGAACTACGTCGACTCTGACTTTCTCACATCTATTGAGAATACGTAGGCCTAGGACCGCGAGGTCCTACCGAGTCCTTTCTATCTTCTTCCTTGTTGCCTCCTTTCTTGGTTTCTAAACCCTCTTTCTTTACCCGTTGGAACACTTATTATAGCATAATATTTTAGCAAATAAATTCGCACATCGACAAACAAAAGGTTCCCATCGAGTACGATGGATGCGAGGGGTGCTAATACCTTCCCTTCGCATAACCGGCTTCCGAACCCATTCTTGGTCGCGAGACCATCTTATCCATTTCTTTCTTAAGGTTTTCTCGATATTTTCCTTTCCCCTCACGGGATAAATAAAGTTCGGTGGCGACTCTTCTGTCTATCTTTTTCGCCTTCCCGTCGTTGCGCGACGCATTTTTCGAGTAGCGACACAATCAAATCCGGATTCGAAGCATCACAAAATCCAGGCAGCAAATCAAATCCCATAATCCACTAGAGACAACTCTATCAAGTAAATAATATGAATCCAAATTACAAATCCGTATCCAATCTGTGTAAGAAAAATGCAAATCGTATCAGAAACGAATCCAAGTCACAACAGATGCAAATCTAAATCATAAACAGAATCATATCAAATCGAATCCATTAAATAATAACATAAAAGTTCAAGTCCAGCCCAACAAAGAATAAACAGATATAAAACGAGAACAAGAAGAAGGAAGGAACCCTAATCACAAAAACGGGACGAGCACACCAAAAGGAGGAAACCCTAACGAACGGAGAAAACGGCACCGCCGATCTTGGAAGTTCAGAAGAGCAAGGAGCTTCTTCATCATCACTTCGAGCAGAAGAGGAAGAGAACGGTTTTCCAGCAAGAACAAAGGATACGCTTACAGTTATTACCCACGGCGAAATCTCCTCAGCTTCAACATCATCGGAGAATCGTCGAACTCCAAGCATCTACGGCTCCGGATCAAAAAGAGAGAGGCCAAAATCACCATCTCGTCATCACGATAGCCACTGAACGAGTCACTTTGAACCCGTGAGCTGGGTAAGAAACTCGTTTTGTTGTTTGTTTGGTTCTGTTTTGCAGGAAACGAAGGGGATGATGCCATGCAAGCGAAAGTGAGATATCAAGAAGCTCCGAAAGCACCCGTTAATGGAGGCCGGCGCCGCGAGAAAGATAAGAAGACAAAGGGATCTCACCATGAAACCCTAACAAATCCCACATAGCCCTTTCTAATCTGATTCTGTGTTGTTACCCGTTATATTTTTACTCCCTTTTTTATTATGTTGGTATATTAATCATTTGCATTTGCTTAAATAATTAACAATTCGTAGAAGTTTTAATAAACGTGGGATAAATAAACAAATTAGTAGAGGTTTTGTGTTCTTCTAATGTAGTTTTTGTTATAACTAAAGAAAACTGTTTTTTATAAAAATCTTTTATGTAGCTAATAATCAACTTTTTTTTTATGTAACTGTTAATAAAAAAAACCATTTTTACTTCTAACTAATAAACCTTTTAATTAATAAGATCCTTGTTAAAACTTAAATTAACATTTATTTTAAAATAATTTTTTTCTTTTATTAATCACAAATTTAAAATTAAGATTAATTAGGCTTTTAAATAAATTTTAAAAAGGGATATATGTAAACAACTATTGATTTAGCCGTTCAATTTGCGCCTGACCATCGTTGTTTCTTATTCATTTCAGCTTGCTACTATTCTGGCCCAGGCCCCGGCTTGGCCGGACAGGCCCAGCCCAATAATATTCGGCCAAGCCCAACACAGCTTGGGCCACAACCGTCGGGCACAGAGTCCCCCAGCGGGCAGGTAATGTCCCTTCGCGAGCAGAACCTTCCTCATCTGTGTCGAGCTTAAGACTCCCCTGCCGACCAGACACTGCCCCCTCTGCGGGCATAACCTGCTCCCCTGTCGGGCAGGATAATGTGTCCTTCACACGTTCTCCACGTGCCCCCTCCGCGGGGACACGTCACCGACCAACTGCCCCCTCCGAAAGAGCAGGTCAAATCCACTTTACGGAGATCACGGGACAGTTGGACTAGGGCGAAGACCACGTCCTGGTCTTCACTACGCCACGTAAGCCCTAGTAGTCACCTGAGTTGGGCGTGGCAATCCAGCCCAACACAAGTGACCGTTGGCCCAGCGTTGGGGTCTCTCTATAAATACCCTCTTCCACAAGAGGGTCAGGTAATTTGATTCTTACCCTTTTCTGTATTTGTGATCACTCTGCCCATACGCTTACTTTAGCATCGGAGTGCCTTGCAGGTACACCCCCTCCTCTTCTTCAACACTGATGAACATGCAAAAAGTCGGCGACGCGTGGCAGTCAGTGATCCCCTTCTGATCAGGTCAGATCACTAATCCATGATGTTCTTTCTCGCCGTATTGTCGTTGGTTTAATTGTAATTACGCGAGACTATTGTCGCATTCATTTTTTTTTTTTTGGATTTGAAATTTATACGAGTGATCATCGTGATGCTTTCTTCTACAATTTTCTTTATTTCCCGCACTTTAATTCTGTCGTATGATGATATTTGTCATTGTATGTTTTTTACAGTTTGGCTCCCTCCGAAGGATTAGGTCTAACAATTTGATCGCCGAGTCAATAATCCTAACCTTTGATTGTTTCAAAACCCTAATATCCTAGGCGTCCCGCCGTGGACAAAAATACTCTTTACCCTAGCATTAGGTCAGAGAGTCGCCGTACTCTGTTTTAGGGTTTCCCGTTGTGGAACATTTAGTCAACCCTAATTTTAACCCTAATTTAATTAACACTTTCAACGTAGAAATAGGAGTTTCAAGACTCCACGTGAGCGTATCCTTAAGATACATTTATTCCCCATTGAAACCTTGACCACAGTCAAGAGGCTTCTAACCTCCCTTTCGAGGGGAACTACAATTACTCTGATTCCATTAGCGTCAGGATATGTAGGCACAAGATGCAACGTCTTGCCAAGTAAACTTAGGACTAACCCTTAGGTCTTTCAGTCACTTTTAACCCTTTGTATATACCTTAAATCAAATAGTAAAAATAAACAAAAGGTTCCTGTAGAGTACTACAAAAGTTTAGGGTGTTAATACCTTTCCTAAGCTTAACCAACCCCTTACCTAGATCTCTCCCCGCATTGTGTTTACGATGCAAAAATAGGTTTTCCCTCTTTTGACCTTTTTCCTTCGGATAAATCAAAGAGCGGTTATGATTTGAATTGTGATTCAAACTAATTAATAGTTTGATATCCTATTTCCACCACAACAGAGCTACTTGAGCAGCAAGAGCTTTAGTCTCAGTGACATCATAAACACCAGCAGGTCTCTTTTGAGTTGAATTAGCAGTTTCCCTAATGACAGGCCATTGATAGGTATTGGCTATGATACTCTCAATAAAATCATAACCCTCTTCATAATATTTAGACAATAGAGTTCCACCACTAGAGGCATCTAACATGTTCCTTGAGGAAGGCACCAATCCATTGTAGAATGTTTTAAATTGAATACAAATTGGTATTCCATGATGGGTGTTGCACTCCAAAATTTGCTCAACCTTTTCCTACCTGGTTTATGTTTCATTGCATTATCATTTGCAGGGTTACATCATGAACATAGTCCAAATCTTTGGCATATCATAGCATATCATGCATCCAACAGGGGATCAAGTGTGGTTCTTATCAAAAGAGCCTAGCAAGAGGTCTTATCCAAGTATGAGAAGTCATCCAGGCCATCAAGAAGTGATTTGAAGTCTTGAGAAGTTTGAGTGCCTACATGTGGGTTTTGCTCTTATCTTGAGGAATATTGAGAATCATCAGTGGGATGTGAAACATGGAATGTGAATTTTAGGTGTGTATGGATCTCATGGAATGCCTAGAGGTCCCTATTGAAGATGAGACAGGTCATTGATTCAAGTATGAGAGCCACATTTGAAGTGCAGCCAATTAGGGTTTCATCTCGGTCAACCCTAGGTCAATTGAGTAATTGAAGAGCATCAAAGCCTACTTTGAGGTCATGGGGTTCATGGATTGGTATGTTGATACATGTGTGGTTTTGTGCCAAGATCAAGCAAAGAAGAATCAAGAATGTGGGAAGTTGCTAAATTAGGGTTTCAGTGTAAAATCCCTTGTTTAGTGCCTAACTTCAAAGCCACATAAATCTAAATACAAGTTTCAAATGTATCTTTGGAAAACATGAAACTTGTAGAGCATCTCAATACCTTTAATTTGAGTACTAGAATTCCTCAAGGGGAGTTATAGAACTCAAGTTATGGTCCAGACAAGTTACAGGTCATCAGATGACTATGAAATTTATCTGTGAAAGTCACTTGACTTCCAAGCAACTTTTGCCCTTCAAGGAGTTTTCAAATGGACTTTTGGTCAACATTAATGTTGTTCCTTATCCTCTTAGATTTCCATAGAGTACTAGAAGTCCTTGATAGGATTTGTAGAACTCAAGTTATGATCTTTGCAAGTCAGGGGTATTTTGGGAAAGTGAGATTATAGGTCACTTTGGATTATAGGTCCATAACTCCAACTTGCAAGCTTCAAATGGAAAATTTTCCAACATGGAACTTGTTCAAAATGATGTTTTGAGTGCAACCAAGTGGTCGTGAGAGTTTGGTTTGGCTTGGAACACAAAGTTGCTTGAAATGGCTTTGAAAAGGAACTTTAATACACATTAAAAGGCCAAAATTTGGGAAAAATTGTTTTGTGGCCAAATTGAACAATATTATAGGTCATTTTTATCAGAGAAAAGCATTCTAAGAGTGATGGCAATATTAATTTTTGCATTTGAGGTCAATTTCACTCACTTCCATTTGGTAACTTCATGATGAAACAACACTTGAATTGCACACCATAAGATCAAAAACAAGGAAGCTCTCATAGCCATTCATTTCAAAATGTCCTGAGATGAGAAATGCAAGTAAATTCAAGATGTAGCAGGGCAAATACAAGACTGTCACCAAAGAGAAATTGAAGGAGCAAGAGAAATTCAATTTCTCATTCTGTTAGTTACAGAACTTTCTAGAGGCTTCCATCAACTTCTATATAACCAATGCAATGTGTTCAGGCATTTTTTTTGGGAAGAATTGAGCAAGGAACCAGAGCAAGCAAGTGAGTTTTGCAGAGCTGCATCAAGAATCGGGTTTGAAGATTGGTGAGGATTCAGTGCAATTGGCTTGTTGCAGAAGCTTCAGGGTGAGATAGTGAGTCATTCTGGAAGAAATTGGAGGTTGATTCGAGCCATAACCTCATCTGTTCATCACTTCATACCAGGTTTGTAACTTTCAAACTCTGGCTTAATTTATAGGGAGTTATGTAGAAATTGGCATGAGGTTAGGATCTTGACATTAGGTAGTTGGATTTCAGTGCAAGAAATGAGCAATTAGAGACCAAACTAGGTGTGACAAGATTTCTGTTGAAGCCTATATCTCACGATTCTTGGAGTTGTAATTGTGTTTGGATAGCAAGATTTGATCCTTGATAAGTGTAGATGACATTAGGCTTGTTAATTTCAAGAATCGTGACATTGGAGTTGGGGTGATCTTCTGAAACTTGGATCGGTTTTGAAGTTAGGATGAGAATCAATGGAATTGAAGATCATATTCATGTTCAGGGGATGAAAACAAGTAGGATTGGATGTTAAGTTTCGTGGATTAGTGACGTTTTGCTTGGCCATCACCGGAGACGACGGTGGCGCTGCAGCTCAGGCCACCGTCCCTCCTTCCCTCTCATTTTCAAATTTCTGTGGAGAAGATGAACTAGGGTCGTTAAATTGGAGATTGACCTTGACTGGAATGAGGGATCCATGGCCACGATCGCGTGTGAGTTTCTGAAGAGAAGCGAGTTTGGCAAAACTCACCGTTTCATTTAATTATATTGGATGGGCTTAAATGAAGTTTTGCTTTCTACACCCTGCATTGGGCCCATGTCCTGATTACAACATAAAACCATTGCTATTTGCCACAAACTTTTTTCAATTTCCTTGCATTTCCCTGATTTTCTCTTATTTTGGATGGGCTTAAGTGAGTAATTGCCATCAACACCCCCCTGCAGGCCCATGAGAGAATTACCACATAAAAATATTGATATTCAGCACGCAGTCTTATTATTTTCTTTATATTTCTTTTATTTTACATGTTTTATATAGTTTAGGATTTTAATTCACCATAATTAGGAAAATTAACATTTTTAGGTCAGATTTTTTCCCCCTGACTCCTTAAAGAGTCTAGAATTTAATAGGGTTAGAATTTTATTAATTCATGCATTTTATTTTATTTTATTGCATTTTTGGAAGTTTAATTGGTTTTTTTTGAATATGTTTGATACATGATCTTGCTAATTTTGGTATGGGAGATTGGTGTAGAATTTTTAGGTGATTCTTTTTGGGTTATGTAGCTTAGAGATGCATGTACCCTTAGTATTTTTCTCATAATTTTTTGAGATAAATATAGGCTGTTTTGAACATTAAACAATAGGTGGTTTAGAATTAGGGTTTTAAGATAGTACCCTTAGGTTTAGGGCATAGTTTTAGGTCTTAATGAATGGTTAACCCCCTGGTTTTTGTATGGAGATATTCTTAATAGGTTTAGAAACCCTTAGAATTTTTTATAGGATTTTAAAATCATTTTTAGTATTTTAATTAGAATTAGTTTTAGGACTAACTTCTAGGTGTTTCTAATGAACTAACTTGACTAGTTTAACTCAATAGTTCCCATTAGACTTAAGTGGTGGTGCCTTTGCTTTTGGATGAACATGAAGACAACTTGAATATGCTTTGGAGAGATTGAAAGAGCATGGACATGAAGAATTTCTCATCTTGTGGACGCTTGTCAGGAGCTTAGGGAAACTAGAGTTTTAGGAAGAGCATTAGATTAGTTTTGCTTGTTTTTTCAAACATGGAGTATATTGTTCATCTCCATTCAATCCAATTATATAAAGTCCTCTTAAAGAAGTCACATCTCTCCTTTGGAGGGATGAATGGCATGCTTTAAGAGTAGAACTTTGAGGATGCCATTCTCTTATAATGTTAAGTTCTTAGTGGCTTCCTTTGGTTGTCATTAAGTTACTTAACATTTCAACCTGATCTTGTTAATTGATTCCCCTTTGGAGGTTGCTTGTTGAAGCTTGTTGAGAATGAAGTTTGTGCTTGTTGAAGCTAGAAGCTTGTTGAAGCTATGAGTGTTGCTTGTTGAAGCCAGTTGCTTGTTGAAGCTGTTTGCTTGTTGAAGTTGTTTACTGGCTAAAGTTTGCTGGTTTAAGCTGGTTGCTTGTTGAAGTTTGAAGCTTGTTGAAGCTAGGGTTTTGGTGCTTGTTGAATATTGAAAGTTTAGTGGAGCTTGAAGGTAGGAGCTATTCATGAAGATGGAGGTTGTTGCTGTCAACTTTTTGCTGTTTAATCAATTGTTGTTGTCAGAGCTGCTGCTTGTGCTGTTTGCTGTAGGAGTTTGATGCTGCTGCTTGGGCTGCCTCCTCTGCTTTGGTTTTTGTTTTCTGTATTGTTTGTTGGCTTGTGCAGCTTGCCCCCTTAAGGTTTGAAGTGAATGTTGATTCACTTTGCCTGTTGTTTTCCCAAGTTCGAGGTAGAGCAGGACTCCCTTGCCTCGCTTGTATTGCTGCATTGCATGCATTTTACTGTATTTTCTTGCTTTCTTTTCTGTTTATCCCCTAGGATCTTTGATTTCCTCTGTGCAGGAGGGAATTATGACAGACATTAGGATTCTTATCCATGCATGACAACATTAGGTTAGTTTTTATTCCCTTTTCAACCCTAGGCTTTTTAGAGCTTCTTTCTCTTCTTATCTCAAAACAACTCAAAAATACAGTAATAAGGTTAATCGATGTCGTACGTTACGAGCCTTAAGCTATTTGAGAAAGGGTTGCTGGAGAGCTTCTTTCCAGTAGTCTGGCTGCTTAGTGTGGCACCCTTTGGGTGACACGCGACGTAGTCACTCTCAAATCATAGTCTCTAGTGCGTCAGAGATTGCAAACAAACTAAAAAACACTTCTTTCATAAAAGATTCAAAACAAACATCAAAGTGCCATTTTTATCCGCTTGGACTCTTAATTAAGAAAAACCCTTTTTGAAGGTAATAAAAAACAGTCATACAAGCTTGTGTCTTCCATAGCCCGAACTACGTTTGCTCTGATCTTTCATGTTGTATGAAAGTACGTAGGCATAGGATGCCGTATCCTAGCGAGCAACCTTCCCACCTTCATTCGTAGTTAGCCGAACTACGTAGACTCCGACTTTCCCATTGCACGAGGGAATACGTAGGCATAGAGCGGCAAAGCTCTATCGAGTCTCTTTTCTCTTTTCTTTTCTTTTGTCCCTTGACCTTTAGTGTAGATAGAGTAACAATCCGTACAAGAAAACAAGCGTGGATCCCGTCAAGTACGATGGACGTGAGGGGTGCTAATACCTTCCCCTTGCGTAATCTACTCCCGAATCCAGGGGTTTGGTTGCGATGACCATTCCTTTCCCGTTTTGCGTTAGGTTTACTCTGAGCGTTTCCTTTCCCTCCGTTGGGATAAATAACGCACGGTGGCGACTTTTCTGTCATAGCCGGCGCCGATTTTCGCAGTAGCGACAGCTGGCGACTCTGCTGGCGACTCCAACGGTTCCCTACGCGAGTCATTCCTAGCTCTTGTTTTCCCGTTGTGGGTTTTGTATGGATTTACCTTTCTGTATTTACTTTCAGCATTATATTATTGTTGTTATGCTGGGTAGGGGTTCAGATTGAGAGATAAGCCGGACCTGGGCTTGAGTGTGTAACACCCATTTTATTTATTTAGTCATTTTGGTGTTAATTTAATTATTTTATGTTGGTGTGCCCTTAGGTGGGGTGTGTTGGTATGTGATTGGTGAGTATCCTTGATATATAAGGATCATTGGTGGTGTGGAGATAATAATATAATAGTTAATAGTAATATTGGTGGTATTATTATTATTATTATTATTATTATTATTATTATTATTATTATCATTATTATTATTATTATTATTATTATCATCGGTATGAATATTATTATTGGTAGGTGTCCCTGATATGGGAGGATTATTGGTGGTGTTTTGGTGAATATAATAATATAGTGTATAATATTGATATTGGTGGGAATATTATTATTATTATTATATTGATTATAGTTACTATTGTTATTAACATTATTATTATTTTGGTGAGATAATAATAGGATTATTATTACTATTATTATTATTATTATTATTTTATTAAGTTATTAACATTATTATTATTTTGGTGAGATAATAATAGGATTATTATTACTATTATTATTATTATTTTATTAAGTTATTAACATTATTATTATTCTGGTGAGATAATAATAGGATTATTATTACTATTATTATTATTATTATTTTATTAAGTTATTAACATTATTATTATTTTGGTGAGATAATAATAGGATTATTATTACTATTATTATTATTATTATTAAGTTATTATTATTATTGGATTAGAAAATTAAAATAGAGAAGGAGAGGGGTTAGCAGTTTTACGATACATTGTGAGAAGTTAGAGAAAGTGGAAAAAGAACGATAGAAAGGAGATAACGGGAAAGGGAACGGAAAAGGGAGCAGGGTTCTTTCATCGATCAACCGATTAACAAGGTAACGGGGGAGAAACTTGATTTGGGATGGTATATACATGTATAGGGTAGAGGGGATTCCTTAACCCCGTAGGAAAATTCCGATCTATGAAGTTAGGAAAATTCCGATCTATGAAGTTTTATATTGGCATGCTTGTTATTATTGTTGCTAATGATAAATTGATGCTTGACATTGATGAATTGTTGATTGGTATTGGTGAATTTGGTGTATATATATTATGGTGATGTTAGTGAAATTATATGTTGTTACTGCAGTGTTGATAGTAAATATAAATAGAGTTTTGGTGAGATTCTGTGTTGTTACTGTAGTGTGGGCAACGACCATGGTTATAGCTTTGGGGAAAATTATATGTTGTTACTGCAGTGTTGATAGTAAATATAAATAGAGTTTTGGTGAGATTCTGTGTTGTTACTGTAGTGTGGGTAACGATCATGATTATAGCTTTGGGGAAAATTATATGTTGTTACTGCAGTGTTGATAGTAAATATAAGTAGAGTTTTGGTGAGATTCTGTGTTGTTACTGTAGTGTGGGTAATGACCATGATTATAGCTTTGGGGAAAATTATATGTTGTTACTGTGTTGATAGTAAATATAAATAGAGTTTTGGTGAGATTTGGTGTTGTTACTATAGTGTTGGTAATGACCAGGATTATAGCTTTAGGAAAATTATGAGTTGTTCCCTGTGATGTTGTTAGTGACTATGGTTAGGACCTTGGTGAGATTCAGAGTGACTCTGAAGTGTCGGTAATGTACCGTAATGTTGGTTCTAGAGTAGGAAGTATAGGATAATTGGTAAGTATAATGTTTATTGGTGTGTTTGTGTTTGATGATAACTAGTAATTGATAGTGATGGAGTATAAGTCAATGTTAATGAATTGGTGTTTTGGGATGATTTGGCATATAGGGCATATAGGGTGTTTTACAGTTTTTAGGGAAAATTCCGTATGGCTTTTGAGGTATCGGTAAAGTGTGTAGGTGATGATTTTGGGAATAGGAATTAGAAACCTATTGGTTACGGTAATGTGCAAGATTGGTACTAGAATAGAATGAGGATCCGAGTTGAGATGATAGGTACAGTTTGGCCTTGATGCACTGTAAGAATGATGAGTGTGGGAACTAACTTGTGTACTTGGTGATAGTACATGTTTCCCGTAATAATGACTGGTGGGCAATTAGTTGATATATATGTGGGTAGTGATCAGTGGGATCGTGTATTCCCCGAGTGTTGAGATGTGTTTATATATGGTGTTAGAGTGTGAACTCGTTTAATATCTAATTTAATTAAAATGAATGATGGGTGTATCATGTATATGATTATGGTGCAGTGATCAGTAGGATCGTGTATTCCCCGAGTGTTGGGATGTGTTCATACTTGGTGTTAGAATGTGAGATTGCTCACTGTGTGAATTGATTTATATGGTGTTGGTGTATGTTATATCTGTACATATATGCATTGATATATGATGATATGATCAGGAGGATCGTGTGCACGTTGAGTGCCTAAACATAATAGTTATGCATTGGTGTGTGCATATCATGGTGTCTTGGTGGGATGGATCATGTCTCGGGTGGAGCGTAAGTGATCTGTCCGTACTCCTTTGTGGAGAATGGTGGGGTTGAATCATGTCTCGGATGGAGCGTAAGTGATTCACCCGTACTCCTTTGTGGAGAATGGTGGGGTTGAATCATGTCTCGAATGGAGCGTAAGTGATTCACCCGTACTCCTTTGTGGAGAATGGTGGGTTCGATTGAATGAACCAATGAGTCGGTACCGCATGCATGGTGTTGAGTTGCATATTTGCATTATAATATGTTATATTGTAATTTGAACAGTAGGTTCGTCATATGGAGTTGTTGGGGGTGAATATTGGTGTGTTGGTGTGTTTTACTACCTTATTTACATGTATTACATTACCATTATATTCTGATCATTATTTCTCACCCCTTTGTTGTTGTTGTGGTCTGTGCTTCTTCGGAAGTACAGATAATCCAGGTGTTTAGCTAGCTTGGATATTGGTGTGACCGTCGAGTCTAGGATGCTCTGATACGTAACACGGGATATGGGTGTTGTAATTGTTTTATGTCAAACTTATTGTAATCCTGTGACGTATCATGAATTTGATGTATTTTATTTTATTAAACAAATTCCGCTGTATTATTTTGAAAAGAATGAATAAAGTATTTTTATAAAATTTGGAGATGTGATATCCCACTTTTTGGTGAAAACTCTGATTATTATTATTATAATATTTATATTTTATTTAATACGGGGAAGTGGGGTGTTACAATTGGTATCAGAGCAGGTCGGTCCGTCCGGCCAGTGTTGTTGAGTTGAGTTGAGTCTGTCCTTTGGGATGGAGACTGTGTGTTGTTTAACCTGGTGTTGTGGTTTAAACCCCTAATATACGGCATGTGTGTGAAAACACTGTCGGTACGTGTTTATTTCCTAACCTTGTATGCCGAAGCAGGAATGATTCCAGTGGGGGAGAAGTTTGTAATTCTCCGGAATGCTACGGTGTGGTGGCTTAGTGTGTTGAGGAATGCTATCATAGTTTGGTAAAGATGGTTTGTACCCTATCATGATTTCGGCTGTCTATTAACAAATTGAGGAACTGATCACCCTTAATCTCTTGTTAATAGCAGACGGGATTGTGTTGGATGGGATAGACGTGTCTTGCGAGCTTATGTGGCGTGAGCAATGAATTGTCCTGAGTTAAGCTAAGTGCTTAAGGGATTATTTTGAGGAGTTGGCGTAATACGGTGTTGAGACGTTTATTTTGACGGAAACATTGAATGAGAAGGAAAGTGAGAAAATTGGGATTTGTCAATTAGTTGGAATTGCCAGAGGTTCCCTAAGGAAGTAAGCGATTTACTATCGGAGTGTGAGGTAAAGCTTACACGTTTATTTTGTTTTTGGGACGAGTCTGATATCGATGACTCCATATTGTATGTTTACGTTGGGATTGGAGAAGTTGAAGAGTCAACTTGAAGACCCGCTGGGGGAGAGGTTCTTTTGTTTGAGTGTGTTACCGTAAGGTGCACCAATTTTTGTTGGTTAGACAGACAGAAGGTTTTGTGAAGCTTTGGGTGAACTATAGATAAGTGAACAAGGTGACTGTCAAGGATAAGTGTTCGCTTCTAAGAGTTAATGATTTGATGGATCAATTGATTGAAGGACGTGAGTTTCCGTGTTCGTGAGATCGCGAGTAGAATTATTGTGTTGTGGTGTCGAAGGTCGAAGTGGTATCGTAATAGGAGGCTCCACGATCTGCTGTTGAGATTGGAAGTAATCGGGTTTTAAAATATTTAAAGATTGAAAGTGTGTTGGACGGCCTCCTAAGTATGAAATTGTGGTTATACGTTGAATTCCGAGATCGTAGCTTTTTACGGAATCGAAATCGGACACTCGGAAGTCAGGTAACGATCGAAAATAGAATTTCGGGACTGTCATGTTCGCCGAGATTCGCCTGGCGAAGTGCCCTGAGCAGAAAATGTTGTTGTGGTATTTTTGTCGTAACGGGAGAACCGTAACTCGGAATGGCGGTCGGTTCGAAGCGTTGGAAAGCTATTGAAATTATCTATGAGATGGTGAAGTATTAACATAGATTTAATCTATTTATTGATGAAGTGTGTTTGAATGTTGTGGTAAGGACGGGCGATACGGTATGTGTTCCCGCTATAACTCACAACTTGTTTGTCCACCTGGCATGGGATCTTCTTTAATTATTTATATAAGGCAATGGTTGTGTTAATAAATGATATTTTAAGGTATTAGAAGAGTATAGAGGATTATGTTGAGCATAAGGAACTGGAGTTATCAGTGTTAGAAAAAGAGCGGTGATATACTTCCGTAAGGAAAGTTCTGCCGAATCCGATAAAACTAATTGTGGTGTTTGTGATGCTTGTTGATATAATTAGGGGATTTGCTAAAGACAACTTCAGCGAGTTTCATTTATGCAAAAGGCAACTCGAAGTGTGTAAGAGAAACCATCCGACCAGTGATTTAGAGTTGGTTGCTATTGTGGTTGTACCGGAGTCGGAGGCTTCGAAAGTTCAGACTGAGATCGGAGATGTTTGGTGATCTTAAGAGTTTAAGGTGTTTGTTTGATTTGAAAAAGTTTAAAATGAGGCAGAGGAAATAATTAGGATTTCTGAAGGATTACGACTTTGAGTTGAATTACCCTTTGGGTAAAGTGGATGTGGTAGATGATGCGGTGAGTTGGAAATGTTTGTGCATACCGAAGATGATGGTGAAAAGAGGTAGAACTGATTGAGACATTTCATCATATGCGCTTTATGAGTAAGGATACTTCTTATGGAGTTAAGCTTTTATTACTAAGATCTGACTAGTGATATCCTTGAGAAGAATCGAGAAAGTCAGAAATCTGGGTTGAGTAGTGAATTAGTTGAAATTGATAAATTAGAGTCGAAGAGTGGATTGTCGGGTTTGTGGAAATAGTACCATGATGTGTTATGATAGGGTATGTGTACCAGATGTTGTTGAGGGGAGTAGGAGTACTCATGAAGAAATACATTGAGGTAGATGGAGTATCCACCCCGGTGCTATGAAGAAGTAACCAAATTTGAGTAGATTGTTTTGGAGACCATGGATAAGGGGAGGAGTAGTTGAGGTGGAATATGCTGGTTAGAATTGTAGGAATTCGAAGAATGAACATCAGAGACTGTTGAGTCTGATGCAGTCGTTAAATATTCCGGAGTGGAAATCAGGTAGTATTTTCACGAAATTGGTGTCGAGATTTCCAAAGAATTTGTAAAGACATAATTTTAATTTGAATTGTTAGGAGTGGATTAACTATTCCGTGTTGAGAATATATGAGATGCATATTGAGAAAGTGGTGAAGTTGGATGAGATACTGACGAATATTGTGTCAGATGGAAATTTGAGGTTTATATTGAGATTTTGGAAGGGCTTACAGGAAGTTTCGGGTACTAAGTTGAAGTTGAGTTCGACTTACCATCCGCAAACTGATGGTCAGTCAGAGAGGACTATTAAGTCTGTAGAGAATTGGTGAGAGCTTGGGTGTTGGATCGAGGTGGATGGTGGGATGATTAATTACCGTTGATTGAGCTACCTATAATAACGGTTACCATCCTAGTGTCGGAATGGCACTATATGTGGCTTGGTGAAATAGGGAGTGTAGGACTCTACTGTGTTGGAATGGGTCGAGTGAGAGTGTTGTGCTCAGACCTGGAAATTATGTGGAGATGGCTGAAAAGATCAAGAGGATCCAAGGAAAGATATGTTTGGAGAGTCACGCCGGTGACTGATGTTGGTCGAGCTTCGAAGTCTCAGAAGTTCGCACCGTGTTCTGTGGTTTGTATCAGAGTGGCGCAGCAGAGGCATGGGAGGAGTAACATGTTAGACCGTTTTTCCCGCTGTCGCTATGAATTGGCATGATATGTTTCATGTGTCTTAGTTGAGAAAGTACATTGAACCAGGTGGATGATGTACAAGTGAAAATAATTTGATTGTTGAGGCATTGCTATTTCGTTTGGACGAGCGAGAAACAACTCCGAAGGGAGGAGATATCTTTGGTGAAAGTAACTTGGGGAGGTGCTGCAGAAGGCAGTGTGACCTGTCAGTTGGAATGAAGGATGCGGGAAGCGTATCCGGAAGTGTTCCATCAGGTAATTTTCGAGGACGAAAATACTTAAAGTGGGGGAGAGTTGTAACACCCATTTTATTTATTTAGTCATTTTGGTGTTAATTTAATTATTTTATGTTGGTGTGCCCTTAGGTGGGGTGTGTTGGTATGTGATTGGTGAGTATCCTTGATATATAAGGATCATTGGTGGTGTGGAGATAATAATATAATAGTTAATAGTAATATTGGTGGTATTATTATTATTATTATTATTATTATTATTATTATTATTATTATTATTATTATTATTATTATTATTATTATTATTATTATTATTATTATTATCATTATTATTATCATCGGTATGAATATTATTATTTGTGGGTGTCCCTGATATGGGAGGATTATTGGTGGTGTTTTGGTGAATATAATAATATAGTGTATAATATTGATATTGGTGAGAATATTATTATTATTATTATTATATTGATTATAGTTACTATTGTTATTAACATTATTATTATTTTGGTGAGATAATAATAGGATTATTATTACTATTATTATTATTATTATTATTTTATTAAGTTATTAACATTATTATTATTTTGGTGAGATAATAATAGGATTATTATTACTATTATTATTATTATTATTTTATTAAGTTATTAACATTATTATTATTTTGGTGAGATAATAATAGGATTATTATTACTATTATTATTATCATTATTATTTTTATTATTATTATTAAGTTATTATTATTATTGGGATTAGAAAATTAAAATAGAGAAGGAGAGGGGTTAGCAGTTTTACGATACATTGTGAGAAGTTAGAGAAAGTGGAAAAAGAACGATAGAAAGGAGAGAACGGGAAAGGGAACGGAAAAGGGAGCAAAAAACGAAGGATACAAGGGAAAATCAGAATTGGCCAAACCATGGAGGGTTCTTTCATCGATCAACCGATTAACAAGGTAAGGGGGGAGAAACTTGATTTGGGATGGTATATACATGTATAGGGTAGAGGGGATTCCTTAACCCCGTAGGAAAATTCCGATCTATGAAGTTTTATATTGGCATGCTTGTTATTATTGTTGCTAATGATAAATTGATGCTAGACATTGATGAATTGTTGATTGGTATTGGTGAATTTGGTGTATATATATTATGGTGATGTTAGTGAAATTATATGTTGTTACTGCAGTGTTGATAGTAAATATAAATAGAGTTTTGGTGAGATTCTGTGTTGTTACTGTAGTGTGGGTAACGACCATGGTTATAGCTTTGGGGAAAATTATATGTTGTTACTGCAGTGTTGATAGTAAATATAAATAGAGTTTTGGTGAGATTCTGTGTTGTTACTGTAGTGTGGGTAACGATCATGATTATAGCTTTGGGGAAAATTATATGTTGTTACTGCAGTGTTGATAGTAAATATAAATAGAGTTTTGGTGAGATTCTGTGTTGTTACTGTAGTGTGGGTAATGACCATGATTATAGCTTTGGGGAAAATTATATGTTGTTACTGCAGTGTTGATAGTAAATATAAATAGAGTTTTGGTGAGATTTGGTGTTGTTACTATAGTGTTGGTAATGACCAGGATTATAGCTTTAGGAAAATTATGAGTTGTTCCCTGTGATGTTGTTAGTGACTATGGTTAGGACCTTGGTGAGATTCAGAGTGACTCTGAAGTGTCGGTAATGTACCGTAATGTTGGTTCTAGAGTAGGAAGTATAGGATAATTGGTAAGTATAATGTTTATTGGTGTGTTTGTGTTTGATGATAACTAGTAATTGATAGTGATGGAGTATAAGTCAATGTTAATGAATTGGTGTTTTGGGATGATTTGGCATATAGGGCATATAGGGTGTTTTACAGTTTTTAGGGAAAATTCCGTATGGCTTTTGAGGTATCGGTAAAGTGTGTAGGTGATGATTTTGGGAATAGGAATTAGAAACCTATTGGTTACGGTAATGTGCAAGATTGGTACTAGAATAGACTGAGGATCCGAGTTGAGATGATAGGTACAGTTTGGCCTTGATGCACTGTAAGAATGATGAGTGTGGGAACTAACTTGTGTACTTGGTGATAGTACATGTTTCCCGTAATAATGACTGGTGGGCAATTAGTTGATATATATGTGGGTAGTGATCAGTGGGATCGTGTATTCCCCGAGTGTTGAGATGTGTTTATATATGGTGTTAGAGTGTGAACTCGTTTAATATCTAATTTAATTAAAATGAATGATGGGTGTATCATGTATATGATTATGGTGCAGTGATCAGTAGGATCGTGTATTCCCCGAGTGTTGGGATGTGTTCATACTTGGTGTTAGAATGTGAGATTGCTCACTGTGTGAATTGATTTATATGGTGTTGGTGTATGTTATATCTGTACATATATGCATTGATGTATGATGATATGATCAGGAGGATCGTGTGCACGTTGAGTGCCTAAACATAATAGTTATGCATTGGTGTGTGCATATCATGGTATCTTGGTGGGATGGATCATGTCTCAGATGGAGCGTAAGTGATCTGTCCGTACTCCTTTGTGGAGAATGGTGGGGTTGAATCATGTCTCGGATGGAGCGTAAGTGATTCACCCGTACTCCTTTGTGGAGAATGGTGGGGTTGAATCATATCTCGGATGGAGCGTAAGTGATTCACCCGTACTCCTTTGTGGAGAATGGTGGGTTCGATTGAATGAACCAATGAGTCGGTACCGCATGCATGGTGTTGAGTTGCATATTTGCATTATAATATGTTATATTGTAATTTGAACAGTAGGTTCGTCATATGGAGTTGTTGGGGTGAATATTTGTGTGTTGGTGTGTTTTACTACCTTATTTACATGTATTACATTACCATTATATTCTGATCATTATTTCTCACCCCTTTGTTGTTGTTGTGGTCTGTGCTTCTTCGGAAGTACAGATAATCCAGATGTTTAGCTAGCTTAGATATTGGTGTGACCGTCGAGTCTAGGATGCTCTGATACGTAACACGGGATATGGGTGTTGTAATTGTTTTATGTCAAACTTATTGTAATCCTATGACGTATCATGAATTTGATGTATTTTATTTTATTAAACAAATTCCGCTGTATTATTTTGAAAAGAATGAATAAAGTATTTTTATAAAATTTGGAGATGTGATATCCCACTTTTTGGTGAAAACTCTGATTATTATTATTATAATATTTATATTTTATTTAATACGGGGAAGTGGGGTGTTATAGAGTGCACCTAGAATTAGTTGTGGAAAGTAGTGGGCGCGTGCATGCTTTGCATGTACTAGTGTCCCGCAAAATTCACGCTCGGGCGAGGTTCTCCTGGTTGACTTCTTTTTCAACCCTTTGGGTTGAAGGGGTTGTTGGTTAGTTGGATTGTCGACTCTGGGGACCGATCAGTTGGAAGTTGGCTAAGTGAGGCCTCTTCAGGACATGATGATGCCACACCTTCTGGGTATTGTATCATCAGTCTTGAAAGTCTGTGATGCTGACGACCGCATAGGATGCCGTACCTTGTGTCAGTTGATAGGACACCTACCTGTGAGAGGGATTGGGGCATGCAGGAAACTTGACCTCCAGACTACCCGATTTTCTTAATATTGGATCAGTATGTGTGGTTACTTGGGGTTCTTCATCAGGACAGTGTTATGGGTCTGTTAAGACCAGGTTAGAGCATTGTTATGGGTCTGTTGAGACCAAGTTGGAACTTTGTTATAGGTCTGTTGAGACCAGGTTGGAGGTTTGTTATAGGTCTGTCGAGACCAGGTTGGAGCATTGTTATGGGTCTGTTGAGACTAGGTTTGAGCAGTATTGTGGGTTTGTTGAGACAGATATTGTGGATGGATCTCTTCAGCAATATATCACTTGATCCCTGTTGCATGTTTGCATATTGCATTGTTGCATACTCATTTTGCATATCATTAACGTGTGTCTGTGCTGCAGGTGCAATTCATACCTTCTTATTCTAGTTGCCCGGATTTCTGGCTGCTATCATGGATACTTTGAAGAAGACTGTGGCATACAAGTTGCCTACTCCAGATGTTACTTCTTTGCTTGGTTTGATGTCTTTAGATGATGATGATGTGAAGAGAAGTTTCAGGAGGAGTTATGGGAAACTGCTTAGGTTGGTCTGCAAACCAACTACGTGTGAGATGAACGGATTATATGCACTTATACAGTTCTATGATCCCCCGCTGAGGTGTTTTACTTTCCCTGACTTCATTCTGGCTCCGACCATGGAGGAATATGCTGAGATCTTGGAGTTAACCATTCAAAACAGGGTACCCTTCATTCATATGGATGCTAAGCCCAAGCTGGAGGATTTGGCTGTTGTTTTGCATTTAGACTCCTCAGAGTTGCTGTCAACCTCGTGGAATGGAGTTTCTGGTTTTTCTCTCAAGTTCTTGGTTGGGAAAGCACAAGAGTATGCCAAAAGTGGCTGATGGATTGTGTTTAATGCTATCCTTGATTTGTGTATCTATGGCATTGTACTGTTCCCTAATATGCCTGACTTTGTTGATTTGGATGCATTATATATATTTGCTTCAGGCAATCATGTGCCTACACTGATTGGAGACTTCTATCACTCTCTGCATTATAAGAACGAGAATAGGAGGGGAAAGAACGTCTCTTGTTGTGTGCCTTTGTTGTATATGTGGTTTGATAGTCACCTGCCCAAGAAGGGTATCTTTGCTGAGTCTGCAGCTACGGTGGAATGGTCTGAGCGTCTGATGGGGCTTTCTTCAGAAGATGTTGTCTGGTTTGATAGGGATTTACTGGGATCTGAGATTATCTACAGCTGCACAGGATATCCTAACGTTCCTCTGATTGGGAGGAAAGGGTGCATTAACTACAATCCGTCATTGTTGATCAGGCAATTCGGTTATGCTTTGAAAAGCCCGCCAAAAGAGGAGGAAGTGCAGGAATCTCTGTACTTCACAAGTGATCTGAGTGGAGAATTGTTATCCAAGCTTCAGCATGCTTGGAATAACATCTGTAAGAAAGGGAAGCCGTTGTTGGTTAAGAATGATAGTCAAGCCTATCCTCCGTACCAAGTCTGGATCCAAGATAGGGCAAAGCAGGCGCTGATGCCGTTTCCTGCAGTATTACCTCCTGCTCCCCTCGTGGTTGAGGAGCCAACTACTGTGCCTATTGAGAGGTATGAACAGGTTGTGAAGGAGAAAGAGGAGCTGATGAAAGCCAACGAGAAGTTGGAAGAATAGCTAGCGCAACTCAGGAGTGAAAAGAACGAAGCCGTATATTCCTTCGAGTAGTAAACAAAGCTGGTGAACCAGTTAGGTACAGAACTGACTAAACAACGAAAGAAGCATGAACGTTTGGGGATAGATTTCAAGAGCTCTCATGACATGCTGGAGTCTAAGAAAAAAGCACTTGATATAGCTTACTTGGAGATCTCTACGTTCAACAAAACCTGGAACGCTATATTGACCAACAACAAGGAGAGAGAAGATAAGCTGAAGTTGCAAATCTTCAAGTTAGAGGATCAATTGAAAGCTAGCCAGAGGAAGTTTGAGGAAGAAACTGTGCGTAATTTTTCCATCCAAGCCTCGTTGAACAAAGCTGTCAAAAACCTGAAGGAGCACAGACAGAACTTTGAAGCCAAGAAGAGGAAGTTAGAAGACTGTTTTGGCAAGGGAGCTTGGGAAAACTCCAACGAAGGCCTCCAGTTCACTATACGGCAGCTAGAGTTGCTCGTCGAAGGGTTGCTCACTCAGCCAGATCATCCAGAGACCAAGAAGTTGTTAGAAGATTACCGTGCTCATTGTAACACTTGACTGTTGTATATGCTTTATTTGCATTGTGCTGACCATCACCAGGCTTGTTGGTTGAGGTCATGCCTTCTTGTTATTGTGTACACTCAGAGATATTGTATTTTTGCCTTGTTGGGCTCTTTGCAGCAATATATGAGATGTTTTCTCCGTGGATGAATCCAAGCTTCTTAGCACTGGCACTTTGGCACTAGAATCGGGGGTGATTCCCCTAACGCACAGACACGCATTGCATCTGCATATTCATTTTGCATTGCCAGTTACTTGTTGAATCTGTATCTTATTTCCTGCATCTCACGGGTTTTTCAGGATTGACGACCAAAGAATCCACAGCTACTCAACCAGAAACAACTGTAAGAAAGCAATGGATCAAGTTCAAGTCGAGATGCAGGAAATCTGTGAGAAGATGACTCTGTTCATGAAAGCTATGGAGAGCGTGGCCAAGGGCCAGGAGAGCTTTTAGACCTTGGTGCAGCCGTTGCTGACGCGGACAAACGGAAATGGCAATACTGACTACAATTCTGTTGGAACTCCTTGCCGGGAGGGTGAGATACCGGTAGTTACTCGACCTGTTGCGATTGTCAACGGAAACACTGGTACTGGTGCAAGTGTTGGCGCTGGTAATGGCAATACTGGAAATGGTGGTGATGGGCATGTTGTTAACAACAATGGCAACACTGGGGACGCCAATCAAGGATTCGGTGACAATGCTGGCTTTGGAAACAATGGGTATGGCAATGTCAATCAGGACGGGAACTTCGGGTTCAACAATCAAGGCTTTAGTAATGACGGTTACAGCAACAATCAGGGGTATGGCCACGGTAATGGTGGATTCGGTAATGTGAATAACAACAACGTTGGAGCATTTCCTTTCAACAATGGTTTTGGACCTGCTGGGGTCAATCAAGGGTTCGGCAACCGAGGACAGGGTCCTATGTTCAATCAGCAAGGATTTGGCCGTAACATGGGTTACGATGGGTATGGCAATGACTGGAATGTGGATCACCAGGACGACGCTTTTTCGGGAAGAGGTATGGGACCTGAGGGCCCCATTGACCCTGTTCAGAGGATCAGAATGCTAGAAGAGCAGATGAAAGGTGTGGTTAATCAGAACTCCGTTGGGTTAGATATGACTACTATGGGGTTGGTACCAGGGCTGAGGGTGCCATTAAAATTCAAGGCTCCAAAATTCGACAAATACAATGGGGATACCTTCCCAAAGGTCCATGTACGTTCTTATTATAGAAGGATGTCTTCATATTCCAATGATGAAAGGATGCTCATGCATTTCTTTTAGGATAGCTTATCGGGACCATCATTGGAATGGTACATGGGACTAGAGCCCACTCAGATTAGAAGCTGGAAGCAGTTGGTTGATGCTCTCGTTATGCATTACAAATATAACAGCGATTTGGCGCCAAACAGAGTTCAGTTGCAGAGTCTGTCGCAGAAAAGTGGTGAAAGTTTCAAAGAGTACGCGCAGCGATGGCGCGATATGGCAGCTCGAGTGCACCCTCCTTTGGTTGAAAGGGAGATGAATGACATGTTTGTGGGGACATTTACAGGAATGTACTATGACAAGTTACTCAATGTTTCGATGGGTAGCTTCTCCTATATGATCCTTATGGGAGAAAGGATCGAAAATGGAATTAAAATTGGAAAGATTCAGGCAGGCGAATCTACTTCAGCTGGGGGTGCGAGAAAAGCGTTCGGCGGAAGACGACAGGGGTGATGCAAGCGCTGTATTTGGTGGCAGAGGTCGGGGCAGAGGCAGAAATCAGCACATTCAACCTCAACAAATAGCCAGTGTTACTATTCCAATCCAACCACAACAATAGCAACAACAACCACAGCAGCAGCAAAGGCAGAATCAGGGTCAGAGAAGGTTTCAGAATGCAAAGCCGAATAGGGTATTTGATACGCCTCCATCCACGTACGCAGAACTTCTTCAGACACTGCTGGGTTTGAATTTGGCCGAGAAAAGAACATTGGAACCGCCTACAGGACCGGTACTTCCTTATGGGTATGACCCTAATAAGCATTGCGAATTCCATTCCAGGGCGCCCGAACATGATGTAGAATCTTGTCATGCTTTCAAGCATAAAGTTCAAGACTTGTTGGACAGTAAAGCCATCAACTTTGGGCAGGTGGGGCCCAATATTGTACAACATCCTATGCCTAATCATGGGGCAAATGCCATCTTGACAAAAGAAAATTTGAACTTGGTGATGGATGTTAACAAACTGAAGACACCATTGAGTGAGGTGAAAAGTAGGTTGCTCAGAGGGGGAGTATTCCCTGGTTGTGATGAATATTGTTTAGAGTGTTGGACCCAGCCTGAGGGTTGTACTGATTTGAAGCAGGGCATTCAGGCCATGATCGACGAAGGGACCTTGCAATTTGATCGAACTGCGGTTGAGAAGCCCGTGGAGGCATTATGTGATAAGTAGAATGATATTGCAACGGTGACGATCCCGAGGAAGACTATAACAATAACGGCGCCCACCCAGCGGCCAACTATTACGATTACCAAAGCAGGGCCTGTTCCCTTTGAGAGTACGAAATCTATCCCGTGGACATACGGATTAGAAGCATATTGCAACGGTGAAAAGATTGTGGTGAATAGCCAGCCAGCTGGGGATGTTGATAATGTCGTTGGAACGGGGGGCATGACCCGTAGCGGAAGGATCTTTGCCTCACCTGAAATAGAAGCAGAGAGCTTGGCCAAAGACAAAGCCAAAGTAAATGAAAGTGGGCCTACTCATTTAAAAGAAAAGGATACGTCACTCAAGGACGTAGAGGAGTTCATGAGACCGATCCGCAAAAGCGACTACAAAATTGTTGAACACCTACAGCAGACGTCGTCGAAGATTTCTATCTTGTTGTTGTTGTTATGTTCTGAGGCCCACCGGAACGCCTTGCTAAAGATTCTGGATACGTCATTTGTGCCTCAAGAAGTTTCTGTAAATCAGTTAGAGGGGATAATGGCACATGTCAATGCTGGGCACAACCTGGGTTTCACAGATTTTGATCTAACACCCAGGGGTCGAGAGCACAACATGGCTTTGCATATATCGGTGGAATGCCGGGGCACCGTAATGTCGCGTGTATTGGTGGATACTGGATCGTCGTTGAATGTATTGCCAAAGAAAGCCATGATGAAATTGGACATACGGGGAATTATTTGCACGCCCAGCGATTTGGTTGTGAGGGCGTTTGACGGGACGAAAAGATCAGTGTTTGGGTCAATAACATTACCGCTTCAGGTGAGGCCAAAAATTTTTGATACCGAATTCTACATCATGGATATCCATCCAGCTTATAGCTGCCTTCTTGGACGCCCATGGATCCACGCTGCAGGGGCCGTAACGTCCACATTGCATCAGAAGTTGAAGTACATGGTGGGTGATAGTGTTGTTACCGTTTGCGGGGAGGAAGACATTTTGGTCAGTCACCTGTCATCGTTCAGATATGTTGAGGTCGACGGAGAAATACATGAGACACCTTGTTAAGTCTTCGAAGGGTTGCGGATTAAAGACAAAGCTCAGGGTCCCAGCAAAATGCCAGATGTGGCAATGTCATCCTACAAGGAAGCTCAGGCTTTAGTGCAAACTGGTGAGACTAAAGGTTGGGGGCAGGTATTGGAGATTCCCGTGAAGAATGACAGGTTTGGGCTAGGGTATCGACCGACGTCGTCAGCGTCATCTTCAGGAGCGCCCAGGTTCAAGGGACCGATAACGATTACGCCAAGCGGGGTGTGCTTTGAGACAATCAACGCTATTTCCGATGCTGAAGACAGAGATAGTGACTGCGATATGGACGCGTGGATCAAGCCAAGCGTGCCAGGACAAAGTCTCTTCAACTGGTCCATCCGGGAAACTGTCCCAGTGACTCTTAAACAGTAATGATTTGTTTTGTCAATTGTTGAATAATCCTATGTCCTACCCGGGGCATAGTGATTTTACCTTAGGGCTACTTGATTATGTGTATTGCACTGTTTTAATCATGAAGTAAAGGCGTTTTTCATATACAAATATTGGGATCCCTGTATTTCTTGTTTTTACTTTAACAATAAATGGCAACATGGTTATTTGCTTTGTTTGCGTTTTGAAGCATTTAACCATTTCCTTTGCAGGACTAATATTTCAGATGACATCTTCTACGAACCGCCTATGACTCGTTTCGACTTCGAGCACCCGGTATTCCAAGCAGAGGAAGAGATTGTTAAGGATAGCGACTTGCCAGAGGAGCTGACTCGTTTGTTGAAACAGGAAGAGAGAATCATTCTGCCTCATCAGGAGGAAATTGAGATTATCAACTTGGGGTCGGAAGAAGTTGTGAGAAATATCCGTATAGGGGTTGCGCTGCAGAGCGACATCAAGCAAAGGCTGATTGAGATACTGCGAGAGTATAGTGATATATTTGCTTGGTCGACGAGGATATGCCTGGGTTGGATACGGACATGGTTGTGCACCGTCTGCCGTTGCGAGAGGAATGTCCGCCTGTTAAGCAGAAACTCAGAAGAACCAGACCAGACATGGTTGTGAAAATCAAAGAGGAAGTTCAAAAACAGTGGGATGCTGGTTTCCTAGCCGTTACAACTTATCCGTCATGGGTCGCTAATATAGTACCAGTGCCGAAGAAAGACGGTAAAGTGCGAATGTGTGTAGACTACCGTGATTTGAATAGGGAGAGCCTGAAAGACGACTTTCCACTTCCTCACATTGATGTGCTGGTTGATAACACTACTCAGTTCTCCATATTCTCCTTCATGGACGGCTTCTCAGGCTATAATCAGATCAAAATGGTACCAGAAGACATGGAGAAGACTACCTTCATTACTCCCTGGGGAACATTTTGCTACAAAGTGATGCCCTTCGGACTGAAGAACGCTGGGGCAACATATCAACGTGCTATAACGACTCTCTTTCATGCACAAAGAGATCGAGGTTTATGTTGATGATATGATTGCCAAATCTCAGATAGAGGAGGAGCATTTGGTTAATCTGCTGAAACTGTTCAAAAGACTTAGGAAGTTCAGGTTGAGACTGAACCCTAACAAGTGCACCTTTGGGGTGAGATCGGGTAAATTTCTGGGGTTTATTGTGAGCGAAAAGGGAATAGAGGTTGATCCTGCAAAGATAAAAGCTATACAAGAAATGCCGATGCCTAAAACAGAAAAAGAAGTGCATGGGTTTTTAGGGAGGTTGAACTACATTGCTCGGTTCATATCTCACCTAACTGCGACATGCGAGCCGTTATTCAAGTTGTTGAAAAAGGATCAGGTGTTGACCTGGAATGAAAATTGTCAAAAGGCGTTCGACAAGATAAAAGAATACTTGCAGGAACCTCCTGTTTTGACACCCCTAGTGGCCGGGAGACCTTTGATTATGTATTTTACGATTCTTGAGGAAAGTATGGGTTGTGTTCTCGGTCAACACGACGAGACCGGACGTAAAGAGCATGCGATCTACTATTTGAGTAAGAAGTTTACCGACTGTGAGTCCAGATACTCAATGCTCGAGAAGACGTGTTGCGCGCTAGCCTGGGCCGCCAAACGTTTGAGGCAATACATGCTGAATCATACAACCATGCTAATTTCAAAGATGGATCCAATCAAATATGTGTTTGAGAAGCAGGCACTCTCCGGAAGAATTGCCCGATGGCAGATGGTGTTAACAGAATACGATATCCAATATGTCTCGCAAAAGGCTATTAAAGGTAGCGTTCTGTCAGAGTACCTTGCTGAGCAGCCTATTGAGGATTACCAATCGATGAGGTTTGATTTTACTGACGAGGATATCATGTACCTGAAGATGAAATATTGTGAAGAACCGTTGTCGGACGAAGGACCAGAGTTGGGTTCCAAATGGCAGTTGATATTTGACGGAGCTGTAAATTCCTATGGTAGCGGAATAGGGGCAATTATCACTACGCCTCATGGGTCGCACATCCCCTTTACTGCCCGATTGACTTTTCCTATTACCAATAATGAGGCTGAATATGAGGCTTGCATCATGGGTCTGGAAGAAGCCATTGATTTGAGAATCAAGAACCTGGATGTATACGAAGACTCAGCTCTAGTGATGAATCAGATTAAAGGAGAATGGGAGACACGTCAGCCCAATTTGATACCCTATATGAACTATGCAAGGAGATTGTTGCCTTTCTTTGACAAGGTGGAATTGCATCACGTACCGCGAGCAGAAAGTCAAATGGCTGACGCCCTTGCGACATTGTCTTCAATGTATAAAGTTAACTTCTGGAACGAGGCTCCCCAGATTGTTATCTCTCGGCTTGATAGGCCTGCCTTCATATTTGCCATTGACGAAGCTTCCGATGGTAAACCATGGTACTTTGACATCCAGAATTTCCTGAAGAACAAGGAGTATCCGGCTGGGGCATCCAATCGAGATCAGAAGACTCTTAGGAGATTGGCCGGCAATTTCTATCTGAACCTGGACGGTGTCCTGTATAAAAGAAACCACGACTTGGTGTTGCTACGTTGTGTAGACGAGAAAGAGGCGAAGTTGCTCATGGAAGAGATACATGAGGGTACATTTGGTACACATACTGGTGGGCATGCTATGACAAGAAAACTGTTGCGGGCAGGTTATTATTGGCTAACTATGGAAACAGACTGTTTCAAGTTTGCAAAGAGGTGTCATAAATTCCAGATTTATGCAGACAAAATCCATGTGCCTCCAAGTCCTCTGAATGTGATGTCATCACCGTGGCCTTTCTCGATGTGGGGAATTTACATGATTGACAAGATTGAGCCTACGGCATCAAACGGACACCGGTTCATTTTGGTGGCAATCGATTACTTCACCAAATGGGTGGAAGCAGCATCATATGCCAATGTGACCAAACAAGTGGTAGCCAGATTTATCAAACGAGATATTATCTGCAGATATGGAATCCTTGAGCGGATTATCACCGACAACGGTTCAAATTTGAATAATAAAATGATGAAAAAACTGTGTTAGAATTTTAAGATTGAGCATCACAACTCTTCTCCTTACCGGCCCAAGATGAATGGCGCTGTCGAAGCGGCCAATAAGAATATAAAGAAGATTGTTCAGAAGATGGTTGTGACGTATAAGGACTGGCACGAGATGTTACCTTTCGCTTTGCACGGTTATCGTACGACGGTACGCACATCAACCGGGGCAACCCCTTTCTCATTGGTATACGGGATGGAGGCGGTGTTACCGTTGGAGGTCGAGATTCCTTCCCTGAGGGTTTTACGTGATGTCCAACTCGACGAGGCAGAATGGATTAAAGATAGACTGAATCAACTCAGCTTAATGGATGAGAAGAGACTGGATTCTCTAGCATACGGTCGGTTGTATCAGAGCCGGATGAAGAAAGCTTACGACAAGAAGGTGTGCCCTCGAAGCTTTCAGACGGGCGATCTTGTTTTGAAAAAGATTCTCCCACCACAATCAAATCATAGGGGCAAGTGGACTCCCAATTACGAAGGTCCCCATGTTGTCAGAAAAGTCTTCTCTGGAGGAGCCTTGTTACTATCCACCATGGATGGTGAGGACTTTACGTCTCCTGTGAATTCGGACGCAGTTAAAAAACACTTTGCTTGAAAGTGACCCGTTGGACAGTAAAAAGAGAGTCCAGGCAAAAATGGGGCATCCCGGCGAACCATAAAAAAATGAATAAAAGGTTCGGGTAAAAGTTAAGGATAAAATTGAAAAGATGTACACCCGCGAAGTCGAAAACCTGAAAAGGGCGACTTCGGCAAAAAAGGGTATCCCAGTGAATTGAAAACCCACAAAGGGCGGTTCACGCAAAAGTTAGGGATTGAAAAAGCAAATGACTGCGGTCCGGATTTGATACGACATTGCTTAGTGGTTTGGGAGTACCTGGGGGCCGTCTATCCAAAAACAATCTCTTCCGAAGATCGAGTACCGGGAAAGCGCAAAGTCAGGCGAGTCATAAGAGGATCAGCTCATGGTGTTTGTCTGTGCCACGTTGCCGACATGTATACAAATATTGTTTTGTATTTTCTTTATGCTTCTTGTGCATATATTTATGTGTGCTTATGCGTAACTTCCTCTTTTCAGGAGTTGCATCCAGTGTACAAAACTTTGCCTATTCAGAGGTCCGTTATCAATAAAACATGTTATTCAGTACTTGATGCTTGTTCTTTACTATTTTGTTTGTGAAAGACACCAATGTTTTTAATAAACTTGCACTTACATAATCTTGTTGGCCCTTGCCAATAATTGCTAAAACTTCGAATTGACTGAAGTAATGTCACAGATGCTAACGCGAATAGATTCTGTTGTATAGGCCTATTTTGTCTCGTTTGTGTTTTGCAGGGTTCTTACCTTTGGAGCAAACGGTCAGGAATTGTATTCCCCAGCCAAGGTCGCTTGACGTAAGACCTGACTCCAGTTGATGTCATTCCTCAGCTAGTCGCAACTTATCCCCAGAGAGTTGAAATGACATTTATCCCTTCCCGAAGGAGGGAATTATTTTCCCCAGGAGAGTGTCCTCATGGAAAACCGTCCATAGGATTAACCCCAGCAAGTCAAAATCAATGTCCCCTGCAGAGGTTGCGCTCCTCAGCGAATCGAAGATGTGCACGTTCAATCTCCAGCATGGGAGATTCCCGCAATAGTTAACCAAGTTGTTGGTTCGAAAGGTTTATATCCGCGAAGGATAGTTTTCTTGCTCCCCACAGGTCGTCTTGCCTCCGTCGGGATGATTGTCCCCAGCGGAGTGGTAACTCTGAATGTGTAAACTGTGCCCAGACAGTGTGCTTTGCCCAGAAGTGTCGCTTCTTCCCCAACTAAGTTTGTTCACCAGCAGGGTGTTTGTTCTTTCCTCCCAATGGAAATTGATGTTTAATCTCTCCCCGGCAAAGTTGATTGTGTTTCCGTCATTTATTTTACCGGAATACCTTATGATACTTGTTCTCCCCAGCGGAGTTGGCTTTATCTCAGCATTCATGTTGTTGAGACATCATTATCAGAGTGGCCCCGACAGCTTGAGCCTGCATTTGCATTTGCATATATCGTCATATTTGCATCTACTCAAACGCGTAGCATTTCCGTGTCGTATGGAGCATTAGGCCATTTTCAAACATACGCATTTTGAAACATAAATCAGGTTGGTTAACCTTTTGCTTTCAGGTGTGTTTTCTCAGCAGGAGTATGGAGTTCTAGCTTAGATCTATTACCAGGTATTTGAGGTCTCGCCGTGAGACGTGTGATGATACGGTTCGTCTTACTATTTTCCCCACAGAGTTGCTTGTTGAAGTTTCTCTTATCCGGCCAGCGGATTATTTTCTTCAAATTTGCTGTTACGTCAGTGTCAAAGGGTTTCATGAATCAAGATTTCAGAAGCTGCCGCCGGTTATCGAAACAGGCGTCCGACAATTTGGTTTCCAAATATCCCTAGTAGAGTCCTCCTCAAAGTCGCTGTCACGTCAGCGCTAAAAGGTTTGTGGGTTGGGACCAATGGAGTTAGCTACTGCAGAGATAAGCAGAGAAACTGCATTCAGAGTATCTTCCCGTATGGATAAACGGATGTATTTTCCTACTGGTTGACAGAAGTACTTCCCCGGAAGTCGCCAAAATTTTATTGCCTATGTTGATAGGAGTTCCTCGTGTTGACGAGATATGAGTCCTGACGTGGACAATTTATTCCTGTACTGACGGGATTTCTTCGTGTTGGCGAAGTGTGCGTCCTAACATGGACAGATTTATTTCCTCGTGTTGACGAGATGTGCTAGTCCTAACGTGGGCAGATTTGATTTCTCCGTGTTGACGGAATGTGAAGTCCTAACGTGGACAAATTGATTACTCTTCGTGTTGACGAAATGGTGTCCTGACATGGACCATTTATCCCCAGCAGATATCTTTCTTCGTATTGGCGAAATGCGAGTCCTGACGTGGACAAATTTATCTTTCTTCATGTTGACGAAACGGTGTCCTGACGTGGACAATTTACTCCTATGTTGATAGGATTTCCTCATGTTGACGAGATGTGAGTCCTGACGTGGACAAATCAAGTTACCTTCCCTCGTGTTGACGAGATGCGAGTCCTAACGTGGACAAGTTTACCGTTCTTCGTGTTGACGAGATGGAATCCTGACGTGGACAAATTTATTTCTCTTCATGGTGACGGGTTTATTTCCTCGTGTTGACGAGATGTGAGTTCTGACGTGGACAATTTATTCCTATGTTGATAGGATCTCCTCGTGTTGACGAGATGCGGACAACTCATCCCCAGCGAAGTCGCCGGGATTTCTCCGTGTTGACAGAATGTGGAGTCCTGATGAGGACAAGTTTTATTCCTATGATGATAGGATTTCTCCGTGTTGACGGAATGTGGAGTCTTGATGAGGACAAGTTTTATTCCTATGATGATAGGATTTCTCCGTGTTGATGGAATGTGGAGTCCTGATGAGGATAAGTTTTATTCCTATGATGATAGGATTTCTTCGGGTTGACGAAATTTGAGTCCTAACGTGGACAAGTTTATGATGGGATTTCTTCGTGTTGACGGAGTGTGCGTCCTAACGTGGACAAAGTTTTGCTCTTGTTGAGGGGACTTCTTCGTGCTGACGAAACAAGCGTCCTAACATGGACAAAGTTCTATTCCTGTGTTGTTGAGATTTCTTTGGGTTGACGAAATGTGAGTCCTGACGTGGACAGATTTGTATTTATTTGTGATTTGACGAAATTTGGGTCCAGATGTGGACAAGGTTACTCCTGTGACGACAGAATCTCTATTCGTGTTGACGAATTTGTTTCTCTTCTTGTGTTGACAAGGTTAGTCCAGTTGTGGACGGAGGTGTTTTTGCAAAAATTATTTAGTACCTGTGGCGTTACATAGGTGGTTGAAGTTGAAATCAGAATTATTATCAGACGTTGGATCAGGTGTTGCCGTAACAACCGGATTCAGATAGGGGATGTTGCTCCCCAAGCGGTGCAGTTTATTTATGCGGTTGGCAAATTTCCGGGTTTCCTGGTATTCAACCGTCTCGTACCTCGATTGTTTGAAGGTCGTTCGCTCTTCACCCAGTCGGGTCCAAGCCGTTTGAATAGGGGGAGCTGTTGCACCCCAAAATTTGCTCAACCTTTTCCTACCTAGTTTATGTTTCATTGCATTATCATTTGCAGGGTTACATCATGAACATAGTCCAAATCATTGACATATCATAGCATAACATGCATCCAACAGGGGATCAAGTGTGATTCTTATCAAAAGAGCCTAGCAAGAGGTCTTATCTAAGCATGAGAAGTCATCCAGGCCATCAAGAAGTGATTTGAAGTCTTGAGAAGTTTGAGTGCCTACATGTGGGTTTTGCTCCTATCTTGAGGAATATTGAGAATCATCGGTGGGATGTGAAACATGGAATGTGAATTTGAGGTGTGTATGGATCTCATGGAATGCCTAGAGGGCCCTATTGAAGCTGAGATAAGTCATTGATTCAAGTATGAGAGCCACATTTGAAGTGCAGCTAATTAGGGTTTCATCTAGGTCAACCCTAGGTCAATTGAGTAATTGAAGAGAATCAAAGCCTACTTTGAGGTCATGGGGTTCATGGATTGGTATGTTGATACATGTGTGGTGTTGTTCCAAGATCAAGCAAAGAAGAATCAAGAATGTGGGAAGTTGCTAAATTAGGGTTTCAGTGTAAAATCCCCTGTTTAGTGCCTAACTTCAAAGCCACATAAATAAAAATACAAGTTTCAAATGGATCTTTGGCCAACATGAAACTTGTACATCATATCAATACCTTTAATTTGAGTACTAGAAGTCCTCAAGGGGAGTTATAGAACAAAAGTTATGGTCCAGACAAGTTACAGGTCATCAGATGACTATGAAATTTATCTGTGAAAGTCACTTGACTTCCAAGCAACGTTTGCCCTTCAAGGAGTTTTCAAATGGACTTTTGGTCAACATGAATGTTGTTTCTTATCTTCTTAGATTTCCATAGAGTACTATAAGTCCTTGATAGGATTTGTAGAACTCAAGTTATGATCTTTGCAAGCCAGGGGTATTTTGGGAAAGTGAGATTATAGGTCACTTTGGATTATAGGTCCATAACTCCAACTTGCAAGCTTCAAATGGAAACTTTTCCAACATGGAACTTGTTAAAAATGATGTTTTGAGTGCAACCAAGTGGTCATGAGAGTTTGGTTTGGCTTGGAACACAAAGTTGCTTGAAATGGCTTTGAAAAGGAACTTTAATACACATTAAAAGGCCAAAATTTGGGAAAAATTGTTTTGTGGCCAAATTGAACAATATTATAGGTCCTTTTTATCAGAGAAAAGCATTCTAAGAGTGATGGAAATATTACTTTTTGCATTTGAGGTCAATTTCACTCACTTCCATTTGGTAACTTCATGATGAAACAACACTTGAATTGCACACCATAAGATCAAAAACAAGGAAGCTCTCATAGCCATTCATTTCAAAATGTCCTGAGATAAGAAATGCAAGTAAATTCAAGATGTAGCAGGGCAAATACAAGACTGTCACCAAAGAGAAATTGAAGGAGCAAGAGAAATTCAATTTCTCATTCTGTTAGTTACAAAACTTTCTAGAGGCTTCCATCAACTTCTATATAACCAATGCAATGTGTTCAGGCATTTTTTGGGGAAGAATTGAGCAAGGAACCAGAGCAAGCAAGTGAGTTTTGTAGAGCTACATCAAGAATCGAGTTTGAAGATTGGTGAGGATTCAGTGCAATTGGCTTGTTGCAGAAGCTTCAGGGTGAGATAGTGAGTGATTCTGGAAGAAATTGGAGGTTGATTCGAGCCATAACCTCATCTGTTCATCACTTCATACCAGGTTTGCAACTTTCAAACTTTGGCTTAATTTATAGGGAGTTATGTAGAAATTGGCATGAGGTTAGGATCTTGACATTAGGTAGTTGGATTTCAGTGCAAGAAATGAGCAATTAGAGACCAAACTAGGTGTGACAAGATTTCTGTTGAAGCCTATATCTCACGATTCTTGGAGTTGTAATTGTGTTTGGATAGCAAGATTTGATCCTTGATAAGTGTAGATGACATTAAGCTTGTTAATTTCAAGAATCGTGACATTGGAGTTGAGGTGATCTTCTGAAACTTGGATCGGTTTTGAAGTTAGGATGAGAATCAATGGAATTGAAGATCATATTCATGTTCAGGGGATGAAAACAAGTAGGATTGGATGTTAAGTTTCGTGGATTAGTGACGTTTTGCTTGGCCATCACCGGAGATGACGGTGGCGCTGCAGCTCAGCCCACCGTCCCTCCTTCCCTCTCATTTTCAAATTTCTGTGGAGAAGATGAACTAGGGTCGTTAGATTGGAGATTGACCTTGACTGGAATGAGGGATCCACGACCACGATCGCGTGTGATTTTCTGAAGAGAAGTGAGTTTGGCAAAACTCACTGTTTCATTTAATTATATTGGATGGGCTTAAATGAAGTTTTGCTTTCTACACCCTGCATTGGGCTCATGTTCTGATTACAACATAAAACCATTGCTATTTGCCACAAATGTTTTTCAATTTCCTTGCATTTCCCTGATTTCCTCTTATTTTGGATGGGCTTAAGTGAGTAATTGCCATCAACACCCCCTGCAGGCCCATGAGCGAATTACCACATAAAAATATTGCTATTTAGCACGCAGTCTTATTATTTTCTTTATATTTCTTTTATTTTACATGTTTTATATAGTTTAGGATTTTAATTCACCATAATTAGGAAAATTAACATTTTTAGGTCAGATTTTTTTCCCCTGACTCCTTAAAGAGTCTAAAATTTAATAGGGTTAGAATTTTATTAATTCATGCATTTTATTTTATTTTATTGCATTTTTGGAAGTTTAATTGGTTTTATTTTGAATATGTTTGATACATGATCTTGCTGATTTTGGTATGGGAGATTGGTGTAGAATTTTTAGGTGATTCTTTTTGGGTTATGTAGCTTAGAGATGCATGTACCCTTAGTATTTTTCTCATAATTTTTTGAGATAAATATAGGCTGTTTTGAACATTAAACAATAGGTGGTTTAGAATTAGGGTTTTAAGATAGTACCCTTAGGTTTAGGGCATAGTTTTAGGTCTTAATGAATGGTTAACCCCCTGATTTTTGTATGGAGATATTCTTAATAGGTTTAGGAAACCTTAGAATTTTTTATAGGATTTTACAAATTTTTTTGGTATTTTAATTAGAATTAGTTTTAGGACTAACTTCTAGGTGTTTCTAATGAACTAACTTGACTAGTTTAACTCAATAGTTCCCATTAGACTTAAGTGGTGGTGCCTTTGATTTTGGATGAACATGAAGACAACTTGAAGATGCTTTGGAGAGCTTGAAAGAGCATGGACATGAAGAATTTCTCATCCTGTGGATGCTTGTCAGGAGCTTAGGGAAACTAGGGTTTTAGGAAGAGCATTAGATTAGTTTTGCTTGTTTTTTCAAACATGGAGTATATTGTTCATCTCCATTCAATCCAATGACATAAAGTCCTCTTAAAGAAGTCACATCTATCCTTTGGAGGGATGAATGGAATGCTTTAAGAGTAGAACTTTGAGGATGTCATTCTCTTATAATGTTAAGTTCTTAGTGGCTTCCTTTGGTTGTCATTAAGTTACTTAACATTTCAACCTGATCTTGTTAATTGATTCCCCTTTGGAGGTTGCTTGTTGAAGCTTGTTGAAGCTAGAAGCTTGTTGAAGCTAGGAGTGTTGCTTGTTGAAGCCAGTTGCTTGTTGAAGCTGTTTGCTTGTTGAAGCTGTTTACTGGCTGAAGTTTGATGGTTTAAGCTTGTTGCTTGTTGAAGTTTGAAGCTTGTTGAAGCTAGGGTTTTGGTGCTTGTTGAAGATTGAAGGTTTAGTGGAGCTTGAAGATAGGAGTTATTCATGAAGATGAAGGTTGTTGCTGTCAACTTTTTGTTGTTTAATCAATTGTTGCTGTCAGAGTTGCTGCTTGTGCTGTTTGTTGTAGGAGTTTGATGCTGCTGCTTGGGCTGCCTCCTCTGCTTTGGTTTTTGTTTTCTGTATTGTTTGTTGGCTTGTGCAGCTTGCCCCCTTAAGGTTTGAAGTGAATGTTGATTCACTTTGCCTGTTGTTTTCCCAGGTTCGAGGTAGAGCAGGACTCCCTTGCCTCGCTTGTATTGCTGCATTGCATGCATTTTACTGTATTTGCTTGCTTTCTTTTCTGTTTATCCCCTAGGATCTCTGATTTCCTCTGTGCAGGAGGGAATTATGACAGACATTAGGATTCTTATCCATGCATGACAACATTAGGTTAGTTTTTATTCCCTTTTCAACCCTAGGCTTTTTAGAGCTTCTTTCTCTTCTTATCTCAAAACAACTCAAAAATACAGTAATAAGGTTAATCGATGTCGTACGTTACGAGCCTTAAGCTATTTGAGAAAGGGTTGCTGAAGAGCTTCTTTCCAGTAGTCTGGCTGCTTAGTGTGGCACCCTTTGGGAGACACGCGACGTAGTCACTCTCAAATCATAGTCTCTAGTGCGTCAGAGATTGCAAACAAACTAAAAAACACTTCTTTCATAAAAGATTCAAAACAAACATCAAAGTGTCATTTTTGTCCGCTTGGACTCTTAATCAAGAAAAACCCTTTTTGAAGGTAATAAAAAACAGTCAGACAAGCTTGTGTCTTCCGTAGCCCGAACTACGTTTGCTCTGATCTTTCATGCTGTATGAAAGTACGTAGGCATAGGATGTCGTATCCTAGCGAGCAACCTTCCCCCCTTCATTCGTAGTTAGCCGAACTACGTAGACTCTGACTTTCCCATTGCACGAGGGAATACGTAGGCATAGAGCGGCGAAGCTCTATCGAGTCTCTTTTCTCTTTTCTTTTCTTTTGTCCCTTGACCTTTAGTGTAGATAGAGTAACAATCCGTACAAGAAAACAAGCGTGGATCCCGTCGAGTACGGCGGACGTGAGGGGTGCTAATACCTTCCCCTTGCGTAATCGACTCCTGAATCCAGGGGTTTGGTTGCGATGACCATTCCTTTCCCGTTTTACATTAGGTTTACTCTGAGCGTTTCCTTTCCCTCCATTGGGATAAATAACGCACGGTGGCGACTCTTCTGTCATAGCCGACGCCAATTTTCGCAATAGCGACAATGGGGACATTGTCTAAGAAGTTCCTTAAATCTTTACCAAGCATCAAATAGGGATCCATCCTCTCCTTGCCTAAATGAGGTTATCTCATTTCTCATTTTAGCATTTTTGGAATGAGGGAAATACTTTGCCATAAACTTTCCAGCCAAATCATTCCATGTGGCAAAGGAATTAGGCTCCAATGAAGTTAACCAACTCTTGGCTCAATCTCTTAGATAGTATGGACATAGCCTTAATCTGAATGCATCATTGGTGACACCAGGAATTTTAAAATTACTAGCAATGTCTAGGAATTGTCTTAAACTGTGTTGCATCTTGGTCGTATGATTCCAGTATTCATGGCACACATTCCCTGGAAATAGTGCCAAAACCTTGTTGCTTGTAAATGTATCACATGCAAGTATACATGTATGTTTAAAAGTAGCAAGTGATAAAAAGTAAGGATATCATACTCACAGGGAGTGAATATTACTTAGGATGATTTTGTAAGAAACTATCTTTTGACTTTAAGCATGAGCAAGGATAAAAAATAATGTATGAATCTGTCGCTTGCGCGAAAATAAGGTGCCGGCATGACAGAAGAGTCGCCACCTTTCGTTATTTATCCCTCAGAGCGGGAAAGGAAACGATCGGAAAAACCTGACGAAAAAGGGTAAGACAAGGTCATCGCAACCATTGTCTGGGTTCGGGAGTCGGTTACGCAAGGGGAAGGTATTAGCACCCCTCACGTACGTCGTACTCGACGGGATCCTCGCTTGTTTGTTTACTTGGACGGGTTGGTTGTAATCTATCTACCTATCAAGGCTGGCTGAAAAAGAAAAGAAAAATGACTCGGCAAAGCGTCGCGCTTTATGCCTACGTATTCTCATCAGAGAATGAGAAATCAGAGTCAACGTAGTTCGGCTAACTACGGGTGGAGGTGGGGAAGGTTGCTCGCTAGGATATCGCATCCTATGCCTACGTACTTTCATCTGGTATGAAAGATCAGAGCAAACGTAGTTCGGCTAACTACGGGAAAAAATGGCTCAACTAGGAGGGAGACTATCAAGTCCTACTGTTATCATGCCATGGATTCATCCTATGGTTGAGGTTTGAACAGGGAACTCCTAGAAGTTGTCATGCATAGGTTTCAACCTAAAGTTCTATCATCAAATCCTCATCAGAGGAAATGAGAGTCCTAAGGGATCATGTCAATGAGGCACAGAACAGACAAAGCATCAGCTTAAACAGTAAACAGTAATACGGTAAAATGCATGCAATGCAAGTGAGGGAGGCAATGTGTGTGTGGCATCAGCCTCCACAAGCTCATCTCGACCTCAAGCCAGTCATGAAATAACAGTAATCATACTGAAAATAAACAACATGCTATCAAGCAATAACAGATAAAGGGAATGAAGTGCCATCAGGCAAACAAAACATGCATGCTAGAGAAAGAAAGAATCTACTCTCTAATCCTAACCCTAATCACAGAATCTGAACAAATCTAAGCACTAAAGCAAGACCCTAAACAAGAGAAATCAATCCCAGTCTTCAAGCTTCAGAACAAGCTTACCAAAGAAAGGGAGCTAAGCAAGCAGACTCATAGTGTCTTCCTCAGGAAAGCACTAGGAGGTGTATACTCAGGAGTCATACCCTATGTGGCTCAACCACTGTGATCAGTTTACATTCCTCCTCAGGAGAAATTAAACTCACAAGCAGGCTCCAACATCACTGGATATTTAGGAAATCCTATCTGAACTAGTGGAACTAAGTGAATAGACTCATAGGACCTTCCTCAGGAAAGTACTAGGAGGCTTCCGCTTAGGAGTTGTATCCTATGTGGCTCAACAACTGTGATCAGTTTATATTCCTCCTCAGGAGAAATTAAACTCACAAGTTGGCTCCAACATCATTGGGTACTTGAGAAATCCTAGATAAACTAAGGGAACTAAGTGAATAGACCCATATGACCTTCCTCAGGAAAGTACTAGGAGGCTTCCACTTAGGAGTTGTATCCCATGTGGCTCAACAACATGTGATCAGTTCACATTCCTCCTCAGGAGAAATTAAACTCACAAGTTGGCTCCAACATCATTGGATACTTAAGAAAGAGGTGAGAAGAAGGAATGAAAGTCATTCATAGTGCCTTCCTCAGGAAAGTACCATGAACTTCCTTCAAACTTCAGGATCTCAAACCTCACAGACAGGGGACAAGCCAAGCTCTGGGTCTATGAGTCTTGATCTACAATCTTCTCTTCATCATGCTCTCCAACAAGGTCTTCAAGGCAACACAAGCCCCTCAACAAATTCCCCACAATGAACCCCAAAGATGAACAGATAACCACAGGGCAGACAGAATCAATAGGCAACTTCAGAAAATACCTAAAAATACTAAACTAATGGGGAAAAATCTAACAATTATCCACAAGGGTCTACAAAGTCTATTCATAACATCTACATAAGCCTCTACCTAAAAATCAAGACAAAACTCAATCAAAGAAAGTGAATTCTTCACCTAAACACAACCTAAACCCTAATTAGGATACCCTACATCTACCCTAATTAAACTAACCAAAATTTAATTCTAAAATTCTAGAAAAAATCCTATGGGGAACTATGATTCATCATCTAATTGCACAAAAAAGAATGGATAAAAAAACCTAAGGGAAGGTCCTAAAATAATTCTTACAAAATCATGATACAACTAAAATAAGGAAAATACACTATGTTAAAGAAAATATCACTAAAAATTCCACATTAAAAATAAAATTCCATTTTTATTTTTATATTTTTCTACACAAAATCATCTAATCATAGAAAAAAGAAGAAGTCAAAAATCATTTTTTATCATTTATTTATGAATTAATCAAAACAGAAAAATATTAAAACAAAATTAAAACAATTAAATCAATTAAAAGGGAGGGGGGGTTGGAATAGCACCACGCGCTAGTTCAATATTCAGAATGGGCTAAAGGGGGGCGGCGCAAATAGCAAGCTGGACCCAGGCCCAGGTCCCAGCTTTAATGAAACGCTGCGTTGCAGCGAGGAGGTTTCCCTCCGTTTTCATTATGAATACTGGCCACACGATGAGTGGAAAAGGTCCAAAGCTGGGGACTCATCCAACGGCCAACAGCCATCGTCCCCAAGCTGACCTAGGGTTTTCAGAAACCCTCTCTCCTTGCACCAAGATTCACCTGGTTCGTTCTCTTCACTCACTCAACGAAATCAAAAGATTCCAAGGGCAAACATGATCTACTAATTGCCTAGAACACAACCATGCGTGTGGTTTTCCATAATTCTTCCTAGATCCTCCTAACAGAGAGGTTCAAGATCATGGTTCAAAAATATTTCTCTGAGATCAATCCTAATAAAACTCAAAACTAAAGCTGCAATCTTGCTCCCTATGCCACCCTAATCACTATAATCCATGCCATGTTGATTAAAGCCTAGCACACAGTTCATTCTTGCACATCAAAGATTCATGCACCTGTTACAAACCATCATGGATCGTGCCCTAACTTTCAGTATTTGATCATCTACCCTAATACAATCATTCCATGCCTACGAAACTAATTGAAACTAGCTAACTTAAGAGATACAAGGAGAAGAAAGAACCTGTCAAAGGGATGATGGTGAGGGCTCGTGGGGATGCTTGCAGGCCTTGGAATTGGTTCAAGATGCTCCTTGGATGATCCACAACCTTCTGTTTGCAAGAGTTGTTGATGGAAGATGCTTGTGATGGAAGAAAACTCAAGTTGCTTGATTGTGAAGGTAGCTCTTTAATGGCAATGTATCTCTCTCTTTCTCCTCTGACTTGACTCTCTATCACCAACCTTGAACACTATGAAGATCATCCTTCTTATAATGATGGATGGAAGAAGCTGGATCCTTCTAGAATCATCTAGAAAAGTGTGGAAAGTTCTTGAAAATCTCATGTGGGGACAAGTTGAATTTCTCATACTCCATGCCTTATGCCTTGCCATTTAGTCTTAAAGTATCTTTACATGAGATATTGAGAAGGGATGGGTGAAAAACAAGCTCATCTTTGGCTTGTGTAAGGTTTTTCAACATTGCCTTCTTTTTCAAGTAACAACTTTTCAAAGCATCACCCATTTTAAGGCTCCAAATCAAAATTCTAGCTAAACCAATGTTCTCAAAATGGTTTTTCCAATCAAAATGATATATTGGATGACCTATTTTGGATTTGTGGATCTTCCAAATCAATTTCCAAATTCAACTTTTCAAACTTATATGCCATTTTTAGTTCATTTTGGACCAATCATGTAACTTCATGCTATGAGCTTTTCCAACAATTTGTGACCTTCTTTCTAGACTCAAAATCACATTTTGAGCAACTTTCATGTTTTGAGTTTTTCCATTTGAGGCTTGGAAATAGGAGTTTTAGGCATTGGATAAAATGACCTATAACTGACAAATGACCAAAATACCCCTGTCTTGTTCAAACCATAAGTTGAGTTCCACAAATCCAATCAAGGACTTCTACCACTCAAATTAAAGCTAAGAAGATCCTCTTCAACATTAATGTTGACCAAGAAATCATAGGAATCATCCTACTAGGGAAAAAGTTGTCTGCAAGTTGGGTGACTTTCAAGGACCCAGATTCACACACCTTTGCTGACCTGTAATTTGTCAAAACCATAACTTGAGCTCTGTAACTCCTATCAAGGACTTCCACCACTCAAATTAAAGCTAAGAACAAGCTCTACAACATTCATGTCATGGGGAAGGTGAGATATCAATCACATCTTGAGCTAAAACTGCCTGGAAGATAGGGATCAAATTAGGGTTTTTCACTGACAATCCTTGGAGACCCTGACTTGAAACTTCTCAAACTCCTCACTCATGATGAGTTAGCCTAGGAATCATCTTTATAACATCTCTATGCATCATTCCATGATCTCATGTCTCTTGGATTGGTCTCAACCTTTCCCAAATCTTCAGTTATCCTAGGGTTGACCCAGTCAAACCCTAATTCTACCATTCATGGCTGAATCTTCTGAATTCTTGTATAATGATCTCTCTGGGCTTCATGATGGATTTCAAGACATCTCATAAACTTTCTCAAAGCTTCAAGTTCATTCTCATAGTCTCAGAATCATCTGAGGAGCACCCACAACTCTCAAGTTATGAGACACACAACCTTGGTTTCAACCAATTCCTCTGAGGATCTCTTGAACTTTCTGATAAAGGTATCAACCTTCAAACACTTGATGGGTAAATAAATGTTGGTCAAATTTTGGGGTGCAACAGCTGCCCCTATTCAAACGGCTTGAACCTGACTGGGTGAGAAGCGAACGGCTCTCAATCAGTCAAGGTACGAGACGGTTGAATATCGGTAAACCCGAAAATTTGCCAACTGCATGAGCACACGGTACTCTGCGGGGAACAAATCTTTGAATACTGCAACACTAGCTGCTCAACAACTAGCTGGAGAAATATCGACCTGACATCACCGTCAGACAATCAAAATACCCAACATCACCGCCGGAGAACTAAATCTGACATCACCGTCGGACAATCGAAGTACCCTGCATCACCGCTGGAGAACTAAATCTGACATCACCGTCGGACAATCGAAGTACCCTGCATCACCGCTGGAGAACTAAATCTTCGACTTCAGTCAGAAGAAATATCATTCACTTGATCGCAATCAATCATCACCTCAGGATAACTGACCTGGTCTTCAGACTCACACGAATCACTCTGTTGTATCTACAACTCTGGAACCTTGTCTTCAGCCCCCCGTTGATTCTTCAACACGGAAATCTGGACTCACAGGAACCTTCTGATATCGCCTTCGGGCGCTTACGAAATCCATCTTCAGATTAGACATCATCGTTGGAGCAGACATATCACGCTGCTGAGGACTTCAAGAATCATCTTGAACAAACAGGTCCGTCGGGCATCTTCAAGAATCGTCTTGAACTGATAACCTTTCTGGAGCAAACATTCTGTTGGGTATCCCCGAAATCTTCCGGGGCAACTCCTGCTGGAGGCGCTATTGGGGAGCTCAAGTATCATACTAGGCGAACCACTCGGGAAGCTGTACTGGGGTCTTAAGAATCGTCTTAAGCAAATGGCCCTGCTGAGGGATTCGAGAATCATCTCGAACTGAAGACTTCGCTGGGGATCTCAAAAATCATCTTGAGCAAGCAACCGTGGGGATTACACCGGGGTCTTTAAGAATCATCTCAAAAGCGACCTTGCTGGGGAGAACATCAAGAATCGTCCTGAGCAACCGGTCTTTCGGTGGTACATCTGTTCAACAAGGATGATGATGACCTAGATCCTGCTTATGATGTGTATGCTTCTGCACTATGCCCCACATGGGGAATGATATGCATTTATGCTAAATGCCATGCAATCATGCACAATGCTATGCAGCGTTAAATGCTATGCAGTCATGCACAATGCTATGCAATCATGCACAATGATGCGATCCCATCAGCAAAATAAATGCCGAAGGGGGAAATCTTCCTGTCAAGGAGCAAGAACCATTCAGGTAGAGGAGTCATCCTGCTGAGGAGAACGTGAACACGCCAATATCAATCAGGCTCTGTCTGGGGAATTGATCTTCCGCGAACTGCTGCAGGGGAACAACTTCAGCTGACTGCTGCAGGGGACGAAGCTCTACGAGAACTTGGATCTGCTGATATCAATCGCGAGAATGAACTGCGCGGCCGTCTCGGCTACTCCTCTGGGGATGACCACTCTGTGGGGAACCAACTTCAGCTGCTCAACACTCCACTGGGAAAAAACCAATCATGACCTGATCAACTTCCAAGGATTCGGATCTCTTGGACCTCTGCAGACTTGGCTGAGGAAGGAGAAATCATTCTGCTTTGATGGAGAGAGTGCGATTCTGGGGAAACACAGCACTAGCTGCCCCACGCTCTGCTGGGGAACATCGATCATGATCTGACCGACTTCCAAGGATTCTGCTTTTCTGCGGACTCAGCCGGGGAGGGAAATCATTCTACTTCATTGGAGAGTGCGACTCTGATGGGGAATTCGATTCCACTGGGGAAGAAAGGATCATCTGCCTTCGGGGGAGAGTACATCTCTGCAGGGGAATACAACATCAGCTGTTCCAACACTCTACTGGGGAAGAAGGAATCGTCCAACTTCAGGAGAGAGCCTGACTCTGGTGAGGCATCTCAATTTCACTGGAGACTTCAGTCTGGCACCATCAGTTACTGCATCCTTCGGCTAACGAACAGCCTTTTGCGAAACCTGCACTTGTGACCCGGTGCGGGGGGAGAATCCTGCTTCGACGACCTTACTGGGGAAAACATGAGCTCCAGTACCCAAACATTTCTATGAACTCTGCACTTGTGACCCGGTGCTGGGGAAGACGACATCATTCTTCGGTGCTTGACTCAGCCGATGAGGTGACATTCCTTCAGGATGCGTCTGCTTGGGGAAGAGAATCACCTCTACCTGGGGAAGACATATCAATGCTCACCATCTTAGATTCTGCGGAGGAGAGACTACTGAACTCTGCTGGAGAGGGAGGACTCGTCCTGCCTCGGGGATACGCACGACACATCTTCTTGCAAGGGCTATACCTGCAACAACACAAACAAACAGACAAGATACCCTCCTCAAAGGGGCCTATCAGGGTTATTATCTCGTGACAATATTCAGTTAATTAGTTGTTTCAACAATCAATGGGCCCAGGCCCGCAAGTTTATGTATGCGCATTTTATCAAAAACACATCGGCGTTATCATTCGCAAACAAAACAGATAAATGCTAAACAGACAAGTAAAATTGCTGAATAATGTGCATTTTATTGATGATGAACCCCTGGACGGGCAAAATTGTTTTACAACAGAGGCAAGCTCCTGGAATGAGGAAGCCGCGCAAAAAGAAAACATAAATATACATCAGTATATACAAATGTCGGCAATCGAGGCGTAGACGAACACCATGAGTTGATCCCTCTAAGACCCACTCGACTTCGATACTTCTCCGACGCTTCAGCTTTGGAAGAGATTGATTCAGATAAACGGCCCTCAGGTCTTCCGAACCACTAAACAATGAAAGTCCATACGCGGAACGCAGTCATTTGCTTATTCGAATCCCTAACTTTTGCGTGAACCGCCCTTCACGGGTTTTCAGTTCACCGGGATACCCTTTTTTGCCGAAGCCGCCCAGTGTAGGTTTTCGACTTCGCGAGTGTACATTTTTTCAATATATCCCTAATTTTTGCCCGAACCTTTTATTCTGTTTTTGGTTCGCCGGGATGCCCTTTTTTGCCTGGACTCTTTCCTTTTTTGTCCAGCGGGTCTCTTTCAAGCAAAGTATTTTTTAACTGCGTCCGCGTTCACCGGGGATGCAAAATCTTCACCATCCATCGTGGATAACAACAAAGCTCCTCCCGAGAAGACCTTGCTAACGACATACGGCCCTTCGTAATTTGGAGTCCACTTGCCCCGGTGATCGGAGTGTGGCGGAAGAATCTTCTTCAGGACGAGATCACCCGTCTGAAAGCTTCGAGGACGCACCTTCTTATCATAAGCTTTCTTCATTCGGCTTTGGTACAGGCGACCAAATGCAATCGACGCTAACCTCTTCTCGTCCATCAGGCTGAGCTGGTTCAAACGATTCGTAACCCATTCTGCCTCATCAAGTTTCACATCAACCAAAACTCGCAAAGAGGGAATCTCCACTTCTAGCGGTAGGACAGCTTCCATGCCGTACACCAAGGAGAAAGGAGTTGCCCCGGTCGACGTACGCACCGTCGTACGATAACCGTGCAAGGCAAACGGCAGCATCTCGTGCCAATCTTTGTACGTCACAACCATCTTCTGAACAATCTTCTTGATGTTCTTGTTGGCTGCTTCAACAGCGCCATTCATCTTCGGCCGGTAAGGAGATGAGTTGTGGTGTTCGATCTTGAAGCTCTGGCACAGCTCCTTCATCATCTTATTATTCAAATTCGAACCATTATCAGTAATGATCCGCTCGGGAATTCCATAGCGACAGATGATGTCCCTCTTTATGAACTTAGCCACCACCTGCTTGGTCACATTAGCGTACGAGGCTGCCTCCACCCACTTGGTGAAGTAGTCGATAGCTACCAGAATAAAACGATGACCATTGGATGCGGTGGGCTCGATCTTGCCTATCATGTCGATGCCCCACATGGAGAACGGCCAAGGGGAGGACATGACATTCAATGGGCACGGCGGCACATGAGCTTTATCAGCATAAATCTGGCATTTATGACATTTCTTCGCGAATCTGAAGCAATCCGACTCCATAGTCAACCAGTAATATCCTGCTCTCAGGATCTTTCTCGTCATGGCATGCCCGCCGGCGTGCGTACCAAATGTGCCCTCATGGACTTCTTCCATGAGCATACTTGCCTCTTTCTCATCTACACATCTGAGTAGCACGAGATCGTGGTTTCTCTTATACAGCACTCCATCAGGGTTGAGGTAAAAGTTTCCAGATAACCTCCTCAGAGTCTTCTTATCCTGGGTTGACGCACCCGCAGGATACTCCTTGGTCATAAGGAAGGTCTGGATGTCGTGGAACCATGGCTTGCCGTCAGTGGCATCCTCGATTGCGAACACATATGCTGGTCTGTCAAGACGCGAAAGAACAATGCTTGGAGCTTCATTCCAAAGATTGACCTTATACATTGAAGCCAGCGTGGCTAAAGCATCAGCCATTTGATTTTCAGCCCGGGGTACATGATGAAGTTCTACTCGGTCAAAGAACGGAAGCAGCCTCCTGGCATAATTCATGTACGGCACTAGATTCGCTTGACGAGTTTCCCACTCCCCTTTGATCTGATTGATTACAAGCGCTGAGTCACCATATATGTCTAGATTCTTGATTCTCAAATCAATTGCCTCTTCTAGACCCATAATACACGCTTCATACTCGGCTTCGTTGTTGGTAACTGAAAACGTCAGTCTTGCAGTAAACGGGATGTGGGATCCGTGAGGAGTCGTGATGATAGCCCCGATACCACTTCCATAGGAATTAACCGCTCCGTCGAATATCAACTTCCACTGAGACTTCCTATCCGGCCCCTCATCGGGCAATGGCTCATCGCAATCCTTCGCTTTGAGAAACATAATGCCCTCGTCAGGGAATTCGAACTTCATTGGCTGATAGTCTTCGATCGGCTGTTCGGCAAGGTAATCAGACAATACGCTTCCCTTGATGGCTTTCTGAGAGACGTACTGAATATCATATTCTGTTAACACCATCTGCCATCTGGCAATCCTGCCCGAAAGAGCCTGCTTCTCGAAGACGTACTTGATCGGATCCATCTTCGAAATCAGCATAGTGGTGTGATTGAGCATATACTGTCGTAGACGTTTGGCGGCCCAAGCTAATGCACAACACGTCTTCTCCAGCATCGAGTATCGAGATTCACACTCAGTGAACTTTTTACTCAAATAATAAATGGCATGCTCCTTTCTGCCCGTCTCGTCGTGCTGACCGAGAACACACCCCATACTATTCTCCAGAACTGTCAAGTACATGATTAATGGCCGTCCAGCCACTGGGGGTATCAAGATTGGAGGTTCTTGAAGATACTGCTTTATCTTATCGAATGCCTTCTGGCAATCCTCATTCCAAGTAATCGCCTGATTTTTCTTTAACAACTTGAACATCGGTTCACAAGTGGCCGTGAGCTGAGAGATAAACCTTGCAATGTAGTTTATTCGGCCCAAGAAACCACGAACTTCTTTTTCTGTTTTCGGCGCTGGCATTTCTTGGATAGCTTTTATCTTTGCAGGATCAACTTCAATACCTCGTTCACTAACGATAAACCCCAATAACTTTCCGGACCGCACTCCGAAAGTGCACTTGTTAGGATTCAGCCTCAACCTGAACTTCCTAAGCCTTTCAAACAGCTTCAGCAAATTGACCAGATGCTCTTCCTCCGTTTGGGACTTTGCAATCATGTCATCAACATAGACCTCGATCTCATGATGAATCATATCATGAAACAGAGTTACCATTGCTCGCTGGTAAGTGGCCCCTGCGTTCTTCAGACCGAAAGGCATTACCTTGTAGCAAAACGTGCCCCAGGGGGTAATAAACGTTGTTTTCTCCATGTCCTCCGGCGCCATCTTAATCTGATTGTAACCGGAGAATCCATCCATGAACGAAAACACGGAAAACTGGGCTGTATTGTCGACCAACACATCGATATGAGGCAAAGGGAAATCGTCCTTAGGGCTCGCCCTATTCAGATCCCGATAATCGACGCACATGCGTACCTTACCGTCCTTCTTCGGTACAGGCACTATATTGGCGACCCACGGAGGGTAAGTGGTAACGGCTAGAAATCCTGCGTCCAACTGCTTCTGGACTTCCTCTTTGATTTTTACAGCCATGTCTGGTCTCGTCCTCCTGAGCTTCTGCTTGACTGGAGGGCAATCTTCTCGCAACGGCAAGCGATGAACCACGATATCTGTGTCAAGTCCGGGCATATCCTCATATGACCAAGCAAAGACGTCACTATACTCTCGAAGCATCTCGACCAGTCTATGCTTGACATCGTTCTGCAGCGCAGCCCCAACTCTGACATTCCTGATAAGCTCCTCAGAACCCAGATTTATGATCTCAATATCCTCTTCATGAGGCAGAATAACCTTCTCCTCTTGTCTCAACAAGCGGGCCAACTCTTCCGGAAGGTCTTCGTCTTCATCAATCTCATCCTCGGCTTGATAGATCGGGCAATCAAAGTCGTAGTGAGCCGTAGAGGGTCCAGAGTCGATGTCATCTGTTACGTGGATCCTGCAATAACAAGGGTTAAGTTTAAAGCAAGAATATGCAGGTTAGCACGAACCTCGTTGCCATTTTGCTGTTTTTCGAAACAAACATAAAGCATGAATAACAGAGAACACAATATTTGATTACGAAGAAAACGCCTTTTATTTATTAACAAAATGCATACACATAATCCAACAAGGCCCTGACAGTAAAACCACTATGCCCCGGGCAGGACATAGGGTTGTACAAAGATTGTAAAAAGCAAATCATTACTCTTCACTTGTCAGCTTGATAATCTCCTTGATGGTCCAGTTGTGGAGGTGCTCGCCTGGCTTACTCGGTTGAATCCAGGCATCAAGATCACAATCACTGTCCCCGCTGTCCTCCGACGTAGCGTTGATACTCTCGAAGATTACTCCCCCCTTGGTGAATAAGATCGGCCCTTTCCCATGAGACGAACTGCCAGAAGAAGATGAAGCTTCAGCTCCAGGAGAATACCCTAATCCAAACTTATCCTGTTTGATCGGTATATCCAAAACATGCCCCCAACCTGGGGTGGAACCAGCTTCGACAACAGCCCGAGCTTCCTTAAATGAGGAGAGGTTCAACTCTTGCTTCTCTGCAACAACGGGAGCTACCTCCTTCACCCTGACGGTTTCAAAAGCCTGGCAAAGAGTCTCATGGATCTCACCATCCATTTTGACATATTTGAAGGACGACAGGTGGCTTACCATGATGTCCTCCTCTCCACAGACTGTCACTATGCTGCCCCCAACAGCATATTTAAGCTTCTGATGCAGCATGGACGTTACGGCACCTGCAGAATGGATCCACGGCCGACCTAAGAGGCAACTATAGGCGGGCGTGATATCCATGATATAGAAAACCGCATTAAACGTCTCTGGTCCAACTTGAATTGGCAGGGTCAATTCTCCGAAGACGTGGCGCTTGGTTCCGTCAAAGGCCTTCACGACCAGATCACTGGGCGTGCACAGCAGTCCACGGGTATCCAACTTCATCAGTGCCTTCTTCGGAAGCACGTTAAGCGAGGAGCTCGTATCTACTAGGACATGTGACATAATCGTGCCTCTGCACTCTATCGAGACGTGCAAGGCGCTGTTGTGATCTCTTCCCTTAGGAGTCAGCTCCAGATCCGTAAATCCCAGCCCATTACCAGCGTTGACATGGGCTACCACTTCCTCGAGTTGGTTCACTGATATCTCCTGCGGCACGTATGCAGCATTCAATACCTTCAGCAATGCGTTGCGGTGCGCTTCAGAACACAGCAACAGGTTAAGAATCGAGATCTTTGACGGAGTCTGGTGAAGATGATCTACAATCTTGTAGTCACTTTTCCTGATCAGTCGCATGAACTCTTCAGCATCTTTAACCAACAAGTCTTTCTCTGCCCCTGCAGGAACCTCTTCAACAGCTTTACCCTTACCTTTATCCATAGCGTCAGCTCGGACCACTTTCTCTGCTGCAACCTCCGCCGGTGCGAATACTCTCCCGCTCCTGGTGATACCACTGACTTCAGTAAGATTCTGCGCAGTCGATCCGGATGACTCAAGCTCTATCTTCTGACCGTTACAATACACTTCGGCGCCGTAATGCCATGGGACGGCATTAGTGCTCTCGAATGGGATTGGTCCGGCCCTGGTGATGGTGATAGTAGGCGGTCGGGGCGCAGAAATAGTGATAGGGTGGCGAGGAATGGTAATGGTAGCAACTTCGTCTGCCTGCTTCAGCACGACTTCCCCTGACGCATTCTCAATGCTCCGACTGAATTGCAAAATACCCTCGGTCATCAGACTTTGGATACCTTCGATCAACTGCTCACACCCATCAGGAAGTGTAGCACAAGCCATGCAAAACTCTCCACATCCAGGAAAGAAGCCTTTCTTTAGCAACTTAGCTTTAACAAAACTCAACGGCGTCTTCAGATCTTTGACATCAGTCAGCAAGTCTGAACTCTCTTCAGTGATAACAGCATTTACTCCGCCCCCCCTATGATGAGGCATTGGATTTTTGGTGACGTTGGGCACGCTGTCAGAAAAGTTGATAACCTTGGCGTCGACCAAGTCCTGGACTTTGTGCTTAAAAGCTTTACAATTCTCAACTGTATGGCCAGGTGCCCCCGAATGAAATTCACAAGTAGCATTAGCATCATACCCCGGTGGTGGTGCCCCTGTTAAGGGAGCCAACGTCCTCTTTTGAACTAATTGGAGCTGAAGCAGCGTTTGCAGAAGCTGTGCATATGACATAGGAGGAGTTTCCAAATGACGGTTTGCGAGGGGACCCCGATTCTGATATCTCTTATATCCCGGATTATTCTGTTGCTGGGGCTGCTGCTGCGGCTGCGGGGGAGCAGCTGGGATGTTTATGCTAGCAATCTGAGACTGAGGGCCCTTGCCCTTTCTCCTAGCATTAGTGACAGCAATGGCATCTCCCTCTCGACGCTTGCCAGTATAGGGTTTCTTGCCAGCTCCTCCAGCTGAGGATGATTCGCCCTGAATCTTTCCGATCTTTATACCGTTTTCAACATGCTCGCCCAAAGTGATGAGGGCCGAGAATGTTCCGGACATGCCACTGATCAGCTTTTCATAATAGACTCCAGGAAGGGTAGCCACGAACATTTGTACCAACTCACGCTCAACCATCGGCGGTTGAACCCGAGCAGCCAATTCACGCCACCGCTGGGCGTACTCTTTGAAGCTTTCATTGCTCCGCTGCGAGAGATTCTGAAGCTGAACTCGGTTGGGAGCCAAGTCGCTATTATATTGATAGTGGAGAACAAACGCTTCCGCGAGATCTTTCCAGGTGCGCACAGTAGCGGGCTCCAAACCCATATACCATTCGAGCGATGGACCCGAAAGACTATCCTGAAAGAAGTGCATCAGCAACTTCTCATCGTCAGAATAAGCGGACATCTTTCTATAATAAGATCGGAGGTGAACACGGGGACAAGTAGTGCCCCTATACTTCTCAAAGATAGGCACCTTAAACTTGTGAGGTACTTTAAAGTCAGCAATCAACCCGAGTTTGGACATGTCAACGCCCAATGTGTTCTGATTTTCTATGTCTCTCATTTTATCTTCCAGCGCCTTGAACCTGAGTCGAGCCTCAGCAGTCAACTCAGCCTCTACACCTCTCTGAGAGAAAATGTCATCCTGATGGTCCTCCAGCCACGGTTGAGGCACCACCATATTTCCTGCACCAACATTGCCGTTGACCGGCCCCATGTTAACATTGGCTCCCAAACCACCATTGCCGGCGCCCGCCGCATTAAGTCCGAGATTAGTCATGAGATTGCCGTTAGCACTACCGTTGCCTCCGGCAGCAGGAACAACGTTCTGTGGAGTATCCCCTTGAGGAGGAGTGGGCACGGCCCCGCCGTGAAGTATTCCATTACTGTCAACCCTGGAGATGAGAGGTTGAACTAAAGTACGAAGCTGGTCTTGCCCATTCGCAACTACTTGCATCAGCTCCATAAAACGATCCATCCGTTCACGAAGCTCTTGAACATCTGACTGCACCTGGTCCATGATTCTCGTTTGATTGGCGCGAGTTGAGTAGCGGTGGATGAATCTTTGATCAATCCTGGAGATCGAAAACAGCTCGGAACCTGAGTACCTGAAAAACCTGTCAATATCAAGGGTTAGGAAAAGGTAACAGAATGTATGTCATGCAAAAATGCTTTATGCAGATGCATGCGTGTGTCTGCGTGCTTGAGAGATTTCCCCTGATCCTGGCACCTGCTGACAATAATAAGGAGAGGAATCTGGGCCCAATCATGGAAACAGCAACCTCACATAGCAATAGTCAGATTCGACACATCAAGGACCGAGAACTCATACGCATCAGTCTTTCTGAGAACGGCTGCAGTAACACAATGAGAGATCTTGGATCAGGGAAATGGTACCTGTCACAGACACACGCTAATGGAATGATTATGCAAGCTAATGCAAAATGCAGGTATGCAACAATATATCCGGGTGGCTGCTGTGGAGATTCGATGTCAACAGTCGCTGATGAGAAGGAAACCCTGGTGTAAAACCACTGATCTGATCTGCTGTGAATAACCATCTGGTAGGATCGAGATCAGCATTCTGCCCTGACAAGAACGAAGGCCTGGTAATAAAGACCCCGGATGCAAGATCAAGGAATATCTGTTGATGAAGTCTTCAGACCCCAAATCACAAATCTGCCCTCTCTAGAACAAACACACAGCTGCTGATGAGATCTTCAAACCCCACTCAAAATCTGCCCTATCAAGAACAAACAACAACTGCCGATGAGATCTTCAGACCTCACTCAAAAATCTGCTCCATCCAGAACAAACCTCTGATAACAATACTCTGATCGGAACCTGCTCTATCAGGAACAGACAAACACCCGATGATAAAATCCTCTGATCAGACCCTTGCTCTATCAAGAACATTTCTGCAACTGAGAACCCAACATAACTGATTCACTGTCAAGAAAACCAGGTAGTCTGGAGGTCAAAGTTTCCTGCAATATCCCAACCTCACTCACAGGTATGATGGACCTAATCCACGGACAAAGGTACGGCATCCTATGCGGTTGTCAGCGTCACAGACTTTCACGAGTGACAATACGATTCCCAGAAGGAGTGGCATCGTCAAGTCATGAAGAGGCCTCACTTAGCTGACTTCCAAATGATCGGTCCCCAGAGTCGACAATCCTCACGTCTGGACTCCCCTCAGATCCTCAGGACCGGAAAGGAGCACCTCTGCAAGAATCTCGTCTGAGCGCAGATTTTTGTAGGGAACTGTGCCTGCTCAGCAGACAGGTTCGTCTACTACTTCTCCGCAACTATATCTAGGTGTGTACTCAAGCCCAGGTCCGGCTTCTCACTCACAGTAACATCCCTCTCCCACAGCAGCACAGATAATCATATCAAACTGGAAATAAAATGCGGGAAATAAAATGCGGGAAGTAAAGATGCGAGAAGTAAAAATGCGATAAATAAACGCAACCCAACAAGCAAACACACAAACGATAGGATTGACTCGCGTAGGGGATGGGAAACGGTCCCAGCATAAGGGATGGGAAAAGTCCCTAGATGCCATCTTCCCCAGCAGAGTCGCCAGCTGTCGCTTGCGCGAAAATAAGGTGCCGGCATGACAGAAGAGTCGCCACCTTTCGTTATTTATCCCTCAGAGCGGGAAAGGAAACGATCGGAAAAACCTGACGAAAAAGGGTAAGACAAGGTCATCGCAACCATTGTCTGGGTTCGGGAGTCGGTTACGCAAGGGGAAGGTATTAGCACCCCTCACGTCCGTCGTACTCGACGGGATCCTCGCTTGTTTGTTTACTTGGACGGGTTGGTTGTAATTTATCTACCTATCAAGGCTGGCTGAAAAAGAAAAGAAAAATGACTCGGCAAAGCGTCGCGCTTTATGCCTACGTATTCTCATCAGAGAATGAGAAATCAGAGTCAACGTAGTTCGGCTAACTACGGGTGGAGGTGGGGAAGGTTGCTCGCTAGGATATCGCATCCTATGCCTACGTACTTTCATCTGGTATGAAAGATCAGAGCAAACGTAGTTCGGCTAACTACGGGAAAAAATGGCTCAACTAGGAGGGAGACTATCAAGTCCTACTGTTATCATGCCATGGATTCATCCTATGGTTGAGGTTTGAACAGGGAACTCCTAGAAGTTGTCATGCATAGGTTTCAACCTAAAGTTCTATCATCAAATCCTCATCAGAGGAAATGAGAGTCCTAAGGGATCATGTCAATGAGGCACAGAACAGACAAAGCATCAGCTTAAACAGTAAACAGTAATACGGTAAAATGCATGCAATGCAAGTGAGGGAGGCAATGTGTGTGTGGCATCAGCCTCCACAAGCTCATCTCGACCTCAAGCCAGTCATGAAATAACAGTAATCATACTGAAAATAAACAACATGCTATCAAGCAATAACAGATAAAGGGAATGAAGTGCCATCAGGCAAACAAAACATGCATGCTAGAGAAAGAAAGAATCTACTCTCTAATCCTAACCCTAATCACAGAATCTGAACAAATCTAAGCACTAAAGCAAGACCCTAAACAAGAGAAATCAATCCCAGTCTTCAAGCTTCAGAACAAGCTTACCAAAGAAAGGGAGCTAAGCAAGCAGACTCATAGTGTCTTCCTCAGGAAAGCACTAGGAGGTGTATACTCAGGAGTCATACCCTATGTGGCTCAACCACTGTGATCAGTTTACATTCCTCCTCAGGAGAAATTAAACTCACAAGCAGGCTCCAACATCACTGGATATTTAGGAAATCCTATCTGAACTAGTGGAACTAAGTGAATAGACTCATAGGACCTTCCTCAGGAAAGTACTAGGAGGCTTCCGCTTAGGAGTTGTATCCTATGTGGCTCAACAACTGTGATCAGTTTATATTCCTCCTCAGGAGAAATTAAACTCACAAGTTGGCTCCAACATCATTGGGTACTTGAGAAATCCTAGATAAACTAAGGGAACTAAGTGAATAGACCCATAGGACCTTCCTCAGGAAAGTACTAGGAGGCTTCCACTTAGGAGTTGTATCCCATGTGGCTCAACAACATGTGATCAGTTCACATTCCTCCTCAGGAGAAATTAAACTCACAAGTTGGCTCCAACATCATTGGATACTTAAGAAAGAGGTGAGAAGAAGGAATGAAAGTCATTCATAGTGCCTTCCTCAGGAAAGTACCATGAACTTCCTTCAAACTTCAGGATCTCAAACCTCACAGACAGGGGACAAGCCAAGCTCTGGGTCTCTGAGTCTTGATCTACAATCTTCTCTTCATCATGCTCTCCAACAAGGTCTTCAAGGCAACACAAGCCCCTCAACAAATTCCCCACAATGAACCCCAAAGATGAACAGATAACCACAGGGCAGACAGAATCAATAGGCAACTTCAGAAAATACCTAAAAATACTAAACTAATGGGGAAAAATCTAACAATTATCCACAAGGGTCTACAAAGTCTATTCATAACATCTACATAAGCCTCTACCTAAAAATCAAGACAAAACTCAATCAAAGAAAGTGAATTCTTCACCTAAACACAACCTAAACCCTAATTAGGATACCCTACATCTACCCTAATTAAACTAACCAAAATTTAATTCTAAAATTCTAGAAAAAATCCTATGGGGAACTATGATTCATCATCTAATTGCACAAAAAAGAATGGATAAAAAAACCTAAGGGAAGGTCCTAAAATAATTCTTACAAAATCATGATACAACTAAAATAAGGAAAATACACTATGTTAAAGAAAATATCACTAAAAATTCCACATTAAAAATAAAATTCCATTTTTATTTTTATATTTTTCTACACAAAATCATCTAATCATAGAAAAAAGAAGAAGTCAAAAATCATTTTTTATCATTTATTTATGAATTAATCAAAACAGAAAAATATTAAAACAAAATTAAAACAATTAAATCAATTAAAAGGGAGGGGGGTTGGAATAGCACCACGCGCTAGTTCAATATTCAGAATGGGCTAAAGGGGGGGGGGAGCGAATAGCAAGCTGGACCCAGGCCCAGGTCCCAGCTTTAATGAAACGCTGCGTTGCAGCGAGGAGGTTTCCCTCCGTTTTCATTATGAATACTGGCCACACGATGAGTGGAAAAGGTCCAAAGCTGGGGACTCATCCAACGGCCAACAACCATCGTCCCCAAGCTGACCTAGGGTTTTCAGAAACCCTCTCTCCTTGCACCAAGATTCACCTGGTTCGTTCTCTTCACTCACTCAACGAAATCAAAAGATTCCAAGGGCAAACATGATCTACTAATTGCCTAGAACACAACCATGCGTGTGGTTTTCCATAATTCTTCCTAGATCCTCCTAACAGAGAGGTTCAAGATCATGGTTCAAAAATATTTCTCTGAGATCAATCCTAATAAAACTCAAAACTAAAGCTGCAATCTTGCTCCCTATGCCACCCTAATCACTATAATCCATGCCATGTTGATTAAAGCCTAGCACACAGTTCATTCTTGCACATCAAAGATTCATGCACCTGTTACAAACCATCATGGATCGTGCCCTAACTTTCAGTATTTGATCATCTACCCTAATACAATCATTCCATGCCTACGAAACTAATTGAAACTAGCTAACTTAAGAGATACAAGGAGAAGAAAGAACCTGTCAAAGGGATGATGGTGAGGGCTCGTGGGGATGCTTGCAGGCCTTGGAATTGGTTCAAGATGCTCCTTGGATGATCCACAACCTTCTGTTTGCAAGAGTTGTTGATGGAAGATGCTTGTGATGGAAGAAAACTCAAGTTGCTTGATTGTGAAGGTAGCTCTTTAATGACAATGTATCTCTCTCTTTCTCCTCTGACTTGACTCTCTATCACCAACCTTGAACACTATGAAGATCATCCTTCTTATAATGATGGATGGAAGAAGCTGGATCCTTCTAGAATCATCTAGAAAAGTGTGGAAAGTTCTTGAAAATCTCATGTGGGGACAAGTTGAATTTCTCATACTCCATGCCTTATGCCTTGCCATTTAGTCTTAAAGTATCTTTACATGAGATATTGAGAAGGGATGGGTGAAAAACAAGCTCATCTTTGGCTTGTGTAAGGTTTTTCAACATTGCCTTCTTTTTCAAGTAACAACTTTTCAAAGCATCACCCATTTTAAGGCTCCAAATCAAAATTCTAGCTAAACCAATGTTCTCAAAATGGTTTTTCCAATCAAAATGATATATTGGATGACCTATTTTGGATTTGTGGATCTTCCAAATCAATTTCCAAATTCAACTTTTCAAACTTATATGCCATTTTTAGTTCATTTTGGACCAATCATGTAACTTCATGCTATGAGCTTTTCCAACAATTTGTGACCTTCTTTCTAGACTCAAAATCACATTTTGAGCAACTTTCATGTTTTGAGTTTTTCCATTTGAGGCTTGGAAATAGGAGTTTTAGGCATTGGATAAAATGACCTATAACTGACAAATGACCAAAATACCCCTGTCTTGTTCAAACCATAAGTTGAGTTCCACAAATCCAATCAAGGACTTCTACCACTCAAATTAAAGCTAAGAAGATCCTCTTCAACATTAATGTTGACCAAGAAATCATAGGAATCATCCTACTAGGGCAAAAGTTGTCTGCAAGTTGGGTGACTTTCAAGGACCCAGATTCACACACCTTTGCTGACCTGTAATTTGTCAAAACCATAACTTGAGCTCTGTAACTCCTATCAAGGACTTCCACCACTCAAATTAAAGCTAAGAACAAGCTCTACAACATTCATGTCATGGGGAAGGTGAGATATCAATCACATCTTGAGCTAAAACTGCCTGGAAGATAGGGATCAAATTAGGGTTTTTCACTGACAATCCTTGGAGACCCTGACTTGAAACTTCTCAAACTCCTCACTCATGATGAGTTAGCCTAGGAATCATCTTTATAACATCTCTATGCATCATTCCATGATCTCATGTCTCTTGGATTGGTCTCAACCTTTCCCAAATCTTCAGTTATCCTAGGGTTGACCCAGTCAAACCCTAATTCTACCATTCATGGCTGAATCTTCTGAATTCTTGTATAATGATCTCTCTGGGCTTCATGATGGATTTCAAGACATCTCATAAACTTTCTCAAAGCTTCAAGTTCATTCTCATAGTCTCAGAATCATCTGAGGAGCACCCACAACTCTCAAGTTATGAGACACACAACCTTGGTTTCAACCAATTCCTCTGAGGATCTCTTGAACTTTCTGATAAAGGTATCAACCTTCAAACACTTGATGGGTAAATAAATGTTGGTCAAATTTTGGGGTGCAACAGAATCTCACAAGTTCAGTTTTTTTTTCTTTAGACCAGATCTAAACATTACAAGGTGGGAGTGAAATGATATCAAGAAAGTGCATTTTGAGTTAAGGTCCATTAATGTTAATGAAGTAAATATGTGTTTATGATGTGTAGTTTCGTGCCATGAAGGGTCGAAGTGATCTAGAGGTTTGTTTCTACAACATCAGAGCATGCATTACTAGGGCAAGGGAACAATATCAGTCACACTTATAACCCTAAAATACGTCTATTTGTATTATGAAATCCCTTATAGTTGTAGTTCTTTATCTCTAAGTGAACTAATCGAGCGAATATCTCTATCATACTCTTCTCAACTATTTTTATTATAAAATCTACACGTTGTTGGATCTCTCGCAACAATAAGCTATTATCTTTTCCTAAGTTGATCACTTAAAGAATAATATTTATAAGCAAGTTAACACATAATAAAACAAGGCACTAGATAACATATCACTTAACATAAAAACAACATAACAATAATTTCTCGTTTCTCAACATACAAAAGGTTTAGCTCATGATGAACTAAGTATAAACTACATACATGATTCTCAAAAGATACATTCTTAAACAAATATTGTAAAAAAATGTAAAACTAAGAGTAACTTAAAGACTTATTGAGATGGATGAACGACAAGAGATGACTCCAATCGCGCTAGGGCTCAACAGCTGGTACAGGAAATGATGAGAAGAAGAAACTCTCTCTTTTATCTCCACCAACCTCACACTATTATCTTTTGTTTTGTAATTTGGAATAATGTCGAACTCACTTTTGCAATCTACAACAGGGTCTATTTACAAGCCTTCATTAGGGTTCCTTGTGATGTCTTATATCATGGGCCAAAAATAAGGAAATGAAATCAAGCCTAATAGAAGAATCAACGCTTTCTCAACATTCTTTTTACTTAGCCTCCAAGGAATCGGGTACAAGGGAACAATTATGGGAGACAAGGTGTCTTATGACAGACTGCCACAACAGGGTGCAGGCGGTGTTGTCTTTTTTGTAGAGAGCGCAAAGTAGTGGTTGTATCATTGTACTGTATTTTATCTTCTAATGTTCCTTAGTATTATCCACTTGAAATATATTCTCTTTAACACACAACAAAGATTCCATCCAATTCATTAATCCTTCAACGTTTGCCCTCAAAACCTAGCATCTTTTTCCCTTTTTCTTCTTTGGTTGAGTTCATCTTTCTGCTTCAGCTTGTACTTATAGGTGTTGACCACTGCAATCTTACCTTAGCTCGACAGAGTTATCCTTAAATAAAACAACAAACATATCACTAAAACTTAGCTTTCTCCCTACTTTTAGAATATATAGTACCCCCGTCACTTTTCCTTAGTTAATATTTGTTCCCAACTTATTACCAGATTCTCTACTCTTACCACCTATTTTCTCCAATTCCAACAAATGGCCAAATTCTATTATTAATATTATTTTATTTAATTAATTTGAATAAAACACTATTTATTCTAATAATTAATTAAAATTATAATAACTTTTAAACAACTAAACCAAACTCTTACTCTCTATATACCTCTAATCCAAGGATACTTACCTCCACAATTACACAACAATAATTTAAAAACACCAATTAATCAAATAAAATTATAAATAATTTAATAAAATGAATTGATCGAATTTGGAAAGGCTTTATCGCCGACCTTTCCCTCAACCCCTGCTTATGATGTTCTTTCCTGAGCCCAAATCCATCATGCTTAGATTGTGTCTTTTCTTTAGCATCTCGAGATCTTTTCTCCATATTGCTTTCCTTCCCCTTGATATAACATTATGCTCTGTTCATTACTTCCTCCATGCTGGTGGCCGGCTTTTGTGCCAATGATTCGTTGAAATGACCGACCTTTAGGCCATTTTGGAAGGCTCCCATGAGAATATATTGGTTTGGATGGGAGACTTTATAGTTTCTTCATTGACTTGTGCGATATATTCTCTGAGGGATTTGTAGGGTCCCTGGTGGACGTTGAACAAGCTGGTAGTAGTCACCTTTCTATGTTTGCTGGCGGAGAAATGTTACACCACCTTTCTAGTTAGATCTTGGTAATTAGTGATTGATAATATGGGAAGACTCATGTCCAACGAAGTGCCACATCATTGAATGTTCCTGAAATAAACTTGCATTTCAAGGAGTCGGAAGTCCTAACTATTTAAATTTGACTATTAATTGATATTATAAGCTCGTGCATATTACTTTTTCCATCGAAGGACGGCAAAGGTAGGAGTTTGAAGTTTTATGAAACTTGGATCGCCCCAAATTACCTCTAAAAGAGTTTGAGGATCAAGAAGTTTTTCCTCATCTTCATCTTCCAAAGTGTTTTATGACTGCTACAGTGTGTTGACACTTTCTTGCAAAGATTCGTTCTACTAGCGCAAATTCTCCATAATTGTAAGAAGTTGCGTCATGTCTGGTGGGGTGCGAGGCTCACTCCTGCTAGGAGACGATCCAGACATCGTACTGCTATGGTGAACTGTATTGTTTTGCGAGGCCCGAGAAAGTTTTACCGATGCCCCACAGTGGATGCCAAATGTTCCAAATAAACACTATTTGGCTAATCTCCCTGAGACGAGTCACGTGAGATCACAATCATCTTATCTGTATGGGGTATTTTTTGTTTGTCTCTCTTCCTTGATGAGAAGCCCTTTATACTTGTCTGCCACCAAGGGCCATTTAAGAAGTATCCCTTCAAATCTCGTGTTTAAGTGGTATTCGATAATGTCTGTCATCCTCTATCATGTAATGTCTCCTCCATGGTTTTCTTTAACTCTCATGCAATCATGGAGCTATCTTGTAACCGTTATGCGTGACTGTTCATGTCGTATGCTAGCACCCTCAAAAGACTGGATCCGACATACTCATGTCGTTTACTAGCGCTTTCATGGGGTAGAGTTCGACATGTTCATGTTATCCACAAACACTCCTATGACCGAGATCCGACTTGTCCATATTTATATAGCTCGACACAATTATCCCATCATACTCTGCCTCAATAACTCGGTCTTGGGAATTTCAAGATGTTCTTTGACTTCAATTTATCTTCATCAAACTATTATTCTAATTTAAGATCTTTGTCTTCACACATTTTTATCTATAGTGATTTATATCAACGAAAATTATATAAAAATAGGATTAACCATACATAATTGACATAACATACAAACATTGTCAGATATTTGTAACATCTTGAAAGAATTATAGCAAACATTAAACATTAAAACATTACAAATTAGTTACACTCCAATTCCAACACATAACTTATAAAACATCTAAATTAACATTAAATAAAATGTAAAAATTAAACATCCACCACGATCTAATTTGACCGCCTTCATCTCTATTTCTTCATCCTTCAACCCTTATCAACTTTCTTCAAAATCACGAAAAACATTTTTGAAGGATTCTGGTTTGCAAATCCCAAGATGTTTGCACTCTTAAACTTCTTCTCTTTCGCAAATTCATACCAATCATGTCCAATAAATTTCTCACAATAATTTCTCTTTGCTTGATAGACTTCACATTCACCCTATATCGTCATCCACCAATGGCATCTCATTTTGATCCAAATACAGACATGTCCTTGAAATAAAACATGGTAAATGCTACGATAAAAAATATATACACAATATACAATCAAAATAAATATATATACAATTATTATGAATCATGATAAAACATGTCTTTATAGACATGCTCCCGAGAATGTTGTCATACAATTTCTTTTACACAATATCATAAATAACCTTCTATACAAAGAATTGTTCATTATTTTCCATATATTAATTCAACTTGTTTATCAATACTTCTTCCAAACACGAAAATGTCAAATTCAAGATCCGTTCCCTACTTTTTCCATATGATTTTTTTTATTAAAGGATAGACATAACATTTACATTTACACTTTTCTGGTATAATTAATTTTATAGTATTAGTGGATGACCTTGAATCAGCGTATTTATGCTAAAATTAGAGATATTTATTTATGGATATAGGTTAATTCGCAAATCCACTCACTTAATTTATTTTTTATTTAAATAGAGATATATCATAAATTTTTAAATTATATTATACACGATTCATAGTGTTTTTGATAAATCATAAAAGAGTTTTTAAATATTAAACATATATATTTTATTAAAATTTTATGATTTTTTAAAATATTTTTGTGAAATAAATGTGTTAATTAAATTAATATTTTATTTAAAATTTAAAAATTGTATTTAATGGATGATCCACCAACCCAAGTGAATGAAGAACAAATTAATTTAATTCGAGATTAATCTTAAAAGTATAGGTTGAATTGTCAACCTAAATCAAATATTATTGATTAGGTTGAATATTAAATTTAATTAAATTATAATCAACAGTAACCGCGAATACCTGTAGTTAAAATAGATTGCAATTATGTATTTTTTTTCTCTCTATTTCTGTTTTCATTTTATCTACTACATATATCTTTTATTAAGTCAATTAGACTACTTCATTCAAAATATTTATTTTATTTATTCTATCTTTTTTACTTTATTTTATTACATTTTGTGAATAAATTTTATTTATTCTATTTTTTCTTATTTTATTTTATTACATTTTGTATTTTATTTTATTACATTTTGTGAACAAATATGTATATAATATCCAGACTGGTATTCTATTGTATTACTCCCTTCATTCCATAATGAGTAATTTAGTTGATATTTTCACACATGTTAAAAAAAATGAATAACTTTTTTTTACTAAAATACCATTTTGATGTATTGAAAATAATAAAAATAATAAAAAAGTAAAATAGAAAAAGATATATTATAAATTAAAATGAATTATATATTTTATAATATTATTTTATTTTAAATAAATACTCATTATAGAGCAAAAAATGTAATTTAAATTTACTGTAAAATAATTTACTCAAAAAACAAAATATATGAAATTGAATAAGTATATGAACTTATATGGATAAAGAGTTTATTTAGAGTTTATAACTGCTATATTTACTAAAGTATATAAATAAATTTATATAAATTATTTTTATAACAAAAAGAAAAAATAAACTTAATTAAAATATATAAATAAATTTGTATAATTTATTTGTATAACAAAAAGATAAAATAAACTTAAACTATTTTTATATATATTAAAAGTTATTTATAAATTAATAGAGGTCGTTTTCACTCTTATCATTAGAAAGCTTATGCAACGAATTCAAATGTATGAATTGGGTAGACCGTAACACTTGTAAAGTGACAGTCAACAAAGCAATGCTGAATAATTGTTTATTGGTAATTTGGTATTACTACTCCATGCTTTTAATTCCTCTGGTGCCTAATGCTTTGCCATTATGCTATACAAGTTACCTATCTTAAAAGTTTTGTCATAAATGAAAAGATGTTAAGATCCAAATTGAGAATTTTTTTTTAAAGTAGCAATGTTATATAATTTAATTATTAAATAAAACAAGTTTTTAAAAAAATTATTAAAATGAAAAACTTTGAAACTCATTGAGCAAGCCTTCGTCCAAATGGTTGGGCGAATTAGTTAAAATGTTGTTTCAAGGCGTCCATGGGAATTGGTCAATGTGTTGTCGCCACATGAATGGGCGAATGTGGCTAATTTTTAGTGTTTCCAATTTTTTTGTTTTTCTTTTTTTTTTATCATATATTTAAAGTTTTAAAAATTTATTTGTTTTTTGATTTTAATATCATTATTATTAGTAATTATAAAATATATTAATTTATAATATAAATAATATTAATATAATTAAAATATTATTATTAGTAACTATAAAATATATTAATTTATAATGTAAATATAATTATTATTAGTAACTATAAAATATATTAATTTATTTGCTACTTATTATTTTCTATGTATTAGACTTATTAATATAATGTAAATAATATGCTAAAGTTAATATTTTTAGTATTTTCTAAACAAATTATTTAGTGTGTTACAATGACACTATAACATTTAAAATTTAAATAATCGTGAAATTCACATCATACTATTAACAATTTAAAAACTGAGCATTTAAAAATTTCAATCCACAAAAATGATAGATAAACTGTGTCTTATAGGTAAAGATGATACATAATTCCATCAATTACAAATTGAAAGAAATATTGTTTATCTTAGGCATCAAAAAAATTTAAGACCCAAATATCCATATTGTAACTTACGAAAAACTTTTAATGAAAAATTAAAATTTGACATCGTTCGAAAGTTTATAATAATCATTGAAAGGTTATATTTATGTTCAACATGATAGTTCATAAATGTTGAAAGGTGAATCTCATGTTCAACATTCTAATTCACCGTTGAAAGGTGAATAACATGTTCAACATTCGAATTCATGGTTGAAAGGTAAATCTTATGTTCAACCGTTTGGCATGGAAAGATCATTGGTGAAGTTGTTGAAAATTTTTTTTAGTATTATTAGAGAGCAATTTAACACCGGACTTATTAATTCAATTAAATATACTTTTGATTCTCTAAATAACTCTATCATTTTTGTGGATTGAAATTTATAAATGCTCAATTTTTAAATTGTTAATAGTATGATGTGAATTTCACGATTATTTAAATTTTAAATGTTATAATGTCATTGTAACACACTTGATAATTTGTTTAGAAAATACTAAAAATATTAACTTTAGCATATTATTTACATTATATTAATAAGTCTAATACATAGAAAATAATAAGTAACATCTTTTTCTTTTTTTTATGAAACACATCCCTTACTTTAAAAGTACAATATTTTAACAAAAACTAGAAACTGAAGTCTATTAAAATAATTTAAGAATACAATCAAAATAGATAGTCAAAATTATTAGGACAACCTTTTCTATATTTTAACTAAATCTTTGCATAAAATAATTTTTTCTGACTTTTTGATTACCAACTAAAACCATTATGAGTAATATATTTGGCAAAAAGATCCTCAAATAAATCCGCATAAAATAACCACAGATAAATCACAAATTTTAGTTTTAATAAATTTGTAAATATAAAAATATTAAATTTATGTTATAGTTATTTTAATAATAAATTTAAAATAAAACAAAAATGAAAACTTATAATGTTTTTCAAGTACATAATCAATAATTTTATAGTTTAAATAAAATTTTAAAACATTATAAATTTTAAATATTAAAATAACCAAAATTTAATAATTAAAATTTAATTTAAAATGTTTTAAATTTAAATAAGATAAATTCAATTACATAGAACAACCAATTACTAAAAACGGTTATAAAGTTAGTAACAAGTATTGCTAGAGTCACGTTATTAAAAATGACTCTCACGACCAAGTTAATAATAATTATTTGTCCAACTAAATTAAAAAAAATAGACAATCTAACTTATAATAATAATTATTTGTCCAACTAAATTAAAAAAAATAAACAATCTAACTTACAATCAAGTCAACAAGAAAAAAAATACAAATTAAATTTCGGTCTTCGTATGATTCATTGTGTGATCAGTTTCATTACCAGGTTGTGGTGAATGAGAAGAAGACTCAATAAATATTAAAGACTCAATAAATCTTAAATTAATTATTAAAAAAAAAATTTTATCCTTTAAATTAATATATTTTATAGTTACTAATAATAATATTTTAATTATATTAATATTATTTATATTATAAATTAATATATTTTATAGTTACTAATAATAATGATATTAAAATCAAAAAAACAAATAAATTTTTAAAACTTTAAATATATGATAAAAAAAATAAGAAAAACGAAAAAAAACCCCATTAACTCATGATATTGCAGTGGTTCTGAATATGCACATGCAAATCACTTAATCTGTAATCATGCCTTGTATTCCAGGAACCATGATATCAAATGACGTGCATGATGCTTGAAACAGGCAGTGAAATCAGCTTCCAAATTGCTACCACTACCATCCCATTTCAAGCAACAAGCAAATCCTTCATCGTTTGCCACCACCGCCCAAAACAAGCAAGTCTCTTGCCATTTGATCATTGACCCCTCTCACAATGACAACCTCATCCTCCTCATATTTAACCCCAACCATGGCTTCTCCCGAGCACTACCTAGCCCTTTGAAGTTCAACTCCCCCTCCGAACTCACATGCAGCAAACATGTCCCAACAAATACAGGGAGAAGAAAGAAGAAAAATGTAGAACTGTGCTGCTAAAACTTATAAATAAAAGTAACCAAGATACAAGGAGGAATGACCAAGAGCAAATGAAAACGCAAGCAAATCAAATGTTAAAATCCAATGCATGTATGAACATAATATACAGTAGTAGTAAGTAGTAACATCATTGTTCAATACAGACCACTTTTGACAATTTTTTTCATTATTCTATTTTGTGTTACCATATACACATGTAACTAATCTGTAACTAATATCATCAAGAATCAGATGAAGTTCAATCCACTGTACATTTATACGATTTACCAGAAACTGTCGTCGGATGATGTGTCATCATCTTCCTCCAACTCCATCTGAGGTTGTGGAGACCCAAATTCGGATGTTTCAATGTCTGCCAATTTTTTCAAATCAACCACTGAAAGCTCATCCAGGCGCCTCACAACCAAGTCTGCAGCCCTAAGCTCATACACGGGGTGCTTGCTAGCAACAGCAACACACTTCATCTGTGCATCATGTGCAGCCTCCACTGTTAGATTCGAGTTTCCAAACACAATGCATCTTTCAGGTATGAAGTTCAAAAGCTGGGCTGCATACGCAAACATCTCTGGATCGGGCTTTCCCCTGTGAACATCCTCGGCTGCAACAATAACGTTGAAGTTTCCTACAATACCAATTTCCCCCATAGCAGACTCGATAACTTTTCTAGGCCGTGTAGAAACCAAAGCCATTGGTATCTTATAATGCATCAAAACACCGACAAACTCTTTCGACCCAGGCATGAAACTATATATCCCACCTTGTAAAGCTTGGTAGATTTCCTCCTTTCTATCAGCCATTCGTCTCAGCTCAGACCGGTCTCTAGACCAACACAGCACTTCAGAAATCGCCTGTTCACTCTTCATACCCTCAATCCTCTTGATCACAAAAGCCATAGGAGACGGTTTTCCTTCCTCTTGCGCAAGCGCAAGCCAAGCTTGCTTCTCTAAATCCGGATTGTCTTCAATAAGAACCCCCTCCCACTCAAATATAGCACCCAACCAACCACACCCCATCCTCTCTTGTCGAAGCAACGGGTTTCTCAGCGAAGGCTTATCAGCTCGATTCTCCGGTGGCCACAAATCAGGTCTCCGATCAAAACCACCATCAATCTTACCATTCCCTTTCTTCGGCAATCTATCTTCTCTATACGCATTCACTTCTGTCGTAAGCTCCAACGCAAGAGCCTTAATCGACGAAGACAACAAGAACCCGTCTTGCTTCGACTTAATCAAAGGCAGTGAAACCACAACCTTCCCACCAAGAAACTCAGCTGGTGGAAACCTGCAAGTGTTGAAAGATTTCCTCTTTCCAGACACATCCCTAATCAAATTTCCACCGCAAACCGGACGGTAGCCGAGAATTGAAGTTGCAGCAATTGAATCAACCATTCTAACAACAAATATAACCTCAAACCCTAACCAAATTGAATCAAAAATCAAATTTTGATCACAACACAAGAGACCCTTCAAGGGTCACAGTGAATTCCACAAAAGGAGAAACCAATTTCACTAAGAAGAAACCTATTAAACGAAAATCCCAATACCGAATTTGAACCGCGATTCCTGTCCAGAAACTATATTCTTGAAAACGACTCCATCTTGGAAGCAAAACGACAACGACAATCAGAGTTTTACCACAAAATCGCAACTTTATCGTCAAATAAATCCCCTTCAATAACCAAAAAAACTCATCAATCAAATAACCAAAATAATTAGTTTAAATTGTAAAAAAAAATAATAATAATAATAATAAAATTGAAAAATGCAAAGAAATTGGTAGTGATGGAAAGTGATGAAAGAAAAAGTAACCTGAAAGTGAAAGAGGATCAGAAACTTGAAGAGATGAATCGATTCTCTCTTCTTTAATGGAGAAGCTTTTTTTAATACGTTTCTTTATTTTTCTTTATTATTATTATTATTATTATTATTATTATTATTATTATAATTAATAGTTTGATTTTTTTTAAGGCAGAAAAAAAGTGTGGTTTAAAAAAGAAGACGGAGAGAACAAACATACGCAACGTGTAACTGTCCACGTTGGCCAAGTGTAAGGCAATCTTGTTTTCAATCTTTGGTCACTGTTGGTAGTTTTATCACGCTATTTTTTTATTTTTGTCTCAAGCTTTATTGCTTATTTTTGTCTCATGTTCATTTCCAAAATCTAAGTTTTATTTATTTATTTTATCATATGTGAAACATGTTTCATTGTGGTGGGAAGGAAATCAATCAAAGTTTTGATTCTTTTTGGGTATGGACTAAGAAGGCATGAGAAGAGATATGTTATTCTTAAGAAGACTCTCTTGTTCAATATGTGAAAAATTATGCAGATTTAGAAACTATAAAAATCACATGGACAAAAGATGTATTTCTTTAATGTGATTATACGGTGTTTTATTCATGAACCAAAAATGGATGTAATTAGAGAACTAATGATCTTGAACGACGATGTTGATCTCCTATACGACGGCGCATGGTGGATTTTAATGGTTATCGCTCCAACATTCAAGTTAGTTTAAGATTCAAGATAAGTGTGGTGAAAAGTGGAGATAAGAGAATGTACATGACTCTTTGCGTGTGAACTGATTTTATACCTTGGATTAAGTAGAGTGGATTTGTGATGAATTGGGTCTTAACTATTTGGATATTGGGTCAACCCATAACAGTTGCCCCAAGGCTTTGTTGGGCACTAAAGGAGTCGTGGGAAGCCTTAAATAATATTGGTCGGCCTCGAGGATGTTGGTCGATGTGAAATAGGATTGAAATGCCTATAATCAATTGAAAAAGTAGTGGAGAACAAGTGCATTAAATGCAGTTTCATCATTGAAACGTTTCATAGCATTTTTATGACACAAGCCGTGACGTGACCAGTTAGGGCATAACGCAATTTACAGTGCACTCGAGTTAGCGTGTATACACAAAGAGAAATCTAGTTGTTGATATTGTGACTTCTTTTTCTAATTGATTTGAATCATTTTGTCATTGATACCTATAAATAAGACTAATTTAGTGTTTGGAAGTTTTTGCAACCTTTGACATTCAACCTTACGATTACTTTCTAAAAAATTGTTTTCGTTTCAACTTCCTCGAGAATACTACTAGAAGCGATCTTTTGTGTCTTGCTCAAAGTCTTTTCCTTTCTTTCTCTTCTCCTGCTTCACCAATCTCACATAATCAGTTACCACCCTAAACTCAAGTTTTAATCTTTAACATTTCTAACTTTCTAGCCCAGATGAGTGATAGTATGGTTGACCTAGTGAGCGGCTCTAAAGGTGGAATTTCATCTGCCTATATAATGAGGATATCCCCTGATTCTTACATCCCTGCTTTTAGTCGCAATCACCTAGAACGATAAATCATATCTTTATTTGATGAATCTGGCTCAGAAAAAGGTATATGGGAATTCTTTTGAGGAAAAAGCTTCGCCTAGCTCATTAGAAGCCATTTTATCAAATGCTGGTGAAGGGGTTAATCACGTAGAGATCCATATGCCCCCTCCCATCTTTTAACTGAGGAGGAGATGCAAGTCAATTGGCAGAAGAGAGAATGCACTAAGGGTTATAATCAGCTTCGCTTGGAGACCTATAATTGTGAGCCCAACGACACTGATGTGAAGGCCTACTTAGATCTTTGAAACCATTCTGGTGGAACAAAGTATGAGTGTGTGGATGAAAAATTAAAGTGCACTCCATCTTTTCTAAGCATGGATGTTGTTATAGATGTTGCTGGAATTGTGATTGACAGTCCTTTGGAATGGTATTCTTTTCCATTGGGGCCGTAAAATAGAATATGCAGTTCTTTTGATGACTGCAAGACCCCACTCTATGAGTGTTTGTTCACAAGAATATGATTGCGGCTGCCTTTTTCTGAATTTAAGATATATGTCTTTAAACACTTAAAAATTACTCCTTCCTAGCTTCATATGGGGTCCTAGGCATTCATGAAGGTATTTCAATTGTGTGCCGAGTATAAATCATAAAAATCTTCTCTTTGATTATTCCTTGATCTGTTCCAACCAAGGCGCACCTCTTAGGAAAATTTTCGTAATCAAGGGCTCATTAGCTTCCACCAAGTTAATCCTTGGTTCGACCCCTTTACTCTAGAATGGGGCAATTTCCACTACTACAAAAAGTATATACAACGATGCCACCATTACAACAGTCCTTCGAAGGACCGTGGTGATATCTCTAAATTCAGCCGCCTGTATAATTTTTTATTTTTTAATTAATTGTCGATAATTGGTTATTGTAATTTTTTAAAACAACTGTTGTGATATCAGTTGATATTTCATGAGTTCGACTCTCAGCGTCTGCTAATTCGTGATTTCTTCAGAAATTAGATTAGCATTTTATTTTTATTTAAACAAAGAAAGATATGTCACTACGGTTATTTAAACAAACCGTTGTGATATCTTCTTTTTTTTTTAATTACTTAAAACCTTGCGTTTTTTATAAAATATCATTAATGTAAATATGATATCACAACGGTTAACTATAAACACCGTCGTGATATATCTTTTTAAAAAATTATTTGCTTAAGACATGACATTTTTTTTATAAATCTCATCATATATCACAACGGTTTTGAAAAACAACTATGGTGATATCCTTTAATCACTTTACACAGATAGATAACTTGTCTCTTCAGTTGCATATTTCCATTTCCATCGAGAAACAACCCCTGACGAAACAACGCGATTTTCAACCATAACGAAACATACATCACCATTTCAACCCCAACGATACAAAACCAGTTTCGACCCTAACGAAACGTTCAACACCATCTTAAAACCTGAAGAAACAACAACATTTTCAACTAACGTCTCTGCTTTCGTACCGTCGAGGAGGAAGCCTGCATCGTGTTCTTTGTTCTTGACTAGCTTTGGTTTAGCTGTCGAGGAAGAATTTTAAGATTCTGACAATATTTTTTTACTTATAAACTTTTTCATCCCATGCATCTACAATACCTACATTTTTCATTGTTATTTATGTTTATCTAATTGTTGTTGGTGATTCTTATTGTTGTTGTTGTTGATGCGTTGTTGAAGATGATGCTTGTTATTGTTGTTTTTTATTCTTATTATTTTTTATGATTATGTATTTGTTGTTGTTGATGCTTATTATTAAATAGTTCACTATGAAGACCTGCTAAATAAAAACTGATGAGATAGTCTGAGACGTGTTGACCGCACTGTCTTTAAGAATTCTCTGCGTATTATGCTAATATTTCAAAATTTAACAAATTCTTCTTGAAAAATCGAAGATACAGAATTTGCAAGATTACTATTTATTTTTAACCCATAGTTTGACCCATAATTTTTTATGAATAAAAAATCAAAATAGTGAAAATAAAAATGTAAATTGGCACCCTTTATGTTTACTGTTCGTGCTATTTTTATATATTATGTTCAAAGCTTTTAATCACAGTTTCTTATATCATCTTCCTAAAGTTTCTTATTGGAATTTAAAATAATAATTAAAATTGATTATATTACTCCAATTCAATTAATTGAGATTATTTATTTTGAAAGCTTTCAACGGATCATGTCTTACCAAACATTCCAATAATGTATATAATAAAACAAAATTTATTTCTCATTCCAAATAATGTATTTAGATTTTAATACATAAGACCAATATAAGTTACTCATTCAAAATAAATTTATTTGAATTTAAACTTGTCACTAGTAATTATTTACAGAATAAATGAAACTTTAATATTATTGAATATTAATGAAAATAATATTTTGATGATGGTTAATTTATTTAATTTTAAAATAAATAATATGATATAATTTATTTGTCAAGATATTTTAAATAATAATAATAATAATAATAATAATAATAATAATTTTTTTAAATAAATAATAACAACAACAATCCCCAACATATATAAAAAATAATTTTATAAAATTCAAGAAAAGTTTTTAAAATTTGTCTCGGTTAATATTTTAGATGTAATGCATCAAACTAGTATAGCAAGTTATATGAACCAGTCCTAGAATGATAATACTTAACACACCGTAACATTGGTGTAGGAAGCTATATGAACAAAAAACACTTAATGTATGTTAGAGGTATATCACTCGCATCACACCTCTACAGTTCTTGTTGTTGACGATGTAGTGCGCTATTAGGCCATGCGCGTGCCTGGTTTTTCTGATGAGTGCTCTAGAGATTTCGCCAAGATCTCATACAAGCGGCCCCACTTGACACTCACGTAGGTGATTTCATCAAATGTATATTGTAAATCATACACTACCCATAAGGGATATGAAATTCATTAAAAGCTACAAAAGCTTGTCCTTTTTTTAATGCAATTTTGGCTTTTCTACGTCTGGAGTGCAACAATCTTTCAGGTTCTGAGTCAGAAGAAAATAAAGCTGAGGTCTTACCTCGCATACACAGGTTAGGAAATTATTAGTAATAACAGAAATATAATCAGAAAAATAATTTAAAATTTTAGTCACAGAGTGACAAAATTATAATTGAACAAACAAGATACTTAAAAATTTTGGCAGTCCCCGGCAACGGCGCCAAAAACTTGACCGGTAAATTAGCAAGTGTACTAATTGTGTATCGATGTAGTAATAAGGAAAAATTCCCCGAATGTCGATCTTTGAGGACTGCGTGTAAATTTTTAAGTAAACATTGTTATTTCAATCCGACAAAATAACCTTGGGTTTCGTTTGGTAACAGGATCTAAGAACTAGTAAAATAATAACTTTTTAGAGTAAAATAAGAACAATGCTAGGGAAGTGGATAAATTGCTAGTAAAGACCTTAAAGAATTATCACGAGATATTTGTTTCCAACCTTAAAAATTCAAATTTCAAAATCAGTTTTCCTTAATTCCTTAATGAAAAACCTTTTGATAATTTTCCTACGCACTAATTTCTTAGTTGCACACAAAAATCATCAAGTAATAGTTCTGACATAAAAACACGCTACTACGGGGTATCCCCATTCCTAGGCAATATCTACCGTAATATTATTTTACAAAAGCATTAGGTTGACTTTCCAGACCAAAACCTAATCATAAATCAAATTTTATTTTCCAATATGAACCCGCAAAAAGATCGTTGCAAAATAAAAGCTATAAGGTGAACAACAAAAATCTCATAGAATAATCCCAACAAAGGTCAATACATAGCAATTTAGGACCACCCCCTAACAATTGGGGGTTTAGCCACTCATAATATTCGATAAAAACAACATGATAAATAGAAACATTACAATGGTATCAGGAGTGAATTCAATCTTCAATTTCTTCCGAGCATGAAAATCTCCTTGTCCTCCCAATTCTCCAGAGCTTCAATCTCCCGTTATATTTTCTCCGTACCAAAAAGTCCCCTCTCTTTTGTCAAAGCACGTATCAAATAGTCTCAATTCAAACTCAGTACCAGGAAAAAGCCCAAAATACCCTCAGGGATCACAAGTGTCAAAAATACAAGAAAAATAGGGAATTGGGCGTTTTAACCAACATGAGCCGTGTCAGGCAACACGGACGGCCGTGTTGGCTTTCTGATATCATTTTCGCATGATTTTTTCAAGCCCCAAGTGTCCTGAAACGGGCCGTGTCACACAACACGGGCACCCGTGTCAGGCCACTGTTTTCCACACAAAAAAACACCTCTTCTGAGCACATCTTGACACGGGCCGTGTCATACAACACGGGCACCCGAGTCAGGCCCCTCTTACGAATTTGACTTCGACTCCAATACGAAAGTTGTAGCTCTCTCTCTTAGCTTTCCGGAAGTTTTTAGAACGCCTCAAACGGATTCCCGGAACTCCAGTTATGATCGTTTTCGTGCAAACTGCTAAAGATTTTACTTTCACAACAAAACTCTTCCGAAATCTTGCCATTTTCCCCGGTTTTCGCTCTGCTTCTCCTTTATTGTTTACCTGAACCTAGAAATAGTGAAAATACCAAATCGACGCGTAAAATGTAATAAAAACAACTAAAATGCGACAAGATAAAACAAATGATTAACTGCAATAAACGGTAAAATCACGTGTAAAAACCACTGATCAAACTCCTCCAAACTTAAACTATTGCTAGACCTCAAGCAAAAAGCTTGAATAAATACTTTCAAATCAAACAGCACATCAAGTGAAAGGCTCAGGATGTAAGGCATGTTGATACTCATACGTGAGTCTTAGTTCCGATCGGCTCAAACCAGCTCTCTCGGTACTCATCCATTAACGAAGGCATTACATAAACACATACCGCAGTAAACTTGCGGACCTAAATCCCCCTTTCGGCCACCTCTCCAACTATGCTTTGGGCTTAAGTATCTCTTCGATTTTCTACCCCTTTCATTCGGATAATTAAATTAAGGCATGTACAGTTTTTCTCGAGATTTTTTTCTTGTGGCACCTTTATTCTTTTTCTCGCTCACAGGCGTTTACTAGTCCCCTTTGGGACGACTATAGAGATTCAACCGCCGTTAGGCTAAATAACCGGGTGAGGGTTACCCAACTTAGAAGGACAGGTTGTCTTTACCGTCATTATTCAACTCTTTTTTGGTGCCACACATCATTCTCAAAATCAATATCTACAATTTTTTTTATCATGTCGGACTATCACAATGAACTAATCGGGGTATACTTATCAAATCCAAGTACTATGGCACAAATCTACACGTTGGACTTGTTTCCTTACTCTGGGGAACCTAGGGTGTTCAAGCTATACCTCAATTTCCAAACTTTCCCAAGTTCCTTAGTTCAAACTCCACTTCCCTTGAACTTTAAATACTTTCTTGACTACCTTACACACCTACCAATCACAAGAAAAATTTTACGGTCTCCGTAGGGGCGATTTCGGTGTGATTTTTACCGAACTTAAAAATAAAAAGGTATTTAAATTGACAATTCAAAACGGTAAAACCTTGGTTCCTTTTTCGAATGAACACTGAAGCAGGGAAATACTCGTTAAGGAATGCAGTTTCCATCTCTAGCCATGTGGTAATACTCCCAGCTGGAAGTGAATAGAACCATTCTTCTGCATCATTGGTCAATGTGAATGGAAACATAAAACGTCTCTTGGCCTCTTCAGAGTGACCTTCTATCTTCAGAGATGTGGAAGTCGTTAAGAATCTCTGTAGATGCTTGTTTGCGTCTTCATTGATTCTTCCTGTGAAAGGCTTGTTATCCAGCTGGCGAATGGTGGACGGATGTAGCTGAAAGTGTGTCACATTCACCGGTTGATTTACGATAGTCATCCGGTTTGGTTGAGCATTGGCCCCTCCATAGTCTCCCAAAAGTCTTTCAGGCTGAGGTGGATTCCCATACATTTGAACCGTTTCTGGTGTTGTCTCCCTCTCTGCTTCTGAATCACTATTCACAAATACAACTTCTTCGTTTTTTGCAATTCTGGCTTTTCTACATCTGGAGTGCAACAATCCTTCAGGTTCTGAGTCAAAAGAAAATAAAGCTGAGGTCTTACCTCGCATACACAGGTTAGGAAATTATTAGTAATAACAGAAATATAATCAGAAAAATAATTTAAAATTTTAGTCACAGAGTGACAAAATTCTAATCGAACGAACAAGATACTTAAAAAATTTGGCAATCCCCGGCAACGGCGCCAAAAACTTGACCGGTAAGTTAGCAAGTGTACTAATTGTACTGATGTAGTAATAAGGAGAAATTCCCCGAATGTCGATCTCTGAGGACTGCGTGTAAATTTTTAAGTAAAAATTGTTATTTCAATCAGACAAAATAACCTTGGATTTCGTTTGGTAACAGGATCTAAGAACTAGAAAAATAATAACTTTTTAGAGTAAAATAAGAACAATGCTAGGGAAGTGGATAAATTGCTAGTAAAGACCTTAAAGAATTATCACGAGATATTTGTTTCCAACCTTAAAAAGTCAAATTTCAAAATCAGTTTTCCTTAATTCCTTAATGAAAAACCTTTTGATAATTTTCCTACGCACTAATTCCTTAGTTGCACACAAAAATCATCAAGTAATAGTTCTGACATAAAAACACGCTACTACGGGGTATCTCCATTCCTAGGTAATATCTACCGTAATATTATTTTGCAAAAGCATTAGGTTGACTTTCCAGACCAAAACCTAATCGTAAATCAAATTCTATTTTCCAATATGAACCCGCATAAAGATCGTTGCAAAATAAAAGCTATAAGGTGAACAACAAAAATCTCATAGAATAATCCCAACAAAGGTCAATACATAGCAATTTAGGACCACCCCCTAACAATTGGGGGTTTAGCCACTCATAATATTCGATAAAAACAACATGATAAATAGAAACATTACAATGGTATTAGGAGTAATTCGATCTTCAATTTCTTCTGAGCATGAAAATCTCCTTGTACTCCCAATTCTCCAGAGCTTCAATCTCCCGTTCTATTTTCTCCGTACCAAAAAGTCCCCTCTCTTTTGTCAAAACATGTATCAAATAGTCACAATTCAAACTCAGTACCAGGGAAAAGCCCAAAATACCCTCAGGGATCACAAGTGTCAAAAATACAAGAAAAATAGGGAATTGGGCGTTTTAACCAACACGGGTCGTGTCAGGTAACACGGGCGGCCGTGTTGGCTTTCTGATATCATTTTCGCATGATTTTTCAAGCCCCAAGCGTCCTGAAACGGGCCGTGTCACACAACACGGGCACCCATGTCAGGCCACTGTTTTTCACACAAAAAAAACACCTCTTCTGAGCACATCCTGACACGGGTCGTGTCACACAACACGGGCACCCAAGTCAGGCCCCTCTTACGAATCTGACTTTGACTCCAACACGAAAGTCGTAGCTCTCTCTCTTATCCTTCCGGAGATTTTTAGAACGCCTCAAACGGATTCCTGGAACTCCAGTTATGATCGTTTTCGTGCAGACTGCTAAAGATTTTACTTTCACAACAAAACTCTTCCGAAATTTTGCCATTTTTCCCCGGTTTTCGCTCTGCTTCTCCTTTATTGTTTACCTGAATCTAGAAACAGTGAAAATACCAAATCGACGCGTAAAATGTAATAAAAACAACTAAAATGCGACAAGACAAAACAAATGATTAACTGCAATAAATGGTAAAATCACGTGTAAAAACCACTGATCACCTGGTGATGAGCATAAAGTGTGTAAGCTAGTTAAGTTGTTGTATGGGCTGAAACATGCTCCGAAGCAGTGGCATCAAAAGTTTGATGAGGTTGTTTTGTCTAATGGTATCATTCTAAACCAAGCTAACAAATGTGTATATAGCAAATTTGATACACCCGGTAAAGGAGTTTTCATTTGTCTATATGTTGATGACATGTTGATCTTTGGCACCGACCAAAATCAAATTGATAAAACGAAGAATTTCTTGTCATCAAAGTTCTCCATGAAGGATATGGGAGAAGCGGACATTATTCTCGGTATCAAGATTAAACAGGAGAATAAGGGAATTGTAATTACGCAATCTCATTACATTGAGAAAATACTCAAGAAGTTCAATTATGAAAGTTGTTCTCCAGTAAGTACTCCCATGGATCCGGGAGAAAAGCTTATGCCAAATACAGGTAAACCTGTGGATCAACTCGAATATTCAAGAGCTATAGGCTCTTTGATGTATGCTATGATTAACACTAGACTGGATATTGCTTATGCGGTTGGAAAATTGAGCATATTTACTAGTAATCCTAGTAGACATCATTGGCATGCGATAACTAGGGTATTCAAGTACTTGAAGGGTACTATGAATTATGGGTTGTCATATATGAGATTTCCTTCGGTGTTAGAGGGTTATTCGGATGCTAGTTGGATAAATAATGCTGAAGATTCATCCTCTACAAGTGGATGGGCGTTCTTGCTTGGGGGAGGTGCCATCTCATGGACTTCTAAGAAGCAAACATGTATCTGAGTTTGTAGCATTAGCTGCTGCTGGTAAAGAAGCATAATGGCTAAGGAACTTGATATATGAAATTCTTATATGGCCTAAACCGATATCACCAATTTCTATCCGTTGTGATAGTACTGCCACATTGGCTAAAGCTTATAGTCAAATATACAATGGAAAGTCTAGACATTTGGGTGTTAGACATAGTATGATTAGGGAATTAATCATGAATGGGGTGATATCTATTGAGTTTGTTCGGTCACAACAAAACTTAGCTGACCACTTGACGAAGGGGTTAGCTAGAGACTTAGTGAAGAAGTCGGTAATTGGAATGGGATTAAAGTCCATTTAAATTTATTAGCTATGGTATACCTAATTCCCTTCTAATATAATGTTAGAAGCATAATTCAATGTGGAAAGATCATAGTTAGAGATTGGAGCAATTGTGTTTATCTTCCCAAGGTATGTGCTCAAACCTGCAAGTGATGGCTAGGTTGAAGTATATCTTCTTAATGGTTCTTTTGGAAAATTGCAAATGCAGGTGCAAGATTAAAAGGATCACCTATGTGAGCATGAAGTTTTGGCGCTTCAAGAAGCTTGGACTTGGCTTCCTATATGCTTATTAATGGATAAGGACACATGGCTTGTAAAGTGTCAAGTATGAATAGTAAAGTATTGTAAGAAACATATGTGTACTATATCTTCAGATATTCAAATGGATTGACGGGTTCAAATGCTATGACACCCCAATTTTCGAGTATTTGGAATGTGTACTTGTACTAAGATGAAAATTCAATCGTAAAACATTTTCATCTATGCATTTGTTTGATTGTTATACCTGTGTGTTATACCCTTGTATATATTATTGTATATATGGAGTAAATCAAAGATTACACTAAAATAGGGGGGGGGGATTTGTTGGTGATTTTAGTATCATCAATGTATTTTAGTGGTAATGTGATTTACTGTAGGCCGATGCAATTATGCGTTAAGTTTGGAAACGGTTAGGGTAGTGCGGAGTGCATGCTCATCGAGCCAACGTGTAATTAAATGCGAATAATTGAAAAGGGGTTCCGAGGGGCGAAGCCCCTGGCGGGGTGTGGGGCAACGCCCCGTTGGGGTTCCAAGGTCAGCGGGTGGGGTGCGGGGTAGCGCCCCGTTCGAAATTTTTGAACAGTTTCTGAACAGTTGAACCCGTTCGAAAGTTTTCTGAACAGTTGAACCCTTTCCCAACCGACTTAGCCGTTTTTTGAACAGTTGTGTCTTTTCAATTTCTGTTAAAAAAGTCAACAGTATGTACATATATTTGAAATTAATTTTTAAAAAATTAAATAATATTTTAAATGCAAATTAATTATTATTTATAGCAATTAAAATATAAAAATATTTACTCAAATCAAAATGTTGGCTATGTTCATCGATAAGATGGATGTTATGATATTTGATCATAAGTAATTGAATGACAATAGTACAGATCAATTTAATTGATTGATCTTTATTAATATAAACTACACCAAAATTTCTCTTAATTGACATATTAAAAATAAATTATTTTTCAATATTAAACTATATTTAAATTATCAAAATTCGTAATTATATGCATTAAAAAATATAATTTGTAAGTATGAGACTTAATCATCAAACGTTGATTATGATACTACTATTTCTATTGATTTTTAAGCAATTTTTATTTGTTCATCAAAATATAATGTATAATAGAAAAAATATCTTTAGTGAAATGATATTTTTTAAAACTACTTATATTAGGTCTAATATTTATTTTAAAAGAATAACAAATTATACATCACTCTTGCAAAATATACATCACTTTTGCAAAAAGAAAAATATTTTATATTACAAATTACTCTATAATTTTAATACAGCATTAATAATTTTTATGTAATCTATAATATACTATTTATTAGTCATTCTCTTTCTTTCTTTCTTTTTTAATTTCTTTCTTATTTTTATTTAATGAAAGATGATATTATAAAATAATATATAAATCTTATTTTTTATATTCAAAATTAGTCCTCCTTCTTAATTTGTATAAAATGCTTACAATAATTTATAATTTGAGATACAAACGAATATTTATAAAATTATCTTTAATTAGTGATATTAAAAATTATTGAAAACTTAAAAAATAGACAATAATAAATACTTTATAATATTCTATTAAAAAATAGACAATACTAAATAATTTATAGCTGCATATACTCTTTATATTTAATCAAACTCTTCATTTTAATGACCATTCATTCTCCTTTTTAATGACTATCCATTCCTCGTTAATATATTTGTATATAATTACCAAAATGATATCCACCACTAAACCTATCACATATCTGTTGAGAAACAAGTGTGGGTTGTGTGAATAAATAAGTGTGAGTTCTAAGTTTTACATTGTTTAGAAAAGTGGAGGTTGAACACGTTATAAGTAGGAGGACTCATACACTCACCACCTTAAGGTTTTATGTGAATATGTGGTATCTCTCTCACTTGTTTGGGTGAGACTTTGACGTATAGGTGAGGATTTGATCAAATGTGAATGCTTTCCCCCCGTCATGACCAATTAGTGGTATCAGAGATTGGCTAGAGAAATGAGTCGACTCTTGTGTAGAAAGTCTTTCTGACATGGTGGTTAGGCGGCGTGTCCCATTGTAGTGCACATAACAAGTAAGGGTATTTGTCAACGACGGTATAAGCATGTGGATGAAAGAGTTTTCGTTCAAGGGAGAGTATAATGCATGGAATCACACTTGAGGGTGAGATTATTGAGAAATAAGTGTGAGTTCTAAGTCCCACGTTGCTTAGAAAATTAAGGTTAAGCACTTTATATGTAAGAGGACCCATACACCTAAGATTTTGGGTGAATATATGGTGTCTCTCACTTGTTTGAGTGAGACTTTGACCTTTAGGTGAATGTTTGACTCAATGTGAATGCTTCTCTATGTGAAACTGTTTGAATACTACAAACACCTGGTATTTTGTTCTGAGGGCATGCGTCCAAACTTTTCTAGAGTGGTCATCAATAAAGGTAACAAAATTTATTGCATCTCTAAAAGTACTAGTAGTCATTGGACCATAAACATTAGAATGTACCAAATCTAAAACATGTGGTCTTCTATGTAGGGTCTTATATTGAAATGAAGCTATATGTTGCTTTCTGGCCAATCAATGTGTACACGGCTTAAGAGAAACTTTCAATCCTTTCATGCCTACCAAAATACCTCTTTTGGATAGAATTTAAAGTTCATTATCACTCATATGTCCGAGCCGTTTATGCAATAGCTCAATCGATGAGTCTTATCCAAGAGCATTAATGCACTCATTATTGACTTTGGCTTCTATCACATAAAGAGTGCTCACTTTCTTGCCTCAGGCTATTACCAAGGAACTTTTTGTTAGCTTCCACTTCCTGTCCCCAAACACAATAGTATAGCCTTCTTCGCATAGTAGACCGATGGATAATACATCGAGACGCATGTCAAGGACATGTCTCACATCTTTCAATGTTAGGTAACAACCCGTGTTTGTTCCTAGACAAATATTTTCTTTTCCCATGATTTAGATGTTTCCCCATTTTTACACGACCAAAATCACCGCTTTTATAGGAGGAAAAGAATTTCATTTGTGATGTTACATGGAATAATATACCAGAATCCACAACCCAACATGTATCTTTTGATCTCAAATTAACATGAACATCATCAGAGACAAATATTACATAATTACCTTCAAAAATGGTAGCAGCAATGTTACTCGCATCACCTTTTTCTTGCTGCTTTCTTTTGAGCTTCTTACAATCTCTCTTCATGTGACCTTTCTCATGATAATGATAACATTCTATGTCTTTTCTTGTCCACGATCTTCCCCAGAAACTATCTTTAGACTTGCCGCTTGACTTGTCTCTAGTATTGAACTTCTTGTGGATACTTCTTCCACGATACTATGTGACAAGCGCCTCAGACTCTGACGTCATTCTTTGTTCCTTTCTTCTTGATTTTTAATTAAACATGCTAGCTTTTACTATGTCCAATGTTAGAACACCTTGTGGTGTTAATTATTCAACGAAACAACATGTGTATCCCAATTGTCTTGCAAACAACTTAATATTAACAATGCTTGCAATTCATCTTCAAGCACCATCTTCATATTGGTCAGTTTATTTATCAATCTTTGAAAATCACTTAAGTGTTCAGAAACACTTCGAGTTTCTTTGTACTTGAGGTTCATTAATCGACGAATAATAGAGGCTTTATTATGGGTTGTCTTTCTCTCGTATAAGGTTTCTCCGGTCACTTCCTCGTATACTACGATTGTCTTTTCCTTTCGCGATGAACAGTTTTGTTTTCAATGTTTATGAATAATGATAGCTTTTTCTTTTTTCTACTTATCAATTCTTAAAATAAAATATAAATTTAATTTTGGCAATATTATTCAATAAACAAACTATTAAAATAATGTTATGTCAATTACGTAATGTCACGTAATAAAAAAATGACACCTCAACACATTTTGATTGACAAATTGACATGGAAGACCAAAACTGTATAAAAAAAATAGGATGACTAATATCGTGAGTCGGACAAAATAGAGGAGCAAAACTTTAATTTATTCTAAATAAAACGATCTATTGTTGAATGAAATTTATTCATTTTTCTCGTTTAATTGAGATTCTATGATTTCTTTAACTAACAAAATATCAATAGTTTTAAAAAGGCATTTTAATTAAAATTAAAAAGAATTTGAAATAATTTTTCTTTGTTAAAAAAGTCAACCGTTTGTACATTTATTTGACGTTAATTTTAAAAAATTAAACAGTATCTTAAATTCAAATTAATTATTATTTATAGCGATTAAAATATAAAAATATTTACTCAAATCAAAATGTTAGCTATGTTTGTCAATAAGATCACTACGCCAGAAATCACTTTTAGCAGCGCATAGAAAGACAGCGCTTTATACAAAAGCGCTGCTAAAGGGCCAGTAAAAAAAAAAGAAAAAAAGCGCCTACCAAAGACAGCGCTTTTAAAAAAGCGCTGCTAAATGGTGGGCCTAAGAAAGCGCTTTTAAAAAGCGCTGCTAAAGGGGGGGCCTACGAAAGCGCTTTTCAAAAGCGCTGCTAAAGGGGGACCCTTAGAAAGCGCTTTTTATATAAAGCGCTGCTATATGGAATTGATAAGGCACCCTATGAAAGCGCTTTTAAAAGCGCTGCTAAAGGCCTTTAAAAGCGCTGCTATAGGTATTCATATTATAATTTTAAAATACCCTCCAGAATTTTAATAGAATCAGAACAGTCACGCAACACATTTCTTCTTTCTCTGGCGAACGAAAACGAACGAACGAACCACTGTTCATCGTCCGACCATCAACTTCTTCCGTCCGATCATCCTTCCGACCATCACCGACCGTTCACCGTCCGTTTTTGAGTTCATCCATCCGTCTGCATTGCCGGTCCACCATTGTTACGGTACGTGAAGCTTTACTCTGCTTTTCTTGTTTTTTTTATCTTTTCACCATTGTTGTTCTGATGATATATAGATGGTTTTTATCTTTTCAATGATGGTTTTTGTTGTTGTTGTGTTAGTTGTTGTTGTGTTAATATGATATATGAGATATATATGATATTGTTGTTGTTGTTGATGTAAAATAGTTTATATAGATGGTTTGTATTTGATATAGTTTATATTTGATATAGATGGTTTGTGTTATAGTTTATATTTGATATAGGTGGTTTATATTGTGTTATATATATGGTTTGTATTTGTTATAGTTGATATAGATGGTTTATATTTGTGTTATATAGATGGTTTGTGTTATAGTTTATATTTGTTATAGTTTATATTTGTGTTGTATAGATGGTTTGTATTTGTTATAGTTTATATAGATGGTTTGTATTTGATATAGATGTTGTTATTGTTGGTTTATATTTGATGGTTTATATATATATAGATGGTTTATATTTGATATTTGATATTGTTGGTTTATATAGATGGTTTATGTTGTTATTGTTGGTTTATATTTGATATAGATAGTTTATATAGATGGTTTGTATAGATGGTTTATATTTGTTATTGTTATTTGATATTGGTTTATATAGATGGTTTATGTTGTTATTGTTGGTTTGTATTTGTTATAGTTGATATAGATGGTATATTTGTGTTATATAGATGGTTTGTGTTATAGTTTATATTTGTTATAGTTTATATTTGTGTTGTATAGATGGTTTGTATTTGTTATAGTTTATATAGATGGTTTGTATTTGATATAGATGTTGTTATTGTTGGTTTATATTTGATGGTTTATATAGATGGTTTATATTTGATATTTGATATTGTTGGTTTATATAGATGGTTTATGTTGTTATTGTTGGTTTATATTTGATATAGATAGTTTATATAGATGGTTTGTATAGATGGTTTATATTTGTTATTGTTATTTGATATTGGTTTATATAGATGGTTTATGTTGTTATTGTTGGTTTATATTTGATATAGATAGTTTATATAGATGGTTTGTATAGATGGTTTATATTTGTTATTGTTATTTGATGGTTTATATAGATGGTTTATGTTGTTATTGTTGGTTTATATTTGATATAGATAGTTTATATAGATGGTTTGTATAGATGGTTTATATTTGATATAGATGTTGTTATTGTTGTTGATATTTGTTGTTGTTGTTGTTATTCTGAATTACAGGTATATTATGGCCAGCAACGAGGAAACATCACATGATGGAAAAGAAACACCCAAAGACGTTGAAGGCGAAATTAAAAGAGGCATAACGATAATGAAAAGTATCATCCGTGCGAGAGATAGAGGTGTAAAGTACGATGTCCATTGGAATGAAAGAGATCAGTTGGTTGAGCCTAATGGTGCGCTGCTGACAAGTTATATTGGAGCAGTTGTACGTTCGCAAGTTCCGATTACTTGCGATAACTGGAGAATTCCTGCATTAAAAGCGGCTAAGGATAAAATTTGGACCGAGATTCAAGTATGAGATTTGATCATTTTTAATTATGTTGACAGTTACATCTTTAAATTAATTATATTAACATGTTATATGTATGTGTATTTGTTTGCAGAGATCTTTTAATATTGAGGATTCTAGGAGAAAATATTGTATTCAGTTGGCCGGAAAACGCTTGAGGGGATTTAGAGCGTTTTTAACCAACAAATATCTTAAAGATTCTGATGGCAACTTTGTAGAGTCGGAGCGTCCAGCGAAGTACGCTGATTTGATTTCGGATGCAGAATGGGAGACATTTGTTGCGAAGCGAAGAACCAAAGAATTTGAAGTAAGTACAACTTATCATGTACAATGTATAGTATATATACCTATTCCACAAACAAACTGATATGACTTAAACTTGTTTTTTCAGGTTAAGAGTGGCGTAAATCGGGAACGGGCATCAAACCCTGCGTATCCATATAGAAAGGGGCGTTTGGGATATGCACGCTTAGAACAAAAATTAGTAAGTGCATATATATGCTTTAATATGATCTATTTACAAAAAATAGTAAGTATACATAATAGGATATAATGCTTTATTGTTCGTCTTAATGCGTAGTTGGAAGAGGAGAAAAGTGATGCGACATCTCTTCCGGACCATGTCGTATGGAAGGCTGCCCGGGTGGGAAGAGATGGAGCCGTCCAAGAAGAAGTTCAACAAGTGTTTGAACAATGTGTAAGTACAACATTAGTTTTTGAACAAAGTGTTTGAACAAAGTGTATAAAATATTTAAATATGCTTTTATCTATATTTCAGGAGTCCCTATCCCAGACTATAACTCCTGCTGAAGACGATGATTGCAGGAGTTTATTGAGTCGGGTGTTGAATATTCCTGAGTACTCTGGGCGTGTGAGGGGCAAGGGATTTGGTGTCACTCCATCCAAACTGTATAAGCAGCCAAGGAAAAAAAATCCAACCAATAAAGAAGTGATGGCTACTTTGGAGGAAATGAAAGCTCAAATTCGTGAATTACAGAAGGATAAGGAGAGATACATGTCCGAAAGGCGCGCTCCAGAGGCCGGTAAAGCTACTAGTGACAAAGATAGTATCGGTTGTCCGCAGAAGCTTCCAGAGGTAATTGTATATATTACATTGAAATTAATTTAGCACATTTTTCTTAATTGACACATTAACTGATCATTATTTGTTTAGGGCATTTCACCTTGTCGACTATATTTATCGTCGCCGACTTATCGCATGGTTGGCAAGGAAAAGGTGCATAACACCTTGGGAGACTTACTTCACCATAAACCCCTCCCTGCTGGATTTTTGAAAGTATCTGTTGATATTGCATTAGAGGGGGGGCGTTGTTGCCTATGCGAGACGATGTATCAGACGCAACAGTGGTGGGAGACGCGATAGGAGCTTATGTAGCATGGCCGACGAATCTCATTTTCATGGATGATGAGGTAGGTTGAACCTTGTAATATTCCAATGTTTTATTACCCATACATGAAAGTTATTCTGGCATTTACACTTTCTTATTGACATGATGATCTTAGACTCCCACAAAATCCAAAACAAAAGATGATAAAATTATTGTGCGGGATACCGATTCAGTTGCATCAAAGTTACAAGTACTAGTACTACAGTTTAAGTGATTATTTTATTATAAATTATTTACTGAACTTATATATGACTTTTAGGTTCTTGATCAGCAGTCGCAACATGTCAGCAAGGGAAACATGCCTGAAACTTTCAAGGTGCCCAAAAAAAAGGTCGAGACAAAAAGAGCATTTATTCCTCAATTTAGGTCGTGCCTTCAAACATATGTAGGGACAACAGACGTGCCTGAGGGCGGCATCCGTCTAATACATATGGAACAAGGTATTTTCGGTTTTGAATATTCCGAAACACTTGCTAAGGAGGATTTCGACCAGGTTTTCAAACATTTAGAATTGGGCGTCGGGGTTATGCATACCTACATCAGGTACTTCGATCCATTTTAATTAGATAATTGAACATTTTAAAATTCGCTCGTTTAACTGAATAATCTAATGTTGATTATATTTTTTTTAGGCGCTTGTATGACAAGATGTTGGTCCCCGCTGATTTGACTTCAGTATTCGCATTCTTATCTGCTAGCAGTGTCAACTCACGGACAATAGACCAGACACCAGAAGCAGTCAAAGAGTACACAGTCCAGAGATTTATGGGTGCGAACACGGAGAAGTTGTTTATGTTGCCATATAATACTGGCCATGGGTTAGTTTTTATTCTAAATTCATTTATTATAATTGTTCTATTTTTGCCATATTATATAACATTTCCGTCTAAACTGTTGTCTTATTTTATAGTGGTCACTGGTTGTTGGTCGCAATTAATCCGATTAAAGAAATAGTGTATTATATAGATTCATTGGATGGCGATACAAACAAATATGAAAATCTGAAGAACATGGTTGATACGTAAGTGATGATGTATAGTGTTCTGAATAATTATATATGTTTATTTATCATGTGACATTGTTCTAAATATGTGTTTATATTATGTTAGAGTTATACAAATATACAGAGCACAGAGAGATGCAACAGTGCCAAAAAGCAGGGCTAGCAACATCAACTGGATCAGAGTGGAGGTATATTTTCCCATGTTTGACTGTTATAGTGGTTCTACTTATAAAACTATTTAAACTATATATCCTGATAAATGTTCGTTCGCTTTTTTCCTAATACAGTGTCCTCGTCAGCGTGGTGGGATTGACTGCGGATATTTTGTACTGCGCTTTATGAAGGAAATCATTCTTTCTGGTCAATTAGAGATTCCAATCATGGTATGGATCAATTCATGAGTTATATGATTCATTTTGATAATTAACTAATATTTCATCTGAGTAATTAGTATTAAATCGTGCTTGTTCTGTTATATTATGTAGTATTTTGATGAATTCAGATGCGCTACGTACTCGAAAGTAAAACTGGAAGAAATTAAGGAAGAATGGTGTCAATTTATGATTGAGTTAAGTATTCTATAATGTATATTGGATTTGTAATTATGTGTAAATTGTATATTGTATATTGTATATTGTATATTGTATAATGTACAATGTTTAAATTATGTGTAAATTATACTTGAGTTAATTATGTGTAAATTGCAAAGTGTTATTGTATAATGTACAATGTTTAGTTATATTGTGTTGAATTAAAGGCCAAGTGTTGAATTACAATGTTTAAAGGCCAAGTTATGTTTAAAGCCTGAATTATAAGCAGGAAATTTAATTGTTATAAGCAGGTTTGTCTAAAAATATAAAAAAATATGATTTTTCAAAAAAAAAAAATTTAAAAACGTGAGGTATAGACAGCGCTTTTACAAGAAAGCGCTGCTAAAGGGAGAAAAATAGGCATAAAAAAGCGCTGCTATAGGTTAGGAAAGGAGGGGTCTAAGAAAGCGCTTTAAAAAAGCGCTGCTAAAGGGTGGCCTACAAAAGCGCTTTAATAAAGTGCTGCTACAGGGGGGAGGGGGGGGGGGGGGGTGTCGCTACTGCGAAATCGGCGCCGGCTGAACAGAAGAGTCGTCACCGTGCGTTATTTATCCCACGGGAGGGAAAGGAAACGCTCAGAGTAAACCTCGCACAACACGGGAAAGGTATAGTCGTCGCAACCAAAACCTGGATTCGGGAGTCGGTTACGCAAGGGGAAGGTATTAGCACCCCTCACGTCCGTCGTACTCGACGGGATCCACGCTTGTTTTCGGGTATGGATTGTTATTCTATCTAAACTAAAGGTCAAGGGTTGAAAGAAAAATAAAATGAAAATAAAATGACTCGACAAAGTATCGCACTTTATGCCTACGTATTCTCGTCTGGAACGAGAAATCAGAGTCAACGTAGTTCGCCTACCTACGGGAAAGGAGGGGAAGGTTGCTCGATAGGATATCGCATCCTATGCCTACGTACTTCCACACTGCACGGAAGATCAGAGCAAACGTAGTTCGGGCCACGTACGACACAAGCCTGTCTTGATTGTTTTTATTCCTTCTGAAAAAGGTTTTTCCTGATTAGCAGTCCAAGCGGACAAAAATGACGTTTTGATGAGTTCACATTCTTTTACGGAAGAAGTGTCTTTTATTGTGTTTGAAATCTTTATTGTGTTTTTCTGTTTGTTTTGAGGAAGAAGAGACAGAACTCTAACCTACGGTTGAAAAGGGAATCAAACTAACCTAATGTTATCATGCATGAGTTAAGACCTAGTGTCTATCATGCTCCTCTCTTGCGTAGAGAGAAACAGAGATCCTAAGGGAATAGACGGAAACAGAAACAATAGCAGATATATACAGTAAAGCGGTAAAATGCATGAATGCAGCAATACAAGCGAGGCAAGGGAGTCCCACTCAACCTCGAACCTAGAAAACAATAGGCAAAAGTGAATAGAATTCACTTTCAACCCAACAAATTAAACAGCAAGCAATACAGTCCAGAAAACCAATCAATACATCAGAAATGAAAATAAACAGCCACAGCAGCTCTGCATCAACACCTATCTTCAAGTCATCATCAAACAGCTATAAGCTTCAGGCAAGCATCAATCTCCATCTCCACAGCCTTCCAGCAAGGTCTTGATCATTAATCTTCCATCTACAATGGCTTTTCTTCAAGTCTCAGGCTCCAGGAGGAATATCAGTCAACCAGATGAAATGAATGAATGTTGGACAGTCAATTACCTACCAAGGGTGGTTCATTAACTGTTAACATTAAACAGACAGTTTTCTCTCAAAAGTTCTATCTTTCAAATACATTCACTGATCCTTCCAAAGGAAGGAGGTGGATATTTGAAAGAGACTCTGAATCATAGAGAAAGGATGGATGCAGACAAGGCACTCCATGTTTGGGAAACAAACTTTCTAATCTAGAGCTCTGCCTAGCTCCTAAACCCTAGTCTCCTCAACAACTGCTAGCAAGAATCTCCTCTTCAACTCTGGAAATTAGTCTTCATTCTCTGATTTTCAATTGGGCTTCATCATCACAGGTATCCATCTCTCCCAAATCCCCAAGCAATCCCAATACCCACACAGACAAATCAATAATCCCATAGGGCATACCACACCAGGCAAACAAATATAGACAGTAATATACTAATAGCAGTAGGGGAATCCTAGTGATTTCTAAGGGATCTAATAACTACCCATAGTCCCTATAGTCCCATATCTAAAATATTCAATCTCTAAGTCCTAAGGGAAAAGATTCAATTCTCCTAAGTCATCACTTAAACCCTAATGTTTGTTCATGTTGTTCTCACCTAAACTAATCACCTAAAACTAATTCCTAAAATTATGAACTAAATTGTATGCACAAGCTAACAATGTCTTTTAATCAACCTAAAAAGAATGGACAAAAAATATTAAAGCATTTATTAGAACAAAAATTAACAAATTTAAGTATCAAACTAGACTTAATAAAATGCTATTTACAAGAAAAATGCATGAAAAATATCAAAACAAAATAAAATGCCATTTTTATTTTTTTATATTTTTCTGGACAGAATAATGGACCTATAGCAAAAAGAAGGAATTAAAAATCTCAATTTTCCTATTTTTTATGATTTTTTAAAGATATCAAAAATATTAAAGAAATAAAAATAACAAAATATGAAATGAAAGGGGGAGGGGTGTCAGAAGTAAACTCGCCCAGTTGTATTCTCCATTGGGCCAGGAACCAGGGGTGCAGATATGAATTACCCTAAGCCCAGCGCGCTTCAGAAAAATCAAATGAAAAAAATAAAAGAAAAAGATTAAATCCTCGGTGTGAATAGCAACATATTCCAGTTAAAATCAATTGGGCTCACTGATGGGGGGTGGGGATAGTGATATGAATCCGAGGCCCACGCTGATGCATAAGTGAAACGCATCGTTTCGCTTGGATATTTCCCTCCGTTTTTCTCTTTGAATATGGACCACACGATGAGATTGAAAGTCAAAGTCTCCCTCCCAAATCCACGGCTACCCTTCATCGTCCCCAAATCAAAACCCTAAAACTCAGAATTTCATATCCATGCATGAGTCTTCAGGTACCTCGTGCTCCTCCAATATGCCATGAAAAGCCATGATCCAAAGACCAAAATTGCTCCCCATATCCCCAAGAATACAATGGTACACCTAGTTTTCACTGAAACATCGTATCTCTCTCTAACAGAACGCATCAACCTTAGGGTTTCACCATTTTCAACTGATATCGACCTCTCCAATTCTCTCTAAGTCTTGCCCTAAATTAATCCATATCTTGCACTGATCACCATAAGCTACTCATTCAAGATTATCATGCAATACCCTAATAGTTACAAGCCTCAACAGTTCATGTACTCCATGGCCAATATTCATGAAACCTCTCCAAACTTACCAAAATCAGTCATCTAACTATGCTTAACCATTCTATGCTAACAAAACTCTAGGATCCTAACTAAATAGTGCAATTCGAATAGAAACTGACCTGGTGCAAAATGGTGAAAACAGATGCCAAAACCTCTTGATCCAATGCTTGCAATGAGTGGAGATTGATCAGGGAACCTGTTCTTGAGTTCTGTATGCACTGAATCTTGTTCAATTCCCTTGGATCTTGCAATTCCAAGTTTCTTGCTTCTTGGATGATGGAAGTGTGTGGCACGGGTTCCACTCCAATCTACCAAATGCTTGTGAGAATTGCAATCTAGGAATGATGATGAGGAAGATCAGATCAAGAGTGGTGAAGATTGATGATAGTTTGAGAGAGTTTGAGAAGCTTTTGCAAATGAGAGAAAGTGTGTGAAACTTGTGATTAAGAGCAAATGTGATCACCAACCATGGCATGAACCCTCTCATATCAATATATACATGTCATTAGAACCTCCTAGAAACTCGGAGAAACTTCCCTTGTGTGATTTCCCTTGGATTTGGCTTATGTTTCTTCCATGATAAGTAACCTTGAATAACTCCAAAAATATGAACCAAGCTCAAAATTCTATTTTAGCCAATGTTCTCAAAATGATCTTTCCATTCAAAATGACCTGTAATTTCACCTCATTTGGCCAAAATATGAAAAATCTCATTTTTTAGGTCATTCTTATTCATTAAATCCAACAATTTCGAAACCTTGTGCTATGAATCTTTCCAATCTCTCATGGTCACTTTTCTAGACTCAAAATGTCATTTGGAACAAGTTTGGTGTTGTAAAGTTTCCCATTTGAAGCTTCCTTGTATGATTTTTGGGCATAGGCTTGAAATGACCTGTAATTCTCAAATGACCAAAATACCCTTTGCTTGCCAAGACCATAAGTAGAGTTACACAAATCATATGAAGGCATACTATACCATTCTAGAAATCTTAGACAATGAGGAACAATTCTTATGTTTACCAGAAATTCATTTGAAGTCTCCTTGAGGGGTAAAAATTGCTTAGAAGTCAAGTCACTTTCACAGACAAAATTTCAGATGCCTCAGATGACCTGTAACTTGCAAGGACCATAACTTGAGTTCTATAAATCTCCTTGATGCCTTCCACCACTAAAATTAAAGGTCTTGAGATCCTATACAAGTTTCATGTTGGCCAAGGATCCATTTGAAGCTTGCATTTTGACTTATCTTGCTTGGAAATTTGACCTAAATTAGGGGATTTTACACAGAAACCCTAATTTAGAAACTCCTCTTCTCCTTGATTTCTCTTGATTTCTTCTTAGCATAACAACATATCCTTCTCTATATGTCAAATGATGAACCCCACATCTCTCCAATAGACCTCAATGCCTTTCAATCAGTCAACTGACCTAAAGTTGACCCAGGGTTGACCCAGATGAAACCCTAGTTGACTGTCTTCAACTGCAATACTTGTGACCATACCAATGACTTGTCTCCTTCTCCAAATGACTTTCTAAGTCCTCCAATATGTCTAGATACTCCCCATGCTCAGCCCACAGCTCACACTTTCCTTGATGATCCCCAGATACCCTCAGATAGGAGATAGATGCACTGCTTGATCTATTGACTTCTCAGCTTTCAAATTATTTCTGATGACTTGAATGAGATTGAATTTGGATAATAACCTCTTGATAGGCTCATATAGATGAGAGTAATGATTGATCCCCTGCTGGATGACTTGCTATGCTTATGCTATGCAGATGATTAGACTATGTACATGACTCTATATGCAAATGTTAATGACATTGAAACATAAACCAAGTGACTAAGGTTGAGCAAATTTTAGGGTGCAACAGCTGCCCCTATTCAAGCGACTTGGACCCGATTGGGTGAAGAGCCTGGAGCCTTCAGACATTCGCGGTACGAGACGGTTGAATACTAAGAACCCGGAAATTTGCCAACCGCAGAAATAAACTGCGCCCTGCTTGGGGAACGACATTCATCGACTGAATCTGATTGTTTACCGCAACCCACTGATCTCGTGCGGGGATTATTTTCATCGGCCTGAAAAAGACATTTATCATTGCAGGAATAAAACTTTGCTTGTCCACGTTAGGACGCCTGTGTCGTCAACACAAAGAAATCTCAACCAAACTTGTCCACGTTAGGAAAAATCTCGACCGCTTCACTGGGGATGGCTCGTCTGCCTCTCATCAGAAATAAATCGTCCACGTTAGGACTGAACTCTTCCACGTTAGGAATAACACCGTCCACGTAAGGAATAACACTTCGTCTGGATCTGTCCACATCAGGACTAAACTCTCTAGGTTATGAATACTTCGTCCACGTCAGGACTCACCCTTCCACATTAGGAATACATACTCAATTTTTCCACGTAAGGACTCAGACTTGATATGTCCACGTAAGGACTCAATCTTTCCACGTAAGGAATACAATCTCGTTCCACGTCAGGAATGCTATCTTTCCACGTAAGGAATCAATCTGATATGTTCACGTAAGGACTCAATCTTTCCACGTAAGGAATCACCTCTTTCCACGTAAGGAAACACATTTTGATTCGTCCCCGTAAGGACTCCAACTTTCACCTCACTTTGTCCACGTAAGGACTCCAATCTTTCCACGTAAGGAATGAAACTTTAATCTGTCCACGTCAGGACTAAACTTTTCCACGTAAGGAAACAACTTCTCTTTCCACGTGATGAATAAACTTTTTGTTCCACGTAAGGAATCACAATCTTTCCACGTAAGGAATAATTTCTTTTTCCACGTAAGGAACATATTTTGTTTCGATTTGTCCACGTAAGGACTCACATGTCGACTTGCTGAAGAATTGTCCACGTCAGGACTCATGCACCTTCGACCCGCTGGGGAAATAACTTGTCCACGTCAGGACTCACATCTTCATCTGGTGAAATAATAGAACCTGTCCATGTTAGGACTTGCACGTCTTCGACTTGCTGGGGAAATACGACTGTGTCCACGTCAGGACTCATACTTTGCCAATAACACGAAGAAGGATAAATTTGTCCACGTCAGGACGCACCTTTCACCATTACGAAGAAAGATATCTGCTGGAGATAAATTGTCCACGTCAGGACACCAACATGAAGAGTAACCAATCTTGTCCACGTCAGGACTCCACACTCAATCAATACCGAGAACTCGAATCTGTCCATGTTAGGACTAACACATATCGTCAACTTGAGGAAACGTCCACGTCAGGCCTCCACATTCCCTCAATTCTGAGAAATCGGACCCGTCCACGTTAGGACTAGCACCTCCTACCAGCCCAGGAAATAAAACTGTCCACGTTAGGACACCTACTTCTCCAGTACGAAGAAATCCCGTCAATATCGGAATAAATTGTCCACGTCAGGACTTATTGCTCCATCGATCCCAACCCACAAACTTCTCAGCACTAACGTGATAGCGACTTTGGAGCCGACTCTGCTGGGGATATTTGAAAATCAAACTACTGGGCGCCTGTTCTGATAACCGGCGGTGGCCTCTGAAATTCTGATTCCTGAAACCTTTTAATGCTGACGCAACAACAACTTTGAAGGAAACAATCCGCTGGTCGGACTAGAGAAACTTCAACAAGAAACCCCGGCGGGGAAATAAGTAACTCTGCTTGGGGACACAGAGAAACTTATCCTGCTGACTCTGCGGGGAGTAGTGCCAAAATTGACACTTCGTTGAATGTCTCCTGCCGAGACTTCGAATGTTTATTGATTCACCTGAGCGAGGGCTCTCTCTACCTGCGAGAGAAACAATACTTGAAACAAAAGGTTAGCCAACCTGGTTTATGTTTCACAATGCATGCGTTTGTCAATGATGCCATGTTCCATGCTACGTTTTTTATTTGGTGAATGCAAGTGTGACACTACATGCCAATGCAATTGCAGACTTGAACTGCTGGGTACAGAAACTGCTTCAGCAAAATAAATGCTGAAGATAATGCCAACTTCGCTGGGGATAGCCAGATGCCACAGAATTATTCCGGCAAAATAAATGCTGGAAGAGTGACGTCGACTCAGTTGGGAAATTGGGAATTCGAATCAAACACCTCACTGAAGTAACACCCTGCTGGGGAATACCAGATGCGCTTCTGCTGGAGAGTGAGCTGATATCACACGGTATTTTGACAAAATAAGTGCCAGGGCGCACCAACTCTGCCGGGGAGAGCCTTAATCTCCGAGTTCCACTGGGAGGAAAACTCTTGCTGAAAAGAGAACTCCACTGGGGATGGGACGATTCTCTTGGGAAAAATCCGTTGACCCCGCTAGGGGAGAGTAAATGACCCTGCGGAGAAAGGTGAACTTGTCTGAATACAGCTCACAGATATTAATCTTCTGAGGCTAAACCAACTCTGCTCGAGATACACTGTCTGAATACAGCCTTATAATCTTGGAATCGCCAAACTCTGCTGAGAATAAATGACTTTGCTGGAGCATGTCCCTCTGGATGAGCTACGGCCAGCTGAGGAATTCGATCCTTCTTCAGGAAGCACATGCATGACCTGCGTGGGGATCAAGTCTTTCGTTATCGCAATCTTTTGATTGTCTTCCTCGTACGGTTATGAAACCTGCAACAACACAAACAAGACAAGACAAGCCTAGGTAACCAAATCTATTCAGGTTAGTGACATCATTTTCAGTTAATTCAAAGCTTTAGCAATTGTTGGCAAGGGCCAGTGATGTTATACACATGCTAGTTTCAATAAACTTAGGCGTTTTATCATGCACAAAACAGTAAAGAACCAACATTAAGTACTGAATAACATGTTTTATTGATTGGGCCCCTGAATGGGCGGAATTTTTTTTTGTACACGGGATGTAACTCCTGAAAAGAGGAAGCTACGCAAAGCAAATATACAAGTATGCACGAGAAGCATAAATATTTTGACAAACTAAATTTGTACACATGTCGGCAACGGGATACAGATGAACACCACGAACTGATCCTCCTATGACTCGTCCGACCCTAATGCTTTCCCGGTATTCACACTTCCAAAGAGGTTGTATCCGATAATCGACCCCCTCGAGTATATTCTTCCGCACTGATGCTCACTGTAATATCAAATTCGGACCGCAGTCATTTGCTTTTCAAATCCCTAACTTTTGCGTGAACCGCCCTTTGCGGGTTTTCAGTTCACCGGGATACCCCTTTTTGCCGAAGCCGCCCAGTGTAGGTTTTCAACTTCGCGGGTGTACATTTTTTCAATTTTATCCCTAACTTTTGCCCGAACCTTTCATTCTGTTTTTGGTTCGCCAGGATGCCCCATTTTTGCCTGGACTCTCTTTTTTTTCTGTCCAGCGGGTCAATTTCAAGCAAAGTATTTTTTAACTGCGTCCGAATTCACAGGCGACGTAAAGTCTTCACCGTCCATGGTGGACAACAATAAAGCCCCTCCTGAAAAGACTTTCCTGACAACGTATGGCCCTTCGTAGTTGGGGGTCCACTTGTCCCTGTGATTTGCCTGCGGCGGGAGAATCCTTTTCAGCACAAGGTCGCCCGTCTGAAAGCTTCGCGGATGTATCTTCTTATCATATGCTTTCTTCATTCGGCTCTGGTACAAACGACCGTATGCTAGAGAAGCTAGCCTCTTCTCATCCATCAAACTCAATTGGTTCAACCTGTCTTTCACCCATTCTGCCTCGTCCAGCTGAACGTCTCGCAATACCCTCAGAGAAGGGATCTCAACTTCCAATGGTAATACCGCTTCCATTCCGTATACTAACGAGAACGGGGTTGCTCCGGTTGATGTGCGTACCGTCGTACGATAACCGTGCAAAGCGAAAGGTAGCATCTCATGCCAATCCTTATAGGTCACCACCATTTTCTGAACGATCTTCTTGATATTCTTATTGGCCGCTTCGACAGCGCCATTCATCTTGGGTCGGTAAGGGGAGGAGTTGTGATGTTTGATCTTGAAATTCTGACAGAGCTCCTTCATCATTTTGTTGTTCAGGTTTGAACCGTTGTCTGTGATTATCCGCTCGGGGATCCCATATCGGCAAATGATATCTCTCTTGATGAATCTGGCCACCACTTGCTTCGTTACATTTGCATATGACGCCGCTTCTACCCACTTGGTGAAATAATCGATTGCTACTAGAATGAACCTGTGCCCATTAGAAGCTGTCGGCTCGATCTTTCCAATCATATCGATTCCCCACATCGAGAATGGCCATGGCGATGACATCACATTCAGAGGACTCGGAGGCACATGGATCTTATCAGCATAGATTTGGCACTTGTGGCATTTCCTCGCAAACTTGAAACAGTCAGTCTCCATAGTCAGCCAAAAATAACCTGCCCGCAGCAGCTTTCTCGTCATAGCATGCCCACCAGCATGCGTACCAAAGGTACCCTCATGTATTTCCTCCATGAGCAACTTTGCCTCTCTTTCATCTACGCAACGCAATAGCACCAAGTCGTGGTTCCTTCTGTACAAGACACCATCTGAATTCAAATAAAAATTACCCGTCAGTCTCCTGAGAGTCTTCTGATCTTGACTGGATGCCCCAGCAGGATATTCTTTGTTCTTCACGAAATTAAGGATATCAAAATACCACGGTTTATCGTCAGATGCCTCATCAATAGCAAATACGAAGGCCGGTCTGTCAAGCCGAGAGATAATGATTCTGGGGGCCTCGTTCTAGAAGTTGACTTTGTACATGGAAGACAAAGTGGCCAGGGCGTCATCCATTTGATTCTCGGCCCGCGGCACATGATGCAACTCAACCTTGTCGAAGAAAGGCAACAATCTCCTTGCATAATTCATGTAATGTATCAAATTGGGCTGACGTGTCTCCCATTCCCCTTTGATCTGATTCACCACCAGAGCTGAGTCTCCGTACACGTCCAGATTCTTGATTCGCAAATCAATGGCTTCTTCAAGCCCCATTATACAAGCTTCGTATTCGGCCTCATTATTGGTAACGGCAAAGGTCAGTCGGGCAGTAAACGGGATGTGCGACCCGTGTGGCGTAGTGATGATTGGCCCTATTCCGCTACCGTAAGCATTCACAGCTCCGTCAAATATCATCTTCCATTTGGAACCCAACTCTGGTCCTTCGTCTGGCAACGGCTCTTCACAATCTTTCATCTTTAGGTACATGATATCCTCGTCAGGAAAATCAAACCTCATAGATTGGTAATCTTCAATAGGCTGCTCCGCGAGATACTCAGACAGCACACTCCCCTTTATAGCCTTTTGCGAGATGTATTGAATGTCATATTCAGTCAAGACCATCTGCCAACGGGCAATTCTCCCTGACAACGCCTGCTTTTCGAACACATATTTGATCGGATCCATCTTCGAGATGAGCATGGTTGTATGATTCAGCATGTATTGCCTCAAACGCTTGGCGGCCCAGGCTAGCGCGCAACAAGTTTTCTCAAGCATTGAGTATCGAGATTCACAATCGGTAAATTTCTTACTCAAGTAGTAGATCGCATGCTCTTTTCTTCCTGTCTCGTCGTGTTGACCGAGAACACAACCCATGCTTCCCTCAAGAACTGTCAAATACATAATCAAGGGTCTCCCTGCCACTGGGGGTATCAAAATATGAGGCTCCTGCAAGTACTGCTTTATTTTATCGAACGCCTTTTGACAATTTTCGTTCCACGTTACAGCTTGATCTTTCTTCAACAGCTTGAATAATGGTTCACACGTGGCCGTTAGATGAGATATGAACCGAGCGATGTAGTTCAACCTCCCTAAAAACCCGCGCACCTCTTTCTCTGTTTTAGGCGTCGGCATTTCTTGAATCGCTTTTATTTTAGCAGGATCGACCTCTATTCCTCTTTCGCTTACGATAAACCCTAGCAGCTTACCCGATCTCACCCCGAAGGTGCATTTATTAGGGTTCAGTCTCAGCCTGAACTTCCTAATCCTTTTAAATAACTTCAGCAGATTCACCAGATGCTCTTCCTCCGTCTGGGACTTGGCAATCATATCGTCCACATAAACTTCGATCTCTTTATGCATCATATCATGGAAAAGAGTCGTCATCGCACGCTGATACGTTGCCCCAGCATTTTTCAAACCAAAGGGCATCACTTTGTAGCAAAATGTTCCCCAAGGCGTTATGAAAGTGGTCTTCTCCATATCCTCTGGCGCCATTTTAATCTGATTATAGCCTGAAAAGCCATCCATGAAGGAGAATACAGAGTATTGAGCAGTATTATCAACTAGCACATATATATGAGGAAGCGGAAAATCGTCTTTTGGGCTTGCTTTATTCAAATCTCTATAATCCACGCACATTCGAACCTTGCCGTCTTTCTTTGGCACTGGTACGATGTTAGCAACCCATGAGGGATATTTTGTCACAGCCAGGAAACCAGCGTCCCACTGTTTTTGAACCTCCTCTTTGATCTTCACTGCCATATCTGGTCGAGTTCTGCGAAGCTTTTGTTTGACTGGCGGGCATTCTTCTTTCAGTGGCAGACGGTGCACAACCATATCTGTATCGAGCCCTGGCATATCTTCATACGACCAAGCGAATACATCACTATACTCTCGGAGCATTTCAACCAGTCTTCGCTTGATATCGCTCTGCAGTGCGGCTCCGATACGAATATTCTTCTCAACCCCTTCCGACCCCAAGTTGATAATTTCGATGACCTCGTCGTGAGGCAGAATGACTCTTTCCTCTTGCTTCACCAACCAAGACAGTTCTTCAGGAACGTCACTATCTTCGACAACCTCTTCTTCGGCCTGAAATACCGGGTGCTCAAAGTCGGGACGAGTCATAGGTGGTTCAAGGATGTCATCTGAAAATGTTATCCTGCAAAAGGAATGGTTAAGTGCTTCAAAATGCGTATAAAGCGAATAACCACGTTGCCATTTTATTGAAAAATACAAAACAAGAAAGACAGAGATTACAGTATTTGTACATGAAAAAACGCCATTTATTTAATGATTAACACACAACGTTCATAACAACACAGCCCTAAGCAAATCACGATGCCCCGGCAAGACATCAGATTATTCAACAATTAATAAAGCAAAGCATTACTGTTTAAGAGTCACAAGAACAAGCTCCTGAATAGACCAGTTGCACAGTCCCTGTCCTGGCGTGCTTGGCTGAATCCAGGCATCCATATCACAGTCACTGTCTCCTTCGTCAGACTCCGAAGCAGCATTGATGGTTTCATGACATACTCCACTGGTAGAGATGGTTATTGGCCCTCTGAAACGGGGTGCCCCCACAGCAGGAGTTGATGACGACGGTTGGTACCCCAGCCCGAATCGGTCCATCTTCACAGGGATATCCAGCACTTTGCCCCAGCCCCTTACTTCTCCTGCCTCCACCAGAGCTTGAGCCTCTTTATACGACGAGACAGCTATCTCCGACACTTTGCTCGGCCCGGGACCTTTGTCCTTGCTACGCAACCCTTCAAATGCCTGGCAGGGTGTTTCATGGATCTCTCCGTCGACCTCCACATATTTAAATGACGACAGATGGCTGACCAGGATGTCTTCTTCTCTGCATACTGTGACTACGCTGTCTCCGACCATATATTTCAACTTCTGATGCAGGGTAGATGTGACTGCCCCAGCCCCATGAATCCAGGGTCTTCCGAGCAGGCAGCTATACGCAGGCTGTATATCCATGATATAAAACTCAGTTGCAAACACCTCCGACCCTACCTGTAGAGGCAATGTTATCGATCCAAAGACTGTTCTCCTCGTGCCATCAGACGCTCTGACTACCAAGTCACTGGGCGTGCACAGGATTCCCCTGACATCTAGCTTCATCATCGCCTTCTTGGGCAGCACATTCAAAGACGATCCGGTGTCGACCAATACATGCGACATTACCGATCCTCTACATTCGACAGATATGTGCAGCGCCATGTTATGATCTCTCCCTTTCGGGGTCAAATCGAAGTCAGTAAAGCCTAAGCTGTGGCCTGCATTTACATGTGCCAACACTCCTTCCAGCTGATTCACGGAGACGTCTTGGGGTACAAAAGAAGTATCCAGGACTTTCAACAAAGCATTTCTGTGAGCTTCAGAACACAATAGCAATGACAGGATAGATATCTTTGAAGGCGTTTGTTGAAGATGCTCCACAATCTTATAATCACTTTTTCGAATCAAGCGCATGAACTCTTCTACCTCTTTTGATGCCGATGCTTTTTCGCTTGCCTGCACTGGAACATTCTCAACCATTTTTCCTTTCCCCTTTGCCATTCTTTCGGCCTCCACCTCAGGCGATATGAAGATCCTACCACTCCTTGTCATACCTCCTAAACCAACAATGTTGTCTACAGTCTCGGCTGGCTGCTCATTAACATCAATCTTTATCCCGTCACAATACACCTCCAACCCATATGACCATGGAACTGCTTTCGTGTTCTCGTACGGGATCGGTCCGACCTTAGTTATGGTGATCGGTGGTCGCTGGACCGGTGCTGCAATAGTGATTGTCTTCCGAGGAATCGTTACAGTGGCCACATCACTCTGATCATCTGCTACCGCCCCTGCAGGCTCTTCAGTTGCTGCTCGGTCAAACTGCAATATGCCCTCATCAATTAAAGCCTGAATGCCTTTCTTCAAATCATCACACCCCCCAGCTAGGGTCCAGCATTCTAAGCAATACTCGTCACATCCTGGATAAACACCCCCTTGCAACAATCTGCTTTTTATCTCGTTCAGCGGCGTCTTTAAATCGCCGACACTCATAATCAGGTTCAACCCTTCCTCAGTCAGAACGGCGTTTGCCCCATGATTAGGCATGGGCTTCTGCACTATATTCGAACCTGCCGTTCCGAAATTGATAGTCTTATTGTCCAAAAGATCCTGCACAACATGCTTAAAGGCATGGCAACCCTCTATATCGTGGCCCGGAGCCCCAGAATGAAACTCACAGTGCCTGCTTGCATCATAACCATACGGAGGAGTTCCCGTTATCGGTGTCAGAGTTCTCTTCTCTACCAAATTTAGACCCAACAGCGTTTGCAACAAATCTGCATAGGTTGAGGGAGGCTTCTCAAACACTCTCCTTGGTTTACCACCCTGGAATCTTCGCTGAGCCTGCTGTGCCCCCTGCTGTGGCTGCTGCGGCTGCTGCTGCTGCTGCATTGGCTGCTGCTGAAACAGTTGTTGTTGTTGAAGTGGTTGTTGCTGATACGGGATAGTAACACTCGCCACCTGCTGCGGCTGATGATATTGGTTCCGACCTCTGCCTCTGCCTCGACCTCGACCTCCAAACACTGCGCTTGCCTCGCCCTGACGGCGCCCACCAAAAGCCTTCCTATTACTGCCAGATGCAGTTGATTCCTCGACTTGGAACTTTCCCTGCTTAATGTTACGTTCAATCTTTTCTCCCATCAGAATCAAATCTGAGAAACTGGCCAGAGATGTATGAAACAACTTGTCATGGAACATGCCTGTGAATGTGCCGACGAACATGTCATTCATTTCTTTGTCTTCTAAAGGAGGACGGACCCTAGCAGCCATGTCGCGCCATCTTTGCGCGTACTCTTTAAAGCTCTCATCCTTTTTCTGAGACAGCCCTGCCAATTGGACCCGGTTGGGTGCCAAGTCGCTGTTATACTTGTAGTGAGCTACAAATGCCTCTGCCAATTGCTTCCATGTCTTGATATTAGTTGGCTCCAACCCCATGTACCACTCTAGGGAAGGGCCTGACAAACTATCTTGAAAGAAATGCATTAGCATTCTCTCATCAGTTGAATACGCAGACATCTTTCTGTAATAAGCCCGCACGTGCACTTTCGGACAGGTGTCCCCTTTATACTTATCAAACATAGGAGCTTTGAATTTGATTGGCACCCTCAAGCCAGGTACCAGGCCCATTGTTGCCATGTCTAAGCCCACAGCACTTTGGTTCAGGACTCCCCTCATCTGCTCTTCTAGCATTCTGATCTTCTGGGAGTTATCCATCGGCCCTTCGAAACCTCCGCCGGAGAAAGTGTCCTCTTGCTGATCTTCTTGCCACATACCATCCCCAGCTCCATACCCATCATATCCATTATTGCGGCCAGCTCTAATCTGATTCATCATCGGGCCTCGCCCTCTGTTGCCGTATCCCTGAACACCTCCAGCAGGCCCAAAAGTCATTAACCCAGCGCCATTTCCATTTCTGAAACCTCCGTAACCCTGATTGGCCACACCATAACCATCTTGCCCAAAGCCTTGAGCATTGAAACCATATTTCCCAGCGTTATCGAATCCCTGATCGTTGAACCCGAATCCAGCATTGCCGAAGCCGTTGCCTCCCATATTATCACCCAAGTTGACATCACCAAGCCCAACGTTATGGACAGCAGTCTCGTTCCCAACTCCGACGTTACCGTTCCCAGCAGCGGTAGCGTTGTTGACATTAGCAGCAGGTATATTGACTACTGGTGGAGCCACTGGCGTGGGAGTTCCATCTCTCTGAACAGTGTCGACTCGCACAGACTGATGATCCTCATTACCGTGACCAGCATTTCTGACCAACAAAGGTTGCACCATGGCTTGCAAATTCTCTTGACCTTTTGCAATAGCTTCCATGGTCTGCATAAAGAGAGCTAGCTTCTCGCGCACATCTTGCATCTCGTTCTGCATTTGATCCATGATTCTTCGACAGTTGGTGCGAGTGGAATAGCGGTGCGGGTGCTGATCTGCAATCCTGAAAATACCTGAAAAAGAGCAGGAAATAAGACACCATCCAAAGATTACCTGTAATGCAATATGAATATGAATGCAATGCAATGTGTGTCTGTGCATTAGGGAAATTCATTCCCCGATTCTAGTGTGAAGGTGCCGGTGCAATGACAGTGCTAGCAATACAAAGATCGGAGCTGAATCATAGAAAGCCTCATATATTGCGGAGAAACCAATAAGCCCAGAGTACAATATCACTGAGAGTACAATAAGAAGGCATGACCTCAACCAACAATCCTGGTGATGGTCAGCACTATGCAAATAAAGCATACAAGTTACTACATGAAATGATCAAACACTCCCGTAAGTCTGGTATTCTTCTAGCAACTTCTTGGTCTCCGGATGACTTGGTCTGGTAAGCAGCCCTTCAACAAGTTGGTTTCTTTTCTTAAGAACACGCCGCACGTCTTCAGCAGTTTCCTCCCATGCCCCTTCTCCAAAGCGATCCTCTAGTTTACGCTTCTGAGACACAGCTTCATCTCTGCCTTTGATGGCCTTGTTTAGTGCATTCTGGAGGCTATACCGGGTCATCACTTCTTCTTCACACTTCTTGATGCTGGACTTCAACTGCTCTTCGAGGTCGGAAATTTGCTGCTTCAACTTATCTTCCCTCTTCTTATTGTTGGTGAGCATGGCATTCCAGGTCTTATTGCAAGAAGAGATCTCTCGGTGAGCGATGTCAAGTGCTTTCTTCTTGGATTCAAGCATGCCATGGGAGCTTCTGAACTCTTGCCCCAGACGTTCGCGCTTCTTCCTCTCCTCAGTCAACTCATCCCCTAATCTGTTCATTAGCTCAATCTGCTGTTGGAAAGCATGCACGTCCTTGTTTTTCTCACTGCGTATCTGGGCTAGCTCCTGCTCTAACCCTTCGTTGATCTTCATCAAGGCTTCTTTTTCTTTCACCACTCGCTCGTAGGCCTCCCTAGAAACAGTAGTTGGCTCTGCTGCCGGCATAGGGACAAGGGCTGGTGAATCTGGAAACGGCATCCGCAACTGACTTGCTCTCTCCTGGATCCAAACTCTGTAAGGTGCATAAGCCTGACAGTCATTCTTCCCTAACAGCGGCTTCCCTCTTCGGTTAATACGCATCCAGGCATACTGCAACTTGGCTGATAACTCCCCCTTCAAATCACCGGTGAAGTACAGAGATTCCTGTACTTCTTCCTCCTTTGGCGGGCTCTTCAGCGCATATCCGAACTGACGGACCAACAAGGATGGGTTGTAATTGATACACCTTTTTCTTCCTATCAGCGGGACATTAGGGTACCCAGAACAACTGAAGATGAGCTCAGATCCTAGCAGGTCTCGATCAAACCACTCAACGTCTTCGGAAGATAGCCTCATCAGGCGCTCTGACCAGCTAGCGGTGGTTGCACTCTCCACAAAAGATCCCTTCATGGGAAGATGACTCTTGAATCACATATTCAACAAAGGAGCACAGCAGTAAACAACCTTCCCCCTTCTGTTTTCGTTCTTGTAGTGCAAGGAGTGGTAGAAGTCTCCGATCAATGTTGGCACTGGATTGCCGGCAGCAAATAGATGGAAAGCGTCCAAGTCTACGAAATTGGGCAAGTTAGGAAACAGCACAATCCCATAAATGCATAGAGCCAAAATAGCATTGAAAACCACCCAACATCCGCTCTTGGCATACTCCTGAGCTTTGCCAACCAAGAAATCAAGAGAGAAACCTGAAACCCCAAGCCAAGAAGTCACTAACAGTTCTGCAGCGTCCATATGCAAGGCCTTAGCTAAGTCCTCCAACTTGGGCTCAGCGGCAGAGTGAATAAAGGGAACCTTGTTCTGCACTGGTAGCTCAGTAAACTCCACATACTCCTCAATGGTGGGCCCTAGAATAAAGTCAGCAAATGTAAAACATCTCAATGCGGGGTCATAGAACTGCATCAAGGTGTACAGCCCGTTCATCTCATCAGCAGTGGGCTTGCAGACTAATCTCAGTAATCTCCCATGACTCATTCTGAAGCTTCTCCTAACCTCCTCATCGGCAAGAGATATCAGACCAAGCAAAGGAGTAATATCAGGTGTCGGCAGCTTATACGCAACTGTTTTCCTCAAACCAGCCATAATCAATACTCAGAAGTCTGGGCACTAGAATCGGAGGATATGCAAATGCACCTGCAGCACAGACACACGTTAATGGGATGCAATGATAATGAGTATGCAAACAATGCAATGCAAGTAACATGCCACAGGGACCAACTGTCGTAGTTGAATAGCCTGAACCATATCAAGAAGTCTCAGATAGACTCTCTAGAAGTCCTCAAACCCTGGTCTTAGATAGACCTAAAGCAAAGCTCCAACAATAGTTTCTGATAGACCTCCAACCATAACTCCGGCTGGTCTCTGGTAGACCTCAAATCACATCTCCAACTGGTCTCTGACAGACCTCAGAACTCTCCAACTGGTCTCTGGCGGACCTCAGAACTCTCCATAAATACCCAGGATCTCCGATCAAGAAATAAACCGGTAGTCTGAAGGTCTAGTTACCTGCATAACCCCAAACCCTATCACAGGTGGATGTCCTAGTAACTGACAAAGGTATGGCATCCTATGCGGTCGTCGGCGTCACAGACTTTCAGGATTGACGATACGATTCCCAGGAGGAGTGGCATCATCAAATCCTGAAGAGGCCTCACTTAGACAACTTCCAAATGATCGGTTCCCGGAGTCGACAATTCAGCTGACCAACAACCCCTTCGACCCAAAGGGTAGAAAAAGAAGCCAACCAGAAGAACCTCGTCTGAGTGTAGATTTCATGAGACACTAATGCAAGCAAAGCCGGCACGCGCCCACTACTTTCTACGCTAATTCTAGGTGCACTCAAGCCCAGGTCCGACTTATCTCTCAATCATAGAACCACCCATCACACCCCAATACAGCAATAATAATCAGTATATATAATGCTGAAAATAAAGGTCAGAAATATGAATCCATACAAAATCCTTGACGGGAAAACAAACGTTAGGATTGACTCTCTTGAGGGACGTTGGATCCCAAATGCATAAGGAACTATCGCAGTCCTTAGCAGCCAGGGGACGTTGGATCCCCAGCGGAGTCGCCAGCTGTCGCTACTGCGAAATCGACGTCGGGTGAACAGAAGAGTCGCCACCGTGCGTTATTTATCCCACGGGAGGGAAAGGAAACGCTCAGAGTAAACCTGACACAACACGGGAAAGGTATGGTCGTCGCAACCAAAACCTGGATTCGGGAGTCGGTTACGCAAGGGGAAGGTATTAGCACCCCTCACGTCCTTCGTACTCGACGAGATCCACGCTTGTTTTCGGGTATGGATTGTTATTCTATCTAAACTAAAGGTTAAGGGTTGAAAGAAAAATAAAATGAAAATAAAATGACTCAGCAAAGTATCGCACTTTATGCCTACGTATTCTCGTCTGGAACGAGAAATCAGAGTCAACGTAGTTCGCCTACCTACGGGAAAGGAGGGGAAGGTTGCTCGATAGGATATCGCATCCTATGCCTACGTACATCTACACTGCACGGAAGATCAGAGCTAACGTAGTTCGGGCCACGTACGACACAAGCCTGTCTTGATTGTTTTTATTCCTTCTGAAAATGGTTTTTCCTGATTAGCAGTCCAAGCGGACAAAAATGACGTTTTGATGAGTTCACATTCTTTTACGGAAGAAGTGTATTTTATTGTGTTTGAAATCTTTATTGTGTTTTTCTGTTTGTTTTGAGGAAGAAGAGACATAACTCTAACCCACGGTTGAAAAGGGAATCAAACTAACCTAATGTTATCATGCATGGGTTAAGACCTAGTGTCTATCATGCCCCTCTCTTGCGCAGAGAGAAACAGAGATCCTAAGGGAATAGACGGAAACAGAAACAATAGCAGATATATACAGTAAAGCGGTAAAATGCATGAATGCAGCAATACAAGCGAGGCAAGGGAGTCTCACTCAACCTCGAACCTAGAAAACAATAGGCAAAAGTGAACAGAATTCACTTTCAACCCAACAAATTAAACAGCAAGCAATACAGTCCAGAAAACCAATCAATACATCAGAAATGAAAATAAACAGCCACAGCAGCTCTGCATCAACACCTATCTTCAAGTCATCATCAAACAGCTATAAGCTTCAGGCAAGCATCAATCTCCATCTCCACAGCCTTCCAGCAAGGTCTTGATCATTAATCTTCCATCTACAATGGCTTTTCTTCAAGTCTCAGGCTCCAGGAGGAATATCAGTCAACCAGATGAAATGAATGAATGTTGGACAGTCAATTACCTACCAAGGGTGGTTCATTAACTGTTAACATTAAACAGACAGTTTTCTCTCAAAAGTTCTATCTTTCAAATACATTCACTGATCCTTCCAAAGGAAGGAGGTGGATATTTGAAAGAGACTCTGAATCATAGAGAAAGGATGGATGCAGACAAGGCACTCCATGTTTGAGAAACAAACTTTCTAATCTAGAGCTCTGCCTAGCTCCTAAACCTTAGTCTCCTCAACAGCTGCTAGCAAGAATCTCCTCTTCAACTCTGGAAATTAGTCTTCATTCTCTGATTTTCAATTGGGCTTCATCATCACAGTCTCCATCTCTCCCAAATCCCCAAGCAATCCCAATACCCACACAGACAAATCAATAATCCCAGAGGGCATACCACACCAGGAAAACAAATATAGACAGTAATATACTAATAGCAGTAGGGGAATCCTAGTGATTTCTAAGGGATCTAATAACTACCCATAGTCCCTATAGTCCCATATCTAAAATATTCAATCTCTAAGTCCTAAGGGAAAAGATTCAATTCTCCTAAGTCATCACTTAAACCCTAATGTTTGTTCATGTTGTTCTCACCTAAACTAATCACCTAAAACTAATTCCTAAAAATATGAACTAAATTGTATGCACAAGCTAACAATGTCTTTTAATCAACCTAAAAAGAATGGACAAAAAATATTAAAGCATTTATTAGAACAAAAATTAACAAATTTAAGTATCAAACTAGACTTAATAAAATGCTATTTACAAGAAAAATGCATGAAAAATATCAAAACAAAATAAAATGCCATTTTTATTTTTTTATATTTTTCTAGACAGAATAATGGACCTATAGCAAAAAGAAGAAATTAAAAATCTCAATTTTCCTATTTTTTATGATTTTTTAAAGATATCAAAAATATTAAAGAAATAAAAATAACAAAATATGAAATGAAAGGGGGAGGGGTGTCAGAAGTAAACTCGCCCAGTTGTATTCTCCATTGGGCCAGGAACCAGGGGTGAAGATATGAATTACCCTAAGCCCAGCGCGCTTCAGAAAAACCAAATGAAAAAAATAAAAGAAAAAGATTAAATCCTCGGTGTGAATAGCAACATATTCCAGTTAAAATCAATTGGGCTCACTGATGGGGGGTGGGGATAGTGATATGAATCCAAGGCCCACGCTGATGCATAAGTGAAACGCATCGTTTCGCTTGGATATTTCCCTCTGTTTTTCTCTTTGAATATGGACCACACGATGAGATTGAAAGTCAAAGTCTCCCTCCCAAATCCACGGCTACCCTTCATCGTCCCCAAATCAAAACCCTAAAACTCAGAATTTCATATCCATGCATGAGTCTTCAGGTACCTCGTGCTCCTCCAATATGCCATGAAAAGCCACGATCCAAAGACCAAAATTGCTCCTCATATCCCCAAGAATACAATGGTACACCTAGTTTTCACTGAAACATCGTATCTCTCTCTAACAGAACGCATCAACCTTAGGGTTTCACCATTTTCAACTGATATCGACCTCTCCAATTCTCTCTAAGTCTTGCCCTAAATTAATCCATATCTTGCACTGATCACCATAAGCTACTCATTCAAGATTATCATGCAATACCCTAATAGTTACAAGCCTCAACAGTTCATGTACTCCATGGCCAATATTCATGAAACCTCTCCAAACTTACCAAAATCAGTCATCTAACTATGCTTAACCATTCTATGCTAACAAAACTCTAGGATCCTAACTAAATAGTGCAATTCGAATAGAAACTGACCTGGTGCAAAATGGTGAAAACAGATGCCAAAACCTCTTGATCCAATGCTTGCAATGAGTGGAGATTGATCAGGGAACCTGTTCTTGAGTTCTGTATGCACTGAATCTTGTTCAATTCCCTTGGATCTTGCAATTCCAAGTTTCTTGCTTCTTGGATGATGGAAGTGTGTGGCACGGGTTCCACTCCAATCTACCAAATGCTTGTGAGAATTGCAATCTAGGAATGATGATGAGGAAGATCAGATCAAGAGTGGTGAAGATTGATGATAGTTTGAGAGAGTTTGAGAAGCTTTTGCAAATGAGAGAAAGTGTGTGAAACTTGTGATTAAGAGCAAATGTGATCACCAACCATGGCATGAACCCTCTCATATCAATATATACATGTCATTAGAACCTCCTAGAAACTCGGAGAAACTTCCCTTGTGTGATTTCCCTTGGATTTGGCTTATGTTTCTTCCATGATAAGTAACCTTGAATAACTCCCAAAATATGAACCAAGCTCAAAATTCTATTTTAGCCAATGTTCTCAAAATGATCTTTCCATTCAAAATGACCTGTAATTTCACCTCATTTGGCCAAAATATGAAAAATCTCATTTTTTAGGTCATTCTTATTCATTAAATCCAACAATTTCGAAACCTTGTGCTATGAATCTTTCCAATCTCTCATGGTCACTTTTCTAGACTCAAAATGTCATTTGGAACAAGTTTGGTGTTGTAAAGTTTCCCATTTGAAGCTTCCTTGTATGATTTTTGGGCATAGGCTTGAAATGACCTGTAATTCTCAAATGACCAAAATACCCTTTGCTTGCCAAGACCATAAGTAGAGTTACACAAATCATATGAAGGCATACTATACCATTCTAGAAATCTAAGACAATGAGGAACAATTCTTATGTTTACCAGAAATTCATTTGAAGTCTCCTTGAGGGGTAAAAATTGCTTAGAAGTCAAGTCACTTTCACAGACAAAATTTCAGATGCCTCAGATGACCTGTAACTTGCAAGGACCATAACTTGAGTTCTATAAATCTCCTTGATGCCTTCCACCACTAAAATTAAAGGTCTTGAGATCCTATACAAGTTTCATGTTGGCCAAGGATCCATTTGAAGCTTGCATTTTGACTTATCTTGCTTGGAAATTTGACCTAAATTAGGGGATTTTACACAGAAACCCTAATTTAGAAACTCCTCTTCTCCTTGATTTCTCTTGATTTCTTCTTAGCATAACAACATATCCTTCTCTATATGTCAAATGATGAACCCCACATCTCTCCAATAGACCTCAATGCCTTTCAATCAGTCAACTGACCTAAAGTTGACCCAGGGTTGACCCAGATGAAACCCTAGTTGACTGTCTTCAACTGCAATACTTGTGACCATACCAATGACTTGTCTCCTTCTCCAAATGACTTTATAAGTCCTCCAATATGTCTAGATACTCCCCATGCTCAGCTCACACTTTCCTTGATGATCCCCAGATACCCTCAGATAGGAGATAGATGCACTGCTTGATCTATTGACTTCTCAGCTTTCAAATTATTTCTGATGACTTGAATGAGATTGAATTTGGATAATAACCTCTTGATAGGCTCATATAGATGAGAGTAATGATTGATCCCCTGCTGGATGACTTGCTATGCTTATGCTATGCAGATGATTAGACTATGTACATGACTCTATATGCAAATGCTAATGATATTGAAACATAAACCAAGTGACTAAGGTTGAGCAAATTTTAGGGTGCAACAGGGGGGGAGAATAGGTAGCGCTTTGAAAGCGCTGCTAAAGGGGTAAAAAAGCGCTGCTAAAAGTGATACCTTTAGCAGCGCTTTTTCCATAAAAAAAAGCGCTGCCTTTACCTTTAGCAGCGCCACTTTAGGCAGCGCTTTAAAACGCTGCTAAAGGTCAAAAAAAGCGCTGCTAAAGGCCATTTTTGGCATAGTGGATGGATATTATGATATTTGATGATAAGTAATTGAATGACAATAATATAGATGAAATTAATTGATTCATCTTTATTAGCTACATTGAAAGAATATAAACTACACCAGAATTTCTATTCATTAACATATTAAAAATAAATCATTTTTCAGTATTAAAATATACTTAAAATATTAAAATTCCTAATTAAAAAAATAAAATTTGTAATTATGAGACTTAATCATCAAACATTGATTATGATACTACTATTTCTATTAATTTTTAAGCAAATTTTATTTATTCATCAAAATATAATGTATAATAGAAAAAATATCTTTAGTGAAATGATATTTTTTAAAACTACTTATATTAGGTCTAATATTTATTTTAAAATAATAACAAATTATACATCACTCTTGCAAAATATACATCACTTTTGCAAAAAGAAAAATATTTTATATTACAAATTACTCTATAATTTTAATACAACATTAATAATTTTTATGTAATATATAATATACTATTTATTAGTCATTCTCTTTCTATTTTTTTTAATTTCTTACTTATTTATATTTAATGAAAGATGATATTATAAAATAATATATAATATTTATTTTTTATATTTAAAATTAGTCATGCTTCCTTAATTTGTATGAAATGCTTACAATAATTTATAATTTGAGATACAACTAATATTTATAAAATTATCTTTAATTAGTGATATTAAAAATTATTGAAAAATTAAAAAGTAGACAATAATAAATACTTTATAATATTCCATTAAAAAATTTGCAATAATAAATAATTTATACTCTTTATATTTAATCAAATTCTTCATTTTTATGATCATTCATTCTCCTTTTTAATGACTTTCCATTCTCCTTTAATGTATTTGTATATAGTTACCAAAATGATATCCACCACTAAACCTATCACATATCTGTTGAGAAATCAGTGTGAGTTATGTGAATAAACAAGTGTGAGTAATAGATGTTAAAATGTGTGGTGAGTCTAAGCTCTGATACCACTTATTGAAAAATATATTAATTAAAATATCTAATTAAATGTTAGCAGATGATTATCCCAAGATCGTACATTTTTTCACGATATAATAATAACAATGTGTTGCACCCTAAAATTTGCTCAACCTTATTCACTTGGTTTAGGTTTCAATATCATTAACATTTGCATGTACATAGTCTACTCATCTGCATAGCATAAGCATAGCAAGTCATCCAACAGGGGACCAAGCATTATTCTCATCTCTATGAGCCTATCAAGAGGTTATTATTCTAATTCAATCTCATTCAAGTCATCAGAAAGAATTTGAAAGCTGAGAAGTCAATGGATCAAGCAGGGCTTCTAGCTCCTGACTGAGGGTATCTGGGGATCAATAAGTAAGTTGTGAGCTATGAATGAAGCATGGAGAGTATGTGGACATCATGGGAGATTTATAAAGTCATTTGGAGAAGGAGACAAGTCATTGATATGATCACAAGTATTGCAGTTGAAGACAGTCAACTAGGGTGTCATCTGGGGTCAACTCTAGGTCAATTGACTGATGGAAGGGCATTAAAGGCTATTGAAGAGATGTGGGGTTCATCATTTGGCATGTAGAAGAGGATGTTGTTATTCTAAGAAGAAATCAAGAGAAATCAAGGAGAAGAGGAGTTTCTAAATTAGGGTTTCTGTGTAAAATCCCCTAATTTAGGTCAAATTTCCAAGCAAGATAAGTCAAAATGCAAGCTTCAAATGGATCCTTGGCCAACATGGAACTTGTAGATGATCTCAAGACCTTTAATTTGAGTGGTGGAAGACATCAAGGAGATTTACAGAACTCAAGTTATGGTCCTTGCAAGTTACAGGTCATCTGAGGTATCTGAAATTTTGTCTGTGAAAGTGACTTGTCTTCCAAGCAACTTTTACCCCTCAAGGAGATTTCAAATGAATTTTTGGTCAACATAAGAGTTGTTCCTCATTGTCTTATCTTTCTATAATGGTATAGTATGCCTTCATATGATTTGTGGAACTCTACTTATGGTCTTGGCAAACAAAGGGTATTTTGGTCATTTGAGAATTACAGGTCATTTCAAGCCTATGCCCAAAACTCATACAAGGAAGCTTCAAATGGAAAACTTTACAACATCAAACTTGTTCCAAATGACATTTTGAGTCTAGAAAAGTGACCATGAGAGATTGGAAAGATTCATAGCACAAGGTTTCAAAATTGTTGGATTTAATGAATAAAAATGACCTAAAAAATGAGATTTTTCATATTTTGGCCAAATGAGGTGAAATTATAGGTCATTTTGAATGGAAAGATCATTTTGAGAACATTGGCTAAAGTAGAATTTTGAGCTTGGTTCACATTTTGGGAGTTATTCAAGGTTACTTATCATGGAAGAAACATAAGCCAAATCCAAGGGAAATCACACATGGGAAGTTTCTCCAAGTTTCTAGGAGGTTCTAATGACATGTATATATTGGATGGAGAGGGTTCATGCAATGGTTGGTGATCACATTTACTCAAAACCACAAGTTTCACACACTTTCCCTCATTTTGCAAAAGCTTCTCAAACTCTCTCAAACTATCATCAATTTCCACCATTCTTGATCTGTTCTTCATCATCATCATCCAAGGATCAGAATTCACACATTCATTTGGCTAATTGAAGGAGGAATCTTGCCATTCATCATCATCATTCAAAGTGCAAGAATCTTGGAATTAGGAGATTCAAAGCCTTGGAGCATCATTGGTTGCATACAGAACTCATCACCAAGTTCACTGATCAGTTTCCCATCATTTCAAGCATTGGATCAAGAGGATTCCATAGCTGTTTTCATCATCACACCAGGTTGGTAACTTCATTCGAATTGCATGATTTAGTGAGAATTATAGGGAATTGTTAGTATAGATCGGTTAGGATAAGTAAGATGATTGATTTTGGTAAGTTTGGATAAGTTTCATGGATGTTGATCATGGTGCACTAATTCTGTTAGAGATCATAACATCAAGAATAATGAAAGATAATCTTAGGTTAATGGCTCAGATTAATCAGCATGGAATGTAGATGAGTTTAGGGCAAGAATTGGTGAGCTTTGGATAAGTTGATGACAGGTGTTAATGGTGGTTTACAACTGTTATTCTCTTCGAGTTGGTCTATTGAGTGAGTGTTGGGGAGAGTTATGGTTATGGCTGTGTAGAGGAGAGTTTCTAGAGCAACTTTGCTCTTTGGATCGAAGGCATCTATGGAGAATGGAGAGAGAACAGGGAGCTCGAAGATTGCATGCATGGAAGATGATTTCAGGGTTAGGGTTTGTCCAAGGTTGAAGATAACCTTTGGACCGTTTGATCTGGCTTTGACCTTAGACTTATTTACCAATCCAACGGCCACGATTGATTGACAAAACGGGGGGAAATTTCAAACCATGAAACGCCCCGTTTCATTAATATTTTCTGACCGGGCTTCAAAACTCGTTGATATACACACCCCTCAATGCAGGCCCAATCTAAACTGAACGTGAAAGATGCTATTCGCACCGTTTTGTTTTTTTTTTTAATTTTTGTTGGCTTTCTGACGCCTCCTGGGCCTAATGCAAAGCTGCTATTCGTACCCCCACTGCCTGGCCCAGTTCATGGTTTTAACTAGTTTTCATTACTTTTTGCACCCCTTTCATATTAATTCATTTCATTTTATTTCAAAAAAACATTAAATCTTCAAAAAATCATAATAAATCCTAAAATGCATATTTTCCATTGGTTCTTTTTTCATTATTTTCTTAATTTGGTCAAGAAAATTATCATCCAAAAAAATTAATAGTTCCTTTTATTTTCATATTTTTGGCATATTTTCCTTTTAATTAGGTGTAAATAATATTTTGTTTAGTACATGAATTTGTTAATTTTTGTTCTAATAGTCGCTTTAATATTTTTCATCCATTCTTTTTAGGTTGATTAGTAGATAAGATTAGCTTGTATATACAATTTAGTTCCCATTTTTAGGAATTAATTTTAGGTGATTGGTTTAGGTGTGAACAACATGAACAAAATTAGGGTTTAAGTGATGACTTAGAAGAATTGAATCATTTCCCTTAGGACTTAGAGATTGAATATTTTAGATATGGGACTATAGGGACTATGGGTAGTTATTAGATCCCTTAGAAATCACTAGGATTCCCCTACTGCTATTGGTATATTACTGTCTATATTTGATTGACTGGTGTGGTGTGCCCTCTCTGGGGATTATTGCTTGTTTGTGGGTGTTGGGATTGCTTGGGGATTGGGGAGAGATGAAGACTTGTGATGATGGGGCCATTGGAGATCCAGAGACTGGAGTCCAACTTCCAAAGTTGAAGAGGAGATTCTTGCTAGCAGCTGGTGAGGAGACTAGGGTTTAGGAGCTAGGCAGAGCTCTAGATTAGAAAGCTTGTTTTTCAAACATGGAATGCCTTGTCTGCATCCATCCTTTCCCTATGATTCAAAGTCTCTTTCAAATATCCACCTCCTTCCTTTGGAAGGATCAGTGAATGTATTTGAAAGATAGAACTTTTGAGGGAAAATTGTCTATATAATGTTAACAGTTAATGAACCACCCTTGGTAGGTAATTGACTGTCTAACATTCATTCACTTCATCTTGTTGACCGATATTCCTCCTGGGAGTTTGAGACTTGAAGAAAAGCCATTGCAGATGGGAGATTGATGATCAAGACCTTGCTGTAAAGTTGTGGAGATGGAGATTGATGCTTGTAGCTGATTGGAGATTACTTGTAGTCAGATGTTGATGCAGAGCTGCTGTGGCTGTTTATTTTTGCTGTATTTCATTTATGATGTATTGATTGGTTTTCTGGACTGTATTGTTTGCTGTTTAACCTGTTGGGTTGAAAGTGAAGTCTGTTCACTTTTGCCCATTGTTTGCTAGGTTCGAGGTTGAGTGGGACTCCCTTGCCTCGCTTGTATTGTTGCATCCATGCATTTTATTGCTTTGCTGTATATATATGATATTGTTTCTGTTTCCGTCTATTCCCTTAGGATCTCTGTTTCTCTCCGTGCAAGAGAGGAGCATGATAGACATTAGGTCTTAACCCATGCATGATAACATTAGGAAAGTTTGATTCCCTTCGCAACCGTAGGTTAGAGTTCTGTCTCTCCTTTCTCAAAACACACAGAAAAATACAATAAGATTTCAAACACAATAAAAGAAATTTCTTCCGTAAAAGAATGTGAACTCATCAAAACGTCATTTTTTTTGTCCGCTTGGACTATTAATCAGAAAAAAAACCTTTTTCAGAAGGAATAAAAGCAATCAAGACAGACTTGTGTCGTACGTGGCCCGAACTACGCTTGCTCTGATCTTTCATGCTGTATGAAAGTATGTAGGCATAGGATGCGATATCCTAGCGAGCAACCTTCCCCTCCTTTCCCGTAGGTAGGCGAACTACGTTGACTCTGATTTCTCGTTCCAGACGGGAATACGTAGGCATAAAGTGCGATACTTTGCCGAGTCATTTTATTTTTCTTTTTACCCTTAACCTCTAGAGTAGATAGAAATAACAATCCATACCCGAAAACAAGCGTGGATCCCGTCGAGTACGACGGACGTGGGGGGTGCTAATACCTTCCCCTTGCGTAACCGACTCCCGAATCCAGGTTTTGGTTGCGATGACCATTCCTTCCCCGTTTTGCGGTAGGGTTACTCTGAGCGTTTCCTTTCCCTCCGTTGGGATAAATAACGCACGGTGGCGACTCTTCTGTTCAGCCGGCGCCGATTTTCGCAGTAGCGACACAATGGAACAAGAATATATTTGTTGTAAATGAATAACTTCAAATATGATTATTATTACAAACTCATGGCTAAACATTGTTTTGGTTTTCTTCACTCAAAAGGATTTCACTATGTTGTTATAGAAGTGTTAATATGAAGGTAATGATCTCAAATGAAACATGATAATGGATTTTATAGTAAAGCATGCAAGAAATAAATCACTATGCCAAAAAAAACCTTTAGTATTGCTTTTTTTGGCCTTTAGCAGCGTTTAAAAACGCTGCCTAAAGTGGCGCTGCTAAAGGTAAAGACAACGCTTTTTTTATGGAAAAAGCGTTGTTATAGGCCCACTTTTAGCAACGCTTTTTCATAAAAGCACTCTCTGTTCTCCCCCCCCCCCCCCTTTAGCAGCGCTTTTCAAAAGCGCTGCCTATTCCCCCCCCCCCTTTAGCAGCGCTTTTTAAAGCGTCGTCTTTCCCCTCCCTTCCCCCCTATAGCAGCGCTTTCTTGAGCGATCTCTATGTCCCCCTTTTAGCAGTGCTTTCTCAATAAAGGTGTTGTCTATTCTTCACTTCTTCAAAAAAAAAATTAATACAAAAAATCACTTTTTTATATTTTTTTCGATAAACCTGCTTATAATTCAGACCTTTAATTCAACACTTTGACTTATATATATATATATATATATATATATATATATATATATATATATATATATATATATATATATATATATATATATATATATATATATATATATATATATATATATATATATATATATATATATATATATATATATATACCATAATCATTGTAATTCACATAAACCGGCTTATAATTCAACACAAGCCGATCCTCAGAACAACTTCACGAATACAATCATTATACATATAATTACAAAACCGATAACTTTACAAATACATTCACTACACATATAGCGCCAAAACTACATACGACTTCCAGAAATATAATTATCCCGCATCAATATTTGACAATAAATATACCTTATACAATTCTCAACTCAAGAATGTATTGACACCATTCCTCCTTAATTTCTTCCAATTTGTCTTTTGAGTAAGTACCACACTTGAATTCATCAAAGTATTACATAATATAACATAACATGCATGATTTAGTTTTAAAACTAATTACTCAAATGAAATATCGGTTAATTATTAAAATAAATCATATAACTTATAAATTGATCGATACCATGATTGGAATTTCTATTTGACCCGAATGAATAATTTCCTTCATAAAGCGCAATACAAAATATCCGCAATCAATCTCATTGTGCTGACGAGGACACTGTAAATGAAAAAAACAAATGAATATTTATCAGGATATATAGTTTAATTAGTTTTATCAAGTAGAATCACTATAACAATCAAAATTGTGAAAATATACCTGCACTCTGATCCAGCTAATGTTGTTAGCCTTCCTTTTTGGTACTGTTGTTGCTCTTTGTGATCAGAATATTTGTATAACTCTAACATAATATAAATGAATATTTAGAACAATCTCACATAATAAATAGAGATAATTATTCAGAATAATATATCTCATTACTTACGTATCAACCATATTCTTCATATCAAGATATTTTGTTTGATTATCATTCAATGAATTCAGATAATACACTATTTCTTTCATCAGATTAATCGCAACCAACAACCAGTGTCCACTGTAAAATAAGACAAAAGTTTATACGGAAATGTTATATAGAATGGCAAAAAATGAATAATTATAATAAATGAATTTAGAATGAAATCTAACTCATGACCAGTATTATATGGCAAAAAGTACAACTTCTCTGTATCTGTGGCCATAAATGCTTGGACTATGTAATCTCTGACTACGTCTGGTATGTGATCGATTGACCGTGAGTTGATACAGCTAGCAGATAAGAATGCAAATCTTGAAGTCAATTGATGCGGTACCAACAACTTGTCATACACGAACCTTAAATAAAAATATAATCAACATTAGAATATTCATTTAACTGAGCAAATAAATTGTTCAATTATTTAATTAAAATTGATCGGAGTACCTGATGTATGAATGCATAACACCGATGCCCAATTCAGAATGTTGGAAAATCTGGTCCAAATCCTCCTTAGCAATTGTTTCGGCATATTCAAAATAGAAAATACCTTCCTCCATAGGTATTTGACGGATGCCACCCTCAACCACGTGTGTTGTTCCTACATATGTTTCAAGGCACAACCTAAATCGAGGAACAAATGTTTTTTTTTTGCTCGGCCTTTTTTTTGTTGGGCACCTTTTTTGATGCAGCTGAATCGATTTCCCGCATAATAATTCCCTTATCTTTTGATTTGGATTTTGTAGGAGTCTAAGATCATCATGTAAATAAGTAAATGTAAGAATAACTTTCATGTATGGTTCGTAAAACATTTAAATACTACAAGGTTCATAATGGTGTTCAACCTACCTCATCATCTATGAAAATGAGATTTGACAGCCATGCAACATACGATCCTATTGCGTCTCCCACCATTGTTGCGTCCGAAACATCATCTGGTATAGTCAACATTGCACCCCCTCTAACGCAATATCAACCAATACTTTCAAAAATCCAGCAGGGAGCGGTTTATGGTGAAGTAAGTCTCCTAAAGTGTTATGCACTTTTCCCTTGACAACCATGCGATAAGTTGTGACGATAAATATAGCCGACAAGGTGAAATGCCCTAAATAAATAATGAATATGATTAATGTGTCAATTAAGAAAATTGTGCTAAATTAATTTCAATGTAATATATACAATCACCTCTGGAAGCTTCTGCGGACAATTGATATTATCTTTGTCACTAGTATCTTTACACTCTGGACCGCACCTTTCTGACATGTATCTCTCTTTGTCCTTTTGTAATACACGAATCGGAGCTTTTAATTCCTCCAACGTCTCCATCACTTGTTTATTGCTAGAAGTTTTATTCTTTGGCTGCTTATACAATTTTGTTGGAGTGACACCAAATCCCTTAACCCTCACACGCCCAGAATACTCAAGAATATTTAACACTCGACTTAGTACGCTCCTGCGATTATCGTCCTCAGCTGCAATTATAGTCTAGGATAGAGTCTCCTGAAATATAGATAAAAGCATATATAAATATATTATACACTTTTGAGTTTATGACAGAACTAATGTTGTACTTACACATTGTTCAAATACTTGTTGAACTTCTTCCTGAACGACTCCATCTCTTCCCACACGGGCAGCCTTCCACAAAACATGGTCCGGAAGAGATGTTGCATCACTTTTCTCCTCTTCTAACTACACATTAAGACAGATAATAAAGCATTCATATCCCATTATATATACTTACTATTTTTTGTAACTATATCATATTAAAGCATTTATATATACTTACTATTTTTTGTTGTAAGCATGCATATTCCAAACACCCTTTTTTGTATGGATACGCGGGTTTTGATGCCCGTTGCCAATTTACATCACTCACAACCTGAAAAAACAAGTTTAAGTCATATCAGAACTATTGTGGAAGAAGTATATATATTACACATTGTTCATGATAAGTTATACTTACATGGAATTCTTTGGTTCTTCGCTTGGCAACAAATGTTTCCCATTCTTCATCTGAAATCAGATTAGCATACTTCTTTGGACGCTCTGATTCGACAAAGTTTCTATCAGAATATTTAAGAAACTTGTTCATTAAAAACGCTCTAAATCCTCTTAGTCGTTTTCCAACCAATTGAAGACAATATTTTCTCCTGCAATCATCAATATTAAAAGATCTCTGCAAAAAATAAACATACGTATAATATGTTAGTATAATTAATTTAAAGACATAACCGTCGACATAATTAAAAAATATCAAATATCATACCTGTATCTCGCTCCAAATTTTGTCTTTAGCCGGTTGTAATGAAGGAATTCTCCAATTATCGCAAGTAATTGGAATTTGTGAACGAACAAGTGCTCCAATGTAACTTGTCAGCATCGCACTGTTAGGCTCAATTAATTGATCTCTTTCATTTCAATGCACATCATACTTTATACCTTTATCTCTTGCACGGATGTTTTTTTTTTCATAATCGTTATTCCTCTTGTAATATCGCCTTCCATGTCTTGTGCTGTTTCGTTTTCATCATGTGATTTTTCCTCGTTGGTGGCCATAATACCTGTAATTCAGAAAACTAAATTATGAAATGAATGACAAATATATATATGAAAATAAAAACATATAAATAAGAAATATATAAATAAGAAAAACATATATATAATTTTATTGAATGACATAATATGTAATTTTATTGAATGATATAATATGTAATTTTATTGAATGAGACAATATGTGATTTTACAAGTACCTTTGTCACTAACATCTCTTTATTTTCTTCGTTGGAACGTGGTTTACTTGTCTCTTAACAACACGGACAGATGGATTGATCCAAATTCCCTCATTATGATCATTTCTAATATATGATTTGTCCGCTCTAATATTCTCATCTTGATCATCTATAATATAAGATTCCTTCTCAGCATCAACATCACCCTGATCTCCAATGTTATCATCGATTACTTTGTTGGAAAAAAAAGAACTATAAATCATTTCGTACTTGTCGGATCAGTGACATAGAACACTTGTTTAGCTTGCGTGGCTAGAATAAAAGGCTCATCTTTGTACCCCACCTTATTAACATCCACTTGCAAAAATCCTGACTTATCCATTCGTATGCCACTATTATTTTCAACCCACTTGCATCCAAAGATAGGAATCTGAAACTTCTCATAATCAAACACCCAAATGCGCTCGATAACCCCAAAATACGACAGATTTGCATATTTGAGGTTTAAGTCCTTCACACTTGAAATGTGCATTGCTTCGGCAAGCACGGTGACACCACTATTTTGCATTGTACTTTTATCATCTTGTTCTTTGGTATGAAATGTGTATCCATTAATTGCGTATGCGCTATAAGAAAACACATGCAAACTTGGACCATATGCTAAACATCTCAACCTTTCTGTTATTGAAGTGAGATCAGAATAAAACTTTGAAAATATATGATCCTTGAACCATGTTATAAAACTTCGATTGTGCTCGCGTACTATCCAATTTTCATTTCTATTCAGGTTTAAACCTCAGAGAACGTCCTTGTGCATTTTAACATACGGCTCAACCTCAATGTCATTGTGCAGAACATACAAATGCACTTGCTCTCGTTCATCCCTTGAAACTGTAACAACTTTATTTCCAATTAACTGTTTTCCTACTATTTTTTCAACAACATGAGATTTTGGGAGGCCAATGGATTGAACATTGGACAAATATTCAGTACAAAACTCAATCGCTTATTCAACAATGTATCATTCAACAATACAACCCTCTGGTCGACTTCGGTTTTTCATATACCCTTTCAATATTTTCATATAACGTTTAACAGGGTACATCCATCTCATATAAGTTAGTCCGCACAATTGTGTCTCTTTCATAAGATGAACAACTAGATGTACCATTATGTCAAAAAACGATGGAGAAAAATACATTTCAAGCTCACACAAAGTAGTAACTATTTCTTTTTGCAACATTGGTAATATCGCAGGATCGATCACCTTACTACAAATTGACCTGAAGAAAAAACACAATTTAGTTATTGCACTTCTCACTTATCTTGGCAAAATAGAACGTATACTTATTGGTAGAAAGTGTTCCATTATAACATGGCAATCACGTGTCTTTAAACTCTTTAACTTGAGGTCTTTCATATAAACAAGTCTTTTAATATCTGAAGAGTATCCTTCTGGAACTTTAACTTCACTTAAAAACTTACACAATATATTTTTCTCCTTTCTAGATAAAGTATAAGCAGTAGGTGGTATATATGTTTGATTTCCTTTCTTTAAGGGTCCTAATTCATTTCTTATTCCCATCGCTACCAAGTCCTTTCTTGCTTTAAGGTCATCCTTAGACTTTCCTTGTATATTGAGTAACGTACCAATAACACTTTCAAATACATTTTTTTTAATATGCATAACATCGAGAAAATGTCTTACATACAACGACTTCCAATACGACAACTCAAATAAAATTGACCTCTTCTTCCACCCACGCGTGACAAGCGTATGAGCAAAAGGCTTGCCAAAATTAGTACTCACATCTTTCACCTTTTCAAAATTTTGTTCACCGGTCAATGTAGGTGGAGCTCTACCTTGTTCTGAATTTCCATTGAATGCTTTTCTCCACCCACGATAGTGATGATTAGAATTTAAGAATCTATGATGACCAAGAAAGACATTTTTCTGACCAAATTCCAATCGCGTCCAATCTGTGTTTTCTTCACAGATAGGACACACACATTGACCTTTAATGCTATACCCCGATAGATTTCCGTATGCTGAAAAATCATTAATTGTGCCAAACAACATCACCCTCAAATTGAAACTTTATTTCCTATATCCATCATAAACCTCCACACCGTTCTCCCACAAACTCTTTAAGTCTTCGATTAAAGGTGTCAAGTATACGTCTATGTCATTCCCTGGTTGTTTAGGGCCAGAAATTAATATAGATAACATCATGTACTTACGCTTCATACATAGCCATGGAGGTAGGTTATAAATCATAATAATTACAGGCCATGTGGAATGTGAGATACTTTGTAGACCATGCAGATTCATTCCATCAGTTGATAATGCCAAGCGAAGGTTTCTAGTTTCTTCTCCAAAATCAGGATACTCATTATTAATTTTCATCCACTGTGGTGAATCTGTCGGATGTCGATACTTTCCATCTATAATTCTATCATCTACATGCCAAGTCAAGTGTTTTGCATCTGTTTCACTACGAAACATGCTTCTAAATCTCGGAATTATAGGAAAATACCATAAGACTTTTGTTGGTGACAACTTTTTCTTATACCGAGATACACCGTATTTAGGACACTCGTTTAATTATGCATATTCATTTTGAAACAAAATGCAATCATTTGGACAAACATGTATCTTATCATAGCTTATGCCAATATAGCATAACATTTTTTTAGCTTCATAGGTTCGATTGGGAAGAACATTATCCTCCGGAAGCATCTCTTTCATAAGGGCTAATAACCCTGTGAAACTTTTATCCGACCATTCATTACCCGCCTTTAAGTTGTACAACTTTAATACCGCAGACAATCTTGTGAAAGTAGTGCAACCTTTATACAACGGTTTCTCTGCATCTCTTACCAACCTCTCAAACATCTTGGGACAATGTTGAAGATCTTCTTCAAGTGCTTATGCAATCTCTTTGATTCGATCACAATCATATGTATCCCTGCCATTGTCATTTGAAGCATACGTCGTATTATCCCCCGGTTCGACATTCTCGTTACTTATCTCACCATGTAATGTGCGACATGTATAACTTCGATCAATTCCATGTCTCATTAAATGAGATTCCAACTGAACTGCGTCAATCTGACACCCATAACAACAACCTAAGCAAGGACATGTGATCCTACTGGGGTCTTTGGCGTGTTCAACAACAAACTTAATGAATTTTGATACCCCATTCTCGTACTCTTTTGACAATCGATTAGAAGACATCCATTTTTTATCCATACTAATTAAGTAGGCTAAACTAAACTAAGAAAGCTAAACAAAAACAACGAATACCTATAGCACCTGTAGAGAAATCACCAACTTCTAGAACTACACAGTAGGATTCTTGGAAACGATCGTAATCTTGCTCTTCACAGGTAACCCCTATAACAGACAAAATTAACATCAACAACATTAAACAATTCTTGGAAACGATCAAAATTAACAGACATAAATAATTCATTTACTTTCATCAACAACATCAACATCATTAACATCAACACTAATAACACCAACAACAACATTATCGTTGCTTAATTCAAGTTTCCATCAACAACAATAACATTAACATATATACAAAATTAATTCATTTGTTTTCATCAACAACATCAACATCATTAACATCAACACTAACAACAACATTTGTTTCCTTCAACAATATCAACAACATCATTAATATCAACACTAACAACAACAAAAACATTAAAACTATTTTTTTTCCATCAACATTATCATTTTAACATCAACAACAACACTAACAACAATAACATTAACATCAACACTAACAACAACAACATTAACATTATTTTTTTCCATCAACATTATCATTTTAACATCAACAACAACACTAACAACAACAACATTAACATCAACACTAACAACAACAACATTAACATCATTTGTTTCCATCTACATTATCATTTTAACATCAACAACAACACTAACACGCAACAACATCATTTGTTTCCATCAACATTGTCATTTTAACATCAACAATAACAGTAACATGCAACAACATCATTTGTTTCCATCAACAACATCAACAACAACATTAACATCAACATCAACACTAACATCAACATTATTTGTTTCCGTAAAAAAACATTTTAAAAAAACTTCAAATACCTTAAAAATGGTGGAAATTGCTGACAGGGGAGGTGGAGGACGAAGACGGACGGTCAAAACGGCGGAAATGTAGAACACAACGGAAGGAAACGGAGGACGGCGACGGACGAAGGCGGTCGGGCGGAGGCAATGGACGGGAAGTGGTCGACGGTGAGTAGGGTTCTATCGTGAGCGGGAAAGAATGCAAAACCACGACTGTTCTGTTTATGAAAAATTCTGGTTTTTTTTTTAATTTATGCTACTTAAACCTATAGCAGCGCTTTTGTATGGCCTTTAGCAGCGCTTTATAAAAGCGCTCTCTAAGGTCTGCCTTAGGCAGGACCTATAGCAACGCTTTTATAAAAGCGCTTTCTTTTGTACCCCCTATAGTAGCGCTTTTCTAAAAGCGCTTTCTTAGACTGACACCACCTCGCTTTCGTAGGTTACCCTTTTAGCAGCGCTTTCTAAAAGCGCTTTCGTAGGGCCTACTTTTAGCAACGCTTTTTATAAAACACTTTCTATTGTTAACCATAACTGCCACCTTTAGCAGCGCTTTTCTAAAAGTGCTGTCTAAAGTCTGCTATTTTTTTCTTCTTTTTTTTTTCTGACTCTTTAGCAGCGCTTTTACAAAAAGCGTTGTCTTTTCTGCGCTGTCAAAAATCATTTTTGTAGTAGTGAATAGATAAAATATAAGGAGCATTTTTCTCCTTTTATTTCCATTAGATTTCTATAATTTCTCCCGTACGTTAATTTATTTTCTATTTCTTAATTATCTCTCCACCTAAGAAGGACATGCATCAATATCTAATGACATCCCCACCAAATCCTAAGAGTTGGATGATGACAAATATCAATATTGACCACAAAGTCTATTTATCAAGTATTAACAAATGTAATGTTGTGAAGCACAAAGAGAGATGAAATTATAGGCTATAACTTCAAAGATGTAAATGTTAATTGTCTACGGTGAAAGATGTCATGATTTCTGCATATTTTAATGCTACTTGTTGGATATAATATTAGATTTAGCCTTATAATGAATCTTATGGAAGTTTATTTTGTGTGTCGTAGCAGTAGCAGGTGGGACCTGATATTTTATTTCCATTTTTCTTTTGTTCTAACAATGCAAAATTATCTGAGACATGACTGCATTAGACATAAAGCAAGCTCAACTATGCTAATTTGACATATTTTCAACATGACAAATATATTAACAAAATTGTATTCAATATTTTGTTTTAAGAATATATTGATATATTTAAAAGCTAAATAGTACAAAATTGCCCCAAATGATAAAATAAAAGTAAAAAAAACAAACATATTTGAGTTTTTAACAAAAATAGACACAATTAATTAAAGAAAATATTTGGCAAAAGCAATGCAAAGAATGTAAAGAACTTATGCAGAAAATTTGAAGAGATTATCATAAAACTAATAACAACACTTAAAAGTGAATTATGAAACACAAAAAATGAAAGATTTTAAGAAAATATTATTTTGAAAATCAAGTTTGATATGAAACAAAATATAAAGGTTGAACCTTTAAATGTAAAAGTAATAATATAAAACAGAAAAAATACATAACCCAAAAATCATCAAAGTGAATCATGAAACACTGAGATTGAAAAGAGAATGAGAGATTTGAAGAAAGAGTTTTGTAGAAAATCAAGTTTGACATGAAACAAAGTACTATAAAGATTGAACCTTAACTGTAAAAGTAAAATACAAAATCAAAAAGATATATTCTCCAAAAATCACCAAAGTGAATAGAAAATATAAAGATTGAAAAGAGAAAAAGAGGTTTGAAGAAAATATTTTGAGGTGGAATAAAAATGAGTAAAAATATAATTTTTTAAACACACATACATGGAAAGGTGGAAAGCTGAAATCTTTCATAAAAAAACAGCAAAAATATGTATGAAAATGACATGCAATCAAATAAATAATTTAAAGATGAAACCTTAGTTGATGTTGATGGTTGAAGAAAAACGATGAAGAAGAAAAACTTGAAAAACATAAGCATAATGTGTTAGTAAATGGATGAAGAACAAGTTGTAAAAAAAGAAAAGGTTTAATTGTAATTTTGGTTCCCTATTTTCAATTTTTTTGTGTTTTGATCCCCGATTTTAAAATCTGGAATTTTTGTCTCTCTACTTTTAGTTTTTTTAGTTTTGGTCCACCTATTTTAAAATTCAGAATTTTTGTCTATCTATTTTTTTTTTAGTTTTGGTCCCCTTATTTTTATTTTTTAAACTTTTGATCCCCTTATTAAATTAGTTCTAAATTGAAAAGAGGACTAAAACTTAAAACAAAAACTTAAAATAAAGGACCAAAATTAAAAAAAATAAAAATAGAGATCAAAATTTTGGATTTTAAAATAAGGAGACAAAAAAAAAAACTAAATATAGACGGACACAAATTCCAAATTTTAAAATAAAGGAATCAAAGTTAAAAAAAATAAAAATAAAAGAATTAAAATTATAATTAAATCAAAAAAATAATTATATAGAAAATAGAAAAGAGAGAAAGAAAAATTAATGTTTTTAATAAGAAGTGTATAGCTTAAAATACATTTAATGTGTAAAAGTCATTAAGTTGGTAGCATAATAAATAAAATTGGTGAATAGTTTTTGAAAAGAGAAAGAATTGGTGAGAAAGCACACACGTGACAATTTGTAAAAGAAGAAAAGATAGTTGTGTATTTTCCAGAATTTTATGTTCTTATTTGATAGATACCTTATGTTCCGGCCTGGGCCCCCGCTTGACCGGGAAGGCCCAGCCCACTTATACTTGGTGAAAGGCTCAGATGAGTCTTCCTCACCTATGTCGGGCACGAAGCTCTCGTCGATCAGGCGCTGCCCTGTCGAACAGAAAGTCTCCACTTCGAGCAGGAAGACGTGCGTCGCACACGTTCTCCACGTGCTCCTATCTGCGAGGACACATCATCAACCAACTGCCCACCTCCGAAAGAGCAGGTCAACCCACTCTCCGGAGTTCACGGAGCAGTTGAACTAGGGCGAAGACCACATTCTGGTCTTCACTACGCCACGTAAACCTTAGCAGTCACTTGGGTTAGGCCTGACCATCCAGCCCAACTCAAATGACTGTTGGCCCTGCGCTGGGGTCTCTCTATAAATACCCTATTTCACAAGAGGGTCAGGTATTCAATTTTCAACCTACTTTCTATATTTGCTCTCACTCTGTCCAATTCGTTACTTTGGCATCAGAGTGTCTTGCAGGTACACCCCCTCCTCCTTTTTACCACTAGTGAACAGGCAGTAAATCAAAGACGCGTGGCGGTCCATTGATTCCCTTATGATCAGGTCAGATCAGTGGCGTTGTCTGTGGGGACATAAACTTCCCCGTTCCTCCGAGCAGAGAACTAAAGTTTCACCTCTCAACCCTTCTGAATCATGACTAGCCCACGCCATAATGACATCGTTCACAACTCCTTCGTCGCTCCGCCCGCCAACGGCAACAGTCACATTGGGACGTCTCAACCCCGTGAGACCGACGCCAGGTGTAACACCCTTATTCTACCCCACAAATATTACAACAAAACAACACAGATTTCAGAGTAAAATATTAACTTTCATAAAAAGCCACAAAAAAGGCGTACATTTCTCAATGTCTCAAAATAAGTCAATGCTCCATAACACACGGGTTTTCTCAAAATACATCAGAACATCATAAACAGCGGAACTCAAAACATAACTCAATGTTTTCCTCATAAGGGAACATCAGTAAAATAACCCAATGATATAAAATCAACTCAAAGAACTCAACCCGATGTTACATATAAGAGCAAGACCCTCTAAGTTAACCAAAAGACTAACAACTCTAAGACTTCAAAATACTCCTCGACGGCGCCCACGGCTAAACTTGCTCATATGCACGTTACCCACGTGGAGGTGACATTCGAACAGGCAGGATGAGTAAAACAGTTCATAATAATCAATGTATAACAATTAATGCATAAACGACATACTACTCATATTTATATTCAACAAATTGATATCCTTCAAATATGCCTCAAAGGCCACAACGTCATAATTTATACACAAAGGCTCATAAATGCAAATGCAACATAGACTTAATGCATGTGGTACCAATCATCACAGCGCGATGGACATTGGGCCATCAACCCTCCATAGATCCCCATCAATAGGATCAGAGAACATCAAAATACTTCACATCCACACAGTGGGATTAAAGCCAAAGCAATCGAGGTCCTGAGCTGAAGTCCGGATGCACATGAATGCATGATGCACACTTCACAAATTATCCTCATAATAAAATCATAGGTGCATCATCATTCATCACCATCAAACATCATAACTCATCATATTAATCATCATACAGCATATCATCATAATCCATCATATTACTCATCATACAACATATCATCTTAATCCATCATATTGATAATCATACAGCATATCATCATAATTCATCATATTAATCATCATACAACATATCATCTTAATCCATCATATTGATCATCATACAACATATCATCATAATTCATCATATTAATTAATCTCACACATCATGTCATTATATAATCACGTATAAATCACATATTAGCTCATAGTCATATTATCCCATATTAATTCATAATACTACCCCCATATCATCTCATATTAATTTATCAAGTTATACTCACGGTAATCCTCACACTATCACCTATCAATCACACAACTTCACAGTTCTACTCATGTTAATTCGTCATATCATCACATAGTATTCACATATTAATCCCTAATATCATCTCACATTGACTCATATTAATTCATCACAATTACACTCACGGTAATTCTCATACTATCACTTATTACTCGCGCACCCTCACTATCATACTCATAGTAACTCATCACAGGAATCCCAGAATCAAACATCACGACATCGCTGCACACGATCAATATTCGCGAACTCTGCTACGTTCACCGGCTCGCTCGCTGGGCGAGTTGGTAGCGAGCCTTCGCTGGCTTACTCGCTAGGCGAGTCTATAGTGAACCTTCGCTGACTTTTTTGCTAGGCGAGCCTGTAGCGAACCTTCGCTGGCTTGCTCGCTAGGCGAACAGTGCGATGACAGCAAAACCTGCTACGCTCCAAAACTGATTTCTACCCAAAAACTCATATGATTCACATACCCAATATCCCTAAAACATCATTAAAACATCCCTAATGTCATACGGCGATAACAACACCAGATCTATGGTTTATTAGGCCAATTTAGCAACATTTGCACGACCTAAAAAACTATTTTCCTGCAATTGCTCTAAGTGCATTAGAGTTACTCACATTTGAATATTCTTATTCTACAAGGGAAAGCATATCACACTCCAAGGTTTTGGCCACAAAGGCTTAAGGTTTCCTTCCTCACATTAATATTCAGTGATTCATACCATAAATCACAATCTTAGAGTTCTATAATCGATTCTCTTAGTTTTCCCAATTCAACTCAGAATCCCTCAAATCCCAAATCCACCATAACACATCTAAAGGCATACATGGAAAATCATGAACAGAAATACTCCCCATACCTTAGTCGATTCAAAACTTTCACGATTATCTTCGGGCATCTTCTGAAGCTTCTGCCTCCACTTCTCCCTTCTCAAAGCTCCGGCCTCATTCTTTTCACGGTTAACAAAATGAATCCTCCACCTTCAGAATTCTATTTTGTCAAACTTAGACTTGGGCCACACAATTGGGCTTTCTCCATTATACCCTCACTTACTCCTCTCAATTTCCCAAATTACCCTTATTTTTCTTATATTTATTTTAATTCACAATAATATTAATAAATCCATATTACATACTATTATTCCCAAAATAAATACTCCAAATATCATAATTCCTCAATAATTCACAAAGCCACTAAAAGCACCAAAATACGAATATTCTCAATTAAATAATTAATTAAAATATTCCGCTTAAATTTGGGGTGTTACAACTCTCCCCCACTTAAAGAATTTTCGCCCTCGAAAATTACCTCAATGAACAGAGTCGGATACGACTCTCTCAACTGATCTCCCACTCCCAAATCCAACTTTCTCCAGCTGGTCCTCCCAAACTACCTTCACCAAAGGAATCTCTTTACCTAGAAGTTGCTTCTCGTTCATCAACCTGAACTAGCAATGCCTCAACAGTCGAATTATCTCTCACTTGTACACCATTCATCTGAATAAATGCACTTCCTCAACTTAGGCACATGAAATACATTATGAAATTTCACAAGCGACAGCGGTAAAACAGTCTAACATGGTACTTCTTCCACGCTTCCGCTGCGCCGCTCTGATACAAATAAATAAAACATGGTGTGTGCTTCTGAGACTTCAAAGCTCGACCAACATCAGTCACCATCGTAACTCTCAAAACACGTCTTTTCTTGGATCTTCTTGATCTTTTCAGTCGTCTCTTACACAGTTCTCAGGTCCGAGCACAACACTCTCGCCTGAATCATATCAACACAAACGAGTCATACACCTCCTACCATACAAAGCCTTCTACGGTGCCATTCCGATACCAGAATGATAACCGTTATTGTAGGTAACTCAGTCAATGATAATTAATTATCCCACGATCCACCTCGATCCAACACACAAGCTCTCCACAAATCCTCTAAAGACTAGATAGTTCTCTCTGTCCGTCCATCCGTCCATGGATGATAGGCAGAGTTCAACTTCAACATGGTACTCAAAGCGTCTGCAAACTCTCCCAAAATCTCGATGAAAACTCAGATTCCCATCTGACACAATATTCGACGACATCTCATACAACTTCACAACTTCATCGATATACATCTAAGCTAGCTTCAATATAGAATAATTAATTCTCATTGGTAAGAAAAGGGCCAATCTAGTCAATCTATCCAAAATCACCCAATTAAAATCATATCCCTCCATTTCTTCGGAAAACCCAACACAAGATCCATGGAAATACTACTCGATTTCCACCCTGGAATATTCGACGGTTGCATCAGACCCAACAGTCTCTGATGTTTATTCTTTGACTTCCGACAAGTCTAACCAGCATATACAAACTCAACCACTTCTCTCTTCATCTATGGACATCCAAATAATTTCCTCAAATCCGGTTACATCTTCATAGCACCGGGGTGGATATCCAATCTACCTCAATGTCCCTCTTCAAATACTCTTATTCAACTCACAAAATCTGGAACACAACTCTATCACGATATCTCATGATACCATTTTCCATTAACCCGAAAAGCAATCCTTCGACTTTAATTCATCAAATTCAATCAATCTACCCACTCAAACCAGATTTATGACCTTATTGAATCTCATCAAGAATACCACTAGTAAGGTCCAACATACTAAGCTTAACTCCATAAGAAGTCTCTTCACACACCAAGCTCATATCACAAGATTGCTCAATCAGTTCTAACTCTTTTCACCATCACCATCGGTATATGCAAAGATTTCCAAATCAATGCATAAGCTACCACGTTTACTTCACCCGAATGGTAATTCAATCCAAAACCATAATCCTTCAGGAGTCCCAATTATTTTCTCTGCCTCATATTCAACTCTTCCAAATCAAGCAAATACCTTAAGCTCTTGAGATCACCAAACATTTCAAATCTCAAACTAACCAATTGAACCCTCTAACTCCGACACAAACACAATAATAACCAACTCTAAATCACTCGTCAGATAATCCCTCTTATGTACTTTAAATTTCCTTAAAGCATAACTAAAACTTGCTGATGTTGCACTTAACATATCTCTCAATCACATCAACAAAGCATCACAAAACACAACGAATAGTTCTGTCGAATTTGGCAAAAATCAACACACGAGCTGTTGACAGCTCTCCCAAAAACTCTTTGAACTTTCTTCACAGTGGCATATCCCTGCTTCTTCCCCAACACTGATAACTCAAGTTCCCGATGCTCAACATGATCTTCTATACTCTCCGAATATATCAAAATATCATCGGTTAGCACAATCACTGACTCGCTCAAATAAGTATGTAAAACCCCATGCCAAACAGACACTCAATTTGCGAGTTATGGCAGAAACATGAACCGCACCTTCCGCACTTACCACAACATCCAAACATATTCCATCAATAACTAACTTAATTTCATGCCACCACTTTACCATCACATAGAGCATTAGACTATCTTTCCAACGCTTCGAATCGTGCGTCATTCCGAGTTACGATTCTCCCGTTACGACAAAAATACCAAAACAACATTCTTCTGCCGAGGACATCTTCGCTAGGCGAAGGATGTGGCGAACCTGACAGTCCGAAATTCTATTTTTGAATGTTACATGACTTTCGGGTGTCCGATTATAATTCCATAAAAATTTGTGATCTCGAAATTCGACGTACAACAACAATTTCACACTAAGGAAGCCATTCAACACATTTCCAATTTTTGAAATATTTTAAAACCCAATTATACCAACATCTCATTCCACATCTGACTCCTCTAATAATCTTCCGAAATCACTGTCCCCATTAATATACTCGACTTCACAATCTGTTGCTTTAGCATACACACCAGACACAAGTCTCAAAACTACTCAATAAGTTTAATTCCTTGACCATCCAAACAGACATATAATATGGAGCTCTCAATCTCGGACTAGTTTCTGTAACTAAGTCGATCACAACTCCACTTCACGTCCTGACTGTATATCACTATCTTGACAGGATAACTTCCATACAATCATAATTAATCGACAAACCACCAACTTCCCCACTTTCATCAACACTCACAGTTTCCATCAAAATTAAACATCTCAACATTGTCCTGCGCCGACTCATCAAAACAATTCTTAAGCACTCAACTTAACTCAAAACAATTCACTGCTCATGCCATCTAAGCTTGCAAGACACGTCTATCCCATCCAACATGACCCCGTCTACTATCAACAACAGAATAAGGCTGATCAGTTCCTCAATTTGTCAATAGACAGCCACAATTCATGATGGGGTATAAACCATCTTTACCAAACTAGAAGAGCGTTCAACTACACACTGAGCTACAACTCCACACTTGTAGCATCCTGGAGAAGCACAAGCTTCTCCCCCACTTGAATCATTCTCACATCTGCAGGCAAAGATTAGAAACCAAACATATACCGACAGTATTTTTACACACATGTCGCATACAAGGGAACAAACAACATTAGACAACTTGGCTGGACGGACCGACCTGCTCTAATACCACTAATGTAACACCCTTATTCTACCCCACAGATATTACGGCAAAATAACACGGATTTAAGAGTAAAATATTAACTTTCATAAAAAGCCACAAAAAGGGCGTACATTTCTCAATGTCTCAAAATAAGTCAATGCTCCGTAACACACGAGTTTTCTCAAAATACATCAAAACATCGTAAACAACGGAACTCAAAACATAACTCAATGTTTTCCTTATAAGGGAACATCAGTAAAATAATCCAATGATATAAAATCAACTCAAAGAACCCAACCCGATATTACATATCAGAGCAAGACCCTCTAAGTTAACCAAAAGGCTAACAACTCTAAGACTTCAAAATACTCCTCGACGGCGCCCACGGCTAAACTTGCTCATCTGCACGTTACCCACGTGGAGGTAACATTCAAACAGGCAGGGTGAGTAAAACAGTTCATAATAATCAATGTATAACAATTAATGTATAAACGACATATTACTCATATTTATATCCAACACATTGATAACCTTCAAATATGCCTCAAATGCCACAACGTCATAATTTATACACAAAAGCTCATAAATGCAAATGCAACATAGACTCAATGCATGTGGTACCAATCATCATAGCGCGATGGACATTGGGCCATCAATCCTCCATAGATCCCCATCAATAGGATCAGAGCATATCAAAATACTTCACATCCACACAGTGGGATTGGAGCCAAAGCAATCGAGGTCCTGAACCGAAGTCCGGATGCACATGAATGCATGATGCACACTTCACAAATCATCCTCATAATAAAATCATAGGTGCATCATCATTCATCATATTCATCACCATCAAACATCATAACCCATCATATTACTCATCATACAGCATATCATCATAATCCATCATATTACTCATCATACAACATATCATCTTAATCTATCATATTGATCATCATACAACATATCATCATAATTCATCATATTAATCATCATACAACATATCACTTAATCCATCATATTAATCATCATACAGCATATCATCATAATTCATCATATTAATTAATCTCACACATCATGTCATCATATAATCACGTATGAATCACATATTAGCTCATAGTCATATTATCTCATATTATCCCATATTAATTCATAATACTACCCCCATATCATCTCATATTAATTTATCAAGTTATACTCACGGTAATCCTCACACTATCGCCTATCAATCATATAACTTCACAGTTCTACTCATGTTAATTCGTCATATCATCATATAGTATTCACATATTAATCCTTAATATCATCTCACATTGCCTCCTATTAATTCATCACAATTACACTCGCGGAAATTCTCATACTATCACTTATTACTCGCACAACCTCACTATCATACTCATAGTAACTCATCATAAGAATCCCAAAATCAAACATCACGACATCGCTGCACACGGTCAATATTCACAAACTCTGTTACGTTCGTCGGCTCACTCGTTGGGCGAGTTGGTAGCGAGCCTTCGCTGGCTTGCTCGCTAGGCGAGTCTATAGCGAACCTTCGCTGACTTGTTCGCTAGGCGAGCCGGTAGCGAACCTTCGTTGGCTTGCTCGCTAGGCAAACAGTGCGATGACAGCAAAACCTGCTACGCTTCAAATTTGATTTCTACCCAAAAACTCATACGATTCACATACCCAATATCCCCAAAACATCATTAAAACATCCCTAATGTCATACGGCGATAACAACACCAAATCTATGGTTTATTAGGCCAATCTAGCAACATTTGCACGACCTAAAACACTATTTTCCTGCAATTGCTCTGAGTACATCAGAGTTACTCACATTTGAATATTCCTATTCTACAATGGAAACCATATCACACTCCAAGGTTTTGGCCATAAAGGCTTAAGGTTTCCTTCCTCACATTGATATTCAGTGATTCATACCATAAATCACAATCTCAGAGTTCTATAATCGATTCTCTTAGTTTTCCCAATTCAACTCAAAATCCCTCAAATCCCAAATCCACCATAACACATCTAAAGGCATACATGAAAAATCATGAACATAAATACTCCTCATACCTTAGTCGATTCAAAGCTTTCACGATTATCTTCGGGCATCTTCCGAAGCTTCTGCCTCCACTTCTCCCTTCTCAGAGCTCTGGCCTCATTCTTTTCACGGTTAACAAAATGAATCCTCCACCTTCAGAATTCTATTTTGTCAAACTTAGACTTGGGCCACACAATTGGGTTTTCTCCATTATACCCTCACTTACTCCTCTCAATTTCCCAAATTACCCTTATTCTTCTTATATTTATTTTAATTCACAATAATATTAATAAACCCGTATTACATACTATTAATCCCAAAATAAATACTCCAAATAGTATAATTCCTCAATAATAAAGTCACCGAAAACACCAAAATACGAATATTCTCAATTAAATAATTAATTAAAATATTCTGCTTAAATTTGGGGTGTTACACCAGGGACGACCATACTGCCTCTCCTTCCCCCGAAGGCACCCCTCACCACGAAGTTCCTCGGGCAAGAAGCCCAACAGTGTTCCAGCCTATCCCTACTCCGGCCGGCGCGGACCCGACGATGGTTGCCCTCTTTGCAGCCATCAACCAAACAAATCAGATGTTGTTCCGGCAGAATCAGCGTATTGGCGCGCTCGAGCACAAAGCCCCGTCCCGCTCCCCTCCGCGAGAAGAGCAGTACGGGAACTCAAGGAGCCCATCACCTCGTCCACGAAATCGCCGACCGCAGTTGGAGAGGCCCTAACCCGTTGTCTCTGAGAAGCGGGCAAAGGTCGCTAGCCAGGAAAGAGAAGTGAGCCCAGGAGCCAAGGGTGACGGGGACAGAACCCCCGGTTAGAAAACCGAGGGTACGAAATCAACCTCACCTGAGACACGGGCCTTCACCTCCTCCATCACCGATTCTTAGTGACGAGGACGAATACCAGACCCCTTTGTCTCGGGAGATCATGGCAGCTCCCATCCCCCACAGGATGGAAAAGCCACCAGTGCTCTCAACATACGATGGCACCTCGGACCCGGACGATCACTTGGAAGATATCGAGGCTATGCTCGATTACCGTAACGTCACAGGAGCCATCAAATGCAGGCTCTTCCCGACGACCCTACAGAAAGGCGCTATGACATGGTACAAGAGCTTAGAGTCGGAGTCCGTCCCGTCGTGAAGGGTCCTAAATGACCTCTTTTCGCGACACTTCACGACATTCAGGCACCACCCGAAGACAGAAGCTGCGCTATTCCAGGCCCCCGACGAACCCCTCAGGAACTACATCGAGAGGTTCACAAGGGAGGTAGTGCAAGTAACGACTTCAGACGAGATGAAGCGTTACCTGATGGAGCAAGGCCTGCGCCGAGACTCCAAATTCTACGAGGCCGTGGCCATCCAATGACCAGAGTCCCTCCAAGATTTCCTCGACCGGGCTCGCCATTACATCCGGTTCGAGGAAACACAAGTTGTCAACTCCTCCCGTGACACTAGGGACAGAGAGACCCCCCAGCGGGTCCAGAGACGACGAAGCCTCGAGCCACCGACGAGGGGGAGACCGACGACGGGATGACTGCCCCAGAGAGCCCTGCGAGCAGCAGGGCCCAGCTGGACAGTTCACGGAATACACCGCATTGATCGCTTCCCGCGAGCGCATACTAGCAGAGTGTGCCAAAATGGAGTTTGTCCAGGGAGGGGTTCGTTTTCCAAAATCGACACCCACCAAAGCCAACATGGACAAATCGAAATACTGTCGATTCCACCGAACCCACGGTCACGTAACAGAGGATTGCATCCACCTAAAGGATGCAATCGAGATTATGATCAAGGACGGGCACCTTAAAAGATACACCTGAGGAGAAGAGCCCCCGCGGCAGGAGGCCCACGAAGCTAAAAGAGTCGAGGACCTCCCTCCCCCAGAAGGCGAGTCCAGTCTACAGGTGGCCCTCAGCGTCAGCCAACCCGAGGACTGGTTCGCCCTTAGGGAGTTCAGCCTTCCCTCCGAACTTGAGCTGCTCGAGGAGCCAGTACACCCCACCAGCCGATGAGAGTATTTCTCGAGGGTAATGGTCATCTCCAGAGGAAACTCGAGCAAGCTGTCTGTGGGGTCAGTTAAACGGAAGTTCGACGAGCTTATCAGCAGCAACTCCGGCAAGATGAGGATGCTCGACAAGTTCCGAGGACGTTCCAACCCAATCACCTTCTACCTCGAGGAACTCCCCGGGGGAGCCCCAAACTCCAAAGTTCCCTTGTTGATTCGTGCGCAGATGGCTAACTTCGATGTTCGTCGCATCTTGGTCGATGGGGGGAGCTCGGTGGACATCACGTACACCCATCTCTTTGCAACGCTTCATCTCGACGAATCCAACTTGTCCCCCTACCTAGGCTCAGATCTACAAGGCTTCAACGGGACGACCACGAGACCATGGGGGTATGTGGAGCTCAAGGTCACATTCAGGGAGAAGGAAATGGCCAGAGAAACCAACGTCTGTTTTCTGGTCGTCGAAAGCCCATCCCTATATAACTGCATCCTAAGCAGAACGATGATGGCCGAACTCACCGCGGTTCCATCGACCGTCCATCTAAAGATGAAGTACTACACCAGGCTTGGAGTCGTTGTCACCATCAACGGGGATATCAAAGCCGCCTGACGATGCTTCGACGCAGCGATGTAGAGTCTCAGCACAATCGTCCCTCCGACCAAAGTGACCAGGACACCTCCTGCCCGGGAGGTCAAACCGAAAGATCACGTCGACGCTATGGACCTCGACTGTCGCTTCACCGAAGAGCCTAACCACGAGGACGAATACGAAAAAACCAATGGGCTACCTTCCCACCTAACGTGCCCCATTCCAGACGGGGACTTCGAGCTCATAACCCTCGGGGCAGACACAATGAAGACCGTGAAGATTGGGGCGGGGCTGCCCGACCTCGCGAGGAAACAACTAGAGGTCTGCCTCCGGGAGAATGTCGATCTCTTTGCCTGAAGAGATGCCCGGACTCGACATCGAGATCACCTGCCACCAGCTCTCCTTCAACCCAGCCGCTAGGGCCGTAGTTCAACGTAGGCGTAGGCAGTCCCCTAAAAAGTCGGCGGCGGCTAAAAAAGTTGTAAAAGACCTCCTAGAGGCAAATTTTATTTCAGAAGCTCGGTATTCAACCTGGCTGTCCAACATTGTACTCATTAAGAAAAATAATACAAAATGGAGAATGTGTGTTGACTACATGAATCTTAACCGGGTGTGTCCCAAGGACGCCTAACCCCTTCCCAATATTGACAAGCTCGTCGACAACTCGGTGGGATTCAAACTCCTGTCTTTTATGGACGTGTACTCGGGGTACAACCAGATACCTATGGTCGGGGCTGACAAACAGAACACGACTTTCATGACTGAGTCAGGCAATTACTACTACAACGTAATGCCCTTCGGCCTGAAAAACGCAGGCGCCACATACCAACGGATGATGAACAAGGTCTTCCAAGGAGAGATCAACGACATGCTCGAAGTCTATATGGACGACATGATCGTCAAGTCCTGCTCAGAGGTCGATCACACGACTCACCTCAAGAAAGTCTTCGAGACCGCGAGGGGATGCATGATGCAGTTCAACCCGGAGAAATGCACCTTCGGGGTGCGTGCGGGGAAGTTCCTCGGGTTCTACCTTACCGAGCGTGGGATCGAAGCAAACTCGGACAAGTGTCTGGCATTTTTCGAGATCGCAACGCCGAGATTGAAGAAATCGATACAGTCCCTCAACGGGATGCTCGCATCACTTTCTCGCTTCGTCGCCAAATCCGCGCAACACGCCCTTCCCTTTTTCAAACTACTAAGAAAGGAAGCCGCATTCGAGTGGGCAAAGGATTGCGAGAAATCCCTCCTTCACCTCAAACACATCCTGTCGGAGCCACCCGTGCTGACGTGGCCAGAGGCCGGGGAAACCTTGTACCTGTATCTGGCCGTAGCAAACAAAGTCTTCAGCATCGTACTGGTCCGAGAAAACCACGAGGGGCAGAAACCGATCTACTTCACGAGAAAAGCCCTCCACGGCCCAAAAATGAGGTACCAACAGATCGAGAAAGTCACCTTAGCACTCATCAATGCGTTCAGACGACTCCGACATTATTTCTTGGCCCACACTATCATAGTCAGAACCGAGCAACCTATTAAACAGTTGCTCGATCGACCCGACATGGCGGGGCACATGTTGAAATGGTCATTGGAGCTTTCCAAGTTCGACATCACTTACGAAGACAGAAAAGCTCTGAAGGCCCAAGTCTTGGCCAACTTCATCGTTGAGATGACACCCACACTAGAATCCACCCCGGGCACTTAGAAATGGACCATCTTCGTCGATGGCAACTCGAGCTCCTCAGGGAGTAGCGCGAGCATCTTCCTCGAAAACGAGGAAGACACTGTCGTGGAAGTCTCTCTAACACTGGCCTTCCTGATGACGAATAACCAGGTAGAGTACGAGGCCTTCCTGGCCGGCCTCCACCTAGCGGAAGATCTCGGAGCCAAGGAGATAAAAATCTTCACGAACTCCCAGCTGGTCGCATCACAAGTACGGGGAGAATACCAAGCGAAAAAAGACAACCTAGCCGAATACTTAGCCCTCATAAGAGAGCGGATGAATAGTTTCGATTATGCGGAGGTCCAACATGTACCGTGCGAGCAGAATATACGAGCTGACATCCTGTCAAAATTGGCGAGCACCAAGAGGAAGGGAGGGCACGAATCCGTCATTCAGGAGATCCTCGCGCAACCAAGCACGGAGAGTGCAAAAGCGTTGCTCGACGTCAATGCCATCGGGGACGCCAACTGTTGGATGACTCCCATACACGCCTACCTCGACAGGGGGAGCCTCCCCGCCAACGCGAAGGAAGCCAGCACCGTCAAGCGACAATCCTGCTCATACATCCCGCTCGACGACAGGCTCTACCGTAGAGGCTTCTCGATCCCACTCCTCAAGTGCGTCGACCAAACCCAAGCCCCGATCATCTTACAAGAGGTCCACGATGGCATCAACATGCAGCACCTCAGAGGATGATCCTTGGCAAGGAAAGCCATGCGGGCTGGGTATTACTGGCCGAAGATGCAGGAAGACGCAAAATAGCACATCAAGAAGTGCGACAGGTGCCAGCGGCACGGGGACATGCATCTCGCTCCTCCGAGCGAGCTCAAACCCCTCTCCTCACCTTGGTCGTTCGCCTGGTGGGAGATGGATATCCTCAACCCGTTCACCTTAGGCTCATATCAGAACAAATACTTGATAGTAGGCTTCGATTACTTCACCAAGTGGGTCAAAGCCGAAGCACTCGCTAAAATCACGACACACAACATACTCCGGTTCTACAAAAGGAACATCCTCGCCAGGTTCGGCGTCCCGCTCGCCATAGTCACTAATAACGGGACACAGTTCACCGAAAGAAACTTCCGAGACTTCTTCACCAAACTCGGGACCACACACCACTTCACCTCGGTCGAACATCCATAGACAAACGGCCAAGCCCAGGCCGCGAACAGGGTAATCCTTCGAGGATTAACACACGTGCTTTGGGCATACCGAATAATGCCTCACTCGACCACCAGGGAAACCCCGTTCCGCCTCACGTACAGAATCGAGGCTGTGATCCCAGTCGAGATTAGGGAACCATCCAGAAGGACGAAGGCACCCCTTGAAGAGGAAGCCAACGACGAAGCTCTACGGGAGGAGCTCGATCTAGTCGAGGAGATCTGATCAGGAGCGACCCTCTGCGAAGCTAGGTTAAAACAAAAAATAGCCCAACGCTACAACAGCAGAGTCCTGAGGTGCGAATTCCATATTGGCAACCTGGTCCTACGAGGAAACCAAAAGGACTCGCACGAGGGCAAACTCGCCGCGAATTGGGAAGGCCCCTATCGTGTTCGAGACAAGATGGAGCACGAGGCCTATTACCTCGAAAACCTCCATGGGGACCAACTAGCTCAAACATGGAATGCTGAGAAGCTGAAAAAATACTACAGTTAAAACACTGCCCACGACGACAAACGCCGCAACCACAGGGGGGCGACATGGTACCATCACGCCTCCTCGCGTCTCCCCGAGACCAACGAAATAGCAAGCCCTACCTTTGTGTGCGCAGGCATAAGAGTCTGCTCGACAGAGATTCCCTTGATCGAGGCTCCCCGGCGCTGTACCAGAATAGGCAGAACACCCAGCTCGCGATGGGACGTTCACGCCGCGGGGACCAAACTACCCCCACCACAACCAGGTACCGAAACCGGTCAACCGACCAGTTCTCTACACTACCGGGCACAATTATCATCGAGCTACTCCTCCCAGACATACCAAACAACATAGTAAACACGCATCTCAAACATACTAACTTACATTTCGAGCATACAACATGCAGAAATAAAACAGGCATATCATCATGCAGAAACAAAACGAGCGCACACTTAAATAAAACTACATCTTATAAAGTCGGGCACCAGCCCAATAGTCAAGTTACAATATCAAATAAGGCGCGTAGGCCCAACAAAAGCACTTAAACAAAAATAGAAGAACATTGGCGCAGGCCCAGAAACCACGAGCACGCAGGCCTGGAGAAATCTACATATCTTCAGCGTCCACCTCATGCTCGTCCATTGGGGCAGTGTCATCGATAGCTTCAGCGACAGGATTGACTACCCGTCCGTCGATGATCTGGTGGAAAGGTTTGATTCCATCCACGACCAGGCTGCCCGCAGGGTTAACCACCTTGAGCTGGTCCACGACACTGGAAAAACCAACCCCAAACGCCTCCAAGCAATCATCCTCCAACTCCTGGATCTTCCTCATCAGATCCGCACGGGTGACCATAAGCTTGTCCTCGTCCGTATCGTCATCGGCAGGACGAAGAGATCCTTTCAACTACCCCACGCGAGCCTTCAGCGCCTACACCTCCGCCTCCGGAGCCTTCAGCTTCTCCTCGGCACTCTCCCCCCGCTTGCGCTCTGCAAATGTATCTTCCTGGCTCTTCTCCAACTCCTCGATCAGTTTGTTCAGCTGTGAATGCACGAAAGTAAGGTCACCCTGCAACTTAGCCAGCTCGGTCGAGGAGCAGCTCTCGTCGCTCAAGACCAAAGCCGTCGAGAACACCCGCATCATAGCCGCCAAATCCTCAGTCAAAACCTGCCTCCGAGCAACCCGATCTAAACCGAGGACCTTCTTGGCTTCTCCGACCGGTACAACTGGCAAACGAGCATCGTGAAAGAAGCCAGGATGCTGGTAGCACGGCGGGATTAAAAAGCCCTCCTCAGCGAACCCTTCCGTCAAGTCGATGATGCCCTCGGGCTGATGAACCTTGGCCCGCTTAGCAGCCCCTTGAGACGACGGGGACTGGCTATCATGGGGCGACGAAGAGGAACCCTTGCCTCCCTGATCAAAAGCAGCTTGCCCAACCACCTGGGCAACCCGCGTTTTACCAACTTTGATCGCGACTCTGGTGGCAGTCAACCTTTTCACCCTCTCCTCGGTCGTAGACATGCTCCCTGCAAAACAAAAGAAAGATGTCAGAAAAAGAATAAATAATTGAGAGGGCAGGGGGAGAGGGGGACGACCAACACCTAGATAACTGAAGGCCTCCTCCTCCGTCGAACACTCGAGCAGAGCCTTCGTGCTGATCGGTCTCTGCTTCTGGAAAACACGCCCCTCACTGTCGCGGATGTATCTATCGTCGAGCGTCACGAGGTTCGCCGGGGGTAGGCCGACCATGAACCCAACTATCTTCTGATAACCGGTCAGGTCATCCTCGTCTATGGTCCCTGCCCGCACGATATATCTATCAGTGCCCCTTGAGAAGTTCTCCTCAGTCCACTCCAAGGGCACCTTTAGGATCAAGACTTCCTCCCGCTGCCCATTTACCACTCGTTCCCCTCGCCTGTACAACGAGGATCACACCCCATGAGATATCGACTTAACAACTAAGAATCGGGCCTTGAAGTCCTGGATAGAATCCATGTACGTCCGAAAAAGCTTTTTCGGTTGTTTCAGCGAAACCCATCCGTGCCGACTGTCGCACCTCGAAAAATCACGGAGACATTTCAGAGAAACGACCCTCGCGCGAAAGGCGTGGAAATGCGGTTCGACAGAGTCGCCACCAAACTTTATTTTTCCCGAATAAACGAGAGAGGAAAGTATCGAGAAAACCTCTTAAAAACGAAATGATAGGAACAGGGCTGTCGCAACCAAGTTTCGGGTTCGGGAGTCGGTTACGCGAGGGGAAGGTATTAGCACCCCTCACGTCCGTTGTACTCAACGGGAACCTCTTAAGGTATTTTGTGGAGAGTGTTGTTTAGGTTTACTTGTTTTCTTCTCGTTGATAAAGGTGAATTGATAGGATAAAAGGATAAAGACGCTAGGGGAAAGATGGGTGGTTAGAAGATATGGTGCTCACCAAGGATTGGGGCCCTTGTGCCTACGTATGCTCATTCGGACAAGAATGAGAAATCAGAGCGTCGTAGTTCGACTACGAGAAAAGTTGGGAAAGTGTGGATGGAATAATGGAAAAAGGTAGAAGTGTGCTCGCCAAGATCATCGCAATCTTGTGCCTACGTATCTTATATTCAAGAATGAATAAGGAATCAGAGCGTCCGTAGTTCGTGGTAACAACCACGAAAAGAAGACGGGGAAATGGGAGAAATGGGTAGAAGGTAACTCGCCAAGATCATCGCAATCTTGTGCCTACGTATCTTACATTCGGACGAGAATGAAGAATCAGAGCAGTCGTAGTTCGTGGTAACAACCACGAAAAGATGAGGTTGAAAGGGTTGGAAGTTTAGGTGGAGGAACGAAAAAGTGACTGACAAGCAACTCAAGAGCTCGTCAATCAAGAATTCAAGGAATGCGAGATTCCAAGAACTCAATTCTTTCGGAAGTTGGGTTGAAGAAAAAGCGTTGGATGTTTTGAAGTCGAAAGAATGAACTAATAACAACTCAAGGGCACGCCTCAAGAGTTACTCATTCGGATATCCAAAGAATGCTAGATTCTAAGAATTATCCCTCTTTCGTAGGTTTAAGAAAAAACGTTTGCAGGAGTTCGACGACGAGTCGAGGAATTGATTAGAAGATAGAACTGACTTGACGACGTGTCAATGGTTAGATGGTGAGAAACGATATTAGTCCCTAAGGGTGCCCCTAATATCGAAACCACGAAGAATTGTGAAGTGTGTGAAAAATGTCGACGATTGCGAATGCGCACGAGCACTCGACTTAGAGGAATGTTTGAAAATGTTTGAAAGAGTCAAAAGATTGAGTGAATAACAACTCAAGAGCTTGCCTCGAGAATTATTCACTTAAAGATTCAAGGAATGCTAGATTCCAAGAATCTCCTTTCGGAGTTTGAATCGAAAAAATGTTTGAAAAAGATTCGGATTGAAATGAGGGTATGAAGATGGATCAGTTGTGAGGAGTGAGAATACGAGATTGGATTTGAAAAGTATAGGAGAAATGACGATTATTTGATAAATGAGATGTAGGCCTCACAATTAATTAATCGGGGTATCATTTGGATGCTAGATCCTAACAACACCTTTTTCATTCGGAAAATGTTTGGATGAACAACGAAAATATCACACAGAATGCTAAATTCCTATAATATTTCTTTGTCCGATTAATTAAAAAGAACGAAAATTCGAATGATGCACTACCCGAGGCGTACGCCTCAATAGTGATCATTCAAAAAAACTCAAGAAATGCTAAACTTCAAGAATTTCATTTTTCGTTATTTAAAAAAAAGTTTAGAAAGATATTTACTCAAGCTTAGAAATATACTTTGAAATGTCTTAAAAACTAATTCATTAAAATTTAAAAAAAGTGATCTTACTTGAAAGTGATTATTGAGTTCAGAAATGGATGTAGAAAAAAAAAAAACGGAGTATGCCTATGGGCAGTGCGTGTGTGACGACAATGTGAGCATAATATCCACCTAAAGATCCAAACATGGCGAAATACCGATCTTTTTATTCGTGACATACCGGCCATGAGTTTTATAGGAACCATGGGTTGCAATATGAGTTATAGTTATAAAATTAATGAGAATACCCATGTTATATGATAATTATCAAATAACATCCTAAAATATCTAATTAGCTAAAATGGCACTTCAATATTTCACAAACAAACTACAACCCAGAATCAACTTAAATTAACCTCATCCACATGGTATCAAGGGCGGACCGTACCGTCAATGTTATCACCTGAAACAAAGTCTTTGACACAGTATACATCATATTACTCAAACTTTGACCATGCATGACAGAAGGTTTACAGAAACTTTAATATTCATGACTTAGGCACATGGTTATACCAATGCATCACTTCAAATTAAACCACAATAAAATATTTTTAAACAAAACAACCGGATTTGTTACAGGAAAACACAAAGTTGCAGCTTGGTTCATTACATAAACAAATGAGTTTCAGTGTTTGTGATGAAAAAAAAGAATGTACCGTCTAGAACCGAACTCGAGTAAATCATAGCGACAAAACCCTATGTCTTCCATATTTGACAAACAATCTTAACAGTAAATGTGTTGTCTCCATCGGCATAAACATACAATAACGTCGGAACTGCAATAACTTTGAATCGTGCCAAACAAGATTGTGATTCGCCGTTGTTGCTAACGGGCCGCACGGATGAACAACATGGTGATATCCCTTGTTAATGCCAATATGTTGCAGAAGATGGAGTCCGGGGTGTCGCACCGACATTGAATTCATATTAAATCCACTAATAATTTCTCAACCTGTATGTAAATGAAAAAACGACCAACAGAAACAGCAAAACAATACCAAAATTGAAAACAAAGAAAGATCTAACATTCACTTCTCCTGTTCATCTCTGTCTCCATAAACCGAAACCAACTCGCCACAATTATCACAAAGTTGTTGTTAAAGAAGTCGTCACGATTGTAACGGCATATTCGACTCAACTTTTGAACACTTCAAAACCGTGAAAGCCAACGTGCGTTGTTGATTGTTGCCAAACCTAGTTGTGCTTCCAGTTGCAAGCATACGGGCACCCGACGAAGTGATAGCGCAGTCGGAACTGGTTCGACTTTGTAGTCGCTTCTGCAGCACACAAACCTGCAGTGAATGGAAATGCACCCAAACAGAACAGGAAACCAATACGAAAATTGAAAACGACAAAGAAAATCTAAGCGTATGCATAACCCGTTCTCGCCCATCTGTGTCTCCATAAACTTGTTGCAGTCTGACCCACGCATAACCGAAACCTACATTATGATAACTCGATGATAACTGCAAAGAAAAACTCAAAACAAAGGTACTCACAAGAACAAGACTGAACTATTAACAAGAGCGAAATAACCACATGATATACATATGCATCTTAAAGCCAACAAAATCCGAGAAGCAACAATCATGAGAACAACCTAATAACGAGTACGTATGGAAATTCGAATGCATTACCAGATCAATAAGTTTCTGCTGCCACAGATTGCTATCACTCTCAAACAACAAAAAATACATTCACACAACCTACATAATGTCTTGAAAGCAAATAGAACTGACCTAAAGAAAAACAAGAATCAAATTAGAAATGGACCCAATCACAAATGAATGACCCGAAATTTGTTGTTGCGCGGCTGTTGAGAATTTCACAGATGCCTCGTCGCCTCTTCTGAGTTATCGGTTCTAAAAATGTCACAGCATTGTAAATCTGATGACAAAGCCGATATTGCAAAATGGACTCGTTCTTTTCTCTGACGAAGATCTGAGTTGCGTGATGACATTGAAGGTTGCAAAGGTTTGAACATCTAAGTGCCGCGAACCACGATTGCTTGTGAGCGACGAACTAAAATCGGCACCTTCAGAAACCTGCAAGCAGAAACAAGTAGATCAACTCTGATAAAGCCACGGTTACTGTTATCGTTGTGTGGGTATTTACTGCGACGGGATGGGTCGTAGCAGAAAGGTTGCATTTTGAGGTGAAAAAAGTGTTTTCCGACGGCAGATTGAGAGGGTGGTTGGTTTCACGGAGAATGTGAGGAAGAAGACGGTGAGTAAGCGGCCGTTAGGGTTTGGGGAATTGGGCGGCGGCCATTTTCAGAGACGATGAACAATAACTTCGAATTAGGGTTTTTTTTCAAAAAGGGGCGGCCGTTTTTCCACGATAATGAACAGTAAAAATCCCTCCCTTAGGGTTTTGTTCTGCCCCTTTTTATTCTGACCAAAACCCTAGTAATTCCTCTCTCAAATCTCTAATGGGCTGCAAGTAATGGGTCATTCTTCCACTTTCCGTTTTTCCTCATTTTCTTTACTTCCTTATTTTTAAATAACACTAACATCTACTAATAAACCATAATAATACTAATAATTAGTAATATTAATAAACCAACTAGGCATTAATATAAACAAAACATTATTAACGTAAATGATTAAATATTAATATAAACAAATTATAAAACTTGAAACTAAAAGAAATAACTTTTTTTTTAGAAAGAAAATAAATTAATATAAACAAAATATTAAATAAAGGTGATAAAAACAAAATAAATAGTAAAAAAAATGCGGACAAATTATAAAACCAAATGCGAAAATAATTGAAAATGGGTAGGACAACTTTAGGGTATGACACCGACCATCCACCGTCTGCCACTGCAGATGAAAAAGTCGGAAGAACAGCGGCAACGTCGCCCCGATCTCCTGATACCGGCAAACGATCTCGAACGCGCGAACAAAGACTACGGCGTTAGGGTGCAGCTGCGAGGGGGCTAACCGTAACCAGTCGAAGACCCCTAATTGGAAATCCGTGAACAGTAACCAGAGCCCGACTTCCCGAAAACAAAATTCATACATAGGAAAACGCATCTTCCCAAACGACGAGCAGATACGGTGATGCTCGCGAGGACGATACGCCTGCCAGTTTTGGGGGTCATTCTCACACCTATCCTCGACGGTGGCGAAGGCGCCATTCTCACCATCCACGAAGTATGAGGGTGTATTCAGGGGTTCCTCGGCCACCCACTCCTCGACTGGCCAGACTGCGTTCTCGACGGTGGACACCTCTAGCTCGTCATCCACATCCATAGTCCCCGGGACCCACGGTGTCATTAACATCTGAAAAGCAGAAGAAAACAGTGAATTCGACGTTCGAGATCAAATTCACCCTTCCACCGCAGGCCAAGTGAAAGGGCGACGAGGACAACATCGACGACGGGAATAAAAGCCATCCGGGAAAGCGTCTCCGGGGAATTTGTCCTACATTCCTAGACCTCCCCGAGGAACACTTCTGAGCCTATCAACCTCCCTAGGCACTCATAAAATACTACTATCCGTCCCCGGGACGTTCATCTGAAACTAGTACATGTCCCCGGGGCATTCAAACCTCGCCCTCTCACGATCTCGACGCATTCATCCTACACCTAGAGAACGTCGCCTATAGAGATGGATATTCGCATCCCTCATCGGACGGAACGACGGAGATTCACCTCCGTCCTCGGGGCACTCAACACGCTCTGATGCCAACTCTAAGATACAAAACAATAAAAGGCAAAGAGAGGGAACTTACTGGTTTATAGGTAACGACAGAGCGCGTGACGGTTGGTGCGTCGGAGATGTCGAGAAGGCACGAACGAATCATTCGTCACGTGAGAAAGGAAGCAGAAGCGAAAATATGGAATGGACGGGGACTCACGTACTTATACCCCCAGCACGGGACTCGAAGCGTCCCTAGGCACTTGAATGCCTTAGGGTAATCGCCCCACATGGCCTATTCAACGCTTGACACGTGGCGAAGGCTGATAGTCGCGTCCCTTCACATCTCCCTAACAACAACCTTACGCCTCCCCGACAACGACGTCAGGGGGCGCGTCCTCGTCATGGACGTCCAACAGCCCGAACACATTCATACCCGCAACACGCCCACGTCTGGTAGGAATATTTCCTCGACACCTGTGCCCGACAAAAGCTTCCCCGACACACTTTTCCGCGCTAAGTACGACATCATTAAGTCCTCGCTCCATCACCTCGGAGCTACGACTTGGGGGGGCTCCTGTTCCGGCCTGGGCCCCCGCTTGACCGGGAAGGCTCAACCCATTTATACTTGGTGAAAGGCCCAAATGAGTATTCCTCACCTATGTCGGGCATGAAGCTCTCGTCGACCAGGCGCTGCCCTATCGGACAGAAAGTCTCTCGGTTGAGCAGGAAGACGTGCGCCACACACGTTCTCCACTTGCTCCCCTCCGCGGGGACACGTCATCAACCAACTGCCCACCTCCGAAAGAGCAGGTCAACTCACTCTTCGAAGTTCACGGAGCAGTTGAACTAGGGCGAAGACCACGTTCCAGTCTTCACTACGCCACGTAAGCCCTAGCAGTCACTTGGGTTGACCCTGGCCATCCAGCCTAACTCAAATGACCGTTGGCCCTGCGCTAGGGTCTCTCTATAAGGAAGACGTGCGCCACACACGTTCTCCACTTGCTCCCCTCCGCGGGGACACGTCATCAACCAACTGCCCACCTCCGAAAGAGCAGGTCAACTCACTCTTCGAATTTCACGGAGCAGTTGAACTAGGGCGAAGACCACGTTCCAGTCTTCACTACGCCACGTAAGCCCTAACAGTCACTTGGGTTGGCCCTGGCCATCCAGCCTAACTCAAATGACCGTTGGCCCTGCGCTAGGGTCTCTCTATAATACCCTTTTTCACAAGAGGGTCAGGTATTCAATTATCAACCTACTTTCTGTATTTGCTCTCACTCAGTCCAATTTCTTACTTTAGCATCAGAGTGTCTTGCAGGTACACCCCCTACTCCTTCTTACCACCGGTGAAGAGACAGTAGATCACCTTATATATATTTATTATTTCTTATCTTATTTTTATTCATTTATTCCTTAATAAAAAATATTTATTTTTCCTACCCCTTAATTCTTCTATTAATTTTTATTTTGAATATATTAAAAAAAATATTGTTATAATGAAAATATTATTTTTTCAAATCAATAATCACATATACATCATCAAACGCATCTCCTTTACTTTCACAAGAAAAGAACAACAACAAATCTAAAATAGAAAAGAAGAAGGAATTTTTTCAATTTCAAATCCAACGATTTTCGGCCATTGCATCACTCCACTCGCCACCGTCCTTCTCCTTCGAACCATACAGTTTAGCACCACGCCACGCCATCGCCGCCGCGTGGCGTTTTCCACATCCACTACGAATCCAGGCTGCCCTCTTTCCGGGTCACGCCGCCGCCACACTGGTCTAGGAAGAAGAAGCTGATGATGGAAGAAAAAATCATAGGAAAAAAGAAGTTTATTTTGGTGAAAAAAGAAAAAGAAAAAATCATAGGAAAAAATTGGAAGTGGGTCGTGAAATACTTGATTTGGAAACTGTTGGCAAAAGGTAATAAAAATGATTGAAGAAGAATACTATGTTACAAATATAACAAAAAGTACTACTCATTGATACTAGTATAGTTGAAGTATAACAAAATCGAGCATTAATTGCAAAAAGTTAATATTAATTGATACTAGTATAGTTGTAATATAACAAAATCAAGCATTAACTGCAAAAAATTAATATTTAGACAGGATTTACCCCTAATTTAGTGTCTTGATAGCACAAGAGATGAGGGCAGAGTAGTATTTACCACGCGGAAAAACAAAATTTGCGAGAGAACATATTTTGTTACCGTAATTGGTGAGAATTAAAGCGGTATATTAAAGTTCAAAAAACCGAAAATACAAATTGTATGCGAGAAACTGTAGCGGCATTCTCAGTCTAAACAAAAATGGTTACTCGACGCTTCACTCAACTGCCAACCAGCGATGACGACGACGATGAACCTCTTTCCAAGCCACACTCCACTTTACCAAACCTCGTCGACGATAACGCTTCCAACCGCCGCAAAAGGAAGGTGCTGAACCTTCAAGAGGAAGAGGATGAGGAAGAAGAAGAACAGGCAAACGTGAACGACAAAAAGATGAAGTTGAATGGTGATGATGGTGAGAAGGAGGAAGAGGAATCGTCCAGTGAAGAAGAGGAATCGCCATTGGAGGATGCTAAACCTGTTGGTGGACCGGTTAGGGTTTCCGGAAAAGGAAGAGGCATGAAGAGTCATTTTCAGTCATTTGAATTCGACGATAACCTATACTCACTTGTATATTATCTTTCTTTTTACTTTTATTTACTTCGTTCGTTGCTACTAGTTGAAGATTAGTAGAATAGAGTTAGAACAACGCATGAATTTCGTTTTGTTTTAATCAAAATTATCATGTAATTCGAATTTGTTGATTTAATGCTAAGTAGTGCATGTTAGCTTGTGATTATTAGGGTTTGGTTTGGGCATTGTTTGTGAGGATGATGATGGGGGCACTTTTTGTAAGTGAAGTGATTGTGTATTGTTTCTGCAGGAGGATCCTGTGCTTCTTGTGCCTGAGGGTAAAGACCAAAAACCGTATGTGGCAATTATTAAGGTTAGTTCCTTGCTCTGCAGCACCACCGACACCTTTGAGGAAAGTGTGTCTGTGTCGGAAACCGACACTGACACTTGACATTGTGATATGTTTAGTTTATTCATTTTTCATATTATTACTGGGGTTGACGTGTAGGTCTTGGTGTTGTGTTTATGGTGTCTATGCTTCATAGGTTCCTTGTTGAATAGTTATGCATGTTGTTTTGAAGATATGTTGGGTTTGGAAAATACTAAGTAATAACTATTAACTAGTCAGTTCTGCTAGAAAAGTACATGGAGTACAAGTGATATATTCCCTTTGTTGATGATTGATGCATTTTTTAATTCCACAGTTTTATGTGTGTAGTGTTTTTAGAGTTTAGTTTTGATATAATGCAAGTGTAAAGATTTTTTGAGTTTAGTTTTGATACTTTCCTTTTTTTTTTTTTTTTTTTTGATTTTTGAAGATGCTTTTTTTTCTTTCTGTCAGGACATTACACAATCCCTAGATGGCAGCTTGAAGATTACAGGGCAGTGGTTTTACCGGCCAGATGAAGCGGTCAAAAAGGGAGGTGGTAGCTGGCAAACTAGTGACACCAGAGAGCTGTTTTATAGTTTCCACCGTGATGAGGTTCCTGCGGAATCTGTTATGCATAGGTGTGTGGTGCATTTTGTTCCCATACACAAACAGCTTCCGAATCGTAAGGAACATCCTGGGTTTATTGTGCAGAAGGTTTATGACACAGTAGAAATGAAATTGTGGAAGCTTACAGATAAAGACTATGAGGACAATAAACAAGCAGAAATTGACGAGCTTGTTCAGAAAACTTTTCAATGTTTGGGTGAGCTACCTGACATCGAGACTGATGAAGCTCCTGCTGATCAGGAAGATCTGATTGGAAATAAAAGAATCTTAAAGAAAAAGAGTATTTCACCTCTTGATGTTTCAAGAGAGGACGGAACATCTCGAAGGAGTGTCCAACCTCTGAAAGTTGAAACACCAAGGACTTGTTTAGCTAATACCTCAGAGCATTATCGTATATTAGTGAAATTTAATGCATTGACAGGTGATACCTATCGTGACAATGGTTTGGTGAAGTTGCTTCAAGATGTTCAGAACTTGTTTCATACTGATGACATCAGAAAGAAAAAAGAGAAATGCAGTGACAGTTCTGATGCAATTAACAATGGAGGCACCAATAAAGCTTTAGAAATAGAAAATGAGTGTAAAGACAAAGTTCTGAAGGTACTTCTTTAAGTACCCAATTGTGGTTATGATCTATTGAGTGGGTTTATTTATATTCATAATCTTTTTATTTGTTTCCCTTTCTCTTGAGGACTATAATGAATTCAGCATTTACCCTTTTCACTCTACAGATTTCCAAGTCTTTTATCTGGCCAGATGCTGCTGTTCCAGCTGTAGTTGCTCTAGAGAATGCTTTACACGATACACTTTCATCAGATTCTCAAAAATACAGCCAAAAACTACGACAATTAGCATTTAATCTAAAGGTTGGGAGTTACTTTTAATATGGATTGTTAACCTTAAATGTTTATAAGCAATGTCCTTGAACCTAGGAGATACAAAATCACCTGTAACTGCTACTTTTTATTTTGGATAAGTCCCCTGTGGGACTTTCTTGTACTTCTAGTTGAATAGATATTTTATTATATTATTACTTATTAAAAATCAATGACTAGAAGATTAGATGTCTAATAAAACGGCGTCAATCTTATCTGGACTATGTTTGTTCATGTGACTAATGATGAGTTATTGATTAATTTTATATTTCTGTTGTATGGATTGCTTTCTTTTCTATTTCTGTTGTAATTAATATCATTTCATAACCTTATTTTTTACCAAGGCCAAATTTTGCAGGTTGATGGAATGCTTATAATTTTTTCGTAACCTTATTTTGCAGATCAATCCATTTCTGTTAACCCGTCTATTAAATGGAGAGCTAGAAGCTTCAAAAATATTAACTATGACACCTACTGAATTGAAGGTATTTAATGAGAGCTAGAAGCTTTTAATTTGATAGCTTCTTGTATGTATTTTGTTTGGTCAATACAATTGGTTTGACCTTTTATAATTTTCAACATATTTTATCTATTTATCACATTTCAAATGCTAGTAGAATAAAAAAATATATACTTTTGCCTGAATTTCATTGACAGCATTGAACCTATGATTATTGGACCAGTTAATATGTTTTGTGAAAAAAATTGTAGTATTATGTTAAAATGTTCCAACCAATTCTCATAGGTGGGTCTAAAAAACCTCTAGTTAGACTGGTTCATAGTGAAAGATCTAAAAACTCTCATGCTTTATAGAAATGGTGACCACCCCTGCATCGGTCCTAATGTTTTATTTTTCTTGTATTTTCATTGAAGCATCATACTTGGGTTAAATCAGCACTATAATTTGGTAGTATGTGATCAGTTGATGAGTGTAAACCTGTCATAAATGTTTGTTTTCTGTGATGTTTTGAAGGTGGACTGTACAAGTTAAACACATAGTTGGTACATCTTAAAATGACAAGTGTTGGATGAAATTTTCAGAACATACTTTTAGAAAACTGCTTGTCCTGTTGAAAGAGGATAAATTTCAGAATGTACTGTTAAATGTTGGATAAATTTCCAAGTTCTTACTAGAATATTTGAACTACAGGAGGGTTTGACTGCTGATGAAATATCCAAGAATGAACCTGACGAGCCACAACACATGCAGGTCACTTTTTGCTTCACTCTAACAATCTTGTGTTATCTATTAAGTTGTTTGATTACTACTTACTGTTAGCTTTTCCATCGGCAATCCAGATGACGGACACTCGCTGCAAACGTTGCACAGAGCAGAAGGTGGGCGTGAGGGATATTATCCGCGCAGGACACGCTGATCGATATATGGTTTGCACCTTAACGTTGTACTGATATTTAAATATTGAAATTCATCTCCTGCATTTTTATGACACTGGTTTGATCGCTACTCTGCTTGTTCAGCTGGAATGTATCGAATGTGGTTATTCCTGGTCTGCCTCTCGTGATGCGGTGTCCATGCTGACATTAGATACATCAGATTCAAAAAGATATGTAGGCACAGCCCCATGGGCCACTGCAAAATTTGAAAATGTCAAGAAGAAGCTGGCGACTCCACGTGAAACCGACAAGTCGGCCAATGACATCTTTATGCCGCCTGTATTGGAAGCACATAAATCATTTGGCAAGTCAAGGAAAGATGAAAACATGGAAGCTTCAAAACGTGGTGACTAGGATAAATCTTCTGTCTTTTTAGGATATAGAAGTTTTTGGTGTGATATGATATGATGATAGTAGTATCAAAATATTGTTGTCTTCTAATGGATGTTAACTTGACAAGATACTATACTTAACGTATAATGTTACTATTAGATATACTAACTTCCCTCAAAGTTTGTGTGAAATATGAAAAAAAATAAAAAATAAAAATTATTAAAAATAGATTATTGAGTCTTAGATTCCGTGAGTATGAGGCAATGACATAGTCGTTGGTTGATTTTGTGACCCATGCTGTCCCTCCATAATCCATTCAACATGCAAATGCAATATCTTCGTTTTAATTGTTGTCTTTGAGGTTGACGCTTTGACCCAAAAATCATTATTTTTCTCATCATTGCATTCACCGTAGGCAAATTTACATCTCACTCCTACTCTCTCCAATTATCAAAATAAGCCCTTCAATTTGACTTGGTCAAACCATCTCATGGACACCTAGTGGGAAGAAGATTAATTTTGAATAAATTTATTAAATTAATTTAAATAAATAAATTATGTAAAATTAAATTAATTTTGAGTAAATGGATTAAATTAATTTAAATAAATAAATTATGTAAAATTAAATTAATTTTGAATAAATTGATTAAATTAATTTTGAATAAATTGATTAAATTAATTTAAATAAATAAATTATGTAAAATTAAATTGATTTTGTAAAATAATTTTTGACTAAAATTAAATTAAATATAAAATAATTTATGTTTAAATTTACCAATGTAAAATTGAGTTGAACATTATATAAATCATACTTAATTTAAAAAATTACAAATTTTAACTTTAAATAGAATCAATTTTAATTTTATAACCAATTCTACTTTTGAAACAAATAAACCAAAATCATTTATGTCCACTTAAAACTATTTGTCTTTTTTTAAAATATAAACCAAACATGATGAGATAAACCCAATTTAAACACAAGGACAAACTTGTCAATAAAATAGACCTAAAGAAACATTATTTGAGATCTGATTCTTAACTCGACAAAACTGATTATGGTGTATAAATATCTTATTACCATAAATATTTAAAATCCAAATTAAATGTAGGATTCCGTTCCGAATAAGTTAATATATCATATTTGTCCAAAAAAAGTTATTATGTCATATCTGGCCTTCCCAAAACCATATAATAACATAATTATTTGTTTCCCCAAAACAACTTTCTTTTACTCTTAACACAAACAAGATAACTTGTCTTGTTGCTGTGGAGCCACTACCTAACTCAAATTCCACAATTACCCTTCTCATTCTCCCTAATTTATATCATCAAAGTTTGGTGTTTTTTGTCTTTTCACAAAGGGCTTTCTTTCTCGGGTTGCTCATTTACTTTGCTTAGATCGCTGGTCTCATGCTGACTAGTAGTCTAGTACTACTGAATATGACCCAAATTAAATAAAATATATATATATATATATATATATATATATATATATATATATATATATATATATATATATATATATATATATATATATATATATATAAAATTTAAAAAAAATAATAAGAAAAAGTAAATAAAGAAAACCAACATGATTATGATTATGATGGTGTTTGAAGAACATGGCATGACTATGTAGGGACATCATGTGCAACAAACATATTATGCAAAACTTGTTGTCTCTTCTTTCACTTGTTTGTTACAGTTCTCTCTCTCTTGCATTGGGCTTAGTTTACTGTTTCTAACATCACTTTCCGGAACCACTTATTGCATCTTCTATAGTGGTGATTGAACTGAACTTGCTTTTTTGTTTACACTCTTTTTTCTGGCTTATTTCGGATTGTGATTTGAGTTACTTAACTATACACATGTGCAAATACATGGCTCTTTTCTCAAATGGGTTGGTTTCTTAAGTTATTCTCCTGCAGTCTTTATGTTCAAGCTTGGAAATTTATGATTCTGCATTGAAGCTGTTTGTTGAAAGTTCTTCAAGATCTACACTCCAGTATGTGCTTTTCCTTTTTCTGCATTCTCCGTTGTTTTGGTTTCGTATCTAAATCATAGTACACTTTATTATAAACAACTTGTCGGTGGCACTTTACTCAAATCACATCTGGGTATTATACAGATCATGCAATATTCTCTGATGTATAATTTTTTAGGGTACTGGTGGGTCTCCCTTTACAATAATAGTTGCTTCAAAGGTTATAATTGCCCTTTCAAAATTAAATGTTTTAGGTGAAGTTAGATGATTGTTCTGCAATGCAGGTATCACTGCCTACTTGCAATTGCAATCAACAATTTCTTCTTTGATGCATGTAATCAATCACAATTGTCAGTGTGAAGTGTTGGTGCTACATTGTTTATTACTTCAGCCATTGTTCTGTATGGATTTTGTTGGAGAGTAAGCAAGGTTTTGCCACAAACTAATGTATGTGCATTTTTGTTGTTGTTTTCATGTAAAGGTGGTGCATGCCTTTGGATTCATCAATGGGGAAAGAGTTGGAGTTGGATCTCAATAGCAAATCTTCAGTAGGTTTGAGTCCTAATACTGTTCTTCCACCTCAGCAATATAGTTTGAATGTTAAGAAGAGATCTAAAAAAGGGAAATCCTCAGGGAAAGATGAAGTTTTTACCATGAAGGAGGACTTTGCAGAAATTAAATTTGCCCGTTTCCGAAGTTCTTCGTGTAAGAGTCGTCTCTCTAGAATACCTCATGGATTGGAAGGTGATAATGTAGAAGAAACAAGGAGGGTTTCTATGTATCAGAGTTCCAAGGAAGTAAGAGACATAAAGAAAACCGGGGGAAGAAAAAAGATAGAATTTTCAAGGAGGAGTGACATCTCTTTCTCAAGTAGCATTGTTGATTCTTTATGCGGTTCAGATGATGATGATTCCAAACACAGGCCTTCGGATATATCTCAGTATTCAAATTTCAGTTCCAGATCCTCAGCTTGCCAGGAGCCAGACAATTCAAACGGTTTTATTGAGATTCGCATGGATTCAAACTTTAAGAATAAAAAATCTAATGCAGTAGAAGGTAGAGGTTCCGTAAATTTAAAGTCCAGAAGCGATAAAGTTGCCGACACTGTAATGAATGGTAATTTTCTTCTTGAAAAGGACAGAGTTCACTCATTGCAGAAGTCACTCTCCGCCAAAGTGGAAGTCTCTAATTTGATATCTTCTTTGGAAAATGATTACTTATCAAATGTGCGATTCAACCCTGTCAAGAAAAGGATGAATAATTTCAAAAAGTCGAAATCTTTGAGAAGTCCACTGAGTCATATTGCAGAAACTAATGATGAGGTAAAATCAAATGAGACATCAGAGACTATAAGCAACAGGACTCATCAGAAATATTTGCTGAATGACTTGTCGAACACTGGAAAGCATTCTGATATCATTTCTGAGTTTATCAACAGAGAAATCAAGTATTCGGGCATAGCATCTTCGCCGGTTCACCTGCATGGTAATCTCAAGTTGGAAAGCAAACATGGAATGCCTTTCTTTGAGTTCAAGGTGAAGTGTCCTGAAGATGTTTTTGTGGCCAAGACATGGAGAATAGGTAAAGGTTTCAATTTTGTATATACCTTTCACTCCATCGATAATAATAGAAAGAAGAGCAATGCCACCGAGTTGGAGTCTCACGATTTTGACAAAGATTCCTCAATAGTCGCAAAGATGCTGGTTTCCAGTAATATATGTTCTGAAATGAAAGACAAAGTATCTGACAACTCTATGGTGACGGAATTTGTGATGTATGATCTTTCACACTCAAGACATAGTGTTTCGTCCGAAAAAAAGTCTTTATGTGAACAAAATGCGTTTAAAACTCGAAAAGCTTCCCGTGTTGGACCAAAAGAAGAACCTTTTGGGATGGATTTTGAAGAGAACATAGCAATCAAAAGCAAACTTCAAGACAAGCCCCTATCAGGCAAAGTTGAATCTGCAGATTCAAATTATTTTCCCTTGTTGCCTACTGAATCCTATTCAAACCTCGAAATTACTGCGATTGTCTTGGATATTCCATTTTCTAAGAGAGAAAGCTTGAAGTACAAGAGAGGTGATAGATTATGCGATAAAGAATATTCCAACATAAGCAATCTCTGTTCAGTAGTTGATCAGAGTAGAAAGAGTCTTGTTGACAGAAAATTCCATGAACAGTTGAAGGTGGTAATACCAACAGGCTACCATGGTTTGCCAAACACTGAATGCCGGGGTCCTTCATCATTACTTGATCGGTTGAGACATGGAGGTGGTTGTGACTGTGGCGGTTGGGACATGGCTTGTCCCCTCGTAATTTTAGGCAATCCTAGTCTTCAATTTGCCGAAGATCACTCACTTATAGAGGAATATCAACCACTGGAACTTTTTGTTCAGGTACAACTTGAATTTAACAAATGTTTCTTGAAGGGACTTGTTAGATGAAACACTATAGTATTGTTAATTTTGAGTTAATTAGGACACACATATGTCTTACTACACTTTTGCATCCCCTCTTCAAAATGGCTTCATATTTCTTATGGAGCTATTCATTACACTGAAGCTGATTAGTGCAATTCATAGTGGTAATATGAATTGAGTTGATTCAGCATGAACCGTACAATTCAGTCATTTGTGATTCATTGTATGACAGGAATTGTTGGCTTATCGACTCGTATTGAGCCCTGATATATTCAAATCATGAAATTAAGATGCAATAACTATGGTTTATATATTATGTGAAGGATTGACCAATGCATTAGTTTCATGAGACATGCATCTATATATTATTTGTTATTTATTTATTTATTTTTACCGATATACTTATCTGAATTTTGGTGCACAGGGAGCAAAAGAAAGTAGTCCTACTTTCAGCATGAAAATGGTTGAAGAGGGGAATTATGCTATTGATTTTCATGCAAAGTTATCCACATTACAAGCATTCTCCATTTGTGTTGCCATTTTGCATGGAACTTATCCATTCAGCAGTTCAATGAACCAGAAAAACCAGCAGCTAACTCAATGCAGTTCGTTGAAAATGCTTCTTGAGGAGGATGTAGAGTGTTTTTTCAAATCAATCACAACCGAGAAGAAGACTGCGTGCAAGACTCCAAACGGAGTTCCTAGATCCTATGTGCCGAACCCGCCTTTTTCTCCTATTGCACGCGTATAAAGTTTACTAGGATAGCATGTTAGTCATTATTAGTTAGAGGTTTCAAAAATATTCTTTGTAACAAGTTCTTGTAGACAGAAAACCAAAATTGTTCATATTGTAATGTGGGATAGAATCAAGAATGGGGAGATGAAGAGAGAAACAGAGCATAGGTCTTTTCTCTCTTCTTGTTTGTATCTATTGAAAATAAAATAATGTTCTGAAATATTATGGGGGAAATGAATTGGGAGTATCATTTTTAATATTACATTAGATAACATTTTATAAACCTTTTCAAGATATATACATCCAAGATGTAAGGAATATGCTGTTACTCTCAACCTATGAATCATGCTCCTTACTTTTGCTGTAATATCTTTTTCATACTATTATTTTATTTTCTCATTGTTTCTTAATTGCATTAATATTAAGACTGACCAGATATTAAGAGTGGCTAGTGTTAGATTTTGTGTTAGGGTGTAAAACATGAAAAAGAAGAAGATAAAAACGGTATAATAAAAGTCGTACAAAATAAATTCTAAAGCGTGTGTTTACACTAAACTTTAGGTTCGATTCGTCTCCATCAATTTATGCAAATTGAATGCAAAAGGATTAACCGGCGAATCTCCTTCAGAATGCACTAGAAAAATAAAAGAATGACTTTTAAATATAATTTTTTCCATTTAAAACAGTAATTTTTGTGTATATTTTATACCAATCAAGTATCTCTATTTATAGAAAAACTTGTACTGATTGGTGAGAAGAAACAATATTTCATTTGATTCTAACATGATCATTTGCGAACTATTGTATATCAATATCAACAAACTTTTTCATGAAAAGATGTTTTGTGTTAATATGGTGGTTGCATATTTTGATCACGCACCCAATCATTATATGGTCTCTGGTTCTATTCTAGACGGTTGCAATTTTTGACCATTTATTTTGTTAATTTAACCATTATTATTTATCAATTTAATATTTTAGAAATTTCTCCAACAATCTCCCACCATTTTCAAAATATATTTATATCCATTATTCAGGAAATTTCATGATTTCAGATAAAGGTATCTTACGATTTGAATCAATACGTAGTAAGTTAAGTTTTCGCTCATCCCCGAATAGGTTGGTAGACAAGTTTTGAACCAATTATTCATTAGAACAAGCGTGAATAACTCACACATGAAATCTCGATATCATTGATCGAATTATTAATGACACATTTAATAAGGCCTTGTGTCTCATATCCTTTTCATGAGAATTTAAGAGTCAAACCCTTGAACTCTATGAAGCGGCACCACTTCATTCTCATATAGGTAGACTATATAAGAAATACACCCATAATTATGCATTTCAACAAACACATGATATATGTCTATTAAGAGAAAAAAAACCCATCCTACCACACTTACTCTTATGGTCTAAATACTTTTACCCCTTAGGATGTATCTATCATTAAGTATTTCAATCACTCTACTAGTATACTTTCATATTGAACTCAAGACTTTCATATTGAACTCAAGACTTAATATTAATCAAGTGTGAGTTGAGTTTCCACTATTGATAATTAATTAGATACAGGTTTGTTCCGAATCTCTAATAATGTCTTTATTGTATTCAATTATATCCAAAGACATCATATCTTTGTGAATCCTTTCATCAAAGAATTGCAAGATTTTTTCAAATTTTAATAAATTTCGAATATTCAATTTTTCAACTAATCATGCATATGATTACATTATGTTCTAATCATGCATATGATTATATTATGTTTTATCATCAATTCATAACACTTTTGTCATATTAGTACAATTATCATATACAACATATGTTCTATATTCTGTTGAAAAAATTTTCAAAATATTAAATTGATAAATAATAATGATTAAATTAACAAAATAAATGCTTAAAAGTTGCAACGGTCTAAAATAGAACCAGAGAAGGTGCAACCACCATGTTTACACAATTTTTCATGAAAAAGTTTGTTGTTATTGTTGGAATCATAAAAAACAATAAATTAATCATGAAAAACATAAATCGAACCTAAAGATTGTTAGATCTTGTGTTGGAGTCGGCTGCAAAACACGAACAAAAGGAAGATGAAAAAAAGTTGCACAAAATGTTACACTAAACTTTAGGTTCGGTTCGCCCCACCCATTTATGCAAATGGAATGCAAAAGGGTTAACGGGCGAATCCCCTTCAGGATAATTTAAAAACCTTAACATGAATCATTGAGCATATAGATCAACAATATTTTACAGAATAAAGTTTCATTATTTATTCTTGTGCACTAGAAAAATACAAAAATGACTTAGATATAATTTTGGGCATTTGAAACAAGAAACTTTTGTGTATATTTTATACCTAACAAATATCTTTATTTATAGAAAAAATTGTACCATTCGCGAACCATTGTATATCAATAACAATAAATTTTTTCAGAAAAAGTTGTGTTAATCTGGTGGTTGTACATTTTGACCACGCACCCAGTAATTATAGGATCTCTGGTACTATTATAGACCGTTACAACTTTTGACTATTTATTTTGTTAATTTAACTATTATTATTTATCAATTTAATATTTTAGAAATTTTTTCAATAACTAGACAGACGCTCACGTTTGTCTGCTTTCTCTAATACCAACACTACGCGCATAAAATATAAATCGTATTATATTTTATTTAATTTTTTAATTTTATTTTAAATTAATTATAAAATAGTTAAAGATAATTATATAAAAAATAATAAACCAATATAATTACAGTTGTAGAAAAGTGTAATTAAAATTTAAAATAAAAACTAAAAAAAATTTGGAAGAAAAAAAAAACTACACTAAAATAAGATTTTTCCTATATATTGTTATAGAGTATAAATTGATTGAATTGACTTTAAAAAAACATTAAAAAATGAACAATTAATTTGGGTATGAATTGATTTTATACCGTTTACTACTCAACTCAATAAATTTGATTAATGCAGGTGAATAACTATTTTTATTTTTAAACAAATAAATATTTTTTAAATGACATTGTTTTTATATAATTTTAGATAGTTTTATTATTCGACGCAAATGATAGGTCCTGTTAAAGATGAATAAAATATTCACTAAAAATATCATTCACTTGATATCCTTTTCTAACAAACGGAAGTTTTACCTCATACCCCTACACTTCTACCTATACCCCTACATTAAAAAATTTTAGACCAAAATATCCTCGTATAAAAATTTATTATTTTTTAATTTTTTTATTTGTTTACCGAAAGACTTTTTGGAAGTCTTCCGGTTCACATTTTTTTCGTATGTTTACCGGAAGACTTTTTGGAAGTCTTCCGGTTCATATTTTTTACCGGAAGACTTTTTGGAAGTCTTCCGGTTCATATTTTTTTTTAATTTGTAATTAATATTTAAGATTTATTAACTTTATATAAAGATCAATTTAGTGAATTTTTGAATATTATACTTAAAATATAAAAATTCTATAAATAGAGAATTATTTTAAGAATATTTTCTATTTGCTATAATTATTAGAATACAATGAGATTAAAATCATTTATTTTAAATGATCATAATAGTAAAATTTTCTCAAATATCTTATTAATCTTAAACATTAATAAATAAAATAAATTTAAATATAGGATATAAGTTTACATTATTCAATATATTTAATCAAATGAAAACATATGTGATAAATAAATAATGTATTTTAACTTAAAATGATCACAATAAGTTAACTTGCAAAATAATATAAGTAATAAATTAATAATGTATTTTATTTAGAATAATCACAATAATAGAATACGCAAATAATGTGTTTTATTTATAGGACTGATATAGTTTTATTGATTATTTAATTTTAAATACTACTATGAATATAGTATTTAATCTATACTTTAGAACTCACATAATTATAAATATAAAAAATATTGTTTTATTACCCATATTTTTATTTAATTAAAAAAAATAAGAATATAAATTTATTATTTGTTTTTCATTTTCGTTTGATCTTTTTTTTATTTATAAATTTTTTGCATATTCTATACTGTGCTTACTTTAAATAAAATATATTATTTATTTTATTAAAAATATTAAATAAAGTGAAATAATTAAAAAGATCAAACAAAAATGAAAAACAAATAATAAATTTATATTCTTATTTTTTTTAATTAAATAAAAATATGGGTAATAAAACAATATTTTTTATATTTATAATTATGTGAGTTCTAAAGTATAGATTAAATACTATATTCATAGTAGTATTCAAAATTAAATAATCAATAAAACTATATCAGTCCTATAAATAAAACACATTATTTGCGTATTTTATTATTGTGATTATTTTAAATAAAATACATTATTAATTTATTACTTATATTATTTTGCAAGTTAACTTATGGTGATCATTTTAAGTTAAAATACATTATTTATTTATCACATATGTTTTCATTTGATTAAATATATTGAATAATGTAAACTTATATCTTATATTTAAATTTATTTTATTTATTAATGTTTAAGATTAATAAGATATTTGAGAAAATTCTACTATTATGATCATTTAAAATAAATCATTTTAATCCTAGTATTCTAATAAGTATAGTAAATAGAAAATATTTTGAAAATGATTCTCTATTTATAGAATTTTTATATTTTAAGTATAATATTCAAAAATTTACTAAATTGGTCTTTATATAAAATTAATAAATCTTAAATATTAATTACAAATTAAAAAAAAAAACATGAACTGGAAGACTTCCAAAAAGTCTTCCGTAAACAAACGAAAAAAATATGTACCGGAAGACTTCCAAAAAGTCTTCCGGTAAACATACTAAAAAAATGTGAACCGGAAGACTTCCAAAAAGTCTTCCGGTAAACAAATAAAAAAATATAAAAAAAATTAAAAAATAATAAATTTTTATACGAGGATATTTTGGTCCAAAATTTTTTAATGTAGGGGTATATGTATAAGTGTAGGGGTATGGGGTAAAATTTCCCTAACAAACTCGTAAGTTGCACCCGCTCCACTTAGCCCGAGATTAAGAACATTAACCCATTAGGATATTGGGTTGTAGCATATCGACTTAGGTCCCGTGAGATTATAATGGGCGATGTGATCAAGAATAGCAAAGGAAATTTATTCAAGAAATGAGACATTAGACCTCATAAAGATACTAAGGGTTAGTTTATTTTATCTTTAAAAAAATGAATTTTTTCTTTGTATTTTTCAAAATGGATTCTATAAAAATATATTTTAGAATATTATAAATTTTTTTAAATTGATTTTTTATAAGTTAAAAGACTAATTTTGATATACTATAATATAAATATACATTATTGAAGATCAAAATATAGTCAAAATCATAGTTTTTTCAAAAAGTTATATTTTTAAAATAATTTTTATGAAAAGCTATTTGAAATAGCTTCAAAATTAATTGATTTTTAAAAATTTTGATACCTAAAAAAAGTATCGATAAAATGATGAAATACATAAAATAATATTTTAAGAATAACTATTCAAACCAAATTTTCATTTGAAACTTTTATAAAAAGTTTCTTTGTAAAATATTTTTACACTAAAATATGTTACACTATAAAAAATGTCTTTACAAAATGACAAAACAAACGAGCCCGCCTTTAAAATTCATTTTACAACCTAGTGTGATTAACCAAGGATCGTTAGGTGACGTGAATAATGTGACAACACCAACCCTATAAAAGAAGGTTCTGAATATTAGAAATCCTAAAATCCACTTAAAAAAAGAAGGGAAAAACAACATAATCAAGATATACACTATCTAAAACCTAAACACATTATTCTTTGCCTTATTCATTCGTTGACTTGGACTTCATAGTGCTTGCACGTATCCCCCCTTCTTTTAGTTAAGAGGAGATCTTCGGAGGATAAACGCTGATGAAAACAATCATCTTATTAAGATTAAGCGGGAATCTTCGAAGGATAGACGTTGATAAAAACAATCTTCTTATTAAGGTTAAACCATTCACCAAAATATTTTGGTTTGGATTAGATTAGAGACCATATCATATTCATCAAACATTCTGATACAAGGGTAGTAACAATATTATTGGTGTTGGGACAAGCTTAATTGATTGTTGTTGTAATATGTCGAAAAGATTAGTCATGATATAAGGGTAGTAACAATATTATTGGTGTTGGGACAAGCTTAATTGATTGTTGTTGTTGTAATATGTCGAAAAGATTAGTCATGTGTGATGGTGAGTAGAAGCAATAAGCATGCGTGATGGTGAGGAGAAGCAATATGCGTTGAACACATAATTTTTTAAAGAATTTGAGATCAAGACTTCGGAAAAATCAAAGTACTTTATGAGAATTTAAGTTGCTTACTTTAAAAAAGGAGTCTTCATATCTCAACAAAAATACATTATTGATCTTCAACAAGAGATTGGCAAAATATCATACAAGCTTACAAATACATTATTGATCCAAGTGTAAAGTTGAAAAATGCAGCAAAAGATACTATAGTTGATAAGAAAGTGTATCAAAGATTGGTCTAAAAACTTATATATTTTTCACATACTAGACTTGATATTTCTTTTACTGATAACTTAGTCAATGAATTCATGCGGCGATTAATAAATATTCATTTACAAGTTGCGCTCTCAATGGTGCAATATTTGATAGGAACATGTAGTAGAGGAATTTTGTTTGAAAGAAATGAAAGTGTGGATACAAGTCAATTGTGGATACAAGTCAACTACAAATTATTGTACTTTCTTAAATGAAAATCTTATGACTTGGAAGAGTAAAAAATAAAGTATGGTAACTAAATCTAGTGCTAAAACAAATTTAAGAGAAATGACACAAATGATATGTGAACTTTTATAGTTAAAATTGATCTTAAAAGATTTGAAGATAAAATATGATGAACCAATGAAATTTGAGAGCAATTACACAAGAGATATATCCATAATTCAATGCAAAATGATATAACAAAATATATTGGAGTTGACATACACTTTATGAAAGAAAAATTTGATAGTAGCCTTATTTCTATAAGTCTCTTCTTAAGGCAATTTTGCAGATCCTCATACGAAAGAGTTGAATAGCAATAATTATGAAGAAAAGAATTGTTTTTAAGTTATAAATAATAGATATTCATTCATCAATTTAACGGGGATTGCTGTAAATAATTTATATTTTACTATTGTTAGGAGTAATTTATGTTTAAACATTTAATCAGACAAATTAGATTAGAGTACTCTATAAGAGATTAATACTTATATAATAGTATAATGATTGAGTTAACTTTAAATAAACATAAAAAAAATAAACAAATCTAGTTTCACGTATGAATTGATTTTAGATGATTTATTAAGCAACCCGATAAATTTTATTAATACAGATTGAATAATAAAATATTTTTATTTTAAATAAATAAATATCTTGTAAGATGACATTTAAGGTGAATTATATGATTCACTTGTAGACTATATTTATAGACCATCGATATATTTATTTAAGGGAGTGTTTGCTTCAAGTCTATAATTTACATTCCTTTGTATACGTGGTTAGAAAATAGTTATTTCCATGTTTGTTACAAGGTTGAGAAAAAATATTCTCAAGAAGTTTTTCTTCTTGGATCTCCCTATGATTAGGAGTTTGATTGATGTGTCTCGTATGTTTAGTTGATTGAGGACGGGCAAAAGACCAGATTTTGGCATGATATTTGAATAGAAAATGTTTCATTGCGTGTTTCTTTTGAGAGGTTTCTTTTTTAATCTCGAGACATAAAACTCAGGTGGCAGACTCTTTATGTTCTTGGGTAAGGGATGTTTGGGTCTAAAATTTCATGTGGATGCAGTCTTTTTGTGTTTGGGAGAAGGAGATCTTCATCGCTATGCTCGATCTTATCTTAGGTGTGGTGAGGCATGATCAAGTAGATGTTTGGGTGTGGAAGCCAAATACCTATAGGGGTTTTTCGATTAAGCCAACTTACAATATCCTTTAAGTTTTTATTGGGGTCATGGAAAATAAGTCAGGGAGGGTTTTGCATGGGCTTGTGAGGGTTTGGAAGAGTTAGACATATGCTAAAGTGGTTGTTTTCTCTTGACAAATGATCTAAAATAGGTTGTCGACTAGGCAAATCTCTCGAAACGTCAAATTTTCTCTGGTATTAATAATGTGAGGTGCGTCTTATGTGTGGGGCAGGGAGATTCGGTCGACCATCTCTTTGTATTGTGTGAGGTTGTTTCAACCATCTAGTATAGAGTCTTTAGGTGGGTGAGACGGTCAGGATCTTTACATCCGACATGGAAAAATACATCTTTAAACTTGATCTCAATTTTTCATTCAGTGATCTGAACTATTTGGAAAATGTGAAACAAATGAATTTTTAATCTAAAAAGCTTGTCGATTACTAATTGTATGTCCATGATTATCAATTTGACTTAGAAGTGGGTTCATGCTCATACTCCAGGGTTTGATGTTTCTCTGGTTGACTGAGAGCTAGATTCACTCAAGTGGCTAGTCATTTAGTGGTGTGCTGGATGGCCAGTTACCCTTCTTGAGTTTGTGTTTTGTGTAGGTGGTTGTATTTAGCGGTGTGCTGGATGGCCAATTACCCTTCTTGAGTTTGTGTTTTGGGTAGGTGGTTGTATTTTCCTTCCTCCAACTGGCTTCTCAGGAGTTCTAGTGTATCTGTTATCCTTGGTCTTGCCTGATTTGTTTTTCTTGAGCATACTCTTTATTTCTTTTATAACAGTATTTCGTTTCTGCTTGGCTATTCAACAAAGAGTGAAAAAGTATGTTTTTTTAATTTTATAATATAATAATTCATTTTTATTTTTTTCTTTGCTGATGATGTAAAAAATGCAGAAAATGAGAACAATTAAATGCAGGGAGGGAAATTTTGAAATAGAAAATGAAACAGAGACACCATCAAATCTGGTGTGGCAATAAGTATTGAAATAATATACACTTAATTAATCTAATGATCAAAATTAATCGTAATTTAATTGAACACTCACCAAATAAGTCACAATTTTCTTAAATGACATTATTTTATACACAGATTTTAACTTCTATTGACTCATTGAGCAACATCAGATCCACCAAATATTTTAGACGAACAACAAAATTATTCACAATCAAATAAACAAAGAATTGAGCTAATCTTACAAGACTTTCTAACAAACCCTAAGCACGTCTCAATTTTTTTTTCTTATCACACTCAAATGAGGGAAAATCGGAGATTACATAGAGACAGGACTTGTTGGGTTTACCGTTAAAGCTAGAGAATAGGTCTTAATAAGCTAGTTTTTAGGAGTTGATTTATTCCAGTTTGTTATATTCTGTTTTCCTTATTTTTCTCTATTTCAGTTACACTTAAATTGTAAGGCTTTATAAAAGCTGTAGCAGTCTTTTGAATAAACGATCAAGTATTCTAGCTTACGTTTCTGTTCTATTTCCTTTATCTGGCATCAGAGCTCGAAAGGGCCTGATAATAGTAATATACAAATTGAGTGTTTGAGAGGAAAAACACTGAGAGGAAGTAGGGAAAGTCTGCAATAGTGTTTGAGAGGAAAAACACAGAAGAAAGGAAAAATGGCAGCAGAAAGTTTCTCAACACCATGCGTTCCGAAGTTCGATGGTGACTATGATCACTGGAGCTTACTTATGGAAAATCTCCTCCGCTCCAAGGAGTACTGGAGCGTCATTGAACCAGGGCTCGAAGAGTTGAAGGGGACCGAAGGCATAAGCGCGAAGGCACTCGACGAAGCAAAACTCAAAGATCTCAAAGCAAAGAACTATCTTTTTCAGTCCATAGACAAGAGCATCTTGAAAACCATCACCCAGAAGGAAACAGCCAAACAGTTGTGGGATTCAATGAAAGTCAAGTATCAGGGAGGTGCTAGAGTGAAGCGTGCACAGCTACAACGGCTTCGCAGAACATTTGAAACCCTAGAAATGAAATTGGGAGAAGGTGTTTCTGAGTACTTCGCAAGAGTCATGTCTACTGCCAATGAAATGAGGAACTGTGGAGAAAACATGAATGATGTTAAAATTGTTGAAAAAATACTTCGAAGTCTTACGGACAACTTCAACTTTGTGGTATGCTCCATCAAAGAGTCCAAAGACATTGATGATATGACAGTAGATGAATTGCAAGCATCTCTGCTTGTACATGAACAAAAGGTGATTGAGAAAAGAAGTGAAGAACAAGTTCTACAGGTGGAGAACGAGCAAAGGAATGTACAAGGAAGAGGCAGAGGCATATATCAGAGAGGAAATGGCAACTCTAGAAGCGGTAACTTCAGAGGCGGCAACTTTAGAGGACGAGGAAGAGGTAGATCTTTCGTTAACAGGTCAGCCATTAATTGCTTTCGATGTGGAAAGCAAGGACATTATCAATTTGAATGCTCAAGTCTGGAAAAAGGAGTCAATTATACCGAGTTCGACGAGGAAGAAGAACTCCTCTTAATGGCACACACAGAAGTCAGTAAATCTGAAGGAAAAGGTATTTGGTTTCTCGACTCTGGGTGTTCAAACCATATGACAGGAGACAAAACTTGGTTTGTTGAGTTCGACGAAAGCTTCAAGCATTCTGTCAGATTGGGTAACAGCTCAAGGATGGCGGTTCAAGGAAAAGGCAGCGTCAGGTTTGAAGTACAAGGAATCACACAAACCGTGTCTGACGTCTATTATGTTCCAAATCTCAGCAACAACCTATTAAGCATAGGACAGCTACAGGAGAAACGCTTAGTGATCATAATTAAAGAGGGTACTTGCAGAATCTATCATCATCAAAGAGGTTTGATAGTAGACACTCCAATGACTATGAATCGTATGTTCGTGGTCTATGCAAAGATGAAACCACTGCCCGGCAGTTGTTTGAAGATGGAGGAAGAAGACTTGGAGAATCTATGGCACAAGAGATATGGGCATTTAAATAACAAGTCCATCCAAATAATGCAGCAAAAACAAATGGTAAAAGGGTTACCAAAGTTGAAAGAAGCAGCCAAGATTTGCAAGGTATGCAATGTGGGAAAGCAGCAGCGGGGGAAATTTCCGAAGAAAAGTGGCTGGAGGGCATCAGAAAAATTGGAGTTAATTCATGGAGATCTGTGTGGACCAATCACTCCAATCTCTCACAGTGGTAAGAGGTATTTGTTAGTGTTTGTAGACGATTTCTCTCGGAAAACTTGGATCTATTTTCTTGCAGAGAAAGCAGAATCCTTTGAGGCATTTAAAACCTTCAAAAGTTTTGTTGAAAAGGAAGCAAGGACTTCCATATGCGGACTAAGAACTGACAGGGGAGGAGAATTTACGTCAAATAAATTCAACCAGTTCTGCAAGGATCATGGCATAAGGCGACAATTGACAGCGGCATACACTCCACAGCAAAACGGAGTGGCAGAAAGAAGGAATCGAACCATCATGAACATGGTGCGCTGTTTGTTATCTGAGAAGGAGATGCCGAGATCCCTATGGCCAGATGCAGCGAGATGGACGGCTCACGTCTTGAATCGAAGTTTTACAAAGGCGGTAAAAGATATGGTACCGGAAGAAAGGTGGACAGGAATAAAACCAAAGGTGGACTACTTCAGAGTATTTGACTCCATTGCACATGTACATGTCCCTGAACAGAAAAGAGTCAAACTTGACGATCGAAGTCACAAATGCATCTTGCTTGGGGTCAGTGAGGAATCTAAAGCTTACCGGCTGTATGATCCGGTAACAAAAAGGATAATTATAAGTAGGGATGTCATATTCGAAGAAGGCGGTAAATGGGATTGGAACTTGAACGCAACAGACGTAAAGCAGAATGTTCTTGCATGGGGAGAAGATGAAGTTGTGACAGAAGAACCTGAAGCAGAAGATACTGATGAGGATGTTGAAGAAATTGAATACGACAGTGCAACGGAGTTTCCAGAAACTGAAGAGTCAGCACCTGAAGAACGAACAAGAAGAGAGAGAAGGAAGCCTAGTTGGATGAGTAATTATGAAAGCGGTGAAGGCTTATCTGAAGAAGAGGTACCAGAACAAAACTTAGCCTTGTATATCTCTCATGATGATCCAGTAAGTTTTGATGAAGCTGCGAAGGAAGAAAAATGGCAGGAGGCCATGAAGCTTGAAATTCAAGCTATAGAGAGAAACCAGACTTGGGAGCTTGTGTCACTGCCACATCAAGCAAAAAAAATTGGTGTTAAATGGGTATACAAAACAAAATTGAATGAAGAAGGTAAGGTGGACAAATGCAAAGCTAGACTAGTTGCCAAAGGGTATTCACAAACAGCAGGAGTAGACTACAATGAAGTGTATGCACCGGTGGCTCGTTGGGATACCATCAGAATTCTCCTGGCAGTAGCAGCTCAGCGTGGTTGGTGTGTCTACCAACTTGACGTTAAAAGTGCTTTTTTGTACGGAGAATTAAAGGAGGAGGTATACATCGATCAACCGGAAGGGTTTATCAAAAAGGGAGAGGAAGATAAGGTGTATCGGCTAAAGAAGGCGCTCTATGGCTTAAAGCAAGCCCCAAGAGCTTGGTTCAGCAGAATCGAGAGTCACTTTAAGAAGGAAGGGTTTCAGAAAAGCAACTATGATCACACCTTGTTCTTGAAGAAAAATGGAAACAAGCTATTGGCGGTAAGTCTTTACGTTGACGATTTAATATATACCGGAAATGATGAGCATATGTGCATAGAGTTCAAGTTGTCAATGCAGAAGGAGTTCGAGATGACAGACTTGGGCAAAATGAAGTTTTTTCTTGGAGTTGAAATCTATCAGCGTAATGATGGAATTCACTTGTGCCAAAAGAAGTATGCTAAGGAAGTCTTGCAAAGGTTCCATATGTGGAGTTGTAATGCTGTCAAGAATCCAATTGTTCCTGGTACTGTTCTGTCAAAGGAAGGCAGCAACGGTGTTGATGCAATATTGTACAAACAACTAGTAGGGTGCTTAATGTATCTAACGGTAACGCGTCCGGATTTAATGTTTGTGGTATGCTTAATCTCTCGTTATATGGCTGAACCTAAAGAAGAACACATGTCGATTGCAAAGCGAGTACTGAGGTACTTGAAAGGAACACTGGAACTGGGAATTTTTTACAAGAAAAGCACAAATGCGAATCTGCTGGGATACACAGACAGCGACTACGCACGAGATATGGACGATAGAAAAAGTACTTCGGGCTATGTATTTCTACTAAATGGAGCAGCAATCTGTTGGAGTTCAAGAAAACAAGGGATAGTGACTCTCTCATCTACAGAGGCTGAGTATGTAGCTGCCACTGCCTGCGCATGTCATTGCGTCTGGCTGAAAGGAATTTTGAAAGAGTTAAGCTTCAAAGACTGTAATTGCATTCACATAATGTGTGATAACAGTTCGGCAATTAAACTATCCAAGAATCCAGTGATGCATCGAAGGACAAAACACATTGATGTTAGATATCATTATCTACGCAATTTATCAAGTGAAGGAGCTGTGAAGTTAGCATTTTGTGGAACTGATGATCAAGTGGCAGACATCATGACTAAACCTATTAAGTTGGATCAGTTTGTGAAACTTAGAGGTTTGCTTGGTGTTCAACGACCTGAGGAGTAAACTGATGCTCGTTAAGCATGTGTCAGTTTAAGGGGAGGAATTTGTTGGGTTTACCGTTAAAGCTAGAGAATAGGTCTTAATAAGCTAGTTTTTAGGAGTTGATTTATTCCAGTTTGTTATATTCTGTTTTCCTTATTTTTCTCTATTTCAGTTACACTTAAATTGTAAGACTTTATAAAAGCTGTAGCAGTCTTTTGAATAAACGATCAAGTATTCTAGCTTACGTTTCTGTTCTATTTCCTTTAGGACTTGCAATGCAAATACATCATTGTCAACATAGGGAAGCATGATTTGTCCAATGGTTGATTGCTATGTATCTTTCCCCCACCTGGATTGTATATGTTCTTGATATACATACATCAAATATACAGTTTATGAACGTGTTTGCCGCCGCTGGCATTCTTGTTGTCGTGTTAAATTTATAAACCAGTGGGAAGTGGTGATTCCAGAGAAAATACACTTTTGAAAAATTCATATGAAGCAAAGAACAGTGATCCTTGAGACATGTACATAATCAACCTCGGTGTTAACCCCCTGAAGCCATACATAAAAGGCAAATCAAAAAACAATGTCATCATGCTAATTGTATCTGAATCAAACTCTCATTATTTATTGTGTGACTCTTGTTTCTGTTATCAGATATTTTCTTCTAATCTAAATCATAACGGCTAGAGTCAGAAAATAATACCTGTATAAGCCCTTCAAACCTTCCGTCTTGCTAATTTTGTAAAGGGCATGAAAAACGCTATCATATTGATTTCTTGATCCCGGAATCTGCAGTGCACTCACTTTCATCAGAAGCATAAAGTAAGAATAGAATCATATAAATCAACAAAAAATAATGTGTTATAATTATTTTTTTAAATATAATTTGGAAATAACTATCATTCAAACTAAAAAAAAACAGTTAAGGATAACAAGATAATAGATATCAAACATCATACATTTATAAGAAGTCTCAGAATGTTACTATTAATAGCTGGCTTCCGTGGTATTCACTAGCAGTAAGAAAATTATATAATTGAAAGATTTGTTAAACACAAACCTGTGTCTGTAATCTTGTCTTGATGACATCAAACGGAGTTGTGAATAAAGCAGCAGTAGATCCAGCTAATCCTCCACACACTAACTACAGAAATTGATACAATCGTCTGATTTTACATTCACTGCGGTGAGAGAGAAAATGGTAGTTTAAAAACAGCAAAAAAAAGCACTAACTCACAGTCTGAAATGTGTGGGATTGAATACTAGAAGATGGCATCACTTGCTTCAGGCTTTCATATGTGTAAAACTACATAGGAAAATGGAACACAGACAACAGTCACAAAACAAAACCTTGGTTTCTGAAGAACTTGGGAAAGAAATCACAAAGGAATATATGGAGTAATATACACGGTGGGGGCTTGGGTTGAAAACATTAACAATAGTAAATGTTAAGGGGGCTTCTACCACTCGTGTTTAGACATGAAAATTTTAAGGGTCAAATATGGAAAATAGTAAATCGCTGGCATGAGGGACATTAAGGCATACACTATCAATTCCTCATGCTAACCTTGATCATTGAATGTGGGATATTTCGGCACAATACAGCTTTCCAACCTGCATATAGCGAGGAAAGACCACCATTTCTGATAATTCCAATTAATGCATCCCTGCATAGCGGTATGTACATCAAGATGCATGGCAAAGTAAAATTAATACAACTAGGTCTTGCATGGTAAAACAAGAAAGTTGGAAACCATGAGCTTAAACATACATAATAAGGTTCTTCAACTTGATGTGAATATCTAAGACTACCAAATTTATATATAAAAAATTTACAAGAACTTCACAAAAAGTGAACACAAATTACAATAATGGAATACAGTTCATGACAGGCACATAAATCCGGACATGCTTAAAACAAGCAGTTTTATGTCATGACAGCTACAAAGATGATTCAAAGAACCACACATACCAGCAGTTACGATAATGAGACCCAATTTGCATCTGCTGCTTTATTCGCTCACTAGGAGTGAAGATGAAAGATGTAGCAATGCTTGCACAACCACCTCCCACACAATGGGCAAAAGAATAATACTCCTGCATGAAAATATGGCTGAAATCTCATTACACTGATAAGCATAAAAGTTATGGTAAGATCCAGACTAATCCTAGATATTAAAATCTAACGGTACCATGTTGACGGTGACATTTAACTTGCAGTTTCTCTCAGATAGATGATTCCACATAGAAATAAGTAAATCAGGAAGAAGACAAACACAAGACAGCAAGGATAACTGACATGGAGTGACTCCACTTACAAATCAAATACGGAGAAAGACAAGCTACCTTTGGCAGATAAGGAAGCAAAGCTGCTTTAACCGATTCATAAGTGAAAGTATAAACTGCAGAAATTGGAGCTGAACAGGCAATGTTTGTAGTAATTCCACGATATAGTCCAGGAAAACCTGAAATCAATCCACAAACTCGATGTAGAAGCAATCTAGTTGAATATTGAACTCAAAATGAAAAGTAATCTATATGAAACAAGATAAATAAGTTACACAAATATCTTGCAAGAATGCGATTTCACTTAAAAACCAAACCTCTATCAGAAACAATTGATTTGCCAATGTAAAAGATGGACCTCTGCTCTGCACGACATGATTGAATGACTGTCTTGATTGTGTCAACAGGATGCAGACAACAGCTGACACATACTCCAGCCATTGCCCCAGAAAAAGCATGTTCTTGCTTGGCTAGGGAATGGAAAGCCTGCTTATGATTTGCAGAGAAGATCTGAACCTCAGGTTCATCATCATTTATATCTGATAAATGTCTTCTTTGGATTTCCATTAATTCATTATCGTCAATCTTATATTGGCACTGCACAGAAGTACCGTTAGAGATAGCTAAAGAGCTGTTAATATGATAATCTGCATAGACACTAGAAGATAGGGTCTGACAAGCACCAACTTCCATCTGATTATCCGGCACAGCTTGAAGAAAATAGTCCGAACACAGTGGGTTAACTTCTTTTGTGATTGGAACTGCATCATCAGATAAAGATGAAGCTTCATGTATTAGTACATCAGGATTGCATACACCGCTTTCATTAGCCAACGAAGTGGTTCTCATGTCTATTGAAACGCAGTCCCTGGCAACCGAAGAATTAGTTTCCAGATTCCCCGGCTCAGTATCTTTACTCCCAAGTTCCTTTTCATTACAATATCCATTTGAACTTTTATCACGTGCCTGCAAAACACTCTGGAATAAAGAATGAATATAATCTCGCCTTCCATAAGAAGATTTAAGTATCAACATCTTCTGTGTTACCATAGGGAAATCCAATTTTTCATGCAAAATTGGTGAACCGAAGCATGTAGCGTCTGGATTAACAGAATAATAATCAGTTGTATTTGAAGTGACCACGCCATTTCTTTTCTCATTAATGCAACTGAGAATTTTATCTTTTGTGAATCCTTTGCCATCATCTCGGTTCAGATTTTCCTTCCAGAGTAAAACAGAAAGTGGCTGACTAGCGGAATCCCATAACTGACGAATTGCAGAAATGAGCTGAGGTGTTGTCAGAATCTCAGGGGACTTCAGTTGGGAATTTCTACAGGATTGCTTAGTCTCATTATCGGAAAGAGACGGCGAACAATCTACACGAGAAATATCAGCCTTTAAAGATATCCCTCCGTCTTGAATTCGCCAATACTTGACCGAATGCTGATCATTTTTCGGCGATTTAGCACATCCAGACATCTTCTCAAATATAGTTCGAAAATGTCTGGACAGAGTAATCCTGAAAATAAAACAGATTACATTTTCATTTTCAATTGCAAAATTGTACGGTGTTTCACTTTGTTCTACTACAAATCTATGAAAGTGAAAATAAAAATAATTATAATAAACAAATTATAAATCTAGCATATATATGATGATGAACACAAGGAATAAGAATACGGAGAATACTAACTAACCAGTGTTAAATCGTTCTCATTTGTGTGATATAGAAGAAACGAAGAGAATCGCGCTCCAATCGAATTTCGCCATTTCAAGAGAGCTAAGTGAATGCGGTTTTCTGCAGCAGCAAAAAAAATTGAATCATGCAATAAGAAAGAATAAAGAGGGAAAAGATGAAGATTATGAAATGGAACCTTGATGAAAGCGAGAGTTGAAGAGAAGCTCTGAAAATCATGGTGGATTGACGGTGACTCGATGAGGTGAAGAGGGTTTAACTGAATAAACCTACAGAATACAAAAGATGAAAAGGGGAAAAAAGAATTACACAAAAACTGTCTGAGCCCGGGTTCGAACCGGGGACCTCTAGTGTGTGAGACTAGCGTGATAACCGACTACACCACCCAGACATGTTGTGTTAACGTTGCTACGAATAATTATATATACTATTTCAAAAACTATAAACATTTACACATTTTTTTAAAAAAATATTTTCATCGGAATATTCAGACCTTATTATAAAAAAAAACATTTAAATCTTTTGAGATATGATGTTGAGTTTAATAAAATTTTATGTTTCATTCATTCTGGATATTTATTGAACTTAAAATTATTTTTTCAAGATGAAATTTTTTACTTTATATTAAAAAATATCCTTAAGGTATAAAGTTAATGTTTGATGAATTGTGGCATTTCTTTCTTTAGCTACGTATATAATATCAACAGAAAACATTGTTGAAAGGAATGTTATATTTAACATATATTCACGACCTGTTTTAATCTATTTTGTTTTTTATTTTTATTTTTAAAATATGTTTTATAAAATTGTTTAAAAAAATATATATTTTAAAAAAGAATAAAAATAACAAATTCTTTTGGTTATATAAATTTTCAAATCAATTTTAAAAATGAAAAAATAAAAATATTTATTTGTTAAACTAAATTCTATGATAGGACCGGTATTTATTGCCTCAAGTTTAATAGGATTTATTTCTTGCTATATCCTAAATAACTCGTCAAGTAAATTTCACTTGCGCATATGCATGTAATTATGAATACCACAACATGCAATAACTATAAGTCATTTCTAGAAAGTTTATAAGGAAACATCAACTTTAAAGTAGGAAATTTATTTTTTAAAACCCCAAAACAACACCCAGTTATCATCATTAAAGACAAGTGTCTATAACTAAATATCTCTTTTGAATTCATGGATTGTCTACCCTGGTTTTTATATCCTAATGCACGATACCTTTCACCTTTATACGGAGGAAGAAAACCCTTAGAACGTGGATATCCATAATCAATGAGATAAAACAAACCTTCATTAAGTAAAATGTATGTTTTTTGTTGATACTTGTTCCGGTCCTATATTTCTAATTCTTTCACTATGACATCTCTGTTGACTTTAACTTTGTTAGTAACGGGGCAATATAGCTTATAAGCACATGTACTACGGTAACCTATAAGCAACATGACTTTGCTTCTGTCATCCAATTTTCTTCTAGTAGCATCTGGTATATGTTTGTAACATACTGAACCAATCACCTTGAAATGGCTGACACTTTGCTTTCTTTCAGTCCACTTCTCTATAGGAACTACTTCATTTAACTTCTTGTTCGACATATATTGAGCACATATACTGAAGTAGCAATTGCTTCACCCCGCAATTGCTTAGGTAGATTCTTCTCCTTCAGCATGTTCCTTGTCATGTCAAACAAAGTTTTATTTCTCCTTTCAGCAAGATAATTATGTTGTGGAGTGTATGGAGCAGTCACCTCATGCTCAATACCATGTTCCTCACATAACTTCTTAAACTCTATTGAGTTGAACTCACCTCCACCATCAGTTTTAAGGATCTTCAACTTTTGTCCACTTTGATTTCTAGCATTCACTTTGAACTTCTTGAACACAGCAAACACCTCATGTTTAAACTTAATGAATATTACCCATATCATTCTTGTCAACTCATCCACAAATGACATAAAGTACTTGTTTCCTCCAAGTGAAGGTATCTTAAATGGCCTACATACATCAGAGTGCGCCACACCCAAAACATGAGTTGCTCTTGGAGGCATTTCTGATGAGAATGGAAATCTTGTTTGCTTGCTTCTCATGCACATATCACATGATTTATCTGGTGCCACTATTTTAGGAATTCCATGTACCAAATTCTTTGAACTCGAATGCCCTAAGCTTCTGTAGTTCATATGCCCTAATCTATTGTGCCACAACTCACTTTCCCCTTTAGCATTTCTTGCACTAAGACATTGAGTGTTTGCGGTTGCAATATTCATTTTGAATGTCCTGTTTCTTCCTAGTTCAGACGACATAATTAACTTCTGATTACAGTCATACAACTTCAAGAGATTATCTTTCATGATTGCTGAAAATCCTTTTCAATCAGCTGACCTACACTCACCAGATTGTTATTCATGCAAGGAACATACCATACATCCTTAATCAATACAATATTTCCATTGTTCAACTTAACTCTGACATTTCCCATTCCTTTAGCATTCAGAAACTCATCATCAGCACATCTGATCTCAGCCCTTTTACAAAATCAAAATCAACCAGCCATTGTTTGTTTCTGTTAGACGAAGGCAACTTATCTAGAGGGGGTGAATAGATCCCAAGTTTTAAAAAATAAAATTTGTTTTGCAAATTTTAATGGCTAGTAGAAGTGACCCAGATCGAATTGTCTAAACTGAACCACTATCAAAAAGCTCGGATATGCATATATGAAAACCAATCAAAGCAATAGGTCGGTCTATCAAGGTACTCAGGCCAGCCTATGAAGATCACAGGTCGACATGTGAAGGTTATGTGTTGCCCATGTGTCGGCCTAAGTGAGATGACCTATGGAAAGAGGCTACATGCTTTTATTTTGATCCATGGGAGCCAACCTGAAATTCCATGTGTCGACCTATACTGAATCTGAAATTTGTATAGGTCGACCTGTTTATGCATGTGTCAACCTGAAATGACTTGACCACCCAAAAATATGTTTTTTAATGCAATTTTGATGTAAGCTCCTTTTCAAACTCACTTAAATGCTTCCTAATACTAAGATGTTCATCTTGAATGAGAGGATATCGTCCAATATACATAACGTTACACTTTCCTAGTTTTAACATCACTCAAAATCCAAAAGATTCACATACTCCCCCTTTTTTATGATGGCAAAACATGAGACGATGCATTTTGTGACTTTGTTATTTTCAAGAAGACTCCCCCTGAATATGTGCATCCAACTTCAACTTGTGTATACTTCTCCCCCTTTAACAACACCAAAAAGAGAACAAGCAAACTATGAGAAGTATCATTAACCACATATAAATTTAAAATACTACACATAGGCAATTTTCAAAAAGAAGACTATCAACATGATAACACTCATATAGAATGATATACACATTGACTAAGAATGCCTAAACATAATTTCAAGCATATCAAGCAACAATGGAACACAATTGCTACACATAATTCCAAATAACATAACAAGAACATGAACAATGAAGGATATAATGCAATCACAAACTCTTGAGTTGCTACAAAAGCAACTCGATTACATGACATATGCTTTTGGCGCTCCCGAAATGCTGCACACACATGTGCTCTAGCAAGCATATACACGAAGTTATCACGACTCAAACCAAAACAGAGATGTTATCATTACAATGAAAATAACACCAATTCATTTAATATTATAACATGTTCAACCAAGGTTCATGCAAGAATACATAACAAGCCAAATGCACCAAGAGTATATTTCAAGCATATAGAAGGAATAACACAATATCACTATAAATATATAACTGACACAAATCAATAGAGATTTTTTGAAGTGAATATTGATGAACTACTTCATACATCAAGAATATTAGTCATTTTTTAACACTAGCAACAAGTAAAATTTAGAGACTTACTAAGCAAGAGAAAGAAAAGGAACAATATTACCTCTCACGTATATTGATGGACAATGGACTCTCATATGATGAAAATTCCAATGAAAGTTAAAGCAAAAATATATAAAGTGCATGCAACGAATCATATGGTATAAAAGATTAGAGATATCGAGTATCCTCAATTCCCTTCGTATGTTAAAAAATGATTCGATCGAAAGTGGTTTTGTGAAAATATCGGCAAGTTGATGTTTTCTATCAACATGCTCAAATACGATATCACCTTTTTCAACATGGTCACATAGGAAATAATGATGAATCTCAATATGCTTAGTACGAGAATGTAGCACCGAATTCTTAGTTAGATTGATAGTGTTATTGTTATTGCACCTAATGGGAATATGTTGTAAGTTTATATCAAAATCAAGTAATTGTTGCTTATGCCACACGATTTAGGCATAACAACTATCGGCAACAACATATTCCGCGTCGGCGGTTGATAAAGCAACAAAAACTTGTTTCTTGCTATGCCAACTCATTAAAGCATTTGAAAACATGTGACAAGTTCCACTAGTGCTCTTCCTATCCAATTTGCAACTGGAAAAATCAGAGTCGGTGTATCCAACCAAGTTACAATCGCTTCCCCTGGAATACCAAAACCCATATTGAGAGGTACCATGAAGATACCTAAGAATGTGTTTTACAGCTTTTAAGTGAGATTCTTTAAGCGCCGATTGATAAAGGGCGCACATGCACATACTAAACATGATATCTAGCCTAGATGCGGTAAAATATAGAAGAGAGTCGATCATACCTCTATATTTCTTCACATATACATCCTTACCATTTATATCCTTTTCCAAATTACCATTTGTAGCCATAGGTGTACCGATACAAAGCAATTCTTTGTATTATTTGCTTTGACACACCGATGTACCCTCTTTAAGTTGTTTTATTTGAAGCCCAATGAAATAATTCAAATCCCCCCTAAGGCTCATCTCAAACTCTCCTTGCATAAGCATAGAAAACTCTTCTACAAGTTGCATATTAGTTGATCCAAAGATAATATCATCGACTTAAACTTGAATTAGAAAGGTGTGCTTCCCTTGATGCTTAATGGATAATGTAGTATCCACTTTTCCCTTAAGTATCCTTGATCAGTTAAAATTTTACTTAATCGCTCATACCAAGCCATATGGGCTTATTTGAGACCATATAAAACTCTTTGAGCTTGCTTACATAATTTGGATACTCGTGACTTTCAAAACTGGGGGGTTGAGCTGCATACACTTCTTCATTAATAAAACCATTTAGAAATGCACTCTTTACGTCCCTTTGAAATAACTTGAAATTTTTAGCGCAAACACAGACTAGTAGAAGACGTAAAGCCTCAAGGTGATCCACCGGAGCATAAGTGTCCTTATAATCGATGCCTTCCTCATGGTTATAGCCTTACGCCACTAGCCGGACTTTATTATGGGTTATCACCCCGTTTTCGTCAAGCTTGTTCCTAAAAACCCATCGGGTGCCAATTACTTGATGATCTTTAGGACGAGGGACAAGATCCTAAATGTCATTTCTTTTAAATTGATTTAGTTCATATTGCATGGCCATAAGCCAATGCTCATCAAGCAATGCATCTTTAGAATTTTTAGGCTCTACTTGAGAGACGGAAGAAAAATGATAACAAAAATTACTTATCATAGAGCGTGTTGTTACGCCTTTTGTGATATCGCCAAGTATGTTGTCAATAGGGTGATACTTTAATGTCTTACAATTCAAAGGTAGATCTTCCACTGCAACTAGACTTTTGAATTTCTCCTCTTCATGACCGTCATCTTTTTTCTTCTCATCATCTACCGCTTTAGGTTGATCAACTCCTTGTTTGGTTCCATTGATAATTTCTTGATAAGACACGCCTACATAAAAAAAATAACACATTTCCCAACATCTTTTGGGTAGGACTCATCAAACGTAACATGTACAAAATCCTCAACTGTAAGCAATCTCTTGTTATAAACCCTATACACCTTACTACATTGTTAATATCAGAGGAAGATACCCTCGTCGGCTTTTGCATCAAATTTACCAAGATTATCCCTACCATTATTCAAAATATAACATTTACATCCAAAGACATGTAAGTGAGAAACATTAGGTTTTCTACCTCTAAGTAGTTCGTAGGAGGTCTTATATAGAATAAGATGTATGAGTACCCTATTCATGACATAGCAAGTCGTGTTAATGGCATCCGCCCAGAAATACTTAGGCAAATTACTTTCAGTAAGTATAGTCCTTACTAACTCCTTAAGAATTCTATTTTTACGTTCCACAATGCCATTTTGTTGTGGAGTTCTAGGAGTGGAAAAATTATGCTAAATTCCATGTTTGACACAAAACGTTTCAAAGAGGTGATTTTGAAATTCTCCTCCATGATCACTTTGAATGTAAATGATTTTTAAATTCATTTTATTTTGGAATAATCTAGAAAATTGCTTAAAAGTCGGGTAGGTCTCATCTTTACTAGACAGGAACAAGATCCAACAAAATCTAGAGTAATCATTTACAATAATAAAGCCATAATAATTTTCCCCTATGCTTTTGGTTCCAGAGGGGCAAAAAATGTCCATATGGAGAAGCCCAAGAGGTCTCGAGGTAGAAACAAAATTTTTTGATTTAAAAGAGATTCTCGTTTGCTTCTCCATTTGACAAGATTCACATAGATGGTCTTTAGTGAACTTTATTTTAGGTAGACTAATTACTAAATATTTTGAGAATACTTTGTTCAATAGGTCAAAGTTAAGATGAGCTAGGTGTCTATGCCACAACCAAATTTTTTCACTCATGGTGGCTAGACACTTAGTTCCAACCAAGGAAACTTCATCTAAGTTTAGCATATATGCATTATTGAACCTCAAGCCATTAAACACACATTCCTTCTTTTCATCATGCAGAAACAAGCAACAGGTTTTTGTGAAGGTAACTTTAAAACCCTTATCACAATGTTGGCTTATGCTTATAAGATTGTAATATCCCATATTTCCTTAAATACTTAATTGGATGCCAATTGAGATCAATTAAGTTCCTATGTACTCTATCTTTTGTCAGTATGAACAATTAGAGCTCCTAAGTACTCTAAATATTGTCAGTTGGGACCAATCGAGTAATGGACTCTGAAGAGATGAATTATTAATGGAAGCGACAAACCAATATTAATAAGCACGAGAGAAGACATTTTGGGTAACATTAATAATTGGTCAATAGGTATCAGATGACAAATACCAATTGGGGTATTTTATATCATTATATATATATATATATGTGTGTGTGTGTGTGTGTGTGTGTGTGTGTGTATGTGTGTGTGTGTGTGTGTGTGTGTGTGTGCGCGCGCGCGCGTGTGTGTGTGTGTGTGTGGTGGAGAGAAAGAAAAATATAGAAAGATATGGAGGAGAAGAGAAGAAGAGGGGAAGAGAGGAAGAGAAAAATACAAAATGTGTGTGTGTGTGTGTGTCTGTGTGGTGGAGAGAAAGAAAAAGATAGACAGAAGAAAAGATAGAGAGGAAAAGAGAAGAAGAGGGGAAGAGAAAAAGAAGAATATGTGTGTATGTGTGTGTGGGCGCGCGCGCGCGTGTGTGTTTGGTGGAGATAAAGAAAAAGATAGAAAGAAGAAAATATAGAGAAGAGAAGAAGAGGGGAAAAGAGGAAGAGAGGAAGAGAAAAAGGCGAAGAGCAAAACTCATGTACTCATCATCATCATCATCAACCCCAACTAAATTTATTCATCACATGTATCTCAAAGGTGAGTTCCATAGTTAGTATAGCTTTTTGGGGAGAAATTTAGGAGTTTGGCGGAATTAGGTTTTGTGTGATAATATGTCATATGTGATGATTTTGTATTCTATATTATTTTTGTGATGAATCGCATGTCTTATTATGCTAATCCATGTCAAATTGGGTGTTTAGATGCTATATGATCATGTGAGTTGAGAGTTTTAGCCATTTTTACCTTCCGTTTTGCATTCTGCAGATTTTGAGTTTTGCTTGCATCATTGAGCGAGCTTTGGTGAGCTCGAGGCGAGATTATTTTTGTCAACCTCGTCGGTCCAAGTTTGACGAAAAGGAAGCGAGCTCCCTCGCTGATTACTCATTGGACGACCATGATGAAATTTTGGTTCTGTCTGGGCCTCACCTGGGGTTCGTCGGGTGAACCAAAAGTGAGTCAGCCTCGATGGTTGCTCGCCTGGCGACCATGACAACATGCAAAATTTGTGTTTCTTGTTTATTCCATAACCTGAGAACCGTAATTCAGATTAAGGCACGATTGGAAGTGTTGGGAAGCTATTCCAATTCTTTACACGATAAAGAGTTGAAATATAGGAATATGTCATTGATTTATAGAATAGAAATGAATTGAAGTGAATATGGAATAATATGTGAACGGGTGAAGATGAACACCTAGTATTTTTTATGAACACCATGAGAATTTGTTTGATATTTGGTAAGGAACATTTGTTCCAAAAGTCCTATTTGTTGAGGAGATTGGCTCCAAAAGTTATATTTATTGTGATACCACTGACCAACCAAGAATTCTTGGTGGAAAACAGTAATGTGTATGTTTACAAATTATATGTTAATGTGTGCTATATATTTTTGTTTTGATCATGTGGTGCATTTTATAATCTATGCTTGAATTATTGTTGTATCTTGTAATTGTATTGGTTGTGTAATAACATGATTAAAACACTATGAAGATGAGTGAGGAAACCTAGGACATAAATAGGTAAATGAACTAGTAAGATAATAGGATATGGAAATTGGCTTAGATGGCGATACTTGGACGTAAGGGTGCCTTGTTGTGTGCCGCAGATAAGTAATTTCTAGAATTATACTATAGTTGTCACATCGCTGCGAAGAGGGGCCGGCAAGGACAGAAGAGTCGCCACCATTTGTTATCCCAAAGAGAGGGAAAGGAAACGATCAGAGAAAACCTAAAAAAAGGGGAAAAGACAGGTCATCGCAACCATATCTCGGGTTTGGGAGTCGGTTACGCAAGGGGAAGGTATGAGCACCCCTCACGTCCGTTGTACTCGACGGGATCCACGCTTGTTATCTATCCAAAAGGGTGTTAATCTATCTAAGCTACAGGCTACAGGGACAAAAGAAAAGGAAAGGGAATCGATAGAGCATTTCCGATCTATGCCTACGTACTCCCTCGTGCAATGGGAAAGTCAGAGTCAACGTAGTTCGAAAAACTACGGGTGAAGGTGGGGAAGGTTGCTCGCCAAGACATCGCCATCTTGTGCCTACATATCCTCGCCTGGTCCGAGAAATCAGAGCAAACGTAGTTCGGGCTAACACGACCACAAGTTGGTTCAAGTGTTTTAACCGAGTAGGGTTAAACCTTCGTTCTAGCAGTTAGGTGTATTGCTGCTCGACCATTGGAGACTTAGGCGTTACCTATTTGTGGTAGAACCAAGAGTTAACAACACTCTTTTATGAAAATGGTTTTCAGTTAATCCCGAAGGATAAAAAAGTTTGATTGAGTCTTTTATGAAGAAGAAGTGAATTGAATTGTGTTTGTAATTCATGTTTCACTAAAGATTATGACTTAGGAGCGAATGCGTCGCATATCGCCCAAAGGGCAATACGCTAAACACTCTAGACAATTGAAAGGAGGCTCCCCAATCATCATTTCCCAAATGCTTAAGGCTCGTAGCGTACAAAACTCATTATCCTTTATTACATGTTTTGAAGAAGTTTGAAGATGAGAAGAGAGAAGACACAACTAAGGGGAAACTAACTCAACCCTAATGGTATCATTCAATGTGCTCCTATGATTGAGATTAAGAGGGGAAGCTTATCCTAATGTTAGCATGCTTGGATTGAACACTTAATGTCTCTCCTACTCCCGAGGGACTAGGAATCCTAAGGGATCATGGCAAAGAAAACCAAGTAAACACAAGATAAATCAATCACAAATGAGATGAAAGAAAGAGATGTAAACATGAAATGCAACACAAAGAAAAGAGGGAGGAAAAAAGTGTGGGGCAGTAACCACCACAAGCACATCTCAACCTCTTAAATGCAAACAAAAGATGCAAAACAAAAGAAGAATGCAAACAAAAGCACTCAAACAAAACCAAGCAAAAGTGAGATGCAATGGGAGAAGTCACAACTCCTACAACCATTCTAGCATCAATCACTAAACCAAAAGGCAAACAAATAAAAAAGAGAGTAAGGCATGATTAAGATGAGGATGGGAGAAAAGGCTTGGGCAGCAAGCAATAAAGAAATAAATCTCCACCATAAGCATCAAAATGATCATGCAAACAAGAAAGCACAAAATAATTCTCAAAGTGGCATCTCATCCAAGTTAAACTCAAAGTGCAAACAAAAAGCACCAAATCAACTTGAATGAGTTCTAAAGTCCCATGGACAGAAGTGAGAACAAGGGAAGAAGATGCACAAATGAAATAAGAATAAGAAGCAAGACAAGTTGCAAGATAGGGCATGGGTAAGAACCTAAGTTCAAACCACTTTCAACATTCAAATACAAATGGAAAGCCCTAATTAGAAGTAACTTGCAACACAAACCATCCAAATGTAGGACCTACAAATTTTCAACCAGCAACTTCAACATGTTAAGAATGTGAATCAAGAGGTGTTGGAAGCATATGGGATCCACAAGGGTCATTTCCCAAAAGAACTAGGTCAACTAGTTTATATGAACCTCCATTAGGGTGACTTGACTTGCAAGGTTTACCACAAATAGGAAAATGGTTCAATAAATTCCAAATAAAATACACAAAGCTCACAAAGAAGTTGGCAACCAGAGGCCAAAGCATCAAAGCCAAAATCCAATCAAAGCATCACCAAAGGAATTGATCCACTAGGGTGCTCCACTTTGAAAGAGATTCATCTAGGATCAAACAAAAGCAAATGAAAGTCAAACAAAAATAAGTCAAACCTTGACAAAAACCAGCCTCAAAGGCACCTCAACTCATCATAAAAATGAGGAGGAAGCCTCACTCATTGGTGGTTTCAATTGGTCAACAAACAAGCAAGAATGAAATGGAAACAAACACAAAAACACTTCCAATTGTAAAATCCCAAATTAAGTGCAAAATAAAAGAAAAATGGAATTAAAAATTAAATAACACCCTAAGGTGTTGAAAAATATTTTTTTATGGGATTTTATGACATTTGGAAGTATTTTTAAAAAATCAAAAAGCAAAACAGAAATAAAATAAAGAAAATAAAAACAATTAAAATGCAAACAGGTGCAAAAAGCAAGGAATCACGTTCAAATGCATTGGGGTTAAAGGAAAGGGGGTGCCAAAAGCAACTGAAGCCCAATCCATTCAGTAAAATCAAAGCGTTGTGTTTCACTAATTGACGTGGAAGTCAATCTCCACGTGTGCAAGGTCAAGGCAATCTGAGCCACACACCTCACACAGTCAAAGAGTCCAACCTACACACGTCAGATCTGAGGTCAAAAGACCAGACGCCGAAGCCCTAGCTTCGGTCGTCTTCTTCGGTGGACTGGCCGGAGATCAGATCACCAAAACTTCACTAAACCTGGAAAAATGTATATCAAAATGAAGTTAAGCTCACGTACATCTCAAATCCAAGATCCATTGGTTTTAAACATGCGTAAATAAAGAGATTCGAACGGATCAAAGTTGAGATGTACATCTGAGAATCTCATCAAACAAGACAATTAAGCACTCAAACATGGCCTACACGAGGTAGGGCTTCAGATGCAGCCAATATGGACCTAGATCATGCTCTAGAATGAGAGAAAAGTGAAGGAGAAAGTTACTTAACGGAGACACTCCGTTGGTGCTTCAATTGCTTGCTAGCTTGCTTGAGAATGTCCAGATCCACTCTAATTTGCTCAAGGAAGAAGAATTACACCTCAATTGAAGTTGAAATGCAATGGAATTGAAAACACGATTTGAGATTTTTCTTGGGAGCTTGAAAAGGGAAGTTGCTTCTTCTGGCTCCAAAATGCACTTCTGAGCTCTTAAAATGAAATGTGAACTTATATATGTTGGATTTGGAATGGAAATGGAGGCCCATGAAGCCTGGTTGTGACGAGTTTAGAAAAATGCCCAATATGTGATTCTTTCATGCACACGTGAAAACTGATGCTTACACACATGAAAACCATTTGAACATGCAGCTGGAGAGTTGAATTTTGCAATGTGATTGGATTGGGCTTTGTATCTAGTCCAATTTGGAAGTTTGAATGAGAAACTTCCTTGTGAAGTAAGTTGCAATTCCACGTATTTTTGCTAGCATGGACCAAAGTGAGTTTGTGCATTTTACTCATGAGTGCATTATGAACAAAATTGAGTTAAAACAAAACATGTAAATGGCCTATAACCAATTCAATTAAAATCATCTTTAAAAGTCCATTTTCACTTGAAATTTTTCACCCAATGTCCATGACCAAGCATAATTCACACTAAAATTGAGTTCTAGAGTGTAAATGAGGTCATTTAGAACAACTTTCATGTTGGTTGAAGTTTCATTTGAAGTACTTAAGCGCATGAAGATGACCCATAATCAAAATGGCCTATAATCAAAGTTTCCCAAAATACCCCTGCCTTGCAAGATCCATAACTTGAGTTCCACAAATGATATTAAGGACTTCTAGGACTTTTTGGAAAGCTAATATCATGAGGAATAACTTTCATGTTCATTTCAAGTTGAGGAGAAACTTGATTCTAGGTCAAAAGTGTCTTGGAAGTGAGTTGACTTTTGTTGACTGAAAATTATGTTCATTTGAGACCTATAACTTGATGGCATCATAAATTAAGCTCCACAAACCCAATGGATGAGTTCTAGTACTCAAAAGAAATCTTAGAACATGCCCTACAAGTATCATGTTTACATGAAAATGAGATTGAACTTGTATCATGAGGTAAATTGTCCTTGAAGTTGGACACTAAAGAAGGGGATTTTACACTGAAACCCTAATTTAGTAACTCCTTAGACTCTTGATTTTCCTTGATTTGAACTTGATATGACATCCTAGATGTATCAAAATGACTTCCCATGACTCCAATGACTTAGAACCAAATCTCACACTCCTTCAAGTCCATAGTTGATGTTGAACTAAGCAGATGAAACCCTAGGTGCACACCTTTTGACTGCGCCCTCTTGAAAGTGAAATGAATGCCTAGACAAGCTCCACAATGAATTCAAAAGCACTCAATGAGCTGCTCAAACGCCTCTTGTTAATAACCATGAACTTGTGGACCCCTGATGATCCTCAATTGCCCTCCAAGATAGGAGGTAAGCAACACTTGTCAATCTTCTCTCTCAGAGAGCTTTGACCACTTCTTGATGATTGTAAGCATTAGATAACTTGAATAAGAACTCTTGGTTGAGCTTGATACCCTTGATAACCTTCTGATAACCAGCAGGCATTCGCTAAATAAAAGAAAGCATCAAACCCGAAGGCCGGATCAACACGCAGTTGATAAACTTTTGCTAACCAGCAGGCATTTGCTAAATAAAAGCGAGCGTCGAAACCGAAGGCCGGATCAACACGTAGTTGATAAACTTCTGCTAACCAGCAGAAATTCTCTAAATAAAAGTGAGCATCGAACCCGAAGGCCGGATCAACACGCAGTTGATAAACTTCTGCTAACCAGCAGGCACTCGCTAAATAAAAGTGAGCATCGAACCCGAAGGCCGGATTGATACACAGTTGATAAACTTCTGCTAACCAGCAGGCATCCGCTAAATAAAAGAGAGCATCGAACCCGAAGGCCGGATCAACACGCAGTTGATAAACTTCTAACGACAATTCACAAGAACTCCGCTGGGGAGAAAAAGAAACTTAACCAAGCAACTCTGTTGGGAAACACCTGATAAGATGAAACACATTCGTCAAATATTTCGCCATGGTCCGGATACCATACGGGCAAAGCAAATCACATTACAAGCTGCCAGGGTCTGGATACGATGTAGGCAAAGGACGTCATCATAAATTGCCATGGTCTGAACACCACACGGGCAAAAGTAAATCAACCATCTGTTGGAGATACTCCTGAAAACAAAGAGGTAACAACCTGGCTAATGTTTCACATGCATATGTTTGAATATGGCGTAATGCTCCATATGAAATGGAAATGCTACGCATTTTTGAGATTGATATGCACAATGCATATGCACCGGAACCAAGTCAGGAAAATAAATGCTAAAGGGACAAAGCCAACTCCTCCAGGGAGATGGAACATGCCAATTACAATTGGACTTATGCTAAAGGTACTAATGCTCTGACGAGAACAAAAATCCACTCCACTAGAGATCAACTCAAACTCTGCTGAGGAAAGTGCCCTGAATGGCCTTCCAGAATACAACTCTTCTGGGGAACAGACAACCTGATTGGGGAAAGACAACCAAACATTGGAGATAAGTCTAACCTACTGGGGAATTCAACGACTCTGTAGGGGATAACAATCAACCACTAAGATTAACTTCGCTTTACCCAGGAAATCAGCCCTGAATGGCCTCCTAGAACACCAAAGTCCTTCTAGGGTACAAAATACACATCTGGGAGTAACACCGCTCTGCTGAAGATCAAAAATCCGACTTACCGGGGATTACTCAGTTGGGGAATCAACTTCTGTTGTAGATTACATCCAGCTTCTAGGGATTACTCAATGGGGATAACCGAATAAGATTTACTGGGAAATCGATCCCAAACTCTTTCTGTTAAGGATAGAGAGTGGCAATTTCCGAATCAAACCTGATCTGCGGGGGAGAATAACCACTCTTCTTACTTCTCTGGGGATTAGGAGTCAATGGGAAAATATTCCAAAACTCGCTTTGACTCTACCGGGGAATCAACCTCTGCTTAGAGAATGAATCACCACTTTAAACCCTGAGGGGATACCAAGTCATATGCCTAGACTCTGCAGGGAAACAAAATCCTGAACTTGCTCCGCTGCTAGGAAACAGTTCAAAACCTGCCTGGTGGAGAGAAATCTAATCTCAACTCGCTGAGGAGTAAGTGCATATCTACACTCTGCTGGGGGAGAAGTGTACACCCTCTACCTGCACATCCTTTTCTGGTAGAAACAAGCCTCTGCTGGAGAGACAAATGAGTCTCAACTACACGCCTATTTTCTGTGGGAATGGTGATCCTACCGGGGATACACCTCTGGAAATTTTCCCCAAGGGTAACGACCCTGCAAATGAACAAACAAGATATCCTGCACAAAGGGAACTATCTCGGTCATCATCCGCGACATTGTTCAAATAAATCAAAGTTTTAATGATTATCGACCGAAGCCTGCAAGTTTATGTATGCGCATTTTTATCAAAACATTGGGCATTTTTTGCAATAGATGCAACCCCTAAAAAGAGGAAGTTGCGCAAAAAATTTACAGGAATGCACAGAAATATACAGAACATCGACAATGTGGCACAGACAAACACCATGTATTGATCCATCTATGACTCGTATGACTTTGATGCTTCTTTGATGCCACGTCTTCTGAAGATATTGATTCGGATGATCGGCCCTCAGGTCCTCCCTCAATCCACTATACTCTGAAGATCGATACGTAGACCGCAGTCATTTGCTTTTCAAATCCCTAACTTTTGCCTGAATCGCCCTTGCGGGTTTTTGATTCACCGGGATACCCATTTTTGCCAAAGTCGCCTTTCCAGGTTTTCAACTTTGCGGGTTTACATCTTTTTCCTTTTATCCCTAATTTTTGCCCGAACCCATTCTTTTTATGGTTCGTCGGGATGCCCCATTTTTGCCTGGATATTCTTTTTTCTTTCCAGCGGGTCTCTTTAAGCAAAGTATTTTTTAATTGTGTCTGCGTTCACAAGGGATGTAAAATCTTCACCATCCATGGTTGATAACAACAAGGCCCCTCTGGAGAAAACCTTTCACACGACATATGGACCTTCGTAGTTGGGAGTCCATTTGCCCCTGTGATCTGTTTGTGGAGGGAGACTCTTTTTCAGCACTAACTCGCCTGCCTGAAAGCTTCGAGGATGCACCTTCTTGTCAAAAGCTTTCTTCATCCGGCTCTGATATAACCGACCATACCCAATGGATGCCATCCTTTTCTCGTCCATCAGGCTGAGCTGATTCAATCTATTTCTTATCCATTTGCCTCATCCAGCTTGACGTCCAACAGAACTCTCAAAGAAGGAATCTCGACTTCTAATGGCAGGACAACTTCCATACCATACACCAGCGAGAAAGGAGTTTCCCCAATTGAAGTGCGTACCGTAGTACGATATCCATGCAAAGCGAAGGGCAACATCTCATGCCAATCTTTATAGGTTACAACCATCTTCTGCACTATCCTCTTGATATTCTTGTTGGCCGCTTCAACCGCACCATTCATCTTCGGGCGATAGGGAGATGAATTATGATGCTCAATTTTGAAATTTTGGCACAATTCCTTCATCATCTTTTTATTCAAATTCGAACCATTGTCAGTAATGATTCTCTCAGGCACTCCATAGCAACAAATGATGTCCTTCTTGATAAATCGGGCTACCACATGCTTAGTGACATTAGCGTAGGAAGCTGCTTCCACCCACTTGGTGAAGTAATCAATGGCTACCAAGATGAAACGATGTCCATTAGATGCGGTGGGCTCAATCTTGTCAATCATGTCAATGCCCCACATGGAAAAGATCCAAGGAGACGTCATGACATTCAACAGACTCGGCGGCACATGAATCTTATCAGCATAAATCTGGCATTTATGGAACTTCTTTGCATATTTGAAACAATCAGACTCCATAGTCAACCAATAATACCCTGCTCATAACAGCTTCCGAGACATGGCATTCCCGCTAGCATGTGTACCAAAGACACCTTCATGGACCTCTTCCATAAGCATACTCGCTTCTTTTTCGTACACACGTCTTAAAAGCACCAAGTCATAATTCCTCCTGTAGAGTACACCATCTTTGTTCAGATAAAAGTTCCCAGACAACCTCCTCATAGTCTTCTTATCCTGGGTCAACGCCCCTGGCGAATACTCTTGGTTCTTAAGGAAATTCTGGATATCATAAAACCATGGCTTGCCATCAGAAGCTTCCTTAATGGCGAATACAAATACCGTCCTATCAAGGCACGAGATGACTATTCTTGGAGCATCGTTCCAATAGTTCACCTTGTACATTGAGGACAACATTGCCAGAGCGTCTGCCATCTGGTTCTCCGCTCTCGGCACGTGGTGAAATTCTACCCGATCAAAGAAAGGTAACAGTCTCCTTGCATAGTTCATGTAAGGTATCATATTAGGCTGTCGGGTCTCCTATTCTCCCTTTACCTGATTGACAACTAGCGCTAAATCGTCGTACACATCTAGATTCTTGATCCTCAGATCGATAGCTTCTTCCAATTTCACAATGCACGCTTCGTATTCAGCTTCATTATTAGTGCAAGGAAATGTTAACCTGACAGTGAATGGGATATGAGAACCATGAAGAGTCGTGATAATTGCCCCAATTCCACTATCGTAGGAGTTAACAGCACCGTCAAATATCATTTTCCATTGGGAACCCTTCTCTGGACCTTCATCGGGTAATGGCTCATCACAATCCTTCATCTTTAAGAACATGATGTCTTCATCGGGAAATTCAAACTTCATTGGTTGGTAATCGTCAATCGACTGTTCAGCAAGATATTCTGACAGAACACTCCCCTTGATAACCTTCTGGGAGATGTACTGAATGTCGTATTCTGTCGGAACCATCTACTGTTAGAACACAGATTGGTTCTTAATAATAACTCTTTGTTTTGATGATAACTGTTAGGAAATTTTATATTTAAGAATTATATACTCTAAAATTTGTTTAAGAGTTTTACTGCAGATTGAAATGAAATTAACTCTCTAGAAGCAAATCTGAATTGTATACAAGAAGTTATCCTGACTCTGAAGCGCCAGATGCACTCATTAGAAGATTCTGATTGCTGTTTACAGAAGATCCTGAGTGTAGTCTCCAGAAGGATCTGAAGCAAGAAGCTCCAGAACATTCTGAAGCAGAAGCATCTGAAGCAAAGAAGAATATTGTATGAAGAGTTTCTCAAAGCATAGTTTCTACAGAAGTTTCTGAAAGTACTAACGCTGCCAAGTACTGAAGTTCTGTGTAAAATATGCTCTGATGATCAACACGCTGAAAGCACACATGCTGCAGAAGACTCTGATACAACAAAGTTCTGAACATCATTAGAAGACTCTGACTCATTCAGATTCTAAAGAACTTGCTGAAAACTGAAGAAGAAATATTCAAGATTATATCCGTTGGAGTAAATCAAACGTCTCTTTCCTCAATTGTGCTAGACACAATAACACAGACAAAAAGGATTTTTCTGTGCTATCTACTTCTAGGAAAGGTCACTTGATGTGAAGACAAAAAGGCTCAGACCTTTTTGGGACTCTCTTTTCAACGCTCAGCTTCCTTGGATCAGCTGCCTATAAAAGGAAGACTCCACCAAATTCTTCAGTGACACATTTTGCTGAAAAGAAATCATATTATTCAAAGCTCTCATTCTTTCATATTCTTCTTAGAATTTCTTGTACTTAAACTTAAGAGAAAAATCATTGTTGTGATAAAAGCTTTTTAGAAGCATTAATACTCTTGTATTTGATTTACATTGATTGTAAAGGTTTTTCCTTAAGAGGATTCAGTTGGAATCAGTAGCTCTTGAGAAGACTAAGAACAGTTGTTCTTAGGTGTTACTATTGTAATCTGTTTGATTAAATAGTGGATTAAGTCCTTGTTGAGAAAGGAAAACCACTCTAGGAAGGGTGGACTGGAGTAGTTGTTTTAAACGAACCAGGATAAAAATAATTGTGTCATTATTTTTTAAGTCTTAATCTTTCATACTTATTCAACCCCCCTTCTAAGTATTATCTCACCTTCAGTTGGTATCAGAGCTCCGGTTCTGTGTGTGCTACCACTTAACAGTGTCAGTAAAGATCCAGAGAGAAATACTTTGATATATATTTATTTGTTACAATGACTGATAATTCAATATCCAATATTAACAATAAATATGAAGAAAGGGATAGGATCAACACCAAACCCCCAATGTTTGATGGGGAGAAATTTGACTACTGGAAAGACAGAATTGAGAGTTTTTTCCTAGGATGTGATGTTGATCTATGGGATCTAGTCATAGATGGATATGTCCATCCCACAGATGGGAATGGCAAGAAGATTGACAGAAAATCTATGACAGATGCTCAGAAGAAAGATTTTAGAAATCATCACAAAGCCAGGACTATATTATTGAATGTAATTTCACATACTGAGTATTAAAAAATTACAAACAGGGAAACTGCTTTTGATATGTTTGAATCCCTAAAAATGGCTCATGAGGGAAATTCTCAAGTTAAGGAGACAAAAGCTCTGGCTCTGATCCAGAAGTATGAGGCCTTCAAAATGGAAGACTCTGAATCTGTTGAAGCCATGTTCTCCAGATTTCAGATACTCACAGCTGGGCTGAAAGTTCTGGACAAGGGATACTCTACATCAGATCATGTAAAGAAAATCATCAGAAGTCTGTCTACCAGATGGAGACCAATGGTGACTGCCTTGAAGATGGCTAAAGATCTGAACAAGATCTCTCTAGAAGAACTCATCAGCTCACTGAGGAGCCATGAGATTGAGCTTGAGGAAGATGAACCTCAGAAGAAAGAAAAAGGTAAATTTGTTGCATTAAAATCTAACAAAACTGCTAAAGCTTTGCAGGTCATTCAAGAAAGCTCTGAAGAATCTTCTTCTGAAGAAGAAGATGAGTTATCCATGTTGTCCAGAAGGATCAACAGACTCTGGAAGCACAAGGGAAAGAAGTTCAACAACTTCAGAAGATCTGATAATAGAAAGGAATCTTCTGGACACAGAAGATCTGGCAAGAAAGAAGTTGTGTGCTATGAGTGCAAAGAACCTGGGCACTACAAGAATGATTTCCCCAAACTTCAGAAAGAAAAACCCAAGAAGAAGTTTAACAAAAAGAAGAAGGTTCTGATGGCAACATGGGATGACTCAGATGAATCTGAATCATCTTCTGAATCAGAAGAAGAATGTGCCAATGTTGCACTGATGGCCAGCACAGAGGATCAAGAGGAAGGTACCTCAGGATATGAATCAGATTCTGAATATGATGATGACGCAGAAGAGGTAATGGCTAAACTTACCAAAGAAGAACTTATAAAAGTTTTAACAGAAGTTCTTAAAAGTTATAACAATATCAAACTCAAATACAAGAAGCTGAAAAGCAATCTTGAATCTGAGATTGATCTTCTGAAAACAGAACTTGTTGAGCAAAAAGAAATTAATCTGAAAATCAAAAATGACTTTGAAATAACTCAACAAGAATCTGAATCTGAGACTAAGTCATGTGAAAACATTTTAGAAAAATATGACTCTAGCTTTCAGATATTTCTTACTAAGAGCATAGACAGAAGCAAGATGGCTTCCATGATCTATGGTGTTAGTGGAAACAACAGAAGAGGTATTGGATATGAATCTTCATCTGGAAGCAATCCAAAACCTGTTGACAAACTTTTCATCAAGAAGACACCTCTGTATTCTCAATTTAAATTTGGTCACTTAAATGACATTAAACACACAAGCTCTGAGAAGAATACTTATGTGTTTAAACCCAAGGCAAGTCAGAATAAACATTATGTTGAAAAACAGAAGTTTAGACAAACCTACAAACCAACTAACCCCAAAGGACCCAAGAAGATCTGGGTACCTAAAAACAAAATAATTCATGTTGCAGATGTTCTTAGCAGCAAGGTCAGGACACCAATCATGGTACCTGGACTCTGGATGCTCACGACACATGACAGGAGAAAAGTCTATGTTCCAAAGCCTGGAACTTAGATCTGGAGGTGACGTGAAGTTTGGAGGGAACCAGAAGGGCAAGATCATTGGATCTGGCACTATTGGAAATGGTAAACTTCCCTCTATTACTAATGTTTTACTTGTTGAAGGGTTAAAGCATAACTTATTGTCCATAAGTCAATTAAGTGACAATGGTTATGATATTACCTTTAATCAAAAATGTTGTAAAGCTATTAGTCAAAAGGATGGCTCTATCCTATTTAGTGGTAAGAGGAAAAACAACACTTATAAAATAAATCTTTCAGAACTTAAAGTTCAAAATGTTAAATGCCTCTTGTCTGTTAATGAAGAGCAATGGGTCTGGCACAGAAGATTGGGCCATATTAATATGAGACGTATATCTCAGATTAATAAACTTAATCTTGTCAGAGGACTCCCTAATCTGAAGTTCACTTCAGATGCTCTTTGTGAAGCATGCCAGAAAGGGAAGTTTTCAAAAACATCTTTCAAATAAAAAAATGTTGTTTCTACTTCTAAACCACTAGAATTACTTCATATTGATCTGTTTGGACTAGTGAAAACTGCATCCATCAGAGACAAGAAGTATGGATTAGTCATTGTTGATGACTTTAGTAGATGGACATGGGTAAAGTTCTTAAAACACAAGGATGAGTCACATTCTGTGTTCTTTGACTTCTGCAAGCAAGTCCAGAATGAAAAGAATTTCAAAATTATAAAAGTCAGAAGTGATCATGGTGGTGAATTTGAAAATAAATATTTTGAAAAATATTTTTCTGAAAATGGCATTGCTCATGATTTTTCCTGTCCTAGAACTCCACAACAGAATGGGGTTGTAGAGAGGAAAAACAGAACTTTCCAAGAAATGGCCAGAACCATGATCAATGAGACAAATCTGGCAAAACATTTTTGGGCAGAAGCAATCAATACAGCTTGTTACATTCAGAACAGAGTGTCTGTTAGACCTCTTCTGAAGAAGACTCCTTATGAACTATGGAAGAACAAAAAGCCCAACATTTCATATTTTCATCCTTTTGGATGTATTTGCTATATGTTAAACACTAAGGAAAATCTGAGCAAGTTTGATTCCAAAGCACAAAAGTGTTTCATGCTTGGATATTCTGAACGCTCTAAAGGCTACAGAGTATACAACACTGAGACACAGATTGTGGAAGAATCCATTCATGTCAGATTTGATGATAAACTTGGCTCTGAAAATCCAAAGCAGGTTGATAACTCTGCAGATAGGGAAGTAGTCTTTATTGACTCTGAAGTTCCAGAAGCAGACAAAATTCAAGTGAAGGAATCAGAAGCAACTCCAGATGCTACTCCTTTAACTTCTCAGATGAATAATCTAAACATTTCTGAAGAGTCAAATATTAGAGGATCATCATCCAGAATTAAAGCTTCTCATCCAGAGGATGTCATTATTGAAAAGAAGGATGATTCCATCAGAACAAGATCCTTTCTAAGATCATCTGAAGCATCACTATTTGGACTAGTGTCAGAAATTGAACCATCTTCAGTAGAAGAAGCTCTGCAAGACAATGATTGGATTATTGCCATGCAAGAAGAGCTAAATCAATTCAGCAGAAATGATGTATGGGATCTAGTTCAAAGACCTCAAGGATTCAATATTATTGGTACAAAATGGGTCTTCAGAAATAAGCTAAATGAGAAAGGAGAAGTTGAGAGGAATAAGGTAAGGCTAGTTGCTCAAGGGTACAGTTAGCAAGAAGGTATTGATTACACTGAGACATATGCTCCAGTGGCAAGGTTAGAATCTATACGCCTTCTTATTACCTTTACTGCATAAAATAACATCACTCTGTATTAGATGGATGTTAAAAGTGCCTTTCTTAATGGTATTATAGAAGAAGAAGTTTATGTCCACCAACCTCCTGGTTTTGAAAATGAAAAATTTCCAGATCATGTTTTCAAATTAAATAAATCTCTATATGGTTTAAAACAAGCTCCCAGAGCTTGGTATGAGAGATTGAGCAATTTTCTTCTGGAGAAGAATTTCATCAGAGGCAAAGTGGATACAACACTTTTCTGTAAAACAATTAAGAAAGATCTTCTAATTTGCCAAATTTATGTAGATGATATTATTTTTGGATCAACAAATATTATGCTTGGAAAGGAGTTTGCTACATGTATGCAGGCAGAATTTGAAATGAGCATGATGGGAGAACTCAGATTCTTTCTAGGAATCCGAGTTAATCAAACTCCAGAATGCACCTACATACATCAAACAAAGTATGTTAAAGAACTTCTGAAGAAATTCAACATGTCTGACAGTAAGCTGGCAAAGACTCCAATTCATCCTACTAGCTCACTTGGAAAAGAAGAGGTAAGTAAGAAAGTAGACCAGAAGCTCTACAGAGGTATGATTGGCTCTCTTCTTTATCTTACTGCTTCTAGACCTGACATATTGTTCAGTGTTTGCCTGTGTGCTAGATTCCAATCAGATCCTAGAGAATCACACTTGACAGCTGTCAAGAGGATTCTAAGGTATCTGAAAGGTACTTCTAATGTGGGTTTGTGTTACAGAAAATCTGATGATTTCAAATTAGTTGGATTCTGTGATGCTGACTACGCTGGAGACAGAGTGGAAAGAAAAAGTACTTCTGGAAGTTGTCAATTTCTAGGAAGAAATCTAATCTCCTGGTACAGCAAGAAGCAACCCACAATTGCACTTTCAACCACAGAGGCTGAATACATTGCTGCTGCTGGATGTAGCACGCAGATGCTCTGGATGAAGAGTCAACTAGAAGATTATCAAATTTTTGAAAGTAACATTTCTATCTTTTGTGATAATACTTCTGCTATATGTTTGTCCAAGAATCCCATTTTACATTCTAAGGCAAAACATATAGAAATTAAGCATCATTTCATCAGAGACTATGTTCAGAAGGGAATCATAAATTTAGCCTTTGTTGATACAGATCATCAATGGGCAGATATTTTTACAAAACCCCTTATTGAAGATAGATTCAATTTTATTCTGAAAAATATTGGTATGGATTTTTGTCCAGAATGATATTTATCAGAAGCAAATTTTTACAGATGCAAAAATGCTTAATGCTCTGAAGTATTTCTTCTGATTACTTATTTTATTCTGATCAATATTTTTTTGTGAAACTCTGAACTAACAATCTTTAGAAGATCTAAACGTTGGCTAACGTTTCATTTCTTAAGAGAATTCAGAACAACATGCAAGTAAACACGTGTCACACCAAATCTGAAGAGGTGGCGTGTACATAACTGAAGAGACGTTTGAGGTGAAGTTTGAATAGTGAGAATCTTGGTTTTCCCCCCCAAATTGTCAGAAGCAATTAATGTTTTGAAATTATTTTTATTCTCTTCATTTAATGCCTGTTCAAACGTGCATATTTCTGACTGTTGATGTGCCTAAGTGTCTTAGTATATATACTTGTCTTGTATTCATTTTCACACTTTTCACATTCTCAGAAATTACATGCGTTTTCATCTCCTCTTTTCTCTGCATAAAAACCCTATACCTAAGCGTTTGACAAAGCATTCTTCAATGGCAACTTCATCATCAACAACTGCTCAATTCCAATCTACTATGGCTGCTGTAACTTCAGAAAACTTGGGTGTTGCTCCATATTCTCCTCCCAAAAGAACACTTCTAACGCCAGTTGATAAATTGGAAGTTCTATGTGAATCTATGGTTGAGTTTGATTCTCTGGCAGAAAATGGGTTTGAGTTTCGTTCCATCATTGGAGCTCAAGGATGGGTTAAGTACTTTGATAGGCTCTTTGGACCAGTTTACCCTCTCCTTGTGAAAGAATTTTGGATCCATGCATCAGTTTATCCCAAGTTCATCTTATCTTTTGTGCTGGGAAAAGAAATTATTATCACAGAAGATCTGATAAGAAAATTGATAGGATATGAAGAAACAGATGGTGTTTCCCACTTGCCAGCTGGGCGTGTGGACATGGATGAGGTTTATGAAGAAGTAATGACTGCTGGTTAAGCTTCTAACAAATTCAAAGATCTGAAGCCTGATTACAAGATCTGGGCCAAGATCTTCATGGGATGCATCCACCACAGGAAGTCAACCAATTCTCCAGACTATGTCAATAATGAACAACTCTATTTCATGTATTGCCTTAGTCAGAGCACCAAGGTAGATCTTCCATACATTCTGTTTATGCATCTGTAGAACCATATCAATGCATCTAGAGAATATGTGAAAGAGAAAGGACAGAAGATCAGAACTTGGATCCCCTTTGGAAGGTTGATCTCAGATCTTCTTATTGAGAATGGTTTGGTAAATGCTCTGTACGCTGCTGGAGTTACAGAGGAATTAGAATTTATAATGGGAAAGCCTCTGAATGCTAAAAGTCTTCTGAGACTCAAAATTGTTGATGAACTCACAACAGCTCCCAAGAAGCTGAATATGTCAGAATTGAATAAGAGGGTTCCTGTAGATGACTTTCCTTTATTCTTTGCTGAAGAGCCCAGACATATAGTGGTTATGTATATTGATGAATGCAAGAAGGAAGGAAAACCTGTTTCTGCTAATGTGATTCAGCTAGCTAGACAACCACTACCAGATGCAGGAGAAGAAAAAGCACAACTCCAGAGGAAAAGGACTCAGCCTGTAGAAGAATCTGCACTTGTTCAGAAGAAGGTCAAAATTGCTGAGAAGCCCAAGAAGCTCTTGAAGAGAAAAGATTCTGAAGAAGCTGCTTCTGTACCTGCCAAGAGGATCAAAGTAAAAGGTATTAAATCTTCTGTATCTTCTGCAAAACTTGTTATTAATGATTCTAATGTTAAGTCTGTACCAAAACCACCTTCTACACAAACCACTTCTGTTACTGCTCCCAGTTCTGTTTCTCCACAAAAACAAACAACAACACCAACAGTTTCTGTACCAAAACCATCTCAACCCAAAATTCATATCAAACACTTTGTTCCACGACCTCAACCATCAGATCAACAACAATCATCTGAACAACCAGAGAAACAATCAAAAGACTCTCAACCAGAAAAAGCCTCTAACAATCCACCATCAAATAATCCACCTTCTGAACCTATTGCACCTGTTACTTCTGAACCTACAAAAGTAACTTCTGATCCTGTTTCATCAGAACCACCATCCAAACCATCTGAAATTCCTTCAGAACCTACCAATACTTCTGAACCTCACATCCCTGAGACAGAAGTTCTTGATATCACACCTTTAAAAACAGTGTTTCAAGTATCTTCTACCTCTTGTACACCAACAACATCCTCTAACTCCTCAGAATCAGAAATCCGCCCAGATTTTCTAATCTCTCCATCTGACAAATACTCTGAGATAAACCAACCTGAACCTACCATACCTTCTAAAACTCCCATTCCAGATCCTATTCCTCCACCTGCACCATCATTTGAGATATTAATCCCCAACTCCAATCCAACATCTTCTATATCTTGTGCCCAAGTTTCTTCTCTTTTTCATAATCTGCCTTATGGTTTCAAACTGAAAGATTTTTATGACAGAGTTGAACCTTCTGAACCCCTCAACCCTCTAAAACCAAAATCCACAATGGTCCTTCCATCTGTGATTCTTGATTACTTAAAATCTATGGCAGATGTAGAACCTTTAGCAACCATTTCACACTCTGCTAAATCTGATAAAGCTGTTGTTTTAGCTCTGCAAATTGCATCTGATAACACTGTTGCATCTGTTCATCCACCAAAATTTGCTTTCAAACCCTACTCAAATGCACCTTTTGATGTAGTTACCCCTCACAGAAGAGCAAAACCTCATTTGCTTAATGCTTTAGTCAGATCTAAAGAAAAAGCTCCTGAGATACCCTTCATTCCATATTATCCTCCTCCTCTGATTTCCATCCAAAAATCACTTTTTCCACCAACTCCCCAACCTAAACCTATAACTCTGGAAACCTTGTTACGACCACAGCCCAGACTTAATATTGATCATTTATTTCAAACATTTTTGCAAGAAATACATATGTATTTAGGTACTATTCAGAAGAAATGCTCAGAAACAATGGATGCCAAAGAATCTAACATCATCTGGAACAGATTCATCAATAGATTCAACACTGTAGCTTCAAATCTGAAGAACGTCTGTTCTGATGATGCAAAGCTCAGAGCTGAAAGGACTCTATTCTGGACTGTCAACAAAACTAAACCTCTGCTTCGTTTAGATGCTCCTCCACCATCAACAGAATCTACTGATAATGCATTGGCTATGACTCTAGTAGACCCCTCCTCAGAATCTACAGAACCAATGGAAATTGACTCTGTTCAGGCTACAGAACCTCCTCATAATTCTTCATTTGAGATAAAGACAGAACATCCAGATTTTGAAGATAAGATTGCTGCTCTGGAAGCTGGACAGTCAGAGATAAAATCCTGGATGGCTAAGAAGGACAAGAAGTCTGAGGATATGACAGAATGGATGTCAAAGCAAGATGAGAAGAATGAAACTATGACTAAGTGGATGTCCAAGCAAGAGCAATCCTCCTCTGAGATTACAGATCTATTGAAGATGCTTTTGTCCAAACACTCTTAGATTTTTCATTCTAATGTTTTTGCATCTGTTGTTTGCATCTGTACCTTATTGCTATATCTTCTGATGTTTGCCTATGTACTCTTGATCTGATCTATTGAATGAATCAAAGTTTTCTCCATTGAATTATCTTCTTTACTGTTTCCTTTTATTTGTCTTTTTAAAAGTTTTTACTTTTTGCTTATGACAAAAAAGGGGAGAAAATATAGATCTGAACTGTTTAATATAACTTCACCAGAATGAATCTTCAGACATATATATTCTATCTAACATTTATCTTGACTATTTCAGAACATTTGATAAGTACATTCTATAAAAGAAACTCTGAGTCTCTCAGATCATTTGTCTCTTATCAAACTCTGAATCTTAAATCTGCAAGACATTCTGACCTTCAAATGTTATAAGAACAAACAAGATCTAACTCTGAAGATTACTCAAGATAAAAGGGAAGTTTCTATTCCTTTTTCATATTTAACTCAGGGGGAGATTCATCATCTCAGGGGGAGTTATAATTCTATATGTTCAGTTAAACAAAATTTCTGATACTTTTTGTCATCATCAAAAAGGGGGAGATTGTTAGAACACAGATTGGTTCTTAATAATAACTCTTTGTTTTGATGATAACTGTTAGGAAATTTTATATTTAAGAATTATATACTCTAAAATTTGTTTGAGAGTTTTACTGCAGATTGAAATGAAATTAACTCTCTAGAAGCAAATCTGAATTGTATACAAGAAGTTATCCTGACTCTGAAGCGCCAAATGCACTCATTAGAAGATTCTGATTGCTGTTTACAGAAGATCCTGAGCATAGTCTCCAGAAGGATCTGAAGCAAGAAGCTCCAGAACATTCTGAAGCAGAAGCATCTGAAGCAAAGAAGAATATTGTATGAAGAGTTTCTCAAAGCATAGTTTCTACAGAAGTTTCTGAAAGTACTAACGCTGCCAAGTACTGAAGTTCTGTGTCAAATATACTCTGATGATCAACACGCTGAAAGCACACATGCTGCAGAAGACTCTGATACAGCAAAGTTCTGAACATCATTAGAAGACTCTGACTCATTCAGATTCTAAAGAACTTGCTGAAAACTGAAGAAGAAATATTCAAGATTATATCTGTTGGAGTAAATCAAACGTCTCTTTCCTCAATTGTGCTAGACACAATAACACAGACAAAAATGATTTTTCTGTGCTATCTACTTCTAGGAAAGGTCACTTGATGTGAAGACAAAAAGGCTCAGACCTTTTTGGGACTCTCTTTTCAACGCTCAGCTTCCTTGGATCAACTGCCTATAAAAGGAAGACTCCACCAAATTCTTTAGTGACACATTTTGCTGAAAAGAAATCATATTATTCAAAGCTCTCATTCTTTCATATTCTTCTTAGAATTTCTTGTACTTAAACTTAAGAGAAAAATCACTGTTGTGATAAAAGCTTTTTAGAAGCATTAATACTCTTGTATTTGATTTACATTGATTGTAAAGATTTTTCCTTAAGAGGATTCAGTTGGAATCAGTAGCTCTTGAGAAGACTAAGAACAATTGTTCTTAGGTGTTACTATTGTAATCTGTTTGATTAAATAGTGGATTAAGTCCTTGTTGAGAAAGGAAAATCACTCTAGGAAGGGTGGACTGGAGTAGTTGTTTTAAACGAACCAGGATAAAAATAATTGTGTCATTATTTTTTAAGTCTTAATCTTTCATACTTATTCAACCCCCATTCTAAGTATTATCTCACCTTCATCTACCACCTGGAAATCCTTCTCGAAAGTGCTTGCTTTTCAAAGACGTATTTAATCGGATCCATCTTTGAAATCAACATGGTTGTATGATTGAGCATATACCGTCTCGGGTGTTTGGCAGCCCAAGCGAGTGCACAACACATTTTTTCAAACATTGAGTACCTGGATTCACAATCCGTGAACTTTTTACTCAAGTAATATATGGCATGCTATTTTCTTCCAGTCTCGTCATGCTGACTGAGAACACAACCCATGCTATTCTCAAGAACCGTTAAATACATTATCAATGGTCTTCCAACTACTAGAGGTATCAGTATTGGAGGCTCCTGCAAATATTCTTTTATTTTATCAAATGCCCTTTGGCAATTTTCATTCCAGACAACCCCCTGATCTTTCTTTAAAAATTTGAACATGAGTTCACATGTGGCTGTGAGATGAGATATAAACCTGGCAATGTAGTTCAATCTACCCAAGAAACCACAAACCTCTTTCTTTGTTTTCAGTGCTGGCATATCTTGAATTGCTTTTATCTTTGCAGGATCGACCTCGATTCCTTTTTCACTGACAGTGAACCCCAAAAACTTTCCTGACCTGACACCAAAAGTGCACTTATTCGGATTCAACCTCAGTCTGAATTTCTTGAGCCTTTCAAACAGCTTCATCAAATTTACTAGATGTTCATCCTCCGTCTGTGACTTCGCAATCATGTCATCAGCATATACTTCAATCTCATGATGAATCATATCATGAAAGAGAGTCACCATAGCCTGCTGATAGGTTGCCCCTGCGTTTTTCAACCCAAAAGGCATTACCTTATAACAGAAAATCCCTCACAGTGTAATAAAAGTTGTTTTCTCCATATCCTCTGGCGCCATTTTGATCTGATTGTAATCGGAAAAACCGTCCATGAAGGAAAACACTGAATACTGTGCAATATTATCAACAAGTACGTATATGTGAGGAAGCGGGAAATCATCCTTCGGGATCGCTTTATTCAAGTCTCTATAATCAACATACATCCTTACCATATTTCTTTGGTACAAGTACGACGTTAGCAACCCACGGAGGGTAAGTTGTTACGGCGAGAAATCCTGCGTCCAACTGCTTCTGGACTTCTTCTTTGATTTTTACCGCCATGTCTGGTCTATTCCTTCTGAACTTCTGCTTGACAGGCGGACACTCTTCACGTAAAGGGAAGCGATGAACCACAATATTTGTGTCAAGACCGGGCATATCTTCGTATGAGCATGCAAATATATCACTATACTCACGGAGTATTTCAACCAATATTTGCTTGACATCACTCTGCAATGCAGCCCCTATCCTGACATCTCTTATGACTTCCTCAGTACCCAAGTTGACGACCTCAATTTCCTCCTGATGAGGCAGAATTATTTTCTCATCTCGTTTCAGTAGCCTGGCTAGCTCTTCTGCTAGGTCTTCATCTTCATCAATCTCTTCTTCGGCTTGAAATATCAGATTATCAAAGTCAAAGCGAGTCATAGACGATTCTGGAGCGGTGTCATCTGCAATGTGAAACCTGCAATAATGATGATTTAATGCTTAAAATGATATGCAAACAAGCACAAACCACATTTCCATTTTATTGTTAAAAATAAAAACAGGAAAGACAGAGATCACAATATTTGAATGCAAAAAAATGCCCTTTGATTGATTGATAAAATGATTGTTCAAACATAAATAATTAGACCCTGAAGACAAAGACCGCTATGCTCCGGGTAGAACATATGGCTACAGATAATCAAGAAAACAAATCATTACTCTTCTTTCCTCACTTGGATGACTTCTTTGACGGTCCAATTGTTTAGGCTCTGCCTAGGAGTACACGGTCGGATCCATGTATCCATGTCGCAATCGCTGTCACCTTCTTCATCTGATACGACATTGATCTGCTCAAAGATCACTCCACCGCTGGTGAACTGGACAGGTCCCTTATAACGCGGCACGCTGTGTGTAGGGGAGGATGGGCTATATCCCAGTCCGAATTTGTCTTGCTTGTTGGGAATATTCAACACTTGGCCCCAACCTTGAGATGTCTCATCCTTCACCATAACCTGTGCTTCTTTGAAAGATGACATGGAAACTTCCAGCGCCTTGGCCACAACTGGTGTTTTATCCTTGATATGTACAGTCTCGAAAGCCTGACATAAAGTTTCATGGATCTCGCTGTCAACCTCGACATATTTGAACGAAGACAAATGACTTATCATAATATCTTCTTCCCCACAAACAGTAACAACACTGCCACCCACAATGTATTTCAACTTTTGGTGCAAAGTTGACGTAACAATGCTTGCTGAATAGATCCACGACCATCCCAACAGACAACTATAAGTTGGCTGAATATCCATGATATAAAACACAACATCGAACACCTCCGGACCCACCTGGATTGGCAAAGTCAATTCCCCGAACACGAACCTTCTAGTCCCATCAAACTCCCGTACCACCAAGTCACTTGGAGTACACATTATACCTCGGGTATCTAACTTTATCAACGATTTCTTGGGAAGTACATTCAAGGATGACCCGGTATCAACCAACACGTGCGACATTACAGACCCCCGACATTCAATAGATATATGCAGCGCTAGATTATGATTTTGTCCCTTGGGTGTCAAATCCAAATCAGTAAAGCCCAGCCCGTTACCAGCATTAATATGTGCCGCTACTCCTTCGATCTGATTCACAGATATCTCCTGTGGCACGTATTCTGTATTCAAGATTCTTAGTAGAGCATTTTTGTGTGCCTCAGAACATAACAGCAATGACAGAATGGAGATCTTTGACGGTGTTTTCTGTAAGTGATCTGCGATCTTGTAGTCACTCTTCCTGATCAACCTCATAAACTCTTCTGCCTCCTTCAACAAGGACTCTTTCTCACCAGCCTGGGAAGTTTCTTAAACCACTACTTTTCCTTTACCCTTGTTAGATTTTTCAGCACTCACTTCGGGAGGCGAAAACGCTCTTCCATTCCGGGTAATCCCACCAGCTCCTACTAAATTGTCCACAGAATCCAACGGTGAACCTTTCAGTTCCTGCTTCTACCCATTACAGTAGACTTCGGCTCCATAATTCCTGGGAATTGCCTTATTCCTCTCATATGGTATAGGACCTGCTTTAGTAATAATGATGGTTGGCGGCCTTGGAGGTGCAGAAATAGTGATAGTCTTGTACGAAATCGAAATTGTCGCAACTTCATTCTTCTCTTCACCAGCTATTTTCTCTTCTTTCTTCTCTGACACTCTATCAAATTGTAGAATTCCATCATTCATCAACTTCTGAATATGATTCTTCAACTTCTCACACCCTTCAAGATAGACTAAACACTCTGCACAAGCTTTATCACACCCAAGAAATACCCTTCCACTCAACAGTTTATCCTTTACAAAGCTCAATGGAGTATTCAACTCCTTAACATCAGTTACCAGATTCAAACTCTCATCTTTAATAATGGCACTAACTCCAGCTGCCCCATGACTGGGAATGGGATTTTGCACTACATTGGGTGTATCATGAGAAAAGTTAATGGTTTTGATGTCTATAAGGTCCTGAACCTTATGCTTGAACGCTTTACATTTATCGATGTTGTGACCCGGAGCACCAGAATTAAATTCACACCTAGCATTAGCATCGTAACCAGGAGGTGGTGCACCTGTCAAAGGAGCCAGAGTCCTTTTCTGTATCAACTGTAATTGCAACAAGTGTTGAAGCAACTGTGAGTATGACACCGATGGCGCATCAAACTGCCTGTTTACTGCCCTGCCCTGATCCTGAAATCTGCGAGGAGCATAATTTTGTTGGTTTTGTTGTGGTTGAGGTACCGCAGGTATGGTAATACTTGCAACCCAAGGTTGCTGTTGACGGTATTGTTGACGCTGATTTTTGTTTCTTCCCCAGGAACTTAATACTACATTAGTTTCTCCCTCTTTCTTTTTATTCCCAAATTTTTTTCTCCCTCCACCAGATGTGGATCCTTCATCGGCTTGAATCTTACCCAGCTTAATTCTGTTCTCAACTCTTTCTCCCGTAATGATCAGATCTGAAAAACTTCCCGACATATTGCCAATTAGCTTCTCGTAGTACACCCCTAGTAATGTGGCAACAAACATATCTATCAGCTCTTGCTCCACCATGGGAGGTTGCACTCTAGCTTCCAATTCACGCCACCTCTGGGCGTATTCCTTGAGACCTTCATTATTCCTCTGAGATAGTGTTGCACCCCAAAATTTGACCAACATTTATTTACCCATCAAGAGTTATGTGAGGCTATGAAGCTAGCCAAGAAGTTATTTCAAAGGTTCAAAGGTTGATACCTTTATCATAAAGCCCAAGAGATCCTCAGAGGAATTGGTTGAAACCAAGGTTGTGTGCCTCATAACTTGAGAGTTGTGGGTGCTCCTCAGATGATTCTGAGACTATAAGAATGGACTTGAAGCTTTGAGTAAGCTTATGAGATGTCTTGAAAGCCATCATGAGGCCAAGAGAGGTCATTGCACAAGAATTCAGAAGATTCAACCATGAGTGGTAGAATTAGGGTTTGACTGGGTCAACCCTAGGTCAACTGAAGATTTGGAGAGGGTTGAGACCTAATCCAAGAGCCATGTGATCATGGAATGATGTATTGAGATACTATAAGGATGATTCCTAGACCAACTCATCATGATTGAGGAGTTTGAGAAGTTTCAAGCTAGGGTTTCTAAGGATTGACAGTGTAAAATCCCCTAGTTTGATCCCTATCTTCCAGGCAGTTTTAGCTCAAGATGTGATTGTCATCTCATCTTCCCCACAACATGAATGTTGTAGATCTTGTTCTTAGCTTTAATTTGAGTAGTAGAAATCCTTGATAGGATTTGTAGAGCTCAAGTTATGGTTTTGACAAATTACAGGTCATCTGAGGTATGTGAATCTGGGTCCTTGAAAGTCACCCAACTTGCAGACAACTTTTGCCCTAGTAGGATGATTCCTATGATCTCTTGGTAAACATGAATGTTGAATATCATCTTCTTAGCTTTCTAGAGAGTACTAGAAGTCCTTGATAGGATTTGTAGAACTCAACTTATGGCTTTGACAAGCCAAGGGCATTTTGGTCATTTGGAAGTTATAGGTCATTTCAAGCATAAGGCCATATCTCCTACTTCCAAGCTTCAAATGGAAAAATCTTCAACATCAAAGTTGCTTAGAATGATGTTTTAAGGCTATTAGGGTGGTCATGAGATGTTGAAAAGGCTCATATCAAAAAGTGATAAAAATGGCCTAAAAATGAGGCATAAGTTAATTCAAGTGAAATGGAAAATCATAAATCCCAAGCTATAAGTCCAAACCATGTCATATGATAGGTCATTTTGACTCCAAATGACATTCTAAGAACAATGGTTCAGCCACAATTTTGATTTGAGGCTTGCATCATAGGGTTGCTTTGGAAAAGTCTTACTTGCACATGAAGGTACCATACCAAAACAAGGAAAAACTCAATAAACAAGGAAGATATGCATTGTAACTAATCCAAAATATCATGTGGGGAAAAATTCAAGTTGGTTACAAGGATTATGAGGCATTTGGCATGAGATATCATATAAGGAGAAATGAAAATGCAAATACCATATCATGAAAACTTCAAGTTCTTACTAGATGATTCTAGGAGGTTCTAGACTTTTCTAAACCTCTCTATATATTGGATACAACTTGCATTGAGGCAAGGTTGGTGTTGATTGTGGTAGAGAAGAGAGTGTGAGATCAAAAATTCCTCAATTGCAAATCATATTCAAACTTCACATTCTTCTTCATCGCCATTTCATTTTTCTTCACAAATCTTCTCCATAAACATTTCTGAGTGTGTTCATGCTGATTTGAAGATCTATCCATGAAGAATTGAAGGTGCTCACATTGAAATTGCAAGGAAGCAAATTCCATTGGATCTTGAAGTACAAGCCTGCTACTCCAAATCTTCTGCAAACAGAAGAATATTCATCATCTAGGGAGTGTTCTTGAAGAGTTTCAAGGGATGAATTGAAGAGTTTCATCACCTACCATTCCAAGAAGCCAGGTATGCAAAACCATTTCTACACCCTATTCTAGGCATGGCTAGGGTAAATTATTAGTGTAAACCTGTTAGAGACAATTAGGGGATCAATTTTGATGAGTTTGAGACCAGTTGGAGAAGTTTCATTAATGGATGTCATTTCTTGATGGAGTAAGAATGAGTGATATATTGAGTGTTAAGGCAAGATTTATGGCTGATTTTAATTGGTGTAACATGAGGATCATTTTTATGTAAAGATAGCTGAGTTTGGTTGAGGTCGAAAATGGATCATATTGTGAGGTTCATGGAGTTTCCCCATTCGGTTTGCATGATTTAGAGTGTTTCAATACAAACCAAGGCCATAGTGTTGTTCAGCTCGGAAAATGGATTAAATTTGGTTTTTGTATGTTGAGAATTGGTGGAGAAACGAAGGCACACGAGCAGCTAGAAGTCTGGTGCATGGCATGCGTTTTCATGGAGTTCTGCAAACCCTAGCCAATCCAAGGAAGAAGACGACTCACCAGCCGTTGGATGCGCGCGGAACTGTTGACCAAAGAAGCCATCTAGCGGTCTGGATTTAATTCGAAATGAGAGGGAATCAGCAAGCAGCGAAACGCTGCGTTCCACTTAAAGCACCATTCTGGGCTTTGAGTGAAATTTCTAACCCCACCCCCATCAAGCCTGTTGCACCCCAAATTTGTCCTACCTTTACATAGTTTCTAGTGCCACTTTATTTTGAATGAATAAAATGGCACAATTGGCAAGAGACCGTGTGTAAGGAGTTGTGAGTGTGAGAGGTCGAGAGTTCGAATCCCACCTTCTTCACTTTTTGTTTTTCTTTTTTTTTATTTCTAAGTTTTCTATTTTTCATAAAAAAAATAACAAAAATAGTTTTTTTAATTATTTAATTATTATTTTCGTATTTTATTTAAATTATTTTTTAAAAAATATTATTTTTCACTTTTTTCCATATTATTCATAAAAAAACATCAAAAAATCAAAAAATTAAAAATATTAGAAAATATTTTATTATATTTAGTAAATAAATAGAGTTTTAAGTTGTTTTAAGTTTGTTTTAATTTAGTTTTGACTAATTCTTTAAGTTGGGCTTTAAAGTGGGAATTAGGTTAGAGCTAACCCTAATTTGTTACCTATATAAACATAAGTGATGGGAGGAAACTTCATTCACATCAGAAAATCAAGAACAGGTCATCAGAAAAGGAGACAAAAAGAAAAACGGCGGTCGTCAAGATCCGGAGGTTCAGAAGAGTTTCGAAGCTCATCATCATCACCTCCATTTGAGAAAGAGGAAAAGAGATCCAAAGAAGTTCGTCGAGAACCATTGCCGCCGGCGAAGAACAAGCGAAAGCATCACCAACCGGCAACTGAAATGTAAGCTTTTATGTTATCCCAATTAAAACCTCTTCCAAATAATTAAACTCTCATTTTTTAAACCTTTTCTTTTTTTCTAACTAAAAACCCTTTTTGTGAATTATAACTAAAACCAGTTTTTGATTATAATTACAGTAAGTAAAAAACTTAAAACTTTTTCTTAATTAAAACACTAACCACTAATAATTTTTTTTAATAAATAAACAGTGTTTAAAACACTTTTATAGTTAAGTGAAAACATTTTTACTAACTTAAAATTAACCCAGTCCTAAAATTAAAACTTTTTTTTAAGTATTAAAATTAACATTTTTTTAAGTTTTAAAGATTAAAAATTAAAACATGTTAGAAAGGGTTAAAACTTTTTTCTAAAACTTTCTTTAAAATTTTAAAACTAACATTCTTTTAAAGTAAGACTAACGAACCTTTTTTTTATGTAAACTTCTTCTTTTAAAAAAAAAAAAACTTATGATTAGAGTTTTTTTTAATTTAAGACTTTCTCTTTTAAAAATTAAAATTAAAATTAAAACTTTCTAAAGATAAAAAGTTAAAACTAAAGTTTTGTTTATTTAAAAATTAAAACCTTTTAAAATTAAGACTAAAATTTTAATAAAAAAAATATAAAAATTAACAAAACAATAATAAAAATTCCAAATTGCATTTTCGTGTTTCTTTTAATATAAAATATGTTTGCCATATTTTCGTCTAACTTTTCACTAACGTTCTCTGTTTCTCTCCTCAGATTATACATAGATTATGATTCATATTTATTTTAATTTATTTTGTTCCATGGATGTAATTTACGCGAGGCCATGGTCGCGATTTATTTTGTTTTTGTTTTTTTTGGGATTTGTAATTTACGCGAGTGATCGTCGCGACGCTTTCTTTACTTTCCGCACTTTAATTTTGCCGTATAATATTTTGTCATGTTTGCATGTTTTACCGTTAGAATTCCCTCCGAAGGAATTAGGTCTAGTTGTTTGACCGCCGAGTCAATAACCCTAGTTTTAGCCGTCTCAAACCCTAATTAACCTAGGCGTCCCGCCGTGGACAAAAGTACCCTTTACCCTAGTTTTAGGTCAAAGAGTCGCCGTACTTTGTTTTAGGGTTTCCCGCCGTGGAATCCCTAATTTCAACCCTAAATTTTTAATTAACAAATTCAACGTAGAAATAGGAGTTTCAAAGACTCCACATAAGCGTGTCCTTAAGATACGTTTATTCCCCATTGAAACCTTGACCACAGTCAAGACGTTTCTAACCTCCCTTTCAAGGGGAACTACGATTACTCTGATTTCATTCCCTATCCAGGATACGTAGGCACAAGACGCGACGTCTTGCCGAGTAAACTTAGGACTAACCCTTAGGTCTTTAGGTCACTCTATCCCTTAGAAATATATTTCAAACAAATAATAAAATAAAAAAGCATACAATAAACAAAAGGTTCCTGTAGAGTACTACAGAAGTTTAGGGTGCTAGTACCTTCCCTAAGCTTAACCAACCCCTTACCTAGATCTCTTCCTGCATTGTCTTTACGATGCAAAATTAGGTTTTCCTCTTTTGACCTTTTCCTTCGGATAAATCAAAGAGCGGTTGTGAACTAAAGATGCGATTCAAATCAATTAATAATTTGAAATCATATTCTAACCGCAACAGAAAATGGCGACTTCACTGGGGACCCTCCTAATTTTTAAGGGTTACCCCTATTTTGTTTATTGTATGATATTTTATTAATTATTTTTATATATCATTGTACCTTGTGGGGATACCTGTTATTGTGAGATAAGTCCTAACCCGGACTTGAGTGACCTTATTATAGGAAGGTGAGATATTCGACGAGGCTTGCCGGGAGTGAGTCCCGACCAAGTCGACTCGAGAATCACCGCTCAGTTGAGACCCTTTCGAAAATGGTTCGGTTGATCGAGTGCAGTCGTGAAAACTTTTACTATTTTCAATTGGAGTCTGTGATACTGGGGACCGTAGTACCTTAACACCACATTGGCCTTATATAGGACGTAGTGCGAGAACTATGTGGGAGTAGTCCTACAATAGTTGCTACGCGATACTACACTCAAAAGAGGTTCTCTTAAGAATATTATCGACCTCCGAGTCAGTTGGAAAGTTGATAATATCCGAAGGATGGACTGATGACTTTGGGCACCTCTTTAGAACCTTGTTCTGCAGGTACAATTAACCTATAGTACTTACCTTTTGGGAAGGGTAGACCTTAACTCCATTCGTTGTCCTCTAACCTAGGACCTTTGTGTGTGTATTTGTGCATGGCATTCATAAAACATCATTCCTAGTTTCAAGGAATTCAACAGTCCTTTGCGAATTCAAAAGTCTTATATTTCAAATTTTAAAATTGTTTCCAACTTTCCTAAAAAAGAAATGTTTGCAATCGACCGTTGAAGTTCTTGAAACTATTGCATTGCATTAGCATCATGTCTTGCATGGCATCTTTCCCCAGGTTTCTCATGTCCAGTTGTCTTTATCTTCCAGTGTTCCGTTGAGTCGTCAAGCTGATTCCTCGACACAGATATTAGACCATGGCTAACTATAGACGTAAGATGTCAGAGCAAGAGACATACAATGCAGAGATCTGAATGGAAATCGATGAGTTGAAGTCAGGCATGACTAAGCTCACTGAAATGCTTCAAATACTGATTGCTAGAGGACAGCCAACTCAGACTCCTCAACGCCCAGTTATCAGAAAAAACCAGAAATGGAACAAAAGCCACTTTGATCCTATTCCCATGACTTACACCGAGCTATATCTTGACTTGGTTCGACGAGGACTGATCACCATAAAGGTTTCGCCACCTCCTCCTAATCCCCTTCCGATTGGGTTCAGGACCGATCTCCATTGTGTTTTTCATGAGGGTGCCCCAGGCCACGACTTGGAACATTGTTTTGCGCTGAAGGCTAGAGTGCGTGAATTGGTTAGAACCAGAATACTTGATTTTACAGACGGTCATCCGAATGTTCAGAAGGATCCCTTGCCAGTACATCAGAAATGAAGTTTTGTCACTAGGCCTTTTGTTTCTCGTTGTTTGCACTTTCCTTATTTTGTTTAAGTTGCTTGCTTTTAATTATGTTTGTACTTTCATTAATGAAATAAGCATTGCGACTTTTGATTCAATTCATATTTATTTGCATCTTTATGCTTTATTTTTCAAATTTTTACTTCTTGTCCAAACTTTTGATATGCTAAGATCGGAGGGAGGATGATGAAAACGTTATACCCATAATTGTTGTCAGTATGCTTTCAATCAAACCTTGTTGACGATGTAAGGCATTGTTTCAATTCCCAAACACTGGAGAAATAAGGAAGTTAATCCCTCGTTACCCCCTTCGAGCCTAGAAGTTGGAGTTTCTTTCGTTACAAAAAACCCACAATTTTAACCTTGGGATGGGTAGTTCTCAGTTAACTTGGTTGTGTGTTCATACGATACACCTTTCATTAACAAATTTTCCTTCGCACACGTCAAACAAGTGTCGAAGATGTTTTCTAATCAAAAGGTCGATGATGGTTCACCGTAATCATTAAAATCAAACAGTCACTTTCCTTCACACAAAAAAATAATATAAAAAAAACAAAAGAAGCCCGCTAAGTCAAAACCTATGAAGGAGACTTAGGCAAAACTGGGGCATCCCGCTGACTGTAAACTCTAAAATAAACAGTTCAGGAAAAATTTAGGGATAATACAAAGAGATTTTTAAATCCTTATCTTGAAAATCCTCAATGTCAAAACAATCAAATGTTATAGGGGAGTAGTGGCTGCTTTTTCATAGGTCCCTTTGACTTCTGAGTCATCATTGCTACGATCAATGAAATCCCTAACTTATGGGAACCTGAATGCATAGTATGAGTTAACTGAGCATAGGACTGAAGATCATCACGTAGATTGGGTGGGTACAAATAAATTTTGAGCCTTTATCTTTTGTTTCATAAACCGTGAACCATGCCACATTACAACCCTCAAAAGACCTAACTGAAACAGGGTTATTTAGAAAGTATACTACAACAAGGTTGCGTAACCTGACTCCTAAAGATCTTTGTGAATCATTTATTTTGGCAGTACACCTTTGTTTTAAACTTTGAGCGTCTTGAACCACCGTGTTCTGACTAACGACTCATGTATTTTCCATCTTTCAAAAATAATTTTGATTTCAAAAGTCGCATGAACTTTGCATTACCATGTTTGTATGAATATTTTTGTTTGCAAACTGGCTTTCCTCTAAGGAATTTTCAAACAATGAGAAACTTGGTCAAGTGATCTTATCAGGGGCAAGTTCCTTTTACATCCTGTCAAAGAATCAGTTCAAGATTTGTTCAAGGCAATATCTTCTCAGATTTGGTTTATCCAGAGAATTGTTCAAGACTCAGACTGGGGCAAGCCCTCCGAGGATACAACAAAACAGTCGATTCCACGAATCAGACAGCTGAAGCAATTATCAATTCATTTGACCTGGGGCAGTTTACTTGCATAATCCCCAAGCAGTTATTCATCATTCCTACAGTGACTATCAACTTGATACAGTTTAACAGAATGACAGTGATCTCCGTGTTGAGGAATCAGTCCTCCAGTTTTGTCATCTCACAGAAAGAGTCGAGTCTTGTCGTCGACGTCTGCATTTGCATTTGATCATATGCCATAGCATAATTCCTATACATGTGCACATCTTGGGTGCTTTACTCCCCATTTACATTTTTATCTTGGGTGCTTTACTCCCCATTTACATGTCTATCTTGGGTGCTTTACTCCCCATTTACATGTCTATCTTGGGTGCTTTACTCCCCACTTACCTTCTATCCTTGGGTGTTTTATCCCCCATGTACCTTTATCCCGGGTGTTTTATTCCCCGTTTACCAGATATTCCTGGGTTTACCTAACATCATGGTGTTTTACCCCCATTTACTTTTTTTTTCCCTGAGGTCGTGTTTTACTCGCGTCTTACCTTGTGGGCAAAATTTATTTACTTGGCATCATGGGTGTTTTATCCCCATTTGCTTCTTCTCCCGAGGTCGTGTTTTACCCGCGTCTTACCTTGTGGACGAATTTAGTTACTTGGCAGCATGGGTGTTTTATCCCCATTTGCATTTTGCTCCCCGAGGTCGTGTTTTATCCGCGTCTTACCTTGTGGACGAATTTAGTTACTTGGCAGCATGGGTGTTTTATCCCCATTCGCATTTTTCTCCCCGAGGTCGTGTTTTATCCGCGTCTTACCTTGTGGACAAAGTCCAGTTTACTTGGCACCCATCGACTATTTCGTGTCATGTCTATCTGACGTTCTTCCAGATACGACGTGTCTCCTTTTCGATGTTCTTCCGAAATGTTCTGATGTTGTCTCTCCCTATATGTTTTCTGGTGAGTCCTGAAGATCCCGCTCGATCTCTTCAAGGAATGTCCCGAAAACTCTAGCGTCTGTCGTTTACCTGGTCCTGCCTCCGTGTGGATCATATGTTACCTTGTCACCACCGCGTGTCTTCTTCCCCAGTGCATTTCCTCGTTGCGCCGTCCCCTGTGACGTTGTTTCGTCTGCATCCGTGCATTTTTTTCATTTTCATCATACGCATCATATTAGATTCATGGCATTGTCAGCATTATAGTTCGTGTTATTTTGTCCATATCATTGCATATCACTGCATCTAGAGGCCAAATTTTCGGTTATCTGTATTTAAATCCCTTTCACCGCGATTTCTCGAGTCTCCGCTGCTCAAATCATCCGGTGAAGCTATTTAAATAGGGGCATCTGTTGCACCCCAAATTTGTCCTACCTTTACATAGTTTCTAGTGCCACTTTATTTTGAATGAATAAAATGGCACAATTGGCAAGAGACCGTGTGTAAGGAGTTGTGAGTGTGAGAGGTCGAGAGTTCGAATCCCACCTTCTTCACTTTTTGTTTTTCTTTTTTTTTATTTCTAAGTTTTCTATTTTTCATAAAAAAAATAACAAAAATAGTTTTTTTAATTATTTAATTATTATTTTCGTATTTTATTTAAATTATTTTTTAAAAAATATTATTTTTCACTTTTTTCCATATTATTCATAAAAAAACATCAAAAAATCAAAAAATTAAAAATATTAGAAAATATTTTATTATATTTAGTAAATAAATAGAGTTTTAAGTTGTTTTAAGTTTGTTTTAATTTAGTTTTGACTAATTCTTTAAGTTGGGCTTTAAAGTGGGAATTAGGTTAGAGCTAACCCTAATTTGTTACCTATATAAACATAAGTGATGGGAGGAAACTTCATTCACATCAGAAAATCAAGAACAGGTCATCAGAAAAGGAGACAAAAAGAAAAACGGCGGTCGTCAAGATCCGGAGGTTCAGAAGAGTTTCGAAGCTCATCATCATCACCTCCATTTGAGAAAGAGGAAAAGAGATCCAAAGAAGTTCGTCGAGAATCATTGCCGCCGGCGAAGAACAAGCGAAAGCATCACCAACCGGCAACTGAAATGTAAGCTTTTATGTTATCCCAATTAAAACCTCTTCCAAATAATTAAACTCTCATTTTTTAAACCTTTTCTTTTTTTCTAACTAAAAACCCTTTTTGTGAATTATAACTAAAACCAGTTTTTGATTATAATTACAGTAAGTAAAAAACTTAAAACTTTTTCTTAATTAAAACACTAACCACTAATAATTTTTTTTAATAAATAAACAGTGTTTAAAACACTTTTATAGTTAAGTGAAAACATTTTTACTAACTTAAAATTAACCCAGTCCTAAAATTAAAACTTTTTTTTAAGTATTAAAATTAACATTTTTTTAAGTTTTAAAGATTAAAAATTAAAACATGTTAGAAAGGGTTAAAACATTTTTTTCTAAAACTTTCTTTAAAATTTTAAAACTAACATTCTTTTAAAGTAAGACTAACGAACCTTTTTTTTATGTAAACTTCTTCTTTTAAAAAAAAAAAAACTTATGATTAGAGTTTTTTTTAATTTAAGACTTTCTCTTTTAAAAATTAAAATTAAAATTAAAACTTTCTAAAGATAAAAAGTTAAAACTAAAGTTTTGTTTATTTAAAAATTAAAACCTTTTAAAATTAAGACTAAAATTTTAATAAAAAAAATATAAAAATTAACAAAACAATAATAAAAATTCCAAATTGCATTTTCGTGTTTCTTTTAATATAAAATATGTTTGCCATATTTTCGTCTAACTTTTCACTAACGTTCTCTGTTTCTCTCCTCAGATTATACATAGATTATGATTCATATTTATTTTAATTTATTTTGTTCCATGGATGTAATTTACGCGAGGCCATGGTCGCGATTTATTTTGTTTTTGTTTTTTTTGGGATTTGTAATTTACGCGAGTGATCGTCGCGACGCTTTCTTTACTTTCCGCACTTTAATTTTGCCGTATAATATTTTGTCATGTTTGCATGTTTTACCGTTAGAATTCCCTCCGAAGGAATTAGGTCTAGTTGTTTGACCGCCGAGTCAATAACCCTAGTTTTAGCCGTCTCAAACCCTAATTAACCTAGGCGTCCCGCCGTGGACAAAAATACCCTTTACCCTAGTTTTAGGTCAAAGAGTCGCCGTACTTTGTTTTAGGGTTTCCCGCCGTGGAATCCCTAATTTCAACCCTAAATTTTTAATTAACAAATTCAACGTAGAAATAGGAGTTTCAAAGACTCCACATAAGCGTGTCCTTAAGATACGTTTATTCCCCATTGAAACCTTGACCACAGTCAAGACGTTTCTAACCTCCCTTTCAAGGGGAACTACGATTACTCTGATTTCATTCCCTATCCAGGATACGTAGGCACAAGACGCGACGTCTTGCCGAGTAAACTTAGGACTAACCCTTAGGTCTTTAGGTCACTCTATCCCTTAGCAATATATTTCAAACAAATAATAAAATAAAAAAGCATACAATAAACAAAAGGTTCCTGTAGAGTACTACAGAAGTTTAGGGTGCTAGTACCTTCCCTAAGCTTAACCAACCCCTTACCTAGATCTCTTCCTGCATTGTCTTTACGATGCAAAATTAGGTTTTCCTCTTTTGACCTTTTCCTTCGGATAAATCAAAGAGCGGTTGTGAACTAAAGATGCGATTCAAATTAATTAATAATTTGAAATCATATTCTAACCGCAACAAAGCCCAATTGCACGATTTGAACTATATTGTCCTGCTATTCGCACCGTGACCTTTCCCATTTCCTTTGTGTTTTATCATTGGTTTTTCTGAATTAACATTGGGCTTAAGCAAATGATGTTATTGCCACCCCCAGCAAGGCCCATTGCGTGATTTACCCTGAAATTTGTTTCTATCTGCACCGAGTTTTTTTTTTATTTTTCTTTGTGTTTTAATTTGTTTTTTCTGATTTAATATGGGCCCAAGCGCTTTACTTTTCACACCCCTCGTGTTGGGCCCAGATATAAAACTAACTGCATCTTATTTCTGTCTGCACCCCATTGCATCTTTTTCATATTATTTTTTCTCCAAATTTTTTCAAACTTTGAAAATCCATAATAAAATGAAAAATGAATATTTTTGAATGGGAGTTTTTTCTCCCTTTTCCGTTTTTTGTCAAGAAAAATATAAAATCATAAAATTTCTATTTTATTTCATTTTAGTATTTTTTGCATATTTTTCCTTTTATTGATTTTTAATTCTTTTAAGTTGATACTTTAATTTGTAGATTTTAGTTAGGGTAGTTCCCTTTAGATTTTTAGGTCAATCTTTTTAGGGTAGTTAGATGTATGTTTTAGGTTCCCCCTGGATTAATTCCATATTTTTGTGATGATTTTTAGGATAGTTTTGATTAGATGCTATTAGGTTGTGTAGAATTAGGTTAAAACTTCAACATAGGTCCATAATAACTTTAGATTTTGGGTTTTTAGGACAATTTAGACTATGGGGCATATATGGGTATTAAGGGTAGGTATGTAGGATCCCTTAGAAATTATATTAGGATTTAATATAATAGTTTGCTATTTTTAGTTGATTTTTGTATTGGTTGATTGTTTGTGTTGCCTTTAGGGCACGTTTGCCTTAGTTGCTTTGCTGTGTGAGCTTGGAAAGCTTGGTATCTCATTGTGGAGCATTGAGGAGCATAGTAGAAGACTTGAAGATGCATTGAGGAGTTTGAGAGCTTGTTCTTCTTTTCTTTTTGTTGTTTTAAGGTTAGGAATTAGGAAGAGCTTAGATGTAGATAATTTCTTTCTCAAACATGGATGGTATCATTCACCTCCATTCCTCCCTATGATTCAAAGTCCTTCCATGGTATACACCTCTCTCCTTTGGAGGGATAAGTGATATACCTAGGAGGTATAAATTTTGAGGGAACCATTCCTTTGATGTTGAACCCTTAAAGGTCACCTTTGGTGATCAAATAAGCAGTTCAATATCCCCCAGCTTATCCAGTAAGTGATTTTCTCTGGTTTGATTGTCTTGAGAGATGTCAGAGCTTGAGCTTGAAGATGAAGACTTCATTGAAGAGTATTGAAGAGGATGAATCCCTGAGTAGTGCCATTCCAGCTGAAGCTTGAAGAACATGAAGATCAAGTTGATACTTGAAGACCCCTGAAGATTAGGAGAAGCCTGAAGGTGGAACTGATCAAGAAGCTGAAGCTTAAGGGGAGAAGATGAGTTGAAACTCATGATGTAGGATTGAAACCTGGAAAAGCAAACTGATGTTTGTCAAGTGATTAAACTCTGAAGACTGAGTCGCTGTTGGAAGAGCTGAGGCTTGAAGTGGAGAGAGGAGTCTGTTTCTTCTTTTTCTTTTCTGTATTGCTGTGTTTTGTTTGACTTGTCTGATGCATTAGACTAAGTCCATATCTAGAATAGGTAGAATCTAGGAGCATGATTGCGCTAGAGGTCGAGTTGCTCCCTCTGCTTGTATTGTTACTGCGTGGCTTTGCTTGCGGGTATTCGGTAGAGCCCAGCTCCCTTGCCCATGTGGTTTGTTTGCCTGATGGCATTTCATTTCATTTATCTGTATGATTGCAGTTTACTGTTTATTGCTTGATAGCATGTTGTTTATATTTCAGTATGATTACTGTTATTTCATTCTGGCTTGAGGTTGAGATGAGCTTGTGGAGGCTGAAGCCCCACACACATTTCCTCCCTCACTTGCATTGCATGCATTTTACTGTTAAGCTGATGCTTTGTCTGTTTTGGTGTATCACTGACATGATCCCTTAGGACTCTCATTTCCTTTGATAAGGATTTGATGATAGACTTTTAGGTTGAAACCTATGCATGACAACTTCTAGGAGTTCCCTGTTTAAACCTCAACCATAGGATGAATCCATGGCATGATAACAGTAGGACTTGATAGTCTCCCTCCTAGTTGGGTCTGTTCTCTTCTCATCTCAAAACAGTTTAAGATACAGTAATCATGAATGATTTCTTTCGTACGTTACGAGCCTTAAGCTATCTGAGAAAGGATTGTGGGAGAGTTTCTTTTCCACAATCTGGATGTTTAGTATGGTACCCTTTGGGTGACATGCGACGCATTCACTCTCAGGTCATAGTCTCTAGTGCGGTTGAAATCGCAAACACAATAAAAAACACTTCTTTCGTAAAAGATAGGAAATAAACCGTAGTTTCCCGAACTACGTGAGCTCTGATCTCTCATGCCTGTTGAGAGTACGTAGGCACAAGATGGCGATGTCTTGGCGAGCTACCTTCCCCCATAACCCTTCGTAGGCCGAACTACGTTGACTCTGATTTCTCATTCTCTGATGAGAATACGTAGGCATAAAGTGCGACGCTTTGCCGAGTCATTTTTCTTTTCTTTTTCAGCCAGCCTTGATAGGTAGATAGAATAAAACCAACCCGTCCAAGTAAACACAACAAGCGTGGATCCCGTCGAGTACGACAGACGTGAGGGGTGCTAATACCTTCCCCTTGCGTAACCGACTCCCGAACCCAGACAATGGTTGCGATGACTTTGTCTTACCCTTTTTCGTCAGGTTTTTCCGATTGTTTCCTTTCCTGCTCTGAGGGATAAATAACGAAAGGTGGCGACTCTTCTGTCATGCCGACACCTTATTTTCGCGAAAGCGACAGATAGGTTCTGCAATTGGACCCTGTTAGGCACCAGGTCACTGTTGTATTGGTAATGCTTAACAAATGCCTCAGCCAAATCCCTCCAACTTCGGATGCTGACCGGTTCTAAGCTCATGTACCATTCAAAAGACGGACCAGAAAGGTTATCCTGGAAAAAGTGCATAAGCAACTTTTCATCGTCAGAATAGGCGGACATCTTGCGATAGTAGGAACGAAGATGAACCCTAGGAAAAGTAGTGCCTTTGTATTTGTCGAAACCAGGAACTTTGAACTTCAAATGTACTTTCAAATCTGGAATCAGCCCTAGATTGGCCATATCCAATCCCATAGAGTTCTAATTTTCATAGCTTTGCATCTTCTCTTCGATAAGCTTAAACCTCTTATCTGCCTCAGACGGCAGCCCTGCACCGACATCCCTCATAGAGAAAACATCTTCTTGATGATCCTCATCCCATTGAGGAACATTGTTGCCATGTACAACATACACCATCTCAGGTATAGGGATTCCACCTACATTACCTCCGCCCGGAGGGATAACAACTGGAGGAACAGTATTAACATGTGGCGTACCATCATCATTATGAGTAGGGTTAGCAGCAGTTCCCCCATGAAGTACACCATTCCCATCAACCTTAGCAATTAATGGTTGCACCAAAGTCCTCAGCTGCTCTTGTCCATTTGTAACACCTTGCATCAAATCCATGAACTGGGCCATCCTGTCATGGAGTTCTTGCATCTCAGCTTGCATCTGCTCCATAATCTTACGTTGGTTTCCCCGAGTGGCGTAACGATGAGTCGTTTGGTTTTCAATCCTGAAATAAACTAACACACCACGGAGATAAGGTTAAAGGTTTCAGAGCACCTGCGATGCAAAAATGCAAAATGATGCAGTATGCAGACATGTATATTTGCATTAGGGAAAATTTCCCCTCGATTCTAGTTCCTCGAGAACATCACGACAATGGAGAGCTAACAGATAAGCAATAAGAAAACTCCTCATAAGTAAAATGAGAGCCAAGAGTCAGATACAGAGCATAGTGCTACAACAATCAAAATGACCTCATCCAACAGATCTGGTGATGGTCAATACACATCATAACAACAGACTAAAAAGAAATACAATTAAGTACGACGACAAGACTGGAAATCCTCTAACAGCTCCTTCGTCTTTGGATGGTCAGGCCTGACAAGTAACCCTTGGATGAGCAACTATCTCCGGCTAATAGTAGTTTGCAAACCCTGAGCATAATCCTCCCAGGAGCCTTCACCAAAAGCCTCCTCAAGCTTACACCTCTTCACATCAGCTCTAGACTTGTAATCATCCAACGTTGCAAGCGCTTCATTCAATTTGCAATCACTGTCCCGTCGGAGTGAGGATTCAGCTACAATCTTCTCATCCTTCACTTGGAGTTGAGCTTTCAACTTAGCAATCTTTTGTTTGAGCCCATCTTCCTGCTCTTTGTTATTTGTTAAGATGGAATTCCAGTGTGCATTAAACTTGGAAATCTCTAGATATGCTTTGTCTAAATTCTTCTTCTTGGAACTAAGAACATCACTGATGCTCTTCAAGTCTAAACCCAGACGCTCTCAGGCGTGTATCTCTTGGTTAACTTTGTACCTAGCTTGTTTACCAACTCAGTTTGCTTCTTAGATGAATAAGTAGCTTCATTCCTCTCGCTTCAGAGCTGAATAATCTCTTTCTCCAATTCCTCGTTTGCCTTACCAACTCCTCCTTCTCGGACCATAACTGATTATATCTCTGAATGTCAACAGTAGTCAGCTCCTCAACCATCAAAGGATATAAGGGCTCACAAGGTGGAAAAGGCATCAACAATCTCTCAGCTCTCTCCTGAATCCAAGTCATATAAGGATCATAAGCTCTACTGTTACTCTTCCCCAATGAAACTTTCCCTCTACGGTGAATCTTGTTCCAAGCTTTTTCAACTCTGATCAGGGTCTCCTTCTCAAGCAAACCAGCGAAATACAAATATTCTTGTATTTCCTCTTCCTTGGGAGGTTCCCTCAGAGCATACCCAAACGGCCTCACTGCAAGAGATGGGTTGTAGTTAATGCCTCCTTTCCTTCCAATCAGCTGGACGTTAGGAAAACCACCACAACTGTAGACAATCTTTTTACCTAACTGATCCCTATCAAACCATATGATGTTCTCTGAAGTCAAGCCCATCAATCTTTCTGACCACTCTGAGGTACTTGCAATATCAACAAAAGGACCGGACTTGGGAAGGTGACTCACAAACCATCTGTATAAAAGAGGTACACAACAAGACACATTCTTCCCTCTTTTATTCTCATTCTTATAATGTACAGAGTGATATACATCCCCCAGCAGTGTAGGCACGGGATTTCCCGAAGCAAAAATGTGGAAAGCATCCAAATCCACAAAATCTGGAATATTTAGAAACAACATTATACCATATATGCACAGAGCCAAGATGGCATTAAAGACAACCCAACAACCATCCTTCGTAAACTGTTGAGCCTTACCAACCAAGAAAGATAGTGGAAATCCAAACATTCCATTTCTCTTAACCAACTTCCCTTTTATCTCAGAAGCATCCAAATGAAGGGCATTAGCAAGCTTAGTCAAATCAGGCTCAGCGTCAGTATGATAAAAAGGCATCTGGTCCAAGATAGGAACTCCAAGCAGCATAGAGAACTCCTCCAAAGTAGGCAGTAGCACATAACCCGGAAAAGTGAAACACCGTAACTGCGGATCATAGAACTGAAGCAAAGTGTGGAGACCTCCCAACTCATATGCTGAGGCTTTGCAAACACATCCCAAAAGCTTCCCATATGACTTCTTGAAATCCTCCATTACAGTACAATTGGCAATGGAAATCAAACTGAGCAGAGATCTTATGTCAGGAGTAGGGAACTTATACACAACAGTCTTCTTCAAGCTAGGCTCCATGTCAGAAACAAAATAACTCACTAGAATCGAAGGGAAAATATACACCTGCAACATAAATACATGTTAATGTTAAATGCAAATGCAACAGGGGATCAAGATTATTATTTTGTTGACTGAGAAGAACCAACACTTCGCTTTGGCAAGAGCATATCAATGTCATAAGGATCCACTGTATCAAGATCAAAAGTTCACACTGACGAGAAAACCGGGTAGGTTGAAGTTCAAAGTTTCATGTATAACCCTCCCCACTCACAGGTATGAACATATCACTGATAAGGTCTGGCATCCTATGCGGTCATCAGCGTCACATACTTTCAAGAAACGATGATACGTTCACCATTTCTGGTTTGACATCATAGTCTAACGAAGCGGCCTCACTTAGCTGACTCTCAAATGATCGGTCTCCAGAGTCGACAATCCTCATATCCAACATCCTCTCAGCTGTCCGAAACAGACTAGAAATGTAGTCATCAAAGAGAATCTCGTATGAGCGCAGATTTCGTGGGAACTAGTGCATACAAAACATACAGGTTCACCACTACTTTCCACTTCTAATCCTATGGTTATACTCAAGCATGGGTTTTGGCTTATCTCACAATGGAACATTCCCACCCAATAGCACAGCAACAATGATAGTATACTGTTGCACCCTAATTTTTGACCGTAAAATGCCACCTATTTTTTTTGCGCATCTTTTCTCTCGTTATTTGACTTTATTTTAATATTTATGCGACTAACCAATTTGTGCAGACGTGGTAATATCGAGTGGAGATGGCGTTCCTCATAGTCGATCATTGTGCATATCTAACCGTTTAACCCGCTTGTTCGTTTTGATTTGTGAAAGGTTGGGTTACTGTTTAAAGTTTAGGGAATCATGAAGTGATACACATAAGGGCTTATTATTCGAAGATTAAGTTTTATGCCATTATAATTACTCCATAATTCATCAATTTGAGAGGGTCAAGTCAATTCCTGTTTTGAATATCAACTGGTTCTACTTTGAATGGGTGTTTGAACGAGGGATGTTCTACATGGTGATTCAATTTATAAGCCAATTTCACAATTAAAAAACAAATTAAGGCTTCTTTCTCTAGGTATCCCAGTTCAAAGATTTTCTTGTATTCTTGTAATATAAGTCGTTCATGGATGGAGAAATGGGATTAAGGTTCAATTTGAATATTATTGCAAGTGGACCCTTGGGTTCAGTTCAATTGAGACCATATTCCATGAGGTTTACACCTTGAATTAAGTTCAAGTGTTGTGAATTGTTTCAAGAATTAATTGGTGAACCATAAAAGGCATGCCTCTCGAAGTTGTTTCCCACTGTAGGAACCAAGTCTTTGAACGAGATCAGGCCATGCTCAATTTAGTTCTTTGAGCTTTTGAATTATAAGCCTAAATTGCATCTGATACAAGGAATTAAGGTTTTAGTACAACATTCACAAGAAAACTACAATAAACGCAGGGCCTAAACTTTCACTTGTTCCAAGTACTCTCAAGAATACACATTCGTTCCAAATAATGAATGATGTTTGTTACAACACGAAGGATCCACATATACATATATACTGGAGCGTTATCTTTGTTACAAGGATTTGGTTACATTACTCGACATCGACACCACACTTTGATGATATAACTAATGACTAATACAAGGTAATCAAGTTCAAACTTAATGCCGCTACGGTACCCATTGACATATAATCTTCCAAGCGATGATGTTCATGCAGTGACTGCCGACACTAGCCATACCTCCAGAATTGGGATTTCAAAACGGGCGCAGGGATTTCTGTCATCAGTTTGATCACCCCATTTCCTGCAAAATCACAACAGCCAGCTAGTCCTTGTGTTATAACTTTAACTCATGATATATTTTTCTCCAAGATAAAGACTTCACAGACCAGGATGAAACCAGCATACCTTCACATAACCTTCAACATTGCAGCCTCTTGAGTTTTGTGTTACCATAGCTAGCAAACAACAATTTTTACCAAAGAAAAACTGAAGAGGTAGCTGATACGCAGTACCTACTAAACGTGCATCCACAACAATGACAACCTGTTAAGATAATACAGAATCACCAGAGCATTAACAAGTATGTTAATTCAAGGCAACAAAGCTTCAGAAGAATTGTGAAATGCAAGGTCCTGTTACCTTATCAACTTTGTTCATGTGCTTACGGCATCCTTTAGCTACGCATAGTGATGGTCCTGCAAAAGAGAAAACGAAAAGGATGCAGTGTTAAGGATTAGAATGCCTATCCCAAGGCCATGAAGGCAAGTTACACGCCTCCTTGTTCCCTACCATGAAGGCAAGAAGTCCCTACTGTACGCGTCCGTTCTAGTCAGTCCACCACCATGTAGTACCTCTGCTTCGTATCTTTCTCGTTGTTTCGACACCGGAGGCGTATTAGCCCTGCATATAAGTTTTATCAAACTGTGTCATTCTTGATCATCAAGTAAATGGAATAATGATCACATTTATTTTTGTAATTACGTGATACTTACACAAGTAAAATCGGTTTCTGCTGAAAGGTTTGTGAGCTTACTGATGATGGATGTTCCGCAATTTCGCTGCACCTAACATTCCTAACGCTCGAAAACACCTGGCAAATGGTATGCATAATCAAGAAGAAGTTAGTAATAGTCATTACTATTAAAGCATTTCCAAGACAGTTAACCAGCTCTACTTCCTCAGTCTCCAATTAAGGCCACTTACGGTGAAGTTTCTAAGAGCTGGAAGCACGAGCTAACACGGGGCATTGCTTGTGTGTCAATGCTACCTGAGATATGAGACAGTATGATCAGTTAACACAAGAAAGGAGCCTTCACCAATCCATACCATGTTCATGCTACACTAAATCTGCTACAAACCATAAATTCACCACAAATAATCAGAGCACCTTAATATGGATCCAATCATTTGCGAATCTTCAGCATCAACACTATCTCTCTGTATCCATGTCAGCATTCATCAGAATCACCTACAACCAACTTCTCTAGGGTCGTGGTCCATTTGAGCAGCCTTAGCCTTTAGAATATCTGCATTACACAAGAGAACCAGGGTCAATTACCACAGCAAGAGAGCAGGAGATCAATTTCCAAACTAGAGGCTTCAGCTCACCTTTCTTTCTAAATTATGAACGAACTCACGGCTTTCATTTCAAGAACCATGATTGGAATCATGCACACCAGTAAAAGAAACATCATGCCAACATTGTAGTTACTACCTCGCATTGTCGACAATGTTTTAACTCTTCAAAGCTCACGATATGAAGCCACCGGTTGCACCGTCAGGACATACATCATCATTTCACAGACATAAAGACACCCAAAATCGAGTGAGTCAGGTTCAGCTCCTATCCAATTACATTTGGAAGCAATAACATCCAAGACCTGTCAGAGCAACATAATTGAAGTTTATAACATCGTTTCGTTTAAAACAATCAACGTCCAAGCAACCAGAAATTCAAACCTATCAAAGTCTCCATTCCAAATCAGCGGAGAAGGAAATTATTGTAGAAGTTGATAAGCTCATTTGGAGCTCTTCTTCAAGTTGTCTAAGACCTCAATCCGTGTGAAAGAAAAGTTAACAAGTTTGAGATATGGCACCAGTTTTTCTCGTGTGGTTTCTCCAAAGCGTCAGGCTCCTCTCTTCTGGGCCTCCACCCCTTTTTCTGGCCCAAATCACTCGCTACTCGCACCTGTCAAATACCAATTGCAAATTAGTAATTGGAGAATAACCAATAAAGAATATTCAGGGGATAATAAGGAATCAAATCAGATCCATTTTCGAATTAGTGTATAAAATCACAGATTGAAATATCAATTAACAGCTCATTACTACAATTACAGAAGAGGAAATTATTTCAAATCTCATCTGAACAGAAATGGAAGGTCCAAATCCACAATCAATCTCAAATCAAAACATTAAATTCTCAAAGGCCTATATAAGATGAAGAGGAAGAGGGATTCAGGACGAGGAGAATACACACAACAATCACAGAACCCCTACAAATTTCGCAAAAAATCCACGCAACAATCGATAACATTTAGAATTCCATCAAGAAAATCCCAAAACCAAAAACATAATAAACCCTAAAGATTATAAAGAGGGAACTTATCTCTTTTGAAGTTTCGCCGTCAACTGCTCATACTCTCAAACTCCACCGCGAGTCCTCAATCCTCACCGAAAACGCCGTCAAAACCACCGGAAAGACCCTATTCGCGTTAAAGTTACTCCGCCGCCGCCGCTATCATCCATTTTCGATAATCCCTCAGCTTTTACCCATGCTATTGCACGATTGATGTTCTGTTGTGATTTCAGGTTCCAAGCTAGCGATGAATGGAGAGGGAAACTGAATCACGATCGTGAAGGAGAAGAGCGATCGAGAGGGGTGGGTTTGACTCAGGGAATTAGGGTTCTCCATCCGGCTTCGTTGTGCTTGTTTCGTTTTTTCCTTTTTTTTCTTTTGATGTAAGTAATATGCTTAATCACCCACTTGTCACACACTAATCATCACCTGACCACCTATTAACCTCCCTAATCCCTTGATTAATCCATTAATCCTAATGTTTAATTAACTAACCCTAATTAACCGTTAAGCCATGTTGATAATCACCTTTTTTTTACCTTAATCAAAATACTTTTTTTTAAAAAAAACAAATTTTTCATCTAATTAACCTTTTAGTTAATAAATCTCTTTTTTTTTTGTTATAATGCTTTTAATTAATTAACTAATTAATCTACTTTTTCTAATAATCCTTTTATAAACTAAATAGTTTCTTTTTTTTTTAAATAAATAGCAATATATCCACTTTATATTTTACAAATAAATAGTAACTTTTTTTATAACCCTTGATCTTTTACAATGTGTAAACCTATTTTACATAAATAATAAGAACTTCCTCATAACCTTTTTAAATTAAATAAAAAACAAAATCAATTTTCTCATAAGCCAATTCAACTTCTCCCTTTAAATCAATCAATCCTACAATTAAAATCAACCAACCGCGTAAACATACAAAATCACATCCCACTTCACGACACTTTCACACTTAGCGCTCTCATGCGTATGTATGCTTTATTCTTATATGCTCTTATTTATCCACAAAGCACCCACTCACCTAGCGCTTTCATGCGTTCGTGTATGCCTTTACCTATCCGCAATTTCTTTATTTACCGCAATTTATATCTATCACCATTATCGCATTGCATTCCGTCCAAAGGAAAAACCTACACATGATTCAACAATTGTGTGTAGTGCATCGCATTTTGCATCATTTTCCCACGATCCTTGATTCCATTCAAGTTGATCGCTTAAGATAGATCCTACCCCATAGGAAGGACCATTATCTCTACAACTTAGACAAACAAACAACACTATACAACTTTTTCAAACACAATAGAGAATAGATGTTAATCATCTTAAGTGAGATATAATCTCCACCCCACAACAATACAATCAAGCCGTAGGGACTTTGCCTTAAGAGAAACAAAGGCATACTCGCCAAACAATCCGAGTACTTAAGCCCTTTTCTTAATACGATGCAAAGACTATTTTCCTACAACCTGTGGCGGTTACATCTCCCTTAACATGAAGAATCATCTCTTCTCCTAAACCCAATCAAAACAACTACCCTAAACCCGTAGGAACTTTGACCACAGTCAAAGAGCTCCTCTAACCCTTTAGGGGAACTACAGATACTCTGATTCCACTCCCGTAAGGATATGTAGGCATAAGATGCGACATCTTATCGAGTATACTTAGAAATAAACCCCTAGGTCTTTTATACCCTTTAAGCAGATAAACACTTAGCAATAAACAAACATAAAACAAGAGGTTCCTGTAGAGTACTACAGAAACTTAGGATGCTAGTACCTTCCCTAAGTTTAACCAACCCCCGAACCTAAACAATCTAGCTTGCATTGCATCGCATCGTGGGAATTTCGATCTTTATCCCTTCCTTTGGACAAATCAAAGTTCGGTTGTAAAATGAATTAAAGATTCAAACTAATCAATAGTTTGGTATCCAAATTTCACCGCGACATATACAATGCTGGAAAGTAAAATGCAAATGCAAATACAGTATAACACATATATACACACCTAGAGATAAAACAAGCAAGCGCTAGGATTGACTCGCATAGGGGATGGGAAGGTCCTCAGCAGAGTCGCCAGTTGTCCCATTGCTGCAAAGAGGGGACGACAAGGATAGAAGAGTCTCCACCATTCGTTATTTATCCCAAAGAGAGGGAAAGGAAACAATCATAGAAAACCTACGAAAAAGGGGAAAAGACAGGTCATCGCAACCATATCTCGGGTTCGGGAGTTGGCTACGCAAGGGAATGGTATGAGCACCCCTCACGTCCGTCGTACTCGACGGGATCCACGCTTGTTATTTATCTAAAAGGGTGTTAATCTATCTAAGCTACAGGCTACAGGGACAAAAGAAAAGGAAAGGGAATCGATAGAGCATTGTCGCTCTATGCCTACGTACTCCCTCGTGCAATGGGAAAGTCAGAGTCAACGTAGTTCGGAAAACTATGGGTGAAGCTGGGGAAGGTTGCTCGCCAAGACATCGTCGTCTTGTGCCTATGTATCCTTGTCTGGTACGAGAAATCATAGAAAACGTAGTTCGGTCTAACACGACCACAGGTTGGTTCAAGTGTTTTAACCAAGTAGGGTTAAACCTTCGTTCTAGCAGTTAGGTGTATTGCTGCTCGACCATTGGAGACTTAGGCGTTACCTATTTGCGGTAGAATCAAGAGTTAACAACACTCTTTTATGAAAATGGTTTTCAATTAATCCCGATGGATAAAAAAGTTTGATGTTTGTTTTTGAGTCTTTTATGAAGAATAAGTGAATTGAATTGTGTTTGTAATTCATGTTGCACTAAAGATTATGAATTAGGAGCGAATGCGTCGCATATCGCCCAAAAGGCATACGCTAAACACTCTAGACAATTGAGGGGAGACCCCCAATCATCATTTCCCAAATGCTTAAGGCTCGTAGCGTACAAAACTTATTATCCTTTATTACATGTTTTGAAGAAGTTTGAAGATGAGAAGAGAGAAGACACAACTAAGGGGAAACTAACTCAACCCTAATGTTATCATTCAGTGTGCTCCTATGATTGAGATTAAGAGGGGAAGTTTATCCTAATGTTAGCATGCTTGGATTGAACACTTAATGTCTCTCCTACTTCCGAGGGACTAGGAATCCTAAGGGATCATGGCAAAGAAAACCAAGTAAACACAAGATAAATCAATCACAAATGAGATGAAAGAAAGAGATGCAAACATGAAATGCAACACAAAGAAAAGAGGGAGGAAAAAGTATGGGGCAGTAACCACCACAAGCACATCTCAACCTTTTAAATGCAAGCAAAAGATGCAAAACAAAAGAAGAATGCAAGCAAAAGCACTCAAACAAAACCAAGCAAAAGTGAGATGCAATGGGAAACAACTCCTACAACCATTCTAGCATTAATCACTAAACCAAAAGGCAAACAAATAAAAAACAGAGGAAGGCATGATCAAGATGAGGACGGAAGAATAGGCTTAGGAATCAAGCAACAAAGAAAGAAATCTCCACCATAAGCATCAAAATGATCATGCAAACAAGAAAGCACAAAAGAATTATCAAAGTGGCATCTCATCCAAGTTAAACTCAAAGTGCAAACAAAAAGCACCAAATCAACTTGAATGAGTTCCAAAGTCCCATGGACATAAGTGAGAACAAGGGAAGAAGATTCACAAATGAAAGAAGAAGAGGAAACAAGACAAGTTGCAAGATAGGGCATGGGTAAGAACCTAAGTTCAAACCACTTTCAACATTCAAATACAAATGGAAAGCCCTAATTAGAAGTAACTTGCAACACAAACCATCCAAATGTAGGACCTACAAATTTTCAACCAGCAACTTCAACATGTTAAGAATGTGAATCAAGAGGTGTTGGAAGCATATGGGATCCACAAGGGTCATTTTCCAAAAGAACTAGGTCAACTAGTTTATATGAACCTCCATTAGGGTGACTTGACTTACAAGGTTCACCACAAATAGGAAAATGGTTCAATAAATTCCAAATAAAATACACAAAGCTCACAAAGAAGTTGGCAACCAGATGCCAAAGCATCAAAGCCAAACTCCAATCAAAGCATCACCAAAGGAATTGATCCACTAGGGTGCTCCACTTTGAAAGAGATTCATCTAGGATCAAACAAAAGCAAATGAAAGTCAAACAAAAATAAGTCAAACCTTGACAAAAACCATCCTCAAAGGCACCTCAACTCATCATAAAAATGAGGAGGAAGCCTCACTCATTGGTGGTTTCAATTGGTCAACAAACAAGCAAGAATGAAATGGAAACAAACACAAAAACACTTCCAATTGTAAAATCCCAAATTAATTGCAAAATAAAAGAAAAATGGAATTAAAAATTAAATAACACCCTAAGGTGTTGAAAATTATTTTTTTATGGGATTTTATGACATTTGGAAGTATTTTTAAAAAATCAAAAAGCAAAACAGAAATAAAATAAAGAAAATAAAAATAATTAAAATGCAAACAGGTGCAAATAGCAAGGAATCACGTTCAAATTCATTGGGCTTAAAGGAAAGGGGGTGCCAAAAGCAACTGAAGCCCAATTCATTAAGTAAAATCAAAGCGTCGCGTTTCACTAATTGACGTGGAAGTCAATCTCCACGCGTGCAAGGTCAAGGCAAGCTGAGCCACACATCTCACACAGTCAAAGAGTCCAACCTACACAGTCAGATCTGAGGTCAAAAGACCAGACGCCAGAGCCCTAGCTCCGGTCGTCTTCTTCGGTGGACTGACCGAAGATCAGATCACCAAAACTTCACCAAACCTGGAAAAATGCATATCAAAATGAAGCTAAGCTCATGTACATCTCAAATCCAAGATCCATTGGTTTTAAACATGCGTAAATAAAGAGATTCGAACGGATCAAAGTTGAGATGTACATCTGAGAATCTCATAAAACAAGACAATTAAGCACCCAAACATGGCCTACACAAGGTAGGGCTTCAGATGCAGCCAATATGGACCTAGATCATGCTCTAGAATGATAGAAAAGTGAATGAGAAAGTTACCTAACGGAGACACTCCGTTGGTACTTCAATTGCTTGCTAGCTTGCTTGATAATGTCCAGATCCACTCTAATTTGCTCAAGGAAAAAAAATTACACCTTAATTGAAGTTGAAATGTAGTGGAATTAAAAACACGATTTGAGATTTTTCTTGGGAGCTTGAAAATGGAAGTTGCTTCTTCTGGCTCCAAAACGCACTTCTGAGCTCTCAAAATGAAATGTGAACTTATATATGTTGGATTTGGAATGGAAATGGAGGCCCATGAAGCTTGGTTGTGACGAATTTTGAAAAATTCCCAATATGTGATTCTTTCATGCACACGTAAAAACTGATGCTTACACACATGAAAACCATTTGAATATACAGCTGGAGAGTTGAATTTTGCAATGTGATTGGATTGGGCTTTGTATCTAGTCCAATTTGGAAGTTTGAATGAGAAACTTCCCTGTGAAGTAAGTTGCAATTCCACGTATTTTTGTTAGCATGGACCAAAGTGAATTTGTGCATTTTACTCATGAGTGCATTGTGAACAAAGTTGAGTCAAAACAAAATATGTAAATGGCCTATAACCAATTCAATTAAAATCATCTTTAAAAGTCCATTTTCACTTGAAATGTTTTACCCAATGTCCATAACCAAGCATTATTCACACCAAACTTGAGTTCTAGAGTGTAAATGAGGTCATTTGGAACAACTTTCATGTTGGTTGAAGTTTCATTTGAAGTACTTAAGTGCATGAAGACGACCCATAATCAAAATGGCCTATAATCAAAGTTTCCCAAAATACCCCTGCCTTGCAAGATCCATAACTTGAGTTCCACAAATGATATCAAGGACTTATAGGACTTTTTGGAAATATAATATCATGAGGAATAACTTTCATGTTCATTTCAAGTTGATGAGAAACTTGATTCTAGGTCAAAAGTGTCTTGGAAGTTAGTTGACTTTTGTTGACTGAAAAATATGTTCATCTAAGACCTGTAACTTGATGACATCATAACTTGAGTTCCACAAACCCAATGTATGAGTTATAGTACTCAAAAGAAATATTTGAACATGCCCTACAAGTCTCATGTTTACATGAAAATGAGATTGAACTTTTATCATGAGGTAAATTGTCCTTGAAGTTGGACACTAAAGAAGGGGATTTTACACTGAAACCCTCTGAAACCCTAATTTAGTAACTTCTTAGACTCTTGATTCTCCTTGATATGAACTTGATATGACATCCTAGATGTTTCAACATGAATTCCCATGACTCCAATGACTTAGAACCAAATCTCACACTCCTTCAAGTCCATAGTTGACCTTGAACTAAGCAGATGAAACCTTAGGTGCACACCTTTTGACTGTGCCCTCTTGCAAGTGAAATGAATGCCTAGAAAAGCTCCACAATGACTTCAAAAGCACTCAATGAGGTTATCAAACACCTATTGTTAATAACCATGAACTTGTGGACCCCTGATGATCCTCAATTGCCCTCCAAGATAGGAGGTAAGCAACACTTGTCAATCTTCTCTCTCAGAGAGCTTTGACCACTTCTTGATGATTGTAAGCATTAGATAACTTGAATAAGCACTCTTGATTGAGCTTGATACCCTTGATAACCTTCTCTTGAATGGAACACCTCCCTTGATCCCCTTCAAAAGGTAATGCTATGCAAATCCAAATGCTAAAGAATGAGATGAAACATAAGCCAAGTAAAGAAAAAGGTTGGGCAAATTTTGGGGTACAACAATAGTCATAAACTAATATGATTTGTATGGAACATGATATGTTTATTATGAGAATTTATGGATGTGATCACCTTGTGATGTCGAATACGATCACATTATGTTATATTTTATAACATAGTCAAGAACAACCCCTTAATTGTGTCGTCCTAAGTGTAATGCTTATATAGAGCTCCATTGGGATGTATGCACTCATACTTGTATGACCTGGGCCTGAGTCTCAAAGGCGGTGGATCTTATAGTGGGTGAAAATCCCATATGGGTAAAAGGTTTGAAATGGGTTAAGAGCCCCATAGGAAGTGACGATTCTTAAGGTTGAGAAGTCTCATAGAATTCAAAATCCATGTGTATGTCTGAGTATGAGATAGGTATACATGATCTGAGTCGATAACCCTAGAGATAGGGATTATCGGGGAAAGATACCTATGTTATAAGGATCTGTGACCCGAGTCGATAACTCTAGACGTAAGGCTTGCCAGGGAAAGATTCCTTGGTATGGTTTTTGAGCTAGTGATTGTTTGAGTTGATGAACTCAAGAGCCATGTTTTCATACATTTCAAGCTCTGTGAACTCAATTCTCATCCCCCTTTTCCCTTTGACTTGAGTTAGAATTTGATTAGAATCCTGTAAAGCCTAGTGAACCCATAGGATAGGGGAAATAATTGAGATTATTATCTCACCCCAATATTGTTGTTATTTTTTCAGTTATTGTTTGCAGGTTTAATATACAAGAGGAGATTTGTATTGATGTTTCAAGATATGTTGTTTGTTGTGGTCTTTTATTGTGTATTTTGTACAATGTCGAATATTGTACTTAGATCCTAGATTTTATCTTTACCCCTTTCCATATCTTGTACCATAGGTTGTCTTTATTATTTTGTAAATGGTCAAGTATGTAAATAATTCCAATAGGCACTTATGATTGTGTCAGTACCAGATAATAACACTTGTATGATATTATTCTAAATATATATTATACAGGTTATTACAAATATTGTGTTTAAGGCCATCAACTAGCATGACATCATAGATAGTAGTAGACGAGGGATTACCTACACTATCTTTTCCAAGTATAACACCTTTGTTATTATCTCTATATGTGAATAACCCATTTCTCTTTGGCATGAAGTCAATGAAGAGGGATATGTCACCTGTCATGTGCCTCGAACATCCACTATCAAGATACCACATCTTTTTGGTAGAGTGAAGACATTCAACCTGAAAATTTAAACAGAGGAAATAGGTACCCAATTTTCATTGAGTCCTTGATAGTGAGTGAGATCAAAGTTGCACTTAGGCAACCATTGAACGACTCATTTAGGGACAAAGAGTTTCCTACATTTTTTGCATCTTTCAATGGTATGTCTCTTTTTGCAACAATAATGATAAGATATGTTTTTATGTGACATGTCCTTGCTATTTGAATCCCTATACGTATATCTATGCATCTTTTTAGGATGATTCAAAGGCTTTTCAATCTTATAAGGATCAATAGCAAACATAATCTTAGGTTGCAAGACACCATCCAATTCGACTTGAAGAGATTTTACTTCCTCTTGCCTATTATGACAATGTTCACAACCAACCTTGGAGGTTTTATATCCTCACTCTTGTCACTTTGAATATCTATCATAGATTTCTTTATAGCTTCAAAGTTCCTTTCAGATTCTAACACTTTAACTTCTAAATTTAAAATAATTTTTCATGTGAAGCTAACATGTTAAAAGCTCTTAAGGCTTCTCTATGAAGATCTTCAAAGGCCTTATGTAATTCAAAATAGGATAAATCATTAATATACTCAAGCTTAGAAAAACTTACATTTTTATTTTTCTTTCTGTTTTCCATAAGACAAATCTGATCCAATTTGACACTTGAAGTTGTGCTTTCATCACTAGAGGACTCAATTGCACTCTCACAAGCGACATATGCTCTCCTAGACTTGCTAGAAGTCTTGTGATGGCTCATTTCTTTATCTTTCTTTTTCATTGGGCATTTCGGTCTATAGTGACCGACTTAACCACAATGATACAAAGATCTTCTAAGCTTACTATTTCTATTTTCATCATATTTTGAGGAACTTGTTGATATTCTAAACTTGGCTATGTTCCTGTCAGAATGTTTAAAGCCATTATTTCGTATATACCTTTGGAATCTCTTTACAAAAAGCCTCATATCTTCTTCATAAGAGTTCTTGCCATCATCACTTTTGTTAGAACAAGATTAGTTCATGACATATATCCTTTAGGTTTTGATGATAACAAAGTATTAAAAGAACAATGGTGTTATCTAATATATGTTCCAAGTAAGCAGGTTATAAGGCTTGAAAATAAGGAATTTAGAATATGATATAAGGATGCATTTGAGAGGAGTTAAGTTACTAGCTTCTGGTGGATCAGAACTTGAAGAATACTCTCTAAGTGATATCTAGCATAGACTCTAGCATAAACATCTCTTGTATTATGAAAAAACAAAGACACTTGTTCAAGTTATGTCTTCCAACAGGTAGTCTTCTACAACTGCTATATAAGCTACTGAAGATTCAAATATGAAGTCTTCAACAAGGAGAAATCCAAAGGGCAAATATAGAAGGAAAGACAAGAAGGATAGAAGTGTTTTACACTTCTGTCTGGATGGAGGAATAACAAGATCATACAATAAGAAACACAATCGAGTATGCAGAATTTATGCTATATGTTATAAATTATAATAAGCCTTAAGATTTCTTAAACATTGAATATCATAGAAATATTAACTTAAGTACTTAAGGTCTTTGTTAAGGTGATTACCATGTACCTTTGATTTTGTATCAAGTACATCCTGTTCTCTATTATACTAAATATGATTATTTAGTAGTTTAGATAAAGTCTTTTGCTATGTGCTTGAGCATCAAAGTCTCTTACTGAGAAGCTTGAGCCAAGTAAGTCTCCTGCTATGTGCTAAAGTATTGAAAGTCTTGATCAATTGTTGATTAAGAAGAAAGTCTTAGTCTGTGAGTCTGAGCAAAAGTCTAAGGCCTGAGAGGCTTGGGCATAAGTCTTAGATTCGTGAAACATGAGAAAGAAAGTCTTGATTTCATGGAACTTAAGGAAGGAAGTCTTAGGCCTGAGGGGCTTGAGCAGAAGTCTTGGATTCATGGAATCTAAGCAGGGAAGTCTCGGACCGAGGGTCTGAAGAGAAGTCTTGGGTCTGAGGGGCTTAAGCAAGGAATTCTTGGGTTCGTGGAACCTAAGTAAAAGTCTTGTACCTGAGGGGTTTAAGCATGAAGTCTAAGGCTAAGGGTCTGATCAAAGAAAATTCTCATGCTTAAGTGCATAAGCGATTGTAATCATGTTTTGGTTATAGTGAAAATCTATTGTGATGCAAAGGGACTGGACTACTCAGTTTTGGGAGGAACCAGTATAAATATTTGTGTGTTCTTTATATTTTATTTGATTCTGTTAACGTTCCACTACAACGTATATTTAGAATATGAACACCAGTTTAAATTCTTAATCTAATCAGAGGCAAAGTTAATAAACAAAAAATACAATTCAACCCCCTTCTTGTGTATTTTTCTCACCTTCAATTGGTATCAGAGCATGGTCTGTGCATATTATTTATCAGTGGTACAAATAATGATCCAATGAGAAAAATATGTCGGCTAAAGACTTTCTTTCAAGAAGGAGTTAAGTACCACATAAAAAATATTACATTGTTAATTATACCATATTCAAAAGGTGATTCTGTTGAATTTACATGATGGATTACGAAAAATATATTTTTAATTCATTGGTATTAATAAAGGGTTTTGAAGAAGATATATATAATACTCTTGAGAAAGGTATTACAATAGAAGTTGATGGTGTAGGGATGATCAAAGTCTGAAAGTCTCTCACACCAGCTCATAAGAAGATTGAAAATATATTTAAAGTTATATGCATTCTGGTAGGTGTTACATCACATTCTGATTATATCAACGTCATTGATATGTCTAATGCTCAAGACTATATTTAAATCCTTGTGTTATTTTTTGAAGGAAATCATGTTTAAGCTTATTAAGTTACACTCCATCTAATTTTTCAAGCAAATTCTAAGAAGTCGGCTTGCTAATATTAAAACATAAAGTCACATATACTCTGGAAGTCAAAAGTTTGAGTAGACTATGTCTTGAAAGGTTTGATAGCATTCTTCGAAGAAAATAAATGAAATTATAGGATGAAAATTTGTCTAACAGATCATCCTTCCTCAAGCCCGTTAAAGAAATATTCCTTTGGAATGTTCGATGATATGGAATTAACCTTCCCTATCAAAGGATTCTTTCAAATGGCTGAATGGAATGTGATATCTGTTGATAGAAGAGTAACTTCAGAAGCTTCTGAAATATTCCTATTTCAACTGATTTACCAAATCTTAAGAACAAGGAGAAATACTACTAGAAAAACCCAAAAAGAAAAATGCCAGAGGTCTTTAAGGTCTATTCTAATGAAGCTGACATAATTGTGGATTCAGAACCTGATGAAGAATGTAATCAGACATTGATGGTCATTACTTTTTCTGAAGAACCAATATGAATCCAGGAATAAAAATCAATTATTTAAGAGAAAGAGATAACTCCAATCTATCTTGCTTCAATATTGATAATAAGGAGACTGCATCTAAAGATAATATCTTAAGTAACTCCATTGCTCCTTTAAAATTTAAGGCTATCATAGAATATGTGTTAAAGGATAATTTTATGAGAAACCTTTTATTTCTTCTTCTGTTTGTGGAAATACTATAACAGTGTTGTAAACTTGTTTTATGCCAATCTCTGATAGCAAACATGATCCAAACCTATGCTTGTCAAATTTCAAAGTCAAAAGATTTAATCCAAGACAATAAAATCAATGACTCTGCTAAGAACAAGATTTTGTTAGTACCATTACTCATTATAGGCTCATACTCTGAATGAATCATGGTACTGCTATTAGATTGAGGCATAAAGCAAGAAGAAGTTTGTCAATACTAACACTTCTGGACTCATAGAAATATGAGTAACAATATCTATATTTGTATTTGTTGCAGATATGACAGAAGAAAGGAGCAAGGCATCTTCTACGGTTGTTTACAACATGTGATGAAAGAAGAGCCTACATCCCAGACTCAAGTGTTAAAAGCTTGAAGTTTGGTGGAGAAAATGGAATCATTGGTGTAAAAGCCAATGAATCATAATCCACTCAAGACAGTATTCAGATTCCATGGTCAGATACGAATACTCATCTGCAGCATGACCAAGAAAAAAAAGATATGTTATGTTCTTTCCTTGTATACTTCTTGACTAAATAAAATATTTATGTATGAGTAAATACAAAGTCTCTGTTAAATCTCTAGAGAAATTCTTTTAAGAATCTTCAAAGATCTTTAAGAAGAAATTATGTTGTATTTGTCTATACTGAATATGTCATTAGCTAGGTGATGATCATATTTATGGAATCAGTACCTTCACCTTTTGTGATGATATTGTTGCTAGTTAGTTATCAAAGAAACCAATTTAATATTCATTAATCAAGCTTGACTGTAGTTCCAAGCGAAAAGGCTTGATTCTGAATAGAATATCAAGGACTGATGAGTAACAAAAGGTATCTCACTCGAAGTATAATCCTACTAGACTCTAATGACAAATAACTTATGAAAAATTGTCAGTCTGTGAGATTCAGAAAATGAATCTTTACATATTTGTAGCGGGGAAATCTGTGAGTGTAAGCTACTGATTTAACTTAACTCAAAATGCAAGAGTCGCCACCGCACTTTTATTTTATCCAAAAGGAAAGGAAAAAGAGCGAACAAAACCTAAAGAGTTCTAAAATAAGAACAAATAGAGAATGGGTAAGGAGGTTGGTTATGCAGAGAGAAGGTGTTAGCACCCAAAACGTCTATAGTACTCTATAGAATCCCTTTGAAATATCTACGCTTTTTGGTTTGAAAATGTTTGTTATAAATGAGATTGGGGAGATGAGAAGAGAAATATTTTTTGTGTTTGGAGAGAACCGCTTCATGCCTATGTGCCCACAAAGTGCAATATAGGATCAAAACCCCGTTGTTCATGATACGAATAACAAAAAAATGGTTTATTATGGCTCATTTTGAATATAATGATAATTCGTCATTTTAAGGTGAAAACTACGACTAGTCGCCCACAAGTATAAGACAACATTTGCATCACCTTAAGATGGATTAGATTAAAATTAACAAGTCTATCACTCAACATCTAAGTGGAAAATATCAACATTTTAAATACTATGGGGAATAGGAGAGTTACATCTTAACTATGAAAATGACTCATGTCTAAACTTTTTGAAAAGTTTTAAAAGAAAAAAGTGTACAAAGGCACAAAAGGTTTGAATGAGTTTTATATTTTTAAGTCTTTTGAAATTAGTCAAAGTATGATTAACATTTATTGACATTTATTAAAGAAAATAAAGTTTGAAATCACTTGACCAAAGTCAAGGTTTATTATGAAAGAGGTTAATCTTTTAAAAAACAAGAAGGTTTTGAAAAAGGGAGAATATTTTTGTAAATTGAAGAAGGGGTGGAGAAGAAGTGACTACCCTAAAACTTAAAATAAAATCTAGAGATAAGAAAGATCTAACCGAAAGATAGAAAACTCCATAGCAATTCAAATAAGAATTTCTTCCACCTTGAGCATAAGCCAATAACCAAAGTCAAATAAAGGGCAAGATATCAAATCCATAATAATCCAAGCATAGGGAAATAGTCCAAGAAGTCCAAGGGTCTAGGTCCATCCACAAGCATAACCACAAGATTTAAGAGAAACAAGTTTTTTTAGAGGTTTAATCCTTTATTAATATTTTTGAACAAAATATGGTCCAAATGGACAAAGGAAATAAAGCAGAAGCATAAACAATAATATGATATGATATGATAATAATGAAGAATAGAAGTAAAGAGATAGGGAGCGAGAAGGAAACATAAACAAAATTAGTACAATAATATGATTAGTATAATATACATAATATTATTATCAATCTTCAAGAAGCAAAAATTGTCAAATTATGGAGAATACTCGACTAATCATCCATAAGAATGAAAACATGGTCTCATACATTACCATGGGGAGAGCTTCAACTTGGATAAAATCAACGAGTATGTCAACTAACCCCCACGGGTAACAAAAGATCCAATTATTTCAACCTACGCTACAGAGATTAGGATAATAACATCTTGCTTACAAAATTGACTTAGTTCCGATTTAGGGACAATTTAGCGATATGTTAAGCAAGCGTAATCAGACTTATGTAAAAGCCACGACTATCTAAGGCCGATCAATAATAATGTTTGTGTGTATGCTAGAGAGACCATATGTAGATCATCCTCCGAAAGCAGTACCGCGTGAAAAGAAAATAGGTAACAATCTCATCTTCATCAATAACTTGAAACAAGTTCCAATGATATTGAAGATTTTCATTGATCAAAATAAAAAACAGAGAAGAGGGGAGAAGGGAAGCCAAATTAAATTTCAATATTTGGATCATTCCATATTTAAGTTTCATCACTCTTCTTAATGGATTAAGGTACTAAACCTATCACTAATTCAAAGCACCAAAAATGGATCCAATGATCCACTTAAAGATAGATTTGAACTAATAAAATTTTATCCAACCTCATCAACACCCAAATTTAATGGAATTTTAAAAATAATTGATCAACAAACGTAAAAATTTAAGGCAAAATAAAAGGAAATGGAAGAAGGAAGAAAAGGAACCAAAACAGTCACAAAACAAGCTAAAAACACAATTCTGACTCTGGTTAGTCGATTAACCATCTTAAGGCAAAATTTGGTTAATTGATTAACCCTGGCAGGACAACAAAAAAATTTGAAAAAAAAATAGCATTCATGATTCAATCATTTCTTCAAACATCTTGTTGCGGTGAAATCTGGATCTCAAGCTATTGATTAACTTGAATCATATTTCAATTACAACCGGACTTTAATTTATCCAATAAATGAAAGGTTTAAAGAAAGAAAGACCAAAAAATGCAAAGCAGAAGGACAAGGCCTAAATCTGAGCAAAGAAGAGAGATCTAAAGGTTCGGGGGTTGATTATACCTAGGGAAGGTGTTAGCATCCTAAGTATCTGTAGTACTCTACAGGAACCTCTTGTTAATATTTGTGTTTTCTAAAGTTTGCTTGCTAAGGTAATAATCTAAAGTAAAGGGTATGTACAAAGTTTGCTCGCAAAGACATCGCATCTCGTGCCTACGTATCCGGACGGGAATGGAATCAGAGCAATCGTAGTTCCTCTATTTAGGGATGAGGATCTCTTGACTGTGGTCAAGGTTCCCAAAGGGAAGTAAGTATTCATAAGGAAGTACTTACATGGAGTGCGGCGACTCCTCTTCTAAGTTGAAGTTGTTATGATAAAGGATGTCCACGGCGGGACGGTAAAAGTGAGTACGGCGACTCAAATCCTAAGGCTAGGATAAAGGGGGAATAAAAGTTTGTCCACGGCGGGACGGTAAACATGAGTACGGCGATTCAAATCCTAAGGCTAGGACAAAAGGGGAGAATGTCCTTGGCGGGACGGTTTAAAAGTGAGTACGGAGACTCGAATCCTAAGGCTAGGATAAAAGGGGAGAATGTCCACGGAGGGACGGTTAAAAGTGAGTGCGGCGACTCGTGCAAATGTAAAGGAAGTCGTTGTTATGTACAGATGAATATGTACAGGCGAATATGTACATGCGAATTAGTTTAACCTCGTAATTCAGGAGGTAACAGTTAACAGATGAAGTAATCGACACTGTGACAACAGTTCGCATTTAATGGAAATCAACAGATAAAAAATGGTAACAACCAAGAAATAAATCCTAGCATGTTAACTAACATATATAGGCATGGATTCAAACAAGTTTCAAGAAAAATATTGAAAGGAAACAATTAAAAATTCATCTGCAATTACATAAACGATCGTGAAAACGCGCACACTTGTACATAAACAAACTTGGTGATAAAAAATTCAAACATGAAAAATAAAGGCATGGCATGAAAGTACACATTAATACGAACACAACAAAAAAAGAATGGACGAAAAATGATGAGAAACGAGTGAGATATGAATTTTTGAAAATTACATGAAAAATCACAAAAATGGATAAAAGAGTTGCCCTCCTCAGGGGTCGAACTCAGGTACTTGGCATGAAAGGCGCATGGTCTTACCACTGGGGTGGCTATACATCCATTGATGAAGCCACCCCTAATTAACTATAAGGGTAAGTTTCATGACAGGTTGGGCAAGAAAGCATAAACCGAGCATTTACGTTTTGTATCGTATCTCCCTAACCGTTTATCGGAATGGAACAAAATTTATATGGATTTGGGGTAGAATTGAACAAGGAACATGATAGTGGTCTCAGTTTTCCCAAATTCTTATCCCTTTGCAAAACCCGATAGTGCCTCTCTTTTAGGCTCAAAATTGCATCTTCAAGTGAAAAGCCTCATACACTCATACTCAAACCATAACAAATGTACACACATCATAGGTAAGTGGAAATGAATGAGTCTAAATCCTTCTTGGGGCTGAAACTGAACTGTTATGGAAATTCACATGTGATATGCAATAATGACATAGATTATGCATGAACATTAAGCATTTTAGTCTTAGACAAGTATTGATCACAAAAACCTTCTGTACACCTCTAATATATGTTAAGGAATGAGTTTTGATTAAAAGTTAGAGGTTGTACTGACAGTGTAAGGTTTTGGTATTCAAAGTGCATTCTTTGTGTGTGATCATGCATTTTGGTGGGTGATTTTTCATGACAGAGTGATTTTCAATGAAATGATTATGCAAACATGTTACAAATGACCAATAGGAGATGTTCCAATCTTTACATGTGAGAAAAATCAACTAGCATAACAGTTAGTATGGCATATGCAAATAGGAACAAAAATGACATTTTTGAAAAAAAGTCAAAAATAACACATAACTTCCACCATTGGAAGTTAAGTACAAAATGTGACATTTTCAAGATGAAAAATTTGACAGTTTGGTTTCATGGCTTTCTACTTTAGATTGATATGTCCTACACCTCTAATATATCATATGAAATGAGTCTAGACCCTTGAACATCATTAAAATTGACAGCATGAGAAGATGGCAAGTGATTTGCAAAAATGTATGTGAAACTTGCATTTTGAAAGTGAAAACTTAAAATACTTGCTCTAACACTTAAGTGAATGTTTGAACATATTTAAAATGATATATTTGAGGTGTCTAGACAAGTGGTTTTGGTGAAAATAAGTTTGTGCAAAAAAGTGGTATGTGAAATGTTGATTTTGTGAAGAAACATGCATGTTGAAAGGTGAGATTTCATGACAGTGTGTTTTTCAATGAAGTGAACATACATACATGTTATAAATGATCATTATGAGATGTTTCAATTCTTACATGTGTGAAAAATCAACCAGTATGACAGTTAGCATGACAAATGCAAATAGGAACAAAAATGACATTTTTGAAAAAAAGTCAAAAATAACACATAACTTCCACCATTGGAAGTTAAGTACAAAATGTGACATTTTCATCACAAACAGCAATTTCCAAGCAACAAACACAAGAACACCAAAGATATATAGTATAAAACATGTCTAAACACACATGATGTTCATATGTAGCAACAACAGCAAAGTGTCATGAAACCACATAATGTTCAAATTTCAAAATTACACATAATACTCAAATATGCCAATTCATGAAAACTAATGTAAAAATCAGTAGAAACCAGTCACATACCTCTTGATGACTCTTTTGAGCAAGCTAAATCAGTTGAGAAAACCAAAGATATCTTCCACTTCACTTTCTTGCCTTTGAGCTTTCCTTCCACTTTAAGCCACAATACACTTTTAATGCTAAATGAAGAGATGTGAATTTCTAATGGTTGATAGGTGTTTTAACAGTTGAGATATGTTATTTATGAGGTGTATGAGTGATCAAAACCTCAAGAAAAGGATTGGAGCAAGATTTGGAGATTTTTGTAACTTTGGTCAAAGTATGAAAGGTAGAAGTTTGACTTTTTGATTTTTGAGGTTTCTAGGTGGTTTAATGGATTACACACCTTCTATATGTTATTTAGAAGTTGTGTGGAGGATGGTTGAAGTGTAGGAAATGATAGAAATTAATTTGAGCTATTTTCACTTCATGACCAATTTTGGAGTTTTCATGAACTTTGGTGTTTTTGAGATTTTGGAGCAAGGTCAAGGAATTGAAATGACAGAGCTTCCTTTTAGGTTTTATCAGATTAATTGTGTGTGGAATGAGGTGAATGAGACCTCCTTTTATAGGAAAGGAGATTGAGGTGCTTGCTAGAGACTTTACTTCATCATGAAGCAAGCTTGTGATATTTTGGAGCAAACCTTCAAGGGAGGGTTTTCATTATTGGTTCTGATACAAGGCCATTTTGTCAACATTTCCCACTGATTTTTGATGTTTGTAGCAGGCTAGAAACCATAGGGAAGGGCTGGTACAACCTTTCCACTTTACACCTCATGCTTGGGAATGTAACTTGTCCACTTGCTCCACTTGCAATGCAATGGACTCAAACCTTTGATTTTGGGCTATTCTGCATAATTCTCTTTTGTTTCATGATACATACATCTCATACATCAGATACAACAAGTTAGATCAATAATATTTGGCAAAATTGGTGAAAGAAATCAATCTTGAAAATTCAACCAATGTGGGACTATTATGTGAAACCTCCAACTTTGCACCTATGTAACTTTCTGCTCATAACTCCTTTTGAGATGTTCTAGTACAATTTAGAAATCCCTCATATAGCTCTAAAACATTCATGTTTGCCAAGAAATCAAACTCCAATTGGAACTAGGTGAAAAATCCTTTCAAAGTTGGCTGCACACAAGCTTTTAAAGTGAAAATAACTTAGAAATTTTCTAAGTTATTTTCCCTTCTAGGAATGTTTTTGCTTCTATCTCAAAAAGTATGCATTTTCTGGTTGTAGACTAGTATGGGACTTTTGTAGTACTTGTCAAGAGATTTCTAATGAGCTTGGAACCAACTCCATTGAGTGTGTGGTTAAGGAGTTAGGGTTTAGCCCCTTTTGAAACCCTAATTTTCCCGATTTTTCGATTACTCTCTCATCCTTGATCCAATGATCATGAAAATTGATATGCAAGTCCATTATGACATAAGGAACAACTTTGATTCACAACTTGGATTCCAATTCTCAAAATTTGAGGAGTTGACTTTTCGGTCAACCGTACGATCGATCGGTGCCGATTGAGTCGCCTGTTGACATTCTGGACATCCTGAGACTTTGATACTTTTTGAATGGTCTTTAATAAGCTATATGAACTTCATGGACCTCAATCCCACCATTACAACACCTTCCAATATCAAAGTCAAACCACAGTTGACTTTTCACTAGTTAAAAACCCTAATCGGGGCCTCCTGACTGCACTGTCTTTGATTCTGAACTGATTTCTTCAAATTGACTTCTCATTTGACTTTGATATTATCTTTGATTTCCTTCCATGATTGAATTGGCCCAAATCATTGGTTGATCATTCCTTGGTTGTTTTGAATTTGTCGGTGCGAAAACCCTGATTCATCTGCATCTTAAACGAAGAAAAACTTGAACTGGGTTAGGGTTAGATAATCATATGAGTATGATCCTAAAATGATAATGAAGATCTAAGGGTCAAAATTTGGGGTATGACACATCTCATGATCATGAATGCAATTGAGCACGAAAATTCAAGTAAAACAACAACAACAAACAACACCAATAAAACACAATTTGCAAGATCCAAAAATCAAGCAACAAAAATCAACCATAGATCACATTGTAGAAGATGCATCAGGTACAACAGTGATGGAACAAGAGTTTACCACTTCAAAATCTGGAAATGCTTCAAATCAACTTCAAGAATCATACTCTTTTGATCTACAGAATTTGATGATGAAGAAGTGTTTTGATGAAGGTTTTAGCTCAAAGGTTAGTAAGCTTCAATGAAAAGCTTACTAAGTTTTAATGGAATAAAGAGCTTTGGTGAATTTGGTGGTTGAAGGAAATTGAGAGAATGAGAAGGAATTTTGAGAAGGTGAATTTGGCTCTCAAAATCTTGAATAATGAATGAAATGAGGCCTCTATTTATAGAATTTAGGCTTGGAAATTTTGGTGGTTTGGTATTTGGTTTAGAATTTAATATAGGATTGGAAATTGAATTTGGAGGCAAAATAAAGATCAAGTGGTGATTAATGAGGGTGTATGATGGAAATTAATTATGACGAGGTAGGGGAATTAAAGTGAGGTGATCTAGAATATTCTCATGATGAAACAAGTGAATTTTGGTGCCAAAATGCTGCAGAATTTGAATTTGGCTCATTTTTCACAAAAATGCACTGGTTAATCGATTAACCACTTTATGTACAAATTTGGTTAATCGATTAACACAGTAAAAAATTGAGAAAAGTGGCTTTTTGCCATGTTGTCTTGGCTCTGGCTCGATTCTTTTGACTTGTCAAAGAAGGCATGAAAATAAACATATGAACTTTATAGTTTCTTGAGCAATAAACATTCAAATCTTGGGAAACTCTTGATCAGATGATTTTGAATTATTTGTAGATCAACTTTGACTTTTTCAGATGAATTTCATTCGAGCTGAGGAACTAGTATTTGATGTTCTTAATTCCAAACCTCCTCCTAAAAAATGAGTTAGTAAAGAAAAAAAACAAACATATTTTTGGTATTTTGGTTAGGGTTAGTAAACATGAGCAATCAAATAAAAGCAAACAAAGAAAAAAAACACAAGTGCACGGTGATCTTACTTATGATGCAGGATGCAAATGATATATGAGATCTTAGGAGTAAAAATTAGGGTATTACATTAGGATAAAGCACTTTAAGTAAAAATGTTTTTAAAAGCTCTATTTACTTAAAACTCCATAAATTTGATTATCATTTGGTGGATGCAACAAATCTACTGGGTAAGAACCTTAGGGTAATGACGTTTTCTTTTATATATTCCTATTATCTTTATCCCCTGTCTTTGTGAAACATTATCTTATGTCTTCTTTTTATTCTTCTAATAAGATTCTTATTCCTTTAGAGTCTTGTTCAGTTTCTTTTTTTATTGTTTTCTTCTGTGTTGTTCAAACCAAACTTGAGATGAATTCTCTAGTCAATTCTCCTTTGAATCAACTAGTTATCATCAATAAAAAGTTTGTGGATTTTGATGAGCTGCTTAAACTTGGTTTTAACTTTTGGAAGACTATATCTGAACAAAGTTGGAATGGATACTTTGATATGCTCTGTGGTTTCACTTATCCAAGTCTTGTCAAAGAGTTTTGGATTAATGCTTCCACTGTTGAGCTAAGTTTTGAGTGTGCTATTCTTTCTAAGGTTTTAGGTGTTTCTATAACAGTAACCCCTAAGACGATTGCCAATGTAATCAATTGTGAGGAGATTTGAGAAATTCCATGCACTCTTATTTGGGAATACTATATTCCTACTTTGTGTACTTCTGTGGATCCATCAAACATCTCTTAGGTTTCAAACCTTCATCCTAATGCAATTATTTAGAATCAGATTTTGAACTCAAACTTGCTACCTAAGGACAAAGATCTGGACCTTGTTAACCTTATTGAAAAGGATTTTCTACTTCTTCTGAATTCGAATATGCAGATTGATCTTCCTCAAGTTATTTTTGACTATCTGAAGGAGACTATTTTATCCTTTCACTAGGAAAAGACTTTCTTCATCCCTTATGGACGAGTTCTTTCAGAACTGTTGGTTCAACAGGGAGTTATCATAATTTCAAAGGATGGTTCTTCTAAAATTTGGAGAGAAAAGCTTGAAGCTATCTACGAGAGTTTCTGATGTTTGATTTCTGAAACTATATGCCTTGTAATTGTTAAACATCTTGTGTTAAGCAATCTTGTTATTTAAAAATTGTTTTTGTTCAAGTTCTTGTTTATATTAACTATTATATATATATTTGTCATGTTGTTCAATAGAAGAATAAATAGGACTAAAACTAAAAAAATGCATCATTCTTATTGAAAGATTAGGAGTCGTTACAATTTCTTAACTAAACATTCTAGATATTTGGATTTGTCCTAAGGTATTCCCTAGGCTCATCTGACATATCCAGATTGTTTAAATAATCTTACCAATCTTCTTGAGCAAACTCAATAGCCTTTTTCCTCTTATTATTCATGCGTTTTTACCTCAAAGTTTTCCTTCTTCTTTGTGTTTCAACAAAGGTTGTTGAAGAAGTATGTGCTTTTGAGGCTGTCTGCTTGCTTGTAGACCCCTTAGTTGCTGCATTCTTTGTACTTGCTTGAGATGTTACATTCAGCATTGTTGTTTTTCTGAAATATCTCCTTGGAACCCAAATTTGTTTTTGCTTATATATTTTTGTGTTTAGAAGATTAAGTTATTAGGAAAGTCAGTTTGCTGAGAGTTTTATAGAGTCTATTCATCCAAGTAACTTGAGTTTTTAATTGTTTTAATTTTGAATAGTCAAATCAATCTTTTAACATTCTGACTCTTGGGAAATGATGCTTAGCATTCAGTCCTATTAAGATTCTCTTAAAATTGTAAATATTATTATTAACATGTTAATTATTGTTCCTGTTTATCTTCTTACTCCATTTATGCTTTTGTCGAAAAATCATAGGGAAAAATTTTAAATGGTGCACATGGAAAATTAAATTGGTCCAAACAAAATTTTCATTAATCAATAAAAACATTTTCCAAACAACTTATTCTAATATAACTCTTCCATGGCCTTATAACCAACCCAGTTTTCCCAACTGATATCAGGCTCGTCTTCATCCACATCCTCATTTTCTGCATCTAGGATAACCATATGATAAAACATCTTGTTTATCTTCTTCTTCCTTCTTTTCTTTATTGACTTCTTTCTCGGTTTCAACTCAGTGGAAAAAGACCTTATTTTGTAGGTCTCTGAGGTGCTGAGGACGAACCCTCTTCAGAAGTATTCAATGTTGAGGATAAGAGTCCAATTGCAGACGCCTCAGAATATGCTGGCCTCTGAAGATCCTGATTCTTCAAACTAGTAGAGTTCTCTGAGACTTCTATCACAAATGAGATGTTGACACTTTTAGTTGAGGATTCCATGCTGCTTTGTTGGATGTTGATGAAAATGGACTATACTTTGATTGCTTTTATAGCGGATTCTAGGTAACCCAAACATTGTAATAAAATCATTTGCTTGATTCTTAGAATTGTTACGACCAATAAATGATAAACATGCATTGTACAACTCTTTAATGATCTCTGCTACTAGATCGTATTATCCTCCTTGAAAACTGGTCACGTAATGATGCTCTGTTATTGCATTTATGATTGTAATTTTATTCTATTCTTTTTCTCTTTTTTCATTCTTTTTGATGTGACAAAAGGGGGAGAAATATATAATAGTATTTAATAAAGAATTTGAACCCTACAGATTTAATGTTATTCATTTATAATTAATGTATTTTTAAATTTATGTTATTTTTGTTGTTTTTTTTTTTGTGATCTTGCCCGGGTGATATATTTTAATTTTCTTGAATATAGATTTAAGGGGGAGCTTACAAACCTCAGCCTTGGAATATTAAACTCAGAGGGAGCTTACAAACCTCAGACTCTGATGTTGCTTAGAGAATACAAATATTTTTTCTTAAATATAATACACTGGGGGAGTTTACAGAACTCAACTTTGGACTATTAGACTCAGTGGGGAGCTTACAAACCCCATACCTTGATGTTGCCAAGAAATTTATAACTGCCCAACATTGTCCTTTAAATACTTATGTTTGTCATCATTAAAAGGGGGAGATTATTAGAACAAGATTTGTTCATGATATATATCTCTTGGTTTTTTATGATAACAAAGTATTAAAATAACAATGGTATTATCTAATGTGTGTTCCAAGTATGAAGGTTCTAAGACTTGAAAAGAAGGCATTCAGAATCTGATACAAGAATGCCTTTGAGAGGAGATGAGTTACTAGCTTCTGGTGGATCAGAACCTGAATAACACTTTCTAAGTGATGTCTGGCGTGAATATTCAGAGTTAGTAATAAAGCTTGAGTTATCTATACTGCAGAAAGTAAGTTGCATTGTCAAATTAGCTTATCAGCTTCACAAGACTCAAGAAGAGTTGACATACTTTACGGATATCTTCTCTTAACGGATCTATAGTACAAGATTACATGGAAGATGCAGTGGTGAAACATGTTACGCAATGGATTAAGATCTTTTGATGTATCTCTGTTCAACGTCTTTTGTACTATGGAAAAACAAAGACACTTGTTCAAGTTATCTCTTCCAATGGATAGTCTTCTACAACTGCTATATAAGCTACTAAAGATTCAAATTGAAGTCTTCAATAAGGAGAAACCAAAAGAGCAAATATAGAAGGAAAGCCAAGAAGGATAGAAGTGTTCTACACTTCTATCTGAATGGAGGAATAACAAGATCATACAATAAGAAACACAATTGAGTATGCAGAATTTCTGTTATATGTTGTAAGTTGTAATAAGCCTTAAGATTTCTTAAACATTGAATATTTTAGAAATATTAAGTGCTTAAGGTCTTTGTTAAGGTGATTACCCTGTACCTCTGGTTTTGTTTCAAGTACACCTTGTTCTCTATTCTGCTAAACATGATTGTTTAGTAGTTTAGATAAAGTATCTTTCTATGTGCTTGAGCATCAAAGTCTCTTGCTGAGAAGTTTTAGCCAAGTAAGTCTCCTGCTATGTGCTAGAGCATTGAAATTCTTGATCAGTTGTTGATTGAGCAAAAAGTCTTAGATTGTGAGTCTGAGCAGAAGTCTTGGGCATGAGGGGCTTGAGCAGAAGTCTTGGGTTCGGGGAACCTGAATAAGGAAGTCTTGAGTTCGTGGAACTTAAGCAAGGAAGTCTTAGGACTGATGGGCTTACGCATAAGTCTTATATTCTTGGAATATAAGCAGAGAAGTCTTGGATTGAGGGTATGACCAGAAGTCTTGAGTCTGAGGGGCTTAAGTAAGGAAGTCTTGGGTTCGTGGAACCTAAGCAGAAGTCTTGGATCTTAGGGGTTTAAGCAGGAAGTCTCGTGTTGAGGGTCTGAGCAAAGAAAAGTCTTATGCTTAAGTGCATAAGAGATTGTAATCATGTCTTTGTTATAATAAAAATATCTTGTGATGTAAGAGGACTGGACTACTCTCTTTTAGGAGGAACCAATATAAATCTTTGTGTGTTTTTTTATCTTTTATTTGATTTTGTTAACATTCCGTTACAATGTATAATCAGAATCTGAACACCAGTTTAGATTATGAACTCTGATAAGAGGCAAAATTAAGAAACAGAAAACACAATTCAACCCCTCTTCTTGTGTATTTTCTCACCTTCAACTTTCACTATCACTATGTTCACAATGTGAACGCCTTCGGCTAGAAGTATTTAGTGTTATGGACTTCTTTTCTTCTTCCTTGTTTTTTCCTCTCTCATTCTTCACTCTCTCATTCTTCAAGTGAGATCTTACTCATGCTCTTCTAACTTATCAAACAAAGTTGTGAGATCAAGCGACTTAAGATCATTTGTCTCTTTAGTAGTGGTGACCTTTGGTTTCCATTCCCTAATTAAACACCTCAAAAAAAATTTAGTAGCAAGTTCATTGAAAACAAGATTACCTAGTGCATTTAATCGATTGATAAGATATGTGAACCATTTTCAGATATCCATAATGGTTTCTGAAGGGCAATATGTGATCCAAAATGCAACAAAAAATAAAATTTTCCCTTTAGTGATCCTTACAAATGGTCATGATCAGGGATAGAACGATTACCTCTTTGTGACGATGAAACATTTGATTTTGAATCAAAGGATTGATCACGAGTGATGTATGATAAACATCGCCTCTACTCAGTCCACACAAACAGATTCCTTCAGTCTCAGTGCTAGTTGCTACAATTGAATACTTTGAGTGAGTGAGTGAGTGAGTGAGTGAGTGAGTGAGTGAGTGAGAGAGAGAGAGAGAGAGAGAGAGAAAAGGAAAAATGAGGTAGGGTTTCATTATCTAAATTTTCATCAAGTGTGTATGCTTCTGCACAAGGGTTCTACTTATAGAACCACTTATGTGGGATGCAAGCTAAAAAGCCCACTTATGTGTATGCGCGCCATATCTTATGGTGTATCATATATCACCTAAGTGTGTGGTACCTTACCACATTCCATATTCTACTTAAGTGCATCGTACCTTACGGTGTTCTACATTTGCTTAAGTGTATCGTACCTTATGGTGTTCCTTATTTACTCTACCTCTTACCAATCTTTCCTTATGTATGTGACCCTGCAGGTTTTCGCGACGTTGGCAATTATATTAAATCACACATTTAATATAATAAACAGTGAGCGGTATCTAGCAACACATCACTGCTACCCGAGTCATGAAAATGTCATGTGATCTGACAAAAACTTTTGTGATAATACTTGTGTGTATAATTACCCATTTACCCTCATGTCTATATTTAACACAAGGCATATAATGTGTCATCCTTGTCCAGTTCAATATTGGGCCCTTAGACATTTATTCTGTTATGGAGGATAGGCAAATTCCATCTAGGTCACTCATGTTCTTCAACATGTTTTGTGGAGTACCCATCAACTGTCTTTATGTTCATCCAGTTATAGACAATGTTAGATCAGCAATAAAGTACTCGACTCTACATCTAAGGTCCATAGTGGTTTCAGGTCAAAGGGTGGTATACACCACTATTACCATGAGAGTAACTTATGACACTTAGCATAACATTCTATGTAGTAATCTCATAGTGGGCCAATCCAGTATAAATATTACTCCTAACATTCATACTTATGTTAAGACTTGATAACTCTTTATCCATAATCCATGAGATGTGATCATCAGTCTATCTATATAATAGTCTTAATGCTTTAATATTATTCCACTTCACTTTAAAGCTCGACTACGAATACTTTAAGAATAGTGTCCTTATGTGTAATGGGATCTCATGATTAAGTCACACTTAATATTTTATTAAACGGATTAGCTATTCTAGTGACTTTATTATCTTGTAACAACAAACATAATAAAGAAATTCCTTTTATTATTAATAAATAATTTTATGCAAGTACCAAAAGTAATGGTCTTTAGAGCTTACACCAACAGTTTTGTCATGCTCAATATGAAACAGCTCAAACTTTTGATTTAATATGTTGATCCTAGCTTGTTTGACATCATTAGTAGCCCCACGGGCAATTTCTAATGTGTCCCACATAGCCTTGGAGGTCTCACAATGAGAAACGCGATAAAACTCATCAATACCCAAAACGGATGTGAGAATATTTTTAGCTTTCCAATCATGTGACACATTTTCCAATCATTAGCATCTCATGTGCTTCTAGTTTAGATACGTGTCGCGGTGAAAATCGGATACCAAACTATTGATTAGTTTGAATCCTTAATTCATTTTGCAACCGAACTTTGATTTGTCCAAAGGAAGGGATAAAGGTCGAAATTCCCACAATGCAATGCAAATGCAAGCTAGAGAGTTATAGGTTCGGGGGTTGGTTAAACTTAGGGAATGTACTAACATCCTAAGTTTCTGTAGTACTCTACAGGAACCTCTTATTTTATGTTGTTTATTGCTAAGTGTTTATCTGATTGAGGTTAAAGAGAACCTAGGGGTTTATTTCTAAGTATACTCGATAAGATATCGCATATTATGCCTACATATCCTTACGGGAGTGGAATCAGAGTATTTGTAGTTCCCCTAAAGGGTTTTAGGAGTTCTTTGACTGTGATCAAAGTTCCTACGGGTTTAGGGTAGTTGATTGATTGATTTTAGGAGACGAGATGTGTTTTCATTTTAAGGGAGATATAACCGCCACAAGATGTAGGAAAATAGTCTTTGCATTGTCTTAAGAAAAGGACTTACGTACTCGGATAGGGATCAACGAGGTACACCTTTATCTCTCTTAAGGAAAAGTCCCTACGACTTGATTGCATTGTTGTAGGGGTGGAGATTCTATCTCACTTAAGATGATTGACATCTTTCTCTAATGTGTTTGAATTTTGAATTATTTTGTTGAATGTTTGAATATTGTTTGATTGTTTTTGTCTAAGTTGTAAAAAATAAAGAACAGTCCTTCCTATGGGGTAGGATCTATCCTAAAGATCAACTTGAATGGGATCAAGGATCATGTGGAGAGAATGATGCAAATGTGAATGCACTACACACAAGTGTTGACTCATGTGTAGGTTTTCCCTTTGTACGAAATGCAATGCGATAAAAGTAAATTGCGATAATGTAAATGCAATAAATGTAAATTGCGAAAAAAGTAAATCCATACACAGACGCATGAAAGCGCTAGGTGTGTGAATTGTGAAGTGCGAGGACGGAGAGAGGCGCAAGCGTGCACGATTAGATGTTGATTTATTTTAGGGGATTGATTTGAAGATGGTGGTTGGATTGACTTAGTGAGATTAATTTTATGGGGAGATTATATTGGATGAATAAATTAAAAGTGAATTGATTTTATTAATTTAGTGAGGGGTTTAGATGGCAAATTAATTTTAAGAAAAAAAGATTATTTGATTATTATGAGAAAATTATATTATTGGTGAAATTAATTAGACTAAGTGAATATTAGCTTTAGGAAAAAGTTGAGTTTTATGAATTGATTATATTAGACTTTATTAGCGAAATTATGTAGGATTATAAATGGATTGGATTTTGGGTATGATAATTAAATAGTTACTAACTTATCAAATAATATAAGTTGATTTAAAATAAAAAGGTTTTCTTTTTAAATAAATAATTTTAGTTGTTATTATTAGTGAATAAAATATGAGTTATTTTAGAAAAAAAAGAGTTTTGGTTATATTGTTAAGAACATGAATAAAATATATTTCCTTATATTAAGTTAATGAATTGAGATTATTAATTAAGTGACTAGGATAAATTGTCATCAAATAAATAGTAATTTAAAGAAATTGTGAATTGAAAAAGGGGGAGCTGATTAAATAAATAGCAAATTAGTTTATTTTTTTGAGAAAAAGGTTAAATTAACTAAAAGGTTTATTAGTGAAATTTATTAATTAAAGGTTGATTAAGAGATTGATTTAAATAAATTGGTTAATGACATGTTAATGATTAATTAATAGCTTAGTTGAAGTTAATCGGTTAATTAGGGGGAAAATTAAGAGTTAATTGGGAAGGGCGTGTGATCTGGTATGGTAGGTTTACGAAGGTGTATGGTGAGGTGCGATTTCCGGCGTGTGATCGTGGTATGATAGTGATCGTGTGGGTACAAAGTGAGGGTGCACCGTGTGTCTGTGGGTGTATATACAGGATTGCAATAATATACACAAAAATTGGAGAAAAAAAACAAGACCCTAATCCCTATTCGCGCTCGCTTCTCCGTCTCCGCCCTTGCTCATTCTTCTTCTCCTTCTAACCTCTCCGTCTCCTTTCTTCTCTTCTCTTTCTGCTTCCATTTTTTCTAAAAAATAAACAACAGAGATCAGTTTCAAAAACAACAACAATAATATACTCACGAAAAAAAGAAGGGTTTCCTGTAGGGTTTCAATGGCGATCGAGGGATGAGCGGAAGAGGGTTCGCGACGGCGTGAGTTTGAAGGTGACGGCGATATGAGGTTTGCGATGGTGAACTGTGGTGAAAGCGATTTCCGGCGAGGGCGATTTCCGGCGAGGGCGATGATGACAAGGGTGTTGAACAAACTCAGAGGTAAGTTCTTCTCCAATTCATTCTGCGATTTAGGCTTTCTTCTCTTTGAAATTTGGGGTTTTCTGGTTCGTGGATTTTAGGGTTTTTTGATTGGGATCTTTGTGTGGTTTATGTGTGAACTATTATGAATTTTTCTGTGTGTTCTCCCTCTCCCGTTGAATGTTGTATACTCTGCTTTTATAGGCTTTAGCAAATTTAATCGTATGATAAACTCCTTTCCATTCTTGCACCAACATGTCTGAGTATTTTTAGAAAGAAATGGAAGCTGTAATTTTCGTTTTAAACATGCATAAATTTTTGCCATTCTTGATGATTTCCAATGATGAATGAATAAGGATGATAATTTGGTTTCCCTATTTGAGCCAGATCACGTTAATTCCTTTCCTTTTCAAACTCAACAAGTTTAGCTATTATAACTGATATTGATTTGATGATTGCTCTTGAAGGACTTTGATATTTTGTTCTGATTTTTTTTTAGGTACTTGCCCCTTGTGTGAAGGTGGTTGTAACACCTCTATGTCTTAAAGTTCCTTCAGTCTACCCAATGGAAGCTTGATGAGAAGATTATGAAGACCACGACAAAGCAAATCTAAAAGAGATTGGTCACAAAGGTCCTAAAGGTAAGTATCTCTGTTTTTTTTTTATCTCAGGGGAGAGGGTGGTTTCACAAATAATTCATTATGTAGTCGCGCTCCATATCATTGGGAAAAATTTGCCTGAGCAAAACCTACTGCATTGTACAATGCCTGTATAGCAGCAAGCCTAACGTTATTGTTTTTTTCTGTAGAGTTCATTCCTTAAGCAACTGCAGTGAGTATCTTATTACATGATCCTGCTCTACCACGTCGGGGAATACTTCTTCGCAAGTGTACCCAAGGGCCTCGAGAGTTGCCGGCCTAGTAGGAGCAGTAAGCTGATGAGCATCTGACAAGAGGGATCCTATCAACTCAGGCCTTTGCTTGTGGGGTAATTCAATGCCAGCAATTTTTGCTATAACTTAAGATGCGGTTGATCGAGCATGAAATGGCTTCAATGACTGTGTTAGATATTATTTCAGGGAAAGAGATGTTGCTTGGAATAAAGTTCTAGTATATGAAGAGTAAAACTCTTCATCTGTTAGACCAGAACCTGAATTCAACCTCATTGTGTAACTCTTGTTTCTTTTATTAACATGTCGAAATAAAAGTTGAGATGCCAATCAAAGATGCAAAGTGGTTATACATGTCTGAAGCCTTAGATGCCAAGAGAAACTGACTACAGTAGTAAGTTATTTGATGTCAAGGTCGACACATCCACCGAATGCTCAGCTCCAGATTGAATACATTGTCTCCACTCGGTGCCGTCACTTGGGCTCGAAGCATAGCAGGATTCCTCCACATGTCCACTATCCTTATAGGCAGAAGCCGAATTATCATGAGCTTCAACCATGGTAGGCCTGACGGTAAATGCACGTATATAGTTCATTAACTTTTCCAATCTCCTTATGCGTGTTGCTTCTGTTTACAGGGCCAACGACTGTCAAGGGATTAATGTGGTGGACCTCAATGTAGTAAGGTATGGCATCTGCATAATTCCTTGCTGCTTATAGATTATAGCACGGTTGTTATAAGATGCGGATAATCCTGTGGTTACGCTTAGTGTAGCTTTGGAATATGAAGCAGCAGCAACCAAGTTCCATTCCATGTATACATATTTCCAAGATTGGTCAATGTTTGTGGATGGTTTGCTCTAAGCTTTTACCGAAATTTCTCGTTGTATGTAGGTTGTGCATACACGTTCAGGACGTGTTGATGGAAGCTGAAACTGTTGACAAGTGCGTGCGAGATGGTGCCGGTAATCCACAAGAGGTGAACAGGTAACGACACCCCTGCTGGTGTGCATATAGGTGTTTCGATAGAACAGATGCGGTTGACTATATACTGGTTATTCTGCAGGTGTGTAGGAACATGAACATCTCAGCTTTGTGGTCTCTTGGAAAAGAAACTAATCCCCTTGGCCGGGTTGCAGAAGACAGTAGACTGGTTTGTGCAACTTTGGAGAAGCTTACTCAGTAGTCAAAGGAAAAAGATTTGCATGCCTTGTTGTGTGTTACCCAATACGAGTGGGGCAATTGTTTCCCTTAGCATAGCTTAAGACCCTCTCACGGGTTGCTCAGACAACCTGGATTTCTTTCCTTTATTTTTGTAATACATAGCTAATGTGCCAAGACTTTGTAGTCGTTCTTTCCTTCATTTTAAATTATTACAATTCTTATCACATTAGAAATTATTCATCATTGAAACCAATGTTGTAACATTCTTGGAAAGGAGGAATATATAAAAAAGGTGGTTTAGTTGCCATGTAGAAAACTTCGCCTCGAAATCACGTGAGCTTCAATTGTTTTTATCAAGACAGCGCTTCGTACAATCCCTCTTGGATATTTAATTCATCACACACGTGTATTTACTTTGTATTCTTGGAATTAGGCCTTGCATCTTAGTCCCCAAAGGCAATCCTTGCCTTTGCTTTAAGATGGGCTTGGACTGCAGCGATAATAAAGATGGCCTTTGAATTGTAAAGATTTGTATATCCTTGTAATCTAAGGACCTTTGCCTCCTCAGTAGAACTTAAGACAAAAAGAATGGATGTAGTAACATCCTCAATTGCCATCTTGAAGTAGTTAAATAACATACCAACACGCATGAAGATAATACCCCAAACTCAAAATTTCCAAATAGGTATTTATTACCGATGTCCAACCAAGGTAAATTGAACCATCAAGGGCCAAAACCAGTGTAAAAACTCGCGAAGTGGATTTACTTTCATGCGAATGCCCAACATTATCCCGAATGCGTGAGAAGCAAAAAATGTGAATAGAACAAACGGTCACCGAGAGATATAGCCTGACTTCACTCTAGTCACGAATTCTTGCAAGTTGAGTCTCGAAAACGGTTGGTACACTCTGAATTGAATTGAATTTGATAGATTCGTTCACGTGCAACAATATACTTAAAATAAGCTTGAATTCTTGGATGGTTGACCTTGCACCCGACTGTGTTAGCCATGCCCCTGGGATGCTTTGCTGTAAGCGTTTATACATAGACATTACCGCATCTGCACAAACTGGTTAAACGCAATAAACATTGACATAACAACAAAAGAAAACAGATAAGAAAAGTTCAAGGAGGTGGGATCTTAAAGTCAAAAATTAGGGTGCAACAATACGGTAACACCTTCATTGGTCATGGTTATTTCATTCAGACCATTTTGAATAGCGTCCCATATATCTTTGTCAATGGAGTTGGCGTGAATACGCATAAGAGCTTTCCAATAGACATAATTTTTGCCGGTGAAAGCTGGTGCTCTATTGTACGCTCCCTTAGGTTCGGTAGTCATTCTTCTAAAAAGTAAATCTTAAGCACGGAATTAACTGGAGCTTGTGATACCACTTGTTAGATGACAGACTTCGATCTAAAAGGGATGTGAATAGATCACAAATTTAAAACCAAAACTTTTGGCAAAATATTGTTTTCAAAAATATATGGCACAACAGAAACGACTCGAATTGAATCGTCTAACCAAACCTACTATCGAAAAGCTCGGATCTGCGTAACGTAAACCTATGGAATGATAATGAACACAAATTTTTTAACAACGATTAATTCACAGATCAATCAAATGAAAAGTTATGCGTAAAGCTTATTTCTAATGAACACAAAGCGATTAAAGTACTCAAAGAAAATTTATCAAACACTTTATATGTGATAGATAACGTTTGGATTTTCAATTTGTTTTGTTGATGTTAAAAGCCAATCACAATCAATGTAATTATGATATATCAACAAAAACACTTTAAAAGATAGTTGAAAACAATTTCCAATCGAGTCAATCAAAACAATAACGAAATCGATAAATTTCAAGAACAACAATTAAAGAGATAGCCACAGAGATTTTTTTAGGAAGTTTCTCAATCGGCCTCGCTATGGGTACATCTTTCCTCAATTCAAAATTGAATTGAGATACTTGTAATTAACCTCATCTTTGCAAAAATGTCTATACAAGAGGTGAAGAACTCTAACCCCCACAAAGCCTAGGATTTGTTGCCGATTCAAACACTTTCAAACCCTTGATCAAGTCACCAACAATGCTGCTACAACCCAGCAGTTATCCCGAGCACGCACTTTTTGAACCCAAGATTCCCGAACACGATTCATTGTTTCGCGCTACTCCCTTGCAAAAAAACCACGTTGTCCCAACGCTTTCACTCGGTCGAATCTGTGTTGATCTTGTCAAAAACCTTCAAATCTCAATGATCTTGAAAGAAAACCCCGCCTTGGTTTTCTTATTTAAAACACACAAAGATCCCAACCCAACATTCTCGGTTACACCAACCTAATTGGACGTTATCAACCTTAATCTAGATGGTCACCCAATCAAAAAATGATTATGTGCAGTTTGATTATGTGTATGCATAGAAGAAAGATTGAAGATGATGAGAATGCTTTATAATCTGATTTCATTCAGGTTTTACACTAGTACCTTACTAGAAAAAAGGTGCACACACACACGCGCACACACACGCGCACACACACACACACACACACACACACACACACACACACACACACACACACACACACACACACACACACACACACACACACACACACACACACACACACACACACACACACACACACACACACACACACACACACACACACACACACACACACACACACACACACACACACACACACACACACACACACACACACACACACACACACACACACACACACACACACACACACACACACACACACACACACACACACACACACACACACACACACACACACACACACACACACACACACACACACACACACACACACACACACACACACACACACACACACACACACACACACACACACACACACACACACACACACACACACACACACACACACACACACACACACACACACACACACACACACACACACACACACACACACACACACACACACACACACACACACACACACACACACACACACACACACACACACACACACACACACACACACACACACACACACACACACACACACACACACACACACACACACACACACACACACACACACACACACACACACACACACACACACACACACACACACACACACACACACACACACACACACACACACATACATATATATATATATATATATATATATATATATATATATATATATATATATATATATATATATATATATATATATATATATATATATATATAAAAGACATATCATATAAAAATGTCATTTTTAATAATGGAGGAGAGAGAAAAACAAAAACCACAAATAATCTCCACCATTTATTTTAAAATCTAATGGTTCAGATTCATTCTCATGTTCTCACATAAAAATAGCATTCTCATATTGAGCAAAAGAAATACAATAGCAAAAATGGAATTTTTAAGATGGGAAATCGTATATGTCGGTCTATCGAAGCAATAGATTGGCCTGTTAAGGTACTTAGGTCGGTCTATGAAGGTCACAGATCGATTTATGAAGGTTATGTGTCGCCCATGTGCCCCTTATCAGTGCATCTTCATGCACATTCTTCCGTTGTTATACTTATGCATTCCTACAGTTTATTGAGTATTTTTTACTATTTTAATGTGTTTTCATATTTAAATTTGTTTCTACCTTTATTCTATTTTCACACCTTATTTTCAGTATTAACAGTTATATGATATATATGTCCACTGTTCAGATCATAACTGAAGTTATGAGAATCGGATTGACGCAGTCTAGTAGGTGTTGAAAAGGTAAGACAAAGAGTTACAAGTTTCATGCTGAAGGCAGAAGCTGATTCGAAGTGTAGCGGTCTCGAATAATTCGTTGAAGTCAGGACCCAAATTTTGCCTTAAGGAATATTTAGTTTTGGGCCGGTTTTTTTTTATATTTTTTGACCCAGTTGGGTTAGAACTGGAATTTGTGATGCTTTCTTATACCTAGCACTCTATTCATCTTTACCATTCATCACTCTATTCACGAAAAAAACTTTTTGCTTTTGTATGATTACGATGGAGAACTAATCTCGAGGATTAATCTGCTGTAATCGGTTTTCGCCGACACTTTGAGGTTCTTTTCATTTTCAATAAAATCTATTTTCAATTCTTCTCTTTGATATCTTGTTTGGTTAATTTGATTTATCTTATGGTTGATTGGTTTATTTTGATGATTGCACATTCCTATATTTTAATCGTGTTTGCTTAATTCGTGTATGTTTATCGTGTTTGCTTAATTAACGATTGTTATATCTCATATGTTTGCTTAATTTGGAAATTAGGAATATCTATCGTGCAATATCAATTGTGCTTGTTTGGTTGTTATTATAATCGAAAAGGGAATAGAATCTGCTTAGGAATTGAGAATTATTTGGGTCGATGATAAGTTGGAAACTAAAACAGCAGATTAAGCGTTTCAGCTTATTTTGATAATCACTTAATTGCACATTTTTTTCTGTTAATCGAAACTCAAATCCCCCATTGTCCAATCGGTTGGTTAATAATAATACAAGAATCCTTGAGAATGATACTCGAGTTGTTGTCAGCGTTAACTATATTTTTAAAAATACTCATTTTTTATCTGTGCGTGACAGCGAATCATCAACCTAAGTGAGGCGGCCTATGGACATAGGCTACAGGCTTTAATATTGATCCATGGGAGGCGACCTGAAATTCTATGTGTCGAACTATACTGAATTTGAAACTTGTATAAGTCGACCTGTTTATGCATGTGTCGACTTGAAATGACTTGACCACCCAAAAACATGTTTTTCAATGTAATTTTGATGTAAATTCTTTTTCCAACTAACTTGAATGTTTCCTAAAACTAAGATGTTCATCTAGAATGGGAGAATACCGTCCAATATACATAATGCTACACTTTCCTAATTTTGACATCACTCAAAATCCAAAAGCACTCACAAATATAAATAAAATTAATCCTAAATGTTGAATTACATTCAACATGATCCACTATAAAAGATCAATTATTTATGAAACTCAACCTAATAGTCATTGTGATCTATGTTCTAATATGAAAACTTTAATTACAAAATTAGGTTTAAGTTGAGTCATTAATGTCAATATTAGTTGTCGTCTATCACAAAGGCACAAAGATATATATATATATATATATATATATATATATATATATATATATATATATATATATATATATATATATATATATATATAAAGTTATCTTAGGGTTAAAGTTAATTGTAGTCTATAAATAAACTGCTCTCTCAAATTGATCAGTGACAAATTGTTGAGTGAAAATTAAAGTTGGTTGATATTTGCTCTTTCCTTAACATTTCTATATTGAATCTTTGTTCTTTCCTTAACACCATATAAGAACATTTTCCACCAAGAGCCACGATATGCTTGTAGAAGCAAACACATCACACTCAATATACAAGGACGATGAAAAGAAAATATAACAAACATTGGATTTTTTTTGTTTATATGAATGTTATAGGATCAAAGAATAGATAACATCCAAAAATAAATGCACAATTGGAGGTTGCTAATTTACCATATTTAAATAACAATAGATAATGGAGAGTAACCGTTAGGAAATGGTAGTGTAGAATACATTCTCACGAATGTTCAACGTCGGAAAAATTCTGATTATGTAGCATACAATTTGATGAGATGTCAATAATGTGACCTGCATTTCTGTTTAAATAGACAAGAGCATAAAGCTTACATACAAACTAGTTACAAAGCTAGAGTTTGCAATTGCTTCATTCAATAACATATTGAAGCAGAAATCAGAGCCTTGAGTACAGTATGACATTATAATTAGCACCTAACGTGAATAAAAAGTTCCTATAAGTTATCTCTACAAACACTCTACAACATCCATGTGGTATCCTAACTATTGCCATCGTTTTGACGACCTTGCCGAAGCTGCAGAAGAGCTACCGGCTGTCGGTTTTTTAATACCTGCATTTGAGAAAAGAAATGAGAAGCAGAACAGCCCAGGGAGATTGGATAATATGGAGACATAAGATAACAGAATAAAAGGGGTGAAAGTGGAGTACGTACTTGACGAAACCTTTGAAGTGCTTTTGTTCAACGATAGCCTAGAAGATTTTGTTGGCGGTTTTGATTGGATTTGTGGAGCTTTGGGAATTCTTGATGGCATATTGGACCTGCATTCAATGAAAAATACATAGATAACAAGTCTGATTTCAAAGATAACTTGGTAAAAACTCTACATGAAAAAGTTTATTTAAAAAGAGAGAACTCACTTTTCCGCACTCTGAGATGGAAGTTTGTTGGATGTAATATCCTTAGCTGGTGTAGTTTCAGCTGCCTTATCAAGGTCAGGGAAAAGAGAGTACTCTACAATACTGCTGATTGAACCATCAGTTTCGGTTCCCATTGAAAGACCACCATCAGATATGTCACTTAATCTCTCCGACGAATCTGCATCTCCGAATCCCAAGAGTTCAATGTCGTCATTGAAATTTTGATCAGCATCTTCTCGAGCTAATTTCAACCGAAGGGAACTGGCCTTGTTCCTGAAGTCATCCGTTGATTGATGAGAACCAGCTTCCGAATGCTTATCACTGTACTCTGAGACGTTATCCATGTCAGAAGCTATTTTTTCATTGACCCCCAGGCTCCTAGTGCCAGAAAGTCTCGTGCTGTTGCGGGGAGTCCCTATGGAATGTCTTCTTGGGGATGATGGCATGTGTCTTGGTGAGATTGTTTCAAGTTTGGCACCATTATGATTAGACTTGAGCAACTGCAACCGTGCAATTTCTTCATCCTTCCTTGCCACAGCGTCCTTGAGAGATGTCATCTGCAAAGAACATACATACAAGTCAGTATGCACTGGTAAACGATACATCAATACCAGTTAAACCAGCTGTTTTCATTTTACAAGTATCGTGAATAACTAGGCCACACAAAAGGCCAACTAGCCACAAGATGATGACAACAACCCAATTTGTTTCCACCTCGTGAAGTTGGGATACATAGATCATACTCAAGCATCACTGTAATGTCTTGTAATGAATAATATCTAAAGATTGGACTATCCTCCATTGTCCATTTTGTCTAACCCTCCTAAACCAGAGCTTATATGGATGGGTCTTCTCCACATAAGCTCAAACCACTTGAGACAAGCCACCTCTACTTTTTCTCTCATGATATTTTTGATAATCCTATCTTGTCTTGTATGACCATTCATCTATTGTAGCATTCTTATATTAGCAACATTAATCTTATTGACTTTTTCTAGTTTTATTTCTCCAGCAGAACTTCCTGATCTTAACAATCTAACAAAGCATAATTGGATTTAGTTTTTCAATTCAGCACTTCGTGACCCATATGTGCAGATGCATTATCTATTTAGAATACAACAAAAATAAAAATAACCTGTTCCATTAGTTCTCTCACATCCCTTCCCTCTTTGTTGCTTCGAGCCGCGCCTAATTCAACACCAGAAACTCTTTCAGCAAACTTCAAAGTGCTTATAGTTTCAGAGTATGAAGCAACATCCGGATTAAGCTGTACAAACATAAGGGTTTTTGCTTGACCGCCTGTAAAACATGAGTAATCAAGCTATTAAAATTCAGTAAAGCTGCTAAATCAAAACACAGACTAATGAAACCAAATATAATAAAATGGCAAGTTGATTTCAATAAAAGCTACAATTACCTAACGAACTCTGAAGGAGTTGAGTTAATTTACTATTTCTATATGGCACATGTGCGCTCTTTTGAGATAGAGCATATATTACATCTCCAAGTGCAGATAGTGATTTGTTTATATGCTGAGCCTCCTTGAGCCTATCTCCAGTTGCTTCAGAACGATCCACTCTTTCACTTCCCGCAAGATCTACAAGATGCAGACATCCACGCAACAGAGTGTTGGTCTTCACTTCCGTTCCGCGAACATGAATAGAGAGAACACTATCATATGATCATAAAATAAAATAAAAATGAGGTTTGTTTCTCCATATTGGAAAATTGAAATGTGGGAAAATCTAAAAAAGTGTAAATGAAACCTGTGTGATCGACTACTTCTTTCGTTTAGGGCTGTAGCACTAGTTGCCCGATTCATCAACCCGGTGTTCATCAACTCAAGAACATCTTTCATAGACTTCACAGAATGCATACTTGCATCAGGAACAGCCAACCCATTTGGTAGGGTAGTATTCCAAATCCCTAGTGTGTGCAAGTCAAGGAAATGAAACTTCATATATTTTATTTTTAAACAGAAGTAAATGGATGGTAAAAACAGCTGCTTCAAAATAAATGGATAGCAATCAATCAATCGCCAATGATATATGCCAAGCCTTCGATACATGTAATGTGAGTTTATATGCATAGTTGTATGCCAATACATAAATGAACAAGAATGAAAACTTAAGTATGAATAAATTGTTGCATAATTTAAAATAAAAACGATTGTGGGGTTTGGGAATAAAAATGGAAAAGGATATCTCTTCTGAGGACCACTCTTCTGAGGACCACTGCTTGATAGTAAATCACGAACTTGTTCATTATAAATTTCAACCATTTGAACTCCAATTTCATAACCAATTGAATTTTCCCTACTTTGGGAGATATGGAAAAGATCATGAAGTGCCCGATAGTTGACTCCCCAGTCTGATTTTGATGATAGGTTAGGTCCACTCTAGAAGAAAAACAATTGTTAGGTAAAAATTTTAAACCACATATCTGCTCGGGATATAAACAAAATATTAGGCATACAAAATGTTACCATGGTATAAGTCTTTCCTGAGCCAGTTTGACCGTAAGCAAATATACAAACATTGAACCCATCAAGAACTGAACGAATTAGCGGTCGAGTGTCCAAGAATACTTCCTCTACAAAGAAAATTTTGATACATAAGTTGAACATTACTATTTATAACGACCATCTATTGAAATAAGAATACTAATAATAATACTCATAGGACAACGTAAAGAAAAAAAATGCAGCACCTTGACATGCTGCTTGACCAAAAACTTTATTAAATTTAAAAAGCTTGCGGCTTTCTTTTCCTTGTTTAAGAGGATTGCTAATAATTAATTCTCCGTCTTCACCAATAAACTCAACTGTTGTATGGTTCTGATTTTGCCCAGAAAGAAATGGTCTAATTCGACAATATACCCTGATATTTCCTATTCATAAATGGTTCAGAACAAAATAAAATAATAAATCAGGTTAGCAAGCAAGAAAAGGGCTCACATTTAACCTTAACATTGAACAATATGTACCTTTCAAATCTTGAACTTCATTATATAATTTCCTATTTTCTGTTAGAAGAACATGATAATTATCAGCAGCCTCTGCTAGACCTTTGAGCTTGATTCCTAAATAAGAAATTATTGTTAGTGCATCAAATTCATCATAAATAAACAATGGCTGTTAAATCATGAGAATTTCAAACATTGTATCGCACCAAAGTACTTGTATTCCTCTAAGTAGCTTCTTTTTGTTTTTATTACTTCATCTTTGACAGATTTCATGACAGCTTTCAATTCCTATAAAGAATCAAACTAGATAGTAAATAGCATAACGTAAAAATTACCAACTATGCAAACAGCATAACAAAGAAACAAACCTTGAAAGCTCCTGATTGTTGATTTAAAAAACTTTGATAGGTATGCTCTTTATTTTTCCAATTCAAATATCTGGTTTCCGAAAATGCCTCCAATTCCTTCACTTGCTTTCTCGCATCAGCAAGATGAAATTTAAGTTCTTGTATCCTTTTCTCATATTCAGCTTTAGATTCAGAAGCTTGGATTTTTAACTGCGAAACATGTTCTTCATGTGATCTTTTTGCTATTTCCAAATCTTGCTTCAATGCAGCAATTTCAATATCACTGCGAACTTTGTCTTTCTTTAATTGGGAAAAATCCTGCTCTTCAAGTTTTTTCTTTTCCTCAAATTTAGTTTGTTCAAGCTGCAAAGAAAACTAATGATACAAATGATTGTAACAAATTAGTTAATAGTAATCACATTAAAAGTAAGAAAATGTACCAGATTTGTAATTTTTTAAATCTAATATATGCTTAAATATAAATCAAACCATTTTTAGACAATGTTAAAAAGGAACGCGCTTTAACAGACAAGCATTTCATTATATATCAAGTTAATAATAACTCATAACATTTTAATTTGTATAACCAGTTTACATAAAACTAGTTTTATGCCAATACATGCTTTACTGCATAAGACCCATGCAATACAAGTGACTTCCTATCGTGTTAAATTATTTAATCACAGTATTTATTAGTTATTTACTTAATTCAAGGACATTACTCTAAGATGCAACACAAATAAGCCATGAAAACAACAATGAAAATAAGAATATATTTAACAAAATCATCTCATCCATTATCTTCAACTCAAGATAGAAATTAAGATAGGCTTGTACCTTCAACTTCTGAACCCAACCTGTCACAAGCTGTAGAAAGTGAAGAAAACTTTTAAAATTTAAATAAGTAGACAATAATAATATAAAACAGTAACATAGGCATCCAGATGCATCAACAAATAAAATACCTCATTCTCTTCAGCTGCCCCTGCTGCCAAGGTTTCAACAGCATTTAGTTTTGTTTGATACTTTCCCTCACGAGCCTTGAAAATATTGTTTTGCTTCAGGTACGAAACACATTAAATTAGTCATTGTTCAATAGAACTTATTAAACAAATACTTTTAGGCAAAAAAAAGGAATAAAGAATGATGAACTTACATTTTTCATGCTTTCTGATTGATTTGAAAAGCGTAACTCGATTACTTGCAGAATCTTTCTCAACAGGCATGCTGCATGCTGAGCCTAGAAACATATAAATAAATGGGAAATTGAACAACTGCACACAGTGGCACAATCAAAATTCATTTTGCTAGACAAAGTAATTAAGTAACATTGGGTATTTATTTATTGCTAAAGCATTTAGTTCGCTTACTTGAGGTATATCTCCATTCTTCCTTTCAAAGATGTCACTTAGGATCCTATTTAGTATGCTAAAAAGAAATCGAGTCGAGATACTCTGCAGAAAAAGATTTAATAATATATTAGGGTTGTAAATGAGCTAATAGAAATAACTCAAATGCATATACATATAAAAGTCAAAAAGAATTATCTAATGACAAGAGAAGGAACGAAAGGAATATTGATAGAGACAAACAAATTAAGTATATTATTACTTACGTCCAAATTGTTTGATTTTAATAATGCATTCAGTTTAGCATCTGAAAGATCCACGTGAAGTGCTTGTTTCAACTGCAACAGTTCATTAGACTTGAACCCAATATGATCGGTGGAAGCAATTCCATCTGGATAGAGAAAAAAAGGTATAATGTAACAAATAGCATAAAAAAGTTTGGATGGGAATAGAAACAGCATGGCTAAACAGCAACTACAGCTGAGCCTTATCATATTAGGCAGGATAGAGATACATTGATAACATAAATGAATGTAAATCATGGTATTTTCGAATGGATCATATACCTGATACAACAGAGCCGTCAACAACATGTTGGAAATTTGAAGCATCCATGAGGCAACTGTCAGTTTCGGCTAGGGATGTTAGGTCTGGCTGCTCCCATCTCTTTCTAGGATAACTTTGGACATTTTCGCGTGCAGCATTATATACAAAGTGAGCTTTCAAATTCTCAAGGCACTGCAACACGGGCACCATGGATCCCTACAAAACTAAATAATTAGTACAGAACTTACATAGTGCAGTAAAGAAAAATGGAATCCCAGTGTCATGTTTGGACAGAGCCATTCTGTTTCTATTATTATTCACAGCACACCCAGCCTAAGCTCGTATAAAGCTGAGTACTAATCCAACTGAAGTAAATATTAACCTCACAATAATAAAATACTAAACACCTCAATCAAATCATACATTGTTTCTCTTTCATTGTGTGGCAAAATGTAAAACTAACTAACCATCTATTTCCAAGACAAATGGAATATATTTATCTAGCCAACCCTTCAATCAAGGACAACCACAACAAATTACAAAATACAGCCAAAGACATATAGCTCAGTTGCATTGCACATAAGGAACTTATACCTGCTCAAGGTCTGACAATTCAAATCCTGGCAATCCCAGTTCATCCAATGCCACCAAAAACCTTTCAACATCCATCGGCTCATTCAAAGAACCACTTCCCTAATGTTAAAAACACATTCCTTATAAAAAAAGAGGACAAAAACAATATAATGAAAAAAGCTCTAACTTAATTTCAGCTCAATTAGAAAACAATGAAAGTTACTAGTGTAATATATAATTGCAAGAAGATAAATACAACACAATGCAAGATATTCATTCCACTACCTCCAATGAACCAGGAACCAGCTTGTCCAAAATGCTACATAATACCAATCCATCACTCAAACATGCCCTCAATTCCTCTTCCGAAGTTTCTAAAGGCAGATTAAAGTTCGGAAGCTCGGCATTTATCCACTTAATCAAAGACGAGAGCCGGCCACCTGCAAATCCGGCAACATTTCCACCTCCCTCCGGTTCCCACTGCATGCTCCTTTCTCAGAAACTGCAATTCCGGCAAAGCAAATGAAAAAAAAAAAAAAACAATTTCATAAAAAAAATTAAAATTAAATACCAAATTGCATCTACATTGTAACATTATAAGCCCGCAAAAATTATAATTTATGAATTAATAAATAATATGAAGAAAAAAACAAAAAGAAAGAGAAAGAGAAAAGAAAAAGAACGGTGAGGAGCAGATCGGAGCGGAACCTGTGTGAATGGAGCAATGCGGGAATAAGGTGATGGAGGAGAATGCAAGCCTTAAAAGGAAAGAGGAAAAAAAAGAAAAAATGTTGGAATTGCAACGGAAATGGAAGAACGCGGTTTGGGATCGAACAAATTACAGAGAAAAATGGGGAAAGAAGAAGGGAAATTAGGTGAGAGAATCGAGATAGAGATAGAGATAGAGAGAGAAAAAGAGAGTGAGAGTTGGTGTTGAAAGTTGAAGGAAATCCAAGGAAGAAAAAAGGTGGAGTTTGAGCAATGGGTGTTTTGTTTTGAAAATTGAGAAAGCGTGAAAGCGTCAGGGCAAGGCCAGGAATTTTGGAAAATTGGTAAAGGCTGGGTCGAATTGGATTACAAGCCAATTTTAGGAATTTGAATCTTAACTCATTCTTAATTCAAATTTTATTTTATTTAAATACTACTATTCGCTTTCATTAAAAGAAAAGTGCTGTATTTATTTCTTATTTCTTACTCCTTCGTAACTTCCTTGTCATTTTTCTTTGTTTGATGGAGACTTCTTTGTCTTTGGTCTTTGTTGCTTTAAAGATTGGGAGTATATATTAAAAAAATACTGATAAATATATATTGTTAGTTTTATTTATTTATTTATTTATTTATGATGATTTTGAAATTAGTCTTTCTCGTATAACATTCCCGCCGGCCTCTTTGTTACTGTAATTCTTAATTTGGAAAAAATTGTCCTACGCTCTTTTATGACGGGAAAAAGTTATCATATACTCAACGCTTATTTATATATTCTTATTTACAAAATATAAACTTTAAACTTTCAAAAAAAATACCCAACTTGAAATCTTGTTTTTTTAATTCTTTTTTAAGAAGAGTATTGTGAGATGCCGAGGGTTTTTTTGAACAGTTTAATCAGAGACAATTATGTTAAATTTGTCTGAGAGAGAGTTTTATTATTTATTGTGGTTCTATAAAAAAATCATTTTTTAAATTTTATTTTCAATACTTTTGAATTTACTCCCAAATCATTTCAAAGAAATTTATTTGTATGTAAAAGCTATTCAAAATTTTATAAATTTCAACAAAAATTGATAAATTTATCAAGTTTTAAAAAAGAAAATTTGGAGTAACTTTTTTTGGTTCAACTGTGATAGAACTAGGGCTGGCAATGAACCAAACCAACTCGAAGATAGTTCGAAATTCGACTCGACAATTAAATCGTTGAACTAGGTTCATGAACCAAATGAGTTGAGTATGAGCGAAAAATTAAGTTCGTTAACTAAATGAGCTGAACTTGAACTATACATAGTTTGACTCGTTAGGTTCATGAGTCAACTCGATTACATATGAAAAGAATTATACTGTCTTTAAGATTAGGTTTAAATATTTACTTCAAATCTTAGACAAATTTAATCTTCAATTTAGTAGTTTTTGAATTAGACTCTCAAATGTATCTCTTGAAAGTTGTGTAGGTTTTGAATTAGTAGATTTCGAAGATAAAGTTAGATTTCGAAGATAAAGTTAAAAAATATATATTTATTTAAAATGTCAAATATACTAAAAAATATATATATATTTAAAAAAATAGTTTTTAAGTTCGTGAACCATGTGAGCTGAACCTAATGAGATGAACCTAACGAGTCGAACCGAACTGTTCGTGAACTTATAACGAGTCGAGTTTGAGCTTAAAAAAAAGTTCGTGTCAAACTCGAACTCGAACTCGAATTCGAACAATTCTTAACGAGTCGAGCCGAGCTGAGGTGAGTTCGACTCGACTCGACTCATTTCCAGCCCTAGATAGAACAATAAATTTGAGAAGGTTGCTAGAAGTTATATACAAAAATAAAAACTAATTGTATCAAGTTATAAATTTTGTATTTATTTTTTTAATATTGTTTTGTGTAGTTGATGTGAGATGTCTCGGTTATTATGTGGTAAAGGCAACTTATTAGTGCTCATTTAATTTGGGTATAGTTGTACACCAGTTGGGTTGGGTTGGATTTGTTTTAATTCGTTATTCAAATAGTTTAAATCTTGATAGATTGGGTTCTTCGTCCAACCCTCAATTTCTTTGTCAGAATCGATCCAAACCGAACATTTCATGTATGAGTTGAATTTGTGGGTTGTGTTTCAAGTAAAAAATATTTTTTTATGATTCTTTTTTGTCGATTTAAAAAAAATGTAACACGATTCAATATAATCATACTCATTTATAACATTCAATTTTGATGAAACACTGTTGGCTGAAATTTCGACACTCATTAATGTTGAGAATGAGTTAGGAGGTTCAAAGTTATATGTTAAAGGAGAACATGATGATTTCAACAATAACTAGTGATAAGGACGTTTCGACGTGTGTGAGGATTTGAAATGGGTTGTTGGACGTTTGAAGAGTTATTTTGAGAAAGAATATATTATTTTCGACAAGGAAATATCTAAGGTCTAGTCAAAGAGATTTTATTTGATCTTCTTCTTCAACAGCAGACAGAACATGACAGGTTTCTTGGATAGAGACCTCAGAATCCTGCTGAACAGATGTCCCTTCAAGAAAAGTCTTAAGAGGATCCTAAACACTTTTGGCCATCATGCATGTGTTTAACAATCTGAACACACGCCTATCAGCACCATGGATACACCACTTCTAGAAAACAAGAGTCAACACAAACTCTTCCTCACAAGGAACACTCGAAACACACTCTTTGGTGACAAAATTCCAAGATCAGTTGTCCTTCCAATGATCAAACAGTACCAGAAAAATACTCCCTGAAGCTCACCCGAAATTGACTAGGGTGCCAACTTTAATGTCAATTGAAATTTTTGGCACATCTAACACAGGATGGTGATTCTGATGTCTAAACATCATAGTACAAAGTCAAGACATATGTTTTGACATCTTGAGTCTGACAAAACAATATTACCAATCGTTAATGACGCAGAAACTGTAAATTGCAGAATGGTAAATGACACAGTTAATTATTAACCCAGTTCGTGTAACATCACTGTCGCTACTGCGAAAATCGGCGCCGGCTTGACAGGAGAGTCGCCACCGTGCGTTATTTATCCCTCAGAGCGGGAAAGGAAACGCTCGAAGTAAACCTCGCAAAGACGGGAAAAAGGTATGGTCATCGCAACCAAAACCTGGATTCGGGAGTCGGTTACGCAAGGGGAAGGTATTAGCACCCCTCACGTCCATCGTACTCGATGGGATCCACGCTTGGTGTTTATAGGTAAAAGGGTGTATTATCTATCTACGCTAATGGCTGGTCTGAAAAGAAAATAAAAGGACAGGACTCGACAGAACATACGGTGTTCTGGGCCTACGTACTCCCTCGTGCAATGGGAAAGTCAGAGTCAACGTAGTTCGACTTCCTACGTCTAAACGGGGGAAAGGTTGCTCGCCAGGACATCGCGTCCTGTGCCTACGTACTTTCATCTGAAATGAAAGATCAGAGCAAACGTAGTTCGGCTAACTACGGGTAAACAGGGGCTCCCACACAACAGTGAGAAAACAAACTGGTCCTAAAGGCTCGGGAACCTACAAACTACGATCTGGTCTCAAATGCGCATGGGCAAGAGAAAAGGATAACAATTAGTCGTTAGCGGGAAAGTCTCGATCGCACAGCCGCGAGAGAACAAAGGTTAGTTGTTAGTGTGCTCGCTAGGATATCGCATCCTATGCCTACATATCTTCGTCTGGAACGAAGAATCAGAGCAGCTGTAGTTCAGCTAACTACGGATCAAGCTACTCAAAAACTCCTACAGAAAGGAAAGGGAGACCCTAGCACTATAGCTGAGAAACAGGGGCATCTATCTACTGCTATCACACCTGGTTAACCATTCTAATGTCTATCATAACAACTCCGCAGCGGAGAAGTCAGAGCTCCTAAGGGATCATGGCAACAAGACTAAACCACAGACAAGAAACTGCAACGTAAAGGAATACTGAAAATATGCATGAATGCAACAACTAGACAAACAAGGCACGGAGGCCGCAAACCACAAAGGCAAGGGAGCTCAGCTCTACCGAATACCAACAAGCAAAGCCACGCAATAACAAACAAGCAGAAGGAGGACCACCTCAACTTCTTATGCACACAAAGTCTACTTCTAAGATGCACCTATTCAGAACTGTCTAGATGAATACCTAAGTCTAATGCAACATAACATCACACAAGTCAAACAATACAAAGAGACTAACCCTGAGCAGGGCCTATATCTATAAAACAAGAAACTAATCCTGGGCAAGGCCCCTAACAAAACCTGAAACAATCTCCTAATATCTCTCCAACAAAACTCTATACAATACCCTAAACAGGGATTTAAGCAACAACTCTAATCAAAACCCTAAGCAAGAGGAATCAATCCCAGTCTCCAAGCTTCAGAACAAGCTTACCAGAGAAAGGAAGCTAAGCAGCCAAGCTCATAGTGCTTTCCTCAGGAAAGTACCAAGAGGTTACTACCCAGGAGTCATATCCTATGCGGCTCGACAACTGTGATTAGTTTATATTCCTCCTCAGGAGAAATTAAACTCACATGAAGGCTCCGGCATCACTGGATATTTGAGAAATCCTATATGCGCTAGGGGAACTAAGTGAGCAGACTCATAGGACCTTCCTCAGGAAAGTACTAAGAGGCTGACACTTAGGAATCGTACCCTACGTGGCTCAACAACTGTGATCAGTTTACATTTCTCCTCAGGAGAAATTAAACTCACAAGTTGGCTCCAACATCACTGGATACTTGAGACATCCTAGATAAACTACTGGAACTAAGTGAATAGACCCATAGGACCTTCCTCAGGAAAGTACTAGGGGACTTCCACTTAGGAATCGTATCCCATGTGGCTCAACAACATGTGATCAGTTTACATTCCTCCTCAGGAGGAATTAAACTCACAAGTCGGCTCCGACATCATTGGATACTTACGAAAGAGGTGAGAATAAAGAATGAAAGTCATTCATAGTGCCTTCCTCAGGAAAGTACCATAAACTCCCTTCAAACTTCGGGATCTCGAACCTCACAAACAGACAACAAGCTCCTAGACTAAGCCTCAATCCAATGCATCTCTGCAAGCTCCAACAGGACTTCAATCAGCTCCCACCTTCAAGAAGAACCCACAGGCCAGGAAACCACAAGAGACTATCTCTGAAGTTCAACCACAGTTGAACTTCAAAGTCAGAAGTCATCAAGACTTCTCCTATCTTCAGGATCAGACAAATCCTATCAGAACATCCTACAAAAATCTATCAAAAATCTAATGGGAGACCTACATGGCTCTAGGACAACATACTGAAAAATCAGAACAAAATTCAACACCAGATGAAAGAACTAAAATCAGCAACACAGACATATCCACAAACCAATTTATTCAACATCAATAACAGTAGAAAAATGCAATTAAAATGATAATGCATGATTAAGCTAATATTTTTGTATTATAAAATTCTACACTGAATCACGAGTCTACAGAAAAAAGAACGGAATTATTTGACTAAATCTACCATTTTTTATGAATTTTCTAATGATATGCATGCATTGAAAATATTAAAAAACATCAATTAACTGGAAAACACACAAAAATAGGAAATAAAAATAAAATGCCATTTTTATTTTTATTTAATTTCCTTAACATTTTTCATGAAATGGTTGAAAAAAGAATTATTGAAAAAACATTTATTTACAATTTTATGATTTATTTACAACTATTAAAATATAAAAGAATATCAAAAAAATAAAAGAAAATGACATGGGGGTCTAAACAGCAAGATATTCCAGTTATTTCTACATTGGGCTCACATTGGGGGGTGCAACTAGCAGTTGGTGCGTAGGGCCCAGGTTGAAAACAAGCAGCCAGAAAAAAAACATATGGGGGGGTGCAACGCTAGCAACGAATTTCAGTTGTTTCTTACTATGGGCTTGGATGAGGGGGGTGCAGAAAGCAATAGGGCCTAAGGCCCAAATCCAAATACTCTGGTCTCTCACGCCATGGGGGGTGATTGAGCAATAATGGGGTGTAGCGTTCAGTAGTACGCTTGGGCCTAAGCCCAGTCCAAACCTAATCAGAAAAAACCTAAACAAAACCATTTTCCTCTCACAAGCCTAACTACTGTTCACCCTAACCATCTAGCGCCGTCTTCCTCTCGTCTTCATCCTCTCCCTCACGCTCTGCAACTCCTCTCAGCCTTAAACACATGTTCAGTCAAATCTTCACAAACAAACCCTAATCACCATCATGCAATTAACAAAACTCAACAAAACCAGAAACCCTAACCTAAGCATCTCAAGGATTGCATCTACAACACACATATGCAAGAAAGGAGTTAAGAACCTGGAGAGGCGAATGACACTTGAAGCTCGTTGAGGAATTTGACGAGATTCTGGAAATCTTGAAGGCTATCTGGGAAGTTATACGTGACAACGTTCTCGGAGGAACGAAGATCTTTGGAGAAGAAGACGAGCTCTCACGATCTGGAAACGGAGGAAGATTGAAGGCGTTCTGGAGATGGCGTTCTGGAGATATTGTGTGAAGGCTTGAGGAATTTCTTTATGAAAGTGATGAATATTCAAGCATTCTGGAAGTTCTGGTATGAGGATGATGGAGGTTTGAGTGTTCTGAAAAAAATTGATGAAGAACGCAGGGTTTCTGGAAATTATGAGATGATGATGATGGAGGTTTGATGCTGTTCTGGTGATTTTGGTTTTCCGGCGAAGGGCTGATGACGGTGACGGAAGGGATCTGAGGAGGAAGAAGAAGATCTGAGGTTTTCTGGAGATTTTGGATGTTCAGGTGGTGGCCGGAGTTGGACGGTGGCCGGCGGCGTGCAGTTAGGGCTGATGCATGGCCGCCGGTGAGTTTCCAGGCGAGGCTCCGGTGAATGATGGCAGGGTGCCAAGTGGCGCACATGCGCTGAGAGAGAGAGGGAGTGGGGACAGGTGTGGACCACGTGGAGGAGTCTGGGAGGGTTCTGAGTGGGTGGTGGCGTTCTCAAGGCAAAACGCGTGGGGCCCCATTCTGAGCAACACGTGTCACTTTTATACCCCTGCAGTTCGCTGGAATTCTCTAGAATATTCTGGAAAACTCTGAGAATTTGCTGGACAAACTTGGACCATCCTTTTGGACTTTCTGAACTGAGAATTGGGCCTTAAAAAAAAAAACGCCCTGGGCCCATTTCGAAAATAATACAACAAAACTGTAAAAAAACTGAATAAAAACAATTAACTCAAATTGGATTAATGTCTAATTAACACTAATAATCCTAATTAAATCTAAAAACAACAATTAACCTAATTAACTTCGAAAAAGTGATTAAAACTCTAATTATCCTAATTAAGTCTAAATCAACCTAATTAAATCTAAAACTCAATTAAGATCTAATTATCTCTAAAATTCAATTAACCTAATTAAATTCTAAAAAATGATTAAAACTCTAATTATCCTAAAAAGTCAATTAACCTAATTAATTCTATATCTCTACTAACTCTATTAACATTCTAATATTATTTAAAACTAATCAAAATCTATCATTTAGTAAGAAAAAAAAAACTATATTATTTTCTATATTGTCTAAAAAACTATTTAAACCTATTAATCCTAATTTTTATTATTCTATTTAATATGCTAAGAAAATTCACTAATATTCTAAAAATGATAAAAGCTATCTAAATTCTATTAAAATTCTACAAATGATTAAAATCTATTTAAAATATCCTATAAAATTCTAAAAAGAAAATTAAGCTATTAAAATATTCAAAAACCCTATTTAAATTCCAGAAAAATCTATAAAGCCTGTTAAAAATTCACAAAAAGTCTATAAAAATCCTAAAAATGCAGATGAATGCAAATGACCCCCATAAAAGCGCACGAGACCAGATCGAATCGAACGGAGATCCCCGGGCATCAGAATATCCTCAAAATCACTGAAAAATCACCGAGGAGCGCACAATTTCCCGAAAATAAAACCCTGGCAATCTGGACTGGGTCTGCCATATCTGATAGACAAAAATCAAGCTGTAACCCTGATATCCCCTGCTTGTACACAAAAATCATACATCTGAGCTGTGAATATGAAATTAAACCATGAGTCAGATAGGAGAATCGGTTGGTCAAATTTTAGGGTGCAACAGCTGCCCCTATTCAAGCGACTTGGACCTGAAGGGTTTGAAGAGCGCTCAGCCTTCAAACATTCAGAGGTACGAGACGGTTGAATACAAATGAAACCCGAAAATTTGCCAACCGCGAGCATATACTGTAAACTGCTTGGAGAATAAAGTCCAGAAAACTGAGTCCAGTTATTATGGCACCAAACTGATCAATCATCTGATAAAGAACTCCTGATTTGAATACCCGTTGCTTGTGATACCCCATATAACAAACCCTGATGGTTGCAACAACATACCTGATTCTTTCACATTGCCTACTGATAGGCAGGAAGAGAAATATACTCACATCGCCCAAAGATGGACGGGAAGACACCTTGATTGAATACTCCCCTCGTCTAATGATAGACGGAAAGACAACATTAATCTCCCAATTCACATCGTCTAAGGGTAGACGGCATCATCCTGATTGATGAACAAATCAATATTCACATCGCCTAAGAGTAGACGGAAAGAAATTCATAAATCCCCATATGCACATCGTCTAAGGGTAGACGGCATCACCATAATCTCCATATTCACATCGTCTAAGGGTAGACGGCATCACCATAATCTCCATATTCACATCGTCTAAGGGTAGACGGCATCACCATAATCTCCATATTCACATCGTCTAAGGGTAGACGGAAAGGAATTCTTCGTACTCACATCGTCTAAGAGTAGACGGGATCATCCTGATTGATGAAACAAATCAATATTCTCATCGTCTAAGGGTAGACGGAAAGACATTCATAATCTCCAAACTCACATCGTCTAAGAGTAGACGGGAAGTAATACTCTCCAAATTCACATCGTCTAAGGATAGACGGGAAGTCACCATTGTCTCCATACACACATCGTCTAAGGGTAGACGGCATTATCCTGATTGATAAAACAAATCAATATTCACATCGTCTAAGGATAGACGGAAAGACATTCATAATCTCCAAACTCACATCGTCTAAGAGTAGACGGGATCATCCTGATTGATGAACAAATCAATATTCACATCGTCTAAGGATAGACGGAAAGACATTCATAATCTCCAAACTCACATCGTCTAAGAGTAGACGGGAAGTCACCATAATCTCCATATGCACATCGTCTAAGGGTAGACGGGATCATCCTGATTGATGAAACAAATCAATTCACATCGTCTAAGGATAGACGGAAAGAAGTATTCTCCAAACACACATCGTCTACTGGTAGACGGAAAGACACCATAACGCAATTCCACACCATCCCTTGAATCTCAGAATCCTTCTGTCTACGAGAATTGATGAAAAAGATCAACATCCTTGAAGGGGCCACATCGTCAGTATGGACCGACGGGAAGAAAACCACCTTTTAAAGAATCATGTCGTCAATAAGAATCAACGATCATGCAAACTGAACATTCTTCGGAGAGCCTCGCCATCAATAAGGATTGACAGTCAGAAAAGTACCTCTTGAACGTCATCATATCCAATAACCAGAAAGAGAACCAATATCCAAAATCATTTTGAAACTCCTCAACAACTAAGGATAGCCGGAGAAGACTCGCTGGGGAAATACCTCATCATATGTATGATCTGGCAATAAGAAACCCGCTGAACAGTAGCTCGAAACTTCACATCGTCTGCTGACAGACGGAAAGGAAAGCCACTTGCTATAGAAACTCTATTTTGAACCCCATTGAAAATCAACCAAAACTTCACATCGTCTACTGATAGACGGGAAGAAAAGCATATCCTGGGAGAAACCCCTTCTTGAAATCTTACTGCGATCACCCGCAACTTCACATCGTCTATGGATAGACGGAAAGAAAACCACATTCGTACTCCAGACGTCTAATGATAGACGGAGAAATCCACTTATTGGAGGAACACATCGTCAATATGAATTGACGGGAAGAAAAGCTTGTCAACATCAGATGACTGACTAATCAAAGCATAATTGTTGTATGATCTGAGATACAAATAATCCGCTGAATCCTCTGAATACTGTTGCTGGATAAATGCCCCTGAATTGATCACAGAGCAATTCACGCGCCATATGAGGCTGATAGAAAACCTGATTTATGCTTTGTATGCCTATGCAAATGCTTTAATCTTTCTACAGCGTAATGCTCCATTCTGGATAGAAATGCTACGCATTCTGACAATGATATGCAAGTATGATGCAAGTATGATGATGCATGCAATATGCTAGCAGGCTCGAGCTGTTGGAGAGGCCGGGTACAGAAAACCACTTCAGCAAAATAAATGCTGAAGGCGAGGCCACTTCGCTGGGGATAAACCCGGATATCACTGAATCGTCCTAGCAAAATAAATGCTGGGAGAGTGAAATCAACCATGCTGGGGATATTGAGGACTTAACCGAACACCTCGACGAAGTAATACCCTGCTGGGGAATATAACTCCGTTGTAAAATAGCAGACGTGCTGAATATGATTAGACTCCTCTGGGAATAGCTTACCCATACCAATGGCAAATTTGACTTTGCTGTAGAAAATGGAGGGAGTCTTCCCGCGTACTGACGAAGCTCAGATCCGGAAATTGATGCGCCAACACGGATGGTCTTCACAGTAATCGCAAACATGGATTTGAACTCTTAGGCTGTCCGTGATGGGTCGGGTACAACTGACGCTGGAAAACAATCTTCCTGAATACACAGCCTTTTAGTGAAGAGTCAAGGGATAGTAACACAACTTCCCGCAATCATCTCGCTCTCGAAAATCGACTGCATCTGCTCGAATAACTCTGAATGACCCTGTCGGTACGGAGAACAACAATCCTTCTGCTTCTGATATGCCCCGGCCTGCGGGATCTCCGTGGGGATAGTCCTTGAAAGAAAATCTGCAAATCTGAGCCCCTGATGGTCTGATATAACATGCCTCAGTGTTCTGAACTTCTGAGGGATACTTCACCTTGACTGCTTCTCGCACAACCTTTGCGTGCTTAAGATGGTCTGCCCCTGACTGGGATGACCTTGCCCCTGATTATCTGATTCAGAGTAGTGCCCTCTTGACCGTATTCGCCGAATCTCAACCTGATTGCCCCCAGAATAACTGACTTCGAAAAGCTGACCTGACTGGGGATCACAATAAAAGCTTGCCCCTGCTCTCGGAACATTCGGGCGTTCTGCATTCTATCTTGCTCATACTTTCCATTGTAGGAAACTTTTCTGCTGTCAAACGCTCACTCGCAAGTAAAACAAGTTGTTCTGCATAAAAGATGTATTAATGCAACACATATGACAGCTTTGACATCCAATCTGTTCACTGGGAAAGGGATAAACAGTTTATGGCATATAATGCACAACATTTATCAACATCAGTACCAACATGGTAAGAGGAACCTTTTTAGGAGTCAGAATCGACGCGACCTTTACCGGAGTATGCTTTCGAAACAACCTGCTTCAATTAGGACTTTTGAGGGTTGTAACGTGGTCAGGTTCACGGTTTTGAAGGAAGGATAAAGGCTCAAAGTTTGCTTTAACCCACCCGTTCTCCTTGATGTTCTCTCATCCTACGTTCAGCTAATTCGACCTTAGCGCTCACTTCTCAGAGGCTGAAAGGTAGGAGTGATAGTTCGAGAAACTATGAGTTTTTGGAGTGACAGCCACTCACTCTTTCGTCTTTGACACTTGAGGTCACACGACTCGTATTTCCTTTGGGGATTTCTCTTTTGATCTTTTTCGTCTTTTCATATCCCTAACTTTTGCCTGGACTGACTCCTTTTGAGTTTCTTTTGATTTTTTAAGTCCAGCGGGATGCCCTCATTTTTGCCTAAGTCATTTGTTTTGAAGTTTTCTTGACTTAGCGGGCTTTTGATTCTTTTTTTCGTTTTTCCTTTCTTTTTGAACGAGTCGTGCGACACTGGTTGTTTGACTCTTTGGGAGGTGATGTGGCTGTCCCACTCTTGATTGAACCATTGTGGTCTTTTAGGCACGACCTCTAGGGGTGTGATTGATCCTCGAACGGACATTCCTTTTGCAATTTGGACGCTCGGTCAAATCAGCTAACACCTACCCTGCCCCAGGTTAAAATTGAGGGTTTTTCGTTTTCAGAAAGAACTCCTACTACAAGGCTCAAAGGGGTTGACAAGGGATTATCTTCCTTATATCTCCGGTGTTTAAGGATTTGAAACAATGCCTGTACATCATCAACAGGTTTATTTCAAAAGCATACAATATCGGTAGTTGCATGTCGGTCATTTTCGTCATCCTCCCCAAATTCCTTCTTAACCAAGCGTTGGATATTTGCAAAACAGTTAGTGAACACGACTGGATTCAATCAAAACATGCATATTTATTTCATTATCATCAATTTGAATGAAACAACAAGTTTTACAAACAAGATTACAAATTCAAACAGGAAAGCAACTACAAATGTAAAGAAATGACAAGCTAAAACAAAGAAAATATGCCAGCTTCTGAGAACCGGGCTGTTGCATCTGCCCTGCTGCTGAACCAGCTATCTTTATTAGAGGCAATCCAATGCTGTCCTGATCTGCTTCAACGACCCGGCCAAATTATAGAGCTCTTACTCCTTCATTCAGAGGATTTGAGGACCTCCCGGCCCGAAGCTGATTGCTGCACTATCAAGCAGATCCTGCACTTTGTGCTTAAATGCTTTACAGTTCTCAACCGTATGGCCTGGTGCCCCGGTATGGAACTCGCAAGTAGCGTTGGCATCATACCCCGGTGGTGGTGGTCCCGTTAAGGGAGCCAATGTCCTTTTATGAACCAATTGGAGCTGAAGCAATGTCTGCAGAAGCTGTGCGTATGGTACAGGAGGAGTTTCCAAATGACGGCTTGCCAAAGGACCTTGATTCTGACCTCTTTTATACCCCCGATTATTCTGTTGCTGGGGCTGCTGCTGCTGGTGTCGGGTTGACCTTTGAGCACCCTTCGTATCAAATGCAACATCGGCTTCTTGATCTTCGATGTACTGATTAACGCTCTCCTTATGCTTAGCCATTTGCTTTCTCAGATCTGCCCCAGGAATAGGCAACAGTTGTGGGCCTGGAGATTCTGACACCATGGAGTCCAGGATACGCTTCTGACCCACTGCAGCTTTAGAAACATCTGTCATCTTAGCATCGACTGAGACAGGAGCAATATGCACAGCTACGCCGCCCGGCGTGAATTCAATATCGTGCGAGTCAATCAGGTCTTGAACATTGTGCTTAAAAGCGTGACAACCCTCGATGTCATGTCCGAATGCCCCGGAATGAAATTCACATTGCTTACTGGCATCGTACCCTTGAGGAAACGCTTTCGTTGGTGGTGTCAACGTTCTTTTCTCAACCAGATTAAACCTCAATAAGATCTGCAAGAGCTCAGCATAGGTCATAGGTGGTGCCTCAAACATTCTCTTTGGCTTTCCTTCCTGGATCTTCCGCTGAGCCGGATGCATCTTCTGTTGCTGCTGCTCAGGTTCCACATGCACAGACGGCGCGAGCTTCTTCATTGCGGCTTCAAACAGCTGATCGTCTTCTTTCCTAAGCACATTCTTGACTACCTCCATGATCAAGCTCACTTGGGTCTTCAGCTGACTGTTCTCCTCTTTGAGAATCTTCTGCTCCAGACGCATCTCTTGCATGTCTCTCATCATCTGCTCCAGCTGGCTTCGGACTTCGATCAATTCAAACTGATTCTGTTCCATATCTCTGAAGGGGTTCCTGCAACAAACTGGACGATGAGGAAATAAGGCCCACAGTTCTGATATACCTGTTAAATGATAATGCAGCGCAGAAAGCAAACACATATTCACAACGAGACAAAGAGAAACTCAAGCTATAAGCAAACAGATGAACATCTCCCATACATGTACAACAAAATCAGCAGGTAAGCACAAATGAGTATGAATATAACGACCCCAGCCAACAATCCTGGTGGTGGTCGACAAATACTGATGCACAAAAAGCTAAACGGATTAAGCAGAGAAAACAGATGCGGCATCTGACGCGAAAACCTCTAGAAATTTCTCCCATACAACTGAACTTTCTGATTGACAATCTTCAGAGCACACACTTCCTGTGGGGTCTTCCATGACATTGACTGACGAACCCGCACAACTGGAAGATGGAAAATCATTAATCTGAACACAACCCTGAGGCGTGATGCAAATACGGCTAGAGTCTAACAGATCCTGAATCTGACTTCTAAGCACTTTACAATCATTGGTTGAATGCCCCTGTGCCCCAACATGGTACTCACAGCGGGCGCTGGCATCAAAACCCGGAGGATACGGTGGAATCACCGGCTTAGTCTCTTTCGGCACTATCAATCCACTTTTGACCAGATCTGGCAACAACTGACTGTACGACACTGGTAGCTGAGTAAACTGCCTTTCAGGCTTCCTTGGTCTTTGGGGAGCATGCTGACGCGATCGGCGATAGGATGATCGTTGACTTGAAGTGTCTGAAAACTGATCCTGAGATGCTAGAGATTCTGAGGTGGCGTCATCTCCTTCCCACTCTTCTTGAGAACTAACAATTGACTCAACCTTATCAACTGGGACGCAAGGAACACCTCGAAACTTTCCACTCCTGAGTCCTCGCTCAACAATCTCTCCCAGCCTCATCAGGCCCACAAAGTTTGTGCAACTGAACAATTTGTCAAAATAATGGCCTTTCAGAGTACCCAAGAAGATGTCAACCAGTTCTCTTTCCGGAAGCGGTGGTCGAACACTAGCAGCCAATTCCTTCCATCTCCGCAAATACGCTCTGAATGATTCATTCTCCGCTTGAGACAATTCTTGCAGATCTACGAGACTAGGAATCAAATCCAAGTTGTAATCGTACTGCTTCATAAAAGCTCTGGCTAAATCCACCCATGATCGAATCTGATTACTCTCTAATTGCACATACCACCTCAGGGATGCCCCAGTCAGGCTAAACTGGAAGCAATGGATCATTAGTTGGTCATTTCGTTCAAACGAAGTCATCCTTCGACAGAACATCATCAAATGCAGCTTTGGACAGCTATCTCCTGTGTATTTTTCAAATTCCGGCACTTTGAACTTGTACGGCAACACGAGGTCAGGGACCAAGCACATGGCTACCGCATCCAGGTTAACGGCATCTTTCGCCTCCAAGGCTTTCATTTGCTCTTCCAACACTCGGAGTCTTCTACCATCGTCAAGAGCCCTTGAATCTACTAACCCGGTCACTGGAATATCTCTCCGGTAATTCATCACAGGGAAAGCAACACATTGATTGTTAACAGGAGGATAACATTCATTTCGGGCAAGAAACTGCTCATGCCGATCTCTGTTCTTAACAGCAGGCTGCACAACTTGGGCTGCAGTAAGATTGTTTGCTTGCGGGAAGCCTTCCATAGAATCATACTGATGGTTGGACGCCACAGTAAACCTTGCCAAGGTGTTAGGAGACTGGAAATTGCCTTCAGACATAGCCACCAATTACCTGCAATTGACTACACTGCTTGATTCTGCTCAAATCTGCTTCAGCCCCTTGGTTGTTTTCAACACTCCACTCTTGCCTCAAACAGTCCCCGAGAATCACTTTCTGGTGAAAACAAAGGTTGGATAAGTGCTCTGACCTGCTAGAGAAATGCTATGCAGTATGATTTATGCAAACAGAAATACAAAAAATGCTAACGTGCATGTGTGCATTGGAGATATTTTCCCTCCAATTCCAGTGTCGGTGGTAGCAAGACGAGATGAACCATAAAGACAATATTTGGAAAAAACCCTCATATATTGATTAGAATAACAGTCTTGTCAAGAAGTTACATAACTATGCTTCATACAGCTGATATGATAAGGAGGATCCCAGCCAACATGCCTGGTGGTGATCTCAACATACAGAATACAAGAGAGAAATCAAATGCGGGTACGGTTGCGGAAGTCCTCGACCATCTTCTTTGTCTCTGCATGATCTGGTTGATAAATCAAACCTTCTATCAGTCGATCCCTCTTCCTGACTGTCCCCTGGATGTCTCTGACAAAGTCTTCCCAAGCTTTATCATTAGCACCATCCCCAGGTTTGGGTCTCTTGGCATCTGCTCTATGCTGGAAATCTTCCAAATTCTTCATGGCATCTGTCAACTTGCGCTCGGCCTCGTATCGGCGACAGGCTTCTTCTTCAAGCTCTTCGTTCTTCACTTTGACCTGTTCTTCTAACTGAGCAATCTGTGTCTTCAGCTCTCCTTCTCGCTCCTTGCGTTTGGTCATAGTGAGATCCCAGTGTTCTCTGAATTTGGCTAGCTTTGTGTAGGCCCTTTCCAGCTCTTGCTTCTTGGTGGCCAACACACTACTAACTGAGTCGACATCTAACTCTAGACGCTTCTTGGTTTCAGTCAATTCCAACAGCGTAGTCTTCAGATGTTTCAGAGTTTCAGCCTGTTGCTTGGAAAAGTATCCTGTTTCAATCTTTTCATGCCGAAGCTGGGCATTCTCCTGCTCTAAAGCCTCTTTAGCCCTTGCTAGCTCTTCTTTCTCCGCCATCAGCTGCTTGTAGACTTGCATGTCCACAGTGGTAGGCTCCTCTACTGGAGGATGCAATGGCTGAACTGCTGGATAAGGCATAAGGAACTTCACAGCTCGCTCACGAATCCATTCTACATATGGGCTAGGAACTCGAGTATCCCCTCTGCTACCTGAAAGCTTCCCTCTCTTGTGCAAGTTTTTCCAGGCTTTCTCAAGTTTGGTCAGCATTTCTTTCCCTATTGCCCCAGTGAGATACAGAGATTCCTGTATCTCCTCGGGCTTTGGCGCTCCTTGAGGTATGTACCCAAATTGCTTGATCAGTAAGGAAGGGTTATAGTTGACACAACCTTTCCTTCCTATTAACGGAACATTCGGGAATCCTTCGCCTTTGAGTATGACTTCAGCTCCAAATACCTCTTTAATGACCCATACCACGTTCTCAGCAGTCAATCCCATTAAGCGCTCGGGCCATCCTAGAGAATTGATAGAGGTGACAAAAGGGCCTGACTTAGGCATATGACTGGTGAACCACCTGCATAGGAGAGGTACACAGCAGGACACATTCCTTCCTCGTCGCTTTTCATTCTGATAATGAGTTGAATGGTGGATATCTCCCAGCAAAGTAGGAACTGGGTTTCCCGCAGCCAAAATATAGAAGGCATCAGAATCAACAAAATCAGGAATGTTCGGGAACAATACGATACCATACACACATACAGCAAGAATGACGTCAAAAACACCCCAGTTACCCTTCTGGGCATATTCTCGAGCCTTCTCCACTAAGACATCCAACGGGAATCCCCATACATCTCCTCTTCTGATCATCTTCCCAGACAACTCAGACTCTTTCAAGCACAGGATGGCAGAAAGCTCAGCCAGCTTAGGCTCAGCGTCCGTACGATAAAAAGGCATCTGCTCACGGATCGGTATATCCAGAAGTGCAGAGTACTCCTCCAGGGTAGGAGCCAAAACAAAGTCGGGAAATACAAAACACCTGAGCTCCGCGTCGTAGAACTGTAACAGAGTATAGATGCCGCTGGTCTCGTAGGCAGATGGCTGATAAACGTAGGTCAGAATCCTCCCATATCTCTTTCTGAAGTCACCCATTCCTCTCTTCTTAGCAATAGCAATCAACTCTAACAATAGACTGATATTCGGCGACGGAAACTTATAGGGCAATACTCTCTTCAGGTTTTCCATGTCTTGCTAGGAACAAACACCAGAACTGGAAAGGAAAATATGTACCTGCAATACACACACGTTAGTTGAATGCAGATGGTAATGATGCAATATGATAAATAATGCAATTTGCGAACACAGGGGCTATGCTGTAGCCTGAAGAGGAACGTCTCTGTGATCGAGAACAGAAAACCAACACGGTCACCAAAATCTCATGCCACTAACTATCATCTGATACTCAAAATATCAATCCCCTGGTAAGAAAACCATCTGAACCTCTGTATCTGACGAGAATACCATCTGATAATAGCCTCAACCTCAGATAAGAAACCCATCTGACCCAGACAACACACCTGGAGATGAATCAAGAACACCATCTGATAAAGGTACTGAATCATGGTTTCTGAAGGCCAGTTTTCCTGCAATAACCCAGTCCCTCTCACAGGTAGGATAAACCTAATCCACGGACAAAGGTACGGCATCCTATGCGGTTATCAGCGTCACAGACTTTCATGAGTGACGATACGATTCCCAGAAGGAGTGGCATCATCAAGTCATGAAGAGGCCTCACTTAGCTGACTTCCAAATGATCGGTCCCCAGAGTCGACAATCCTCACGTCTGGACTCCCCTCAGATCCTCAGGACCGGAAAGGAGCACCTCTGCAAGAATCTCGTCTGAGCGCAGATTTTCGTAGGGAACTGTGCCTGCTCAGCAGACAGGTTCGTCTACTACTTCTCCGCAACTATATCTAGGTGTGTACTCAAGCCCAGGTCCGGCTTTCACTCACAGTAACCTCCCTTTGCCCACAGCAATAATCATAATAATATAATGCTGGAAAATAAATGCGGAAAGGTAAAGGTACAGAAAAGTAAAGTGCAGAAAAGGTAAAACACAATATGCACAACACCCAACGAATAAACATCCAAGCGCTAGGATTGACTCGCGTAGGGGATGGGAAACGGTCCCAGCATAAGGGATGGGAAAAGTCCCTAGATGCTATAGTCCCCAGCAGAGTCGCCAGCTGTCGCTACTGCGAAAATCGGCGCCGGCTTGACAGGAGAGTCGCCACCGTGCGTTATTTATCCCTCAGAGCGGGAAAGGAAACGCTCGAAGTAAACCTCGCAAAGACGGGAAAAAGGTATGGTCATCGCAACCAAAACCTGGATTCGGGAGTCGGTTACGCAAGGGGAAGGTATTAGCACCCCTCACGTCCATCGTACTCGATGGGATCCACGCTTGGTGTTTATAGGTAAAAGGGTGTATTATCTATCTACGCTAATGGCTGGTCTGAAAAGAAAATAAAAGGACAGGACTCGACAGAACATACGGTGTTCTGGGCCTACGTACTCCCTCGTGCAATGAGAAAGTCAGAGTCAACGTAGTTCGACTTCCTACGTCTAAACGGGGGAAAGGTTGCTCGCCAGGACATCGCGTCCTGTGCCTACGTACTTTCATCTGAAATGAAAGATCAGAGCAAACGTAGTTCGGCTAACTACGGGTAAACAGGGGCTCCCACACAACAGTGAGAAAACAAACTGGTCCTAAAGGCTCGGGAACCTACAAACTACGATCTGGTCTCAAATGCGCATGGGCAAGAGAAAAGGATAACAATTAGTCGTTAGCGGGAAAGTCTCGATCGCACAGCCGCGAGAGAACAAAGGTTAGTTGTTAGTGTGCTCGCTAGGATATCGCATCCTATGCCTACATATCTTCGTCTGGAACGAAGAATCAGAGCAGCTGTAGTTCAGCTAACTACGGATCAAGCTACTCAAAAACTCCTACAGAAAGGAAAGGGAGACCCTAGCACTATAGCTGAGAAACAGGGGCATCTATCTACTGCTATCACACCTGGTTAACCATTCTAATGTCTATCATAACAACTCCGCAGCGGAGAAGTCAGAGCTCCTAAGGGATCATGGCAACAGGACTAAACCACAGACAAGAAACTGCAACGTAAAGGAATACCGAAAATATGCATGAATGCAACAACTAGACAAACAAGGCACGGAGGCCGCAAACCACAAAGGCAAGGGAGCTCAGCTCTACCGAATACCAACAAGCAAAGCCACGCAATAACAAACAAGCAGAAGGAGGACCACCTCAACTTCTTATGCACACAAAGTCTACTTCTAAGATGCACCTATTCAGAACTGTCTAGATGAATACCTAAGTCTAATGCAACATAACATCACACAAGTCAAACAATACAAAGAGACTAACCCTGAGCAGGGCCTATATCTATAAAACAAGAAACTAATCCTGGGCAAGGCCCCTAACAAAACCTGAAACAATCTCCTAATATCTCTCCAACAAAACTCTATACAATACCCTAAACAGGGATTTAAGCAACAACTCTAATCAAAACCCTAAGCAAGAGGAATCAATCCCAGTCTCCAAGCTTCAGAACAAGCTTACCAGAGAAAGGAAGCTAAGCAGCCAAGCTCATAGTGCTTTCCTCAGGAAAGTACCAAGAGGTTACTACCCAGGAGTCATATCCTATGCGGCTCGACAACTGTGATCAGTTTATATTCCTCCTCAGGAGAAATTAAACTCACATGAAGGCTCCGGCATCACTGGATATTTGAGAAATCCTATATGCGCTAGGGGAACTAAGTGAGCAGACTCATAGGACCTTCCTCAGGAAAGTACTAAGAGGCTGACACTTAGGAATCGTACCCTACGTGGCTCAACAACTGTGATCAGTTTACATTTCTCCTCAGGAGAAATTAAACTCACAAGTTGGCTCCAACATCACTGGATACTTGAGACATCCTAGATAAACTACTGGAACTAAGTGAATAGACCCATAGGACCTTCCTCAGGAAAGTACTAGGGGACTTCCACTTAGGAATCGTATCCCATGTGGCTCAACAACATGTGATCAGTTTACATTCCTCCTGAGGAGGAATTAAACTCACAAGTCGGCTCCGACATCATTGGATACTTACGAAAGAGGTGAGAATAAAGAATGAAAGTCATTCATAGTGCCTTCCTCAGGAAAGTACCATAAACTCCCTTCAAACTTCGGGATCTCGAACCTCACAAACAGACAACAAGCTCCTAGACTAAGCCTCAATCCAATGCATCTCTGCAAGCTCCAACAGGACTTCAATCAGCTCCCACCTTCAAGAAGAACCCACAGGCCATGAAACCACAAGAGACTATCTCTGAAGTTCAACCACAGTTGAACTTCAAAGTCAGAAGTCATCAAGACTTCTCCTATCTTCAGGATCAGACAAATCCTATCAGAACATCCTACAAAAATCTATCAAAAATCTAATGGGAGACCTACATGGCTCTAGGACAACATACTGAAAAATCAGAACAAAATTCAACACCAGATGAAAGAACTAAAATCAGCAACACAGACATATCCACAAACCAATTTATTCAACATCAATAACAGTAGAAAAATGCAATTAAAATGATAATGCATGATTAAGCTAATATTTTTGTATTATAAAATTCTACACTGAATCACGAGTCTACAGAAAAAAGAACGGAATTATTTGACTAAATCTACCATTTTTTATGAATTTTCTAATGATATGCATGCATTGAAAATATTAAAAAACATCAATTAACTGGAAAACACACAAAAATAGGAAATAAAAATAAAATGCCATTTTTATTTTTATTTAATTTCCTTAACATTTTTCATGAAATGGTTGAAAAAAGAATTATTGAAAAAACATTTATTTACAATTTTATGATTTATTTACAACTATTAAAATATAAAAGAATATCAAAAAAATAAAAGAAAATGACATGGGGGTCTAAACAGCAAGATATTCCAGTTATTTCTACATTGGGCTCACATTGGGGGGTGCAACTAGCAGTTGGTGCGTAGGGCCCAGGTTGAAAACAAGCAGCCAGAAAAAAAACATATGGGGGGGTGCAACGCTAGCAACGAATTTCAGTTGTTTCTTACTATGGGCTTGGATGAGGGGGGTGCAGAAAGCAATAGGGCCTAAGGCCCAAATCCAAATACTCTGGTCTCTCACGCCATGGGGGGTGATTGAGCAATAATGGGGTGTAGCGTTCAGTAGTACGCTTGGGCCTAAGCCCAGTCCAAACCTAATCAGAAAAAACCTAAACAAAACCATTTTCCTCTCACAAGCCTAACTACTGTTCACCCTAACCATCTAGCGCCGTCTTCCTCTCGTCTTCATCCTCTCCCTCACGCTCTGCAACTCCTCTCAGCCTTAAACACATGTTCAGTCAAATCTTCACAAACAAACCCTAATCACCATCATGCAATTAACAAAACTCAACAAAACCAGAAACCCTAACCTAAGCATCTCAAGGATTGCATCTACAACACACATATGCAAGAAAGGAGTTAAGAACCTGGAGAGGCGAATGACACTTGAAGCTCGTTGAGGAATTTGACGAGATTCTGGAAATCTTGAAGGCTATCTGGGAAGTTATACGTGACAACGTTCTCGGAGGAACGAAGATCTTTGGAGAAGAAGACGAGCTCTCACGATCTGGAAACGGAGGAAGATTGAAGGCGTTCTGGAGATGGCGTTCTGGAGATATTGTGTGAAGGCTTGAGGAATTTCTTTATGAAAGTGATGAATATTCAAGCATTCTGGAAGTTCTGGTATGAGGATGATGGAGGTTTGAGTGTTCTGAAAAAAATTGATGAAGAACGCAGGGTTTCTGGAAATTATGAGATGATGATGATGGAGGTTTGATGCTGTTCTGGTGATTTTGGTTTTCCGGCGAAGGGCTGATGACGGTGACGGAAGGGATCTGAGGAGGAAGAAGAAGATCTCAGGTTTTCTGGAGATTTTGGATGTTCAGGTGGTGGCCGGAGTTGGACGGTGGCCGGCGGCGTGCAGTTAGGGCTGATGCATGGCCGCCGGTGAGTTTCCAGGCGAGGCTCCGGTGAATGATGGCAGGGTGCCAAGTGGCGCACATGCGCTGAGAGAGAGAGGGAGTGGGGACAGGTGTGGACCACGTGGAGGAGTCTGGGAGGGTTCTGAGTGGGTGGTGGCGTTCTCAAGGCAAAACGCGTGGGGCCCCATTCTGAGCAACACGTGTCACTTTTATACCCCTGCAGTTCGCTGGAATTCTCTAGAATATTCTGGAAAACTCTGAGAATTTGCTGGACAAACTTGAACCATCCTTTTGGACTTTCTGAACTGAGAATTGGGCCTTACAAAAAAAAACGCCCTGGGCCCATTTCGAAAATAATACAACAAAACTGTAAAAAAACTGAATAAAAACAATTAACTCAAATTGGATTAATGTCTAATTAACACTAATAATCCTAATTAAATCTAAAAACAACAATTAACCTAATTAACTTCGAAAAAGTGATTAAAACTCTAATTATCCTAATTAAGTCTAAATCAACCTAATTAAATCTAAAACTCAATTAAGATCTAATTATCTCTAAAATTCAATTAACCTAATTAAATTCTAAAAAATGATTAAAACTCTAATTATCCTAAAAAGTCAATTAACCTAATTAATTCTATATCTCTACTAACTCTATTAACATTCTAATATTATTTAAAACTAATCAAAATCTATCATTTAGTAAGAAAAAAAAAACTATATTATTTTCTATATTGTCTAAAAAACTATTTAAACCTATTAATCCTAATTTTTATTATTCTATTTAATATGCTAAGAAAATTCACTAATATTCTAAAAATGATAAAAGCTATCTAAATTCTATTAAAATTCTACAAATGATTAAAATCTATTTAAAATATCCTATAAAATTCTAAAAAGAAAATTAAGCTATTAAAATATTCAAAAACCCTATTTAAATTCCAGAAAAATCTATAAAGCCTGTTAAAAATTCACAAAAAGTCTATAAAAATCCTAAAAATGCAGATGAATGCAAATGACCCCCATAAAAGCGCACGAGACCAGATCGAATCGAACGGAGATCCCCGGGCATCAGAATATCCTCAAAATCACTGAAAAATCACCGAGGAGCGCACAATTTCCCGAAAATAAAACCCTGGCAATCTGGACTGGGTCTGCCATATCTGATAGACAAAAATCAAGCTGTAACCCTGATATCCCCTGCTTGTACACAAAAATCATACATCTGAGCTGTGAATATGAAATTAAACCATGAGTCAGATAGGAGAATCGGTTGGTCAAATTTTAGGGTGCAACAATCACCTACATATGGGGCATCAAATCTAGGAAGTAAATCCATTATGATAGCATTAGTTCAAAGCTAAACTCCCTCGTTTACAACTTCTCTCCTAATCACTACCTTGTGCTACTTCTACCTAGAAATCGCCATCTAGATATGAGATTTCCCTCTCACTTCCTAACAAGCAGTCATAATCCCAATGACCATGCCATGAGAAACCAAAAAGAAAGACATACCCTCTTTCTACAACAATACTAGGTCAAGACTCTTGACCAAGAACAATCCTTGGTTTTGCTTCAAAGCGCCAACCAAGAACAATACTCAACTCTTTTTCTTAATAACTTTAGAGTGAAAACAACATACAATAAACAATCTATCTACCACAATGTATCAAAAGATACAAAGAGTTACTTACAAAGTCACACGAGAATCTCAAACCTAACACTACAAAACCTCCCTTTATTTTACACAAGTGAAAACCACATCTTTATTCAGTTTAGGTCTTCTTTAAATAGTCTTCAGGCCTATTGGATTTGGTCTTCTTAAGGCGCACAAATAGCAGCAATCAGTATAAATTGTCTTCAAATCAACTTGCATAAAATAAGAGAAAAATACAAACTTTCCTAAAAAGGCTCAAGGATCCTTTTTATGAAAAGTAATAGAATCTGCAATAATTGAAATTCCCATAATATACTCACATACAAGTCGCCCACGTGCGCATCAGAATACACTAAAAAATCACACTAAAATTACCAAAATAGCCACGCCCTAGCTATGTGTATAAGATGTCTTAGAACATGTCACAACATCATGTAGAACATGATGTTTGACTATCATGGCAAGAACAACAATCAATATGTTATTTTACCAAAATGTAGTCAATCCAAAAGACACAGAACTTACATATTTGATTCATACCACATCCTCCAAAAAAAACACATGACCGATCAAATATTTATTAGAAAGATTTAGATCCTTGATTGATACAAATTAAGCATTCCACATGTAATCTTGCTAAAATAACATATTTTTCAAGTTCAAACTTAAGTTAGCACGCTTATATCTCTATTATAATAGAAAATGAAGCAAATCATAAAAAGACAATATATACATCAATTTATCTTACTAACCAAGTAACACTCTGAGACACATGTCTCATAGATCTTGGAACATTTAGTCTGACATCTGTCCATGTAAAAAAATTCTGAATCTTGAACAAATCAAATAAACTCTTTACTTGATATAAATCACAATTCAAATTTCTCAAGTAAAGAATTCAGAATAAATCTCTTGCCAAAACTGAATCACACTTTAAATCATCTTTAATAGAGATCGAAGATTTTCTTATTAAGTGCAAATCTAAATATTGTAATTAAAACATATCTAATTAAATCTCTTCATGGAATAAATCTTAAATCAATATTTTTTTCATATCCAATTTTAGCACAATCTTGAATAAACTAAATATGAAACAAATTTCCCTAAAGGCAGATTCAAATAAATATTTTCTTCAAAGAAAGTCCAATAAAGTTAAATCTTCATCTTCTATTTAATGCAAATCCAATCAAATCAAATCTTCTTATTTGAATAAAATCTTTTCCAAATTGATTTGGATTAACAAGCTTCTTCCAAAAAAACAATCTTTTGCAACTTCTGAAAGAATTAAAACCAAAAAAAATCTAAAGAAAGTTAGAAGATAGTATGAACCCAATCCACACGCCAAGATGTCATGCAACATGTGCTGAACATCTTGCTCGACAAGTTTCCTATAGTAGTTAGCCAATTACTTGGAACAACAAAACTCAATATGAATAACGCCTAGGCCAGGATGTCATACAACATGTCAAAACATCTTCCTCAACAAGTTGCTTACAAACAAATCTTTTCGTCAAGCAACTTTAGAAGAAATTTGGACTTGGACAAACTTGAACCAGCTCTAAGATCAACACATAGAACCAAATGAGCCAAAATATGCTCCATAACTTTCACAACATCTTACTTTTCATTTTGCCTATAAAAATAAGTCAATCAAAAGAAATAATAATCTCCCCCTTTGGCTAATTTTTAGACAAAACACATATTAGACACTTCTTAATTTTTAGACAAAACACATATTAGACACTTCTTTAATATTGCACAACTAGTGCATAAGAGACAAAGATTATCAAAGAAGCGTGTTTTTTTCTTTTTCTCTCCCTATGTGCCTCAAAATAGACAATGGACACTGAACCACCATCAAACAAGCAACAACAATTTATAAAATCCAAAGCAAGTCTTTCTTCCAGACTTTCTGTCAAGCAACTTTAGCAGAAACTTGGACTTGAACAAACTTGAACTAGCTTTGGAATCAACACATAAAACCAAATGAGCCAAGATGTATTCCACAACTTTCACAACATCTTGCTTTCTATTTTGCCTGTAAAAATAAGCCAATCCAAAGGAACAGCAATCTCCCCCTTTGGAATTTTTAGGCAAAACACATATTAGACACTTTTTCAAGATTGCACCACAACTAGTGCGTAGGAGACAAAGATTATCAGAAAACATTATCAAATATGTGTGCATTTTTCTTTTTTTCCCCCTATTTGCCTCAAAAGAGACAAAGGACATAAGACCGCCATCAAACAAGCACCACCACCAACTTATAAAATCCAAAGTGAGCCATAACAAAAAACCAACTAAAGAAACCAACAAACCAACAACAGATCTTGCAAACAAACATGATGTTACACACATTCTTCTAGACATTCTTCAAATAACAACAACACACAACTTCTTACGAACACCGGTTGGAAGCAATAGTCTTTCTTGAAAATCATAAAATCTCTATCTCTTCCTAGTTTTCTCAAAAGGACACAAGTACCAAAGAATAAGAACACAATTACACATACATCATAAATCACTTCTGAACATAAACACTGCAGTAGCAACAACAAGAAGTTAAGATGAAGAAGCTCAGGTATGACGAGACTATGTCTCTCATGAATCAAAAACTTTGAAAATGTGACCTCTCATAGGCCCTAAAGGCGAAACAACATACAACATTTCATTAGCAACAACCAAAATAATTTCATCAACATAGATCACAATGTCCACCACATGTTTTCCAACAGAAATGTACATACAACATTAGTGCTACATATCAAATGCATATGATTCATACTTATATTGCTATGGATTTAAATTCTGTTGTGGTGAAGCAAATGACCTTACATATTCCTGATGTTTGATGATTACTATTCCAATGAAGCAATGCAGTGCACCTTTGTATATGGAAAGGTTTTTTTGATTTGTGCAAAGCGTGAAATTTGGTTCACCGATTTACATTAAACATGCAATATTCTTAAATGAGTATTAATCATGATTAGAAATCATATTTCTCTTTAAAAACACAAAAAATGGTTTTAGGGTCAATTTTTGATCCAAAATAATTCTCACTAAATTCTTTTTCATTCAAATAAGTGATTTCACATAAAACAATTAGGAAATAGTAAAAAATAAGTGATTCATATAATATTTGTCAAATAAGTGTTTTATTTAGTAAGATAATTAAGAAACAAAACATTCTTCATTAGTATTAAATCAAAATGATAATTTGGTCACTACTTATTTGATTTTATAAGTAAATTCATACAAAAGAAAGCCATAAAGTGATCTAGTTTCCATTTCAATAATAATGATTTAATTCAATAATAAAATGTCATAAAGAGTGTTTTATCTCATAATAAAGCGGTGAAGGTTTTAGTTTACAAAATTAAAACAATAGTTATTATTGGATAAGTATTGTCAATTTAAATTTGAAATACTTAAAATAATTAAAATTTGAAATTCAAAAAAGAAAAGAAGTATAATTACGTTGTAGATAAATGTTATTAATAAGATAAAGATCACAATATAAATAATCTTTCATACTCTGGAAATACAAATGCTTCTGCTAGGAGTAAGTTTCTGGTCCAATTAGGAGGTTCATAATATCTAGTTGCAAAATGGAAAGATAAAAATGTTAAAAAAATTCGAAAGTCTGAAGGATGATCTAACATGATAAATTCTACACAACTTCACTTTTACGAAAATTTACTTTGACTTCATCATTTATAGATCTGCATATCTAGGTGTGAGCCACCTATTGTGGAAGGAGACACAAATAAAAAAGAGATTGAGGAGAAGATAGACAAAGAATAAAAGGAAGATAATGGAGAGAAGATGAGTCTTGTGTGAAGTTCTAGCAAATGGATATGGAAGGAGAAATCAAGTAAATGAGAAGGAAGAAGAAACATAATGCTGATGAACAACAAACCTGAGTATATGAGAATGGAGAGAGAATGAGAGAGGTGATTGCAATGGAACCTTGAAGGGAAAGAGAAGATAACTGAGTATGAGAGTTGAAAAGTAGTGTTAATAGCTTTTTAACATGCATTGAGACTTTTTTCTTTGGGACCTTTATATTTCAGCTGCATTGAACATTGTAAAATTAATTGCATTTAGCAGAATTTTCCTTAGTGATGGCTGGATTAGATGAATATAATTTAATTTATCTATTAAGGATGAAATTCATCCATTATCATATTTTTAGCAGATGAATATCCATCCATCCAAAAATTTCTTTTTTATATTTTGAAAAAACAAACGTTTTTTTTTTAAATTGATTTTTTTTATATTTAAAAAAAACTCAATTTATTTTTTTTTTAAAAATAACTTAATTTTTTTTTTTGAAAAAAATCAATTTTTTAATAGTTTTAAAAAACCATCATTTTTTTTAATTTTCAAAAAATTCATTTTTTGTAATTTAAAAAAATTATTTTTTAATATATTCGTGAAAAATTGAATTTTTTATACTCGTAAAAAATCTTTTTTTTTGTATTGTCTAAAAAAAATTTGAATTTTTGAGAAAAAAATCGGTCTTTTGTATTTTCGAAAAAAATATTTTTTTTTTCGAAAAAAATTTGGTTTTTTTTTGAAAAAAATCAATTTTTTTGTTGGAAAAAAGATCCATTTTAATTATTCTTATAAAAATAAATATAACATAGATAAAAATAATCTATTGAATTATTAAAATATGTTGGATGAATTGGATAAATTTATTCATATAGATTTAATCCAATCTATTAATTTATTTTTTATGTGAGAGATTGATTAAATAAATTTTTTAATGAATAAATAAAATAATTTTTTTTTAATAAATTTAATTGTCACCTATGCATTAGCCTTAAAAATAGTTAATATAAAAAAAAATCAGTTATAATGTTTAAAATAAATATTGAAATGTAATAATTAGATTTGTTAAATTACAATTAGAGATACAAAATTAGTGTCTTAGCGAAATTTTTATAAGAGTATTAATATAATTATATATGTATACAAAACTTTACTTTCTATTTATTTTCAATCAAAATTAATTTAAAAGAATCAATTTTCTTAGTGGTTAAACCATAAACTAAAAACCAAAGAATGGAGTAATTGCATCGTGAAGTGGTTTGATTCTGCAAAGGAAGTGAAAATGGGAGACACAGTGGAAGAAACCAATTTATCAGAGAATTCCAACCCTAATCCCAATCCAGAATCAGAAACAGAAACCCTAACATTAGATGGTACCTCCTTCAACACTAACAATCAGAGAGAAATATTGAAAGCAATTGAAGTTGTTGAACGAGATTCCTTCGCCATTGCTCAGAGCTTCACTTCTCTCTTCGAAGCACTCCGATTGTCCCTCTCTCAATCCACCGACACCTCACTCCATCACATTCAATGCTTCACCGACGCCGCCGGTCATCTTCAAGAATCCGGTACTCATTCCCCCTTTTTTTCCCAAATATAATGATCATGATTTGATTGTTTATTGATTTGTGGTTTGGTTCAGTGCTTGATGCAGCAACTAAGGGGAATCGGTATATAAATTCGTGTCTCAAGTAAGTTTTTATATGTTCTTTTTTTCTTCAGAAACTTGAATGGAATAGATGAAGTTGAATGTTATATGCTGCAGATTGAATGAGGAGATGAAGAGCGTTGATAGTCTAGCATCACAATTGTATCCATTCCATTTGATCTTTGCTAATTGTTAACTTAAATTGTTTTTACCTTTTTTGTTTATGCTACTTGAAAGGTTAAACATAGATGTCATTTACAAGTTGTCAAGTTACAACAATGTTCTTCCATTTTTGGGCTAGTATTTTGCCAAGTTTGTTGTTTATTATTATGTATATTGTATACTCTTGCAGAGATGGGCTGTTGCGATGGTTGTGAGGTAAGACTGAACGGACGAGATAAGAGTAGAAATGGAAATATTAGAAAGAGTGTTGGGGTAGGAGTTATAGTAGAAAATATGGTGGTTACTAGACTTAAGTGATTTGGGCAAGTAGAGAGAAAAGACATGTAGATTACGTAGTAAGGAGAATAGATTAGATGGAGGGTAGTCAAAATGCTAGAGGTAGGTGAAGACCTAAAAATGCTATAAGAATAACTTATTAAAGAAATCTCGAGATAAATGAGTTGGATATAAGTATGGTTTTTTATAGAATATTATGACATAGTTTGATCCATGCAGCCGGCCCTATGGTGGAAAAAGGTTTGGTTGTTGGTGTATATTGTATACTGTATGTAAGAACTGAACATGGTTTCTATTCTGCTGATTATTTGATTAGGAGCAATTTGGTGTTTTACATTTTACCTGTTTGATCTGTTTTCAATTGAAATCCTTAATGATTTGAAGAAAAATCCTGAGAAGGCATGTAGATGTTCTGGACTCGGCTGTTAACAAGCTTCTTCATGTCTCTTGACACCTGGGAATGAGATTCAGTCCTGTACAAGGTTTCTTTCTAATTTCTATATATCATAGCAACCTTTTAGATGAAGAATTTGAAAAATGTATGTATCTTTATGTATTTGTCATTTCATAGTGATGTGCTAACAGAGCAACATTATTTGGACAAGTAATATAAGGGCAGAGAATATTGTGCTTGTGATTTAAATTGTTAGGTGCTTATTTCCCAAGTTACTATTTTTATTACTACCATTATTCCTAGCAGATAGTATGAATTGGTTGAAGTTTCAGCTGGTGATTTATGAGTTATGTCGCCTATGTTATGATCGCTGCTCATAGTTGCTGTTAGTAGTAGTTTAGATACCAATCACTTGGGAACAAAATTACTTATCATCGCATCATTTGATATGTTATTTTGTTCTGAAACGGGTTTTGTTGTTAATATAACGGTAAATGGTTGTTGATAGTGTAAATTGTAATGTCCTCTTGTTGAAGAAAGTGTAGGGATCATCTACAGTCTGCAGCCCCGTGCTTTGGCTGTAGAGTATCGGAATCCATAGAGAAAGCATATAACGGTAAATGGTTGTTGATAAAGTTGTGCAGTTGATTGAGATTGATTTACCAACCATATAATATGAGTTACCCAATTTGTACTATTTAACAACTTGAATTAGCTCTAGCCAGGCAAGCCTGGTCCAAAAAGATGGGGTGAGATAACAAAGTTAAAAAAGGAAAAGGTAAAGTGAAGCCAAAAGAAAAAAAGATAGGTAACGTGACACTGAAATGTAAAAGACATGTTGACCAACTTGTCCTGGATGTCTTGTGTGTGTTTTTTCTACTGGCAAATATGAAAATGATAATTTCAAATCCAGGCTGGTGAACATATATATGGAGTAAATGGGAAGCATGGTTGGGTGCTGATGCACTTCTGAGGCTCTGATTAGAAAATAATATTTTTTTGTGAGGCGTGTAATCCAATTTCCCTCTTATTCTTCAATAACTTAAAGTTTCTTTTTGTCAAGGGATCTGTGTAATCATGGCAAAAATCACCTACTGAAACTGGCTGAGATGCTGCATGATATTCTTTAAAAAACGATCAAAACTTGCTGCATCTGTCATCATATTTTCCAAATCAGAGCTAACTGCAGCTTTCTCCAACATGAAACATTGGTCGAACAGGATAGGAAAAGATTCTGGTTTGATTATAAGAGGGAAAAAATGGGTTAAGGACTCCTTAAAACTTGGGCGAATTCACAACACCCGAATTATTATTACACAAATAAGAGGAAGTTGCCTTCTATCTCCTCAGTTATACCTCCTATCCTCCAAAAATTCACGAACCCAAAACTTCCTCCTGAATTATCGTTAACCAATTTACATAATGCAATTTACCTTCGTAACAAAGAATCAATGCATGCTTTCCATGGAGTAGCATGATTTCCTGAGACAAGTTACAAGAACGTATCATTTGTCTCATGCCAATTGACCCAATCAACTAAGTGGCTGTTATTCACAAAGTCATTTCATCTTGGGCTTTACTTCTCTTGTTCACAAACTTGAATGTTAAAATATGATATTAATTTTAATCTAGTATACAATGTGCATCTATGGCCTTAAGCAAGCAAGTAGGAAATAGGAAATGAATCACCAAATTAGCTTCTACCTTGTGTGATTTGGGATTTCATTAGCCCAAATTTGATTACTCCCTTTTCGTTATTAAATTACTGTAATTATTATATATGTTGATGATATGGTTCTTGCATGTACCCATATTTCTAAAATAAATCATAGCAAAAATATATTTTGTAACATTTTCAGCATAAGGGATTTAGAGAACTTAAAATACTTATTTGAATTTGAGATATCCAGATCATGCGAAGGAGTATTACTATGCTAATGCGAGTAAACTCTTGATCTCCTTCAAGAAAGTAGAATTCTTATAGCAAAACTAACATTTACCCTCATGGATCCCAATTATCAACTGCATAGTGACATTGATAAACTTCTCCCTAATACACCCACGTTCATAATCAAGATTGGTAAGCTATTGTGTGTAAATCATTCACACTGATATTTATCTCCTTTGTATGTAGTTTAAGTAAGTTCTTATCAAATCCAACCGAATCACATGGATTTATACACTTTGATATTTATCTCCTCTGTATGTAGTTTAAGTAAGTTCTTATCAAATCCAACCGAATCACATGTAGAGGCAGCTCTCAATGTAGTTTAAGTAAGTTATTATCAAATCCAACCGAATCACATGTAGAGGCAGCTCTCAATGTAGTTTAAGTAAGTTCTTATCAAATCCAACCGAATCACATCTAGAGGCAGCTCTCAGTATAATAAGATATCTAAAGAATAGGCAACCACAAGCAGATCTATAGTTAACTTATGCTTTTATCTAGGAAATTCACTCATAAGCTGGAAAAGCAAGAAACAAGTTGTTTCTCGATCTTCATCTGAAGTAGAGTACATAACATTAGCCAACATTATGTAATGCTCACTAACTCTCATATCTATTACAAGATTTCAACATAATACACTACAATAGAGCTCATCTGGCCGACCCATTAGCCTTATATTTTAGAGTGTGTCAGGCGGCAAAAAACCTTAAAAAAATATGACTCTATCTTTTTGAGCCAACCCACCTGGCTGGTCAAGCAAGCTTCAGACTGGTCCACTAAAATTAAATTTATAAAATAACTTTAGTTAATTTTGGAAAAAACTATTGAGTTAAAATATGATTACATAACTGTGTTTTCATTTAAAAAGAAAGGTTAAAGAGGATGAAGATATGCTTTCAAGATGATGTTGCTTGAGAGATAAAGAGAAAATTTGACGAGTATTGGAGATAATATTCAATTAATCTCTACTTTAACATAAATGTTATTGTGATATATGAATGTTATTGTGATATATATATATATATATATATATATATATATATATATATATATATATATATATATATATATATATATATATATATATATATATATATATATATATATATATATATATATATATATATATATATATATATATATATATATATATATATATATATATATATATATATATATATATATATATATATATATATATATATATATATATATATATATATATATATATATATATATATATATATATATATATACAGACACACATATATATATATATATATATACACACACACACATATATATATATATATACACACACACACACACACACACATATATATATATATATATATATATACACACACACACACACACATATATATATATATATATATATACACACACACACACACACATATATATATATATATATATATATATATATATATATATATATATATATATATATATATATATATATATATATATATATATATATATATATATATATATATATATATATATATATATATATATATATATATATATATATATATATATATATATATATATATATATAAATGTTGATTTGATGAATATTTTAAAGATCACATGCTAAGTTTATGTTTATTCCCTACATGTAGTTTTTGTTCATTACAATTTGTTATAAAATTAAAACTATAATATTGAAATATAGGTCGAGTTGACCCTTCAGACTGATCCATCGAGCCACATGGCCCATTATAAATTAGGTCGGACTCATTTTTAGTAGCCCATTAAGTAATAAGGCTAACTTACTTTAACCTATTTATATGTTTTGGCCTCGCGAGTTAAAGCGGGCTGAATTTATATATAAATGTTGATTTGATGAATATTTTAAACATCACATGCTAAGTTTATGTTTATTCCCTACTTATGTTATGTAGTTTTTGTTCATTACAATTTGTTATAAAATTAAAACTATAATATTGAAATATAGGTCGAGTTGACCCTTTAGGCTGATCCATCGAGCCACATGGCCTATTATAAATTAGGTTGGACTCATTTTTAGTAGCCCATTAAGTAATAAGGCTAACTTACTTTAACCTATTTATATGTTTTGGCCTCGCGAGTTAAAGCGGGCTGAATTGGATCGATCCATTTGACAACTCTACACTCCAACCATGTCACTAAATTTCATGACAATCTTATATTGAAGTGCAATTTATATTGCAACACACCTTGTATTTTACGAGAGAACAAAACATATTCTTAGACAAGTTACAAGAACATATCATTTGTCTCTTGCCAATTGACTCAATCAACTAAATGGCTATTATATTCACAGTCACTTCATCTTGGGCTTTACTTCTCTTGTTCACAAACTTGAATGTTAAAATATGATATTAATTTTAATCTAGTATACAATGTGCATTTATGACCTTAAGCAAACAAGTAGGAAATGAAACACCAAACTAACTTCTACCTTGTTTGATTTGGGTTTTCATTAGTCCAAATTTGATTACTCCACTTTCACCAAGAAATGATAATTGATTTACTGTGATTATTATATATGATGTAATATGGTTCTTGTATGTACCCATATTTCTAAAATAAATCACAACAAAACTATATTTTGTAACATTTTTCCAGCATAAAGGATTTAGAGAACTTTAAATACTTTCTTGGATTTGAGATATCCAGACAATGCGAAGAAGTATTACTATGATAACATGAGTAAACTCTTGATCTCCTTCAAGAAGGTAGAACTCTTGCAACAAAACTAGCATTTACCCCATGGATTCCAATTATCAACTGCATAGCTACATTGATAAACTTCTCCCTAATCCATCCACATTCATAATCACGATTAAGAAGATATTGTATTTAAATCATTCACACCATGATATTATCTCTTATATATATGTAGTTTATGTAAGTTTTTATCAAATCCAACTGAATCACATCTCGAAGCAAGTGTCAGAGTAATAAGATATCTAAATAACAGGCCATCACAAGGGTTGTTTTTCAATAAGAACTCCAACCTTAGTTTGACTGTTTCACAAATTTCAATTGGAGAGTTTGCCCAACCACAAGCAGATCTACAATTAACTTATGATTTTATCTAGGAAATTCAAACATAAGCTAGAAAAGCAAGAAAAAATAAGTTGTTTCTCGATCTTCATCTGAAGTAGAGTACATAACATTAGCCAACATTATATGTAAAGTTCAATAACTCTTATATCTATTACAAGATTACATAGTACACTCCAATTGAGGAGGATTCTACCTGCCACTCTCATAATTAAACCTCACACCCTTCAATTTGTATGAAAAGACTAAAGTAATCTTTCAAAAATATTTTTCACATTTTTCAAAATTGTAGTTAAGAAGCGAAATTTTCAAATTTAGGGGCGATACCGAAAATTTCAAAACAATTATCAAAAATTTCAAAAACAATAAATTTTTACTGGAAATTCCATTATTTATAGTATTTTGTATAAGAAATTTTAAAAATTTCAGTATTTTTACCTTAGTGTAAATTTCAAAATTTTTGGTGCAAACCTCAATTTTGTTACCGAAAATTTCAAAATTTCCGGTAGTTATATAAATTGTTTTATACCGCAAATTTTAAAATTTCCGGTAGCTATAAAAATTTAGTTTTGTACCGAAAATTTTAAAATTTCCGGTAGTTATAAAAATTTAGTTTTGTATCGGAAATTTTAAAATTTTTGGTAGTTATAAAAATTTAGTTTTATACTGAAAATTTTAAAATTTTTGGTAGTTGTTGCCTTTGTTTTTTTCTTTCTGATTGTGTGTTTTTCTTCTTTTGCAGTGAAAACCAGAGGCAGAGACGATCCTATTGCAGGGAGAGCTGGGGATCGAGGATTAGATCAGGGTAGGGCTGCCAATGGTGATGATGCTGAGTCTTCCCATCTACGAGCAGGATGAGTGGTCCCCACCGGTTCACACCAGAAGCGGATGGCAGAGCGGGGGCATTTTCCGGCACCGCGTACCACTCGCCGCCGTGGAGTTCGATTAACAGAGCAGGATACATATGAGGTGCTGGCAAACGTTCCTATAGTTGGGCCAGTGGTTGAGTCAGTGGTTGAGCCGGTAGTTAAGTCAGTGGTTGAGTTGGTGGTTACTAAAGTAGTTGAGCCAGTGGTTGTTCGAGAGGTTGTCGAGGAGGTTGCACGGGAAACTGTTGAGGTGGTACGACCAGATGCTGTTGTTGGTGAATCGGGCCTATCAGTTACTGTTGAGTCAGAGGTTACGGTTCCTTCGACTGAGCCCTCTGTGCACACTGATGGAGGATTCTTAAGAGGACCCATCGACTGGTCTGTGCTTATAGAGTATGGTGAGCATATAGTCTTACGATATGGTAGAGCGAGGTATATGTCTTTTACGTTTAAATTTAAATTTTATTTATATATGTATAAGTTGTTTAAGTATGAACTAATTTGTTTATATTTTATTGTCACAGGAATGGCCCACATTGGGGATCGCATCTCACGGGTCGAAGATGAAGGGCTTCCCGAAGATTCTGATGCCTGAGCAGGTTAGTTGGATTATACGGGACTTTCAGCTGTTTGATTTCGCCCACTGCTCACTCACCATGCTAGACGCTCCATTGCTTAGTGCCTTTGTTGAGAGATGGCACAAATCATTTCATCTTTCATTCGGGGAGATGATTGTCACTCTGGATGATATTGCCGCATTGTTCCATCTCTCTATCAGCGGCAGATTCTGGATGACTCTGATTCTTAACGTGACCACTGCTTGTCAGATTGTGTCACATGATTTGAGTTTGCTTGAGGCGGATGTGCTTAAGGTGAGTTTCTATTCTTCTAATTATTGAGTGGGAAAAGAGAGAGAAGAGAAAAGTTATTTTTATATTTTTATTATAGAGAAAGAGAGTCCAAAGAGGTTTTTATTAGGGTGCTCGCCAAGACTTTGCAATCTCGTGCATACATATCCTTACAATGATGAAATTAGAGTTAATTGTAGTTCACGTAAACTTTGTTGGTTAATTTTAGCAAAAAACTAAATTGTATTAGTTAGCGTAAGAAATTTGTTTTATCTAAAACAAGTGAGGAGTGGACATTTTCACCACATTTGAATGGATTTATAAATCTCATTCATTCCACTTATCTCAACTCAATGATTGTAGGCAAAACATTTCTCTAATGTTTATTAAGACAACATATCTTTCATTTTGAAAAGATTCTTTGATCTTATTAGGTATCTTGAAGTTTTATTTAAGAAAATACATTTGATGACAATCAAGGTTTGCTCATAACTATGAGATTTTAGTCTCTTAATGATAATCAAGTTTTATCCATAGAAATGGAGATTTGAGTATAGTTTGGATATATTTTAAGAATGGTAAAGATTTGATGATGATCAAGTTGTTCAAATAGTTTGTGCTAGAGTTTTGAAATATAACAGTCTCTTTCATTCAAGATTGATTAAGAAAATTATTTGTGGACCATGAACATTGTTAGTGATCAATAGTTCAAAGAGTTGTAGTAGAGTACTAGACTCCAACACCTCTTGGCCTAAGGTCATTTTTTAAGTGTTTTAAAGATGAAAGAAGGGAAAAATGGCTACCTCATTGTGCAAGACTTGAGACCAATCTTTCAAGGATTTTGTTAGAATGCTAGATTCCAACAATCATTTTCTTTCAAGTTTATTTTATAGAAATATTTGTGTATTTTGAAGTATTTTAATTATCCTTGTAGAAAGAAGAAGTCTTGAGGTGACACTTGACAAAGGACTGAAATTGAAGAGGGCACTTGATGAAGGGACAAAGGTTTTATTTATGAGTAGTTCAAATTTGTAGGGTTAAGTTTGGATTGACTTGTTTAGTGTTTGAAATATGGATTGGGATTTGAATAAAGCTTTATAATCTTGATGAGGGTTAGGGTTTTATGAAAGGTTCATGATCTTGGTGAAGATCATGGTTGATGGAAAGTTTAATCTTGATGAAGGTTAGGGTTTGGTGGAAGTTGGAATCTTGATAAAGATTAAGGTTGATGGAAAGTTAGAATCTTGATGAAGATTAAGGTTGATTAGAGGTTGGAATTTTGATGAAGATTAGGGTTTGGTGAAAGGTTCGTGATCTTGGTGAAGATTAGGGTTGATGGAAAGTTGAATCTTGATGAAGATTAGGGTTTGATGAAAGGTCTGTGATCTTGGTAAAGATTAGGGTTGATGGAAAGTTAAATCTTGATGAAGATTAGGGTTGATGAGAGGTTGGAATCTTGATGAAGATTAAGGTTGATGGTTGGAATCTTGATGAAGATTAAGGTTTAATGAGAGGGATGGTAATCTTGATGAAGATTAAGGTTGATAGAAAGTTGGAATCTTGATGAAGATTAAGGTTCATAAGAGATAGGTTATGACAATACCACTTTCTTACACATGATTTATAAATCAAAGAAGTTATAACTTCTAACTTAAAGTTATGTTAGGGTGGAGTGACTTGACAAATTCATGGGGGAGATGTTTATAATAGGGATCAATTTAGAGTAACAAAGAGCTTATAAGGTACATAGATGAGACATCATCTAAGGGTGACTTGACTAAGTCACAAAAGGAGAGGTATGATAATAATCAACCAAAATGAGCAAAAGTTCACAAGTTATATAGATGAAAACAACATCTAAGGATGACTTGACAAAGCCACAGGGAAACAAACATGTTAAGCACAAAAGAGACACACATACATTCAAAAGGATAAGTGGTCATCAAGTTTAACGGAATATCAACAATCCTGGTTCAAAATTTCACATTCACGGTATGCATGCATTAGGTTCATGTTTATCACAAAGATTCATCTCACAAGGTTGATTTCAACATGGTAAAGAAGGTTAAACATGTTTCATAAACAAATTAGGGCAACAAAGCATTTAACTCTCATATATATTATTCATCAATCCAAGATTTTCAATTTAAACCTAAGGTGATCAACCATTTTCATATCACTCATGGATTGAACAAATATTCTAACTTAATCAAAGAATCTTCATCAACCATTTAATCAAAAGCTTTCAGAAGTTATGAACAAAACAAAATTGTTTACAAATAATTGTATGATTAAACTAAGTATATTAATTAAATATTTAAAGAATAAATGAAAACAAAATAAAAAAAGCAGTCAAAGTAATGAAAGTATTGATGAATAAATATAAATATAATCACAAATATTTTGAATAAAAATGAAATTTTTATGGTTTTTAATAATAATAATTAAATAAATAAATAATCCTTGAAATCTTTAAAGTTAATTATCAAAATAAAATAAATAAATAAATAAAGTGTGAGAATAATATTTGAGTTTTAATAAAATAAAGATGTAAAATAAATAAGTTATTTTGTTTATTTGATAGAAAATAAAAATAAAATAAATAAATAAATGAAAAGAAAATAAAAATAGAAAAAATAAAGAGAGAAAGGGAGAAAGTGAGGGCGAGAGAGAAAAAGAGGAAAAAAGTGAGGGCGTTGGGGTTTAAACCCAAGCCCTCTTGCTTCACAAACCAAACACTCAGCCACTGGAATAAGGCACACGCCTTGTCATGAATCCTATCCCATAAAATAATATATCAAGAATGCAATTAAAAATATAAAAAAAACGTGCCAACCCCCATTGTCATCTTCCTCACGAGCTTCATCATCATCCTCAATATTCAAAATGCCAATTTCTTATTCCTTAACCAAATCAGACAATCTAATATGCTATTTCACTCAGAATTTTGCAAGGAATTCAATTATAACATTCAATTTCATTTATATTTATTGCAACTCACGAAATCATATGAGAACCATAAGAACCCTAATTTTTCTAACAAAAATTAAATTCCACACAAACATGATCGATGAACACAAGCATAGGGTTTTTAATCCTCACATTATAGAAAGCATATTGGTAACAAGAATGAATCAAAATGATGCTCAAAACATGAAGTTTCAGAAGCGAAAACTTACCTCAATGAAGTAAAATTGTGAGTCTACCTTAGAGCACTTCTAGATACAATTTGATGACTCATACAACTTCCTTGGACCTCAAGGAATGTGTTACAATGCATGGTCTACCTTGAAACCTTCTGGAGCTCTATATCCAAATCAACTTGCAAAGTGAACAAAGTGATATATTAATATGGTGATTTTGTTGTTACATAAGTATTCTAAGGGTTTGGAACACTTCTATGAAGTTTATGTGAGGTGTTTGTGGTGTTAGAATGGAGTTTAGTTGGAGGAAATTGAAGATCACCAATTTTGGTTTTCTTGACAAACTTGAAAATGTGAGAATTTGTGCAATGGGGATTCTGAGTTTCTAGAGGTTTTGGTGTTTGTTTGCTGATGAATCGTGGCCTCTATTTATAATGTAGATGATCTGAATCAAGAGCAATGGACAAAATAATTGTTTGATGAACTTTGGAGGAAAACCAAAAAGATGGTTAAAAGGTACAAAAAGGTGCATCTTGCTTTTTGGCTCCAAGTTGACTTTGCAAGTGTGATCTGCAGATTGTACCAACTCTTTCTGATGTTAAGATCATGTTATTGTATTTTCCAACAAGTCAACATGATTAAAGTGCTTAATCATGTATTAGCTAAAATTAAAACATGTTAACATGTTGGATCAAAGCTTTATACCATGAATGAATATCCAAACTTGCTAAATTTGCCACCTACTTAAAGATTTCATAACAATGAACAAGTTCTAAGTTGATCTCATGATGAAAAGAATCTTAAAAAGTGGTCAAAAGATCTATCTAATTTGTGCACAACCAACTTGATTCAATTTTGTCTTGAAAAATTGACATGGCTACTTCTCAATTTTGTAACTTCATGCTCAAGCAAAAGAAATTCATGCTATTGGTGCCATTGAAAAGAAGGCATCACATACTACAACTTTGATGTTGATCACTTGAAGAAAATCAATTTGGATCATTAAGAAAATTGGCCATAAAAATTAGATTTTCCAACTGTTTGACACTTAAAAAAAATTCCAAGTATTTGGCAATTTTCACAACTTGGAAATCTCAACTTTGATCATTCATAACTTAAAATCTTTGTGTGCTTTGAATCCAATTCTTCCATAATGTTGAAGTATGTAATTTCATATTTAATTACATACCTTGGGTATGAAAATTGGTTGCTTGAATTGGTCACAAATTGGTCTTAAATTCATGCACCTGTTAAGGTGAAAAACTTAGAAAATTTTCTAAGTGTTTGGATTTTCAGCAAATTGAAAAAACAAACCTAACTTTGAACACCAATAACTTCCACTCTGAGAAAGATTTAGGCTTATAATTTTCATTAAATTGAATCATCAAATGCCATCTTTCATAAGGGTCTTCAAGTGTTTTTATTGGATGCTTGAGGAAGAAATTACAATTTTGGAAAGTTGGTCACTTGATCATGCATTTTCATAACTTAGAAAAAAAATCCAAAACCTTAATTTTACAAATTTGATTCTCTTTCTTGATTTTCTTGATTAATCATGATCCAAATCAATTATTTTCCATATTTTCATGATTCATGACTTGAGGAAGTCATGTTTGACCTAAAAAAGTCAAAAGTCAAACTTAGACTTTGATCAGGTTGACTTTATATTAGATGGAATCAAATCTTGCACTTGCTAATGAATCAAACATCTTGAGCTATTTAGATCATGTTAAGGGACTTCAAGTATGTATTTGAGAGTCTTAAATCATTTTCCTAATCACGGGATCATGTTTTGGTTGAAAAGTCAATATTTAGTTGACTTTGACCAAAACCCTAATCAGGTACACTTAAGGAATTGAGACTTGATGATCTTGATTTAATGCCACCTTAAACTTGAATGTTGATGGGGAATAAAATTGATTCATGATTGGAGTAGTTGAGATGTTTATGAACACTACAAGCCTTGACTGATCAACCACATAATCTTCTTGATGATATGCAAATGATGCAACTGATGATGATGGAATCTAGGGGGTAAAATTTGGGATATGACAATACCATATTGCTTTTGTATGATTTTCATATGTATGGATTTCTCATGACATCTATCCATAATATCTTGACACAAGGTGATTAAATAAGATCTAGAAAGTTTAGAGAATACCTCATATACATCCCCACCAAAGCTAGAATAACTTCGTCTTTATTCTTGTCAACTTCTTCTTCATGATTAATTTCATCCCATGTTTCCATGAGACATTTCTTAAACTTGATTCTAAATTTGTTCTTTTGGAAGATTTCCTTTTTGGATTTGTACTTTTGAAGCTCTGGAAAATCAGTAATAAAATGATCAGGCTTCTGACAATTGAAGCACTCTTTGTGGTCATCTTTGTTGATTCTGGAGCTTGCTCCTTTGAAGACATATCTTCTGCCAGAGGACTTCATATTCTTGTTAACAATATATTGAAACTTCTTTATGATGAAAGCCTTTTCATCATCATCTGAATCTTCTTTAGAGGCTTCAACATGAGTGGCTTATTTATGCTCCCAAGTCTAAGAAGATTTCTCAAATCTCCCAACAGGTTTCAAAGTCAAAGACTTTGATTTCTTAATTGGTTCTTCATCACCATTGAGTTTTAACTCATGGCTTTTGAGATTACTTATCAAACTTTTCAGATTGAATCTTCTTGAGATGATCATAGGTGGTGTAGCTCTTATTCATAATTTAAAGTCTAGACTCAAGAACTTGAAACCTTAATATCATGGTTTCAATGTTCTCGTTCTCTTTCATTCTGAACAAATCATATTGTTGAACCATAAGATTGACTTTGGCTTCCTTGATTTGTGGTTTCCTTTATAGGTAGCACATAAATAAATAAAAACAGTTTTGGCAATGGATTTGTCAATGATATTTATGTACTCATAGTGAGGCAAAACATCTACAAGAATTCCTCTTACTCTGTGATGTTTTCTGTAGATCTTCTTTAAAGAAGGTGTGAGGATTTTTCTATCAGCAACCATTCCCACTCCATTCTTTGTAATATCAATGCCATCTTCAAGAATTTCCCACAACTCATCATCAAGACCTATGATGTGTGTGTACATCTTGATTTTCCATCAATTAAATTCAATACAGTCTCCACTGAATTAGAGGTCTAGCAACATAATTGTTCTTTTCAAATGTACTTTGACCATTATTATCATCACCACGGGGATTAGGTTGTGGACTAGGACCACCGTCACCTGAGTGAAATGACTCAGCTTCAGAATCACTCATGATAGAAAAGGAAGTGTTTTTCTTATGATCTTTTCTGCAACACTGTTAAGTGCTTACCACAGACCAGACTCTGATACCATTTGAAGATGAGAAAAACACAAGAAGGGGTGGAATTGTGTTGGATTTTTTTATTTTAAGCTTTTTTAACTTATGCTTTTGATGGTTCTTAATTAAATTCTAAATACATGGTTCAGAGCTTGACTTTAGAATCACTCAGAGTCTGAACTCTTGAATGTCTTTATACGATTTTGAAACAAAATCTGACTCAGAGGTAAACAAATGATAGTAGCGGAATATGGTTCCAAAGAAGGTAAAGTAAAAAAAAGATACACAAGCAGTTATAGTGGTTCCTCTCACAAACTAAGAGTAGTCCAATTCCCTTATACTTCCAAGGGATTTCCAATATAACCAAATTGATTATAAATGCTCAAGCACATAAGTAAGAGATTTTCAAATTCTCAAGCATACAAGTAAGAGGCTTCCTTTGCTCAAACACACAAGTAAGAAACTTCTTTGATCAAGCACACAAGCAAGATAATTCTTTACTCAAACACACAAGCAAAAAACTTCTAAATCTATTACAAACTGTTAAGAGATTTGGGTAAAACTACACTTGATATACAATCAGAGGTGTAGATAAAATACAACTTAGAAAGAGTCTAAGACTTAAGAACTTCTAAAATATACAAGTGTTAAGATGTTCTAAGTCTAGAAATTTTGACATAGTAACTTCTCTTTAATTGTCAAGGTTCAGACCCTCTATAGCAGTGTGTTGTATTGAAGCTTGGTAGTCTTGTTCTTCAGGTCTACAACTCCTTATATAGAGAAGAGAAAAAGATACGTTGAAGACTTTCACCAAAAGGTTGAGCTACCTTTGTATTTGATTAGACACATCAAACAAACACCTTTCTGCAAGAGGAATTATTTGTTGAAACTCAGACAACCAAGAGAGAGATTTTTCCTTAAGTCTTCACGTGATAAAAAGGTATTTGAGTCTGTCAAAGTTGCCTTGGTTGAAGTGAACCTGCTTCATAGGTTGACTTTTTTTAGATTTCACTCTTCAGAGGCTGATTACTTCATAGTCCACTTCTTGACTTCTGAAGCTTCAGAGTCTAGGTCACCAGAGGTTGACTTTCTTCAGAGTTGACTTCTCCAGAGTCTGACTCTCCCATCAGAGCCAGAGTCTTCATCAGTGATCTTCAGAGCCAGAGTCTGATCTTCAGATGCGAATTCCTCATGCAACTCTTCATTTGTTATTAATGATTATATTCCTGCAAACTTGTACAAATTTTAGAATACTTGGTTGTTCTTTAAATGCTTTGTTATTATAAAAACTCAAGGGATATGGTATCAACCATTTTTGTTCTAACAAATTTAATGAAAAATATTTTAATGTAACTAAAACATTACTTTGATGCAAATGAAGAATTATTTTTGATGTAGATGAAGAAATAACTTTGATGCATATGAAAAATAGTTTGATGCAAATGAGAAATGATTTTGATGCAAATGAAAAATAATTTTGATGCAAATGAAAACAATTAAAAGAAAACAATATAAATAAAGTACAACTACACGAAGATAAAGGAGAATGAAACGATCATACCAATTACGATGATCTAAGACTAAACTTTCTGCACAAATAACATTAGTAAATAACAACACTAATACAACAAACAAAATACAATACAGTCAAAAATATGATTGGATACATCTTCCTTCACTTGTCTTGAGAATTATAAAGATTCCTAGACACTCTTGCACAAAACATTAATAGGTAGAACTAGGTACCTAATTTTAGTTGAGTTCTTTGGGGTTAGTTGAGGTACATTTAGGAACCCATGTCATTTTATCATTGGAAACTTGAACATTCTTAACATGACAAAGAGGTCTATTGTTGCCCTTATCACCACAATAATGACATATAACTTTAAAAGAAATATTTTTTCTATTTATTTTTGTGACATGAGGTTTTTCTTAAAAATCACCCCTCTATCACTAAAAGAGCTAGAACAAGTACAAAATAGTGAAGTAGCATGTGTTAGTTATCCTTGGAGAGTTTCAACTTCAAGTTTTAAGTTTGGACATTTAACACATTCCACTATTTCTATCTTTTCAACTAAAGTATCCAAAACATTATAACGCTCATCAACTAGAGATGTATGCGCTTTCTTAAGAGTATCCAAAGTGCGATTAAAATTACTTATCTCCTTTTTAAGTTTTAAAATCATTTCTCTTTGGAGAGGAATCTTCTTAAAAGAATTTATTGAATCCGCATACATGTCCTTGAGCACTTATTCTTTATATGAATATTCATTATCAAAATAAAAAATATATACTTTTGATGTTTCACCTTTCTTACGTGCCATCAAACATAAGTAGGCACACTCATCATTCAAACTTGAGCAAGAATTGAAGGAGGAGCTCTCATTGTCTTCTTCCCGTTCGATATGGGCTCTATGACCTTTGGATATTTACTCTTTCGTCTTTTAGAATTCATTATCTTTGTTTTTATGAAGTTTGGTGAGACTTGGGTAAATGGTTCTAAAATGTCCTAATTTTCCGCACTCGTAACACGTAATATCATCATCCTTTTTCTCATGTTCTTTCTTAGGCGGGTGAGTATTTCTAAAATTTCCTATTCCTTTGTCGGTATGCTTAAGCTTGTTTCCTTTTAAGTATCTATTGTAGCGTCTAAAGAATAAACCCATCTCCTCTTGTTTAGAAGCTTCTTTGACATAGTTATGTCGCTACTCGAAAAAATGCATCGCGCAACGACGGGGAGGCGAAAAAAGATAGACAGAAGAGTCGCCACCGAACTTTATTTATCCCATGAGGGGAAAGGAAAATATCGAGAAAACCTTAAGAAAAGAATGGATAAGATGGTCTCGCAACCATGAACGGGTTCGGAAGCCGGTTATGCGAGGGGAAGGTATTAGCACCCCTCGTATCCATCGTACTCGATGGGAACCTTTTGTTTGTCGATGTGTGAATTTATCTGCTTAAATATTATGCTATAAGAAGTGTGTTTCAAAAGGGTTAAGGGAAAGGTTTAGAAACGGGAAACAAGGGGTGACGAGGGAAAGAAATGACTCGATAGGACTTCGCGGTCCTAGGCCTACGTATTCTCAACAGATATGAGAAAGTCAGAGTCGACGTAGTTCGGGAAACTACGGGTGATAGGGGGGATTGTGCTCGCCAAGACATCGTCGTCTTGTGCCTACGTATTCTCATCTGGCATGAGAAATCAGAGCAGACGTAGTTCGGCTAACTACGGGTGAAAGGTGAAAAAGGGAGCTCGCCAAGACATTGTCGTCTTGTGCCTACGTATTCTCATCTGACATGAGAAATCAGAGCAAACGTAGTTCGTGCTAACGGTGTGTTGATGTTTTTTATGGATGATGCTATCGTGCGCATTCTAGCAGTTAGGTGTTTCGTTGCTCGCTCGTTGGAGACTTAGGCGTTACCTGTTTGCGGTAGAACGGACGTAACATATCCTTTTTGAAAGATTGATTAGTTTTCGCCACGCGGGGCAAGAAGTCACGTTTGATTGATTGGATTGTTTTTTAGGGGGCGAGACATGTCCTCGGATAGTAACCCCTACGGGTAGTACCCAATTCGTTATCTCAAAGTTTTTATTATAAAAGGTGTGGCGAATGAGGCGTCTTCGTATTGAAAGACGAGTATCAAGACCACACACAATACAGTGAGTATCCTGACACTCGGAGAAGAAGAGGTCTACACCCAATCCTCTTTCTTTAATTCAATGCAAAGAGAACTTCGTTCTCTTATTAAAGATGTTTTTGGTTTTGAATGGTAAGTGCTTTGCGACAGAGAACCCTACGGTAAACGTCAGCACTCGGGATAGGAGAAGGCCTACGCCTAACCACTCCACGACCATTCAAGTTTTTGTTATGAAGAGATTTGAAAATGCACTCAGTACGAGACCGAGGTTTTAGGTGAAAAGGGTTACGGAATGAATGTGGAAGTGAGATGGTGGATAAAGAGATATGTGATGGATAAAGTTACGTCTTCGTATCGAAATACGAGTATCGAGACCACCCTCACTACAGTGGGCGTCCCAACACTCGGAGAGGAAGAAAGTCTACACTTAATCCCCTCTTTTAATTCGGTACAAAGAGAAATCGAATTATTATGGTTTGAAAAAGGACTCGGTACGAGACCGAGGTTTTTATGAGGAGATGTCGGAAGCGTCTTTGTATTGACAGACGAACATCGAGATCACCCTCACTACAGTGGGCATCCCTATGCTCGAAGAAGAAGAGGTCTACACCCAATCCTCTCTTTAGCTCAACACAAAGAATCGATTTTAAGGAGATGAGATTTGAAGATGGACGGGAAGCGTCTTCGTATTGAAAGACGAGTGTCGGAACCACCCTCACTACAGTGGGCATCCCAACACTCGGAGAGGAAGAAAGTCTACACTTAATCCCCTCTCTTTAATTTAATACAAAGAGAAATTAAATTATTTTTTAAGATGGTGAGAAAAGTTTATAAGATACAAGGTAAACAAACCCTAACAAAGGGTCAACCTCCAAGCAAGCCAAGGGTCTTAAACAAAATATGAATAATTGAAATGTTATTAAAAAAAAAAAGAAAAAAATCATTATTATGAATAATTGACAAAAAGAAAGGATCAAAAATAAATAAATAATTAAATATGCAAAAGTTATGATTTTTGGGAATTCTGTATTGGTTAAAACAAAAATAAAGAAATAAACCTATAAAAAGAGTAAGAGGTGGGAGTTGAACCCACCCCCTTTTGGCTCACAGCCCACACTCTTGTCCACTGGGGCGCACACGCATGTGGTGTTATGTAAAGGGAAGAGAAAAAATAAAAGACAAGGGTTAAGGTTACAAAGAAAGGAAAGAAAAGAAATAAAATGGTTTTGTCCTCAGCAGGATTCGAACCCAGGAACATAGTAATGAGAAGCGCATGGTTTTACCGCTGGGGCGGTGATACGTCCAATATTCAACGTGAAACAAATAATATATATAGTATGTCCTCAACATGGCTGGGCAGAAAATAAAGTAACCAAAGGGACAATGCAAAAGCAAACGAAAAAAGGGTCAAAACTCCATGGAATTGAGTAAAATTTGAGTCTATCCTGCATGTTTTTCAGAGAGGGATACAATGGTGCTATCTAAATCTTCGAATGACGCTTGCAAAATTAAACGCGAAGGAAAATGCAAGGTAAGCTTTGAAATGCAATATGAACTCTAGAGGCTAGGGCTGATGTAAATGGGTACAAACAGGGGTTCATTCATGTTCAAAAGTCAATAATCCTGGATTAAATTCAAATAACAAGCACAGCTTTTCAACAAGTCATGAGATGGACATTAAGTTGCATGTGAACATATGGTAGCGATGCATGACAACACGGTTTTGGTGTCTAAAGCATTTAAGGACCACACTAACCAATCAAACACTTTCAATAGATGCTAATAAGTGTGTGTATGAGTTAAAATCTGAACTGGAATCAACATGTGAGTGTTTAGCTTTCAAATTGCATCCTAGTGTGTGTTGGTGTATGAGATGTTGCAACTTAATGTTCAAGTCAGTTTCAAAGTTTGGCTCATATGTTCATGTTATAAATGGTTATACTGAATTGCTATAACACAAAAAAAACCAAGATGATCAATGCTTCCCAATCTGGTTCAGCGTATGCAATTATGCCAACAGTATGAGCAACTCAAAAGTGGATATGTGATGCACCAAATTTCTCATTCAAATTAGTATGCCAACATGTTGTAAGTGAATGACATGAGGTGTAGGAAGTGTGATTTTAGTGTAAATGAGAATGTGTGCAACAAAGTCAAGTTTGTGGCTTGATCAATTTAAACTGCTTGTGGCAAATATGTGAATTATGTCTTATGCCTCAAACAACAAAAACAACATGACAACAACTCTCAAACACAAATTCAGACATATCCAAAATCAAACAAGACAAAAACTCAAGACCTATGCAAAAGGGAGGGGGGTTCATGCTGCTATGGTTCTGCTGTCATCATAATATGGTTCATATGTTCATGTAAAACAGGGCCAGACTTGCTTGAATTAAGATTAAATGAATGTCTCAATTCAAAACAAATTTTGGTGTACATCTATGTTCTAAACAAAAACAAATACACATGCTCAATATCATGCCAAGATCAAAATGTATGCAACCAATCTATCCTTTGAGAACAGTCTGTTGGCAGCAGGTTAAAAGAACATCAACAAACAATTTAAACTGGTGTGTGAGTACAAGCATGAACAAGAAAACAGGTTAAAAGAAAATCAACATTAAGCATTAACTCAAGCTGCCTCAAATGACAAAACATCCAGCTCATGAAAAAAAAACAAAACTGGCACCAAGTACTCATATCCAAATTTCAACATCTCAATTCAAACTGTAAACATCTTTGACTTAACTGCCAACCTAACAAGCTAACAATTACAAATTCTGGCTATGATTCTGGTTTAAAACAAAATTCAAAACAAGTACTTTGCAACTGCTACAGATTTCAAACATGGATACTGCAGATTAACAAACAACAGCAGCATACCATTTATTCCAAAACCAACATGAAAACAAAAACTCAATGTCAAACTCAATCATACATCACTGAAATCATGCAGCAATTTCATCAAAACATACAAACCAATTGATCACAGTACCCAAACCAAACATCAAGTGAACACATTGCCACAAAAGACTAAACCTGGTATGTGACGAAGTCCAACAAACACAGAAAAGAATAAACGACCATCAGCCAATTTGAATGAGAAAGAGCAACAAATTCATTAAGTGACCTACTGCTACAGGTCAGTATTTCCATCACAAACACAACACATACACAGCAATGAAACAGTCCACAACATAACAACACACACATAACACTTTTATGATTGAACCTCAAAGGAAAGAAAAAAGAACTCTCAACCAAAAGCAATAATTCAAACATATCAACAAGACTTGACATAACCAAACTTGCATAGTCAGCAGCAAAAACAAAAGAGCTAATAGCTAGCATTTTAATAAACACTTCAAAATCAAAGCAACTTAACAAAAGCCAAATGGTTTGAATCAAACATCATTGCAAGGTGGCCAGGTCCAGTATTAACCATGTTCAAGGGTAAACAAACAAACAAACCAGCAGACAAATCTGGACATAGGTGAATGCTGTCCAGAACAAAAATGATTGATTCACAAAATAGAAAGTTAGCAATAGACTCATGGCTCTAAATCAGTGTTGGATCTGAACACAAACAGCATATGTAATCTTGACTGAATCACTTTAAAACAAAAAGAAAACTATAACAATGTGATAAAAAAAGACAAGATGAATACAAACTATGCTAATTAACACAACACTTAATCATTTCAACATGGGATTCTAACCTCCACAGTCAACAACCATCAGCCAAACATGCCTCTTGTAGCAGCATAACTAAATACAGGTTACAGCAAGTTTGGTCCAAAATAGAACTAACAAAACAGGTTGTGAACTCAAACCTAGTAGTGCTCTAGTCATACAAAACTTTAACAAGCTCAACACAACTGGCCAACACGCAACACACACATGCTCCAAAATAACTTTCAATATCCCAAACATAAACAGTTGAGACATACTCATTTGTCTCAAGTATTTGAAAAAAACAAACACAAATCTAGCAAAAATAATGTTAAAACATGACTCATATGCGCATAATGAAAAAGTTCAGATCTCAATACCTTGTAAGGAAACTCAACAGCCAAAGAAGTTTGAGAAATCTTGCTTGAAGCTGCACACAGTTTTCTTTGAGAGGAGCTTCAAAATTTTCTTCTGATATCTTGTCCAAAATGTGGCCGCTAGGGTTTCCTCCTCCCTTTAGCCTTTTATATCCTCAATTTTAAAAAATCAAAAATCCTTTTTGCTGAGCTTTTCTCCTTTTTCGGTCCTCTTCTTGTCTTGTTGTGGTAGCAGCTCAGGCTAGGGCTTGGTAGAGGCTGCTTGTTCGCCCAAATGGGGAAAGAATCAGAGGGCCTCAGTAGTTGTACTCCATAGATGTCTGGCCTTGAAATAGCAATGTGGAGCACGCTTCAAACTTAGTTCTATTTCCCTCCCATCTTTTGGCAATTTCATCCGTAAATTGAACAATATCACTCCAAAACGAAAACTAACAAATACCAAAATTGATCCTCGTGACAAAATGAATAAGAACGAATCTCGTTTCATCCAAAATGATGAATCCTTCCCCACTCTCTGAGTCTTCACGTATGGTCATCTGGCTCTTCTAATTCTGCCCAGCTTTTGCTTTAGTTTTAACATGTATTCATTTTCTCTCCATAGCATCCAAAACTACGCGCTTCTGGCCAAGTGGTAGGGATGGGAAAGTGTAACCAAATGGGGGTAGGTTCGAACCTGGTGGGAGCAAGAATCCATCGTTTTTTTTTTTTACTTTCACACGCCTCTTTATTCTTTTCTTGTAATATGCATAGCTTTTCACCTCCTTGTTTTCACAAAAAGCATTTCTGGCCAAGTGGTAAAGAGTGAGATGATGGAACGAAAGGTGGTGGGTTCAAACCCCACCTTATTCATTTTTCCAATTCACTTATTTTTTGTGTAACCTATGAAATATACTTTATTCACTTTTCTTCTTTTCCATTTCTTTGTATAAAATGCAAATGATTTATGCCATGTAATATATTTTATATGATATATTTATTTTTTTATTTATACTGATGCAGATGAAAAAAAAAAAAATGAAAAATATGCCAGAGGGGTCGGTCAAATTTTGGGGTACAACAGCTGCCCCTATTCAAGCGACTTAGACCTGAAGGGATGAAAGGTAAGCGACTTTCATACAATCAAGGTAAAAGATGGTTGAATACCCAAGGACCCGGAAATTTGACAACCGTGATACGAACTTCTGACATCGCCGCCAGGCACCCATATTAAGTAGAACGTCTGACCTCGCCGTCAGCCCCTTTAACAGCATCTAACCTTGCTGTCAAATCTCAGCGTCAAAATTATAAATCAACTGACTTTATCGTCGGTCTTTGATCTGACTTCGCCGTCAAAATTTTTTTCAAAATCGTCTTCTGACTTCGCCGTCAATCATAAATCAAGTAAACATCTGACCTCGCCGTCAATTCTCACATAACCTGACTTCGTCGTCATCTCTTAAAACAATCTTCTGACTTCGCCGTCATTTCCAACAATTTTGACTTCGCCGTCAATTCTTAAAATAATTGGTAAAAGCATCTATCCTCACGGTCAGGCCTCGACATTAAGTCGGTAAAAAGATCTAACCTCGCCGTCAGTCCTCTGTTAAATACAAACAGATATTGAATCCAAAGATACGATCCTCCGACATCGCCGTCAAGACAAAATTCAACATCGCCGTTGAAGAATAAAATCACTTGACATCGCCGTCAAAACAAACTTTTCAACATCGCCGTTGAACAACCAGATCACTTGACCTCGCCGTCAGAACAAACTTCTCAACATCGCCGTTGGGGAACCAAATCACTTGACCTCGCCGTCAAAACAAATTTCTCAACATCGCCGTTGGAGAACCAAATCACTTGACCTCGCCGTCAAAACAAACTTCTCAACATCGCCGTTGGAGAACCAAATCACTTGACCTCGCCGCCAAAACAAACTTCTCAACATCGCCGTTGGAGAACCAAATCACTTGACCTCGCCGCCAAAACAAACTTCTCAACATCGCCGTTGGAGAACCAAATCACTTGACCTCGCCGCCAAAACAAACTTCTCAACATCGCCGTTGAAGAATTAAATTATCTGACATTGCCGTCAGAACAAACTTCTCAACGTCGCCGTTGAAGAATACTAAACCATCTAACATCGCCGTCAGAACAAACTTCTCAACATCGCCGTTGAAGAATTAAATTATCTGACATTGCCGTCAGAACAAACTTCTCAACGTCGCCGTTGAAGAATACTAAACCATCTAACATCGCCGTCAGAACAAACTTCTCAACATCGCCGTTGAAGAATTAAATTATCTGACATCGCCGTCAGAACAAACTTCTCAACGTCGCCGTTGAAGAATACTAAACCATCTAACATCGCCGTCAGAACAAACTTCTCAACGTCGCCGTTGAAGAAAACTAAACCATCTGACATCGCCGTCAGCCCTTCGCTAAATATAAGCGAGCAACAAGATTCAAACGAAATTAAAACCATCCATTGGTGATAGTCGCAAAATAACTCTGTTGGGGAAAGACCATAAGCTGGGGTCTAGCCAACACACGGGCAAAGACTAATCATCTGCGAGATTCACTTGAAACAAAAGGGTAACGACCTGGCTTATGTTTCGCATGCATATGTTTGGATATGACGAAATGCTCCATGCGAAATGGAGATGCTTCGCGTTTGGGTAGATGCTATGCATGTATGTAGATGCAAATGGACCACTTTAGCAAAATAAATGCTAAAGAGAAAGAGCCAACTCCGTTGTGTCAGAGCTAGATACGCCTAGCGCAAACAAACTCATGCTGGGGAATGCAAGCCGTGGATGGCCTCCGAGAAAAACTTCTGGGTAAAACTGCTCTGCTGAGAACAAAACCACTCTGCTGGGGATCCAAATCAAACTTTGCTGCGGAGAACGTCCCGGATGGCCTATCAGCCTACAACTCTTCTGGGGATCAAGCAACTTGGCTGGAGGCAACAACTCCACTCTACCGGGGAAATCAGCTATGAATGATTAGCCAGAATAACTCTACTGGGGAAACACAACAGATTGCCGAGGAATAGCTCCATTCTGTTGGAGATTGAATCCGCTATCTGCTAGGGATTTTGAACAAGACTTACTGGGAGCTTATCCCAAACTATCTCTGCTGGGGATGGAGATAAACAATCTCTGAGTCAGTTCCACTCTGTGGGGAAGGAACAATTAACTCCGCTGGTTTGGCTAGAGATTAGATAAGGAGGGAATCATCCTCAACCTCTGCTTGGGGAAAGTGACAACAGCTAGACAAATGTGTTATAACTGGCACCCAGTTTATCAATTATGACCTTATTTAAAACAAATGTCTTGATTAGTAGTTAGCAAAGCCCACAAGTTTATGTATGTAAGGTTTCTTCATCAAAAATATCAGGCGTTTCTTGCAAACAAAACGGTAAAAATTTAAAACCAGAACAAAAGCTTTTTCTGAATAGTATACTTTATTGATAAAAGGCCTGAAAATAGGCAACTTTACATTGGATGCAACTCCTGAAAAGAGAAAGTCGCGCAAAAAGACAATCACAAGGAAAATATACAAAAATGTCGGCAACGTGGTACAGACAAGCACCATGTGACGACTCATCCATGACTCGCGCGGCTTTGACGCTTTCCGATGCCTTAACTTCCGAAGAGATTGATTTGAATGGTCGATCTTCGAGTTCTCCCTAGAATCCACCATGCTTGTGATAGTCAATGCGCAGGCCGCAGTCTTTTGCTTTAAAATCCCTAATTTTTGCCTGAATCGCCCTTGCGGGTTTTCGATTCACCAGGATACCCATTTTTGCCAAAGTTGCCCTTTCAGGTTTTCAACTTTGCGGGTTCACATTTTTCTTATATCCCTAATTTTTGCCCGAACCTATCCTTTTATGGTTCGCCGGGATGCCTCATTCTTGCCTGGATACTCTTTTTCTTTCCAGCGAGCTTTCTTAAGCAAAATATTTTTTGACCGCGTCTGCGTTCACCGGGGATGTAAAATCTTCGCCATCCATAGTTGAAAGCAGCAAGGCTCCTCCTGAGAAAACCTTTCTTACAACATAAGGACCCTCGTAGTTGGGAGTCCATTTGCCTCTGTGATCGTTCTGCGGTGGGAGAATTCGCTTCAACACTAAGTCGCCTGCCTGGAAGCTCCGAGGTCGTATCTTCTTGTCATAGGCGCTCTTCATCCTCTTTTGATACAAACGACCGTACGCAAGAGACGCCAATCTTTTCTCATCCATCAAACTAAGTTGATTCAACCTGTTCTTTACCCATTCTGCTTCATCTAGTTTGACATCTGCCAGTATTCTTAGAGAAGGGATCTCGACCTCTAATGGCAGAACAGCTTCCATGCCATACACCAACGAGAAGGGAGTTGCCCCAGTTGAAGTACGCACCGAAGTGCGGTATCCATGTAAGGCAAAGGGCAACATCTCGTGCCAATCCTTATAAGTTATCACCATCTTCTGTACTATCTTCTTAATGTTCTTGTTGGCTGCTTCCACGGCGCCATTCATTTTCGGGCGATAGGGAGAAGAATTGTGATGCTCAATTTTGAAACTCTGGCACAGTTCCTTCATCATCTTGTTATTCAAATTAGAACCATTGTCAGTAATGATCCTTTCGGGTATCCCATATCGACAGATGATATCTCTTTTGATGAATCGGGCCACTACCTGCTTTGTGACATTGGCATAAGAGGCCGCTTCGACCCATTTGGTGAAATAATCAATAGCCACTAAGATGAAACGGTGTCCATTGGACGCGGTCGGCTCGATTTTTCCAATCATATCAATGCCCCACATGGAAAAAGGCCACGGCGATGACATGACGTTCAAAGGACACGGCGGTACATGAATCTTGTCGGCATAAATTTGACATTTGTGGCATTTCTTGGCGTACTTGAAGCAATCTGACTCCATAGTTAACCAATAATATCCTGCCCTCAACAATTTCCGAGACATGGCATGCCCACCTGCATGTGTTCCGAAAGCACCTTCGTGGACCTCTTCCATAAGCAAATTTGCCTCTTTTTCGTCCACGCATCTTAGTAGCACTAAGTCATGGTTTCTCCGATAGAGCGCACCGTCTGGATTCAGATAGAAATTGCCGGACAATCTCCTCAAAGTCTTCTTATCTTGGGTAGATGCCCCAGGCGGATACTCTTGGTTCTTAAGAAAGTTTTGGATGTCATAAAACCATGGTTTACCATCAGGAGCTTCATCTATTGCGAACACAAATGCTGGTCTATCGAGCCGCGAAATGACAATTATTGGAGCATCGTTCCAGAAGTTAACTTTGTACATCGAGGATAGAGTAGCCAAAGCATCGGCCATCTGATTCTCTGCCCTCGGCACATGGTGAAGCTCTACTCGATCGAAAAAAGGTAGCAACCTCCTTGCGTAGTTCATGTATGGGATCAGATTTGGCTGGCGTGTTTCCCACTCTCCCTTGATTTGGTTGACCACTAAGGCTGAATCTCCATAGATATCAAGGTTCTTGATTCTTAAGTCGATTGCTTCTTCAATACCCATGATACATGCTTCGTACTCGGCCTCGTTGTTGGTACATGGGAATGTTAACCTCGCGGTGAATGGTATATGGGACCCATGGGGAGTTGTAATGATTGCCCCAATCCCACTACCGTATGAGTTAACAGCGCCGTCAAAGATTAATTTCCACTGGGAACCCAATTCCGGTCCCTCGCCCGGCAATGGTTCATCGCAATCTTTCATTTTCAAGTACATAATGTCTTCGTCAGGGAAGTCAAACTTCATTGGCTGATAATCATCGACTGGCTGCTCTGCAAGGTATTCTGACAGGACACTACCTTTAATAGCTTTTTGAGATACATATTGAATATCATATTCTGTCAGAATCATCTACCACCTAGCGATCCTTCCTGATAGCGCCTGCTTTTCGAACACGTACTTAATTGGGTCCATCTTTGAAATCAACATGGTTGTGTGATTTAGCATATACTGCCTTAGGCGCTTAGCGGCCCAAGCAAGTGCGCAACAAGTCTTTTCTAACATTGAATATCTGGATTCACAGTCTGTGAACTTTTTACTCAAGTAGTAAATTGCGTGCTCCTTTCTTCCAGTCTTGTCGTGCTGACCGAGAACACAACCCATAGAATTTTCAAGAACGGTTAAGTACATTATCAACGGTCTCCCAGCCACCGGGGGCATCAGTATTGGGGGTTCTTGTAAGTATTCTTTTATTTTCTCAAACGCCTTCTGGCAATTCTCGTTCCAAACGACCGCCTGATCCTTCTTTAGAAGTTTAAACAATGGCTCACAAGTGGCGGTGAGGTGAGATATGAACCTCGCAATATAGTTCAACCTACCTAAGAAACCACGAACCTGCTTCTCGGTCTTTGGTGCTGGCATTTCTTGAATCGCCCTGATCTTCGCGGGATCAACCTCAATACCTTTCTCACTAACGATGAACCCCAACAGCTTTCCTGACCGTACGCCGAAAGTACATTTGCTTGGATTCAACCTCAATTTGAACTTCCTCAACCTCTCAAACAACTTTAGAAGATTCACCAAGTGCCCCTCTTCCGTTTGGGACTTTGCAATCATATCGTCGACATAAACTTCGATTTCGTGATGCATCATGTCGTGAAAGAGTGTGACCATTGCTCGTTGATAAGTTGCCCCTGCGTTCTTCAACCCGAAAGGCATCACTTTATAGCAAAAGGTCCCCCAAGGTGTGATAAAAGTCGTTTTCTCCATATCTTCCGGCGCCATCTTAATTTGATTGTATCCGGAAAAACCGTCCATGAAAGAAAACACCGAGAATTGCGCGGTGTTATCAACAAGCACGTCAATATGGGGAAGCGGGAAATCATCCTTTGGGCTTGCTCTATTCAAGTCCCTATAATCAACACACATTCTAACTTTGCCGTCCTTTTTAGGCACGGGCACGATGTTAGCGACCCAAGGAGAGTAGTTGGCCACAGCAAGAAATCCGGCATCTAACTGTTTCTGAACTTCTTCCTTGATCTTCACTGCCATATCTGGCCTTGTTCTTCTCAATTTCTGTTTGACAGGAGGGCATTCTTCACGAAGAGGCAGGCGATGAACCACGATGTTCGTGTCGAGTCCTGGCATATCCTCATATGACCAAGCAAAAACATCCTTGTACTTTTGGAGTAACTCTACCAAACATTGCTTGACATTACTTTGCAGTGTTGCCCCTATTCTGACCTCCTTCTTGTCTTCTTCTGTTCCCAGGTTGATAACTTCAACTTCCTCCTGATGAGGCAGGATGACCTTCTCCTCTTGTCTTAACAATCTGGCAAGCTCCTCAGGCAGGTTTTCGTCTTCTTCGATCTCTTCTTCGGCTTGAAAGATCGGATTGTCAAAGTCATACCGAGTCATAGACGAGTCTGAGTCGGTGGCATCTGAAATGTGCAACCTGCGATGATGATGATTTTATGCTCTTAAATGATATGCAAACAAAAACACAAACCACATTGCCATTTTATTGTTAAAGATAAAAATAAGAACAACAAGGATCACAAAATTCTGAATGAAAAGACGCCTTTTAATTGATGATAAAAAGATTGTTCACATGCACAAAGATAGGGCCCTACAAATAAAGTCCAATATGCCTTGGGCAGAGCATATGGAAATACATTAATCAAGACAAATCAATTACTCTTCATAAGTCACTGTGATAACTTCCTCCATGCTCCAATTCTTCAAGCCCTGGCCGGGGATGCATGGCTGGATCCACGCATCCATATCACAGTCGCTGTCCCCTTCTTCGTCTGATATGGCATTAATTTGATCGAAAATGACTCCACCGCTAGTAAATTGGACAGAACCTTTGTAGCGTGGAGTGCTTTGTGAAGTTGATCCATGTGGGCTATATCCCAATCCGAACTTATCTTGTTTGTTTGGGACGCTCACCACTTGTCCCCATCCTTGTGTTGACCCGGATTCCACCACGGCCCGTGCTCCCTTGTATGATGACATGGCAACTTCTGGAGCTTTGACCTCGACCGGTGCCTTCTCCTTGATTTGGACAGTCTCAAAAGCCTGACACAGCGTTTCTTGGATTTCGCCGTCGACTTCCACATATTTGAATGAAGACAGATGGCTCACCATGATGTCTTCTTCCCCGCAAACGGTCACAATATTCCCCTCCACCATATATTTCAATTTCTGGTGCAAAGTCGACGTTACAGCGCCTGCTAAGTGTATCCAAGGCCGACCCAAAAGGCAGCTATAAGCAGGCTGGATATCCATGATGTAGAAAACTGTTTCAAACACCTCTGGGCCTACTTGGATAGGCAGAGTTATCTCCCCAAAGACAGATCTTCGGGTTCCATCGAAAGCCCGCACAACCAAATCACTGGGCGTACAATATAGACCCTGGTGATCGATCTTCATCAATGCCTTTTTTGGCAACACATTCAAAGACGACCCCGTATCAACAAGTACATGTGACATCATTGTTCCTCGGCATTCAAGTGAAATGTGCAGAGCCAAGTTGTGGTTCCTCCCTTTTGGTGTCAAGTCGCGGTCCGTGAATCCCAACCCGTTACCTGCATTGACATGGGCCACCACGCCTTCCAGCTGATTAACGGATATCTCTTGAGGTACATAAGCATTATTCAAAACTCTGAGCAAAGCATTCCGGTGAGCCTCAGAACATAACAGCAGTGACAAGATAGAAATCTTTGAAGGAGTTTGTTGTAAATGATCCACAATTTTATAGTCACTTTTTCTTATTAAGCGCATGAATTCCTCCGCATCCTTCAGCAACGCTTCCTCTCCTCTGGCCTGAGAATTCTCTTCCGCTATGACCTTACTCTTACCTTTATCAGCCCTTTCTGTGCTTACTTCGGGAGGTGCAAATACTCTCCCGCTCCGTGTCATTCCTCCAGTTCCTATCAAATTATCAACAGAATCCAACGGTGAACCTCTCAGTTCCTGCTTTTGGCCATTGCAGTAGACCTCGGCCCCATAGTTCCAAGGAATTGCTTTAGAACTTTCATAGGGTACGGGCCCTGCCTTTGTGAATATAATAGTGGGCCTCGCCGGAGGCGCAGAAATTGTAATTGTTTTGTATGGGATGGATATGGTGGCCACCTCATCCTTATCTTCGATGACCACCTCTTCAGCATTTTTCTCACAGATTCTATCAAATTGTAACAAACCGTCATCCATCATGTGCTGTATATGGTTCCTTAGGTTCCGACATCCTATCGGACAGATCATACAGTCTTCGCAATCTTTTCCGCAGCCTGGGAATACCCCTCCTTCTAACAACTTGCTCTTCACGAAACTTAACGGCGTATTCAAATCCTCTACCCTGGATACCAAGTTCAGGCCTTCCTCACTGTCAATAGCATTTACACCGCCACCCTTACCATGGTTAGGCATGGGATTTCGATCCACACTTGGCGCATCCTGATTGAAATTGATAGCTTTACTATCGATAAGGTCTTGTACCTTGTGTTTGAAGGCTTTACAGTTGTCAATACTGTGGCCGGGGGCGCCAGAGTGGAATTCACACCTAGCGTTGGCGTCATATCCAGGAGGTGGTTGGCCAGTTAGAGGTGCCATTGTCCTTTTCTGGACCAACTGCAGTTGAATTAAGTGTTGTAGCAACTGAGCGTATGGCATTGGCGGTGTGTCAAAGTGTCTATCCGCCACCCTTCTCCTGTCCTGGAACTGTCTTGGTGCATAATTCTGTTGTTGAGGTCGCTGCTCCTGTTGTTGCCGCGGCTGTTGTTGTGGAGGCTGTGTCGCCGGGATGGCAATACTCGCTACTTGTGACGGTTGCTGGTAATACGGTCGCTGCTGACGTTGATCCAAGTATCTCTTTCGGTTGTTAAAGCCGTACACTGCATTTGTTTCATTATCCTTTTTCTTCGCACCAAAAAACTTTCTCCCACCTCCAGATGAGGTCCCTTCCGCTGCTTGAATTTTCCCTAATTTTATACCGTTTTCAACTCTTTCGCCCGTGATAATTAAGTCCGAGAAGCTTCCTGACATGTTACTCACCAACTTCTCGTAGTAGATTCCGGGCAACGTGGCCACGAATAGATCGATCAATTCTCTTTCCACCATGGGAGGTTGCACCCTAGCGGCAAGCTCTCGCCACCTCTGGGCGTATTCTTTAAAACACTCATTGCTTCTTTGGGATAGATTCTGCAACTGCACGCGATTTGGTGCTAAGTCACTATTATACTGGTAATGCTGGACAAAGGCCTCTGCTAAATTCTTCCAACTTCGAATATTGGCAGGTTCCAAACCCATGTACCACTCCAGAGAAGGTCCTGACAGACTATCTTGGAAGAAGTGCATAAGCAACTTCTCGTCATCAGAGTATGCCGACATCCTTCGAAAATAGGAGCGGATATGCACCTTTGGACATGTCGTTCCTTTGTATTTATCGAAATCTGGCACCTTGAACTTTGGAGGAATCCTAAGTCCTGGGATTAGTCCCAGATTGGACATGTCAAGTCCCATAGTGTTCTGGCTTTCCAGAATGCTCTTCATCTTTTCTTCTATTTCGTCAAACCTTCTATTAGTGTCGGATCGTAACCCTCCCCCAAGGTCTCTCATGGAGAAGATGTCATCTTGTTCATCTTGGTCCCATTGAGGATTCACGCTAGTAGGTATGGCACCTGCCACAACCGGGATGGGGATCCCAGTTTGTTCTCTTCCGCCCGGAAGGTTGACTACGGTCGGGCCACCGTTGACTTGCGAAGTTCCACCATTAGCAGGAGGGGGAACAGCAGCAGCCCCACCGTGCAAAACGCCACTTCCATCCACTTGAGCTATTAAGGGTTGAACCAACGTCCTTAACTGGTCCTGCCCATTGGCCACCCCCTGCATCATCTCCATGAATTGCGCCATCTTCTCACGAAATTCCAAAAGCTCGGCTTGAACCTGATCCATAATTCTCTGCTGATTTCCCCGCGTGTTGTAGGAGTGTTGAGAAGTCAGCTTGCTCTTCCTCTTTCCCTTTCTTTCTTTCTTTCTGAAATGGCAAGCGGTGTGAGGTCGAGTTCCAGGGAATGCAAAATGATGCGCCAGTTTATGCGAATGCTCAAGAGACTTTCGAAACCTATGACTATAACCGGTATTATAGAATTGCGAATGAACAAATAATAAAGAAAACACAATTAGGCCAAAAGCAAATTCTCATTAATTTGGGAAGATTCAATACAAACATTTGCTGACTATGTCGAATAACAATTCTTATTACAAGGAAAACACTAAATGACCGGAAATCAAGAGTACTAAAAACTAGAATTTCTCCTTTTGGAGACGCTCTTCAAGCTTCCTCGTCTCGAACATGAACCTTCTGACCATTTGGTCACAGAGCTGGATAAAGTGGTGAACAGAAGGGGGAATATCATTTCCTTCCAAATCTTGAATGGCGCTCTCTAACCTCCATGGGATATCACGGATCATAAGGTTGCAATGCTCCACCAAATTGTTGTACCTAGCACGACACGTATCTAGAGTCGACTGGTAATAACAAATAGAATCCACATGGGTGTCCAGCAACTCATTGAGCTGAGCCTCTTTCCCGAGCCATTGCGCACCGTCTCTTTGCAAGGCCTCAAAACGATTCCTCCACAGAAGGGCTGTCTCTTGGGCGGTCTCCAATTCTTGACACTTGTTATTCCACACGTCAGATGTGACATATGAACCCCTCAAGGCCTCCTCTTTGAGTCTTCGTTCACTTTCCGCTAGGGTCAAGGCACTCCTTAGCTGTTCCTCAAGATTCCCAATATCAGCTTCAAGGTTCTCTCGTATTTCCTTTTTCTCGGCAGAGGCAATCTCAAAGAAGTGCCATGCCCTATCACAAGAAGCTTTGGTGTCCTTCAGGCGCTGCCGGAGAGTTGTTAATGATGCGTCAGCCCCTTCGTAACCCTGTTGGTACCTGACTCTCAGATCCGTTTCTAATTTTAGCTTCTTGCTACTCTCAGCCGCTTGATCCTGTTCAAACTCCACCTTTCTTTTGTACTGACCGTTCTCCACATTTGCTTGGTGGACTTCATTCTGAAGGTCCTGATTCTCCTTAGTCAATCTTTCCACTATTAGCTTCAGTTTTTCGTATTCTTCTATGGGTACATGAGTGGGAGCAGGAGGTGCTTCTCGCATAGAGGGCTCTAAGGGAAATGGCAACGACTTTTCAGCTACTCTGGCTAATAGCCACCGGTTGTATGGCTCCTTTGCCACACAGTTCTTCGCTTTTAACTCCTTCCTTCCCTTTGTATGAATCTTGCCCCAAGCCTTAGCAATCTTCTTGACAAACGCAGGGTCTTCTGATGTGGCTAGCAGAAAGAAACTCTGAACCTTCTCTGCTTCAGGCTCACCCTCCATAGCATAACCCAACTGACGTAATGCCATGACTGGGTTATAGTTAATACAACCGGCCCTACCGATCAAAGGTACATTACTGAATTCTCCACAACTGAAGATGATTTCCACATCATAGTACTCATGAGAGTACCAAGCAATATCATTAGCTTCCAGAGACATGATGCGCTGAGACCATTTCAACTCCTTCTTGTTTTCCACAAACGGTCCTTTCTTGGGCAAATGAGAAGCATACCATTTGTATAGTAGGTGAGAGCAGCATTGGATCGTTCCCGCCTTCTTTTCACTCCTCCAATGAATAGAGTGATAAACATCGGCGAGGAGTGTGGGGATGGGATTCTTCTGCATAAAGAGAACAATGGCAGTGATGTCTATGAAATTGTCCACATTTGGAAAGAGGACAATCCCGTAAATCATCAGAGCAACACTTATACCGAATTTTTCCCAATCTTCATCAACCTTGTACTGAGCGGCCTTTTCTAGCAAAAACTTCAATGGAAAACCCTGAACACCCCCTTTATTGGTTAGACCCTTCTTGACCTCTTCTTTGGTCATATGAAGAGCAAGAGCAATGACAGCAGGTTTTGGTCCTTCTTCCAAACCTGTATAGACAGGTTGGTCCTTAATCTTAATGTTCAAAATGTGAGAATATTCTTCCAAGGTGGGAGCCAACTGGTAGTCTTGAAAAGTGAAGCACCGGAGAGGCGCATCATAAAATTGAGCCATAGCGTACAGGGCCCAGGTATCAACTCTGGAGTGGAGAAGATCAAGCAGTTTCCCATATTCCCCTTGAAAGTTGATCTTGATAACTTTCGGCACGTCAATCAGAAGGTCTTGAATCGATTCCAATTTTGGTTCCCTAAACTTTATGGAATTTGTGCTTCTCTTTCTTATATCAGCCATTGAGTTCACCAATACCTGAGATAATCATAGCTTCTTAAGTCTCTTGATATGCAAAATGATATGTAATGCAATGTTTTATGAATGCATATGACAATGGAACAATAATAAGATCAACATCACAAATCCTGCAAGACAAGAACACAAGGTATCTTTCCATCGGGTGAGCAATCTACTGGTTCGAGAGGGCGTTCCAAAAGGCTTTTCAAACAAAGTCCTATGAACTAACCCTCAAAAGTTTCCCATCATAACGACTACTCGTAAGACGGTACTCCTTTCAAAAAGGATGAACACAGCGTCATGTTTTAGTAACCTTTGGAATAAGGTTCTACAAAGGTCCTCAGAATCGCGGACTCCCAAGTTGAAGATAAGAACGTCATTACGACTACACGTAAGACATAATTATTCCAACGGGGTCTCATCTGAGCGGTGGAATTCGATCCAACTCAACGAGTCTTAAGTCTCGCAAATCAGAAAGAAAGCACCTTCTAACTTAGTGCATACTCGAAAGCTCGGGTAGAAAGCTTTATCCTCACAAACCAAACCAAATGAACCCAAGAAGTTAGAAAGAAACATAACCATAAAATAAATAGCAAAACAAATAAAGCACAAATGCGACAAACAAAATAGGCGTGGCTTGCTAGGTACTCCCCAGCAGAGTCGCCAGCTGTCGCTACTCGAAAAAATGCATCGCGCAACGACGGGGAGGCGAAAAAAGATAGACAGAAGAGTCGCCACCGAACTTTATTTATCCCATGAGGGGAAAGGAAAATATCGAGAAAACCTTAAGAAAAGAATGGATAAGATGGTCTCGCAACCATGAACGGGTTCGGAAGCCGGTTATGCGAGGGGAAGGTATTAGCACCCCTCGTATCCATCGTACTCGATGGGAACCTTTTGTTTGTCGATGTGTGAATTTATCTGCTTAAATATTATGCTATAAGAAGTGTGTTTCAAAAGGGTTAAGGGAAAGGTTTAGAAACGGGAAACAAGGGGTGACGAGGGAAAGAAATGACTCGATAGGACTTCGCGGTCCTAGGCCTACGTATTCTCAACAGATATGAGAAAGTCAGAGTCGACGTAGTTCGGGAAACTACGGGTGATAGGGGGGATTGTGCTCGCCAAGACATCGTCGTCTTGTGCCTACGTATTCTCATCTGGCATGAGAAATCAGAGCAGACGTAGTTCGGCTAACTACGGGTGAAAGGTGAAAAAGGGAGCTCGCCAAGACATCGCCGTCTTGTGCCTACGTATTCTCATCTGACATGAGAAATCAGAGCAAACGTAGTTCGTGCTAACGGTGTGTTGATGTTTTTTATGGATGATGCTATCGTGCGCATTCTAGCAGTTAGGTGTTTCGCTGCTCGCTCGTTGGAGACTTAGGCGTTACCTGTTTGCGGTAGAACGGACGTAACATATCCTTTTTGAAAGATTGATTAGTTTTCGCCACGCGGGGCAAGAAGTCACGTTTGATTGATTGGATTGTTTTTTAGGGGGCGAGACATGTCCTCGGATAGTAACCCCTACGGGTAGTACCCAATTCGTTATCTCAAAGTTTTTATTATAAAAGGTGTGGCGAATGAGGCGTCTTCGTATTGAAAGACGAGTATCAAGACCACACACAATACAGTGAGTATCCTGACACTCGGAGAAGAAGAGGTCTACACCCAATCCTCTTTCTTTAATTCAATGCAAAGAGAACTTCGTTCTCTTATTAAAGATGTTTTTGGTTTTGAATGGTAAGTGCTTTGCGACAGAGAACCCTACGGTAAACGTCAGCACTCGGGATAGGAGAAGGCCTACGCCTAACCACTCCACGACCATTCAAGTTTTTGTTATGAAGAGATTTGAAAATGCACTCAGTACGAGACCGAGGTTTTAGGTGAAAAGGGTTACGGAATGAATGTGGAAGTGAGATGGTGGATAAAGAGATATGTGATGGATAAAGTTACGTCTTCGTATCGAAATACGAGTATCGAGACCACCCTCACTACAGTGGGCGTCCCAACACTCGGAGAGGAAGAAAGTCTACACTTAATCCCCTCTTTTAATTCGGTACAAAGAGAAATCGAATTATTATGGTTTGAAAAAGGACTCGGTACGAGACCGAGGTTTTTATGAGGAGATGTCGGAAGCGTCTTTGTATTGACAGACGAACGTCGAGATCACCCTCACTACAGTGGGCATCCCTATGCTCGAAGAAGAAGAGGTCTACACCCAATCCTCTCTTTAGCTCAACACAAAGAATCGATTTTAAGGAGATGAGATTTGAAGATGGACGGGAAGCGTCTTCGTATTGAAAGACGAGTGTCGGAACCACCCTCACTACAGTGGGCATCCCAACACTCGGAGAGGAAGAAAGTCTACACTTAATCCCCTCTCTTTAATTTAATACAAAGAGAAATTAAATTATTTTTTAAGATGGTGAGAAAAGTTTATAAGATACAAGGTAAACAAACCCTAACAAAGGGTCAACCTCCAAGCAAGCCAAGGGTCTTAAACAAAATATGAATAATTGAAATGTTATTAAAAAAAAAAAGAAAAAAATCATTATTATGAATAATTGACAAAAAGAAAGGATCAAAAATAAATAAATAATTAAATATGCAAAAGTTATGATTTTTGGGAATTTTGTATTGGTTAAAACAAAAATAAAGAAATAAACCTATAAAAAGAGTAAGAGGTGGGAGTTGAACCCACCCCCTTTTGGCTCACAGCCCACACTCTTGTCCACTGGGGCGCACACGCATGTGGTGTTATGTAAAGGGAAGAGAAAAAATAAAAGACAAGGGTTAAGGTTACAAAGAAAGGAAAGAAAAGAAATAAAATGGTTTTGTCCTCAGCAGGATTCGAACCCAGGAACATAGTAATGAGAAGCGCATGGTTTTACCGCTGGGGCGGTGATACGTCCAATATTCAACGTGAAACAAATAATATATATAGTATGTCCTCAACATGGCTGGGCAGAAAATAAAGTAACCAAAGGGACAATGCAAAAGCAAACGAAAAAAGGGTCAAAACTCCATGGAATTGAGTAAAATTTGAGTCTATCCTGCATGTTTTTCAGAGAGGGATACAATGGTGCTATCTAAATCTTCGAATGACGCTTGCAAAATTAAACGCGAAGGAAAATGCAAGGTAAGCTTTGAAATGCAATATGAACTCTAGAGGCTAGGGCTGATGTAAATGGGTACAAACAGGGGTTCATTCATGTTCAAAAGTCAATAATCCTGGATTAAATTCAAATAACAAGCACAGCTTTTCAACAAGTCATGAGATGGACATTAAGTTGCATGTGAACATATGGTAGCGATGCATGACAACACGGTTTTGGTGTCTAAAGCATTTAAGGACCACACTAACCAATCAAACACTTTCAATAGATGCTAATAAGTGTGTGTATGAGTTAAAATCTGAACTGGAATCAACATGTGAGTGTTTAGCTTTCAAATTGCATCCTAGTGTGTGTTGGTGTATGAGATGTTGCAACTTAATGTTCAAGTCAGTTTCAAAGTTTGGCTCATATGTTCATGTTATAAATGGTTATACTGAATTGCTATAACACAAAAAAAACCAAGATGATCAATGCTTCCCAATCTGGTTCAGCGTATGCAATTATGCCAACAGTATGAGCAACTCAAAAGTGGATATGTGATGCACCAAATTTCTCATTCAAATTAGTATGCCAACATGTTGTAAGTGAATGACATGAGGTGTAGGAAGTGTGATTTTAGTGTAAATGAGAATGTGTGCAACAAAGTCAAGTTTGTGGCTTGATCAATTTAAATTGCTTGTGGCAAATATGTGAACTATGTCTTATGCCTCAAACAACAAAAACAACATGACAACAACTCTCAAACACAAATTCAGACATATCCAAAATCAAACAAGACAAAAACTCAAGACCTATGCAAAAGGGAGGGGGGTTCATGCTGCTATGGTTCTGCTGTCATCATAATATGGTTCATATGTTCATGTAAAACAGGGCCAGACTTGCTTGAATTAAGATTAAATGAATGTCTCAATTCAAAACAAATTTTGGTGTACATCTATGTTCTAAACAAAAACAAATACACATGCTCAATATCATGCCAAGATCAAAATGTATGCAACCAATCTATCCTTTGAGAACAGTCTGTTGGCAGCAGGTTAAAAGAACATCAACAAACAATTTAAACTGGTGTGTGAGTACAAGCATGAACAAGAAAACAGGTTAAAAGAAAATCAACATTAAGCATTAACTCAAGCTGCCTCAAATGACAAAACATCCAGCTCATGAAAAAAAAACAAAACTGGCACCAAGTACTCATATCCAAATTTCAACATCTCAATTCAAACTGTAAACATCTTTGACTTAACTGCCAACCTAACAAGCTAACAATTACAAATTCTGGCTATGATTCTGGTTTAAAACAAAATTCAAAACAAGTACTTTGCAACTGCTACAGATTTCAAACATGGATACTGCAGATTAACAAACAACAGCAGCATACCATTTATTCCAAAACCAACATGAAAACAAAAACTCAATGTCAAACTCAATCATACATCACTGAAATCATGCAGCAATTTCATCAAAACATACAAACCAATTGATCACAGTACCCAAACCAAACATCAAGTGAACACATTGCCACAAAAGACTAAACCTGGTATGTGATGAAGTCCAACAAACACAGAAAAGAATAAACGACCATCAGCCAATTTGAATGAGAAAGAGCAACCAATTCATTAAGTGACCTACTACTACAGGTCAGTATTTCCATCACAAACACAACACATACACAGCAATGAAACAGTCCACAACATAACAACACACACATAACACTTTTATGATTGAACCTCAAAGGAAAGAAAAAAGAACTCTCAACCAAAAGCAATAATTCAAACATATCAACAAGACTTGACATAACCAAACTTGCATAGTCAGCAGCAAAAACAAAAGAGCTAATAGCTAGCATTTTAATAAACACTTCAAAATCAAAGCAACTTAACAAAAGCCAAATGGTTTGAATCAAACATCATTGCAAGGTGGCCAGGTCCAGTATTAACCATGTTCAAGGGTAAACAAACAAACAAACCAGCAGACAAATCTGGACATAGGTGAATGCTGTCCAGAACAAAAATGATTGATTCACAAAATAGAAAGTTAGCAATAGACTCATGGCTCTAAATCAGTGTTGGATCTGAACACAAACAGCATATGTAATCTTGACTGAATCACTTTAAAACAAAAAGAAAACTATAACAATGTGATAAAAAAAGACAAGATGAATACAAACTATGCTAATTAACACAACACTTAATCATTTCAACATGGGATTCTAACCTCCACAGTCAACAACCATCAGCCAAACATGCCTCTTGTAGCAGCATAACTAAATACAGGTTACAGCAAGTTTGGTCCAAAATAGAACTAACAAAACAGGTTGTGAACTCAAACCTAGTAGTGCTCTAGTCATACAAAACTTTAACAAGCTCAACACAACTGGCCAACACGCAACACACACATGCTCCAAAATAACTTTCAATATCCCAAACATAAACAGTTGAGACATACTCATTTGTCTCAAGTATTTGAAAAAAACAAACACAAATCTAGCAAAAATAATGTTAAAACATGACTCATATGCGCATAATGAAAAAGTTCAGATCTCAATACCTTGTAAGGAAACTCAACAGCCAAAGAAGTTTGAGAAATCTTGCTTGAAGCTGCACACAGTTTTCTTTGAGAGGAGCTTCAAAATTTTCTTCTGATATCTTGTCCAAAATGTGGCCGCTAGGGTTTCCTCCTCCCTTTAGCCTTTTATATCCTCAATTTTAAAAAATCAAAAATCCTTTTTGCTGAGCTTTTCTCCTTTTTCGGTCCTCTTCTTGTCTTGTTGTGGTAGCAGCTCAGGCTAGGGCTTGGTAGAGGCTGCTTGTTCGCCCAAATGGGGAAAGAATCAGAGGGCCTCAGTAGTTGTACTCCATAGATGTCTGGCCTTGAAATAGCAATGTGGAGCACGCTTCAAACTTAGTTCTATTTCCCTCCCATCTTTTGGCAATTTCATCCGTAAATTGAACAATATCACTCCAAAACGAAAACTAACAAATACCAAAATTGATCCTCGTGACAAAATGAATAAGAACGAATCTCGTTTCATCCAAAATGATGAATCCTTCCCCACTCTCTGAGTCTTCACGTATGGTCATCTGGCTCTTCTAATTCTGCCCAGCTTTTGCTTTAGTTTTAACATGTATTCATTTTCTCTCCATAGCATCCAAAACTACGCGCTTCTGGCCAAGTGGTAGGGATGGGAAAGTGTAACCAAATGGGGGTAGGTTCGAACCTGGTGGGAGCAAGAATCCATCGTTTTTTTTTTTACTTTCACACGCCTCTTTATTCTTTTCTTGTAATATGCATAGCTTTTCACCTCCTTGTTTTCACAAAAAGCATTTCTGGCCAAGTGGTAAAGAGTGAGATGATGGAACGAAAGGTGGTGGGTTCAAACCCCACCTTATTCATTTTTCCAATTCACTTATTTTTTGTGTAACCTATGAAATATACTTTATTCACTTTTCTTCTTTTCCATTTCTTTGTATAAAATGCAAATGATTTATGCCATGTAATATATTTTATATGATATATTTATTTTTTTATTTATACTGATGCAGATGAAAAAAAAAAAAAATGAAAAATATGCCAGAGGGGTCGGTCAAATTTTGGGGTACAACAAGTTATCACTTTCTTCCTTTGACTTTTTCCCTTTAGATGACGAAACTTTTAAAGAAATATCATGTTTCTCTTATTTACCCTTTTTGTTATTTTTCAACTTTACTTCATTATCATTTTCATGCTCAACTAACTTTCCTAACAGTTTTGTAATATAGCAGTAAACCTTTGGTTGCCACTCTGTGCACATAGATCTCAATATTTTGTTAGTATAATCTTTGTTAGAAAAGGTTTTACCTAAGTTGCTTAGTTTGTTGATTAAGTGGAGGAATATAGTTTATATGGAATCCACAGATTCTCTGGGTTCCATACAAAATAGTTCAAACTCCTTTGTAAACATATTGGTTTTAGAATCCTTGACATCACCCGCTCCCTCATAAACAGTTTGGAGAGTGTCCCACATAAGTTTAGCACTTGTATGATATGAAATTAAGTAGAATACTTTTGCGCTTAAAGCAAAGATAAGTATGTTCCTCACTTTCAAATCATATGAAGCATTCTTGGTCTCATCATTCGTCTAATCCTTAGGATGTTTGACATCGTCGTCAACACCCTTAGGGATATATTGTCCCTTGGTAACAATACACCATATGTTTTTGTCAACTCATAATAAGTGTATGTACATTTTTTCTTTCCAATAAGTATATTTTCACCTTTAAAAACATATACTCTAATATACGCTCCATTAGGATCATCATCGTCTTCCATATTCACAACTTTTGGATGTAAATTAGACACAACCAAAAGACCAGCTCTTGATGCCAATTGTTGGATGTGAATATGGAAGTAGAAAAAACGGTCTAGAAGAGGGGATGAATAAACCCTTATTAAAAATTTCAACCGCTTTTTCAAAAACAAAATATCATAGATTTTCAAAAGATGTGCACGAAAGGTTTGAATTATTGAAAATTGACCAAGTTAACACTTAATGAATTTACAAATACCAAACGATGGTTTTATGATGATACATAAGGTATTCAATTGATTCAGTTGTATATTTCACGAGACGTATTTATACAACAATTCAACTTCAATGAATTCTAACCATAATTGTTTCTCAGAACTTAATCACCAATTCAGCTCGAGTAGGCACCAATTCAAACAAAACCTAACTTTACGTAATAAATTGTTACTAATTGAATAAACGATAAACTACGCCAGAATTGAAATACATAAGCATGTAAATCCTATGAAAATTAAATGCAAGAGTAAGGGAGAGAGAGTACACCGAGATTTATAATGCTTGTCATTCATCCAATATTGTAACCCACATTGTTCCTTTTTATTTTGACAAATATTGCAAGAGTTCATACAATCACCAATCCATAATAATGCCGAGAAAAATAAAATTTTCTATTTGGATCTCGACTTGTCTTTGTTGTTGTTGTCGTCATCACCTTTGTCGTTGGCATTTTTGTTGTTGTTATTGTTGTTGTTATCAATGTCGTTGTCATTATCATCATTGTTGTCATTGTTATTTTTTTTTTTTGTTTTCGTTGTCATTGTCATCATCGTCGTGTTGTTGTTGATGTTATTGTTGTTGTTGTCGTCGTTGATGTTGTTGTTGTTATTGTCATTGTTGTTGTTCTTTTTGTTGTTGTTGTCGCTGTCGTTGTTGTTTTTGCTTTTTATGTTTATGTTTTTGTTGTTGTTGTTGTTATTGTTATTGTCATTGTTGTTGTTGTTGTTGTTGTTGTTGTTTTTATCGTCATCGTTGTTATTATTGTTGTCATTATTGTTAGTGTTCTTGTTCTTTTTGTTCTTGTTATTATTCTTGTTCTTGTTGTTGTTGTTGTTGTGTTAGAAATATTTACTATTTTATATTGTGATGGAAGTTCTCAATGTTGTCATCCAAAACATGTGGCTAAAATAAAAATTTGGGCTGACTGGCTTTTTACCACGGTTGAAATTTCCAACCGTGACGAAAAGTGGATAGTATGACATTTCACCATGGACCTTAACCTGTGGTAGTAAGTAATGCACTTATTATCACATCGTTTGTTATCGCGAGTCATCATCCATGATGGAATATGTTCCGAACTGGGCCTGTGGCTGACCCAACGTCGAGCACATCCCAATCCAGTCTTACGTCGAGGATGGCCCATAGTGTTGGCCCAACCCGTTGGGGCTAGTAGATAACAAATTCCTACGTGCTCCCCACCCGAGGACGCGTCACCAATTGACTCGCACACCTCGTGGAACCATTCCTCCCTTCGTAATGGGCAATTTCATCCACTATTCATGGAATGTGGAGCAGTTGACCCAGGACGATGAGCACGAGCTGCTCATCCCTGCATCCATGTAAGAATCATGGAAGTCATCCGTTGTGGGCTTGAACACTCAGCCTATAACAGAGGCCATTGGCCCAGCGCTGAGGGATCACTATAAAAATCGTCCTCTGCAAGAGGGTCAGATATTTTGTTCTTTACCCTTTCTTGCTCACCTATTTACCCGAACTGACTTAAGTATCAGAGTGTCTATAGATACCCCCTCCCCTTTCCGTCGACCGTCAAGAACATGGACGAGTTGTTGGCCACCTATTCTAATCGACATGTTAGATCAGTGGCACCATCTATGGGAATCTTGTTTCCCTATCTTTTCTTTCCTTGAAACCAAGAGATCAAAATAAAAAACTTCAAAAACCAAACATGGCCGGCCAACACGATGACATCAGCGGTCATAAAACCATCATCTCTCCCGTCCATGACGCTGACAACAATAACAATATGCCAATTCTAGAGGAAGACACCCCAATGAGGAGAGATGGGCATATCGCCTCCCCCTCCTTCAATGATGCGACCGATAATGACGTCCAGTACGTCGAGACCTATAAAGTCCAAAAAGCTATGGAGAAGACGCCGGAGAAATTCCAACCAATCCCAGTGTCGGCCAACATCGACCCGACCATGGAGGCCCTAGTCTTGGCCCTTAACCATACCAATATGTTGATCTACCCAAAAAAATTAGAGGATCCAAGCATTGGAGAAAGACCTCCGCCCAGTCTCTCCTCTGTAGAGACACCAACGGTATAAGTCTCGAAGCCCGTCGTCGCAATGACCAGGCCGCCACCCATAGTTGGAGAAACCATAGCCCCTAAAGCGCAATTGTACTCCTCACCGTAAGGACCGACACTCCCCGGTTTCCAAGAAAAGCAAAGCCAGTGGACGACCAAAAAATTTTCGTTCACCCTTGCGAAAATTAAAGGGCCGACCGAATGACTCGCCGCTATGCCACGATAACAGCCCTCGACGAGAGAAGTACGACTACTCTCCTCCATGCTCATTGCTCCAGAGCGACGAAGACGATCCCCGCGGTCCACTATCTCGAGCGATCATGGATGCTCCTCTTCCCATCGGACTAGAAAAACCCTCGAACCTGGGGACATACGATGGAACGATAGATCCCGACGAGCACATCGATAACATCGATGCGCTACTCGATTATTGCATCGTAAAAGGCGCCATCAAGTGCATATTATTCCCCATAACCTTGAGGAAGGGTGCCATGACATGGTACAAAAGCCTCGCTGAAGAGTTCATCACTTCTTGGAGAGACCTATGAAGGTAATTTTCGAGGCACTTCACCGCTTCTCGTCGCCATCCAAAGTCAGAGGTGACGCTCGAGGCAATCATCTAGAGGACATATGACTCCCTCCAAGCCTGCATTGAGAGGTTCAATTGATAAGCTGTCCAGGTCTCCATGAATGACGACATGAAGAAGTATTTGCTCAAGCGGGGCGCAACGCTCGAGGAAAGCATGTAGGGGAAATATGACTCCTTTTAAGCCTACATTGAGAGGTTCAATCGATAAGATGTCTAGGTCTCCATGACTAGCAACATGAAGAAGTATTTGCTCGAGCAGGGACTGTGCCCCCGCAGTGACTACGCCAAGGCCATCGACATCAAAACGCCTGCATCACTGGATTCCCTCATCCTCAAGGTCTAGGCCTATATCTAGTATGAGGAGAAAAAAACTCCTAACAATTCCCGAGACTTGCAACATCAGGAAAAAGCTAGAGTTTCGAGGCAAGATGAACCCATGGCCCCCCGCCGAGGAGGAGAGAAAAGGAAAAAGGATAAGCCCCGTGAGTCTAGAGAATATAAAGGACATGCCAGCCATTTTGTCGAGTACACACCGTTAACTGCCTCTCACGATCGTATTTTATCTAAGTGCACGAGCTCATAATTCTGCCAAGCTGGAGTCCGTTTTCCCAAGCAAACACCTCCTAAGCCTACCACAGACAAGACCAAGTATTGCCGCTTCCACAAGAGTCACAGGCACGTTACTGAAGAATGCATCCACCTCAAGGATGCGTTTGAAATCTTCATCAGGGACGAGAACTTGAAATAATACACTAAGAGAGGAGAGGCTCATTGGCAAGACGCTCGGGAAGCGAAGAAGGTCGAGGAGGAGAAGTCTTCTTCTAATGACACCAACTTGTAGATCGCTATGTTCATCTCCCGACCTGAGGACTTCTACATCCCTGAAGGGACCAAAAACCCCTTCAATTTTTCGGTGCACAACACGTGGGAAACCTTTCCCTCTGACATGGTCATATATGGCAGGGGATTCAAAAATCTCACTGTAGGGCTGGTGAAAAGGAAGTTCGAGTAGCTCATCGATGCCAGCTCGAGCCAAAACTCTACTCTCGATAAATGTCGGGGAAGCTCAGTCTCTATCACATTCTATCGCGAGGAGCTCCTTGATGGATCCCCCAACTTCAGCATCCCTTTGCCCGTGAGAGCACGAATGGAGAACTTTCACATTCACCACATACTAGTCGACCAGGGAAGCTCGATCGACATCATATACTTTAAGATGTTCTTGATGTTGCAGCTTGACGTAACACATCTGACACCCTACATGGGCTCTGATATGCAAGGCTTCAATGGAGCGACCATTAAGAAATGGGGTTATGTCAAACTGATTGTCACTATCAGAGCATCCGAGACCGTCAAATTGGTCAAAGTCCAATTCCTGGTAATAAACTGCCCTTCTATGTACCAGTGCATCTTAGGAAGGCAAACTCTTGCCGAACTGATAGCCACACCATCCACTGTCCATTTGAAGATGAAGTACTATACTGCCAAGGGTTTGTTGCCACCCTTCACAGGGACATAGAAGCTGAGAAAAGATGCTTTAAAGCGGCTTTGAAGAGGGAAAACATCATCAACACTCCGCCCATAACTGCCAGCAAGCCATCATGATCCAACACCTTAGAGGAGCCAAAACAAGTGCCTCATGTCGACTCGGTCGACCTGGACAGTCGCTTTACCAAGGATGAATTAAAGGAGCAGAAGAAGAAAGAGAGAAAAGCCCGGCTAGCAGCAAAAAATCTACCACGCCAGATAACAACGAGGAGCCTGCCCATCCTAGGCGCCCCATTATTAATGGCGAGTTCGAAGTCATCGTCCCTGGAAGCGACCCAAACAAGGGGGAGGGGGAATTGGCACAGGAGTCCCTGACCTCATAAGGAAGCAGCTGAAAGCCTGCTTAAGAGAGAATACTGACCTGTTTGTGTGGATCGCCGCTAAGATGCTCGAACTAGACCCCGAAGTGGCCTGCCACCAGCTGACCATTGACCCCGCCGCTAGGGTTGTAGTACAACTTAGGCGTAAGCAGTCTTCCAAAAAAGCGGAGACTGCTGAAAAAGCTGTAAAAGACCTCCTACAAGCAAATTTTATTTCAGAAGCCCAGAACACAACCTGACTTTCAAACATTGTACTTGTCAAACAATCTAATGGAAAATAGAGAATATGCGTTGACTATACTAATTTTAATAAGGCTTTCCCTAAAGATGCTTACCCTTTACCTAACATAGATAGGCTAATTGATAACTCTGCAGGTTTCAAATTATTGTCTTTCATGAACGCGTATTCGGGGTACAACCAGATCTCCATGGAAAAGGGTGACAAAAAATACACGGCCTTTAGGACCGAATCGAGAAATTACTACTACAATGTAATGCCTTTTAGCCTGAAGAACGTCGACGCTACCTACCAGCGAATGATGAACAAAGTCTTCTGAGGTGAGATTGGAGACGTGCTCAAAGTCTAGATGGACAACATGATTATGAAATCCCAAGAGGAACCCAACCACACGCTCTACTTGAAAAAAGTCTTCTACCAGGCAAGGAGATGCAAAATGAGGTCCAATCTAGAGAAGTGCACCTTCAGCGTTCAGGCAAGTAAGTTCCTCAGTTTCTATCTGACTAAACGAGGAATCAAAGTGAACCCTGAAAAATGCAGGGCCTTCTCCGAATTCCCAACACCAAACTCAAAGAAATCAATTAAATCCCTAAACGGGATGCTCACCTTGTTATCCCGTTTCGTAGCCAAATATGCCCAGCACGCATTTCCCCTTTTCAAACTTCTTCGCAATAAAACAATGTTCAAATGGACCGAGGAATGCTAAAAATCCCTTCTCCACCTCAAACGAGCTCTTTCGCAACCACCAGTCCTTTCGCGACCAGACAACGGGGAAACTCTCTACCTTTACCTCGTCGTCGTAACCGAGGCTGTCAGCGTGACTCTCATTCACAAAACTCCTGAGGAGCCGAAACCCATATACTTCACTAGCAAGACCCTTCAAGGCCCCGAACTTAGATACCAACAAACCTATAAAGTGGCACAGACCCTCATCGATGCGGTAAAAAGATTGAGACACTACTTTCTAGCTCACACGATCGTGGTGCAAACTGACCAACCCGTAAAGCAGTTGCCCGGTAGTCCCGACATGGCTAGAAGAATGCTCAAATGGTCATTGGAACTCTCTAAATTTGACATCCGGTACGAAATCAAAAAGGCCATTAAAGCTCAAGTACTAGCTGACTTCGTGGAAAAAATGGCCATGCCTGCCTCCCCGACAAGCGAATCCCATATGTAGACCATCTTCGTAGACAGAGCATCCAACTCGACAAGAAGCGGAGCAGACATCATACTTGAAAACAAGGAGGAAATCCTGATCTAAGTCTCTCTCACCCTTTTCTTCCCAACCTCGAATAACTAGGCAGAGTACGAAACCTTCCTTGCAGGGTTACGCTTGACCGAAGACTTGGGAGCTAAAGAGGTAAAAAGCTTCACTGATTCATAGCTTGTCGCCTCTAAAGTAATGGGAGAATATCAAGCCAGGAACAATAATCTCTCTGAGTACTTAGCTCTGGTTTGGGAAAGAATAACAAAAATCGATTTCGCAGAAGTAAAACACGTTCCTCACAAGCACAACACACGAGCAGACATCCTGTCAAAGCTCGCAAGCACAAATAAGAAATACGGAAACAAGTCCGTCGTCCTAGAGATGCTTTATCACCCGAGCATCAAAAATACCTCTGCAACCCTCGACGTAAACACCATCGGCAACAACATCTGTTGGATAACCCCAGTCAGAAAGAGGATAACGTTACCAGGCAAAGAGCGTGCTCCTACGTCTTGGACGAGGAGAAGTTATACCGATGAGGATTCTCTATCCCTCTCCTCAAATGTGTCTAGGAACCCAAGGTCACCCGCATACTACACAAAATCCACGAAGGAATTAACGCCTAACACCTCAGAGGAAGATCCCTCGCCTGAAAAGCCCTGCGAGCAGGATACTACTGGCCCACCATGAAGCACGACGCAAAAGAACATGTCAAAGAATGTGATAAATGTCAATGTCACGGAGACATGCACTTGGCGCCACCTAACGAGCTTAAAACTCTCTCATCCCCGTGGCTCTACGACTGGTGAGGAATGGACATCCTTAGGCCGTTTACCACAGGGTCAAAGCAGAATAAATATTTGATAGTCAACATTAATTATTTCACGAAATGGATAGAGGCGGAGGCCCTCGCCAAAATCATGGCACACAATATACACTGTTTCTATAAGAGAAACATACTTTCCCGATTTAGCATGCCACAAACACTTGTCACCGATAACGGGACACATTTCACCGACAAAAATTTCTAGGACCTCGTCACCAAACTGGGCACCAAACAACATTTCACATCTGTCGAGCACCCACAAATAAACAGGCAGGCTAAGGCCGCGAACCAAGTGATCATACGAGGACTAAAATAAAGATTAGGCGAGGCCAAAAGGAAATGGATCGAAGAGCTGCACACCGTACTCTAGGCTACAAAACGACACCACACTCGACCACGGGAGAAATTCCATTCCAACTAGCCTACGAGACTGAGGCATTAATCCTAGTGGAGATCAAAGAGCCTTCTAGGTGAATTGAATTCCCTCTCAACAAGGAGATAAATGACGAGGCATTGAGAGAGGAGCTCGACCTGGCCGAAGAAATTCGATTGGGGGCAGCCCTCTGTAAAGCCTCCTTAAATCAAAATATAACCTTACGACATGATGCCAAAGTCATAAAATGAGAATTCAAAATTAGCAGCCTAGTCCTACCGTGTCCGAGCAAAAACGAAGAATGAGACTACTACCTCAAAAAACTTACACAAGTAAGAACTTGCTTGACCATGGAACACCGAAAAATTAAAATAATATTACATTTAGGCCTAATAGTTGACATACCCTATTCGACGACGATGTGGTACGTCCTGACCGCGGAGGCGTGCTCGAGTACAAGCACGACGTCCCAAACTTAAACAAAAAGGCACATTTCCACTCTTTGACGAGTAGATCTTTGGCTCGAAGGGGAAAAATCAACCGAGCTCCACCGTCTTCATACCAGTAAGGCAGAACACCCAGCTTGCGATGGGAAGTTCACACTGCGATGTTAAGTTTCCGACCGATATCTTTCCACCGCTGTCAGTACGGAAGTTGATGCATTTTGAAGGCTTGAATTTTTGAATCATGTCATGTGCATCATACTTGCGTTTTAGTCACGTTGTTGCATTTTGCTACAGGCTTGCATTTTGAGTCCTTTTGCTACCGTCATTTCTGCATTTTGCTCCATCAAGGCTTGTGCTTGGAATAATGGCTTCATGGCATGACATCACGTGCTGCATTTTTCCTTTCATGGTATCATTTCTTTTCATTTTTGTTCGTGTATTGCAAATTGTAATGAGCCTTTATGATGGAAACTTGTTCTATATTTTTTTTGTAATTTTTTGGTATAATGGTAATGGGCTAGTGTGATATGGGCTTAAGACAAAAAAAAAAAAGGACTATGATGATTTTTTTTAATAATTTTTGAATGGACACGGATATTGTAATTTGAATTTGGATATTTGAAATATTAGGACATTGGTTTTGGATATAAATGAAATTTGGATATGAATTATGGATTTAGGTGAAAGGGATGTAGATACGAGGAATTGGATTTGGGAAATGGATTTAGATGGTGATAAAAAGAAAAAGATGAGGACTTTTATGGACAATGAGAAATGGTTTATAGATATGGATATGAATTGGATTAAAAATGATTTATGGATTTTTAAATGGATATTTGGAAATGAAATGAATTATTAAAAATGGTTTTGAATTTCAGAAAAATGGATATGAAGTTTGGATATTAATAAAAGTGAAGAAAATGAAATTGGGTAGAAATTGAACTCAAATGAAAAAAAATGGTAATTAGAATGAAACTTAGAAATTTAAATAGATTATGGAAGGAAATGGGCTAGAAAGAAAAAGAAAAGGATAATCATGGATAGGAACGAGAATGATTTATGAAAATGAGAATAAAGTAATAAATGGATATGAAATCTCGATTTTAGCCCAAAACCAATCTTAAATTTTTTCCACAAGCCTCTCGATTTTAGCACACAACCACTACTGAACAATTTGCAACTGAAACCACAACCGTCAACCTTAATTTTCTGAATTTCTGGTTAATAAGTTCTGAATCACTTCAAATATGTAGAATCAATCTCCGAGAAAATAAACCCACAGATGAATACAATTGAACTATTGGACTTTTAACCACCCTGAATTTGAATCAAACTTCTCATGAATCATTACTTAACAACATGATGAATTCTAAACCATACAACTTGACCTTGGACAGTCATTGCTTGAGAAATGAACCATTGGTACAAACGACTGGAAGATGAAGCAAACTTTTGATAAATTGACCGATATTAGGTCAAACTTCCATCTGAACTGGGTCGTGAACGAATAACCACATTTGACTTGAAATCACTTCACTGTCTTTGACAAACCTGCAAAACCCTAGACACACAGAGAGAGAAGAACAGGAAAACTGCAACATATTTTTTGTATTTTGGTTAGAGGTTAGTAAACATAAATAACATAAAGATAAACACACACAATAGAGCTTGGTGATCTTGCTTGCTATGCGGAGATACAGATGAGGTGTGGAATCTTAGGGGTAAAAATCAGGGTATTACAGAAATCTTACTTGATTTGAAGAGTAGATGAAGTTGATTTGAAGAAAGTTGGTGACGGTGGCGGCGATGAAGATAGACGATGGAGACACGCTCTGAAGCTCCAAGGAAAATAGAGAGATGAGTGAATGCGAAATTGAGCAAATTCCCCTCACTTATTCCTATTTATAAGCCAACTATGTGACATAGGTAAACGTGTCACTGCCTAGCTCATGAGTACCCCTACTAATAGGCCATAATTATGCATTAAATGATTCTGACACGTGGCTCTAGGAGACGAAACATTGTCTCTTCATGTTCTGTTAACCGTTGTCTCGAAGAGACAGAACATTGTCTCTCTAAGTCTCGTCAAACATTGTCTCAAGGAGACAAAACCCTTTGTCGAACACATGCGACAAAGTTTCGTATTCATTCCGATTATGAACTTGGTGAAAAGGTTGAAGTAAATTTACGAGCATCTTGACAACTCGCGAGTAGAGCAAAATGCCTAACGCGAGCACACGTTAAGCTCTCGGTCACAGTCCTTGAACGATGCATCTTCCTCGAAAGCGAAATTCAATAGGTCACGGGTAAAGCATTATCCCTATGGGCGCGAACTCTTGAACAACGTCCACGGTGGCGCGAGCTCAGAATCGCAAACCCCAAATGAAGGCTCTCCTCGCGCATAGTCCCTTTCTCTTCCTCGACAGACGAACTGACTCTAAGTCATTGAACCTATGCCTGGGGGCAACGACTTAGGGGCTCCTATTTTGGACTGGGCCTGTGGTTGACCCAACGTCGAGCATATCCCAATCCAGTCCTACGTCGAGGACGGCTCGAAGTGTTAGCCCAACCCGTTGAGGCCAGTAGAGAACACATTTCCCACGTGTTCCTCACTCGAGGACATGTCACCAATTGACTCGCACGCCTCGTGGAATCATTCCGCCCTTCATAATAGGCAAGTCCATCCACTAATTGGGGAATGCGGAGTAGTTGATCCAGAACGATGAGCACGAGCTGCTCATCCCTGCACCCACGTAGGAATCCTGGTAGTTATCCGTTGTAGGCTTGAACACTCAGCCCATAATGGAAACCATTGACCCATCGATGGGGGCTCACTATAAAAACCCTCCTCTACAAGAGGGTCAGTTATTCTATTCTTTACTCTTTCTTGCGCACCTCTTCACCCGAACTAACTTAAGCATCAAAGTGTCTGTAGGTACCCTCCCCCCTTTCCGTCGACCGTCAAGACCGTGCACGAGTTGCTGGCCACCTATTCTAGTCGACAGGTTAGATCAGAATCCTTCTCTCGGTTATGGTAATAAATACTTTTTGAAGTAGTGAAAAACTAAAACATGTCCACAAGGGGTTGATTTGTATTCATCAACTTTGTTTTGACATTACTTGTTGGTTTATTCTCTTTTTTATTCTTTCATTCTTCTTAGGTTAGATGACTGTTTATTTAATTTGATGACTCATTGGAGGAATAGGCTTTATTTGGGAAGGACCTTTCGATAGGGAGATAGTCTTTGTTCTGGGATTCCCATCTTTATGAATTGGTGGTCAGACAAAAATATTTATATCACAAATATGAGAAGATTAGGTTGAGATTCTAAGGGTCTAAGTTGGAAATGGCATATGAGTTTTTTTTGTTTGGGAGGAGGAGCAAGTGACAAAGTGTCAATAGTGATTTGATACCATTGTTTTATAAGATAATGTTGTCGAGTGTTAGGAGCGGACCCTTGATTGTGATGCAGGATACTCAATAAAAGATTGATATCATATTGATCCCAAACCATCATGAAATTCCATTTAAAACAAAATCTTGTTGTCTTAAAATATCTATGTTTATCTGAAAAGTGGTCAACAATAAGATCCACACTAAAGATAATGTGGTAGAAAAAATACCTTAAAGCATGAAGGGTGTGAATGTGTATGTAGACAAGGGCTCCTAACATCTATTCCTAAAATGTGATTTTTTAATCAAATTTTGAGTTGTGTCTTGTAACGGCCAGAAAATCTGCATCCTTTTGATTGTCATCAATGCTCATACCTTTCAATTTTGTGAATTTCACTTTCTTAAGTAACTAGTGGGATACCCGTACGTTTACACAGGTACTGGTATGGTACGTGCATTTTTCCCAAAATATAATAAAAATGACATTAAAAAAATTAAACTGTTCAACCAAAAAAGTTATTAATTTTAAAAGATATAATAAATTAGTGTCAATAATTCATTCCATATATAAAAATATTTGAATCAACAATAAAATATTTTTTTTATATAAATATTATTATTTTTTACATTATTTACAAAATATTAGAACCAATAGTAAACGTTTCCCCATTATTATTCAATATTTTGATAAATAACTTCATGTTTCGGTTATAATTGTTTTAGTTTCGTGTTTTAATAAAGTTGTTTCTGTTTATAACAATAATATTTTCCATTAATATTTTCACATATTTGAAAAAATGATCGATTAATTTATATTATTCAATATTTAGAACAATTAAAATTATTTCCGTTTACAACAACAATATTTTTTCCATATATATAAATAAATTACTCAACAATGTATTTTTTTCGTATATAAATATTAATTATGTTTTGACATTATTTACATATTTGAATCGCAATGTATTTTTGTCCGTAAATAAATATTATTTTGTTCAATAACATACACCTTTACTTATATTTTATAATTTATTTTAATTAAAAATTTATTATTTCGTTAAACTAAAAAATTATTTGGTGTCACCGTTGCATAGTAAAAATAGTTCGATATTTTTATTTACCGCAATAACTTTGTTTTATATTTATATTTAAAAAATAAATATTTTTTAATGACAAAAGTGTGTCCCATTGGTATTTTTTAAAATGATAAGTTAGAATTTGGTCGAAAATTTGATATATCTTACAAAATCATTATTTTTAACTTCGTGTTTCTTAAAAAAAAAATAACGGTCTTTATTTGTTGTTTGTTAAAAAAATGTTAAAGTGGGTGATTTGGTCTATAATTGATTTATAGAAATTTAAAATTGGTTAATTGATGCTTTATAATTATATTATAGTAATTTTTAAATAGTCAAATTCATACTTTATCAACTATTTTAAAATAATTTGAATTAAAAATTAAATAAATATGTATGACTATTTATTTGATTTGAAATAAACTCATTTTAAATTTTTATTATAAGGTATTATGTTTTCTCTTTTTACTATTTGTATTATGTCCTAATATCATTGAAATTTATAACCTATAATAATAATAATTAACATCATCAAAAACATATTATATTGTTATCAAAAACATTACAAAAAATCATTACCTAGCTTCTGTTTTTTATTAAATGAAATTAAATATATATAACATATTTGTTAATAGTGAAAGTAAGTTATGTTATATATTAAATATAAAATATATGTTTATTATAGAAATTCATATTTTGAGTTATTATTAAAAAAATTCAATGCTGACTATTTTGCATAAATAATAACTTAATTAAAATTCCAACTTCACTCCTATTTGAACTACACACAAAAAGGGAGTAAATGTTTGGTAAAGTGGTCATTGATGAGTTCTATTTGATCTAGTGGCAATTTTACATCAAATTAAATTACAGACAAATAAAAAAATTGAAAATATGGTTCATAAAAAAACAAATTATAATTTTGTTCTTAACTTAAATAAAATATAAATAATTTAGGTATAATATGATTATGGTTTTTTTGAAAATAAATAAAATGAATATTTCTTTAAATATTATAAAAAAATGTTCTAATCTAAATTTTGAGATCTTATCAAACTTTATTTTCAATATACATGTCTTTTCTCTCTCCCAAAAATTAGTGATAAAAAATTAGTTTTTGTGATAATTTTTTAGATCTAAATAATATAATAAAAAATTAATATTTTTTAATATCTTAAACTTAAATAGAAGATAATGATCTAAGTATATAACATTTTTTCTTTTAGATAATGTAATATAATATCGTAAAAATATTATTGAAACTTACTCTTTCTGTTTTACTGCATCTTTATTAATTAACAATTACAAAAATTAATAGAGAAAAACAATTAATGAGAAACCTTTGAAAATGATGAATTATTGCCTAGGATTCTAATTTGTTGCCAAATATATAATAATAAATTTTTACTAAAAATATGATAGTAAATTCTTATTAAAGATATATATTAATATTTTATATATTGATCTCATCAATATCATCATCATATACAAATCTCGTGATCACTCAAGATTCTCTCGGATCTACTATTTTTAATTCTCGTTTGGTTTCATATCTTCATCCTCAATAGGGATGTGTCAAAAAAAACGGTTATACTTAACTAAATTGATATTCAAATTATTTTATTTTTAAAAATTCAAACTAAAGAATAAAATATAAATATAAATATTCATTTTGTTATTTAAATATAAACGGGTACCCATAATAATAATAATAATAATAATAATAATAATAATAATAATAATAATATTATGATTAATTATTTGGTATCCAATGTCTTTAAACTTATATATTTGTTTTTTTTTTATGTTTCATAATATATATATATATATATATATATATATATATATATATATATATATATATATATATATATATATATATATATATATATATATATATACACGATCTACACGCAACGTAGTTTCGTAAAATAATTTGATACTGGTTAAAACTTGAAATATTTTGCCCTCTAATTTTATACACAATATTGAATCAATTTTACCAGTCTGCTTGTAGATTCGAAAATTTATTTTGATGATCCGAAAATTTATTCTGAATTATGATGCAAATACTTTAAAGAATGAATGTTTAGGGTCAAAAAGAATTTATTCAATGAATTAATGAACTATGATGCAAATACTTTTACATAATGAATGAACTATGATGATCCGGAAATTTATTCAATGAATGAACTACGATAGTTTTATTAAAAAAGAATTTACATAAAACTCACCGATCATGTCAACGTGGTACTGGAGATTCGAATGTGATACCTTGCTCCATTTGTGAATTTCATTTATTGTAAACTTTTCATCACATAATCAATTTCTCACAATTTTTTTTGTACTTCATGTATTCAAATTCCTAATTGCCTCGTAAGCTTTTTAGAAAAAAAATTGATTTTTCAAATTACAATTTGAAACTTCCAATATTTGAAAACTGTTCTGGCCTATGCCCAGCCTCGTGGTCCAGCCCAATAACGCGCAAGGCCCAATAAGTGGAGCAGTTCGACCGGGCGCACAGCCCCCACAAGACGGGCAGGATACACTCTCTGCCAAGCCGGAAGGCTTGCCTCTAATCGTCCTCGGCGCTTCCCCTAGTCGGACAGGACGACCTTCGCGGACAGAATCCCCCGGCCAACGGGCACAATGATACGTCCGCCTCGCTCTCTTGTGCTCCCCCCACCGGGGAGAGCCACACACCGCCCGGGAGTCCCACGAGCTCCCCTCCGCGGGAGAACAACGTGCTCTCAGGGAGTCCCTCGAGATCCCCTCCGCGGGGAGGACAACGTGCCCTGTGCGCGTTCTCCACGTGCTCCCCTCTGCGGGGACACGTCATCCTCCCAACTGCCCACCTCCGAAAGAGCAGGTCAAACCCACTTTCCAGAGATCTCGGGGCAGTTGGACTAGGGTGAAGACCACGTCTTGGTCTTCACTACGCCACGTAAGCCCTAACAGTCACCTGGGTTGGGCCTGGCAATCCAGCCCAATGCAAGTGACCGTTGGCCCAGCGCTGGGGTCTCTATATAAATACCCTCTTCCTCAAGAGGGTCAGGTAATTCGCTTTTTACCCATTTTTTGTACTTTACTCTCACTCTGCCCAACTCCTTACTTTGGCATCGGAGTGTTTTGCAGGTACACCCCCTTTCTCTTCCTCATCACCGGTGAACAGGTAGCAGTCCAACAGCGCGTGGCCAGTCCGTGATCCCCTTCTGATCAGGTCAGATCAGTGGTGCCGTCTGTGGGAACAGAAACTCCCCCGTTACTCCGAGCAGAGAACCAAAGTTTCATCAACACTCCACGATCATAGCTACCCCACGCCGCGACGACACGCCGCACGACTTTGTGCTCAACATCGCCACCAACGGGAACAAGCAGATGGAAACATCACGACCGGCGGAGACCGACGAGAGAGACGACCAAACTGCCTCACTGTCATCCGTAGAGCGGCTACACCAGGCCGACCGCCGACCCCCGAGCCCGGCAGCATTCCAACCCGTTCCTATCCCAGCGGGAGCAGACCCAACGGTGGCCTCCCTCTTTACGGCCATCAACCAGACGAACCAACTGTTGTTCCAGCAGAACACAAGGATTGGAGCATTGGAGCGCGTCGGCACTCCGAGGTCCCCCCCGCGGGAAGACCATAACGGAGGCTCGAGGAGTCCCTCCCCTCGACCCAGAAATCGCCGACCCCGGCCGGAGAGACACCACACACAGGTGGTGCGAGAACGCACCAGGTCCCCAGCAAGACAAGTTCGCAAGAGGCGCCAGAACACTGCAGCGATCCCATCCAGGGATCCCCACGGCGAAAACCCGACAAGGAGGCCGAGAACCTGAAACCGGGGGCCTATTCCGAACGGCTCGTCTCCTCATCAATCCCCGGCTCCCAGCGACGAGGACGATTATCGCACTCCGTTGTCCCGGGAAATCATGGCTGCCCCCATCCCCCACGGGATGGAGAAGCCCCCGACACTATCAGCGTACGGCGGTACATCCGACCCAGACGATCACTTAGAGGACATCGAAGCCATGCTCGACTACCGAAACATCCGGGGAGCTATCAAATGCAGGCTATTCCCAACGACCCTGAGGAAAGGCGCCATGACATGGTACAAAAGTTTGGAGCCCGAATCAGTCACATCGTGGAGAGTCCTGAAGGACCTGTTCTCCAAACACTTTACGGCGTCCCGGCGGCACCCGAAGACGGAAGCCGTCCTCGGGGCAATAATCCAAGGCCCCGACGAACCTCTCCGAAAGTACATCGAAAGATTCACCCGGGAAGCGGTACAAGTGACAACGTCAGACGAGATGAAGCGCTACCTAATGGAGCAGGGTCTACGCCACGACTCCAAATTCTATGAAGCCGTAGGCATACACCGGCCAACCTCCCTCCAGGATTTCCTCGACAGAGCCGCGCATTATATCTGATTCGAAGAAACACAAGCGGCCAACTCCGCTCGAGACACCCGAGACAGGAAGGCCCCTCGCGGGCACCGAGACGAAGGAGCCTCGAGCCACCGACGAGGAGGGGACCACCGTTGCGAAGATCGCCCCCGCGAGCCCCGCGAACAACGCGAGCAACGCAGCCCTGCTGGTCGATTCACAGAGTACACGGCCCTGGTTGCTTCCCGCGAGCGCATACTGGCCGAATGCGCCAAAACCGAATTCGTCTAGGGAGGTGTCCGTTTTCCGCGACCGACACCCCCAAACCCAATGTGGACAAATCAAAATACTGCCGATTCCACAGGAGCCACTGGCACGTGACCGAAGACTGCATCCATCTCAAGGACGCGATCGAAATTCTGATCAAAGACGGTCACCTGAAAAGATACACCCGGAGAGGCGAACCACCTAGGCAAGAGGTCCCAGAGGCCAAGAAATTCGAGGAACTCCCCTCTCCAGAGGACAACAGTAGGCTCCAGGTCGTACTTTGTGTCAGCCGCCCCGAGGATTGGTTCGCGGACAGAGAATTCGGCCCTCCTGAAGGACCCAATCTAGTCGGCAAACCAATCCGACCAACCAGCCGATGAGAATACTTCGCCAGAGCCATGGTCATCTCAGGTGGAACCACGAGGAGCCTATCCGTAGGATCAGTGAAAAGAAAGTTCGACGAGCTTATCACGAACAACTCCGGGAAAATGAGCACGCTCGAAAGATTCCAAGGTCGATCCAATCCGATCACATTTTACCTCGAGGAACTCCTCGGGGGATCCCCCAACTCCAACATTCCCCTGCTCATACGAGCAAGGATGGTGAACTTCGACGTCAGGCACATCCTCGTCGACGGGGGCAGCTCGGTTGACATCATGTACACGCACCTGTTCACAACCCTCCAACTCGACGAATCCAACCTTTCCCCTTACGTAGGCTCTGACCTTCAGGGGTTCAACGGGACGACGACGAGACCTTGGGGGTATGTAGAGCTGAAAGTCACCTTCGGGGAAGAAGAAACAGCCAGGGAGGTCAGCATCCGTTTCTTGGTGATCGAGTGCCCGTCCCTCTACAACTGTATCTTGGGCAGAACAACGATAGCAGAACTCACCGCGGTACCTTCCACCGTCCACCTGAAGATGAAATACTATACAAAACGGGGGGCCGTGGTAACCCTTAACGGAGACATCGAGGCCGCCCGGAGGTGTTTTGAGGCCACGCTGAAAGGCTTAGACTCCATCGCTCCAACGACCATGCGGACAACTCCAATCGTAGCGCCAAAAGGCAACCCAAAGAAGCTGGTCGGGTCCGTGGACCTCGACAGTCGCTTCACCGAGGAGCACGATCCCGAAATAAAGACCAACAAGGACAACGGGCAGGCCACCCACCCAGCACGACCCATCCCGGACGGAGAATTCGAAATCATCACACTCGGGGAAGACACGAGCAGAACCGTGAAGATCGGCGCCGGACTCCCAGACCTCGCGAAAAGACAGCTCCAAGCCTGCCTCCGAGAGAACGCCGACCTTTTCGCCTGGAGCGCCGCAGAAATTCCCGGACTCGACCCCGAGGTCGCCTACCACCAGCCCGACCGCGAAGGCCGTTGTGCAACGTAGGCGTCGACAGTCCCCCGAAAAATCGGCAGCAGCCGAGAAAGCTGTAAAAGACCTCCTAGAGGCAAAATTTATTTTGGAAGCCCGGTATTCAACCTGGCTGTCCAATGTTGTACTCGTTAAAAAGAATAATGGAAAATGGCGCATGTGTGTTGACTATACTAATCTCAACCGGGCATGTCCTAAGGACGCCTACCCCCTCCCCAACATCGACAAGCTCGTCGACAACTCCGCGGGCTTCAGGCTCTTGTCCTTCATGGACGCATACTCGGGATACAACCAGATCCCGATGGCCGAACACGATAAATAGAGCACGACCTTCATGACAGCGTCAAACAACTACTACTACAACGTAATGCCCTTCGGCCTAAAAAACGCCGGGGCCACGTACCAACGGATGATGAACAGCGTCTTCAAAGACGAAATCGGCGACATGCTCAAAGTATACATGGACGACATGATCGTCAAATCTTGCACAGAGTACGACCACACGGCCCACCTCAGGAAGGTCTTCGAGACCGCAAGGACATGTCGAATGCGCTTCAACCCAGAGAAATGCACCTTCGGTGTCCGCGCCGGCAAGTTCCTCGGCTACTACTTGACCGAACGGGGGATCGAAGCCAATCCGGACAAATGCCACGCCTTCTCAGATATCACCACGCCCACCACGAAGAAATCCATCCAATCCCTCAACGGCGTGCTCGCCTCCCTTTCCCGGTTCATTGCCAAGTCCGCCCAGCACGCCCTCCCCTTCTTCAAACTGCTCCGAAAGGAAACCAAGTTCGAACGGACAGACGAATGCGAGCAAGCCCTCTGCCACCTCAAACGCGTCTTGTCCGAACCACCAGTACTGACACGTCCCGTGACGGGCGAAACCCTATACCTATATCTGGTCGTGGCTAACGAAGCCGTCAGCGCCGTCCTCGTCAGCGAAGCCGCGGAGGGCCAAAAACCCATCTATTTTACTAGCAAAGCCCTCCACGGCCCCGAAGTCCGATACTAGCTGATCGAGAAGGTCGCCCTAGCCCTCATCACCGCAGCACGACGGCTCCGACATTACTTCCTCGCACACACCATCGTGCTCCGCACCGACCAACCCATCCACCAGCTCCTCGGTCGTCCCGACATGGCCGGACGCATGCTGAAATGGTCGTTAGAACTGTTTGAGTTCGACATCACCTACGAGGGCCGGCACGCCATCAAAGCTCAAGCCCTGGCAGACTTCGTCGCCGAGATGACCCCGTCACCGGATCCCACCACCAGGAGCCACATCTGGACCATTTTCGTGGACGACTCCTCCAACTCCACGGGAAGCGGCGCCGGCATCGTCCTCGACAACGACGAGGGCACCCTCATCGAAGTCTCCCTCACGCTAGCCTTCCCGAAGACTAACAACCAAGCCGAATACGAAGCATTTCTGGCCGGACTCCGCTTGGCATCTGACCTCGGGGCCAGAGACATCTGAATCTACACAAATTCTCAACTAGTCGCTTCGCAAGTACGAGGAGAATATCAAGCGAAGAACGACAGCCTCGCCGAGTACTTAGCACTTATCACCGAAAAACTGCAAGGTTTCGACTCAGCGGAGATTCAGCACGTCCCGTGCGAGAAGAACACCTGCGCCGACATCCTCTCCAAGTTGGCAAGCACCAAAAAGCGAAGAGGCCACAAGTCGGTCATCCAAGAAATCTTGTCGCAACCGAGCACCAGCGCGACCACTGCCCTTCTCGACATCAACGCCATCGGAGATACTGACTGCTGGATGACCCCACTCCATGCCTACCTCAGCACCGGCCACCTTCCAGCCGACCCTAAAGAGGCTAGCACAACCAGGTGACGAGCATGCTCGTACGTTCTCCTCGAAGGTAGGCTGTATCGCCAGGGCTTCGCGATCCCACTCCTCAAATGCATAGCTAACTCCCAGAGTGCAGCCGTCCTAGAGGAAATCCACGAGGGCATCAACGCGCAGCACCTCGGAGGAAGATCCCTAGCACGAAAGGCTCTACGAGCAGGCTACTACTGGCCCTCGATGCAATCGGACGCGAAGGAACACGTCAAACGATGTGACAAATGCCAAAGACACGGGGACTGATGGGCTAAAGACGTGTCTACTTATGCGTCTAGCGGTATCTTACTGCAAGTGCACAGCCTATCGAAGTAATATTTAAGATTATCGATCCACATGGATTCTATTGTTACTTAGTGCTAGATGAACTTCTAGTTTAGCTAAGGCGAATGGTTGTCACGATTTTCTTGTTGGTTTCTAAGACTATTAAAGGCGGAATTAATTTTAAGTTTTAATAAAGTAATATTAAGGCGGTCGGTATGTAATTATACTAACTTAGGTGGGTCAATCTAACCTAGGCTTATAAAGGTGTTCACTTAATCTATTCGGTAGAGATTACCAGTTTAAATACCCTCAACTCACACTCTCGTGGTCTTATATCAGATCTTATCCCTAAAGCCCTATGCCTGCTCTCGCTAGCCCATAAGTGTTTAGAGGTAATTTTTGGAAACTAAGTAATTCTAATTTATCTTAAAGCGCTCTCGCTGTGTTTAATTTAAATGCCTAACTTTAGCTATCTGGTTAAAATCTCACACTCTCGTGGTCTTGACCTAACCTAATACTCTTTTCTTACTCTCGTAACGAAAAGGTCTATTTCAATTAAAAAGTATCAGCCAGAATGCTAAGTGATTAATTATTTTCAGCCTATGGTTATATTTTACCGGTTAAGTTTGTTATAACTACATACCGCCCTAAGGTGTTTAGCTACTCATCGATGTCGAACCAGGCAGAGACACAGAATTTAATAATAACGCACTCATGGCAGAAAAATAAATAAACATTATAACTAAATTAAATTGCAATATAATAAAAACCTGGTTAACAAATATTCGAGCAGACTCCTTCTTCCACAGACCGGAAAGCTTGGAGTTGGCGGAAATTAAAAATAAACGAATGCTGAAGGTTTAGAAACAAATAAATGTATAACAATTTCCTGATGTTGAAAATTGTTATAGGGTTGGTTTGGATACAAATAAAAACGAAACAGAAAACTAAAAGTAATGCGGGAATGGAAAATGCTGGTTCGTAATACAGTTTGGCAGAGCTTCCGCAGGAATTTGAATAAAGAATTCTCTCCCCTGGTTCATAGAACTTGTACTATTTATAGAGTCTTTAATGGGCTGGATTTTTGGACCTTTGTTGCATGGGTCTTGCTGGATTTGTTGAAGGAATGCAGGAACGTGGCAACAAAATAGGAGAGATGGTCTTCACGTAATGCCAATAGGAGAAGTGGTCTTCACGTAATGCCTTGACGTAGTCTGAGTCAAAAACCAAATTTTATCCTTGTCACGGGCGTGACAAGGTCTTCACGTTCGTAATTTGAGGTCTTTAAGTGTCACGGTCGTGACCACTCTCTTACGGTCGTGATGGTCCAAATTGGGGTGTCACGGTCGTGACACCCTTGTAACGATCGTGGCTGCAACAAATTATGCAGTCTTTTGCAGGCTTCTTCATTTCTTCATCTCTTTATGGTTTCTTTTGTTCCTTTTGCTCTTAATTCATGATTTAGCTCCATATAATGATGTACCTGCAAAATGGCAAGAAAAACTCGGGAAATCGAGTGTTAAAACGGTGAATATGCGATAAAACGTTAATGAAATCTAGCGATATAATCGATGCGTTTTCTCGTTATCAGGGACATGCACCTCGCCCCTCCAACCGAACTCACATCCCTCTCCTCCCCGTGGCCGTTCGCCTGGTGGGGGTTGGACATCCTCGGACCCTTCACCCTAGGGTCCTATCAGAACAAGTACCTCATCGTGGGCGTCGACTACTTCACCAAATGGATCGAAGCCGAAGCTCTGGCCAAAATCACGGCCCACAACATACTCTGATTCTATAAACGAAACATCCTCGCGAGATTCGGGGTCCCACTCTCCATCGTCACCGACAACGGTACACAATTCACGGACAAAAACTTCCGCAACTTCGTCACCAAGCTCGGAACCAAACACCACTTCACCTCGGTCGAGCACCCTCAGACAAACGGCCAGGAAGAATCCGCGAACAAGGTCATCCTCAGGGGACTCAAACGACGACTCGGTGACGCAAAGAGAGCATGGGTCGAGGAGCTCCACAGCGTCCTCTAGGCGTACCACACCACTCCCCACTCAACCACGGGGGAAACCCCATTTCGCCTCACGTATGGAACCGAAGTCGTGATACAGGTCGAAATACGCGAACCATCCAGACGAACGGAAGCTCCCCTGGACACCGACGACAACGCCGTCGCCCTACGAGAAGAGCTCGACCTCGTCGAGGAAATTCGCTCAGGATCCGCCCTCCGAGAAGCCCGGCTGAAACAACAAGTAGCACTTCGCCACAACAACAAAGTCCTAAAACGCGACTTTCAAAACGGCGACTTAGTTCTGCGCAGAAACCAGAAAGACTTATACGAGGGCAAACTGGCTGCGAACTGGGAAGGCCCCTACCGTGTCTGCGACAAGACGGAGCACGAGGCCTATTACCTCGAAAACCTGCACGGGGAACAACTAGCTCGACCATGGAACGCCGCGAAACTTAAGCGGTACTACAGTTAAAACACTGCCCGCGACGACCCATCGTCCCAACCACTGGGGGGCGACATGGTACCACCGCACTCCCACGCGTCCACTAACGACCAGAGAAAAGCAAGCCTTGCCTCTTGTGTGCGCAGGCAGAAGGCCTTGCTCGGTGGGGAACACCTCGACCGAGACTTCCCACCGCTGTACCAAAACCGGTAAGACGCCCAGCTCGCGATGGAACGTCCACGCCACGGGGAGAACTACCCCCGAAACGGTCAGGCCGCACCGCCGGCCAAACCGGCCGGTTCCCTTCACCGCCGGTAACAAGTTTGTCGAGCTAACACCCGGACGGGCCCGAAAAGCATACCAACACGTGCATATCAAACATAATTCAAGCAAACAAATAAATGCGAAAATAAGACGAGCATAAACATCATGCAAATAACGAGCACACACTTAGAAAATTCTCAAAAGACATATTAAACAAAAGCGGGCACCAACCCAGTAGTCAATATTACACGAACGGGGGCACGCAGGCCCAACAAAGAAAAACAAGTTACAAAATATCGGCACACAGGCCAAGAAACTACGAACACGCAGGCCCGGGAAACCTACACAACTTCGCCCTCCTGCTCAGCAACCACGGGACCTTCGTCGGGAACGACAAGCTCGGGGTCAACCACCTTCCCGTCGACGATCTCATGATACGGCCCAATCCCTTCCACGATCAACGCGGCACCGGGGTTGACAACTTGGATCTGCGCAACGGCGCTCTTGAACTCGACCTCGACAGCATCCAGACAATCTCCTTCCAACACCCGAATCCGGGCGACCAAATCAGCACGCGTGATCATCCGCTGGTCCTCCTCAGTCTCATCCTTGGCCGGACGAAGTGCACTGTCCAGGACTTCCATGCGAACTTTCAACGCCTGCACCTCGGCCACTGCCTCCCCCAGCTTCTCCTCCACCGAGGTCACCTTCTCCTCAGCACCCTCCGCTCGCTTGCGCTGGTCAGCAGCGTCTTTCCGACTCTTCTCCAGCTCCTCGGTAAGCTTGGCCAAGCGCGACTGCATGAAGGTGAGGTCCCCCTTCAATTTGGACAGCTCAGCGGCAGAGCAACCCTCTTCGTTCAGGACAAGAGCCGTCGTGAACGTCCGCATCATCACGGCCAAATCCTCTGCCAGGATACGTCGACGAGATTCTCGATCGGTTTCACGGACAACCTTCACTTCCCCAGCAGAGACAGTAGGAGACCGGGCCCCGTGAAAATAGCCCGGATGTTGGTGGCACGGCGGAACAACATAACCCTCCTCGGTCGAGCCAGTCGTCAGGTCAATCAAGCCTCTGGGCTCCTCGGATCTCGGCCTCTTCGCAGCTCCCTGAGACGTAGGAGACTGGCTCTCCTGAGGAGAAGAGGACGAACTCTGGCCTCCCGGCATCATGACCTTCTGCTCAACCAGTTGACTCACCCGCGTCTTCGGGACCGCGGCGACCCTTGAGGCACGCAGCTTCTTCACCCGCTCCTCGACGGAAGACATGTTCGCTGCAAAAACAAACAGAGTTAGCGACAGACAAAACATACGATCACGAGAAAGAAGAAACGTCATCTACCGAGATATTCCAGAGCGTCCGCCCCCGTGGCACAGCCGAGAAGGGTCTTCGTATTAATCAGCCTTTTCTTCGTCCGCACATTTCCCTGCGCGTCGAGGATGTACCGACCGTCGGGCGTCACCAGTTTCGACGGAGGGAGATCCCGCACAAAGGCCACTATTTTCATATAGGCGGCCATATCCCTCTCGTCGAGAGTCCCAACCCGCACGATATACCGATCAGTACCACAGTTGAAGTGCTTCGAAGTCCACAGTAAATGCACCTTGGGGAGCCACGCAAGGAACTGCTGGCCGTCTACCGTTCGCTCTCTCTCGGTAAAAAGAGTATCCGAGCCTTCCTGGGTGACCGGTTTAACGAGGAAGAACCGACCCTTGAAGTCTCGAACAGAATCGTTGTACGTCTTGAAGAGCTTGGTCGGCTGCTTAAATGAGACCCACCCCTGTCGGCCATTCACCAACTGACGTTGCAGGTGGAAGATGCGAAAAAACAAAGGCACCGTGGCCTCCACCTCAAGATAATAACACACCACCTCGAACGCACGGATAAAGGCCAAAGCATTGGGATGCAGCTGGGACGGGGCCAAACGCAACCAGTCGAAAAGGCCCAAGTGGAAAGCGGAGAACGGCAATCTGAGTCGGGCCTCTTTGTAGTAGAACTCGTGCATGGGAAACATCCGCCGCCCATATCTCGAGCAGATGAGATGATGCTCCTTCGGGCGATACGCCTGCTAGTGTTGCGGCTCCCCTTCCCGCCTATCCTCCACGGTAGCGTAGATATCGGACGCGTCGAGCACGAAGCAAGAAGGGGTGGACAACGGCTCTTCGGCCACCCACTCTTCGACGGGGAGGACCCGCTCGTCAAATTCCGGGATCTCGGTATCACTGTCTTCGACCATCGTCCCCGGTATCAAGGCCGGCATGTACACCTGAAAAGCAGAGGATAACGGTGAATTCGATAGCCAGGATCAAATCCACCCTTCCACCGCAGGTCAAATGAAAGGGTGACGACGACGGGTGAGCGAGCAAAAGACGAGCACCCGAGCGGCCCCCGAGGGACGCTCCCTGCCACTTCTCCACGGGGCGTTCAAAGCTAACCTATCGTCCCTCCCGGGGTAATCATCGGAGAACGCACCCGTCCCCGGGGCATTCACCGAAACAATCAATCCTCCTCGGGGAATTCATCTAAACAAACCTAAAAAGCCACCGGATACGGCGGAAACTCGCACCTCTCCTCGAGGCATTCATCGTGCCCCGACCACGGACCCAAATCAAATGGCGGAAATAAAAGAAGAGAAGGAGAAAACTCACTTTGTAACGGCGACGAACGGAGTGCAAAACTAACGGCGCAACGGCGATTCACAGCAACGGCGGACGGGGAGGAATCACAGAACTTCGCAGGTGAGAAAGCAAGGTGAAAAGTAAAAAATGAGCGGAGACCCCCATATTTATAACCCGGCGCGGAACTCGAAGCGACACTAGGCTTTTGAGTGCCCTAGGGTAGCCGCCCTACTACCCACTCAATGTGCGACACATGGCGGTAACCTGACGGTCGCGTCCCTTCATGTGCCTTCAACCCGCTCCCCCGGCGACAAGAAGATCCTCGCGCGTGTCCGCGTCCCACCGGACACAAGACTGACGAGCCACCCGCATCGCTACCCCTTCTTCCGAGGCAACGACCTTAAGTCCTCGCTCTCCCGACGCAGAGCTTCGACTTGGGGGGATCCTATTCTGGCCTGGGCCCAGCCTCGTGGTCCAGCCCAATAATGCACAAGGCCCAATAAGTGGAGCAGTTCGACCGGGCGCACAACCTCCACAAGACGGGCAGGATACGCTCCCTGCCAAGCCGGACGACTTGCCTCTAATCGTCCTCGGCGCTTCCCCTAGTCGGACAGGACGACCTTCACGGACAGAATCCCCCGGCCAACGGGCACGACGATATGTCCGCCTCGCTCTCTTGTGCTCCCCCCACCGGGGAGAGCCACACACTGCCCGGGAGTCCCACGAGCTCCCCTCCGCGGGAGAACAACGTGCTCTCAAGGAGTCCCTCGAGATCCCCTCTACAGGGAGGACAACGTGCCCTGTGCGCGTTCTCCACGTGCTCCCCTCCGCGGGGACACGTCATCCTCCCAACTGCCCACCTGCGAAAGAGCAGGTCAAACCCACTTTCCAGAGATCTCGAGGCAGTTGGACTAGGACGAAGACCACGTCCTGGTCTTCACTACGCCACGTAAGCCCTAGCAGTCACCTGGGTTGGGCCTGGCAATCCAGCCCAACGCAAGTGACCGTTGGCCCAGCGCTGTGGTCTCTCTATAAATACCCTCTTCCTCAAGAGGGTCAGGTAATTCGCTTCTTACCCACTTTCTGTACTTTACTCTCACTCTGCCCAACTCCTTACTTTGGCATCAGAGTGTTTTGCAGGTACACCCCCTTTCTCCTCCTCATCACCGGTGAATAGGTAGCAGTCCAACAACGCGTGGCCAGTCCGTGATCCCCTTCTGATCAGGTCAGATCAAAAACCAAGGGCATAAAAAGTTTATCGCCAATTTAACAACAAATTTTAACTTCTGACAACATCAAATTGAAGTGTTTCATATTCCACCAAATATTTCTATAATTTCATAACAAACAATTTCAAACAAATATTCAACATTTCAAACATGTGATTCTTATCATAAATATGTGATTCTTATCAAACAATTTGGTTTATAGAACTAGTTTTAAATATGATTTTTCATATAAAATTGGTTTCTTAAAAGAATATAAAAATCTGGTTTTGAAGAAATTGATTTTTAAACTGGTTTTTTTAAAAATCAGTTTTTTGTCAAGAACCGGTTTGAAACTGAACTGATTCACATTTAAACTGGTTTTTTAAAAATAGTTTTTGGAACTAAACCAAACCATATATACGGTTCAGTTTAGGTTTTAGATCCATGCACACCCCTAATTCTCATGTCATCTCCTCAATGGTCTTTCAGGATTTCATTTTTTTTCCTTTCACAGCTAAACTCAAATTTCATTTTTATCCAAAGATATTGTAGAACTAATTCAACCAGATTGAGGTGAGGATAAAGAAAAATTCAATGAAAAATAGACAAAACATACAATAAAAAAATCAAGAGAACCATAGCCAAATCACAATTCACAAAATTCATATATATATATATATATATATATATATATATATATATATATATATATATATATATATATATATATATATATATATATATATATATATATATATATATATATATATATATATATATATATATATATATATATATATATATATATATATATATATATATATATATATATATATATATATATATACACCTACCTTGGATGCAGATACAACCAAAACTTTATTTCAACAAAGAGCAAGAAGGATGTGATTTGTGAACACATACAATCTTCCATAGCAAGCTAACACTACAAAAAATCAAAACCATGATTAATTAGCATTAACATAACAAAATAATTAAAAGTGATTCAGAAAGTTATTCAACTACCAAAACCAAAACAACAACAATGTCACATCACACTAATATCCATATTTTATTGACTAATACCTTCAACCCATGAGGGTAATCACAATACCATGAAAAAGAAAAACATGAAGAACATTAGAAGTTGTTGTTTCTGTTTAGCAATGAAAAGTTTAACAAAATCATAGCAACATGAAAGACTATCTTGACAACTATCAACTTTTGTACGTTTGAGTATGATCTATTTCCTAGAATGAACTTACTTGCCAATGCAATTGAGATCAAGAAGTTCTTCCTTTATTCTCTGTACTTTCTTGCATATCTGCTACGACATTGCTAAATAGAAACAACAACTTATCAGATCCTTTAATACAAAAGGGATTAAAAGTTAAACTAATTAATGTAAAAGAGAATAAAAATAATACTTTACCCAAATATGTGGTAAGCATAAACACCCTCTCTAGCTTCTCTACATAGAACTGTCCACAACATTCATAGAGCAATGTATAACTTAGTTGATAGATTCTGAAATAGGTTTTTTATAAGAATAATTCAACATTAATAAACTTTAATAAAACCTGAAGAAAAAAAGTCTTATACCAAGTCTACTTCAGTTTGAGGTTCGTCAGAAATATCAATGTGAAGATGCAGTTTCGCAAATGTTAGAGAACATGACAAAACAATAAGCATTCAGTTGAAACCTGCAAAACAATTTGTTTAAATGTGATCCTATAAAAAGATTTTATCAAACAAATGGTGTGCATATGCAAAACTAAAATAAAGCAACAAAAAGTTCAAACATCAAACCTAAAAACCCTATCAGATCGAAAACTGAAATTCAAGCAACAAAAGAGTGACATCACCACCATTATCAACAATGATATCTGGTCCATTGGAAGGACCCAACTAAGGTTTTTGCATGTGCTTATGATATTTAGAAAAGTAAAAAAAATGAAACAAATAATGATTGTTGTAGAAATAGAAGAAGAACCTCTTGACAAAAGTATATGTTTGAAATAATAGCAAATCAATGAAAGATCAAAACTATATAATAATATAAAAAGTTCAAAGCTATAAAAGTGGAAAGTTACTCCAAATCAAAAAGAGTTTTGTAGACTTGTTTCAAACCATTTGTGTGTTTTAGAAATAAAATGGAGGTGAGATGAATATAACACATCAAGTGCCCAGCGCTGCAACCAAAGTTTTGTGACATCACCACCATCATCAACAATTGTTAAGTATTAGCAATTGTGAGTAGTGTGGATAATAGTCCCACATTAGATAGCAATGTGGTGACTTGAACATTTATAAGTGAGAGAACTCATACATCTATTACCTTAAGGTTTTGGGTGAGTATGCGGTGTGTCTCTCACAAAGTTGTTGCTCTAGAAAGAAAAAAAGTTCCACAATGTTCAATGCTCCCTAGTGAAAATCTTCCTCCAACAACAATGAGATTTGAAAAGTTAAGTTTTTTTTACAGAAAAAGAAAGAGTCAGACTCGTGCCCGTACTTTATGGATATGTAAGTGTCCGTACCCGCACCCATTTCTACTTATTTAAATGGATAATTACTCGAGCATATGTCAGTACCTATTTTTGCTGGTGTTTATTCTTTCAATTGTGACGTGGCTATCCATTGTGGATGGACTAAATTATCATCTCTCTTTGAGAGAAGGGTATTGAAAAAGAAAAAGAAATTTAAAAGAAATTTTCTTGTTTTCCCTGAGTTGTTTTACCGGGACAAAATATTTAATATAATATTTACAATAATAATCATAAAGAAAGTAAAATCATTACTTTTTGATCGGATAAGTATAATAATGGGTAATCAACGTGGTAATTGCTAGTTAATATTTAATTGTCTAACAATTTAGTTAAATTTTTGTATTTTAAAATATGTTTTGTCAATAATTGGTAAGGTGAAGGGTTTAAGACAACAGACTAAAATTATAATAATTAGAATAATTAAATTTCTTATATATTATAGATGTGTCTCGTGAGTGGTTTAAACTTTAACGTCATCTTTTGATTAACACACATCTTAGTTATATAAAAGGAAAGAAATTTACATACTTTCAGCAATAAAGAATCAAAGCTTTCACAATGATTCAGAATGTCAAAATCTTTTCTTAATGGTGTTTGATGGCCAAATAATCCGAGGCGTGATATTTCATCATATAACTAATTTTCTTGTTTTTGTTTTCTTTTGTTTTTGACATCAGTCAACCTAAAAAAATTAAATAGATGAAACATAAATAAATTTAGGAAAATGATAACGAGTGCTCTCAGGACATTGGTTAAGAGATTAAAATGATACGTTGGATATTATTTAAGAAATTGAAAATACATTTTTTTATATATATATATATATATATATATATATATATATATATATATATATATATATATATATATTCAATGCCCTAAAAAGAAAAATAATCAAACTTTTTAAAAAATATTGTATGTATTGAATAAACTAAATATAAAATATTTTTCTTATTTAAAATTCTTAACTAGTGCCCTGAGGACACTGCATGACCCATAAATTTAAAACACCTATCACCAAATTTAAAGTACTAGAGATATAATTTCAACTAAATCTTATATGGGCATTAAATAACTGAAGCAGCAATTGCCATGCATACTAGGGAACTATAACTACAATTATTTGAATGCATTTATTGCTTGTTTATTGATCACCACAATAACAACTCAGAATTTATTTATTTCGGCGTTAGATGTTTATAGTTAAATTCCTTATCATCTGTTGTCATTTTTTTTTGGTTAAGGTTGTCACCTTTTTTCATATTAATACAAACCAAAATATTTGACATTTTATATTTAACGTATTTTAAATATGATTATTTTAAGCAGAAGTAAGTGATGAAAAACTCAAATTAAAAGTGTCCATATATTTCAAGTCTTAGTTTTTCATACTATGAAATTACATCTTTAAAAATTTTGACCTGAGTTTCATTATTTATTAGTACTCCCTTCCTTTCAAATTATAAATTACTTTGAAAAAAATATTATTCTAAATTATAAACTATTTTATAATTTTAATACAATATTAATAATTTTTTATAATATTTTTTTACTATTTATTACTCTTTCATTCCAATTCTTTTTTTAAAACTTTTTAATATAATTAATGAAGAATAATATTATTAAATTATGCATAATTTTTTATTTTTATGTAAATTTGATTATATTTTTTAATTCGTTTAAAATGTCTAAAATAATTTATAATTTGAGACTCATAAATAATTATATTAGTTTATTATAAGAAAAATAATTAAGGCTAACATGTGCCCCAACCTCTAATGAAAATATTTCAAAGAAATGCATGCATTCAACTTTTTGAAACTTTTAAACACTATATTATTCAATTTAGGTTTTTTAATATTATACTACTAGTATTCTATATGATCAAGTAAACATTTTTTTCTCTCCTAAAAGCATATAGGTTGAATAAGAATACTAAAGGTATTCTAACCCAATACAAGAGGGAATAAGAAATAAAGATATTTTCTATTAACATTAAACTCTAAAAAGGTTTCATGAAAGTTACAGTTAAAATAGTGAATGTCCTTGATACACTCCTAGTTTCAAGCCAAAATCTTTATCTTTCAAAAGATATTGTTGATATTACAAGTCCTGCTTTTGAAAATAATGTTGTTCCTTTCCTTTCATATGCACCAAGCCACTGCCAATCAAATAGAGGTCCTTTTTGAGTTCTTTCCAGCTTCGCCCCAATCCACAAAAAACTTCCAAAGACAACCTACGAACATTAAAATGCTACCACTCCAATCACTAATCATCTCCCAGATTTTAGTAGACACAACGCAATCAAAGAATAAGTGAATCACTCCTTTATTTTCAGACATGCACAACACGCAAATAGGATCTACATCAATACCTCTTCCAATCAAAAGATCTTTAGCTGGAATTCTAAACCAGAATACCTTTTCGACAAGAAGATTTAAATTCAAATAAATGAGGGAATGCTCGTTCTTATCTATTTCTCAAAGAAGACACGTGGAACGCTTCCAAGAGTCGAAGACATGCAGAACGCCACTTGTCTCATTCTAGTTCGTTAGTCGTTGATGGCAGTTATTTTCGATTAGTATAAATAGTAAGTCTTAGTGTTATGATTAGTGTGTATGTTCAATTGTGTACAAATTCCTCAATATACTCAAAGTACCCGCGTGTAAAGAAACGAGATCGTGAGAATGTACGTTGATACAACACCATTTTTACATTTCAATGCAATTCAATAAGTCTTTTCATTAAGAATTTATCTTTTCCTTGCGCAAGTTACTTTCTACATTTTTTACCAGTCTTTCGACTTTAATCTCTTGTGTTTAATTCCATTTACATTTTTGAAACAAATTATTTTTATCTTGAACTCTGTCGAAGTGTTCATTGTTTTTCCAAACTTTTTTTAAGATCAACTAGCACATGTCCTAGGATTTGTATGGTCGATCCTGCGAGTAAAACAAATCTTTTTCGATTTGGAAGACCAACGGTTGTTCACCAATTTTCACGACGAACACATCGTTATGTTTTTTTAGCTTTTTGCTTATGTTTTTTATTTTCCAGGTTGTTGTTTTTGTGCTCCCTACTATTCTCATTTTAGAGCTCTTGCATGGTGATACCTTTTTTGTTTAGCTTGTGCTTATCCCTATGACTATTATGCTTCTTCTCCTCTTGATTATTGCTACCTTTGCTTTTCAGGTTATTGCCTTCCTTGTTTTTTAGGTTGTTGTACTTATGACGGTGACTGTGAGTGATATGTTGCTTGGCTTTTTGCTCCTTCTGGACTTCTAGATTCTTCTCTACTATTTTGTCCCTTTGGATCCCGAGCTGATTCTTATCCTCCTTTTGTTTTACATGTTGGTTCATAATACCATTCTCATCTTTGTTTATTATGTCTTCTTTTTTGTAGGGTGGAGCCTTGTTGTTTTTCCTATTCTGGTCCAGGACAATACCAGTCCTCTTAGAATTCTCCATGTAAGTTTGATCACCATGGTTATTGTTGTTGCTCTTTGGTCGCCTGTCCAAATGTTTATGGTTTTGACTATTGTTCCTAATGCAGCTAGGCTTAGGGTCAGTAAGGGTATTCTGTTTAGATTTGGTGCAGCTGTTGTGATGATCAGAGTAGCTTCTCCTCACATTATGGACTACATCCAAAACATGTAAGTCCTTATCCTCGAAGATGACTTTATTTCTAGCATTCCATATGCTATCAATTATGTGTATGTACATATTAATTTGTTCTTTAGTCATGCTGCTGAAGTAGTTTTTGCTCAAATCCATAAAATTCGCATTGTTTATGTTGTTGAAATTTATCATGAGAGAAGAAATAAACCAAACATATTACATCCACCAGCACGACATGATATAATGATATGTGGTTTCTATAGTGTCTTTGCATTTGGGACATAGGTAGTCAGTGAGGATATTCCTTCTGCTTAGGTTTCCTTTCACAAGAAGCATGTTAGAAATGCCATAGGAGAAATTGTTTTCTAGGAGGAACCTTGCTACCTCATACCTTTTTCCAAATCTTTTTCTCCTCCTCTTTGTTGGTGGTTTCCTCTACCTAATCACTCATCCACTTCCTAATTGTGTGGTACCCTAATTTAACCGAGTACAAACCATCTTTATTTGGCTACCATCCTAGGCATTCCTCGTCATTAAGGTTGTTTAAGGGAATATTTTTGATGCACTATCTATCTATAGCTAGAAAAGTGTTGTTAGCTTTGATTTAGTTCCAACACATGTTTTCCCTATCTATGTCGTCCCTAACTCCAATGGTCCTTGTCTTCAAGGGCATTTGTGTTAAGACTTTAAACCTACACTGGGTAGGAATCTAGTTGTCTTCCCAAATGTTAACTTTTTGCCCATTCCCAATGGTCGAACAAGTTCCTTTCCTTATCTCGATGTTGTGAACAAGACTTCTCCATAGATAACTAGAGTTTCACCCAACTTTAGCTTTCAGAATATCTTGGTTAAGGTAATACTTGGCTTTTAAGATTTTTTCCACAAGGGAATGAGGGTCTATATAGAGCCTCCAAATTTTCTTAGCTAACATGACTTCATTGAAGTCACGCAAATTCCTAAAGCCCAAACCACTTCTACCTTGTTTTTGCAGAGTTGGTCCCAACTTTACTAATGAATTTTGTCCCCTCTACCATTACTTAGCTGTAAGACTTTCCATCTTATTAGAGAGGCTTTTATGAAGAATAAACGAGCTCATCACATAAGTTGGAATGACTTGGGTCACAACTTTAATCAAGGTAGCTCTGCCAGTATAGAACAAATGGTGACTCTTCCAACTGTTGAGTATGTCCCTTAGTTTGTGAAGAAGGAAGTTGAAACTTCTGAATTTAGATTTATCTACAGAAGTGGGCAGACCCAGGTAGTTGTTTATTTTGGTAATGGTAGATATATTAAGGGTCATACTAAAATACTCTCTTTTGTCATTTGGGGTGCTGTTAGAGAACATCATTTAGAATTTGAGAAGATTTATTCTTTGCTCTTAACTTTCTTGATACTTCTTGATTAGTTCCTTTAGAGTATTTGTCTCTTATTTTTGAGCTTGGCAAAAGATAAGGTTGTCACCTGCAAAGAATAAATAAGTGATTTTAAGAGCCTTTCTAACAAAAAAAAAAAGCTTCGAAAGTGTTAGCATTCATGACATTATTAATCAGATTAAAAAATACATCAATACATAGAATAAAAAAATAGGGTGAGAAGGATTCCTCTAAAAGATTAAAAGAGTATAGTTGAATACATTATCGGTATAATTCAATTTAAATCACTTTTTTATTTTATTTTATTTTAAAATAAATTAAATTAAAAATTTATACTATAAATATGAATACTCTACTTAAACTCATGGCACCTAAAAAATTCACCAATTAATTATTCACCAAAGATATTTATCAATTATTATGGTAGTCTTGTAATCCATTTCTTTTTAAAAAACTTCATCCATTGTTTTCCACGTTGCCGTCCTGGCAGTGGTTGTCACATTCGTATTTTGAAATAGGCAGCAGCAGTCTATTCTTTAAAAAAATCACAGCGCATTCCATTTTATATATAATATAGTAATATACACCCACACACACCAACCCTCTTATCTTAGAATATACTAGAATTATTGCTGATTTGAGTCATCTTTTCCGAGTCAACATTTAAATCTACACCACACTTTTCAGCGATTAATACTTTTCTTTTGATTCAGAATCTAGTTACTTAACAATAATCACTTATTTGAGTCTGTTTCTGCAATACACCTTCAACATTTTTCATTCAAGAAAACAACAAGCTTCTTTCTTTCAATGAATCTAGATATTGTAAACATAGTTATATAGCTTGTGTTGCATAATGGTGCTGCAAAACATGAAGGAACAACTTGCTTTGGCGGTTAGAAGTATCCAATGGAGCTATGTTATCTTCTGGTCTCAATCTGTTAACCGACCAGGGTAAGATAACATATTAACTGTTTCATTCTTAGTAGTGCTTTTTTTTCAAAATCTGGTGTTAGGTTTTCTGCTACTATAATATTGTATTTGAAATCGATTTTGAGCCTGTTTCTATTGATTTATTTTAGTTAGCACTTCTGAGACTATTTAATAGTTTATGGATAAGAACTTATATGAGATAAGCTGTTTATCGGCTTTTTCGTTGACGATTTTGCAGGGTGTTGAGTTGGGGGGAAGGGTATTACAATGGAGATATTAAGACAAGGAAAACAAGTCAAGGAGCGGAGCTTAGTTCCGACGAAATCGGGTTACAGAGGAGTGAGCAATTGAGAGAGCTGTTTAGGACTCTGAAACCTGTAGAAACAAGTCCTCAAACAAAAAGGCCTACTGCAGCACTTTCACCAGAAGATCTCTCAGATACTGAGTGGTATTATTTGGTTTGCATGTCCTTCGTATTCAACATTGGCCAAGGGTAAATTAATCTCATTCATCTTTTCTCCCTTTAGAAAGTGTGGTTAGTCTTAATTGTTCTCAAATCTCTATGCGCGCATGTTCTTAATTAGGTTACCAGGAAGAGCTCTAGCAAATGGCCAACCGATTTGGCTGATCAATGCTTATTCTACTGATTGCAAAGTGTTTAGTCGCGCTCTTCTCGCAAAGGTACGTTTCTTGACCTTGATTGTTCTTTCTGCTGATTTTGAAATGAAATGACACCAAAGTGTTCTGTAGCACCGAACCTAAAAAAACACGTATGTGTCTGTGTCCGTGTCAGTACTTCATAACAAAAGTGTAAAACTAGTCTTTTGTTTTATTTCATAAACACACTAGTAACATTTGTCTTTTGTCATGCTCAGAGTGCATCCATTCAGACAGTGGTGTGTTTTCCTTTTATGAACGGGGTTATTGAGCTAGGCACAACTGATTTGGTAAGTTTTTTCGGTTTTTCCATTCGGTTTTTAACATTAATATTAATATTCTGTTATTTCCCCCTCAAATTCTTGTAATCATGTTGCTGAATTCTGAATTCTTTTCCCCTTTATGTGAAGGTATTGGAAGATCTCAGTCTCATTCAGCAGATCAAAACTTTTTTGTTGAATATTCAAAGTGTCGATGATCCTATTAATGTTCGAGCGACATTGAATTCGAGAAATAACGAAGATGTTGCTTGTATGGCAGCATTTGATCATAATGACTATAATGTTGAATTAATTCCAGAAGTTGGATATGAAATTATCAATAGAACAACCTCTCCTAGTGGTAGTTCAAATGCATTACAAACCAATCAACTACGAGATGAAACATTCATGGTCGAAAGCTGGGGCGTTATGGAAGATGATTTGAGCAACTGTGTCCATAACTCCATGAATTCAAGTGACTGCATATCACAAACTATTGCTTCTGCTCCTAAGGGTAGAGGAGAAGATTGCAACAACAATGACCAAAAAATGACCTTAGTGGATCCTCTAAGTGAGGATTGGCACTATCAGAGAATTCTTGCAGCTCTTTCGAAAAGCAATGACCATTTAACAATGGGGATGCATTTTCAAAACTTTCATCAGGAATCAAGCTTTTGTGTTTGGAACAAAGGAGGGCCATTGGATTGCCATAGGCCAAGACAAGGAACGTCGCAAAAGTTATTGAAGAAGATCTTGTTTGAAGTTCCACGGATGCACATGGAGGGTTTGGTTGAATCTCAAGAAGAGAATGATTATAGAGAGGGAACAAGACTTGAGACTGAAGAAGGTATGAACCACGTTTTGTCAGAAAGAAGGAGAAGAGCAAAACTAAACGAAAGGTTTTTAACCCTTAGATCAATGGTCCCTTCAAATAGTAAGGTAATGATTTATTTATATTTTAGTCCTCATATTTGTTAGCTTGATCATTAATCATCACATATGAAGCACCGATACATACGCAGACGCGATACTGACATTGACATGGGCACACCAGCACTGATAATAATCACATGACTCAGACATCTGACACACCTTCAATATGAAATGACGGCGCTACATAAGTCATCACCTATGAAGCACTAACACAAACAAAGACACGATACTAACACTAACACACCGACAATGATAATAATTACATGACTCAAACACCAGACACACATTCAATATGAAATGACGGTGCTACATAAGTCATCACTGCTCAACTAATTTAGGACATCATTCCTGCAGGATGACAAAGTTTCTATACTAGACGATGCAATTGAATACCTTAGAAAGCTTGAGAAAAGGATAAAAGAAATGCAAGGCCAAAGAGATCCATCAGATATAGAGTCTAGAAATAAGAGAACACATCATGATATGATGGAGAGGACTTCTGATCATTATTATAACAACAAAACAAACAACGGCAAGAAACCAATGGTGAAAAAGAGGAAAATATGCGACATAGACGAGACGAGGAGAGTGATTTATTCAGATGGTTTGAAAGGAAGTTCTACTAGTGATCTTAGTGTCAAAATGAGTGACAATGGAGTTGTGATTGAAATGAAGTGCCCTTGTAGATCAGGAAGGATATTGGAAATTATGGAAGCAGTTAACAATCTCAACATAGATTTTAATTCAGTTCAATCAACAGAAGCTGATGGGAGTCTTCATCTAATCATAAAATCTAAGGTGAGATCTTGGTTGTTTAATATGATGAATTACTGCATAAATATTGTAGCCTTATGTGTAAATTTATGCATCCTTTTGTTTACAGTTTACAGGATCAACTAATGCAACAGCAAAAAGGATCAAACAAGCCCTCCAAAAAGTGGTGGCTTCAAAGTTTTGATGGAAACAGTTTGATTCCTGCCACTACCTTGTTACACAGAGATTCTTTTTCGAAGACTTGTGATATATGGAAAAATAACTCTTGGTGATGTAACATAGACATTTGTAAATGGGTAGGTAGGCTTAGTTGACATTATAGTACTGAATTAAAGTGACCAATGATTTCACATGAGACTAAAAGTCTCATTTTGTTTATACTTTCACTACTTTGCTGGCTTTTGACGTATTAAATACCAGGCCGGGCCATTAGATTAGTGCCAAGTCCAAACCTGCTCTCAAGAGATATTATATGGCCTATGGTCAAAGTAATTTAATTTAATGTATACTTTTTAAATAAGACTAAATTACCTTCCTTCCACTAAGATAAGTCAAGCTTGAGTTTGTGTCAAAAATAGGGTGCCACACGGACATAAATTATTTGAGGGTCCCGCGATGTGGACGGGGTGGACATGTGGACTATGCACTCCTAACAAGCTGAGTTGCATACTCCTATTCCCTTATTAAAATATATACTGGTTTTTCTTTAAAAGTGAATGCATAGACTGTTATGTGGACCTCAATTTTGGGACTAAGGGTAGGGTGAAAGCATGTGGGTCCAACCCTTCTTTGTAGCATCAATTTTTAGTCTATCTCAAATATGTCATTACGGCTACAAAGTATTATCTCTTTTAGGGTTTACAAACAACAAACAACGTGAGATCTCTCTATCGAAGCTTAGGAACAAAGTACGAACCTCGAGCATGTGGATCCATATTTCTAGAGACGACGTTAATATTTCATTCCACGTCAAATTTGCACCACTACGCTAGGATATATTGTCTAATACTAATCAGAACACCTTCAAAACTTTCATCTTTTATGAGATGCTTGAATTACATTATGTCTCTTCCAAAATTTATATGAAATACAATTTAATTTATTATGACCTAAATATTAACTTTAAGTCACCAATAAACATTTTATAGGTATTTAAGAGGAAATTTGAACTTTGACTATTTGTTATGATAAATTAGTAAGAAATCAGGACGATTGATACGGTATAAAATATATTTAAATGTATATGTAAATTTGATACAATATAAAATATATTTAAATTTGAAATTAGTTATTAATTTTAAAATAAATAACGATTATATAAATTTAATTAAATTAAAATATATATAAAAAAACGCGTGAGATGAAAGAATATAATATTTAATATTTAAAAATAAAGATTTCATTTTTTAAATTAAAATTATTATTGATTAAAATAAAATATATATTGCATTTATAGTGATCCGTAAAAAAAGTTTACTTGATATAATATAAAATATATTTATATATATATATATAAAATTGAAATTAGTTATTTAATTGTAAAATGAAAAATAATTATATAATTTCAATTGTATTAAATAATGATGCAAAAAGAGGAAGAAAAATGATTGTGAAATGAAGAAAGACAAAAAAGAAAATTTTGATGTGATAATGACTAGTGAGATAAAAAAGTTATTTGATGCGATAATGACTTGTGAAATAAAAAAAATTTATTTGATGCGATATAAATGTATTCAGATGCAAATACAACATTTAAAATGATTTATTTAATTGTAAAATAAACAATAATTATACAAATTTAATTGTATTTAATAATTATATAAAAAAGGAATCGCGAGATGAAAAAAGAAAGAAAAAAATAATATTTTCTCTCTTAAATTAAGATAATAGTTGATTCAAATAAAATATATATTGTATTGACAGTGACCTGTGTAATAAATATATTGTGTTATTTTATTAAAATTAAAAAATAAATTATTAATATTTTTAGTGATAGTAAATAAATAAATAAAATTAAAAATGAAAGTCAGAAAAAGAAATATGAAGAAAATTTAAAATTTGAATGAAGAAAAAAAAAATAAATGTATAAAAAAGATTGATACTTAGCATGTAAATAGAAAATGATGGAGAATTAATTAAAATATTTCTTAATTACCATTTTATCTATTATAGTGGAATAATTTTAGTGAAAGGTATAATGAGGCAATGCACGCCATCTATTTTTATAGATTGATAGTAGACTAATCTACAAATATCTTATTAAACTAGTAATCTAGTCGTGATAAACTGCTAATATTCAAATATTCTATTAAACTTCCAAAACAGCTGAAGTAGCATTACCAACACCTCACGCTCTTAGATAATTTTAATTGTGTTAATTTCAAACTAATATTATTTATTAAAATAATTTTATTAATAATATGTAATAGAACAATTAAATATTTAAAATAAATTTAATTAAAATATACTAACAATGTAAATTTTTGTCGAAGTTTCTAGCACCATTTCATACTCACACGTAGTACTCCTAAAATGACAGATTAGAAAAGGTACAGATTTATGGTCCATCATCTTGGTCTATGCACTCTAGGGTGCACGTGATCATCGTTTATGTGGACAAATGTAACACCAAATTCCTGTCTTTATGTAGAAAGATTTATCAACGTAGAAAATAAGTGACTTGCGAAATAAAGGGAAAACAAACAACAACAAAAATTATAAAGATACTATGTCACAGGACACTGCCATTTTGTATGGACCACTACTTATTTGATCGACAAATATTTTGACCTATTATTGAACATATCAGACCATTTTAAAATTATATAATATAAATAATATATATATAAATTATTATAAAATTATGTACTTTTTAATTAATGTAATTAAATATATTAATCAGTATCAATTAATATCAAAGTTAGACTTTGCTACGACTATGGCTGCATTTTCTGATACGGAGAAAGTTGAATTTTTACCAACTCCATCTACGTATTCTTGCTTTTTAGAAATGCATGTTGCATTTGGACAAATCGATCGCTGCATCCAACACATTGTCATCAAGCTTTAGCAGTGTATTCATACTAGAAAAAAAAAACTAAATATATTACTTCATTATCGTATTAGAAAGAAGAAAAAAAAAACTAAATTTTTTCTCTTTCTTTTATTTCTAAAATACAACCATATAAATTTTTTTCTTAAATTTAATTAAAATGCACTGACAGTGAAAAAAAAAATTTGACTTTTATTTTAATCATTTAAAATATAATATAAATGATGATTGTGATGTATTGATAGTGTAAAATTTTTAATAATAACAATGTAAAACTTTTTAAACTGACAATCGATGACAATTAATCTCATTTTTTCTCTTTTAAGTTTAATTACAACTTTGATAATATTCTTTTTTAAATTTTGGTCGCCTATAAGATAATTTGACTAAAAATACTCTGTTAACAAAAAAAATCAAGTTTTTAAATGTAAAACCATTGTTTTCGAATTTCTATTTTTAAAAATTCGATAGGTCAATTTTTTATTTATATATTTTTTTTAAATTTTTTACTTTTAGTGAAGAGAACATGAAAAGATGGTAATATCATATTCAGATTGAGCGGCGGACATGTTAAAGGAGTTGCAAAGAGCTTTGGCAGAGACTACGGAGATGATGGAGACAATTTTTTAGTCACTCGAGCGAGTATTGTAACATCCTAAAATCCTAACTCATAATTGAAAGGATAAAATCCACATTTTAGGATGCTACTCAAAACAAAACAATCATACTTTTCAATTAGTTTAAAAACTCATAGCGAAACACAAAATAAATAACATAAACTTCAACTTATCTCATTAAACTGAAATACTCAATAAAATTAACTTAATCCAATTATTAACTCAAAACAAATAAAACGTTTTGTTCCCAATGTTACAGATCAGAGCATTAAATCAACTAAATAGCGATAAACGATAAAATAGACGAAAAAAAGCTCTAAGGTCATCTTCCAACTTACAATAGCAGTTACTCCTATTGAGTATATATACGACAATGTACAGAGCAACACAAAACAACAAGAAAGGAGTGTGAATACGCTCAAATATATTAACGGTGCAAAACATAACAAGGGTGTCATATTCAACACAATTATGATTCACACACTTTATTCATAACAATAAAATAATTACAATGTGTTATGTATGCAATGCCACCAATAATCTCGACTCAATGCATGTGATAACAATTTGGATATCAGAGGGTTGTTGCTGATCTCATCCACTCAACAATGGTTCCTCATTTGAAGTGAGTTCTTACTTCTGAACCTCAGATGACCACAGGTTCCCACTTCTGAACCCATAGCTCGCATCTTTCAACACACTGATACAATATGATACATGGAATACAAATAATGCAATAACAATAATTATGGTTCCACTTCTAACCATAACAACATGCAATATAGAATTCACAGTAGTTTCCACTTTTAAACTACACACCTTAACACAAACAATTATAATTACCTTCACAGTATGCAATCATAATCAAAAGTTCACAACTCAACAATAACAATTAATTATATAATACAACAATACTCACATATAAACACCATGAGAAAATAATTACATTCAGATCCTCATGTACATATTTAACATCTTGGAGTGATACTATGAGGTAGTCCTACGCATTAGATTTTCAATGCTTCAAACTGCGTCTCAAACGGAGTCACGAAACTTAAGTTATGGTGAAAACAACAGGGAAATTAATAGATTGATGCTATTGGATCAGTCGATTAGTTTTAGGGGAATCAATATATTGTTGTTAGTGGACCAATCGATTGGTTTGAGCTTGCTATCAAATATTTTTTTCCGCTCAGTTTGGTGAACCAATACATTGTTCCAGGGGAACCAATGGATTGTTTTCTTAAGTTTTTCTAGAAATCCAACTTTTAACTCACCTTTTTCATCCTCTATCCATTCTAAAACCTACCTAATCATGTTCTAACATGGATAAACATTTTATATGATTAATTTATCATCAAAAGAGAATTGCATGACATAATTTACACATCACCATTTTTCTCATCTATTCATTCACAATTCAACAACACATTCATCATACTAACACATACTAATATGAACACTAACAATCTAAATTTCACATATGATGGTACACAAATTTCAACAGTAAGAATCAAACACTAATTCATGTTTATCATATAAATTCAAGATAGGTTTTATATAAAACTTCTCCAAAACACAAAAACTCAACAATGGAGAAAAAGAGAAAAACCTATAGGAGAGTGAGGATTCCTCTCCACCCATCATGAAAATGACACCTATATTAGAGTAATCTCAACTACCTGAATTTTCCAGCAATGACTCAAGCTCTAGTTATGGTGATCTCCTTCCCTAAGCCTTTGTTCTTCCTTTTTATCACTTTGTCTCTTGCCTCTATTTCTCAATGCAACTTCTACGTATCAATGAACTCTCTCAACCTTCACACTTTTATTTTTAAATAAAAACCTAATTCCTGTATTTTGGTTATTCCACTTTTACCTTTCCCATCTCTAATTTCTTTTATTTTTCTATAAACTCTAATTTACACCCAAATATCACTATTTATATTATTTTATTTATTATTGAGAGCACATAGTATCATTTGGTATAATTTACATGCTTTAAGTATCTATTGAGTTTTGATGTTTTACAATTCGATTATTATTTCATCGCGCATTTGTAATTTGTATGCTATTTCAATTCATCCATGTGATTGTAATCTTTCTTTTCAATTGTTGTAATTGTTTGGTTATGTAACTGTACCACTAAGAATCCTTTGCATTTCATATTGTAATAGTTGATCCTTGTTAGCTATTTCCTTTTTCAGCCTATGAAAGTTACTGATTTGTCTTTTCCACATGAGTAGCTGGAATCACAAGTTAGAATATTTTAATTCTGAAGTTTCTGGAAATTGATTGAATCATGTGTAATATCTGATTCGAATCATTCACCTGTTAAAAATTGGGATTGCATTCTGGATCATTTGATTATGGTCAAAATTTGAACATGAATCAAATCAGAATCTAATTTGATTTGAATCAAGTACAAATAATGATTCGAATCACATGCTTGAAAAAGAAACTCCTTTTGGGTTTGTCCAGATTGATTTGAATCAAATTTTCTTCCTGATTCGAATCAACCCACAAAAACCCAAGTTTTCATCACTCATTTAAATGCTTGTTTCTTTCGATTAAAGAAATAAGTGTGGGAAATATATGATTTTTCATAAACAAAAATAGTGATTTTTTTCCCTCTTATCTTAGTGTGTTCATCTTTGTACCATTCTTTTCTCTTCTTCACCAAACATCAATAATTAATATTGAACCCATGTCAATTTGTTATCTTTTTGTTGCATATTGTTTGTGCAGTTTGGGTTGCTATTTTGTGTGTGTTTTAGATTGAGTTTTTCAGATCTTGTGGAGGATTTGATCAAGCTCTTGATAACTTTCAAGAACCAAGACCCAATCATCTAGAAACTTGTTTGAACATTATGTGTGTGTTCATCTTTCATCAAAACTGAGTTACTTGACGAATCACTTGTAATGTCAGTTGTTGTTGAGATTATCTAGCATTGTCCACCATCTTCATCCTTACTCTCTTTCCTTTTTTAAGGACCCTTATCTAAAATGGAGTGAAAGGGAGACCAGTAGTATATTAGGGTATCTAATGGGCTTGTGTGTACCTGGTTTTTTATTTGTAACAGGGGAAAGTATCGTTTCTTGTGCACAGTTTGAGATTGAAAATTTATCTAACAAAATAAAGTTTCTAGTATACTCTAAGGAAGACTTTAGCAGAATCAAGTATCAACGGTCTGTAAGGAAGAGTTGAAAGTTGTCCTTCTTTGGTGGCGTTGGAGAAAGATCGCTAGCAGACCAAGTTGGGAGTTGTCCAATATATGCTCAATTAAGGGCAATGACTTAGACAAGAAATTGGTGAGATCAGGTGGATTGCCACATATGAATACTTGGAGTAGGTTATTGTGGATAAACATGGCCGTCTTTGAGGGCGTGCAAGGTGACCTATAACACGGAGCCTCACAATTATTCACGATTAATCTTGGGCAAAAATGGCCTCCATATACATATTTCACGGTTAAATAGGGCCTCGTAACAAAATTCATGACTAAAATAAAGTTAACTTTAATTTCTTACACAAGGCCTCTCAAAAGTTTGAGACGACTCTGTGGATAGAGAGGTTATTGGATCAATATCTTATGGGATCTTGTATTGTGTTAGCAGTTTAGTGTCTGCTTTATCAGATGGAATTATTGTGTGATGGTTCCTTGTAATCAAAATGATGTAATCATATTTTCATCACAATGGAAGATCAGATTTATATTCCGATGACATCATTCATTGAAGAGTGCGTGTAGACAAATCAAGGACAAATGTCTAAGCACTATGTATCTCTGTGTATCTTTCTCTTTCTATATCCTTTTACTATTCAAGCATTCATTCATCTCATATTTGCTATTGCATGTTTACGTTTGCGCATATCGTATACCATATATACTAGATCTTGCTTATAGTTTTTCAATGTATAAGCTTAGGTCTATGATGTATCAATTCTTATGAAGCATCATGAAGTTAATTATGCATTGTTAAGATCATCTAAGTAATGTGTTTTTAAATCACTTCATTTGTAAGTGGCTTTGCATGTCATGTAAATGACTTGTGCTAGAAATGATTCTTTGTATAAGTTCTCTTATGTATCATTTCATGCAACTTGATTCATCGAGATGCTTTCAAGCTATCGTCTTTGTGTTTTACTTTTGTGCTTTCTAAAATCTCAGATTTCGTTTAATGGGACCAAAAAGTTTTTAAAAATGTCTAAAAGGATTTCGGGTCTATTCAACCCCCCTTTTAGACATTCTTGTTTCCATATTCTCACCCAATAATTATTCTATATTTTTACTCATTTTAAAATTAATTAAAAATTCTAATTAATTTCTACCACTCTTCCTAACTCCCACCAACACATACCCACTAATACCACATACCACATATATTCACCAAATAAGAATAAAAAACATATTAAATCACTTGAATACTAAAATAAAATGTAGCTAAATTCAATTAAATAATTTAATTGAATTCGGGGTGTTACAACTCTCATCCACTTATAGAATTTTCGCCCTCGAAAATTACCTGAACGAAAAATCTCCGGATAAGACTCCTTCACTCGACTCTCTAGCTCTCACGTCATGCTTCCTCTAGAAGGTCCTCCCCATACAATCTTCACCAAGAAGATCTCTTTACCTATCTAGTGTTTCACTTCTTGGACATCGATTCACAATGGTGATGCCTCTAAAGTCAAGTTATCTTTCCTTGCATATCTTCCATTTGAATCACATGAGACGAATCTGAAACATACTTCTGAAGTTGAGACACATGAAACACATTGTGAAGGTTCTAAAGAGATGATGACAGAGCAACTCTATAGGTCATTTCTCTTACCCTTTTCAAAATCTGATAAGGAGCAATGAAACATGGCATAAACTTTTTAGACTTCAACGCATGACCAACACTAGTTACCAGAGTAAATCTAAAAAACACACGATCTCCCTCTTTGAATTCAAGTGCTTTCCTCCTTTTATCATGGTAAATCTTATGTCTACTCTGTGAAGCTCTCATCTTCTCTTAAATCATCTTGATCTTCTTAGCAGTCTGTTGAACTATCTATGGTCCAAGTACTGCACTTTCACCAAAATCATACCAACACAAAGGAGTCCTACCCCTTCTACTATACAAAACCTCAAAAGGTGTCATTCCAATACCATAATGGAAATTGTTGTAAGTAAACTCGATCAATGACAAGTAAATATCCTAGTTTCCTCATTGCTCCAAAATACAAGCTCTCAGCAAATCCTCCAAAGATTGTATAGTATTTTCCGTCTGACTGTCTGTCTACGGATGATAAGCAAAACTCAACCGTAACTTAGTTCCCAAGCTTTCCTGCAAACTCGCCCAGAACCTCGAAGGGATACCATGCAGACTGACAATCTTTTCAATATAAACCTGTCATACCCTTACTTTCACCCTAGCTTTTTCATAATACATTCATCATATCATCTTATTAGCATGCCATTTGATCCTTGGTTTCCTTGTGGATTAAGGTTTGCATTGGTCTCATGTCATCTAACCAAAACATTAAGAGATGTGGTACTTGTTTGTTCTTATTTATGTTCACTTAGGTGTACAAGATTGGATTGAGAAGCTCATGATCAAGGCATGTTCACTATGGCATGAGAGGTCTCATTTTGGTCAAGGAAGATTCAAAGTTTGGTTCATTGATTCAGGAATGGTTCGTGTGTTTATTTCCATGCCATCTTCATCAAATTCATAAGCCATTGTCCAATTATTCAAGTTTCAATCAAGTTTTCTTCATTTGGTATTCACTTGATCATCATTGTGTCTTTGGATTCAAGATCATATCAAAAATCACAAGTTGGTGCAAGGTGGTGTGGACTGAAATCCAAGTATGGATGCCATTTGGTCCAAACACCATAACTCTCTCATTTTCCATCCAATGGAAAAGATACTTTAAGCCAAATTTCCCAAATTAACTTCTCAACAACTTTGCTTCAAGACTCAAGCATACATTCAACCTCTAAGGACCTCAATTTTGGAAGTGACCAAGTTGCCAAAAGTGCCCAAAACCTTGTGACGACCCCTACTTGCCACCCATGCCATTTCCAGCTCAAGCATCCAATTGACAAAATTCTTTGTACCTTTTGTTAAGCTTATGGTAAAGATCATTGTCCTAAGTTTGGCTCGAAATGCACGAGGAAATTAAAATTTGTGATGTCATGAACTTGGAGGTTTCAACTGGCCAAATATGCCACAACCTAGTTCGACCTAATGCCTGACCAAGAAATCAAGTCACAACCTAACCTTTGAGGGCATGTCATTTTCAACTCAAGCCATCTTTTTGAGTGATTCTTTTTGCCTTTGATTTAGTGCAACAAGGTGATCACTTGGCACAAATAATTTTCTAAAATGTACGAGTGGATTTCATTTGGCCTGGCTTCAAACATGGCATCATGGACTCGGCTTCTTGCATAGATTTCAGGTCACGAAATTCACTCCATTCCAAATTTGGGACCACCAAACCATGTGCAATTCATTTGTGAACCAAAAATGCATGCAAGCAAACATAAAAAGGCCTTGCCACCTCATGGAATCACACTTTTCATCACCTCTCGCACTGATTGTAAATCACAAAATTCCAATTCTAATTCACACGATTTCAGATCTATTTCACACGTATCATGAACCTCACTTAATGTCCTATAAATATAGGATCATGTTGCCTTCATTTCCAAGCTTTAGAAAGCTAAAAAACCTATGCTACACTTGAGCTTGAAACCTCCAAAAACCATTTAACCGTTCCATTAATTCAAGCTCTCTTTTCTTCAAACCTTTGCCCATAACTCACCATCGGTCTCCTCTGAAGCTAACTAAAACATTGTCGTGGTCTAAAACAGCTTTGAACCAGACTCCCATTTCCATCATTGTTGACCTTCGAAGCTTCAACTGGAAAGGTAGTTACGAGTTAAATCCTTGAACAAACAAGTTACCAATCTCTTCATCTTGATTCACTAATCAAAAGCCCTCGACTACCTTGAATTTATATTGTGTGTCCATCATTTAACTTTACTTTGAAGAACTTGGGTTCTTTGTGTTTTTGAACAAATTCTCTTTGCTCAGAGCTAATCAATGGCTCTAAAGCAAAGAGACATGAACAATGATGTGTTAGGAAGATGAATTCATGCTTGATTCATGCTGAAAACACGAGTTCTTGAAGTTTGCATAAATCTACCAGAGTTTGAAGATAAGCCTGCGCGCGTTTTCATAAACTAGATTCAAACATTTTCTTTTCTTTTTTACTTTATTTTCTATTTTCTTTTCTGAATTTATTTTGATTGAGTTTTAACTCATTTTTTCTCCAATTTTTTACACAATCTCTAAAAATATTTTGCATCACATATATTTTTTCCATAAATTTCAAAATCATTTTTGAATTTAATTGACATTTTCTTTTATTTTCTTTTTCATTTTCATTTTCAATTTTATTTTTAATCCTTTTCAAACATTTTAGCATCCAACTTTTGAGATCCACTTATTTGCAATATTCTTGACTTTCTCTAATTTTATCAACCATTTCTTTTACATTTTGTTCCCTTTTTTTTTAATTTTCCTTTTATTTTCCATTCTAAATCATTTTAAAATCATTTTTATTTTCTTTTTATTCAATATTTTTGAATGCCTTGATCTTGGCTCTTGATGATTTTTTGGTTGAACATATCTTCAACACTTCAGATCCTTGATTGATGATCCCTTGGTTGATTCAATCTTCTCTGGTTCAAACATGTTGACAAATGATCATCTAATCATTTTTGACACTTTAGATCATAGATAGTTTATCCCTTGTTTGATCATACTTTGAGTCTTTTTCCTTATTTATAGATGATACTTATGTGATTGCTTGAGTTTCCTCTTCACTCTTTCCATCTTCTTCTTTCATTATGTTGCATGTTTTAAGAGAATGACTTTGTGTTATTTCTCTAAAATGTTTGACCCATAAATTGTTATTCACCAGCCTCAAATAGGTATGACTTCTACATAAGCCTACTTACAATTGCTTAACATAGCGCTAAATTATCCCGATGCGATAAATTGATCATTAATCCTGATCACTAACCATCGACTCACTGATTTCTTTTTCTTGTCATTTAATTATTGCAATTTACTTCTTGCCTTTTATATTCTTACAATTTACTTTTATGCTCATTATCCTTCATTTACTTTATGCATCTTTTACTTTTGCCTTTTATATTTTGTTGTTTCTTATTGCCTTGTATTATTAAAAACAACAAAAACATAATAAAATGAAAATATCAAAAAGATGTGATTCTTTAATTGTAACCTAAAAAGATTGACTCTCATGGACTTTGAATGACCCTAGCATCATGGAGTTTTGGACCTTGTGTTTGACCCTAGCAAAAGGACTTGAACTTGGATTCTTATTTCATTGCCTAGTTTAGGACACTTTGGACACACATGACTTTCTCTTGGGCTACCTTACAAAGAGACCCCTTTATTTCTTGCACACATCCCTTGTATTTTTCATGTACCCCTCTCCCCGTTTGATGTACTTTCTTTATCTCTTACTTTCCTTTGGTTTGGTTTTGCTTTCTAGTTATCCTTAGGGACTAGGATTGATCTCACCATTTTCTCAAGCCTTTAATCTAACGTCAAACAAAATTTTCTCAATAAAACCCTTGATCCAACGTCAAGTGACATTTTCTCAATAAAACTCAAAAACACTTTTAAAATACGATTAGAATTGTGCGCCATGAGCCTTAAGTAGTGGAGAATGAGTGAGAATGAAGCTTTCCTATCCTCACTCTGAGTATGTTGGACACAAGACACTTAGCTTGGTTGTTTAAAATATTCACTTATACCCATAGTCTTTAGTGCAATTCAAATCAATAACAATCTCTTCCTAAAACCCTAAAATCAACATGAACTCATCAAACTCTTTTTCGCACCTTTAGGGCAACATCCCGAAAACCCTTTTTCAAGGTAAAATCAATCAACACCCACTTGTTTTCTTCCCTGAACTACGATGCTCTAATTTTCTTATTGCACTATGAGGATACGTAGGCACGACATTGCGAGATCTTGGTGAGCACACTAATAAAAAATATCCCTTTTTCCCCAATAGCAAGTAACCTTCAAATAACAACACTCATTCGCGCTTAGACGACCTAGATGGTTCCCGTTGAGTATAATTGATGTGATGGGTGTTAATACCTTCCTCTTGCATAACCGAATTTAGAACCCAAAGTTGGTTATGAGACCATATTCTTCACCTTTTAGGGGGTTTTATTGATATTTTCCCTTTCTTTGGAATAAATAAAGTTTGGTGGCGACTCAATGCATTTTTTGCGTAGCGGCAGCTGGAGAATTTGTTAAGGATTCTTCCCTAATCAAGTCAAGCCTAGTATAGGTTACCTTCTTCGCATGTTTAGGTGTTTATATTTCTCTTTACTTGCTTTATTTATTGCCTTTTGCATTAAGTATTTGTATCTTATCTGTTGTGGCTCTTTGATATTATGGTATGGATTGGATACCTTGATTGCAAACCTTGAGGGAAAGACTCTCTACTCGAGTCTAGAGTGTAAAAATAAGATAGGATGAGGTTAAGTAATATGGGCTCCCGAGAAACTTTTATCGTGAGAGTTGATATGAGAACCTCACTTAGAGTATATTATATTTGAGGATATTGACGACCGGCAAGCTTTTGTCATAAGCGTTCAATGTTTTCATTGGGATCCATGACTCTAAGGACCTTTATAGAACCTTGAACCTTTGGCCAACTAGGATTGATGGTCGCGTAGTGAGGGCCTCTGAGAAGATTTTCTTGTGTGGGTCGCTACGAAGATCTCACTCAGAATAGACTTTCTTGATGGAGTTATTTTCTAGAAATTACTAACATACACAACAAATAGTCAAGGGAGTCCATGACTCTGAGACCCCTGTCTAAACATCTAACATATTAATAAAAATATTTCTAAAAAGTAAAACAAACAAAATCAATAAAAAGTTTTTATGAACATAAAACGAAAGGGATAAGAGAAAGCTACCACAAACAAAGGTTGAACGGTGTCGAAGGTGTGCATGATTGCGGATGTTTCGGTTTGTTATACAGAGACTTTCATTGTGCTTTGCCGATTTGTTATGAACTTGAAAGAAAAACGACTTTGTTGTTGTTATTCATGAGCTTGTGTGAAGATGATATATGACCTCTCTTTTATTTATTTATTCTGTTTTAACGAGAGAGAGAGAGAGAGAGAGAGAGACAGAGAGAGAGAGAGAGAGAGAGAGAGAGAGAGAGAGAGAGAGAGAGAGAGAGAGAGAGAGAGAGAGAGAGAGAGAGAGAGAGAGCAACGAGGGGACAAAGGTTTTTTTGTTGTCTCTTTTTTTTTAATCTTTTTTTCTAATGTATATATAGGACTAGAAAATAGACAAGAATGATAATAACAACTAACACAATATTTTTTTGTTTTTTATAATAAAACAAGAATAAAAGGAGTTAAAAATCATGTTTTTGTGTTTTTTATGATAAGACAAGAATTAAAAGAATTAAAAATTATGTTTTTTTTGTTTTTTATGATAAGACAAGAATTAAAAGAATTAAAAATTATGTTTTTTTGTTTTTTATGATAAGACAAGAATTAAAAGAATTAAAAATTATGTTTTTGTGTTTTTTATAATAAGACAAGAATTAAAAGAATTAAAAATCATATTTTTGTGTTTTTTTTATGATAAAACAAGAATAAAAAGAATTAAAAATTGTGTTTTTGTGTTTTTTATAATAAGACAAGAATTAAAAGAATTAAAAATCATATTTTTGTGTTTTTTTTATAATAAGACAAGAATAAAAAGAATTAAAAATTATGTTTTTGTGTTTTTTTAAAATAAATTAAAAATAAAAATTTACATTAAATATCTAATTAAATTTAAATAAATTAAATGATTATTTAAATAAAAATGATTAAAAAATGAAATAAAAAGTCGGGTAGAAAAGTGTTCGAAAAAATAAAATGAACACACCAAAATAATCAGCGCGAAATAAACATATTGGAAAAATATAGTGTTTGGTCGAATTTTGAAATAAATTTAGACCGGTTTGTCTGTAAATCCAACAAATTTATTTTGACTGACATTTCGGACACTATGCAAGATGAAGTGCATGTTATGCTATGCACATGATGCAAAACGAAAAATAGAATCTTAGGGTCAGAAATTAGGATATGACACCGGGGAAAGGTACCATAATGTGTATAACGGACAAATAATCATGTGATTGATGGATAATATGCTTTGTATATAACGTGTGGTGTCGTTATGTAATTAAGGTGAATGTGATCACCTAGTGATTGTCGAATGCAATCATGTTGCGCTTCTATTTATCACATAGTCTGAAACAACCCCTTGATTGTGTTATCCCAAATCATGGTACTTATATAGAGTAAAAATTGGGATGGATGCATCCATACTTGAATGAATAGGGTAAAAACTCAAGAACGGTGGAACCTTAAGCGGGTTAGAGTCCCATACGGGTGAATGACTTGAAATGGGTTCGGAGTCCTATAGGAAGCGATGATTCTTAAGGTTGATGAGTCCCTTAGAATTCGAAATCCATGTACACGTCATGATGTCGCAATTGCGAAAACACCCGGCGGAAAAACAGAAAAGAGTCGCCACCGAACGTTATTTATCCCAAAGAGAGGGAAAGGAAACGGTCGAAGAAAACCTGAAGAACAAGAAAAGACAAGGTTATCGCAACCAAATCTTGGGTTTGAGAGTCAGTTATGCAAGGGGAAGGTATTAGCACCCCTCACGTCCGTTGTACTCAACGGGGTCCATCTTTGTTGTCTAATCAAAGGGTGTGTTTATCTATAAACTACTGCTAAACGGAAACGAGAACAAAAGAAAAAGAAAGAGACTCGATAGGACATCGTCGCCCTATGCCTACGTATTCCCTCGTGCAATGGAAAAGACAGAGTCAACGTAGTTCGGGAAACTATGGGTGATGGGGGGAAGGTTGCTCGCCAAGACATTGTCGTCTTGTGCCCATATATTCTCATCTGGTATGAGAAATCAGAGCAAACTTAGTTTGGGTAAAGAAACCACAGGTTAGTTAAGTGTTTTTTATGAGCGATGTTAAGTTCTCATTCCAGCAGTTAGGGACAATGCCTGTTTGCAGTAGAACGGGAAAGTAACGTACTCTTTTCTAAAAATACGTTTGAAACACAAATCCCAAAGGATAAAAAGTTTGATTCGGTTTGTGAGTTTTAGTGAAGTAAATTAGTTTGCTTTGTGATTCACGTTGCACTAAAGACTATGACATAGGAGCGAATGTGTCGCATATCGCCCAAAGGGCATACGCTAAACACTCTAGACAAGTGAGGAGAAACCCCCCACTCATCATTTCCCATGTGCTTAAGACTCGTAGTGTACAATGTTCATCGTATTTATTAGATGAGTTAGAATGTGTTTTGAGATGAGAAAAGAGACGCACGAAAGGTCTAAGGGAAACTCGGCCCTAACGTTGTCATGCAAAGTGGTCCTAATGTTGGGACGCGAAAGGAGATTCTATCCTAATGATAGCATGCAAGAGATGGACCTAAGGTTGAGTTTAAAAGGGACTAGCCTACTTGTTATCATGCATGGATTAAACTCATAATGTCTATCTTACTCCAAATTTAATCGGAAATTAAATTGGAATAAGAATCCTAAGGGAGTATGCAAAGACAAAGCAAAAAGGAAAGAAACAAGGTAAAAACAGCAACTACAACAACGCCTCCTGTATAAAACAGCAATAAAATCCAGCATACAAGCAAGACAGCCTATAACAACACATATTTCAACACAAAAGCAGGTGTAAAAAGGGAGCAAGCAAGCAAGCAAGGCAAAGATAACATGCAAGTTCAGAAAAAGAACAGCTGTGAAAAGTAGGAAGCAAGCAAGCTTGAATGCAATTAATCATAAACAAACACCAATCATGGATAGATATCATGCAAATATGGACATGCTTGCACAATCAAACATAATCGATTAACAACATGCATCAACAAGAATCATCAATATCATTATGCTTTTTCAAATCAAATTGAACGATCGAACAATCAAACAAGCGTGCAACAAAGCGAAATCGGAAATAAATGCAAGCGTGCATCACAATATCCAACAACATAATCATCAATGATAATCAATTAATCATGCTATAAGAAAATAAGTCAATGTGATCATTTATCAATCAAGCAACAATAAAACGTTAAACACTCAAAACAAAAACATAAGGCTATGCATCGAAGAATCGAGATCGAACATTCAACAATGATGAAATATGTCAAAAAAACAATCCACATAAATGCATGATATCAATCCATGAAGTTTACATGTGAAAAGGAACCTAAACAAGCAAGAAAAATGCAAAAACACAACATTCTGCTCAGTGATAACCGGTTACTCAGTATCAGGTAATCGATTACCCATTGTAAAAACAGCTGGAAACGTGAAATTTGTACAGAGTAACCGGTTACCCTATATCAGGTAACCGGTTACCACTGAACCAGAAACAGAAAATCAGTTTTCAGCATCCAACAACTTGTCCAATCACTCATATGAACATGTTATCAATTAAACACAAATTTAACATCAAGAATCAGTGATCAAGCATCATGTAAACACAATCAAACACCGAAATCACAAATCACCAAGATCCAAATCATCAAAATGGATCAAAAAGCAACAAAAGTCATGGATCTACATTGTGATTATTCAAATAAGCTCAAAACATAATTAGATCTAGAATTACCAACCTTCAAAGCTGATATTTGCTTTGGTGACTGTTGATTCACTTGAAATTAACAGATCCAAGCTAGACACCCAGATATTCTTCAAGATCCAAGAGCTTCTTTATGGTAGAAATGAAAAACAAGCAAAATCAACTCAAAAAAGCACTTCCAATCTAGCTTCCAAATTTAGATCTAAAACCAAACGAAAATTGAATGGTGAATTGAAGATAATGGAGATGAATAATGGAGGTTTAGCTCTAGAATTCAAGGATTCCAATGGAGAATCAATGAACTCAAGTGGAAAGAGCTTTAATGGAGGTTTTAGGAGTGAAAAAGTAGAGAGAAAGTTGAGAGCAAATTCTCAAGAATGAGTATGAAATGGTGTGAATGAGTGAGGTTTGGAGCAAATTCATTTAAATAAGCTCTAAGTTTGGAATCAAAATATGGTTTGGAATGTGGATTAACATTTGGAATGGAAATTAGGAGTGGAATTAGGAATGGAGTGTTTGAAATTTAGAGGGAAATGGTGAAAATTGAAACAATTCTAGATCCTTCCAATGATGATCATGTGAAATCAATGGTTGAAAATGATTGGAAAATTGCACATGCTGAAAATTTGAATTTCTTGGCAAAATTCTCTTGAAGTAACCGGTTACCTTATATGTGGTAACCGGTTACTGTTGCACCCTAAAATTTGACCAACCGGGTCCCGTATCTGGTCCTATGTTTCGACGCATGACCGCATTCGCATCTGCATATCGCATACATTGCATCTTTCATTTGTTTTGATTTTATCGGGATCACAACTCTCGTCTCGCGTCTCAGGTGTTTTTAATCAGTTTGGATAGGTAGAATCGTATTTTTGGGATATTTCGGTGCCAGTTTATTTTTACCGGCTATTTTGATGCGCTCTCGCGGTGTTATGTGTCGTTTGGTGCTATTTTTGTTCCCTCGGGAAATTATTGTGATTTTTCTGGATTTTATTGACCATTTTTAGATTTTTTAATAGTTTTAATGGTTTGTAATTCATTTTTAGAATATATTAGGTATTAAATAGATTTTTTAATCATTTTAGATATTTTTAATAGTTTTAATTCCTTTTAGATAGATTTTTAATTGTTTTTAGAATAAAATAGAGGAATATAGTTTTTTTGATAATAGAATAATATAGTTTTTCTTTTATTAATCATATATTTTCTTTTAAAGAAATAATATAGTTGTTTTTTAATAGAAGTTTTATGGAGTTAAATAGAATTTTAATATAGAATATAGATTTTTCATTTTTAATAAGTGGATAGATTTTTCTTTCATAAATATTATAGGATTAATAGGTTTTTTGAATATTAGATTTGATTAGAGGTTATATTAGGTTAATTGAATAGTTTAGAATTTAATTAGCTTTAGGTTAATCAGAATTTTAATTCATTTAGTTAATTAGTAATTAGTCTTAATCATTTTCCATTTAATCAGATTTTAATTAGTTTTTTTTCTTTTCAGTTTAATTCACTTCAGTTTTTGGATATCATTTTCGTGTGGGCCTTACTATCAAATTCGCAAGCCCAATCTCATTCGTAAGGCCCAGTTCATTGGTTTTTTTGTCCAGAATTTTCCAGCAATGTCTAGAAGAGTCCAGAGTAATCCCAGCAGTATAAAGCTTCAGCATCCACGTGTTAGATCAAGGAGGACCCCACGTTACTTCTTCATCACACGCCACCTCACACTCTCAGAGTCCCTCTCTCTGCCACGCGTGGGACACGCGTCCAGCATGCGTGCACCCCTTCCATTATCGGTGCCACGCGTCACCCCCTAAGCCCCCACCAGTTGCATGGCCGGCGGCCATGCAACCGCCACTCCAACCTCCATCGCCGGCGACCCCAACGACTTCCGACCACCGCACTTCACCGGAAATACAGAAAATTCCAGATTCCAATCAAATTCATCTTCCTCCTCTCATTCAACCTCCGATCAACCGTCACGCTTCAACGACCTTCCACCCAACCTTCGAGTTCGGCCACCAGAATCTTCAACAACTCTCAGAATCCTCAAACTCCAATCATCATCTCCAGAAATTCATCAGAAACGATGAATATTCATCATCAACCTTCAACATTATCCAGATTGCTTCGAGGAGTTTCAACCGCGTTCATGTTCACCTTCAACTTGTTTTTCCAGAAAAATCTCCAGAAGCGTCAAGAACTTCATCACGCTTCAACGATCTTCCACCGTTTATCAAATCTCAACCACAAGGACATGTAAATCTCCAGAACTTCATCAGAAAGGATGAATGTTCATCAAGAACTTCATCAGCAGATCTTCAATCGTCGTTTGCCATAACTCCATTCAACGATCTTCAAGATCCCATATGTTCATCATCTTCCGGATCGCCATCAAGCTCCCTGCACCCTCAACAATCAAGCACCAACCAAATGAACGAAGGATCTTTCTTCGTCAAGAATCTCCCCCAGCGAACTTCATCGTCCATCACCGAGCGTCAAATTAGTTCCAGATTCGGTAAGCTTCAAAGCGCTCATCCTCAAGATCCGGTTTCACCGTGTGATCTTCGTCAAAGACACGGAGCAGTCTGAGTCAATGGCGTGGTTGTTGTGACTTCATTGATGATTACAGGATACATAGGGTTTTGTTGGTTTGAGAGGTGAACGATGAGATTGAAGGAGATTGAGGGAGATTGAACGGAGGAGACGGAGAGAGTTCAGAAAAAGGGACGGCGGCGGAAAGGAGAAAGATTTTAGGGTTTCAGAAGGTGAAGGGAGGAAGAGAGTGGGTTAGGAGAGATTGGGCCTCAGGCCCAACTACGTTTTTGGATCCACGTACCCCCTCCGTTTTTGGCAAACACCCCCTCCGTGTGTCCTTGGTGAATGGGCTGGGCCCAGATGTTTTGCTAGTCCATACCCTCTGTTTCCTGATTCCCCTCCCCTTTTTTTTTTTTGTTAAAGTCTGGGCTGGACCTTTGTTTTTATTTTATTTTTCTGCATACTAACACCCCATAACTGTAACTAACCCCCCTTCTTGTATTTTGTTTTGTTTTCTTATTTTCTTTGTTTAGAAAAAGAAAAAGAAAAGAGAATATTGAAGAATAAAAACAATATTGAAAAAAAAAGAGAAAGAAAAAAGGCTTGAGAAAATACTTGAAAAAATAGAGGAAAATGTTTTAAGAGAGAAAATATGAAAGGAAATATTGAAAAAATATCAAAAGAAAAATATATTGAAAAAGAGATGAAAAGAAATATAGAAAAAATACATAGAAAAAATATGAAAAATGTATGAAAAATATTTTGAAAGAAAGGAAAAAATAGTTGAAAAGAAAAGAAGGAAAAAGAGGAAAAAATATTAAAGTAGACTTAATATTTTTTAGAGTGTATTTTTTTCATAGAGTTTATTTTACATTTCAGAGACATCCTTAGAAGTCCACTTGTTAGGGGACTTTTTCATTTGATTTTTTCCATTATAGATGGATAGGATAGGATAGTATTTCCTAGGAGATTTATTTTCAGTATTCAATCATTGTAATCATTTTTCAGAATGTTAATAAAACGAGATTTGAGCTGTGGTCCCGAAGTAGCCGAACTACAGCTGCTCTGATTCCTTGTACCAGACAAGGATATGTAGGCATAGGATGCGATATCCTAGCGAGCACACTAACAACTGACTTTTTGCTCTCTCGCTGCTGTGCGATCGAGACTTTCCCGCTAACGACTAATTGTTAACCCTTTTTCTCTCTTGCCCGAGTGCATTTGAGACCAGACCGTAGTTTTGCCCATAGGTTCCCGTACCTTTGAAACCAGTTGATTTCTCACTGCTGTGTGAGAATACCCTTGTTTAGCCGTAGTTAGCCTGAACTACGTAAAGCTCTGATCTTCCATGCAGTGTGGAAGTACGTAGGCACAAGACGCGAGGTCTCGGCGAGCCAATTTTCCCTGTAGTCCCGAACTACGTTGACTCTGACTTTCTCTCTTGAGAATACGTAGGCATAGAGTGCAACGCTCTATCGAGTCAATTCCCTTCCGTTTAGATTTAGCAGCCGTAGATAGATTGTTTTGCATCCTTTAGACAACCCAAGCAAGCGTGGATCCCGTCGAGTACGACGGACGTGAGGGGTGCTAATACCTTCCCCTTGCGTAACCGACTCCCGAACCCAGGTTTGGTTGCGATGACCATACCTTTTCCCGTTTTTTGCGAGGTTTACTTCGAGCGTTTCCTTTCCCTCCGTTGGGATAAATAACGCACGGTGGCGACTCTTCTGTCAGCCGGCGCCGATTTTCGCAGTAGCGACAGTTACCACATTCAAAAAATGTCCACTTTGGTGCCAAATGGAGGGAATCCTGTATAATCATCTGTTGCCACTTGTTATAAGCTCTATTAAGCCTCTGAAACTTGCCCTTGGATATTATGATTCTGAGAATGCTTGAGATAGCTTGTACACCATCTCCCGAGCTGAAAATAACCTGCTGAATAAAATAAAATCAACCGCTCGATCGTGGACAAAATAAATGTCGGAGCCTCTGATGCTCACTATTTAAACTCTTGCAACAAAAAAGGAATCTTGAGCCACAGGAACAACTTGATCCCATGTCTCGAGAACCAATGTTATGATATGCAGAAATGCAAAAATGCAAAGAAACAAAACCCAGTAAACCAAGAAACGATGAGGCAGATTTTGGGGTGCTACACATGGTATAGGACAAGTATCCGTGAACCGTGTCGATAGCCCTAGATAGAGGGTTTTCCGAGGAAAGATGCTTATGTTACAAGGATCCGTGACCCGAGTCAATAATCCTAGACGTAGGGCTTGCCGGGGAAATATGCCCTGGTACGGTTTCCGAACTAGTGATTGTTTGAGCCGATAAACTCAAGAGACACGTTTCCATACATTGCAGGTTTGGTGAACTCAAATTATTTTCCCCCTTTGGCTTGAGTTAGGATTTGATTAGAACCCTGTAGATCCGATTGAACCCATATGATAAGGGAACTCACTGAGATTATTATCTCACCCTAATGTTGTTGTTATTTTTCAAGTATTATTTGCAGGTTTAGTATATAAGAAGAACTGTTCATTGATGTTTCAAGGAAAGATTTTATTGTGATCTTTCATTGTGTATCTTGTACAATGACGAATATTGTCCTTAGATCTTATATTTTTATTTTTGGCACTTTCCATATCTTATACCATATGTTGTCTATTATGTTTTGTAATTGGTCAAGTATGTAAATGATGTTAATAGACACTTATGATTGTGTCAGTACCAAATAATAACACTTGTAAGATATTATTCTAGATATATATTTTACGGGTTGTTACAATTGGTATTATAGCAGGTTGATTCTCGACCTATCCTTCATACATCATAAGTAAATATATTCCTGCCTCATATGTATGTTATACCAACATGGTTTTTAATGTCATTGTATGTAGTATTGGGCGTGATCAACCTAATTCTATGTACGTTATAGGTAGGATCATGATTGAGCGACCACGAGGACTCTGAAGTGTTGAGGATTTCTATTAGATGGATTGTCGTAATTTTGAGAAATATGTGAATTTTCTAGTAGAACAATATTGACTCGCCGATATAGAGTAAGTGTTTAATTGATACCATACAGTGAAGGAGGAAGGATGGTATCGATGCATGTAAGCCATAAGGTCTAGGATTGAGGTGGTGCATCGGTGTTTCAATTTCTAAGCTCACTGAAGCATTTTAGAAGAACGAGAGTACTTCATGGAGTATATTCAGAATGGTACCTTCCAAGTAGTTGAGAGTTGAGAGATAAGGATGTTTAGCTTTTGTTGGGAATCTAAGATAGTGGTGAAGTATAAGAAGAGACTCGAGGATATGACTTTCTATTCTAAGTGGAATATGTATACACTAAGCAAAGAGTAGGAGATAAACCCAATATATCCAGTCTTAGAAGAGAGATCGGGTTTAGAATAGTTCGTTGAGATTCAACATTCAGTAAGAGACCGTCATGGAAATGTTGAGTTGCCCAAGGATAAATTGAAAGATATTTGGATTGAAGAGAGAATAAGCATTATATAAAATGGAAGCTCTAATAGTATTCATTGAGGAGATTTGTGTTGAGGAAATAGGCATACTTTAGAAAAGAAGCAGACATAGAGTTTGGGAACAGTGTTGCATTACGTCTATCATAACGGAATTCCCTTCAGATAAGGAAACTATGGAGTCATAAGGATTTTATTGAGGCTAAGAGAAGGATGTATGCTTGATGATCATTCGTATACAGAGATTTCTAGAGAATGGAGTGTAGTGAAGAAAGTTATATCTTGGTATTAAGAAGCATGTGGAAGTAGCATTATGGTCACAAGTGTGTGTAATGGATTATCTTGTTTTGAGATGGATGTGGAGTATCACACTCTTTATTTTAATTAGTGAGTCTTATATTCTGAAAAGTTGATTTTGTGGTAAGCAACGAAGGAAAAATCAAGCTCGAATACAAAACTAAGTGTGGGACGTGAAACTGACTATGTCGTATAAACTCATAGGTAGATGACAAGGATTTTTAGTTGCAAGTCATCTAGATATATAACCTTTATGCGATGAAGCCTATAGTGAATGTTAAGTTTAGAATTAAATCCGAGTGAATAAGGGTGTGGTAATGTTAAGGTTTATCTTAAGTGCATATTGACTGAGTTGCAAGAGTATGAATGGCTTATAGGAAGTTCGGTTGTTACTTACCTTCCTGAGTAATGTTTGGTTTGGACGATTAATGAGTATGATGTTCACACCTTATTGGAACTGAGGGTATCCTAAATCTCATTGGTGTACTGTTATGGATGTGCAAGTTGAGAATAGAGATGCAAGTTAATGTAGACCAGATTGATAGTTTTTAAATTGGAATTTCTGAAAGGGTATTGCATAGTTGACCATTTGTATAGATGTCAAAGGAGTTTGATGTTTGGGGAAACAACCTAGTGAACCATACTCAGCGCGAATAAGTCTTGGGTGTATCAATATGATGACTATGGAGAACTATAAGGAGTGAAGTTGGAAGAGACTTATTGAGTGGTGATCTTGAGGATTCCAGTTCAGTATTTTTGAATATGTGTTACTAAGGTGTAAAGTGGTTAATCATTGTATGACATTGGATGATTTCTCATATTCCCGGCTTCAGATGTGGACCCCTAGGAGAACAGTACTTGTTGTATACAATGATACTCTACCATATTGAAAGGATTTGTGAGTTATACTTCCAGGAAGGAACGAGAATCAAATATTCCTAAAGTTAAACATGTAATTTATGTTGTATATTAATAAGAGCATGAGCTAAGAATATGAAAGATGGAACATGATGATTGAGATGAATGGATTATATGGGAAGTACAATGTTATCTCCATATGTGTGTGACTCTGAGAGTAGTATGGACACTCACTATTACGTTCTACATTGCTTAAGTTCTTGAAAGTGATGTCTCGGTGATGAATTGAAGTTCCTTGATGGTGTTATTTTGTTATTGGTCAAGATCATGTGTCGGCAGAAACCATGAATGAATCAGGATCCTATAAGAGGATTTGATATGCAATGTGGTAACGATAACCAGATATTGTCAAACTAATTTGGATAAATTTCTTCGAGCTCAGGGTAAATATGAAGGTTGTACACTTTTATGGTTGTAGTCGTTTGACTTCTGTATACCTATCTCCTGAAGAGTGTTGGTCCTATTCTAAACCTTTATGTGTTAGCAAAACTCACGAGTAGGCCTGATCTCTATGGAAAACTTAGAATAGATTATGGTAATAAGAATAGGTATTGGTTCTAATTCTCCATCTTATGTCGACAAGAAAAGTATTCTACCGGTGAATGTGGTAAGGTTCTAGTACCGTTTTGGTTAATGGGCACTCTGGAGGATAAGTGTGAATTTCTATGCAGATTGATAGCTAACCAGTAGTGCTTATGAATACCATATGTTCCACTGTTAGAATCAGAGTAGCGCAGTGAAAGGTGATAGAATAAAGAGCTCAATTAAGTTAATAGGGATCATAGATATAGTTACTCGTAAGCATGGAAGTGAGACAATCATGTGCTAAGTGTACTATCTTATTGGAGGAGTGTGAGAGAAGTGAAGCATCAGGTGTAGGCGCTTATGGTATATAGTATTTGGTCAAGTGAAGTTTATAAGTATATCAATATATGGATTATAGAAGTTGTCACAATTGCTGAAGAAAATCATGAGAGAAGAGTCTTTAGTGTTGCGTGTAATCAAGGAATCAGTAATTTATCTCATGAAGATTTGAAGAGTGTTGATTATCCAAATTGAGATAAGATGTCATGGTTATGATTTGTGTGACTCACTACAAATGGGAGTTGTATATTCTGGAAGGAAAGTGATCAAATGTTTTAGAGCGGTATATCGAAGGAATTAAGTGGGAGTAAGGTTAAAAGTTAATCCAATATTGGAATGAGAATATGGTTACGTTCATAAAGTATCAAGAGTTCACAAAAGAAGGAAATTTGCCAAGGAAGATAATTTGGAATAATGAATATGTCTGAGCTTTGAAATCAAACAAAGTCAAGTGTTGACCTAAGACGGTGATGCAAGAAATGTTTATTTGTTGCGTGGATAAAATTTGGGGGCGAATTTTAATTTAAGGGAGGAGAATGTAATATCCAATAAACCATTAAATGATCAATTAGTTATCAATTGAGACCAACTGAGTTCCTATGTACTCTATCTCATAATAATTGAAACAATTTAAACTCCTATGTGCTTTAAGTGTTGTTAGTTGGGACCAATAGAATAATCAGTGGTCTCCGAAGAGATCAATTATTATTAAAAAAGACTGAACTTTATTAATAAATACAAGAGGGGACATTTTGGTAACATAAATAATGGGTCAATTAGTACTAGAAGACAAAAATACCAATTGAGATATTTTGTGTTACAACCTAATATATATATATATATATATATATATATATATATATATATATATATATATATATATATATATATATATATATATATATATATATATATATATATATATATATATATATATATATATATATATATATATATATATGCATGTATGTATTAGTTATATTTTATATGTTATATTGTGTGGTGGGTAAGAGAAAAAGAAGAAGAGAAGAGAAAGAGAAAGAAAATAAGGGAAAGAAGAGAAGAAGAAGAGGAAGAAAGGAAGAAGAAGGAAAAGCTCATGGATTCATCATCTTTATCATCATCATCTTCATCTCATCTTTACATCATCTTCTTCTTTAACATGTGAGTTCTAGTTACAAGCTCTATGATTATTAGAAGTTAGGGTTTTAAGGAAAGAAAGAATAGATGTTGGTGATTCATGACATGTTGTCTTGCATTCTTCCTTATTCATGAGAAATTTCCATGGTTATTATGTTTTTGTGATTGAATGAAATTGTTGATGTTCTTGTTTCTATTGTTGTTATTGTTGCTATCCTTGATTTCATGATGTTTTTGGTGTTTTTATCACCCCATATGCATCCAAACACTGCCCAGTCTCACTACGGATCGCTTGAGAGAAAACAGGGGATTATGCTACTGACTTAGTTCGCTTAGCAAAGTTAGGTTCACTTAGCGAACTCCCATGCGCTAAGAAAAATATTGCACCTCTTGTTTTTGCCATAACTCGAGAACCGTAACTTTGTTTGATGCATGGTCGGAAGCGTTGGAAATTTATTTCAATGATCTATGTGACAATAAATTAGAAACATGGATATATAACATTGATTGATAGGATAGTGATGAAATTTTATTGAAAGTTAATATTATAATTCTTCTTTTCCACCATAATTTAAGAATCGAGAATTTGATTGGTATGGGACTTGAAGTATTGGAAATATAATCAAATGGAATATTAAATGGTGATGAGAGACCATGAACTAACCAAGGATTCTTGGTAGAGGATAGTAATGATTTATATTTCTTAAAGTTGTATGTTAACTACTTATGTTGATTATGTTGGACTTGTTTGTGCATAACCACTTGAATATGCCTAAGAACTATTGTGGCATGCCATACTACTATGTGTGTTTAATTGTGGAATAACATACTTAAAATCCTATAAAGATGACTGAGGAAACCTAGGATATAACTAGGTAAATGACTTAGTAAGATAACTTAGGATATGAAATGGTTCAGATAGTGATGCTTGGATGGAATTGTACTTTCGGTGTATACAATGGACAAGTAGTCATGTGATTGATGCATAATACACTTTGTATGGAACATGTTGTGTATTTATGTGATTAAGGTGAATGTGATCACCTTGTGATTGTCGAATGCAATCACGTTGTGCTTCTATTTATCACGTATTCGGAAACAACCCCTTAATTATGTTGTCCCAAGTTATGGTACTTATATAGAGTAAGAATTGGGATGGATGCACCCATACTTGAATGATTAGGGTAAAAACCCAGGAACAATGGAACCTTAAGTGAACTAGAGTTCCATACGGCTGAAAGGCTTAAAATGGGTTTGGAGTCCCATAGGAAGCGATGATTCTTAAGGTTGAAGAGTCCCTTAGAAATCAAAATCCATGCGTACGTCATGGTATGGGATAGGTATCCGCAAACCATGCTGATAACCCTAGATAGATATTTTTCAGGGGAAAGATACCTATCTTACAAGGATCTGTGACTTGAGTCGATAACTCTTTATGTAGGGCTTGCGGGGGAAAGATGCCTTGGTACGGTTTCTGAACTAGTGATTGTTTGAGTCGATGAACTTAAGAGACATGTTTCCATACATTGCAGGTTTGGTGAACTCAAGTCCTTTTCCCCCTTTTATTTGAGTGAGGATTTGGTTAGAATCCTGTAGAGTCGAGTGAACCCATAGGATAGGGTAACTCACTGAGATTATTATCTCACCCTCAATATTGTTATTATTTTTCAGGTACTGTTTGCAGGTTTAGTATACGAGAAAAACTGTGCATTGATGTTTCAAGGGAAGCTTTTATTGTGATCTTTTGCTGTGTATATTGTAGAATGACGAATATTGTACTTAGATCTTAGATTTTTATTTTTGACACTTCCCATATCGTGTACCATATGTTGCCTATTATGTTTTGTATTTGTTCAAGTATGTAAATGATGTCAATAGGAAATTATGATTGTGCCAGTACCAAATAATAATACTTGTAAGATATTATTCTAGATTTATATTTTACGGGTTACTACAGATTCAAGAATGCTTCATATGTTTATCTTTATTCCATCTCCATCAAATTCACAAGCCACCATCTAACTATAAAAGTTTTAATCAAGTTTTCTTCATTTGGTATTCACATGATCATCATTGTGTCTTTGGATTCAAGATCATAGCAAAAATCACAAGTTGGTGCAAGGTGTTGTGGCCTAAAATCCAAGTATGGCATGCCATTTGGTTCCGATGCGATAAATTGATTATTAACCCTGATCACTAACCACTGACTCGTTGATTTTATTTTCTGGTCATTTAACTCTTGCAATTTACTTTTGTTGCCTTTTATATTCTTGCAACTTACTTTTATACTCATTATACATCCAATTAATTTATGCCTTTTATCTTTGGTTATTTCTTATTGCCTTGTATTATTAAAAAGAACAAAAACATGATAAAATGAAAAGACCAAAAAGGTATGATTCTCTACTTGTGACCTAAAAGTATGGATTCTCATGGACTTTGAATGACCCTAAAACCATGGAGTTTTGGACCTTGTGTTTGACCCTAGAAAAAGGACTTGAAATTGGACTCTTATTTTGTTGCCTAGCTTAGGACACATTGCACACACATGGCTTTCTCTTGGGCTACCTTACAATGAAACCCCTTTATTTCTTGCACACATCCCTTGTATTTACATGAACCCTTCTCCCCTTTTGATGTACTTTATTTATCTCTTTCTTTCCTTGGGTTTAGTTTTTCTTGCTAGTTATCCTTATGGACTAGGATCGACCTCACCATTTTCTCAAACCCTTGATCCAACGTCAAGCAGCATTTTCTCAATAAAACCCTTGATCCAACGTCAAGCGGCATTTTCTCAATAAAACTTAAAAACAATTTTAAAATACGATTAGAATTGTGCGCCACAACCCTTAAATGGTGGAGAAGGAATGGGAATGGAGCTTTCCTACCCTCACTCTGAATATGTTGAACACAAGACGCTTGGCTTGGTTGTTTGAAATAGGGGTGGAAAAACGGGTCGTCCGCCCCACCCCGCCCCACGCCGCCTTAAGTCCACAAAAAAAAAGGTGGGGCGGGCAAGCCCGCTAAGTGGAAATGGACATAAAATCTAACTCTCCCCGCCAAGGCGGCAGGTTGGCGAGCGGCGGGGTTGCCCGCCTACTTTTTAATTTTTTTATTTTTCATTTTTTTTAATAGAATAATAGGCTTATTTTTACATTTCAATTAGATTTTTCACTTATTTTTTAGAACAACTTTTATAAAGTATATTTTTAACAAATTTTAATTCAAAAAATATTACATATATTCTCAAATAATTGTATAAAATAAAACCATCAAGAATTAGAAATACTAGAATTAACTAAAAAATGGCGGTTTAAGGTGGGACAAGCTGAACGAATAGGTGCGGCGGGCATTCGCAGGCGGCGGGTTTTGGCGGGGCGGGCTTTAGCGGGTGGCGGTCTTTAGCGGGGCGGGCTTCGGTGGGAGGTGTGCCCAAAATCTAAACCCAACTCGCCATTTTTGGGCGGGTGCGCGGGCCACAGCCCTGTTTTGCCACCCCTAGTTTGAAATATTCACTTCTACCCATATTCTTTAGTGCAATTCAAATCAATAACAATCTCTTCCCAAAACCCTAAAATCAACATCAACTCATCAAACTCTTTTTTAGCCTTTTAGGGCATCATCCTGAAAACTCATTTTCAAGATAAAATCAATCAACACACACTTATTTTATATCCCGAACTACGGAGCTCTGATTTCCTTATTGCATTATGAGGATACATAGGCAAGATATTGCGAGATCTTGACGAGCACACTAATAAAAAATCCTCTTTTTTCCCCAATAGCAAGTAACCTTTAGATAACGACAATCATTCGTGCTTAGACGACCTAGATGGTTCTCGTTGAGTATAATGGATTTGAGAGGTGTTAATACCTTCCCCTTGCATAACTGACTTCTGAACCCTAATTTGATTGTGAGACCATATTATTCACCTTTTAGAGGGTTTTATTGATATTTTCCCTTTCTTTAGAATAAATAAATTTCGGGGTGACTCTGTGCATTTTTCGCGTAGCGATAAAACCTCTGCTAGCTTCTGCAACAGATAATTAATCTTTATCAGAATTAAATGAGTCGATTTAGTCAATCTATCACAACAACCCAAATCGTATCACTCCCTTTAGAAGTATTGGGCAAACTCATCACAAAATCCATAGAAATATTATCACACTTCCATCGCCTTATGCCATATTCTGATAGTAGTACCATGATTCATTCCAAAGTATTAGTCTAGAATAAACCATAATATGAACAAGATCTTGTTCTCAGCAGAATAATTAATTTCATTGTCTTGACTCAAGACTTTAAGATCTTTGATAAGCAAAGAACCATATGATGTTAGCTATCAGAGAATGACATAAAATAAATTAAAGCACCATCACTAATTGCCTGCAGAACACAAATAAAAATTGAATATTATTCATAGACTTATCCTTTAATACAAACTCCATGATGACCCTCAATCAAGGAGCAATGCAGTCTCTTAAGATATCAAATTAAAGAGCAGACTCCTTATTATCAAATATTGAAGCGAGATAGATTTGGCATAATCTCTTTCTCTTCAATACTTGATTTTTATTTTAGGACTCAGATGCTTCTTCAGAAGCAATAATAATTGGCAGAGCCAGATTACTCTTTTATCTGAATCCTGCACTAATGTCGTCTTCAAAAGAATATGCAGTGAAGACTAACTGACATTAGGTTCTGGTAGTGTTTCTCCTTGATTTCAGATCTGGGAAATTAGTTGAAATACAAGTATTTTAGAAGCTTCTAAAGTTACTATTTTATTGATAGATATTACAACTCATCCAGCTGGTTAAGAAGTACTTCTGACAAGAAATATAAGTTCCTTATCATCAGACACTTCAAAGAACCAATCTTTAAAAAAGGTGATCTGTTACATAAATTTTTGTCATCTAATTTCATTTCTTTTCTCGAATACTTGCAAGACAAACCAACAGACCGCAATAAATTCAAGTTGTATAACTCTTTGAATAACCGTGACTTCGGCTTTGAATTTAAACCAATCTTCTCAGAATTTGCTTGAAAGATTAGATGAAGTGTACCTAGACAAGCTTCAAAACTAAATCCCACAAATATGAGCACAAGGATTCAAAGATAGTATGAGCATCAGACATATCAATGATATTGACATACTCAGAAGTGAGATAGACCACCTACCAAAATGCAACTACCTCTGAAGATATTCAATAAGCTTCTTCTGAACTGGTGATATAGACTTTCAAATATATTATCTCTACACCATCAATTTCTATAGTAATACCTTTTGAAAGGATATTTTATAGACCTTTAAAACCCTTTTATCAAGACCAATGTTTTAAAAATATGTTTTGTTCTTCCATCATTTAAGTTTAATGGAATCACCCTTTGAATATGGTAGGAAAAGCAGTATAATATTTTCATGTGGCACTTGATTCCTTCTTGAAGAAAAGTCTTTGACAGATATACTTTTCTTATTTGATCATTATCTAAGTCACTGTTAAGTGTTAAGCATAGGCTAGCTCTGACATCAATTGAAGGTGAGAAAAGTACACAAGAAGGGGGTTGAATTGTGTTTTCTGTTTTCTTAGTTTGCATCCGATTAGAGTTCAAACTCTAAACTAGTGTTCAGATTCTGGTTAATTCTTAGCAGCGGAATGTTAACATAAGAAAATGAATAATAGAAGAAGACACAAATATTTATACTAGTTCTTCCCCTAACTGAGAGTAGTCCGGTCCCCTTGCTTCACAAGAGATTTTTACTATAATTAAAACATGATTACAATCGCTTATGCATTCTGCATAATACTTTTACACCTGTTTAGACCTAATATCCAAGACTTCTGCTCAAGCTCCTCACTTGATACTTCCTGCTCAGGTTCCACGAACCCAAAACTTCTTTGCTCAGGCTCTCAGCCCAAGACTTATGCTCCAAGTCACATGAAACAAGCATCTTCTTGCACCTCCTGGGTCAAGACTTACTGCTCCAATTCCATGTACTGAGCATTCCTGCTCAAGCCTCTCAGGCTCAAGACTTCTACTCCAGGTTCCATGAAACGAGCCTCTGCTTGCACCTCACAGGCCAAGACTTATTGCTCTAATTCCATGAACCGAGCTACCCTGGTCAAGCCACACTGGCTCAAGACTTTCATGCTCAATCAATCTACTTGATTAAGACTTTCATTGCTCAAGGACATAGCAAGAGTCTTACGTGGCTTAAGCATTTTGGCTCGAGAATTCCTTGCTTATATCCCAATGACTCAAGACTTCTGCTTAATCAATCTAGTTGATTAAGACTTTCGCAGCTCAAGTACATAGCAAGAGACTTATGCGGCTCAAGCATCTTAGCTCGAGACTTCTTTGCTTGTATCCCAATGACACAAGACTTTTATTTAAACTGTTGAACAAGCTCAGCATAATAGAGAACAAGGTGTACATGATACAAATATCATAGGTACGGGAAATCACCATAACAAAGACCTAAAGCACTTAAGATTTCTAAGATATTCAATGTGTAAGAAATCTTAAGGTTTTTACAATTACAACCTACATCAAAAAAATATGCATATACATTAAGTTGATAATTATTGATCTAGTTACTCCTTCTTCTGGTTGATCCTTGTTAAAAATTCAGTTTGAACCTTCAGTCATATTTATAGTCTTTTCAGAAACTAGTTGTTGAAGAAGTAACTTGATCAAGAGTTTTTGCTGTTACTTTATAGTACAAGAGCCGTTGAAGATAGATACACCATAAGATCTTAATCCAATGTGTAACATGTTTAACCTTTGAGTCTTCAAGAGATTATGTGTTATTAGAGTCGTTGAGAGTAGATATCAATAAAGCATCTCAGCCTTTCTCGAGCCTTGCAATTTGTAGACTCTAGCTGACAAACTGATTTGACAATACAACTTGCTTTTTGCAGTACGGACAACTTCAGCTTTATCACTAACTTTGAATGGTACCAGAAGACAATTTGTATTCACTAAGTGTACAGACAATTATATTGCCTCTTTTGATGCCGAAACCTTCAGCTTTAAAGTCTTCGTCGGACATCACTCAGCAAGTGTTCTTCAAATTCTGCCTGTCACACCTTAAATCTGTCCTCCCGTTTTTTTTTAAATATTTTCGTTTTTTCGATTTTATTTTTAATTTTGCACTGCCCACTTAATTTCATGCCATTTAGACACGTGTCCACCCACGATTGGGCGTTTTTTCAAATCTCTGTTATTTTGCCCAATGAGAGTGTGATACGTGGCCCAAGGAGGTTATTGTTTGTAAATACTAATTTTGTTTTTTCTTTTCAAAATATTAATATTTTTGTACATATATTGTTTGTTAATAGTTTTTAGAATAGAATTTTTATTTAGAAATTACATAGAATAAAAATAGTTTTTTTTTAATATAATAGAATTAGTTTTAAATTAGATTTTAAATAGAATTTGAATTAGGAATAGTTTTTTTAATTAGATTTAAAATAGGATTAATTTAGAATAGATTTTTTTTATATAGAATTTAGAATTTTTCTTATAGAACTTTTTAGAATTTTAATTAGATATATTTAGATTTTAAGTTAGAGTTATTAGTAGAATTAGATTTTTTTTATTAATATTTGAATTTAGATTTTAGAATTTTAAATAGAGTTTTATTTAGAAAATAAGTTTTTATTTGTTTAGAAAATAGAAATTAGATTAGAATAGAATTTCATTTGAGAATAGATTTTATTCATAAAATTTTAATTAGGATTTAATTTAGGAAATTAGATTTATTTTAATTAGTTTAAATAGGATTAGAATTAGATTTATTATTAATTAGGATTTAAATTTTAATTAGTTTATTAGAATATTAGTTTTAAGGGTAATGTTAACTTGTGCCCTTGGGGCACATGTTAAGAACTAAATTAAGAAACATTGTCTTGGAAATTGTGTATAAACTTTAATTAAAGTATAAAATTAACTTGTAAATCGTTTTTTCCAATGCAAATTCACTATAAGTGGTTTTTTTAACATGTGCCCCAAGGGCACAAGTTAACATTACCCTAGTTTTAATAGTCAGGTAATTAATTGTTAGAATTAGATTTAGCATTAGTTAATTAGTATTTAGATTGTTATTATTAGTCAGTATGGAAAATGAAGACATGTGTCTGCCATATAAAGAGGAATCCCCTGTTCATTTTCTTCTACACTCAGCAACCCTAGCCGCTGGAAAATGGCCTCCCAACCTCCCTGTTCATCGTTCTCTTCTTCCTCGTGAAAAAACCCTAAAAACGGCCACCCTCACTACTTCATCATCACCATAATCGTCCTTCAATCATCTTCTCCAAATAACCCTTCCTCCAAAACCCAGAACCACTTCATCTTTAATCACTTTTCCCAATCTCAGAACCAGCAAGACCCAACCCACTCGAAAACCGTTTTTGGACCACCTTCACCCCTTCAAACCCAGATCCACAAACATCACATAACCTCCACCATTCTCAACCTCTTCAAACCTCCAACAACCAACATAAGCCTATAAATCTTCTTCCATCGAACCTCAAACCTCACTCGACCTCCAAACATAACCCATAAAGTTTCCGCAAACAACCTATTTCCAAACCCTCCACCATTAACGGACACGAACACTATTCACCTCCTCCCCTTTAGAAACCCTTTCAATCTCCTCCATCTTCTTCATTTTCATTCTATTTCATCGTAAAATCCCTTACCATGAACGATTTCGATGGCCTTCTGGCTTCCAGATTCGGATCCTCAACCGCTTGTCACCCGCGCGACGGTGGTAGTTTCGACGATCTGTTCGCCTCAACCGGATCCAAGCCTCGTGGAGCCGATACGCCGTTCGATTTGAACTCCATGTTTACGGGATCCGACGGTGATGTCGCATCTAAGCATTCTTCTCCTCTGCTGGTTTATGACAAATCGGTATATGATGATGAAGTTTTTGACGGTGTACCTGGTTTGAAGAGCACGGGGAAGATTAATCTTGATATCGTTTTTGCATCTCCGAAAATGGAAAGTGGTGCATTTTACGATCTTCTCGATGGATTTGGTAAGGAATCGAAAGGTTCTGGTAGGAATGGTTCTGAGAAAGAAGATAAAGATGGTTCCGATTTTGATGATTTACTACCTGGATTTGGAAGAAGTAGACCATCTTCTAGTGACAGGCATGCTCCTGATATTGGTTTGTCCTCAGAACCAACTGTGTGTGTATCTAATACGTCATCCACTGCAACAGAGGACCCTTTCAAAGTATTTGAATCAACTTCACACCTTGTTTTCTATCCTAACCCCCTTTATTTTTAATGTAAATTTTTTCCAAAAACTAGTGCTAAGATTTGTAAATATTAAGTTAAGTTTTTAGAGTTTTATATATATATATATATATATATATATATATATATATATATATTCTTGAAACTAGCTTTTAAATTTGTATTGCAGTGTTATAAATTAGTTTTTTTTTAATTTGTTAATATAGTTTTTTAATTTAGTTTTTTAGATTTATATATATTTTTCTAATCTATTTTAATTTTTAGAGTTTTTTTAATAATATAATTTTCTAAAGATTTCTTGATTTTTGTTTAGTTGGGTTTTTGTTAAAATACTTCGTTAAATAAATTGATTTGTGTTGATATCAAGTTGCGCTTGATTTTATTTCACCTTGATTTCATTACGCACATTTCATTTGGGTCGATGAAGAGACCGTCTATGTTTTTCTGTCAAATTATTGACGAGAAACGATAGATTCGAGACCGACTTTTCTCTTTCGTTTTCATTTTTGACCGTTTATCCATCTTTGGTTATTTTCGTCATTTTTGGTCGATGATGAGACCTCTGTAAACTGTTATTAGTCAAACTATTGATAAATAATGTTGGATCCGAGACCACCTTCTTTCTCTCCTCATTTCTTCTTCATTTCAATTTTTATTTCAATTTCTGCGACCTATGAAGTCTTTTATTCGTAAGCGCCGTTTATCGAAGTCGATAACCTTCTCGATTTCAAATCTATGGAAAATGACCATTTAGGTCATTTTCTTTACTTTAGGATCGTGATAGGCTACCTTCGATTAATCGACATAATGTTTGTGATTAAGACGAGATCACACCTCTTTTGGTCCGTGCGACACGATTCAATTGGAGAATGGTTCTCAATATCATTTCTCTATCTTGTCTTTAGCACGGATATCAATTATGTGACCTCCTATAGTTCTACTTCCATCATAAGTCGAGCCACAACGGTTTAGCATCACATTTATCCCGATTCAATTCACTAACAAATTAACCACTAAGTTTATTTTCTGTCAAATATTAATTGTTTTAAATTCAGTCATTATTCTTATACATATTGTTATATTCTGTATATTATCCATATCTTGTAAATATTCAAACTGACTTGTACATTCTTTCAAAACACCTAATCAATATCGAAATCATAAAATCTAAATTGGTGGACTGTTGGTTATCTGTATCCTGTATATATTCATATCCATCTCCACTCTCTTTCGCATCTTCTCTAAAACTTCTTTTCGCAACTTTTTCTCCTAAAAACCTCGGTCCCGTACCGAGTGCATTTTCAAAATTCTTTTCACAACAAAACTTGAATGGTCGTGGAGTGGTTAGGCGTAGGCCTTCTCCTATCCCGAGTGTTGACATTACCGTATGGTTCACTGTCGCAAAGCACTTACCATTCAAGAACAAAAACATCTTTAATAAGAGAATGAAGTTCTCTTTGTATTGAATTAAAGAGAGAGGATTGAGTATAGACTTCTTCCTCTCCGAGTGTCAGAATACTCACTGTAGAGTGTGTGGTCTCGATACTCGTCTTTCAATACGAAGACGCTTGTATTCGTCACACCTTTTCATAACAAAACTTTGAGATAAAGAATTGGGTACTACCCGCAAGGGGTTACTATCTGAGAACCTATTTCACCCCTAAAAAACAACTCCACAAATCAAATGTGACATCTTGCCTCGCATGGCGAAAATTCTATCTTTTCAAAAAGGATATGTTACGTCCGTTCTACCGCAAACAAGTAACGCCTAAGTCTCCAACGAGCGAGCAGTAATACACCTAAACTGCTAGAATGCGCATGATAACATCATCCACAAAAACACCAGGTTACCCATTTCACGAACTACGTTGCTCTGATTTCTCATGCATGTTGAGAATACGTAGGCACAAGACGACGATGTCTTGGCGAACACCCTTTTCTCTTTTCCACCCTTTCCCCAGAAAGGCATGCTACGTTCGTTCTACCGCAAACAGGTAACGCCTAAGTCTCCAATGAGCAAGCAACAATACACCTGAACTGCTAGAATGCGCACGATAGCATCGTCTACCAGAACTTCCCAGCAAACTGTAGACCGAACTACGGTTGCTCTGATTCTTTACTTCTTTTAAGTAAAGATACGTAGGCACGAGCGCCCCAATCCTTGCCGAGCACATTCCCCTCTTTTACCCGTAGTGCTCCGAACTACGTCGACTCTGACTTTCTCATATCTGTTGAGAATACGTAGGCCTAGGACCGCGAAGTCCTACCGAGTCTTTCTTCTCCCCCTTTACCTCTCTTTCCCATGTTTCTCGCCTCTCTTTATCCCTTGGAACACTCTTTATAGCAATAAACCTTTAGCAGATACTTTCACACGTCGACAAACAAATGGTTCCCATCGAGTACGATGGATGCGAGGGGTGCTAATACCTTCTCTTTGCATAATCGGCTTTCGAACTCGTTCTTTGGTCGCGAGACCATCTTATCTGTTTCTTTCTTAAGGTTTTCTGGATGTTTTCCTTTCCCCTCATGGAATAAATAAAGTTCGGTGGCGACTTTTCTGTCTTTCTTTTCATCTCTCCGTCATTACATTTTTCGAGTAGCGACGCTGCCATCAGAAGCTAGCAATCCAGCAACTCTCAAAGTGTGCTTAATGTAGAACAAATTCTTACAATAATATTTACAAGTATTATAACCTGCACACATGTAACACACATCAAATAAATCATTGATCTTTTAATACTTTGTTATCATCAAAACCCAAGAAAAATATGTCATAAACAAATCTTGTTCTAACATTTCTGACTTTTCGCAATGATGTGGGAGCATCCATAAAGGTGAAAAGAGCATTCCCCCATACTAAATACCACCTGAATTTTAATACACTAATAAATACTTATTATCTCTGTTTTCGCAAGATTGGCACCGACCAAAACACTATCTCATTCACTATAACAAAAGCAACAAAAGAGTTTGACGCAAGTCATAAGTAGAGTTTCAAACAACTTTTAGATGTTGTCCCCAATGAACAAATATTAAGTGTTAATTTGATTTATTGCTTTAAATATGTGTAATGTATCTCATTCCTATGTTTATCCTTTCGTAGAGAACACGTGATAAGAGGGCATGTCATAAAACATGTCTCATTTTATACCGAGATGTCCAAATTCAAATTAATTCAAATAAAAGTTGTAAATAAAACTAAAAAATAAAAAATAAAAAAATAAAAAAAAAAAATATATTATTTGTTTGGATATCATTTTATAAAAATTCAATTTAAATTAGATTTTAGATTAATTGTTCAAAATCTATCCCTACTCTATAAAAACTTTATATTTATTTTTTTAATATGATATATTATATTAATTTATTATTTAATAATATGACTATTTATTAGTTTATAGTTAATTTATTTAATATGATATATTATATTAACTTATTATTTAATAATATGGCTATTTATTAGTTTAGTTTAATCAATTTATTTCAACAAAAATCATCCGTTTGCATTTTGTAATATTAATTTTAAATCTACTATATTATAGATTCTATCAAATCTATTATTTACTATTTTTATGAATCTTTAAAAATATAATTTATAATTTGAATATTCAAAAATCAATCCAAATTAAACCGTAAAAAAATTAAATAGAATCAGATTTTTTATTCAATCATTCAAAAATCATTCAAAATCAAAATGACCTGCAAATAAATTTATCTTTAGATCCTTAACTATCACCATTGGCCCGAATGTATCAAAATTACAAACACATTCTCAACGCCTGTCTCCTGTTAGTAATTTTATAGACAAAAACGATCCAAAAATGTGAAGACTAAAACTGAATAACTAAAGACATGAACACCAAAATGATTAATAATAGATAAGCATGTACACATGTTTGCAATTTCGAGGAAAGAATTGTGAAAGGGCGAGCCTTCACACATTCAGAAACTAAAATGGTTGCTTATTCACAATGAATGACGCAGCATAATTGCCAATTTATCTTTTGATCTTTGAGGAATACATATGATTTAAAAATATCATAGGGAGACCTTGCCACCTATCATGGTCCTACACGACACAAGAAATTAGATTCTGTAATTATTCCTAAAAAATACCTGATTTATACCAAAAAAAAATAATATCATTGATTTAATTGATTCAAGAGTAAAAAAAAATCATTAACATTGCTATAATCTTCTCATTTCAAGCTATTGCAATCTCAAGAATCATATCAACCGAATAGAACCCCACAATCAATAGCAAAGTACTTTATCGCATATACAACCGAATAGAACCCCACAATCATTGAAAAATAAAAGTACGAACTGATATTATTCCCACTCAATTGTTGATGGAGGCTTTGACGTAATATCTAGCACAACACGATTCACACCACGGACCTCATTACAGATTTTGGTTGAGACATCGTCAAGGAACTTGTGGTCAAAGTAGTACCTGGAATTCAATTCAAATTACAGTTATTGTGAAGTGCTATTAAAGAAGATAACTGATAAGCAACTGTATTTAAAATTCTAAACTTAAATATAAAAAGGCCACTTAAAGCCAGTTATTAGAGGCATGTTTAACCTCATAAATGTAAGTTGAAAGCAAAATAATTTTATGCAGAAGTAGCATAACCAGCATCATAGCGATGTATGCTTCAGTTGAAATCTTACCAGCTTGCTGTCATTCCATCTTGACTCGTAACAGCTCTGAGTGCAACAACATGGGAGTGTGTTCTTTGATCACCTTGAACTCCAACAGATCTTATTGGTAAGAAAACTGCAAAGGCTTGCCAGATTACATCATAGAGGCCAGCATCTTTGATTGACTGAATGAAAATCTCATCAACCTGTAAAACAAAATGGACTCGAAACAATGACGGTACTAAACCAATATTGCATACAAACAAACACAAGCGCAACAGCTCCATGTACCTGTCGGAGAATATCTAATGCATTATCTTCAGTCACGTCACCCAATACTCTAACTGCAAGACCAGGCCCAGGGAAGGGATGACGTTTTAGAAATCCCTCAGGAACATCCATGATCCTCCCTAATTGACGAACCTTTGAACAAGGGAATGAAAATAAAAAAAATCATATCAATGCATAACATGACAAACACATAAACAAAAACAATCAGAGAATCCAATTCCAAGCACAAGCAATCAAGTCAATATAGTTCAAAAGTAAAACCTCATCCTTGAAAAGTAGTTTAAGTGGTTCAATAAGTTTCAATTTCATGTCCTTTGGCAGACCACCAACATTATGATGGCTCTTGATGGTATGGGAATGGGTTCTCCCACTTCCAGGTGGCGGGCATGATTCAATCACATCAGGATACAAGGTCCCTTGAACCAAGTAAGAAGGTCTGGTTCCCAGTTTCTTCTCTAGTTCCTGAGCAAAATCATCAAAAATGCAGATAAACTCTTTACCAATTATTTTCCTCTTAACTTCCGGATCCGTCACACCTTTTAGCTTTGTAAGAAATCGATCTACAGCATTAACACATACAACAGGTAAATGAAGATCCTTTTCAAAGGTTTTCATCACCCGTTCCTGCTCATTATACCTGTACACAACAGCAACAACAATAATAAACAAAACAAGAACCGAAAAAACCTCCCTCTTGAAACCCAATATCTTAGACTAGTGGTAACCTGAGCAAGCCATTGTCAACGAAAACACAATGAAGCCTATCCCCAATAGCTTTATGAACTATAGTAGCAGCAACAGTAGAATCAACACCGCCAGATAAAGCACAAATAACATGTTCCTTAGGCCCCACTGTATTATTGATCACTCTAATTTCTTCCTCCAACACATCCTCCATCTTCCACTCCGCCGCAATTCCACACACATCAAATAGAAAATGCTTCAGAGTTTCCATTCCCTCCGGCGTATGAGTCACCTTCAAAAACACAATAAGCCAATAAACACAATTGCAATACCAATACAGTACTTTTTGGATAAACAGCCTAATTCAAACAAACAATAAGTTCATTTATACTTTAAATTGAGAAATTTGATAATGGTTAACCATGTATATACCTCAGGGTGATACTGAAGGCCATATAATTTGGAAGAGGGATTCTCTATAGCAGCAACAGCACCCTGCTGGCTTCGCGCCACGACATTGAAACCCGACGGAAGAGTGACAGCTTCATCTCCATGGCTCATCCAGACAACTTGATTATGTCCAACTTTATCGAACGGGTATAGAGCAGAAGGATTTTCGACATGGATTTCCATCCGTCCATACTCCTGCGTGTTTCCGACACGAACTTCGCCTCCGAGACGGTGAACGAGAAGCTGGAGTCCGTAGCAAATACCTAGAACGGGGACGGAATTGGACTGAGCCCACTGGAGGAAGCCGTCAGGGAAGGAAGGGGAGTCGGGAGTATGAACGGAGTGGGGACCGCCGGAGAGAATGACGAGGGAAGGGTTGAGTTCGGTGATGGATTGAAGAGAGGAGGTGCCGTTGAGGCAGAGGGAGAAAACGGAGAGGCTTCGGATTCGACGAGTGATGAGGTGAGTGTACTGGGAACCGAAGTCGAGGATGAGGACAAGGTCGGATTTGACGCGTTTGGGATCCATTGCCATGGCTGCTGAGAGCTTTTAGGGTTTATGCTGCTGGAAGCTCTTGCTACTAAAACTACTCGGAGTAGGGTTTATGCAAATGCAGCCGTAGTGGAAACTATAAATGGATATTTTCTTATATTTTTGAATAATGCCAGAAAAAATATTAGATGCTATTAATTAATAGAATTTAATTGTGTAAAGAATCTTTATACAGTAAGTAAGGCTGACAATAGTACTGGAAATGAACCGAATCAACTCGAAAATAGTTCGGAATTCGGTTCGACAATTAAATTGTTGAACTAGGTTCATGAACCAAACGAGCTGAATATGAGCGAAAAACTATATTCGTTAACTAAATGATTCGAACTTGAACTATACATAGCTCGACTCGTTAAGGTTCATGAGTCAACTCGATTATATATGAGAATGATTATATTATCTTTAAGATTATGTTTAAAGATTTAAAACAAACTTTAACCCTATATTGTATCTTATGTACTATTTATGGAAATAAAGCTGACAATTGCATTTAGAGTAATTTTTGTTGGACACATTATGAAATTGGCTCAAATAACATGTGTAATGAATGTTACAAGTGGTGTAGTTATTCTGTGATGAAAATGTATCAACTTCTAGTATTTTTTTGTGTAATTTTCATTAAATTTGCAAGCTTCATACATATTTGATGAAGTTATGGATTTTTTAGATAAATTTAAACTTCAATTGAGTGTTTTTTGAATTAGATTTTCACATGTGTCTCTTAAAAGTTGTGTAGTTTTTGAATTATTAAATTTTTGAAACAAAGTTAAATTTCATACTCATAATTTTTATTTTATTCCAACATTTTCTTTTTAAAAAATATTAATTTAAAATGTCAAATAGATAAAAATAAAATAGACTTAAAAAATGGCTTTTAAGTCCGTGAAGCAAGTGATCTGAACCTAATGAGATAAATCTAACGAGATGAATCGAATAGTTCGTGAACTTTTAACGAGTTGAGTTTGAACTTAAAAAAAAGTTTGTGACGAACTTGAACCGAGATTTGAGCTGAATCAATTCTTAACGAGTCGAGCTGAGCTAAGGCGAGTTCGACTCGACTCATTTTCAGTCATAGCTGACAATAAACTGAACCAACTCGAAAATAGTTCGGAATTCGATTCGACAGTTAAATCGTTGAACTAGGTTCATGAACCAAATGAATTGAGTATGAGCGAAAAATTAAGTTCGTTAACTAAATGAGCTGAACTTGAACTATACATAGTTTGACTCGTTAGGTTCATGAGTCAACTCGATTACATATGAGAAGAATTATACTGTCTTTAAGATTAGGTTTAAATATTTACTCCAAATCTTAGACAAATTTAATCTTCAATTTAGTAGTTTTTGAATTAGACTCTCAAATGTATATCTTGAAAGTTGTGTAGGTTTTGAATGAGTAGATTTCGAATAAAGTTAAATTTCAATATGATAACTTTTATTTTATTTTAATATTTTATTTTTAAAAAATATATTTAATTAAAATGTCAAATATACAATATATATATATATATATATATATATATATATATATATATATATATATATTAAAAAAATTGATTTTAAGTCCGTGAATCATGTGAGCTGGACCTAATGAGATGAACCTAACGAGTTGAACCGAACTGTTCGTGAATTATAACGAGTCGGGTTTGAGCTTAAAAAAAAGTTCGTGTCAAACTCGAACTCGAACCAATTTTTAACGAGTCGAGCCGAGCTGAGGTGAGTTCGACTCGACTCGACTCATTTCCGGCCCTAACAGTAAGTTAATTAGTATTGTTGATTTAGTTTAAAAAAATTTACTTTTATTTTAACCACTTAAAAATAATACAAATGGATGACTGTGATGCATTGACAGCATACCATTATTCTTTTAAAAAGTCAATTATTTTAATTTTTAATGCATTTAATACAAGTATTTTTAAATAAAGTATTTTTTTTAACTCTTAACAAATGCTCTAGCATTCTCCTTAATAATATTATTTAGTTTTCTTTTTACCGACTGTAGTGCCTAATAAAAAAAATGTTAGGGTGGCTTTTTCATTCATAAATATAAGATAAGTTATTTGGTACTCAAGAGTTTAAATTGGATACGGATAGTTTAAATTGATTTAAAATTTAAATTTATTTTAAAATAAAATGAAGCGGGACGAGACAGACTTGCGAGTAATGCAACTTTAAAGTCTAAAAATTACAAATATTTATGATAATACTCGTACTCGAAAAAATTGGGTGGGGCGGAGCGAGCACATTAAAGATTACGGGGCTAAAACCTTAGTCTACCCCATAAAAAATTGTAGGCAAAATGGGCATCCCAGCAGTCGGACCCATTTTGTCACCCTAGTTCTAATATAAATCCTAAACAAATGTATCACATCAAGGTACACGTTATTTTAATCGAAAAACCTTTCGCCTTCAATTTTCACTAACTTGGGCGTGAGAGTGTTTGCAGGCACCCCTTAACGTCGAATCAGAGCAACAAAACTTAAATTAAACATTAGAGTTCACTATCGCATTCGGGTTCACTGCGTCTTTCGTGAACCACACTGATCTTCTCAATGTCATTGGCATTGTATTAAAAAATATTTTTAATGTTTCCACCACACTAATCAACATTCAGAATGATGAGCAAATGAATAAAATGTCATTGCACCAAGTGACTAGACCATGTTAATCTCTAAGCAGCGAGATTATTAGAACCATCCACTAGTCAAAAGATGGCCTTAGAGCTTCTTCATCGCACCAAGGAACCTCACCTTCTACATCGACAGTAACGACTTTTCAACCGTCTCCCTTGAAGATCGAAGATATTGAAATGTTTGTAGATTCCACCTCCATCTTATCAACCGACTGAATCGCTCATTTTTTTGTTGCCCTCTCAGACCAATTATCTTAGCCCAATTCATATCATTTACTAATTTTAGATTTAATAAAGTTAATTCAAACATGGGTTATATAATGTGTTATTTTTAACGTAAACTCAATACATTAGGCCGCTAAATCAATTGCACCAAAATTAGAAATAAAAGAAGGGTCGTTTTTAATCCAAATAGAGTCAATGAAAGATATGACACATTTAGATGGAACTAAATCCTCTTTTATAAGAGAATGGTCCAATAAAATCATAGCCATTAAAAAGTAAAAGTTTAAAATATTTAAACTTTAAAGATGAGATGGAAGGATTTGAATTTATCGCATAAGAAAATTTGAGACAAAACTAGAGGAGAAAATCCATTCCCAAATTAGATAAATAGTGAGCCACAACATTAACAATAACATCACACATCACATGATTACCAAAAAAAAATATTACTATGTATTTTTCAATAGAAAGGAATTACTCCAATTTTAATTGATACAAGACCGGCACAATCAATATGAATGTCCTGCTCTAATTTAAAAAATAGGGTTAAAAGAATATGGATTTATATATAATTTTTTTAAATACCGTCATAAAATCATAAATTTTGAAAACAAATATTATTTTATACATGTTATTTTTTTTAAAAGGTGTAAAATAGATTTTGAAAATAAATAAATTGACTCCTCATAATTTGGAGTCCAATGTTATAACACATGCTACACTTGCGAGTATTTAACCTGCCATGTAACGTCTCGACTTATTTTAATTATTTTTCGTAATTAAAATTATGTGATGTTGTGTGTATGAATGTGATTATGTGTGTTTTATTATGTTGGGTACCTTGTGGTGAAGGATAGAGGTCCGAAGAATAGACTATAAGGTGTTGTAGGGGTGTGTGAGTAATTGTGTAAAACTTGATGGTGTGGAGAGTAGAACTAATTAATTTATATCAGTTACTATTTATTTAATCAAATAATAGGAGGTGATTATTATTTAAATAAATATTTAGTGTTATTATTATTTTTATTATTTTAATTATTTTGATTAAATAATAATAATAATAATAATAATAATAACAATAATAATAATAATAATAATAAAAGGGAGTTGGGAGACAAAACTTCTGATACGTGTTTTTGGGAGAAAAAGAGAAAGAGGAGAGCTAGGTCTAAAGGGAAGAGAAGAAAGGATCACCATTATTGAAACTCTTGTAAGAACTCTAAGGTAAGGGTAGAGTTCTAATTATGTAAGGCATAGCATGATGATTGGTGGGTAGATTATGCCATGTAAGTTTTGTGTTCTTTCTCTATTCATGATTTCAATGAATTGGTATTGTGTGATTGATGAAATTCTTGATGAATTGTGAATGGTTATTGATGTTGTGATTGATGATAGAAAGATGTATCGTTGCAAATTTTGTTGTTGGATTTGTATAAGTGATTGTTGTATGTTGTTGATGTTGTTTGTGGTTTGTGATCGCGGGTCAGAGTCGGAACAAGGTTATGAGTAAAATTGATGAAAAGAATTTGGGGTTGGGACTTTAGAAAAATGATTTTTCGTGTTAAAATGTGTTCCAAACAATTTATAAGAAAAAAGGAGTTTTGGGAGGGTTCAAAAGTGATTTTCATATAATAAGTTGCAGAAAAAGTGCTTATGGACGCAGTGTAATCGATTACAGTTGTGGGCGTAATCGGTTACACTGTCTAAAAAATGCATTTTTGGATTTTTCGAAGGCGTAATCGATTACACTATTTATGGTAATCGATTACACCAATGGCAGTGGCGTTGGTGGCAGGTTACGCATGCGTTACCTGTTACCTCATTTTACGTAACCGGTTATACTGCTGTTTTTTGAAAAAATCTTCTAAAATTCATAACTTTTATTCTTGGAGTCCGATTTGAGTTTCGTTCGAAGCGTCAGGAAGCTGACATGTCGAGCTTAAGTCTAAAAATAGTTGTGGTGGCAGAAGTTGAGTAATTATGTTGTTGGTTGTATGAAACTCATTATTATCATTATGTTATGGTGTGGTATGATTACAAATGCTTTGTGAGTGCTTGGTATGTTGTATGCTATTGTTGCTAGATTGTATGGCATTTCATTGTTGTTGACTTGTAGTGGCATGTTGCATTATTTAGATGGCCATTGTTTATGTTGTCATGCATTTCATAGTTATATGAGTTGTGAGATAAGTCGTGTTCACATGTGAGGTGTGAGCATCTTATTCGAATTCTGATTATGGAATTGTATCGTTGTTGTTATTGTTGTTGAGGTGGTCGTGTACCCATGTGGAGTGCGAGCAATCACGAAAGTTATGTGCCCATGTGGGGTGTGAGCGACATTATGGAAATTCTGACGGGAATTGTGATCCTGAAATAGGGACCGGGTTCTGAAATAGGAACCGATGGTACCACATGCATTGATTCGATTTGTGAGTCTTAATGCGTTACATTTTAGTTTTAATTGTTGTTGTGTTGGATTTGTTATCGTGTTGGTTGTAACTACTGTTGTATGGCTGTATGTTGTAGAATGGGTGTTTGTGCATGAGAAATCTAACGTTTGCTTAATTATCATACTTTCCTTTATCTAATTATGATATCTCACCTCTTCTGTTTAAATGTTGCCTTTACATGGGCATCATACAGATAACTCACAGTAGAGGAGTTGAAGTGAGTAGAAGATGAAGTCTTCTATTTTTTTATGTTGGTGTTTGCTCTAATGTGTAACACCGAGATTAGGGAACGTTGTATTATGATGTGTTTGATAGAGACTTTTGGATATCTCTAAAATATTCGTTGTTTGTGTTATTTTAAAGAAATAATCATTCTACGAATAATTTTTTATGTTGATGTTTACGTTATTTTAATAAAATGTTTTGATGGTTCAGACATGTCGAAATCTTATAGTATTACAAATAATTTCTTTTAAATTGCATATGTTACATATCTTGCCATATGAGCAATTGTACTATGAATTGTGTGACATCTTGAATATATTTTGATGAAATTAATCTGATTTATAATTAAATTGTGTGAGGTATATTTGGGGTGTTCCATTAGTGGTAGCAAAGTCTGGTTGGTTTGTCCGGCCAAGTTGTTGAGTCGTAGTGTTATGACAGTTGAATATTGTCTTTGATGTCTTCTAATCATAGTTGTTGTTTATGGTGGAAAAATAGAAATGGTTGGAAAGAACGATGTTGCGATTGCTACTGCTTTGCAGGTTGTTGCTCAGGCTGTTCAAAATTAGCCTAATACTCGTGAGAATGATGAGTTCCGTCACGTGGGAAAGTTCCAGAAGAACAATCCCCATATTTTCAAGGGTATGTATGATCTAGATGGAGCACATACTTGGCTTAAGAAGATTGAAAGGATCTTTCGAGTGATGAACTATTTTGAAGAGTAGAACATACAGTTGGGTACTCATATGCTAGCTGATGAGGCTGACGAATGGTGGGTCAATACTCGTCAGGTGTTGGGAACGTCAGGTGAAGTTGTTAGCTGGGTTGTGTTTCATAGGAAGTTCCTAAGGAAGTACTTTTCTGAGGATGTTTGTGGGAAGAAGGAGATTGAGTTTTTGGAGCTGAAGCAGGGTAATTTGACTGTTATTGAGTTTGCTGCTAGATTTGTGAAACTTGCTAAGTTTTATCCGCATTATAGCGAGGCGACTATTGAGTTCTTAAAGTGTGTCAAATTTGAGAATGCTTTGTGTTCTGAGATCAAGAAGGAGGTTGGATATCGGTCGATCAGGAGATTTCTAGAGTTAGTGGATAGTCGTAGAATTTATGAGGAGGATGACAAAGCTTGGCCAGCTCATTATAAGAGTCTGAGTGAGAAAAGGGGAAAGCAAAATGTGAATCGCGGGAATCCTTACAGTGCTCTAGCCGACAAAGGTAAACAGAGAGTTGTTGATGGTAAGTGACCAAGTGAGGAGGTTCTCCTGCTCCTCTTAAGTGTTATATATGTGGCGAATTGGGTTATCGTGTTAGTGAATTCAAGAGTGATATGAAAACGTGTTACAAGTGTGGGCAATCCAGACATTTGATTGCTGACTGCAAAGTTAATGTGGTGAATTGCTACAACTATGAAGAAACTGGACATATCAGTACCTGTTGCCAGAATTTGAAGCAAGCTTTAACTGGAGGAAAGGTGTTTGCTTTGTCAGGAACTCATACTTCCAGTGATGACAGGTTGATCAAAGGTATATGTTATATTAATAATACGCCTTTGATTGCTATTATTGATACTGGTACTACTCATTCTTTTATTGTTGTTGATTGTGTGAAAAGGCTTAGCCTTGTTGTCTCTTCTATGAAGGGAGAAATGGTTATTGAAGCTCCCACTAAGGGATCAATGACTACTTCTCTGTTGTGTTTGAATTGCCCTCTATTGATATTTGGTAGAGGTTTTGGCGTTGATCTTATTTGCTTGTCGTTGGGAAATCTTGATGTTATCTTAGGAATGAACTGTTGGAGTTCAATCATGTTCATATCAACTGTTATAACAAGTCAATGCAGTTTCTTGCTCCTGATGATGAGAAGGAAACTGATTTTCTGTCTACTAGAGAGTTGAAGGAGTTTTTGGAAGAGGGAGCTCAAGTGCTTGCGTTGTTTGCATCCTTATCTGTGGGTGTCAAACGATGATTGATGAGTTACAAGTGGTGCGTGAATTTCCAGATGTGCTTCCAGATGATATTTTAGATGTGCCTCGAGAGAAAGAAGTAGAGTTTTCTATTGATCTTGTCCCTGGTACCAGACATGTTTCTATGGCACCATACATGATGTCGGCATCGGAGTTAGCAAAGTTGAAGAAGCAATTAGAAGAGTTGTTAGAAAATTGATTTGTAAGACCAAGTGTATCGCCTTGGGGAGCTTCAATGTTGTTAGTAAATAAGAAAATGGCAGTATGAGGTTGTGTATGGATTACAGGCAGTTGAATAAAGTGACAATTAAGAACAAGTATCCGCTTCCAATAATAGATGACTTAATGGATCAGTTGGTGGGTGCACGTGTGTTTAGTAAAATTGACTTGAGGTCGGGTTGTCACCAGATTCGAGTAAAGGATGAAGATATTCAGAAGAAGGCTTTCATAACTCGGTATGGACATTATGAGTATTTGGTAATATCGTTTGGTGTTTCTAATGCACTTGGTGTGTTTATGGAATATATGAACCAAATCTTTCACACTTATTTGGATTGGTTTGTGGTGGTTTTCACTGATGAATTTCTGATTTACTCTAAGTCGGAAGAAGAGCATGTTGAGCATTTACAGATTGCATTACAAGTATTGAAAGAGAAGAAGTTTTATGCTAAATTGCTGAAGTGCGAATTCTGGTTGAAAGAGGTGAGCTTTCTTGGTCATATTATTTCAGGTGATGTTATTGTTGTGGATCCATTCAAAGTAGAAGCAGTTCTACAATGGGAGGCTCCAAAGTCGGTTATAGAGAATAGAAGCTTTTTGGGCTTGGTTGGTTATTATCACGTGTTTATTGAAGGCTTTTCTAAGTTAGCACTTTCGTTGACTCAATTGACTTGCAAAGGTAAAGCTTTTGTGTGGGATATTCACTGTGAGAAGAGTTTTATTAAGGTGAAAAAAAGGTTGACTACATCTTCGATTTTGATTCTACCTGAATCAAATGAACCATTTGTGGTGTATTGTGATGCTACTTTGATGGATTTAGGTGGTGTGTTGATGCAAGATGGAAAGGTTGTAGCTTATGTTTCACGATAGCTGAGGGTTCATGAGAGAAACTATCCTACTCATGATTTGAAGTTGGCTGCAGTGATTTTTATGTTGAAGATTTGGAGGCATTATCTCTATGGTTCCAGATTTAAGGTATATAGTAATCATAAGAGCTTGAAGTATATATTTGATCAGAAAGAGTTAAATATGAAGCATAGACGATGGTTAGAATTCTTGAAGGATTATGACTTTGGCTTGAATTATCATCCCGGTAAAGCTAATGTCGTGGTTGATGCTTTGAGTCGAACGTCTTTGCATATGTTGTTGCACCCCAAAATTTGCCCTCACAATACAAGACTTTGTGTTCCAAGAAGGTTCACAAGGTTCACAAAATTCACAATTGGTCAGAAGAGTTGACAATTCCCTCAGACAATGCACCTCCTAAGCAGTGCATCCAAAACTAGGGTTTTGACTTTAATCAGGTTAAATGGACTTCCAAGACTTCAGATTTGGCCCCAGGGGTATTTTGGTCATTTTTACGTGGATCCCGCTAATTCTTTGAAGACGGGCTGTTACTGAGCTGTGAGACACTTGAGACACTATTTCTGAGGCATTTATTTATCACCTGTTTTGATTATATCAAGGTGCCAATCCGATGTGTTCGGTATCGAAATTTGTCGGGCATAACTGGATTTAAGGTCCATTTTATCGCTCATGGTTTATTTCCAGAGCATTTCCGTTGCTGTTAATAAGGCGCAGTGTAATTGGGTATTATTGGATTGTTGCTTATATCATTTGGTCAGTGGAATTCAATTACGGGCAATATCATCATTGATACTAAATCTGTTGTGATTACGGCGCACATTCGCGTTTGGTTAGAAAATGAGGAGAATATTGTTGGCTAGAATCCAAATGAATGAAGTCAGGTGATGAGATTAGGACTACCAACGAGACAAGTACATGAGCAAGAATATCATTCATGAGTATTTATGGTTTATGACTAGAATAATGAATTTAAATATTTGTGGATTTATTCACAAATGTTTATAATTTATAACTAGAAATAAATATAAATAGATTCAAAGCTGAATGATCATGGAATTTTTATTTCATAAGAATATCATTTTACAAAAGGAAGTGAATCATTTCACATTTGAATTGCTGTGAGATTACATTTACAAATGTTACATCTACTCTAAAAAATCCTAAATCCTAAAAACTCCTAAGGCTTCTTCATGGTATCCTTCCCTTGAGTGTTCCTCGAAGTTCCCGATCACCTGCAAAAAAATAAGAGAAACAAAACAGAACAGAGTAGGAAGATGTTAGAAAGATGAATTTGACACTCTCAGAACATTGTCATCATCGAGTGCCGGGAGTGGCACGACTGAAGTCGCATCCTACCCCCGTTACCGATCCACGCCATTGGCGTCAGATCAGGTAATGTCTGTTCTTATCTAAGGGACAACCGAGAGAGATAAAGAGATAAAAGAAGTTTTTGGGCCGAAAGAGGATTCACGCGACTTTGGATTCAATACTAGGCATCATCTCATCAAGTAAATATGGTGACAACTATCAAGTAAATTCTCCAAATGGATAACCAAACTGAACTAAAATCTGAACCACATTCATTCATCAATTCACATTAATTCTGAACCAACACCAAGGTAAACACTAGCCAGCTCAGGTTCAAACCCGGATGCCGACAGGTCTGAACTATTTTTCCGTCACCTGAAGCACCTGAATCAGACAGTACCGGCTCGTAAACAGAAAAATACAGCAATACATGTTCATAAGAAAAGAGTTCAGCCAAGTTCAATTTAAGTTCAGAGATGCATCAAAGTTGGTCCATGAAACAGGAATTCACAATAGAAGCATATCAGTTCACATAATTCAAATCAGAAATAAGCCAGCAACCTGCACGTGTGTTACTCAAAGACAGAAGAACCAAATTCAGCAGAACAAGTTTAGCCCAACCTAAGGGAACCAGCTCAGACCCAAAAGTTGCTCAAACCGAAACTGATACAATCAAAACTCAAGAAAAGCCAGTTCAAATCCACATCTGCAAAGGAGCAGACAATCCAAATCAGTTCAAAGCAGATATCCAAACAAGAGGGTTTTCGAAACAGATCACAACAAATCCGGTTTCAATCCAAAACAATGTCCAAATAAAATCCGTATCTCAATCAAATCCAAAAAGAGGAAGAAAATCATATCAGTAAACTAAATCAACATCAAAAGTAAATCAAATCTTAACGTAAGAGCCCCAATATCCAAGCCCAAAATCAGAGAAAAAGGTATAAAGAGGAACGAGTTCACCTTTGGAAAACGCTAGCGAAAACGGCCGTAGGTCACCAGAACAACCATCGACGGCCGTGCATCTGAACGAAGGAGAAGATTCGAACGAAGACCGCCTTCGTCTCTCGACGGGCAATCCACCTTCGTAGCCTCAGATTTGACATCATCACAGGCCTTAAAGAACAACGAAAACGCCATCGCCATCCGCCATTGTGAGAATCTGGGTAGGAAGTTTGTAAAACTCATATTTGTGCTGATATTGTTCATAGTTTCATTTTCAGGAGATAGAGGGGTTGAAACATGCAAAACGAAGCAAAGACGAAGAGAAACGAGCCATGACGGCGCCGCGGGTAGCGATAGGGTTTTCGAAACCCTAAAAGCAGTGTTATCCAGTTTTCAAGCATTGAGTTGGGGCTGGGTTGATCACCGGCCCAACTTTATTCTTTTACTTATCATTGTTTTTATTTTTAGTATTAAACATATAACAAAACAATTAAAATTAAATCTTTTTTTAATAATATTAAATCACTCTTTTGCAAATTTAAATCAGGACTTTTTCTTTAAATCAAAAACAAAAATCTCAAAATTTGCATCTGTTCCTTCATTGTCTCATAATGCATTTGATTGCCGCCTAACTCTGCCCGCTAACGTTATTTGTTCGTTTTGCAGCTTATTACGTTTACCGTTATTTATTTTATCTTATTTTTTTTTTAACTCAAATTTCATTATCATATTGTATCTGTTTCTCGGTTGTAATCTCGCGAACAAATTATCGCGTTATCTTTTTCGCACTTGTACTTTCCGCTGTTTGTATGGTTTAAATTCTCGCATCTCTCACCATTAATTTGTCACCTTGCACTCCTCCGAAGGAATTAGGTCTAGCCATTTGGCCGCCGTGTCAATAGTCCTCACCTTCAACCCTTACAACTTTTACAAACCCTAATTTTCACAAATGCCTCGCAGCAGGCAAAATTACAATTTTACCCCTAGCATTAGGTCAAAGAGCCGCCGCGCTCATTTTAGGGTTTCCCGCCGTGGAATCCCTAATTTAACCCTAATTACAATTTAACATTTCAACGTAGAGATTTGGAGTTTCTACACTCCACGTAAGCGTGTCCTTAAGATGCGTTTATTCCCCTTGAGACCTTGACCACAGTCAAGAAGTTTCTAACCTCCCTCTTGAGGGGAACTACGATTACTCTGATTCCGCTCCCGTAAGGATACGTAGGCACAAGATGCGATGTCTTGCCGAGTAAACTTAGAATTAACCCCCTTTATTATTTATTGCTTATTTATATTTTATTTATCTTTGCTATTTAATTATTTTTGCTTATTATTTTGCAATTGTTTCTTGGATGTAAAGTTGGTTAATTATTTAATTATTATTATGGTTAGTAATTAGGGAGTGTAACAACATGTATGTAATATTAAAATAAATTTAGATCACTTTTAAATAAAGATAATTAAAATAAACACGTCACACACGAAAGTCGATTTTAATCGCCGTCTCACTTCCTAAGGATATCCCTCAAGTTGCCTACGAATAATGGTTAAGTGGGGTGTATAAAGCAAGTCCCTCAAATAGAAAAATCATCAAAGTCCCTTATGGTTGCCTTTACGAATCGAGTCCCTTTCGAAAAATGATGATGGTCCCTTATATGTGCTTATTACATCCCACAATGGCCTTCAAAGTCAAATTGTCCCTCACATATCCCTTAACATCCAAAGTAAGGACTACCTACTCCATTATAGTAGGGATAGTCTTACTAAAGGAAAGAATGAAGAATAAGAAAGACCTTTAAACATTAGGGTAGGTTACTCCTAGGTGCTTGCTCACTTCAAAATTGTTTCGCACTTAAACAAATTTTCAACAAGTTTTCAAACAAGTTCTTAACACATCCTTACATGGATTATTTATTAACTATTCTGAAAATTTTCTATTCACACACTACACTTTCAAAACAATTCAAAAGTGAGCTTAAGTACCTAAGAGCCCATGGATAACCATGGATGAAAAGGGTGCTAACACCTTCCCTTTTCATAACCTACCCCCCGGACCCAAAATATTCTCTAAGGTCTTTCCTGTTCTTTTATAACCTTTCCTTATGGATAAAATAAAAGTCGGTGGCGACTCTTGCTATCCGCAACATTGTTTAAAGTCAGTTCTCCCACCGTGTTACATATGTCTGCTATGTTGGTTAGAGAGTTAGAATTGATTGAGCAATTCAGAGACTTAAGTTTGGTTTGTGAGCTGACACCGCAGAGTGTCATGTTGGGAATATTAAAGACTAACAATGATTTTATTAATAATAATATAGAGAGCCAAAAGTTGGATGTGAAGTTGGTAGACTCGATGGTTGAAAATAATTAGACTAGGATAGTGACTTTAAATTGGATGAGCAAGGTGTGCTGAGGTTTTGTGATAGGATTTGTATTCTGGATGATTCTGAGTTGAAAAGAATGATTCTAGAGGAAAGTTATAAGAGTAGTCTGAGTATTCATCTAGGAGCTACAAAGATGTATCAGGATTTGAAGAAGATATTTTGGTGGCCTGGATTGAAGTGAGATGTGACTCAGTTTGTGTATGCTTGTTTAACTTGTCAGAAGTCAAAAGTTGAACATCAGAAACTTGCAGGATTGATGCAACCATTGGATATTCTAGAGTGTAAGTGGGACATCATTTCTATGGATTTGTTGATTGGATTGTCGAATACTCCAAGAGGGTAGGAGGTGTATGACACGTTTGTGTTGGCATAAATCTTGTGAGAGTGTGGTGCTTGGACCTCAGATTGTTCAACAAACTACTAAAAAAGGTGAAGCTGATTTGGGAAAAGATGAAAGCTTCACAGAGTAGGCAGAAGAGTTACCATGATAAGAGAATGAAGGATTTTGATTTAAAAAGGGAGACCATGTATTCATGAGAGTCACTCTGGTGACCGGTGTTGGGCGTGCCTTGAAGTTAAAAGAAGTTTACTCCTAGATTTATTGGTTTGTATCAGATATCAACAAGAGTTGGAGTTGTTGCTTAGAGAGTGACGTTGTCGCCAAATTTTTCGAATTTCCATGTTGTGTTCCACGTTTGACAACTTCAGAAGTATGTTCCGGATCTGTCACATGTGTTCTGATGGATGATGTTCAGGTAAGAGATAACCTTACAGTTTAGACTCTACCTGTGAGAATTGAAGACTGTGAGGTAAAGTAGCTGAGTGGCAAAGAGATTGCTCTCGTGAAGGTGGTGTGGGGAGGCGCTGCCAGTGGAAGTATGACTTAGGAGTTGGAGAGTAGGATGCATGAAGTATATCTTGAGTTGTTTAAATTAGGTAAAAAATTTAGGACAAAAATATTCTAAGTGGGGGAGAGTTGTAATGCCCCGACTTATTTTAATTATTTTTCGTAATTAAAATTATGTGATTATGTGTGTTTTATCATGTTGGGGTACCCTGTGCTGAAGGGTAAAGGCCTTAAGAGTAGACTCTAAGGTGTTGAAGGGGTGTGTGAGTAATTGTGTAGAACTTGGTGGTGTGGAGAGTAAAGCTAATTAATTTATATTAGTTACTATTTATTTAATTAAATAATAGGAAGTGATTATTATTTAAATAAATATTTAATGTTATTATTATTTTTATTATTTTAATTAGTGGGATTAAATGATAGTAATAATAATATAATAAGAAAATAAGGGAGTTGGGAGACAGAACTTCTGATGCATATTTTTGGGAGAAAAAGAGAAAGAGGAGAGTTATGGCTAAAGGGAAGAGAAGAAATGATCACCATTGTTGAAGCTCTTGTAAGAACTCTAAGGTAAGGATAGGGTTCTAATTATCTAAGGGATAACATGATGATTGGTGGGTAGATTATGCCATGTAGATTTTATGATCTTTCTCTATTCATGATTTTGATGAATTAGTATTATGTGTTTGATGAAATTCTTGATGAATTATTAATGGTTGTTAATGTTATGAAAGATGATAGAATGATGTTTCGTTGCAAATTCTGTTTTTGGATTCATTTAATTGATTATTGTATGTTGTTGGTGTTGTTTGTGGTATGTGATCGCGAGTCAGAGTCGGAACAAGGTTATGAGTAAAATTGATGCAAAGGATTTGGGGTTGGAACTTTAGAAAAATGTTTTTTCGTGTTAAAATGTGTTCCAAACGATTTATAAGAAAAGAGAGTTTTTGGAGGATTCACAAGTGATTTTCATATAATTAGTTGCAGAAAAAGTGTTTCTGGACACAGTGTAATCGATTACCGTTGTGGGCGTAATCGGTTACATTGCCTAAAAAAAGTGCATTTAAGGCGTTTTCGAAGGCGTAATTAATTACGATGTTTGTGGTAATTGATTACACCAATGAAGAATGAGCAAGGGTTCAGATGGTCCAAGAGGATCATGTCACTTTCTCACTCAGACATCCATTGGTGCTCCAGATCTATGGAGAATGTCACCATCATTGACCGTTGTGGGGAGTTTCCTAATGTGCCACTTCTAGGCATAAGAGGAGGCATCACCTACAACCCATCTCTAGCTTTACGACAGTTTGGTTACGCCCGGAGCGATGGTCCACATGACATGTTGATTCAGGGCATTGTGTTTGACTACGACAACGATCTTCAGGGTTACCGTCAGAGATTCATACGAGCTTGGGGAAAGGTAAACAGGATTGACAGCAAGACACTGGAGCCTAAGTACACCATTCCTATGAAGGCTTATCTCAGATGGGTACGATTTCGTGCTCAGACACTCATGATGCCATATCCTGCCATCCTACCAGTTACCATGGAACCTGTTGCTGAAGGAGACACAGCTTATACCATCCTTCACCCAGACATGCCTACTGATATGGAAGACTTGCAGAGATCATGGATCCAACTGAAAGAGCAAAGGGATACTTTCGAGGCTCATTACAAAGCAAGCCAAGCAAGGATCCTAGAGCTAACAAAGCTACTTCATGAGGAACGAAACCTCAACTCATACCTCAACACAAAGAGGAAACGTCCATGGGAGACTTAAAACCCCATCTTTTATACTTATTTCGTTTTCATTTTTTGTAAGCCTAAAAGGCAAAACAAGTATTACTAATAAAAAGTTACTTTCTTGTTTGTTTAAGCAAATTTAAATCCTGCGGTCCTTGAAAACATTGCATATGCATTCCCATATCATTGCATCACAGGTATAATTGTGCACAGGTTTCTCATCTTCTCGCTGTTTATTTCAGCAATGGCTCTTGAACAATCAGTTAAGGATCTCCAGGCACAGAATGCACAGTTCCAAGAGCTGATCCTGAACCTATCCAAGGGGCAGGATGAATTGAAGACACTGCTGGCCAAGAAGACTAAGAAGGCTAAAAGGTCTGCTGGGCTGCTCAACATGGGAAGAAGGTTCAAAGGTCCTGTCAAGACCAAGGAACAGGTTGAAGACTATGAATCTGAAGAATCTGAGCAGGAGAGAGGCAGTCTCCACAACACTATGGGGGACTCTGATTCTGAGGCTAACTACTACCATGAGCCTAACGAAGACAAATTCAAGATGCTGGTGGATAGAATGGATGCTATGGAATTACAGAAATCATCTGGGCTGGATTTTGAGGATTTGAGCTTGATATCTGGGGTGGTCATACCCATTGGGTTCAGAGTTCCTACATTTGTTGTCTATGATGGGGTCTCTTGTCCCAAATTGCATCTGAGGTCTTATGTCAGAAGAATTCAACCCCACACTGCTGATAAAAAGTTGTGGATCCATTTCTTTCAAGAGAGTTTATCTGGAGCTCAGCTAGAGTGGTATTATCAGTTGGAGAGTGTCAACATCAGAGATTGGAATGACCTTGCTGAAGCTTTCTACAAGCAGTATCAATACAATGCTGACTTAGCCCCCACTCGCATGCAGCTTCAGAGCATGTCTATGGGTGCCAAAGAAAGCTTTAAGGAGTATGCTCAAAAGTGGAGAGACTTAGCTGGAAGAGTTCAACCCCCTTTGACTGATAGGGAGTTGGTTGATATGTTCATGTGTACGCTGAATGGTCCGTTTTACAGTCATCTCATTGGAAGCTCATCATCTGGCTTCACTGAGTTGATCATGACAGGAGAGCGAGTAGAGAATGGTATCAAGAGTGGTAAGATCCAAGTGGGCACTTCCTCATCAGGTGCTGCAAAGAAGCCTCCCACTGGGAAGAAAGAATCTAATGCTGTGTATGGTCAGCCTGATCGTAACAGAAGGCATCAGTCTGTTAGTGCAGTTCATATTTCAAATCCAACTCCTGCAACAACAAAGCAGCCTCAAGGCAACCAACAGAGGGCTAGGAGACAGTTCACGAAGATCAACATGTCAATGGCTCAGGCATTGCAACACTTGTTGAAGGCTGAACTTATTACCCTGAGGGAGGCTCCTCAGAATCCCAATGTTACCTCTCCCAAGTACAATCCCAATGCACGATGTGCATATCATTCAAACTGTCCAGGACATGATACTAATAACTGCTGGGTCTTGAAGAACAAAATTCAGGATATGATTGATGCTGGAGAAATTGAGTTTGATCCACCAGGTACTCCAAATGTGATTACAGCTCCAATGCCAAATCACGAGAAGACTGTCAACGCCATTGATGAAGATATTGATGAAGATCTGCATGTCTATTCAGTTATGGAGTTGAGCACACCATTGTCTGTTATCAAAAAGAGGTTAGTACAAGCTGGGATCTTTCCAGGTTGTCATGAAGATTGTCTATATTGTACCTATAAGCCGGATAGTTGCTTCATTTTGAGAGATGGGATTCAACGTCTCATGGATAAATATACTATAGTGTTTGAAAGAAGACCAACATCTGTAGAAAGTATGGTGGATCATCTGACTCAGGGTAAGAAGATTGAAGAGGTTGACATGGTTGACAAAGTACCACTAAGAATCACTTCAAAGGGTCCCATTAAAATCACTCATCAGGGCCCAATCAAGATTATTGCTGAAGGTCCTGTGAAAGTTGTTGCTGAAGCCAGAGTAGCTCCTCTGATCATTACCACTCCTGGTCCTATTCCTTATACATCTGACAAAGCTGTGCCTTGGCACTATGGGTCTGATGTTTACATCCATGGTGTCAAGCAGGAGCCTTTACCTGATATGCCTGTTGACATTGATAATATTGCTGGATCTAGCAAGATCACTCGTAGTGGAAGAGTCTTCTCTCCTCCAGTTGCTTCTAAGAGTGCAGTTACTCCTGCTGTTACTTCCACCACTGATGCTCGGGGCAAGGGTCCTGTTATTGAGCCTGTATCTACTGATGTGCCAGCTGCTGATGACCTCTCTAAGCAGATGGAAGAAGTATTGAAAATCATTCGCAAGAGTGATTATGATATTGTTGATCAGCTGGGGCATACTCCCTCAAAGATTTCTATGCTCTCCCTGTTATTATGTTCTGAGGCTCATGCCAAGTCATTGATCAAGTTTCTAAAGATGGCTCATGTACCCAGTGCAATTTCTGTGGACCAGTTTGAGAATTGTGTTGCTCACCTGACCTATGACAACGAGTTAGGATTTTCTGATGCTGACTTGACCCCTGCCAAGAGGGATCATAACAGGGCCTTGCATATTTCAATTGAATGCAGGGGCACTACCCTGTCTCATGTGCTGATAGACAATGGTTCCTCTCTGAATGTGTTGCCTAAGGAAGTCCTGAACAAGCTGAGTCCTGAAGATACGGTATTGAAGCCCAGTAATATTGTGGTAAAGGCTTTTGATGGTTCTAGAAGAGTAGTGCATGGGGAAATTGATCTTCCAATCAAGGTTGGCTCTCAGGTGTTTACTGCTACATTCTATGTGATGGATATTCGTCCTTCGTACTCATGTCTGCTTGGTCGTCCCTGGATCCATGGGGCAGGTGCGGTGACCTCCACATTACATCAAAAGTTGAGATATCCGGTGAATGGAAAAGTTGTTACTGTCTTTGGAGAGGAAGAATACTTTGTCAGCCATGTAAACACTTTCAAGTATCTGGAAGTAGAAGGTGAATACATTGAAACTCCACGTCAGTCATTTGAAGTGGTTCCCTGGGCTGTTAAGGATTGTGTGACTCCTCCTGCTGTGAAGAAGGTTCCTGTGGTCATCAGAAACCCTCCAACAATGGCAATGGCCTCCCTCAATGATGCAAAAGCTATGGTGGAAGAAGGTGGTTGTACTATTTGGGGTCAGCTTCCTGATATTCCATACAAGTCTGACAAGTTTGGTTTGGGTTTCACTGCAGAGTCCCAGAAGGCTGTTCGTCGTGCTCGTGCTGTTCGTATCACCAATCAAGGGGTTATCAATGCTGTGGGAGATCAAGATGAAGACCACAACTTGGAGGCATGGATTTTTCCTACTGTGGGTGCTGGACTCAATAATTGGACAGCTGAAGATGTTATCCCTATCTCCTTTAGTCAGGAGTAAATACTATTACTGTGTTATGTTTTTAAATTTATAATTTCTGGAACAATTAAAACTTTCAAGCCATGTGCCTTACTCGGGGCACAATGGTGTGCTTGTTACGGGTTGTCATTTCATTTGCATACTTCATTCAATAAAATCAGTGGACGTTTCGTTTTCGTAAATATTGTGTTCCTTGTCTTTCTTTTTCTTTTATTTTTGCTTTATCAGCTAGGTGTTCTTACACACACCCACGTCACTAAAATGCAGATCCTCATCCACTCTGGATCCAGTTGATAACAGTTCTACTATTGCCAATTACAATTTCGAGAATCCGATCTATCAAACTGAAGACGAAAACGAGGACGATTGTGAAATACCTGTAGAGCTTGCTAGGTTGTTACAACAATAAGAGAAAGCTATACAGCCACATGAAGAGCCAGTCGAAGTTGTGAATCTGGGAGCCGAAGAAAACAGAAAAGAGGTCAAGATAGGGGCTGATTTAGAGGACAGTGTCAAGAGCAGGTTGATTCAGATGCTACGTGACTATGTGGAGATCTTTGCTTGGTCTTATGAAGATATGCCAGGGTTGGATACAGACATTGTGGTTCACCGTTTGCCAGTGAAAGAAGATTGTCGTCCAAAGAAGCAGAAGGTTCGTCGTATGCGTCCTGAAATGTCAGAAAAGATCAAAGCAGAGGTAATGAAACAGTTCAATGCAGGGTTCTTGGCCGTAACTTCTTATCCTCAGTGGGTTGCAAATGTGGTACCAGTTCCTAAGAAAGATGGTAAGGTACGTATGTGTGTAGACTACAGAGATCTGAACAAGGCTAGCCCTAAAGATGACTTTCCACTTCCTCATATCGATATTCTGGTAGACAACACTGCTCAGCATAAGGTATTCTCTTTTATGGATGGTTTCTCTGGTTACAATCAAATCAAGATGGCACCTGAAGATATGGGGAAGACAACATTTGTGACACAGTGGGGCACCTTTTGCTATAAGGTAATGCCATTTGGTTTGAAGAATGCAGGGGCAACATATCAGCGTGCTATGGTGGCTTTGTTTCATGATATGATTCATCATGAGATAGAGGTATATGTGGATGATATGATAGCCAGGTCTCAGAATGAAGAACAACATCTTGATCATCTGCACAAGTTGTTTGAGAGGTTGAAGAAATACAGGTTGAGATTAAATCCAAACAAGTGTACTTTTGGAGTTAGATCTGGAAAGCTCTTGGGTTTCATTGTCAGTGGAAAAGGTATTGAAGTGGATCCTGCAAAAGTGAAAGCTATACGAGAGATGCCAGCTCCCCGTACTGAGAAGGAGGTTAGAGGTTTCTTGGGACGATTGAACTACATTGCAAGATTTATTTCCCAATTAACTACCATCTGTGAGCCAATCTTCAAGTTGTTGAGGAAAGATCAGGTGATGGAATGGAATGATGAGTGTCAGACTGCCTTTGATGAAATCAAGAGATAGTTGCTAGAACCTCCAATTTTAATGCCACCAGTTGATGGAAGACCCTTGATTATGTATTTAACAGTATTAGACAACTCAATGGGGTGTGTATTGGGGCAACATGACGAGTCTGGTCGAAAAGAGCAGGCAATATACTACCTTAGCAAAAAGTTTACCGACTGTGAAACAAGATACTCACTGCTCGAGAAAACTTGCTGCGCTTTGGCATGGGCTGCTCGCCGACTAAGACAGTATATGTTGACCCATACTACCTTGTTGATTTCGAAGATGGATCCAATCAAGTACATATTTGAGAAACCTGCTCTCTCCGGAAGAATTGCAAGATGGCAAATGATCTTGACGGAATATGATATACAGTATACCACTCAGAAGGCCATTAAGGGGAGTGTTGTTGCTGATCATTTGGCTCATCAAGCAGTAGATGATTACCAGTCAATGAATTTTGAGTTCCCTGATGAAGACATTATGTCTGTTACCAAAGAACCTGGACAATATGACGGACCTGAACAAGGATCCCGATGGACTATGGTTTTTGATGGTGCCTCCAATGCACATGGTAATGGTGTTGGTGTTGTGATTAGTTCCCCTGAAGGTTGTCATACCCCGATTACTGCCAGACTTTGTTTCTATTGTACCAATAACATGGCTGAGTATGAGGCATGTATCATGGGTATGCAAGTTGCTATTGATATGAAGATTCAGTTCCTTGAGGTGTATGGAGATTCAGCTCTGGTAGTAAGTCAGATTAAAGGAGATTGGGATACAAAGCATGATAATCTCATTCCTTACAGAGAACATGTGTTGTCTTTGATCCCACATTTCAAAGAGATTACTTTTGGACATATTCCACGAAGAGAGAATCAGTTGGCAGACGCATTGGCCACCATGGCATCTATGTTTGAGATAAGCTGGGATGATGAAGCTCCCAAGATTACCATTGATAGATTTGAGAAGCCTGCATACTGCAATGAGATTGACACTGAAGGGGCAAGTGGACTCCAACATATGAGGGACCATTTGTAGTTAAGACAGTGTTCTCAGGAGGTGCCATGATACTGACTACAATGGATGGTGAAGACTTCCCACAACCTGTAAACGCAGACATAGTTAAAAAATACTACGCATAAAAAGAGACCCGCTAGGTTGACAGGCCTAGGCAAAAATAAGGGCATCCCGGCAAACCAAAAGGGTTTGGGCAAAAATTAGGGATATGTATATAAAAAGATGTACACCCGGCAAGTTGAAAACCTGAAAAGGCGGCTTGGGCAAAAAAGGGTATCCCGGTGGATTGAAAACCTGAAAGGGCAATCCAGGCAAAAGTTAGGGATTAAAGCGTATGACTATGTCTCGTTTGGATCACTCATGAAACTGCAACCAGTTGTACTACTTACTCAAGCTCAAACAGATAAAGCTCAATCCAATCGTTTCCGTCTCAACAGCAAGAAGATGAGATACTTGAGTGGCAATAGTAGAATTGAAACTCAATAGGATTATTTCCCACATAGCTGATTCTTTTTGACAAAATTCTCTTACTAGGGTTTATGTCTCCTTGTACAAACTTACCCGTGTATGGGTCACTTTTGATATAAATAAATTCCATCTTTTGAATAAGCGAAACGTCCATTGGTTGTGTTTGAATGTATGTATGCCTTTGAATATGATTGATGTTTACCAGAAATGCATGTATGCTTTTAATATGATTGATGTTTACCAGAAATGCATGAAAATGCAGTAATAGTATTTACTAAGGACGAACGAGGGAAGGATTTCAACGAAGCTTCGCCGGTTCATCTTTACAAGACAGTTACAAACCATCAGTAGGACTAATCCATTTTCACAAAGTCTAATCTCCCCTGGAATTTATATCCATCTCTTTTATCCTCATACGGATATACGGGAAATTACTTTCCAATAAGGGCACGATGAACGAAGACGGGATGTTATACTTATCCTACTATCAAACGAAAACGAAGGTTATCTATACCCTACTATCCCCAACAACGGGAGGTTATCTATACCTTGTTATCCCCAACAACGGGAGGTTATCTATACCTTGTTATTCCCAGCAGACGGAGGGTTATATATTCTTCAACAACGAATCGGGATTTATTTTCCTTGGCCAGCAGTTGTTATACAAGGATATCCAGACACTTCCAGCAGTGTCATATCATACATACATCATTTACATCATACCATAACATATATATCTATAGTACATTACCTAAGTGCATCATGTCATACGTGCATACATAAAGCATAAACTAATGCTGTTATACAGAATGCTACCTTGTTTTCAGGTTAATTATCCAACAAACAAGCTTATGATCTTTGGGACTGCTTTATTGTAACCTCAGGGTTACTTTATCCTCCTGATGAGCTTCTTATTACTTTGGGACTGCTTTATTGTAACCTCAGGGTTATTTTATCCTCCTGATAGCCTCTCATGACTTCAAGACTGCTTTAGAGCTACTGATTGCTCTATCTTCCTGAAATCATCCTATTACTTCAAGACTGCTTTAGAGCTATTGATTGCTCTATCCTCCTGAAGACATATCACGTTAGTATTTCAAGACTGCTTTAGAGCTATTCATTGCTCTATCCTCCTGAAATCATTACTTCAAGACTGCTTTAGAGCTATTCATTGCTCTATCCTCCTGAAGCCATCTAATTACTTCAAGACTGCTTTAGAGCTATCCATTGCTCTATCCTCCTGAAATCACTACTTCAAGACTGCTTTAGGGTTATCACTATCGATTGCTCTATCCTCCTGAAGACATATCACATTATTACTTCAAGACTGCTTTAGAGCTATTGATTGCTCTATCCTCCTGAAGACATATCACATTATTACTTCAAGACTGCTTTAGAGCTATTGATTGCTCTATCCTCCTGAAGACATATCACGTTAGTATTTCAAGACTGCTTTAGAGCTATTCATTGCTCTATCCTCCTGAAATCATTACTTCAAGACTGCTTTAGAGCTATTGATTGCTCTATCCTCCTGAAGCCATTATTACTTCAAGACTGCTTTAGAGCTATTGATTGCTCTATCCTCCTGAGGTCAGATCTATCACTTCAAGACTGCTTTAGGGTTATCATTATTGATTGCTCTATCCTCATGAAGACATGCTGTTACATCAGTATTACTCCAGACTCCTGACAGTTCTCATCATACTACTGAAGAACTTTCCCCTAGTGGCATCTTTAAGCCCACTCAATCATGTTCAACCAACCATCAATATCACTCCATGCACTGGTGAGTGCAAATTTTTGGGCTTTTGTGTTCAATCCCCTTCAACCTTCCAGGTTACGACTGGCAAATATACCAATCTAACCCCTCAGGTTTCAGAAAATTGAACAGGGGCAGCTGTTGCACCCCAAAATTTGCCCTCACAATACAAGACTTTGTGTTCCAAGAAGGTTCACAAGGTTCACAAAATTCACAATTGGTCAGAAGAGTTGACAATTCCCTCAGACAATGCACCTCCTAAGCAGTGCATCCAAAACTAGGGTTTTGACTTTAATCAGGTTAAATGGACATCCAAGACTTCAGATTTGGTCCCAGGGGTATTTTGGTCATTTTTACGTGGATCCCGCTAATTCTTTGAAGACGGGCTGTTACTGAGCTGTGAGACACTTGAGACACTATTTCTGAGGCATTTATTTATCACCTGTTTTGATTATATCAAGGTGCCAATCCGATGTGTTCGGTATCGAAATTTGTCGGGCATAACTGGATTTAAGGTCCATTTTATCGCTCATGGTTTATTTCCAGAGCATTTCCGTTGCTGTTAATAAGGCGCAGTGTAATTGGGTATTATTGGATTGTTGCTTATATCATTTGGTCAGTGGAATTCAATTACGGGCAATATCATCATTGATACTAAATCTGTTGTGATTACGGCGCACATTCGCGTTTGGTTAGAAAATGAGGAGAATATTGTTGGCTAGAATCCAAATGAATGAAGTCAGGTGATGAGATTAGGACTACCAACGAGACAAGTACATGAGCAAGAATATCATTCATGAGTATTTATGGTTTATGACTAGAATAATGAATTTAAATATTTGTGGATTTATTCACAAATGTTTATAATTTATAACTAGAAATAAATATAAATAGATTCAAAGCTGAATGATCATGGAATTTTTATTTCATAAGAATATCATTTTACAAAAGGAAGTGAATCATTTCACATTTGAATTGCTGTGAGATTACATTTACAAATGTTACATCTACTCTAAAAAATCCTAAATCCTAAAAACTCCTAAGGCTTCTTCATGGTATCCTTCCCTTGAGTGTTCCTCGAAGTTCCCGATCACCTGCAAAAAAATAAGAGAAACAAAACAGAACAGAGTAGGAAGATGTTAGAAAGATGAATTTGACACTCTCAGAACATTGTCATCATCGAGTGCCGGGAGTGGCACGACTGAAGTCGCATCCTACCCCCGTTACCGATCCACGCCATTGGCGTCAGATCAGGTAATGTCTGTTCTTATCTAAGGGACAACCGAGAGAGATAAAGAGATAAAAGAAGTTTTTGGGCCGAAAGAGGATTCACGCGACTTTGGATTCAATACTAGGCATCATCTCATCAAGTAAATATGGTGACAACTATCAAGTAAATTCTCCAAATGGATAACCAAACTGAACTAAAATCTGAACCACATTCATTCATCAATTCACATTAATTCTGAACCAACACCAAGGTAAACACTAGCCAGCTCAGGTTCAAACCCGGATGCCGACAGGTCTGAACTATTTTTCCGTCACCTGAAGCACCTGAATCAGACAGTACCGGCTCGTAAACAGAAAAATACAGCAATACATGTTCATAAGAAAAGAGTTCAGCCAAGTTCAATTTAAGTTCAGAGATGCATCAAAGTTGGTCCATGAAACAGGAATTCACAATAGAAGCATATCAGTTCACATAATTCAAATCAGAAATAAGCCAGCAACCTGCACGTGTGTTACTCAAAGACAGAAGAACCAAATTCAGCAGAACAAGTTTAGCCCAACCTAAGGGAACCAGCTCAGACCCAAAAGTTGCTCAAACCGAAACTGATACAATCAAAACTCAAGAAAAGCCAGTTCAAATCCACATCTGCAAAGGAGCAGACAATCCAAATCAGTTCAAAGCAGATATCCAAACAAGAGGGTTTTCGAAACAGATCACAACAAATCCGGTTTCAATCCAAAACAATGTCCAAATAAAATCCGTATCTCAATCAAATCCAAAAAGAGGAAGAAAATCATATCAGTAAACTAAATCAACATCAAAAGTAAATCAAATCTTAACGTAAGAGCCCCAATATCCAAGCCCAAAATCAGAGAAAAAGGTATAAAGAGGAACGAGTTCACCTTTGGAAAACGCTAGCGAAAACGGCCGTAGGTCACCAGAACAACCATCGACGGCCGTGCATCTGAACGAAGGAGAAGATTCGAATGAAGACCGCCTTCGTCTCTCGACGGGCAATCCACCTTCGTAGCCTCAGATTTGACATCATCACAGGCCTTAAAGAACAACGAAAACGCCATCGCCATCCGCCATTGTCAGAATCTGGGTAGGAAGTTTGTAAAACTCATATTTGTGCTGATATTGTTCATAGTTTCATTTTCAGGAGATAGAGGGGTCGAAACATGCAAAACGAAGCAAAGACGAAGAGAAACGAGCCATGACGGCGCCGCGGGTAGCGATAGGGTTTTCGAAACCCTAAAAGCAGTGTTATCCAGTTTTCAAGCATTGAGTTGGGGCTGGGTTGATCACCGGCCCAACTTTATTCTTTTACTTATCATTGTTTTTATTTTTAGTATTAAACATATAACAAAACAATTAAAATTAAATCTTTTTTTAATAATATTAAATCACTCTTTTGCAAATTTAAATCAGGACTTTTTCTTTAAATCAAAAACAAAAATCTCAAAATTTGCATCTGTTCCTTCATTGTCTCATAATGCATTTGATTGCCGCCTAACTCTGCCCGCTAACGTTATTTGTTCGTTTTGCAGCTTATTACGTTTACCGTTATTTATTTTATCTTATTTTTTTTTTAACTCAAATTTCATTATCATATTGTATCTGTTTCTCGGTTGTAATCTCGCGAACAAATTATCGCGTTATCTTTTTCGCACTTGTACTTTCCGCTGTTTGTATGGTTTAAATTCTCGCATCTCTCACCATTAATTTGTCACCTTGCACTCCTCCGAAGGAATTAGGTCTAGCCATTTGGCCGCCGTGTCAATAGTCCTCACCTTCAACCCTTACAACTTTTACAAACCCTAATTTTCACAAATGCCTCGCAGCAGGCAAAATTACAATTTTACCCCTAGCATTAGGTCAAAGAGCCGCCGCGCTCATTTTAGGGTTTCCCGCCGTGGAATCCCTAATTTAACCCTAATTACAATTTAACATTTCAACGTAGAGATTTGGAGTTTCTACACTCCACGTAAGCGTGTCCTTAAGATGCGTTTATTCCCCTTGAGACCTTGACCACAGTCAAGAAGTTTCTAACCTCCCTCTTGAGGGGAACTACGATTACTCTGATTCCGCTCCCGTAAGGATACGTAGGCACAAGATGCGATGTCTTGCCGAGTAAACTTAGAATTAACCCCCTTTATTATTTATTGCTTATTTATATTTTATTTATCTTTGCTATTTAATTATTTTTGCTTATTATTTTGCAATTGTTTCTTGGATGTAAAGTTGGTTAATTATTTAATTATTATTATGGTTAGTAATTAGGGAGTGTAACAACATGTATGTAATATTAAAATAAATTTAGATCACTTTTAAATAAAGATAATTAAAATAAACACGTCACACACGAAAGTCGATTTTAATCGCCGTCTCACTTCCTAAGGATATCCCTCAAGTTGCCTACGAATAATGGTTAAGTGGGGTGTATAAAGCAAGTCCCTCAAATAGAAAAATCATCAAAGTCCCTTATGGTTGCCTTTACGAATCGAGTCCCTTTCGAAAAATGATGATGGTCCCTTATATGTGCTTATTACATCCCACAATGGCCTTCAAAGTCAAATTGTCCCTCACATATCCCTTAACATCCAAAGTAAGGACTACCTACTCCATTATAGTAGGGATAGTCTTACTAAAGGAAAGAATGAAGAATAAGAAAGACCTTTAAACATTAGGGTAGGTTACTCCTAGGTGCTTGCTCACTTCAAAATTGTTTCGCACTTAAACAAATTTTCAACAAGTTTTCAAACAAGTTCTTAACACATCCTTACATGGATTATTTATTAACTATTCTGAAAATTTTCTATTCACACACTACACTTTCAAAACAATTCAAAAGTGAGCTTAAGTACCTAAGAGCCCATGGATAACCATGGATGAAAAGGGTGCTAACACCTTCCCTTTTCATAACCTACCCCCCGGACCCAAAATATTCTCTAAGGTCTTTCCTGTTCTTTTATAACCTTTCCTTATGGATAAAATAAAAGTCGGTGGCGACTCTTGCTATCCGCAACATTGTTTAAAGTCAGTTCTCCCACCGTGTTACATATGTCTGCTATGTTGGTTAGAGAGTTAGAATTGATTGAGCAATTCAGAGACTTAAGTTTGGTTTGTGAGCTGACACCGCAGAGTGTCATGTTGGGAATATTAAAGACTAACAATGATTTTATTAATAATAATATAGAGAGCCAAAAGTTGGATGTGAAGTTGGTAGACTCGATGGTTGAAAATAATTAGACTAGGATAGTGACTTTAAATTGGATGAGCAAGGTGTGCTGAGGTTTTGTGATAGGATTTGTATTCTGGATGATTCTGAGTTGAAAAGAATGATTCTAGAGGAAAGTTATAAGAGTAGTCTGAGTATTCATCTAGGAGCTACAAAGATGTATCAGGATTTGAAGAAGATATTTTGGTGGCCTGGATTGAAGTGAGATGTGACTCAGTTTGTGTATGCTTGTTTAACTTGTCAGAAGTCAAAAGTTGAACATCAGAAACTTGCAGGATTGATGCAACCATTGGATATTCTAGAGTGTAAGTGGGACATCATTTCTATGGATTTGTTGATTGGATTGTCGAATACTCCAAGAGGGTAGGAGGTGTATGACACGTTTGTGTTGGCATAAATCTTGTGAGAGTGTGGTGCTTGGACCTCAGATTGTTCAACAAACTACTAAAAAAGGTGAAGCTGATTTGGGAAAAGATGAAAGCTTCACAGAGTAGGCAGAAGAGTTACCATGATAAGAGAATGAAGGATTTTGATTTAAAAAGGGAGACCATGTATTCATGAGAGTCACTCTGGTGACCGGTGTTGGGCGTGCCTTGAAGTTAAAAGAAGTTTACTCCTAGATTTATTGGTTTGTATCAGATATCAACAAGAGTTGGAGTTGTTGCTTAGAGAGTGACGTTGTCGCCAAATTTTTCGAATTTCCATGTTGTGTTCCACGTTTGACAACTTCAGAAGTATGTTCCGGATCTGTCACATGTGTTCTGATGGATGATGTTCAGGTAAGAGATAACCTTACAGTTTAGACTCTACCTGTGAGAATTGAAGACTGTGAGGTAAAGTAGCTGAGTGGCAAAGAGATTGCTCTCGTGAAGGTGGTGCGGGGAGGCGCTGCCAGTGGAAGTATGACTTAGGAGTTGGAGAGTAGGATGCATGAAGTATATCTTGAGTTGTTTAGATTAGGTAAAAAATTTAGGACAAAAATATTCTAAGTGGGGGAGAGTTGTAATGCCCCGACTTATTTTAATTATTTTTCGTAATTAAAATTATGTGATTATGTGTGTTTTATCATGTTGGGGTACCCTGTGCTGAAGGGTAAAGGCCTTAAGAGTAGACTCTAAGGTGTTGAAGGGGTGTGTGAGTAATTGTGTAGAACTTGGTGGTGTGGAGAGTAAAGCTAATTAATTTATATTAGTTACTATTTATTTAATTAAATAATAGGAAGTGATTATTATTTAAATAAATATTTAATGTTATTATTATTTTTATTATTTTAATTAGTGGGATTAAATGATAGTAATAATAATATAATAAGAAAATAAGGGAGTTGGGAGACAGAACTTCTGATGCATATTTTTGGGAGAAAAAGAGAAAGAGGAGAGTTATGGCTAAAGGGAAGAGAAGAAATGATCACCATTGTTGAAGCTCTTGTAAGAACTCTAAGGTAAGGATAGGGTTCTAATTATCTAAGGGATAACATGATGATTGGTGGGTAGATTATGCCATGTAGATTTTATGATCTTTCTCTATTCATGATTTTGATGAATTAGTATTATGTGTTTGATGAAATTCTTGATGAATTATTAATGGTTGTTAATGTTATGAAAGATGATAGAATGATGTTTCGTTGCAAATTCTGTTTTTGGATTCATTTAATTGATTATTGTATGTTGTTGGTGTTGTTTGTGGTATGTGATCGCGAGTCAGAGTCGGAACAAGGTTATGAGTAAAATTGATGCAAAGGATTTGGGGTTGGAACTTTAGAAAAATGTTTTTTCGTGTTAAAATGTGTTCCAAACGATTTATAAGAAAAGAGAGATTTTGGAGGATTCACAAGTGATTTTCATATAATTAGTTGCAGAAAAAGTGTTTCTGGACACAGTGTAATCGATTACCGTTGTGGGCGTAATCGGTTACATTGCCTAAAAAAAGTGCATTTAAGGCGTTTTCGAAGGCGTAATTAATTACGATGTTTGTGGTAATTGATTACACCAATGGGAGTGGCGTTGGTAGATGGTTACATAGGCGTGACCGATTACCTTATTTTGTGTAACCGGTTACACTACTGTTTTTTGGAAAAAAATCTTTTGAAATTCATAACTTTTGTTCCGGAAGTCCAATTCGAGTTCCGTTTGAAGTGTCAGAAAGCTGACGTGTCGCACTTTAGTCTAAAAATAGTTTCGGTGGCATAAGTTGAGTAATTGTATTGTTGGTTGTATGCAATTCATTATTATCATTATGTTATGGTGTGATATGAGTCTAAATACCTTGTGGATGCTTGCTATGTTGTATGTCGTTATTGCTGGACTATATGGCATTTTGTTGTTGTTGGCTTATAGTGGCATGTTGCATTATTTAGATGGTCGTTGTTATTATTGTTGTTGCCATGCATTTCATGGTTGCATGAGTTGTGAAATAAGTCATGTGCCCGTGTGGGGGTGTGTGTGTGTGTCTTATCTAGATTCTGATTGTAGAATCATATCATTATTGTTATTGTTGTTGTGAGGTGATCGTGTGTCCATGTGAGGTGTGAGCGATCACATAAATCGTGTGCCCATGTGGGGTGTGAGCGAAATTATGGAAATTCTGACGGGATTGTAATCCTTAAATAGGGATCGATGGTACCACATGCATTTAGTTGAGTTGTGAGTCTTAATGCATTACATTTTAGTTGTAATTGTTGTTGTTTTGGATTTGTTGTCATGTTGGTTGTACCTGTTGTTGTATGGTTATATGTTGTGGAATGAGTGTTTACGCATGAGAAATCTAATGCTTACTTAATTATCATGCTTTCCTTTATCTTATTATGATATCTCACCCTTTCTATTTGAATGTTGCCTTTACATGGGCATCGTGCAGATAACTCGCAGTAGAGGAGTTTAAGTGAGTAGAAGATGAACTCTTCTATTTTCCTTTTAGTGTCGGCGTCTACTCTGATGTGTAACATCGAGGTTAGAGAACATTGTGTTTATGTTGATGCTTCCACTATTTTAATAAAATATTTTGATGGTTCAGACATGTTGAAATCTTATAGTATTACAAATAATTTCTTTTAAATTGCATGTGTTACATATCTTGCCATATGAGTACCTGTAGTATGAATTATGTGACATTCTAAATATATTTTGATGAAATTACTCTAATTTATAATTAAATTGCGTGGGGTATATTTGGGGTGTTCCATGCCACCTCCCATTTAAACTTGGAATCCGACAAACTCAATGAATTAATTATATTAACCTTGCAAATTTTTCAATCACTTTTCAAAATCCACTTAGAATTTGCGCAAATTGCAAAACATCTAGAGCAATATCAGAAATTTCAAACTTTTACCAAAAATCTTGAAAAAAGTAAGTCTTTACCAGGAATTCCAAAATATCTGGGACGATCCTTTAAATTTTTATTAGGAATTTCTTAAATTATGGTATTGTATATGCATTTTTACCGAAAATTTCAAAATTTCCGATATATTTTTATAACATTGTATCTGGAATTTCATAATTTTCGGTAGTTCAAAAAAGTTGGAATTTTTCCGGAAATTTAAGAATTTCTAGTGATATGTAGGAAAATCTGAAAAGTGGTAGTTAACTGATTCTTTTGTGTTTTTTCATTTTGCAACGAAGTCCAGAGGAAATGATGGCACCATTGCAGGCAGGGTCACAGATAGAGCAGCAACCCAGAATAAGGTTGTTGTGACAGAGTCTTCCTTTTATGAGCTGGACGAGTAGTTCCAACCGATTCACACTGAAAACGGTTGGCTGAGTATGTGTAGTTCCACGCATCCCGTAGCACGTGCCACTGAGCGATGAGATTCGACGAGAAGCCCAAAGATGATGTTGAGGTTGTTCAAGCTTAAGAGGTGTAGGGTCAGGTTTAGGCATGGCAAGTAAACTCAGACCCGCCTAGACCAGCCTAGACCTACCCCGAGATTAACGAGGAAAATCCAGTTTAACTAGGTGCGGGTGCAGGGAAAACCTGATTTTCTATTACGGGTACGGGGGCAGGGGCGAGAGATGCTACTACCCGCCCTGAACTCGACCTTGCCTCGCCCTGCCCTGCTCTACTATAATTTACCTTAATGCTTCATTTTAATTAGGTTTGGGGGTTGGGGCGAGTCTGTTACAGGGAGGCGGGTGCGGAGCTGGTTAAACCCGCCCTGAACCACCCCATTGCCATGCCTAGTCAGGTTGTTCATGACCCAGCGTTCGAGATAGATATGATACATGTTATTGATGAGGTGGCAAATAAGGTGGTTGATACAAATTCTCATGTCGTTAATGAGGTTGATGCCACATATTCGGTCCTTACTACTACTATTGATATAAAGGTTATGACTCCTACTTTGACAGAGTCGTTTGTGCACACTGATGGAGAGTTCCCGTGACGACCCATTGACCAGTCGGTGTTTACCGAGTATGCTGACCATGTGACACAATGATTATGACAGAGAGATGTGTATATATATGTGCGTGTGTGTGTGTGTCTGTGTATTATGTTATATTTAAATTTAATTTATTCATTATTGTTCTATGATGTGTTGAAAGTAACTGATATTTTTTTAAACTTTGTTTGTTACAGAATCGTCTCCCGCTTAAGGTGACATCCCACAGGTCGAAGATGAAGAACTTCCCTAAGAGTTTGACTCCTAAGCAGATCAGGCGAATTGTACATGATTTTGGTCTTCTCTCATTTTCCGACTACTCATTTACCATGCTCGATTATTCACTTCTAACTGCTTTTGTTGAGTGATGTCGCAAGGAGATATCTTCCTTTCATATTTCATTTTTGGAGATGACTATCATTCTGGATCATGTCTCCTCCTTGTTCCATCTCCCCATTGCCGGTAAATTCTTTATTGCTCTTATTATTAGCCAAAAGCTTGCATGTGTGATGGTTGTACGAGACTTGGGAGTTATTGAAGAGGTCGTGTTAGAGAAGTTTGATGACTTCTTGATAACACGAAATCGTATATATATTTTGATGCATAATTCAACTAAAGTTTAACCATTTTCGATCCGATTTCGGGTTATTTCCATGTTATTTGTCTGATGTTTTGCAGGTATTCAACGATCACGTCTAAACAAGGCAACATGAAGAAAAGAAGCAATCTCAGATGAAATATGGACGAAAAAGGAGTGAAAACATCATGAAAAGCGCAGGAAGCTGTTTTTGCTGATGTGACGACCGTCACAGCTACATGACGAGCGTCACACGGGTGACGACCGTCACACCTTGTGACGACCGTCATGCAGGCAAAAACGCCCCACTTCAATTACACGTTAAAGAATCAGTTCCAATTCCCACAAAGTGGACCATTACTCCCTAAATTATCTGCCTTAAAGTCCATCATCTTCAATGATAACCGTTGGAATTCCACTTCTATAAAAAGGGAAGAAAGGGACCTCAGAAAGTGTGCTGCATTCATACAACGAAGTGCTGCCAAATTTATTTCCAGAGCATATTTTCCAGCAATATTCTTATTTGTTTCTCTTTACCTTTCCTGTATTCCATTTTTCATTCTTCTGTAATTTCTAATTTCACTGTACGATCAAATTGGCATTAGAGATCAGAATCCTGCCAACATCTGTGGAGGATCTACCCCAAGGCCAATTGGAATATTTACAGGTTTCTCATTTCAATTGATTCCAGTTTTATTATAATGCAAATCATTATTTATTGTTTTTATTTATGTTTTATCTTTCCCAAATCCATGTCTAGCTAAACTTAGGTAATCGATATGTAGTAATAATTCGGATGGGATTTGATAACAACTGGTTGAAAAACTTTCTTTTCAAAAGTAACTTATGGTCTGAGTGTTTAAAACTGATTTACTGAATAAACTTCGTCGCGAAAGCGAGAACTTATTTAAAAGTAGTTTTGCCACGAAAGTGAGAAATTAATTAAGATACGAACCAACAAGCGAAAGTTGCGGTAAGGTCAGATAGTAGACACTAGTCATTCATTTTAATAACAGCGAAAGCACTTTAAAATGAATTAGAACTTAGAGATTTCCAAAAAAATAATTTTAACCCCGAACGGGATACGAAAGTGTACGTTTGGCCCTTAGGATTATGATTAGCGTCAATAACCATCGTGAGGCGAGAGTCTTCAAATCACCATTTTCTGCTTAAATAAACTTTGAAAATTATTTCATACACCAGTAACTTATCAAATCCCTGAAGAACACAATTACTACATATCGATTCAATCATTTATAATCTAAGTAGCATTCTTAGTTCCCTTTTAGTGACAATCTTATTCCCTTAAACATATTCTACCTAGCTAAACATAGTAACTCCCGAGAACACTAGTTTGATTACGAGTCCCTATGGGATCGATATCTATTATTACTACGCGATAGACTGTGCACTTGCAGTTAGGTTGTATTAGACATAGAAAGTCGCGATCAAGTTTTTGGCGCCGTTGCCGGGGACCCGTTTAGTCAATAGTGTAACCTTCTGTTACGCCGTATAGACTAGGTTAACAATTTTCATTTTTCCTTTACTAGTTCTGTCGATTGTATGCCAAGTAATCGCCCGCAAGGCGATATCGTAAAACCTTCAGTCGCAGAACTAAAACGCTTCTTACATTTAAGAAGTCGAATCATTGAGTACCAACTCAAACAACTCAAACATAACACTCCCGAACCTCTCACTCCCATTCCCAAATCAGAAGAAGAAGAACCAGAGATGGCTGAAGGACCTCCAAACAAACCACTGAAGGCATACGCTACACCATCTCAGATGGAGGCTAGAAGTAGCATTGCTGCCCCAGCTATTACCCGAAATGATTTTGAGCTGAAACCATCATTGCTGTCGGCTGTACAACAAAACCAATTCTCAGGAAACGCAACTGAGGATCCGAACGAACATCTAACGAAGTTTGTACAATACGCGGACACAGTGAAAGCAAATGGAGTAACTCCAGACGCGATAAGACTTCGTCTTTTCCCATTCTCTCTTAGAGACAGAGCGTGGACATGGTTACAATCGTTACCATCCAACTCTGTTACGACGTGGGAGCAGTTGAAGAACGTCTTCTTAGCGAGATATTTTCCGCCAAGCAAAACTGCCATGCTTAGAGCTCAAATCAACGGATTTCGACAGAAAGATACTGAATCTCTTTACGAAGCATGGGAACGATTCAAAGATATGATGAGAACATGTCCTCACCACGGTCTAGAAGACTGGGTGACAATCCATACTTTCTATAATGGGCTTCTATACAATACTAGATTGACAATAGACGCTGCCGCAGGCGGTGCACTTATGGATAAGCCATACGATGAAGCCTACCAATTAATAGAAAACATGTCACAAAACCATTGCCAATGGGGAGGTGAACACACTCCAACTGAGAAAACCACAGCGAAAGGTGGGATGTACGAGATCAGCAGCCTTGAAAAGTTCAATGCTAAAGTAGATGCTCTAGCACAGAAGATAGATAGTCTGACCGTTAACCCCACTGCCACTGTCGCTGCAGTAACTCCAAATTGCGAGTTATGCGGAAGCACCACTCATAATGCACCCGAATGCCCATTGCTAGCCGGAATCCCACCAGACCAGGTAAATTATGCTCAAGGAAATCCCTACGCAAATACCTATAACCCAGGTTGGCGAAATCATCCAAACTTTTCTTACAAAAGCGAAAATGCATTGCAAATGCCTACTGCTCCGCCAGGATATCAGAAACCTGCTGCTCATAATGCACCTAGGAAATCAAACCTCGAGTTGATGATGGAAAAGTTCATATCAACTCAAGCTCAAACAAACAAAGAATTCTTGAATCAAAACATACACACTAGCGAGCAAATTAAACAATTGACAGGAAAAGTAGACGCTTTAGCCACCCACAACAAAATGTTAGAAACTCAGATATCACAAGTGGCTCAACAGCAAGCCTCTGCTGCCGCACCAGCTGGCACATTTCCCGGACAACCCGAACAGAATCCAAAAGGCCAAGCAAATGCTGTGATACTAAGAAGTGGAAAAGAATTGGACGAACCGATCGATCCGAGGACCGAAAACTCAGCCATGCAACAAAAACCAACTGAACAAGCAGAAAAGGAATCCAAGTTAGAGAAGAAGGAAGACAACGAGAAAGAGGATACCGCAAGTGAAAAAACTCAAGCACCTCCAGCGCCATATAAACCACCTATCCCTTATCCGCAAAGATTAATAAACTCCAAAACTTCAGGACAGTTTAAGAAATTTGTAGAGCTCCTTAAATAGCTGAATATTACTATTCCTTTTACAGAAGCGATAACTCAAATGCCGTCATACGCTAAATTTCTCAAAGAAATCCTGTCGAATAAGAGAAAGATCGAGGATAATGAAACAGTTACACTTACTGCAGAGTGTAGCGCTATTATTCAAAACCGCATGCCTCCTAAATTAAAAGACCCAGGTAGTTTCTCCATACCCTGCGTCATAGGAAAGTTCGTAATAGACAAAGCTCTATGCGATTTAGGAGCCATTATCAGTGTTATGCCTTTATCTATATGCAAAAAGCTGAATATGGGAGACCTCAGACCAACCCAAATGTTCGTTCAATTAGATGACCGATCAGTAAAATACCCCGTCGGAATACTGGAAAACGTTCCAGTACGCATAGGACAATTCTACATTCCAACCGACTTAATAATCATGGACATCAAGGAGGACACGGTAACCCCAATTATCCTAGGAAGACCATTCCTAGCTACAGCCGGAGCGATTATAGACGTGAAGAAAGGAAGGCTAACATTCGAAGTAGGAGAAGAAAAGATAGAGTTCATTCTCACCAAGTTCTTACAAGCACCAGCAATAGACGACACCTGCTATTTAGTAGACGAAATTGACGAATGCATAAGAGAACTTGAAAATGAAGAGATCACGTATTCAGAAATAATAAAGATTCAAATACCCGATATTTCTGAAGACGATAATTGGCGTAAACCGTACAAAGACGACAACCTAAGTGAAAGCTTAGCAATGACCCCAAACCATATGCCAGGTCCGAAGAACCCATCTTTAGAACTTAAAACACTACCCAAAAACCTTAGATATGAATTTCTAGACGATGAACTAAAAAGACCAGTGATAGTCAACGCCGACTTAGGACAACCAGAAACCGAAAAGATATTAGAAGTCCTAAAGAAGTATCCCACCGCGTTAGGCTATAACATAAGCGATCTAAAAGGTATAAGCCCTTCGATCTGTATGCATCGAATTACAATAGAGGAAGACTCTAAAACCTCTCGAGAGCATCAGAGGAGACTGAACCCCATCCTGAGCACTGTAGTCAGAGATGAAGTAAAGAAATTGCTAGATGCAGGAATCATCTATCCGATCTCCGATAGTGAATGGGTCAGCCCAGTTCATGTCGTACCGAAGAAAGGAGGAGTCACAGTAGTTAAAAATGAAAAAGGCGAATCAATAACAAAAAGAGTCGTGACTGGAAGCAGGATGTGCATTGACTATAGAAAGCTTAACAAGGCTACACGCAAAGATCACTTCCCGCTACCCTTCATAGACCAAATGTTGGAAAGATTAGCCAAACATTCATATTTCTGCTATCTAGATGGTTACTCAGGATTTTTCCAAATTCCCATCCATCCTGATGACCAAGAAAAGACTACATTCACCTGTCCTTATGGTACTTTTGCTTACCGCCGAATGCCGTTCGGACTCTGTAACGCTCCAACAACCTTCCAAAGATGCATGATGGCAATCTTTGCAGATTTCATAGACAACATCATGGAAGTATTTATGGACGATTTCTCGGTATGTGGACAAAGTTTCGAAGGATGCCTACAAAACTTAGAAATGGTATTAGAACGTTGTGTAAAAGTAAACCTCGTCCTAAATTGGGAAAAATGCCATTTTATGGTCCGACAAGGAATAGTTCTAGGACACGTCATATCAAATAGAGGAATTGAGGTAGACAAAGCTAAAATAGAGATTATAAAAGATCTCCAACCTCCAAAATCCGTACGAGAAATACGGAGTTTTCTAGGACATGCCGGTTTCTACAGAAGATTTATAAAAGATTTTTCGAAAATCACAAAACCTCTGACCGACCTGTTGATGAAAGATGTTGAGTTCGTCTTCGATGACGACTGTTTAAAAGCATTCGAAACATTGAAATCAGCCCTTATCACTGCACCAATCATGCAACCACCCGATTGGCGACTACCGTTTGAAATCATGTGCGATGCGAGTGATTATGTTGTAGGCGCAGTTCTAGGACAAAGGAAGGACAAGAAACTCCATGCTATCTACTATTCCAGTAGAACCTTAGATCCTGCCCAAATGAACTACGCTACCACAGAAAAGGAACTTCTAGCAGTTATATTTGCGCTTGACAAATTCCGTTCTTACTTAGTAGGAGCAAAAATTATCATATACACAGACCACGCTGCCATAAGGTACCTAATAAGCAAAAAGGATGCCAAACCAAGACTATTGAGATGGATCCTATTATTACAAGAGTTTGACTTAGAAATCAAAGATAAGAAAGGAACCGAGAACGTTGTTGCAGATCACTTATCCCGAATAGAAGGCGTCAAACACGAACCAGTACCGATAAATGACGATTTCCCGTACGAACGTCTGATAGCCAAATTAGAAAGTGACACACCCAATTCAATCTCGGAAGATCCAGAATTCGAAAAAGTCGTAGAAGCCGTCTATGCCCAAGTCACATTACCTTGGTATGCTGACATCGTTAATTACCTCGCTGCGGGCGTGCTTCCACCGGATCTTACTTATCAGCAAAAGAAGAAATTCTTCCACGATCTGAAACATTATTATTGGGACGAACCTCTACTCTTCAAGAGAGGGGCCGACAACATATATCGTCGCTGTGTCCCAGAGGAAGAAATAGAAAATATTATTTCCCAATGCCATTCAGCACCATATGGTGGTCATGCTATTACATCCAAGACGTGCACTAAGATTCTCCAAGCCGGCTTACTCTGGCCTAATCTCTGGAAAGACGTTCACATCGCTATGCAAAAGTGCGATCGATACCAACGAACTGGCAACATCTCACGACGCATTGAAATGCCTCATAAAGGAATCCTAGAGGTAGAAATCTTCGACGTCTGGGGAATAGATTTCATGGGACCATTTACACCTTCTTTTGGTAATAACTACATACTCGTCGCTGTCGATTACGTGTCTAAATGGATAGAAGCCATAGCTGCTCCAACGAACGACGCACGAGTAGTAATCAAACTCTTCAAAAACTCAATCTTTCCTAGATTCGGTGTACCAAGACTCGTCATTAGTGACGGCGGATCTCACTTCATATCGCGAATATTCGATAAACTTCTCTCTAAATATGGAGTCCGACACCGAGTAGCTACACCTTATCATCCGCAAACTAGCGGACAAGTAGAGGTCTCGAACAGAGAAATAAAACAGATATTGGAAAAGACTGTCGCTACCTCAAGAAAAGATTGGTCTTCGAAGCTACAAGAAGCTTTATGGGCTTATAGGACCGCATTTAAGACACCAATAGGTACTACCCCCTACAAATTAGTTTACGGTAAATCCTGCCATCTCCCTGTAGAATTAGAGCATAAGGCCTTCTGGGCCATTAAGACACTCAACTTCAACTACACCGAGGCAGGAGAAAAGCGAATCTTGAACCTACACGAGTTGGAAGAACTTCGATTAGACGCTTACGAAAATGCCCGTATCTACAAAGAACGAACTAAAAAGTGGCATGATAAACGTTCAGTCAAGAAACAATTCAGTGTGGGAGACATCGTATTGCTATTTAATTCAAGATTAAAACTCTTCCTAGATAAACTAAAATCTAGGTGGTCTGGACCTTATGAAGTGACTAAAGTACTTCAGAGTGGAGTTGTTGAAATTACCGATAAGATGAATGCACCGTTCATCGTAAACGGGAAACGTCTAAAACATTATAATAAGAACGACAACAGTCCTTAAGTCAGCAGTATAGCATTGCTTGAGCTTCCAGCTCAAACACCCGAATAGCTTCTCACCAAGCTATCGTCAGGCTTTAGACGTTAAAAACAGCGCTTACTGGGAGGCAACCCAATTTCCCTCGTTATTGTATATTATTTTTCTTTAAAATTTTACTTTGAAAATCCAACAAAAATTCTAAACTTATAATTACTACTACTTTCTAATTTCGTTTGTTTTCATACTTTTATTTCTATTTTATTTTTTCTCTTTTGTCTTTTTGTTTCTACCGCTTTTCGTCTTTAAAAATCCTGACTTCAATTTCCTGTTTTAAACTTTTCAGGATTTTTTAAAGTCTTCAAAACATTCCTTCTGTTTTCTCCGAATTGCCTGCGAGTATGGCCGAATACGACTTCACAAAGGTTCACTTCCGAGGACTAGCTCAAAAGGCAAGATTCGCAGCACTGACCGAAAGAGAATTCGCCTTAACGTTGTATTATGATAAGGCTACTATGGATAAACTAGGAATCACGAATAGCATTCAATACCTGTTCAATCAACTGGGTTGGGAGAACACTGCTCTGAAAACACGTTTTGCTACCTATAAGGATCTTACCTATGAATTCCTTAGTTCTTTCAGATACATACCCAACTATGGTTTTGGATCTAACACAAAGCTGATTACCTTCCGATTGTTTGGAATGGACCAAACCCATAGTCGGATGTCACTAGCTAACCTCCTAGGATTTCCTAGCGGACCGCATGTGTTCATCAGTGCAGAAGATGACGAAATTGATTTTCATCTCGATCAATTCTGGGGTAGAATCACAGGCGACTATCACCCTGAACCAGACAGAATGTACAATGATGACATTCATAACCCAGCCTTCAGATACTTCCATAAGATACTAGCTCACACCTTGTTTGGAAAAGAAGAAAATATTACTACAGTATCTAAATAGGAGTTATTCATCATGTTCTGTGCTTCTCAGGGACGCACAGTAAATGCAGTGCCGTTCATGATGAGATCTTTCAAACGCCTCACGCTGGAACCACAGACACCTATTCTTATAGGAGGCCTAGTAACAATGATTGCCCACGAGATTGGCCTTAGATTCCACTTAAATGCAAGCACTCGTTTTGGCACCATCCGACCCATGAACATACAATTCTGCTTTAACAGGTGCATCTTAGGAACTATGGGACCTGGACCGTATGAGTACCTCATTAACGAAAAACCAGTACAGCTATTCACATTGCCTGATCATCTGATGACAAGTATCCACAACAAGGACAACTGGCTCTATGAATTGGATGAGCCTATGGGACCTCCTTCACCACAGTCAACACCACATAACTATATGTATGACAGTGACCACATCTCTGAGGCACACGACTATATGTACTATGAGGATGCTGTATCCGAAGCTGAAGTAGACCCTACGACTCCTCCGCACTACAACACTTATCCTGAGCCTATCTCTGAGGAGACCACCGACAAAATGGATACCGTTTTACTCAGATTGGACGATGTTGATGCAGCTCTGACTAATGTAAAAGCTGACATCGCAAGCATGCACAGCGAACTGGTAGGCTTCATGGATTTAGTCTGCGACCAACTCGACTACTACGCACGGAAATTCGATGAGTTGAAGACACGAAAAGACTAGATACTAGTTCTTAGCAGTAGTTTAAGTTTAGTTTAGTCTAGTTTAGTTTCATTTAATCATTTGGATTTTTCGCATTGTTAGTTTTCTTTATGTACTACATACAATCATTTCAATTTTATGTTATTTCAATTCTAGTTTTTATTCAATTATTCTGTTTTCGCATTATTCGTTGTTTGTTGGCTGTTATCTTACATCACCGTATCAATACTAAGCCTTAAAGTCACTACGAGAACGCCCTCAGAGCAAAATTCTGCATTCTGCAGATTTTGCTGCTGTGACGACTGTCACAGAACCCTGACGAGCGTCACGCGGGTGACGACCGTCACACCTACGTGACGACCGTCACGAATTCAAAAACTGATATCTGATAAAACAGGGTTCGTGTTCTCTTCCACTACCCCCATTACCACTTCCAATCATCCTAACTCCTGCCCCACTACAAATCTTCGTCCTCCCCACATTGAACTATATATTTCAACTCCAAACTCAACTTCCAAACCACACTTCTGTCAGTTCTTCCCACTCTGCAGAAAAACCCCAATCTTCAGAAACCTCTCAATCTTCCAACCATGGCAAGGAATGCAGAAACCCCAGATGTCAGCAACATTATCTTCAGTGAAGGAGGCTTAGGCGAAAAACAACGAGCAAACTACATCGCATTTCATCAGAGGTCGCTCCAGCCGACTCATTATCCGCACCTTCCATCGCTTACGGAGCTCGGACTCCTTGAAGGCGTAACCTGGATGCTTCAACGAGCAAGCATCTGGAACCTCTGCACCAACCCACTGCCAACCTACGAACAACTCACTCTTGAGTTCTTGAGTTCGTTCACTTACGCCACATCCAGCGGCGAACTTAGCCAGCACTCAGGTGTCGCATGCTTCCGGATGTTTGGCACCAACTATCAGGTGAACCAAAATCAGATTGCCAGCATCCTAAAGCTACCTCGCGGCGACAACGCTCACCGCCGCATCACCGATCAGTTCCAGCACGAAGCTTTCGCGCTGTGGTATCAGTTGACCGGCATCAATGCCGATGGTTGGGACTCCCTGCACGCCACTCATATCCATAACCCAATCATCCGGTACTTTCACAGAGCGTTGAGCAACACTATTTTCGCCAGAGACAACAACCACAAAGTGAACTCTAAAGAGCTATTCTTTCTCCATTGCGTCTTCAACAATGAGCCTGTCAACGCTGCTCCGTTTCTGCTGGCCCACATTTAGGCCAACTGCAACCGTGGCTCGAAGCCATTCTACTTTGGCGGGATTTTCACTGCTATTGCACTTGGGATGAACCTTGGCGACCGCCTCCAGCACCTCCATTCCATCCCCTCGGTGTTCCTTGACACCGACCACTGCAGAGCCTCTCATCTTATTCGCTCCCGAACTGACGGCAAATACCATCCGGTAGTGCGTGGCAAGATCGTCCGAAGCATCATCCTTCCGCCCCGCACCCGCACACACTCAGAGGACCGTACCAACTGGTTGTTCGACCTCACTGCCCCTCCTGCTGCCGCTGTTCCTACTCAGGATCACACTCACGGTTCCGACGAGGAAATCCAAGCTGAGTTGGACAGGTCCGAGCAGCCAGAGGCATCACAGCCTCCTCCTCCCAAAGGTACATCCTCTCGCCGCCGCCGACATCATCCTGTGCCAGACTACACAGAAGAGGACCTCCGCCGCTCCCTAGACCAGCAAGCACAGATACTCGCGATGCTGCAGCAGCAGAATCAGCGAGCTGACCAGTTCGAAGCTTGGCACCGGACTCAAATGCAACAACTTCACACCGGCCAAGCTACTATCACTGAGAGCCTGGCGAATCTGACCTTGCAGGTCGAAGGACTCCGGGACACCGTCTACCACACAGGAGCTATGAGTTATAAGGACCGAGTAGCCCTCGCCAGAGCCAGAGGACGCCAGCGCGGACGTGACAGAGGCAGCGGACATGATTAGTTTTCCATTTTTCCTTCATTGTTTACTATATTTCAGTTCTTTGTACTTTCATTTCAGTTGTATCTCCCTCTCGCATGCTTCAAAAATTAGCGAGGACACTGATTGAGATAGTGTGGGAGCAGAGCCTTTATTTCCATTCCACTGTACTCTGAATTTCCTTTATTTCCTTTATTTCTATTCCACTGTACTTTGAATTTTCGTAATTTCTATTTAAACACTTTCTATTTTTAGCAAATAAAGCTCGTTTATATATACTTTTCCCGTTACGCAAACATCCCCACATTATTCAACGTAAACAAAAAAGTTTCGTTCGTTCCTCAAAAGCAAAAGCACCACGAGAATGCACCCGAGTTCAAAACAAGTTTTGAAACTCCGAGGAAACGACAGTTCTAACAAAACCAGTACCGTCCTGACACCTTAGATCTCCGGTTTATGCGAGTCGATTTCACTACCTACGCGTACCAAAGTCTCAAGCGTCTACGCAAACTCAACCCCAAGTAGTTTATACTAGCAGTCAGCACCATCCTAAAGCACTTCTAAGTGAGCGACTGATGCAAATAAGTGTATGATCTCCAAAAAGATGAAAAATCATGAAAAGAGAGCTAAATAGCCCAAAAATATAAGACACGTTTCCTTCTAAGTTAGGTGCTCCTCACCCGAGCATTTATCCCAACGGCACGAAAACTCATTGAAAAATCAATGACATAAGCTTATGATCAATGAAGAAGATCAAAAACAGAAATGAGATCATATTCACTAACAGGTCGACTTGCCATGAAAGTGTATGGACAACGGGCTTAATGTGATTGCGCTAGAACAAACAGGGTGAACTTGTCGCGAGAACCTTGACACCAAGCTACAGTAGCATGACTGGGACCGATTTGCATAAAAAGGAGACCTCCGAAGACTTGTAGTCTAGTGTCGCCATGATACTCGTCTTGTTCCTACCAAGAATCCCGGTTTTTCCCTACTTTGCGAACGAAGAAGCTGCCTCGTGCTTGCCCACTTTTTCATGTTTTACTTGAGGACAAGCAAAGATTCAAGCTTAGGGGAGTTTGATAACACGAAATCGTATATATATTTTGATGCATAATTCAACTAAAGTTTAACCGTTTTCGATCCGATTTCGGGTTATTTCCGTGTTATTTGTCTGATGTTTTGCAGGTATTCAACGATCACGTCTAAACAAGGCAACATGAAGAAAAGAAGCAATCTCAAATGAAATATGGACGAAAAAGGAGTGAAAACATCATGAAAAGCGCAGGAAGCTGTTTTTGCTGATGTGACGACCGTCACAGCTACATGATGAGCGTCACACGGGTGACGACCGTCACACCTTGTGACGACCGTCATGCAGGCAAAAACGCCCCACTTCAATTACACGTTAAAGAATCAGTTCCAATTCCCACAGAGTGGACCATTACTCCCTAAATTATCTGCCTCAAAGTCCATCATCTTCAATGATAACCGTTGGAATTCCACTTCTATAAAAAGGGAAGAAAGGGACCTCAGAAAGTGTGATGCATTCATACAACGAAGTGCTGCCAAATTTATTTCCATAGCATATTTTCCAGCAATATTCTTATTTGTTTCTCTTTACCTTTCCTGTATTCCATTTTTCATTCTTCTGTAATTTCTACTTTCACTGTACGATCAAATTGGCATTAGAGATCAGAATCCTGCCAACATCTGTGGAGGATCTGCCCAAAGGCCAATTGGAATATTTACAGGTTTCTCATTTCAATCGATTCCAGTTTTATTATAATGCAAATCATTATTTATTGTTTTTATTTATGTTTTATCTTTCCCAAATCCATGTCTAGCTAAACTTAGGTAATCGATATGTAGTAATAATTCGGATGGGATTTGATAACAACTGGTTGAAAAACTTTCTTTTCAAAAGTAACTTATGGTCTGAGTGTTTAAAATTGATTTACTGAATAAACTTCGTCGTGAAAGCAAGAACTTATTTAAAAGTAGTTTTGCCACGAAAGTGGGAAATTAATTAAGATATGAACCAACAAGCGAAAGCTGCGGTAAGGTCAGATAGTAGACACTAGTCATTCATTTTAATAACAGCGAAAGCACTTTAAAATGAATTAGAACTTAGAGATTTCCAAAAAAATAATTTTAACCCCGAACGGGATACGAAAGTGTACGTTTGGCCCTTAGGATTATGATTAGCGTCAATAACCATCGTGAGGCGAGAGTCTTCAAATCACCATTTTCTGCTTAAATAAACTTTGAAAATTATTTCATACACCAATAACTTATCAAATCCCTGAAGAACACAATTACTACATATCGATTCAATCATTTATAATCTAAGTAGCATTCTTAGTTCCCTTTTAGTGACAATCTTATTCCCTTAAACATATTCTACCTAGCTAAACATAGTAACTCCCGAGAACACTAGTTTGATTACGAGTACCTGTGGGATCGATATCTATTATTACTACGCGATAGACTGTGCACTTGCAGTTAGGTTGTATTAGACATAGAAAGTCGCGATCACTTATCAACAAGTGTATTGATAATGTCGCAATAATAAATAATATTGAATCTATATGGACTACTATTTAACAAGAAATTGTTGTGCAATGCATAGAAAATACTAAATTGAAGGGGTTTTCGAGTTTTAATTCCGAAAAGAAAATAAAGTGTTCTGACAATGATACGAAAGTGGACATGTTGTGTATAGAATCCCCTATTTATCTATTGTTGATGTTCGATGCATTACATGAATGATATCGTCACTATAATCCCATGACAAATTAACAAAATCACTATACCCAATCCCTTTGTCTATATCTCACTAATCAATACTCAGAGTTTTCTACCCCTAGTCCACCAGCGCAAGCAAGATTAGGCAATGTAATAGAATGTTAATTTCTAAGCCACTACTCATATTTTTCTATCCCTAGTCCACCAGCGTAAGCACAACATTTCCCTAGGTCAAACACATAAACTAATGGCCAGTATTCCATATGTGCCCAAAATCAGAATAAAAGAGTATCTCACATAAAAAGCATTAAGAACAAGGTGCAATTAATTAGAGTTATAGATCAAATTACTCATGCAATATCAAATCAAACATATGTCCCAACAATATTAAAATGGGTTCATCAAACACAACCTAACATAGAGAGAATTAACTACTCATAGTGCAAATTTCAATACCAAAATCAAATAAGAAGGTTGTATAACCTTAAAGAATTGGCCTCCATTGACTTCAAATACTCTCCAAATATGCCCTTTGGTGCCGTAAACCCTTCCTTCATGTGTAAAATTTCAGAACCCTTTAAAAAGTACCAAACTTTCCCTTTCAAAGCAGTCAAAACACGTCAGGAAAGCCTAAAAAACAACATAATGACGCGCGTGATTTTTCCATAGCACATATGATTTTTTAACACGCTGCATTGAACACGCGATATTTAACACCCCAAATTTAATTGGAATATTTTATTTAATTGTTTAAATAAGAATATTCATTTTTCGGTGATTTTCGGTAGTTTGTGGACTATTGGAAAAGTGTGCATTTTTGGGTTATTTATTTGATTAATAGTATATAATATTAATTTATTAGTATTATTATTATTTAAAATGAATATAAGTGAAATAAGGGTAATTTGGACATTTGGAGGAGTTAGTAAGGGTAATAAGGGAAAAGCCCAAATTGTGAGGCCCAAGACTAGGTTTGACAAAATAGAATTCTGAAGGGAATTAGGATTCATTTGTTAACCGTGAAAAGTAATATGGCCAGAGAGCTCTGAGGAGAAGATTGGAGGCAGAAGATTCCCGAAGATAATCGTGAAGGCTTTGAATCGACTAAGGTATGGGGAGTATAGATTTTCATGATTTTCTATGTGTAGATTTCGATGTAGTAAGGTTGATTTAAGGGTTTTATGGAGAATTATGAGAAAAAAGTATTTTGGCCTTCGTGGCCTAAATCTAGTTGTGGGAACTCTGATGTTGTGGTGTAGTGGTAAGTATTCTTGACAGTTAGAGCATAGATATGAGAAAGGGAAGCCTTAGGCCCTCGTGGCCACAACCTTGAATTGTTATATGTCTGACCCTGAAGGAATAAGAATATTTGAATGTGAGTAACTCTAATGCCTTAGGGTGTAATTGAAGGAAACATTGTGATTTAGGGCTGAATATGTTCCGGGATTGCCCTATTAAACCGTAGGTTTTGTGTCTTTATCGTCGTAAGACCTTAGGGGCATTGGGTATGTGAATCGTAGAGTTTTTTGAGTGATTTTAAGTTCTGGTGCGTAGCAGAATTTGCTGTCATCGCATTGTTCGCCTAGCGAAGAAAGCCTCGCCTAGCGAAGAAAGCCTCGCCTAGTGAAGAAACTCGCCTAGCAAACATGCCAGCCAATGTAGCAGAGTTTTGTGTATGTTGATCGTGTGCAGCGAGGCCTTGATGTTTGGTTCTGTGATTTTTGTGATGAATTACCTTGGGGGTAACTATGATTTTTATGTGATTAACATGTGATGTGTATATGATTACATGATGGTTTATATGATGTATTATGATGATATTACCATGACCTTGATGAATTATATGATGACATGAGATATGATGATGATTGTGATGATGATGAATATGATGAATGATGATGCACCTATGCTGTTATTATGAGGATGATTTGTGACGTGTGCATCATGCATTCATGTGCATCCGGCCTTCGGTTCAGGATCTCGATTACTTTGGCTTCAATCTCATTGTGTGGATGTGAAGTGTTTTGATGTGCTCCGGTTCTCTAGTAGAATCGATCCTATTGATGGGGATCTATGGAAGGTTGATGACCTAGTGTCCATCGAGCTGTGATGATTGGTACCACATGCATTGAGTTGTGTCGCATCTGCATTTATGAGTCTTTTTGTATAAATTATGATGTTGTGGCATTCGAGGTCTATTGATGAATATGAAGGTTGAATATGATTATGATGCCATTTATATGTTGATTTTTATACATTGGTTATTATGAATTGTTTTACTCACCCTGCCTGTTTGAATGTTACCTCCACGTGGGTAACGTGCAGATGACCAAGTTTAGCCGTGGACGCCGTCGGGGAGTATTTTTGAAGTTTTGAGTTTTTAGCCTTTTGGTTAGCTTAGAGGGTCTTGCTCTGATATGTAACATCGGGTTGGGTTCTTTTGAGTTAAATTATATACTGTTGAGTTATTTTGCTTATTTTTCCCTGATGAGGAAACCTTGATTTATGCCTTTGAGTTCCGCTGCTTTGTGCGAATTAATTATTTTGAGAAAACCTGTTGTTTACGGAGCCTTCACCGATTTTGTTGATTTGGGAAATGTACGCCCTTTTGATGGCTTTTATGAAATTTAATAATTTTACTATGATATCTGTGTTATTTTGCCATGCTAATTGTGGGGTAGAAAAGAGTGTTACACGATACTTTCCATCGCACGCGCTACATTCTGCCACTCGCGTGATTAATCCAAAAGCTAGATATTTCTTTTAGCTGTATTTTGTAAAAAAAATCTTCGTCGCAAAACGAGTTATAGAACTCCATATATGATTTTTTTTCATAATTTCTTGTTTCTTCTTGATTTCTTGGCTTTGCTCTATTTATTCGACTTCTTCATTTTCTTCATACTTAGCTCATCTTTAACTTGAAATTTCATCGAATTCATCGCAAATATTCATAAAAATTATGTAATGCCAAAATGTCATCATAACCCCAAACTTGAATAGTTGCTTGTCCTCAAGTAACTTACCTGCGACTGCACATTTCAAATAGAAAAATGAATTGAGATAATAATGAATGAAAATCACCATTTGTGTTACTTGATCATCATTCTAGTTCCCAACTTCAATCGAGAAAATTTGGAAAACTTCTTCCAACACAACAAGCACTCAACACGTCTCTCAGCTTACTAATTTTTCACTCGAATTAAGAGGGTAATCACACAATTATCGTACAAAAGTATTTTACCATAAGTTTGTAAAATTTCTAATAAAATCAATCAAATTCATCTAAATAAACACTTTTGGAGGTCTTTCAAGGTTCTAATGAAGCTTATGTCAGGGTAGGATAATTTGGGATAATAAGCTTAAACCTTTGGAGTTAGGTACATAATTTTCCTTATGTTATCATATTCCTTTTCATATCCACTCTTGCTTAATTAATTTGTACTAGAGATTAACATTTTATGGTCCTTATCATTCTTTTTCTCCTTTTCTTTTGAAGAAGTTATTTTTAAATTCTTATTTTCTAAAAAAAATTGAAATTTTAACCGTTTTTCTCTAGTACCCCAACCCAAACTTAAACTTTGCTCACTTCTAAGAGCAACCCCAAACTTATTCTTCTTCATATAACAAAGGAATTAAATCTTCTATCTAACTCCAAAGAAAGGGTGAAAATATTTAATCTTTCAAGTCAATTGGCTAATAGATGTGGCCATGTCACTGAAACAAAGGACTTAGGCTCAAAGTGGTTAATAAAGAATATAAACATAATATAAGGGTTAGTTTGAAAAGGCTATGAGGTTACCACAAACAAGTGCCTCAGTGTGTATTCATCAAACCAATAGATTAAATAAAAAATTATGCAAATTCTAGAAAATAACAATTGTACGAATACTCTCATAAGAAGAAAAAGTAAACAATGGAATATTTGGCTCAAACCTTACTAGTTGAGGTATTTGGAGATTGAGTACAAGATAATTGGTTGTTCCTTTCTTCCTCAACTTTCAATCCGTAAGGAACTTTTTGGATGATCACCTTTGTTTTTTATGATACTTATGGTTCATTTGTTCATTGCTAAAATTGTAATTTCATAAATCTAAAAGAAACAACACCAATAAACTTGTTTATTAACAACAAACATAAATTTATAGGTACAAAGGGGAAGCAAGTATTATAGCTAATACTCTAAATTGACTTGAGAGATTGACTTATTGAACGTAAAAGGGAATTACAAAATTTAATACAAATTTAGAAAACTCAAAATTAACATGTCATTGAAGCCGAAAAATTCTTGCACGTCTTGCATGGTGTTGTTGAAGTCTTGGTTCTATTTGGTCCAATTTGCCCTCGTTTGATTGATGTTGATGCTCAAGAGGAGCAGCTTCGCTTTGGACCCATTCCTTGAAACAAAAACAACAACACTAGAAAGTTTAATGAGATTAGGAAAAAAAAAAGGAATAGAGAGAGTTTTTAGTCTATCTTTCTTCTTTAAACCCCTTTCTCAAGTTTTTTTTCCTATTGCTCCTAAATGTAACATGCTACAAAACAAAAACAGTTAATTGAAATAAACTGATATTCAAATTTTGCAAATAAAATAAAAAGTTATCTGATGAGTTGCCTCCCATTAAGCATTTCTTTAGGGTCATAAGCCTGGCCTTTCAATTTTTGTGTTAGGGCGGCATATATGACACAACAAATACATCATCCTTCTTCTTCCTTTTGTTTGGTAGGAATTCCATTAATTTCATGAATTGGAGGTTTTTCTTCCATATTCTTTTTAGCTTGATAGTATCAAACAAGGCATAAATCTCATCCAATACTTCAACTATTTCTCCTCTTTTATCATCCTTGTTACTAGGTGTGAGGTTATTCTTTTGTTGAAGATCTTGTAATTGGACATCTACATCTAAATGAATTGTTGCATTTGGAGCTTCATCAAAAACTATATAATCTTCATATTGCATTCTTATTCTTTTCCCACATATAATTTTCACCTCCACTTCTTATATTCTTGATTCTATTTCTTTATCAGATGGTGTGCATTTTTCTTTTTCTTTCTTTTTTTTCAATTCTTCCTTTATCGACTACCTCACATTCCCGTATTAATTCTCCTTCAATTTCCTTATCTCTGGGATTATCTAAATTTTTCTCATCGAACTTCCCACTAGAGCTCAATTTTAATGTTAATTGGCTAGATACTAAACCAAGTTACATAGCTAAGTTCTCGAAGGATGCTTTCATGTCCCTTTGCAAGGTTTCTTTTTATCTATTGATTTTCTAGAAATTGATTTGAGTAATCTTTATGAATTGAGTGAAAGTTTCTTCAACTTCTCCTTCATTGAATACCTCACATTTTTGTTTGATTTCTCTTTCAATTTTTGCATCTCTAGGGCTATCTAATATATTTTCATAGAAATCCCCACTAGATCTTATCTTTAATGCTAATTGGCTAGATATTTACCAAGTTGCGTCTCTAACTTCTCGAAGGATGTTTCCATGTTACTCAACACGGTCTCTTGATGCGTGTTGAGTTTCTCAAAATTAAGTTGAGTCATCTTTATAAATTGAGTCAAAGTTTCTTCAAGTTGAGATGATGAATCCTCTTGCCATGAATGATCAATGTTGATATAAGGTTCTGACTCTGAATAATTTCTAGCATTTTCAAAATGAGCATTTTTGCTGCAAGCTCCTTTGATAAGCTTCAAACTCTACCAAGTTAGCATAGAGGTCATCTTGCATAACTGTATTGACCTCTCATACATAACAAAAAGAAGAATACCTTAGTAGTACTACACTAGATGAATTCTCGACAAGTGTATCGATAATACCGTAGTAATAAAAAAGACCGAATCCAAATGGACTGCTATTTAACAAGACAATATTGTGTAATGCATAGAAAATACTAAAAAGGGGGTTCGAGTTTTAATTGCGAAAAAAATAAAATGTTCTGACAATAGTACAAAAGCGGTCAGGTTATGTATATAATCCCTTATTTATTTATTGTTGATGTTTGATACATTACATGAATGATATTGTCACTATAATCCCACAACGAATTAACAAAACTGTTATACCCAATCCCTTGGTGTATAGTTCAATAGTTAATACACAAAGTTTTCTATCCCTAGTCCACCAACGTAAGCAAGATTAGGTAATACAATAGAGTGTTAATTCCTAAGGCACTACTTAGAGTTTTATATCCCTAGTCCACCAGCATAAGCACAACAATTGCCCTAGGTCCAACATATAGACTAATGGTCAGTATTGCTTAGGTGCCCCAAATCATATAAAAAAAGTATCTCACATGAAAATCATTAAGAACAGGTGCAATTGAATAACATTATAGATCAAATTACTCATGCAATATCAAATTAAGCATATGTCCCAAAAATATCAAAATAGGTTCATCAAACACAACCTAACCTAGAAAAAATTAGTTACTAATAATGCAAATTACAATACCAAAATCAAATAAGAAGGTTGCATAAGAAATCCCTTGAATAATTATCCTTCAATGGCTTCAAATAGTCTTCAAATATGTCCTTTGCCGCTAAAAAAACCCTTTTTTCATGTGTAAAAATTCAAAACCCTTTATAAAGTACCAAACTTCTCCTTTTAAAGCAATCAAAAGACGTCTGAAAAGCCCAAAAAACAACTTCATCGCATGCGTGATTTATCCATCACGCACATGATTTTTGAACATGCTGCATCATGTGTGAGATACTTTGCATCATGTGCATGGTTATTTTAAAAGCTAGATATTCCTTTTAGCTTAATTTTGCAAAAAACCTTGTCTCAAAATGAGTTACGAAACTCTAGATATGATCAATTTACTGGACAGACATCAAGATGTGAATTATGCTAAAAATATTCGTTTCTTCATAATTTCTTCCCAGTTTCTTGGCTTTGCTCTGTTTCTTCAACTTCTTCATTTTCTTCATACTCCTTTATATTTAGCTCATCTCGAACTTGAAATTTCTTCGAATTCATCGCAAATCTTCATAAAAATCATATAATGACAAACTGTCATTAGAGTTTGATTTTAACAAGGGAGCTCACCTTCAGATATATTGGTTTCCGGAGAGGTACCACGAGCTTGTGGAGGCACGAATGTGTGGGATTACCACTAGGGCGTACATGTTACATCTAGTAGCATATACTCTCTTTGCAAATAAGTATCATATTTACATTAACACTCAATACATGCGGTTGTTCAATAGCCTTGGTGATACCAGTTTAGGGTTTAGGGTGTGCTGCATTGACCAACCTATATGCAACCCTTGGAGTTGTAACTTCCTTTCAGACCAAACAACTTGCTGGTTATTTGAGTTTATTCTAAATATACTTGAAATTATTATTTTTAGTTTAATTCTTATTTAACTATTACAAATAACATTTCTTAATTATTATTTGTTGTGTTTGTGTTCTTTTAAAAGTGATAGATATACGAGTATTTCCCCACCATCTATGACAGGAGGGTGCAGCATACCCCTGTGGGTGCCCCACAGGCGAGGAGATGGAAGGCCAAACAAGCACATCCAGGTGTTGTTGCAAAGTACAGGAGGGGGCTTGATGCGTTGACTGTAGATGACGTCATATGGACACTTTACACAGGTCACATAGTCCACTGCGAGTTTGATGAGTCTTCTTTATTTTTTGGCTATATGTGGGGGAGCCCTTAGTCCCTAGATACTTACCCGAGAGGTGTCAGTGACAATATTGTTATGTCCAAGGAATTCCATGACCAATTTTGGATATTCCAGCTGTGGCCATTGATAGGTAGCGCAGTGAAGGTTCAACATGACTTTTTGTGTGAGGATGGTTACCTGGAGTGGTACCTTACTATATTACACCCTTGAATCATCCCACATATTGAGCATACAGATGGTGTTGGGCCTTGAAGGTGAGAAAAACATAAGAGTGAGAGGTTAAATTGTGTTAGCTTTTCTCAAACTTTTTCAATTTCTGCTTCTGATTGAACTTAATCAGAGTTTGAACCTTCAGTTCAGAGTCACTTTAGAGTCTGAAGTCGTGTACTTGTTTATCATATTTTGAAACACAATCTGACTCAGAAGTAAACAAATGATAACAGTGGAATAATATTTAGAAGCATGTAAAGTAAAAGCATAAGACACAAATAGTTATTCTGATTCCTCTCACAACCTAAGAGTAGTCCAGTCCCCTTGCTCTTCAAGGGATTTCCACTATAATTAAAACTGATTACAAATGCTCAAGCCTACCAACAAGAGACTTTCTTTGCTTACACACACACACACACACACACACACACACACACACACACACACACACACACACACACACACACACACATACACACATACACACACACACACACACACACACACACACACACACACACAAGATTAAGACTTCCTTGCTTAAACATACAAGTTTGAGACTTCCTTCCTCAAGCACACACACTCCAGACTTCCTTACTCTAACACACAAGCTAAAAACTTCCTTGCTCAAGCACACAAGTCCTAGACTTCCTTGCTTAAGCACACAACCTTTAGACTTCAAATGCTCAAGCACTAAAGCAAAAGACTTATAACTCTAAACAAACTGTTAAGAGTTTTGGGTAACTACTACACTTAAAATACAATCAGAGGTGTAGATACAATACAAGTTAGAAAACTCTAAGACTTAATAATTTCTAGAATATATAAGAGTTAAAATGTTCTAAGTCTAACAACATTGACATAGAAGCTTCTCTTTGATTGTCAGAGTTTGTAGCAGAGTTATATAAGAACTTGGTTGTATTCTTCTTTAGGTCTGCATTTCCTTTTATAGAAAGGAGAAAAAGAGACGTTGAAGACTTTCACTAAATAGGTTGGGCTAACTTTGTACTTGATTAGACACATCAACAAAGCACCTTTCTATAAAAGGAATTATTTGTTGAAGCTCATGCATCAAGGAAGAGATTTTCCTTAAGTCTTCACGTGATCAAAAAGTCTCAGAGTCTGTCAGAGCTGCCTTGGTAAAAGAGCTTATGCTTTAGAGGCCAACTTTCCTTCAAACTTCACTCTTTAGAGGTTGATCACATTAGATTCCTCATCTTTTGCTTTTGAAGTTTCATAGTCTAGATCACCAGAGGCTGAATTTCTTCAGAGTTGACTTCTTTAGAGTTTGGATCTCCATCAGAGGCAAAGTCTTCAGAAGTGATCTTCAGAGCCAGAGTCTGATATTCAGATTCAGATTCCTCAATCAATTCTTCATATGTCCTTAATGATTATATTCTTGCAAACTTGAATAGATGTTAGTATACCCAATTGCTTTTTAAATACTTTGTTATAATCAAAATCTAAGGGATATGGTATCCACCAATTTTGTTCCAATAAGCCTTCAGATATTGGGGTACTTGTCGATGACGTGTCGCCGCCACCACCTCCACCCGATGCCGATGACCAGCGGCGCCTGCGAAGGATTGTTGTTATTATGGATAACCTCATAGGTTTGGTAAACCCATATTGTGAAGCTTTTACCGGATTATAGGGGCAACACACATAGCCCGTGGGGTACCTATTTAGACATTATTATTATTTTTATGTATTATTTGTACATTATGTGTAATATTACTCAGACATTTGCACTATTTTTTTATTAGATAACGTTTTGGAACTTCATTAATGCATGATGAACATAACTTAACATTTGACAAACAATCACATAACTTAGACAAACATTTACGTAACTTAAGAAAACAACAATAAATAATAAAACTTGTACACTACTAGATGATTCTAGACATTTCAGCATCTTAATTATGTCGTCGAGAAATCTTGAAATCTTCGCATCTAACTCGATCGATCCCTTAGTCAGCATACGGCGAAATGATCGCTACATAACCGTAAAATCTTCATCGATCTTCAACTCAGGTTGCATTTCACCCTTCCATCAATATCAATCTAATCTCCACGAAACTCGATCTTTCTCACCTTTCTATTATCGGTACCAGGCAACAATCATTCAACTTGGATGTCAAGGCGGTGAGAGATGTGGTGTCATCCGTAAGTCAGAACTCTATAGGAGGTGCAATTACGTTGAAGTACACTTCTACCTTAATCAAAAATTGAGGAAGAGACATTTTGAGATGTTTTTCTCAACAACATATGACCGTCATACAACTTTGAGTTCATTCTGAACCATACAAAACGGTCATATAATCACATCCGTCTAAAACTAACAGTAAAATTTTAAGCGTTGAAAATTTTATAAAATTGAACTACCGAAAATTTCTAATATAATATGTCATTTTTTAAAGATACCGATAAAATTTTAAGTATCAAAATTTTTTAAAAATTCTGATATTAATTTCTACCGGAAATTCTAAATATATTATCGAAAGTTTTGATTGAATTGAAATTTTGTCGGCAAATTTAATTCCAATTTCAAAGAGAATCACTTTCAAAATTATGACATAAAGTGAAGGTGTCAGGTATAAAATAACCGGCCCTTAATTGATCCATAAAAGAAGAATACAATCCACGGATCTCATTAAAAGACACTCTCTCAACATGCATATGAAGGAATCTCATGTTTAAGCCATAAGAATAATTCCTCTAGGAATGCAACGACCTTTCAAACATCTTGATAATAAAGAATTTCAACGTGCCATGTCACATTGAGTGCAATGTAATAGTTGTTTTTTTTTATAAGGAAATTTAAAAATCAAAATAAGGAGGCTAAAACTGTATTTAAGAAAAAAAAGTTCAATTTAAGTCATGCATGTAATATTAATAGAGTACAATGAAAAAATATAAATAATATCACATTGAAAATTTTATGATTTTGACATAGTTTCATTGCATTGTATCACATATCTGATATCCATATCAGACACTATTTCCCAAACCAGTTTTTCCAAAACATCTTTCTCCACTTCAATTGCGATGTCTTCTGTATCAACATAGATATTCATCCATGATCCACGTCTCGCCATGTCCTTTTCAACAACCTGGTGTAACGTTATTGGTGATGGATGAGACACAAAGTGTAGGTTAACAAGTTCATTAATTTCTCTAACCAAAATTTTCTTGACAACACATGCTTGGAGGAAGTTTGGATTTCTTGATGAAAGATGAGGTAGAAAACCACTGTTCTGGTATAAGTCCATGAAACATTGGATGATGCAGTCATGCAAGATTTTACTGCCAGAAAGTTGGTCAGTTAATCCATTCAGTTCATCAAAAGTTGATGAATCTGTCAATAGGTTTGATAAATGACTCTTGATCGGTTCATCGCATTTCAAACTGAAAGCCTGCAGAACTTCACTTATGATGTCATTTGATTTGTTCATTCGATCCAAAGAGAGTGTTACAAGGTCTGCAAGATGGTTATTCTCTTCGAATTTATCATGTATAGCTTGTACTAGTGATCCATCTGTGCAAGAAAACATATATATAATTATAATCAATCTCTTTTTCGGATTGTAACAAGATTTGATAAGCCTTTTCGACCATGCTAAAGAATTGATGGATACATAGGGCCTGTTTGGTTTGACTTACTTGAGCTCGTGTGCTGACATAAGCTCATGTGAGACTGTTTGAAAGAACTTATGAAAACAAGTTATGACATATTCATAGCTTATAAACAGTTCAACTTTATTTTATCTGTGTGATATAAATTGCTGCAAACTAAGTTGTTTATCCAAACAGGCCAATAAATAAGACAAATATTTAATGTTTTTGATCATAGAAAGTTGAAAAAATTAGTTATATAGAGGTTACCTCTAGGAATATCATAATGTTCATGCAAATTTTCGCCGGGAAGACTCTTATTGACACTAATATCTGCAGCATCGAAAACCTGCAACTCATCACAAAAAGTTGCCACTGGTGGATCCTTGATTTTCTGAGCTGAAGAATTTCTATACGAACAATTTTCCCCGTCTCTATGAAGTGTTCTTAGAACCATTTGGTGTTTGTCATGAGATGTTACTTTTGCACCTTGGTCCTTCATGATCAAATTGTTGCTGTTACTAGCACAAATCTTATTTGGCGAATTTCTTACAGAAAAATCCAATTCTTTTACATTTTTACCATCTTCCAAGTCCCGTGAACCGCAGAGAAATTTACTCCGCGAGGAATCAGTTGCACTACACTGCTTTTCTTTTCTCCTTACTCTCATGACGTGCCTCAACTTTCTCTTCATATCACCAAATGGAAAATGCGAAGGCTTATTACTTTGAGCATCGCTATTGTCAGCAATTTTTTTCACATTATTCGTGCTAGGCTTCAAAACGACTATTCTTTTAGAGGTCCGAGGCTCGCAATTTGAACTCAATTTAGACCTATCAAAACTGCCACTACTTTGAGCTTTACTCAATCTACTCATTCCATTTTGTTCTGCTTTCACTTGAGATTTCTGTAAGTCGTGAATCTGTTTCACCAAAAGAGAGTTTGGATCTTGCAAAAGCTTAACAAAAAGCTCCTTGTTTGAATATAAAATCTGCACAGCATCTAAGAACTGATTAGGCTGACAGTCTGCAGCATTGCCTCGAGAGTTTTTGTCGAAAAATCTTTGATTAACAATCATTTTTGTTACTTCGTTTTCCAAATCCGCAATTTGTTCATCCTCCACGCATATATTCTTACAACTATAACCTCTTTTTCTTCTGGAACTTACCTGTAGTCAAAATTTTCTATCATTTTTGCTGCATCTTACAACCATACATGCCAATTTAAAACATTTGATCAGAAGATTCAGAACTTACATCAGCAGCATGAGGGTACTTTTCATCGACGGTGCTGAGCACATCTGAGTTAATTCTGGATTTTCCATTTCCTGCCGATTGAAAAAAAAATTACCAAATCCAAATTCTACATCAAAATTTGATTCAATACGTAACAACTTCAAATGAAATTATAGTTACTGGCATCAAAATCTTTATTTGAAATTACATTACATACATTTTAGACTTTTAGACCTAAAAAATTCAGAAAATTTTTCATGCAATGAAATATGAACTCACTCTTACCAGTGGTGTGTTTATTCAAATGGCTACCATTGGAAACCAGTCTTCTATCGGAACTAGCTTCATGAAAGTTAAAGATTCCGAACATTCGCCATGTGCAACCGGTTTCACATTTTTGGTTTACCAGAGGAGGAGATCTTCGCGCCATGATAGAAGAAAAAACTTTTAGTTTTATCAAATTTCAACCACCATGCCACAATTGGAAAATCAGAAAAATCTGCGAAACACAAAAGATGATAAAAAAAGGTTAACTAGTTAATGATTATCAAGTATGAGAAATAATGAATCACGTTCAGGTTCAAATGTCATCCACACAATGATTGAGATATATCAGAATGTAAAGTGCTAATTGACAAATGACAAATAATTTCAAACCCCACATGAAAATTTTCACAGCTGTTGACCTTGAAAAGTTATATAAAAAAATCACACACAACATCGAATTTAATTAAAGAGCTTGATTCTATAATAATGATAATAATTGAGTGATCATGTATGACCTAGTGTCTTGTTGTCACGATACACTGAAATTCGAATAAAAACTTAACCATATTTTTTAAAATTACTGCGTTTACCTTTTATACAAACGCTGATTGATGATGATGTATACTAAGAGCATTATAAAGACATGTAAATTGTAAAATAATAGTAAGTAGTTGAAGAAAGCTTTGAAGTGAAGGCAATGCATGGAGGTTTCTTTGAATATAAGAAACGGTGTCGTTTTGAGGGAACCTTGGATCTTGAGCAGGTACTTAATTTGGTTGATAAGATGTTTTTGTTTCAATTTGCATTAATTCATCCATGTTGAGAGGGTCCTTCACAACTTGGTACGTAACAAAGTTAGGCTCATGAATGATAGCTTCGTAAACAATCAAAATGCACTAGTTGTTGTACTCATTTAATATATGTGGAAGACATTTAACTCCAATGTAAGTAACGTATGAATGACATTTTTTATTGTACACTTCTATTCTCACATGCTTCCTAATAATGTCATCTACGTGACCAATGCTTTTTTTTTCTTCTTTTGAATAATTAGAGATGATTTTTAACTGTCATAAAATGAACACTAACATTTAGTGATGGTTAAAAATCATTATTAAAAATTTTTAATGACCGTAAAAAGCGTCACAAAATAAACACTAATATATTAGTGATAGTTAAAAACCATTGCTAAAATTTTTTAACGATGGTAAAAAGCGTCACAAAATAAACAGTATCATTTAGTGACAATTAAAAATCGTCGCTAATTGTTAAAAATGAAAAAAAAAAAGACATCGCTCACGTGAGAGACCTAAATAAACAGTAACATTTAGTGATAGTTAAAAACTATTGCTAAAAAATTTTAACGACGGTAAAAAGCGTCACAAAATAAACAGTATCATTTAGTGACAATTAAAAACCGTCGCTAATTGTTAAAAATGGAAAAAAAAGAAGAGGGAATCGCTCACGTGAGAGACCTATTGAGGTCTCTCGTCGTATCCTGAGCCCTTTCTAATAGGATAGTATTGTTCTAAAAGTTGGAACCTAATAACAAAATCGAACCGTCATTAAATAATTCAACAATTTTCTACCGTTAATTAATCGAACCATACTTTGTCAAACATTTTAATAATTACTCAAAAGCATTTGGATGAGATGGTAAGGGATCTCTTCTAATAGCATTCTATAATGTCAACAGAGATCTCTAATCAAATAATTTGTGTAATGATGGAGATTATCATGAAAAGTTATTTCAAGCTTCTGTTTGGACTCAAATGAAATATGAACACAATACAAAGGAAAGAAGAGTAATTGTACTATAATTTCTCAAGAGTCAACAGTATAATGTTTATCTTACTGAAAATTGTAAAAGATAAAATGAGCAAGAAAGTACAAGAGAAATATAACAGCTAGAGAAACTGTTAAATTTAAGGGAGAAGAGACTCAAGTTCGTCCACAATTATTCCACTCCAATCATGACCAATCAATACCCTATTTAACAAAGTCCTTGAGGTATTTTCTGTTAGGATTCTTCTATCTCCTACTACGCTTTAGCTCCTGGTATTGTGGATCTTGTGCCACATGTTCCAATTCCTCCTGTAATTCACTGCTAGGAATGTTCCTTTTGTCCTTATTCATAACATTACCTCCTCCATCAAAATTAACCTTGTCCTCAAGGTTAAAAGTAGGGAAGTTGTTAGTAAACTCCTCCTTATTCTCCCACGTGGCTTCAGTGTGGGGAAAACCTGTCCATTTGACCAAGATTTGTGATAGCTCACGCCCTTTTTGCAGTAAGACTCTAGAATCCAGTATTTCTTCTAGTATCATCATAGCACCAGTCTCAGTAGTAAGCAATGGAAGAGGGAAATACTAAGCGTGGCGATCACCTTTGCACAACTTCAAATTGACCATATGAAACACCTAATGGATTTTTGCAGACGGAGGCAGCAACACTTTGTAAGCGACAGCTCCAATCTTCTCAATGATTTGAAAAGGTCCAAAATAGCACATGCCCAGCTTTTGATTCCGATGTATTAGAGTTTGACCTAACACAACCTTACAAAACCGATTGGTAAGGTGAAGGGTGTCGCTCTATATAAACTATTTCAATGCTCTATCTCCAACCAATGTGGGTCCAAGGTCCGATCGATAGGCTCTGATACCATATTAGAGTTTGGCCTAACACAACCTTACAAAACCGGTTGGTAAGGTAAGGGGTGTCGCTCTATATAAACTATTTCAATGCTCTATCTCCAACCAATGTGGGACTTTAGGATCTTCCTAATACGATGTAATGCCACAGAATGTTGCCTACAAGGCTGTAATTTGATTAAAACCATATCATCCGGCTGAAAACTCGACAAATTTGCGCTTAGCATCTGCATGTTTTTTCATCACTTGTTGCGCACGGTGCAAATTATTTTTGAGGAGTTGAAGAGTGTGGTCCCTTTCAATTAACAGTTGTTGCAGTGAAAGAGGAATAGTATATGCAGAGTCGTATTTGACTAAAGAAGGAGGGTCTCTCCCATAGACAATCTTGAAATGAGTCATGCCGATACTGCACTGAAATGAGGAATTATACCAAAATTCCGCCAAATCGAGTAACTTAGCCCATTTCTGCGGTACTTGGCCTATGAAACATCGTAAATATAATTCTAAACACTTGTTAGCCGCCTCCATTTGGCCATCGAATTGAAGGTGATAGGCCGAACTCATGGCCAAAGTAGCCCCACTTAACTTGAATAAATGTTGCCAAAAAGAGCTAGTGAACACTTTGTCTCGATTGGACACCAAACTACGAGGAAAAATGTGTAGTTTAACAACATTGTGGAGGAAAGATTATGCTACTTTCAGACTTGTGAAATCAGCTTTGAGGGGAGCAAAGTGATTGGCTTTGGAAAATCAATCAACCACAACCATGATGACGACGAATCCATTAGAAGGGGGCAATCCGGTAATAAAATCCATCAAAAGATCCTCCCAAACATGAGATGGAAAGGGCAAGGGTTGTAGTAATCATGTTGGGGAAACTGTCGATGATTTCGCTTGTTGGCACACTAAGCATTGAGACACAAATAAGCGAATCTCTTTGCTCATGGTAGGCCAAATAAATTGTGAAGCGATGCACGCTCTGGTTCTAGCAATTCTAGAGTGACCACCCAGCAAAGAAGAATGAAATTCTTCTAAAATCGCTTGAATCAAATGCGGTTTGGGGGGAACCATAACACGGTTTTTCCAAAACAAAATGCCCTGATGCACATGGAAAAAAGGTTCTTGACACAGACCTTACAAACATTGTTGTTTGATATCATACAAATGGGGATCCTCATTGACAGTATTTGTAATAAGTGGTATGAGAGGGTTGCTGGGGCCAGATAAGGCAAAAAACGAACAGGACAATGCATCAGCTGCAATATTCTCCTTGTCGGACTTGTATTCAATGGAAAAATCAAAACCCAAGAATTTATGCAACCACTTCTGCTGCTCAGGTGTTTGTATAATCTGCTCTGTTAATGCCTTTAAATGTTTTTGATCGGTGCGTATAATAAACTTGTTCCCCATAATGTAATGTCAAAAGTTAGTCATTGCCTCAGTGACAACATAAAGTTCTTGAACGTAAGCTGACTTTATTTGCATAGTGGGGTTGAGCTTCTTTGAAAAGTAAGCGATAAGGTGCTTCTCTTGGCTAAGGACTGCCCCTATGCCGGTACCAGATGCGTCAGTTTCAAGAATAAAAGGCTTAGTAAAATCCAGCAAAGTCAAAATACGTGCAACAATGATGGCATTCTTTAGAGCATGGAACGCTTCTGTGGTGTCAAAGGTCCAAATAAACGCATCTTTCTTCAAAAGTCCAGTCAGAGGTGCAACAATCTTCGTATAATGACGCACGAATCTTCTGTAATAATCTGACAGACCTAAAAATCCATGCAACTGTTTACGATTGGTAGGCAAAGGCCAATAAAAAACTGCTTGTATCTTGGATTTATCCATCTGTACACCACGGTTGGAGATAGTGTGACCCAAATAGTCTACCTCTATAAAATCAAAACAACACTTAGACATTTTAGAAAACAGAGAATGAAGGTGCATCAGTTGAAGAACTTCATCCAAATGACTCAAATGAGCCGACCAAGATGGGTTATAAACCAGGATGTCGTAAAAAAACCAAAATGGATTTCTTGAGCTGAGCATGAAAAATATGATTCGTCAAGCTTTTAAATGTCGCTGAAGCGTTGGACATTCCAGACGACATAACAAGTCACTCATATAAGTTGTGATGAGTCCTAAAAGCAGTTTTATAATGATCCTTAGACTTGACCAAAATCTGATAGTACCCGGACCTTAAATCAAGTTTGGAAAAATAGTGTGCCCCATGTAATTTATCCAATAATTCATCTACTGTGGGGATAGGAAAACTATCTTTGACAGTATTAGTGTTTAGAGCTTGATAATCAGTATAAAACCTCTAAGACCCGTCCTTCTTTTTCAGTAATAACATAGGTGAAGAAAAAGGACGGTTGCTTGGTTGGATAATACCTTGTTTGAGCATATCATTGACCATAGATTCAATTTGAGTTTTCTGACTACGAGGGTATCGATATGGCCTAACCTTGACATGGTTGTTTCCTTCCAATAAAGGAATTGAATGATCATGATGTTAGACGATGGCGCAGATCTAGAAGGGGGTTGAATAGATCGCTTATTTAAAACAGAGTCGACGCTAAGAAAAATTCGTTTTTAAAAATTGTTTAAGGCGGAAGTGGCCGATGAACTATACTCATTTAAAGCGAACTGTTACCAGAAAACTGGATAGGTCGTAAAGCCTATGGAATTCGATAAACGAGAATTGAGAATCACTACTTTAATCACACTTCAATCAGATTTTGTTCACTATAAGGTGTGACTAGTTTCAATGTCTTTAAAACATAGACATTTTGAAAAGACAGCACAATTGTTTTTAGTTCACACAATTGATCAAACACTTGGAGTGCAACGCACTACAAGTAAATTCTATTTTGAGAGTAGAGTGCTCAAGTTTTCTATTACAATCAATGATTGTACTTAGCTTAAAAATAGTTAAACACAACTCAAATCATAATTTGATTGACACAATCGTTTGCATTAAGAACTCGAAATTTTAGCAATATAAACATAAAGAAAAGAGACAATGGTTTGTTGAGGCAGTTCCCCCATCGTCCTCGCTCGGGATACGTTTGCCCTCAATTCTAAAAATAGAATTGAGAGTTGTATATAGATAGATATAACCTGCTGGTTAATGTTTATACAAGAAGCAAATAGAGATTAAACAATTGAACACAATTTGTTGACGTAGAGCCTATTTCTTCTTGCCCTTTGATTCAAGTCGAATCAAGTCCTTCGAACGCGGTGAGTAAACCTCCGACTACGACACTCCCTTTGAACAACTCGCGGTCTTCAAATCTGGCCCGACTGATTTTAGTCACCCACGTGTCGAACCCGGATCTTCCACTCACAATCCTTCGTTTACCGCTACTAAACCGACAAAACCTCCCACTATTCGATTACCTTCGCTCGGCTGAATCTGTGATGGGCCGATTCGTACAACCCCCCCCCCCCAAATCCGAGATTATTGGAGGATAAAACCCTAACGGTTTTATTCAAGAGAAACCTGCCAATTACTCAACCCAAACCAGATTACACCAATCCTTGGCTTTGGACGTTATCACCTCGAACATGCACAATACACAACAAAAATGATTATGTGTAGTTATTGTGAAATGCTATGAAGAGGATGAAGATGATGAGACCGAATCGACACGTAAATTTCACTTTTCTTGTTTTCTTAGTTCATTTGAAAGGAATCCAGAGAAAACAAAATTTGCAATCGAACCGTAACAAAACCGAGCAAAATCCGGTGAAAAATCCAAAATTGAAATTACACCGAATAAGCTTGAAGTAATCACTTGAGATGGATTCAAATGCAATAAAACTCCAAGAAAGCAAGAAGAATTAGCAAGATGACGGTGGCTAAGCTCAAGAAAAAACACTTCCAATGAAGAAGTTCCTACTCTTTAATGGAGGTTTTAAGCTCTAGTGTGGTCTGGGATGAAAGTGAAGAAGATTATGAGTAGAAGTTGCAAAAAATTCAGAGAGAATGTGAGAGAATTGAGAGTGATCAAGTGTGAAAAGTTGGGAGAATGATTGAGGATACTTGTGAATAGCAATGATTATTTTATATGGAGTTTTGCTTCAGAGTTGCTAGGTTCGAAGTGAGCTTTGGGTGTAGCCTTGGTACTAGCCTTTGAGTTAGTTAGCCTCAAATCACTGAGTTGGAGGTTAACTCAGTTAGTTTGGTAGTTGACTCGGTAACCATCCTAATGCGAACTTGAATCTAATGGCTCACATGCTTGGAAATGAATCAACATGGCGATCTTAATCCAAAGTAATGTATTGAAGCAAATGCCTTGAAGTGTTTAGAAATGTCTTGAAGTGTCTAGAGTTGTCTAGAATGTTCCACACAATGCTAGAACAATGTAGACCCAAAAAATGAGAAGTGAAAGTTGTTGTCCCAGCTGATTTTGCAAATTTTGCCAGGGTTAATCAATTAACCCATTTTCATTAACAAATGGTTAATCGATTAACTAGGCTAAAACTTGCCCAATTTTGCCTGAAAATGATGTCGTGGTCATGGATCTGATTTTTGACCTCTTGCTCTGATGAATAGGCATATAAACCTTTATTTTGTGCTTGTTTCGATGATGTGATATCTTTGGGAGGATGCGATTAATCGGACTCGAAAAACTTGAAATTTCCTGCAACAAACATCACATAGAAAAAGCGAATGCGTATGCAGCAATGTAAATGGACATGTTTATCCAAAGGCAAAAAGAGGAGGTCAATTTTTGGGTTACGACAAGATGCATCTTCGTGTACATTACAGATATGTATCTTCTGAAGGTATTTTTTCTAAAACGCGCTAGAATCCCTTCTCCTTCCTCACTTCTAAAAGAACAACTCTAAACCTTTCTCAAACTCTCTTAACTCACATTCTCTCAAAATCAACCAACCAAGTTCAAAGCTTTTTCCATCAACATCAAGTACATCAAAGAGATCATTCAACACTAAAGTAAACTCACAATTCGCAAGTTTTTAATTTTTGTAAACTTTTTTTGAGTTTTTGAATAAATTTATAGAAATTGATGATTAGGTTATGAAATAGATAGTTTTTGCATGATTGATAGTTATACATAATGAGAAACATGTTTGATGGTTAAAATTAACGACCAATGAATTATTTTTGGGGGCTTGGTGGGATGCATTACCCCCATTGATGTAGATGAAAGTTGCAGGAAATTTTGGAGAGTCTCCATAATTTTTCAATGTTTGGATTCCTTGGAATTGAAGATGCATCTCCGTAATTTATCTGTTTGCTTTTATTTTGATTTTCTTGCTTGTAGGGTTGCTTGTAGTGATTGCGTGACACTTGTCTGGTTTACTTACATGCATTATGGTTGTTAGAGATGACAAACTAAGGCATAAGAGGATTGTACAACATGCATCTGTCTGGAGAGAAAAAAGTCAAGTTTTAGAGGCTCATATTCCCTCTAGCCTGGTTCATGTTGAGGCGTTGATTTCTGGGGCTCATATATCCCACCTTATTTTTCTCGTAGGAGTCGGGTGTCACCTAGTGGTGCACCACTACCTCCATCTTCACGTAGGCAACATGTTTCATCTATTCAAGCACCAGAGGTACCTGAGTCACCGAATGTACCAGAGGCGCCAATGCCACCATAGGCATCAGAGGGACCTTATGCTAATGAGCTAGTGCCACCTCAGGCTGATGAGATTGATGAGCCAATGCCATCTCAGGCTGATGAGCCAGTGCCACCTTAGGTATTTGGAGGAGGCCTTCTAGAGTTGTCATTGTTGCCTCTTTATCCGGACCATACTACCAAATATATTTGAGAAAAAGAGGTAAAGTTAGTTGGACGCATTCTTTTCAAATTACATTTATTATTATATTACAAGTTTTTGACATTGCTTTATTTTTTTGCAAGCCCGTGATCCACTAAAATTTATTAACCATGGGCAGAAGATTACTGGCTTGCATCATCCCAATGACGAGTGGTTTCAGGCTACTTTGTCCCTATCTAGAATGAAGGACTTATGCAAGATTAGTTATGTTACGGTGAACCACGAGATGCTTAATGCATCTAGAGAAAGATGACACACTAGGCCTTCATCATTTCATATACCACTTGGTGAGATGTCTATCACACTCGACGATGGGTCGTGTCTGCTACATTTTCAAATTAGGGGGAAACTTTTAGATCATAGGAGAATTAACAAAGATGAGGCACTCGAGTTGATGGTAGATTATCTTGGAGTTGACCCTGAGGCTACCTTGAAGAAGATGAAAAATCAGAGGGGGTCCTTAGAGCAGAGCAGGCTATAGGTGATGACAAGTAGGTGGGGCTGCATATAGTGTATGTTATGCAAGCATACCTGTTATATTTGGTTGGTACTACCATTTTTATGGACAAGAGTGCCACTTATGTGGATGTTGTCTATCTACGATACTCTATGAGTACAACATGGAGTCGATTGTTTGGTCAACTTATCTAGGTCTGTAGGTGGAAGGTGAAGCAGGTCACATGCAACATCACACTTTTGACTATAATATTTATTGGTCTTTTAGTGTTTATGTGCCATTTTCATTACATTTTTGCAACGCCCTTACTGATGATTTGTGTGTTCCAACACTTTTTAGGCTTGGATACTCCAGCATTTCCCACACATCTTCGGCTAGTCGTGTGCACCAACCTATACTAAGGATATGTCGTGTGCTTATGCATTTGTCCCGCTCAAAGGGAACCAAACGATATAGCCGTTTGAAGTGTATCTTGACTGCTTGGAAGCCGAGGATATGCATTTTAACAATTTTCTCAATCACCATGAGATGCATATCCGGATTAATAAATATTTAAAATAAATTTTTTAGATAAAAATGCATAATATGTAATTTAAAATATTTTAAAAATACATTTTCAAATTAGTTAAAGACAAAGTTCATTCGAAAATATATCTTCTTAATCTAAAAAAACGTTTTATATTTTCCATAATATATTTTTTCACCCCATCTAATATATGGTGGAATAAGAAATTCCAAAAAAAAAAAAAAATTCCAACTTGAATAAAGCATGTAAAATTTGATTATTAGGTCCTTTTCGTTATATGTAATGTTTGATAAGGATAATATTAGTAAGTAGAAACTACAGCTAAAACCCCAAACAAACCCCTCCCCTCCCTCCTCCATATTCCTCTTCACTCTACACAATCCATTCCATTATTCAACTTTAGACACCACTCTTTTGAATGGATTTGCCATTTCTCACTCTTCCACACTTTCTCTCTCCTACAGTTATCAAACCCAAACACTTTCTCCTTCCATTTCCTTCTAGACATTTCTCTCGTCCCATATCTTATCCGTTACTTCCTCTCCGACCTTCCGCCCCAGCCCGACCCAACGCCAAATTCTATCCAAACCCAGCCGACGATGACCCGCCGGAAATATCCGAAGACACCGCTCACGGTTACTCCAAATACCAACAAATCCAAATTCAAGCCGACCGCGCTCGCCTACTCGAAGAAGAGGATTTCAAAAAAAACCAAGCCACTTACCTCGCCGCAATCGCCGACACCGAAGATGCTCCCGACGAAGCTCCCTCTATTGAATCCTCTCAAGACGATTTGTTCGGTGAAATCGACAAAGCTATCGCTCTCAAACGCAAAGAGTTCGTTAAACAAGGTCTTCTCAAACCTAATCCCGCCAAAAAGGAAATTGAAGAAGTCGTTAACGAAGAGCTTCAACCCGATGAAGTCGACGATGTCGAAGAAATCGAGCGACTCAAGGGAATTGCCGTGAATTCCGACAAAACTCCGGGAGATTCCACCGAAGATGGTGATTTAGGTTCTAATTCTGATTCTCCATTTGATTTAGATTTTGATAGTTTAGAGAAGAGTAATAAACCTAGAATAGTTGAACCTAAGTTTACGATGAGTTTGGCTGAGCTTTTAGATGAGAGCAAAGTGGTTCCTATTTTGGTTTATGGAAATTTAGAAGTTGAAATTAGTGGAATTCAACACGATTCTAGGCTTGTTACTTCTGGTAATTTGTTTGTGTGCTGTGTTGGAAGTAAAAACGACGGACACATGTTCTTGAGTGAGGCCGATAAAAGAGGAGCTATTGCTGTTGTGGCTAGTAAAGAGATTGATATGGAAGATACTTTGGGTTGTAAGGCTTTGGTTATTGTGGAAGATACCAATGCTGTTCTTGCTACATTGGCTGCATCGTTTTATAAGTATCCTTCTAAAAACATGGCTCTTATTGGTATAACTGGGACTTATGGTAAAACAACAACTACCTATTTGGTTAAAAGTATGTATGAAGCGATGGGTTTACGCACTGGGATGTTTAACTCTATTTCTTGTTATGTTCATGGGGATAATCAGTTGGATTCGCCTTATGCCATGCTGGATGCTGTTTTGGTTCAGAATTTGATGGCTAAGATGCTTCATAATGGAACTGAATCTGTGGTTTTTGAGGCTTCTTCTTGTGGGTTAGCGCAGGGGAAATATGATGAGATTGATTTTGATGTTGCTGTTTTTACGAATTTGATGGCTGGTGATGATGAGGAAGAGGATAGAGATTCAAATGCTAAGCTATTTTCAAGGATGGTGGATCCTGAGCGGCATAGAAAAGTTGTTAACATAGATGATCCGAATGCGTCTTCGTTCGTTTCATTGGGGAGTCCTGAAGTTCCTGTTGTGACATTTGCTTTGGAGAATAAAAATGCAGATGTTCATCCCTTGAAATTTGAACTCTCCCTGTTTGAGACACAGGTGTTGGTTAATACACCGTCTGGAATACTGGAAATTTCGTCCGGTTTACTAGGAAAGCACAATGTTTACAACATTCTTGCTGCTGTGGCAGTTGGCATTGCTGTTGGGGCACCCTTAGAGGACATTGTTAGAGGGATTGAAGAGGTTGATGCGGTTCCTGGGAGGTGTGAGTTGATTGATGAGGAGCAAGCATTTGGGGTAATAGTGGACTATGCTCGAACTCCTGATGCTTTGTCTAGATTACTTGATTCTGTAAGAGAGCTTCAACCTCGCAGGATTATAACTGGTATGTTTGTGTTTCTCTTAATTGGTGTGGAAGATTTCTATCTTATTTTTTTTGGGACATGTTTAAATTAAATGAGTATTTTCTGCTAAAGCTTGAAACTGCATAATTATTCTCATGCCTGGATTTTGAAGATTTATATTGTTTGGGTGGAATATATTTTCATCATTTTAAATTTCAGTCTTTTTGTCTTTTGAAGTGATCGGTTCTTGTGGCGAGGATGAAAGGGGGAAGAGACCCTTGTTGACAAAGATAGCAACAGATAAAAGTGAAGTGACCATGCTAACATCTGACAATCCCAGGAGTGAAGATCCATGTATGTATTTTGACATTGGAATATAAGCTATAACCTTGTGAAGAGCAGTATCCAAATATATTTGCATGCTTACCCCCAAATTTCATAAAATGTTCAACTAGCAGGGCTTGTGAATCCTAAATATGGTATTTTTTTACATTTTATCCAGTGGATATTTTGGATGATATGCTGGCTGGGGTAGGATGGTCAATGCAAGAGTACCTGAAATATGGGGATAATGATTACTATCCTCCTCTTCCTAATGGTCATAGGCTTTTTCTCCATGACATTAGAAAGGTAGCTGTGCGAGCTGCAGTGGCAATGGGGGAGGAGGGTGACGTTGTTGTAAGTTTTAAATCTTCTTTCTACATTGCATCTTATATAATATGCAATTGAGCTTTAGTTAACATGATGCAGAAGTAGCTTAATTGAAAACATTCTGGTATTGTATCTGGAAAAATTGAACAACAAGATGTGTATCAAAATGGTATTTCAACTAAGGAGATATCCCAAAAGAGGTTGCAGAGGAAACAAACAAACTTTATTCAAAGATGGTTTAGAGACAAATTTAGAAGAAGCTTAAATTTAAACGCGTTGAACAAACATAGAATAACTATTGGTCATGATCCACAAATATAATTCCTATTCACGTGGATGAATTCTCCACCAACATCCAGTTTCTTGCATATCATTTTAGTGATCCTATGAAGTCACAACTTGAATGCTAGGATGAGCTGGTGTCCCTGTACCCCTCAAATCTCGGGATCATAATCTTTGTCTCATTTAAGTAGCCTTGCTTCTTAATACCCTTTCCGTTTCAAAATGACTATCGTTTAAGGTTTGCACACAAATTAAAGAATGTAATAATATTGTCATAAGACATTGTACTTTTACTAAATTAACTTTATAAATGTGTTGGAAGTAGTGTACAAAGTAATAATTAAAAGACACAATTGGAAAAATAGTAATCATTTCTACATTGAAAAGAATGTAATAATATTGTCATAAGACATTGTACTTTTACTAAATTAACTTTATAAATGTGTTGGAAGTAGTGTACAAAGTAATAATTAAAAGACACAATTGGAAAAATAGTAATCATTTCTACATTGAAAAGTGAGAATGAGATTCATTTTGAAACAAATTTTATTTGTTAAAATATAAATCATTTTGAAACGGAGGGAGTAAAGTTTTAGCTAATCCTTTCAAATTTTGATTCAACAGCATCCTCTTAGTGAATGACCAAACTCATTTTGCTTTATGATCTGTGTTTATTGAATCCAAGAAAACTTCAGTTGATTGTCAGTCTACTCTTGGAAATGTCTTCTAAGTTTTAGTGTATCTGTCTGAAAAAATAAAACCCCGATGCCATTACAAATGGAGTTTATTGACTTTCTCTCTTCTTTTAGGCATCTTTTTTAGTTAGGCATTTCAGAACAATGCAGCAAAATATTAATAAGCAAGAATGAATTGTTAATGTGTAGAATGTGATTTGTGAACAAGGGAACACTTTTATATGCATGGTGCAGGTGATTGCTGGTAAAGGCCATGAAACATATCAAATAGAAGGTGAAAAAAGAGATTTCTTTGATGACCGAGACGAGTGCAGGGAGGCATTGCAGTATGTTGACGATCTTCACCAAGCTGGAATAGATACAAGCGAATTTCCATGGCGGTAATGTGAAACGTCTGCTGCTTTTAATATCTTCTCTTAGCTGGCATGACTAGCTAAAACAAAGAAAAATAAGAATTTTCAGGCAATAAAATAAAAAAATTAATATCTTTTTGTTTATAACTTTGTTTTTTGTCTCGCATTTATTTCTGCAGGTTACCAGAGAGCCACTGATGCCAAAGGTTGCTGTGCTAACAATGGATCAGCATCACTTGTTTACCTTAGTACACAAATGAAGCAGGTAAAAAGAAATGGACCCTTCAGTTATTACAAGGGTCTTTCTCTGCAGGAGCTCGGGAGTCAACCCGGGGTTTAAAGTTTGAATGGCTGCGTCTTCCAGAGTCCAGTTTAAAATTCCAACATGGGCATAGTACAGCTTTATCCAACCTCTTGTTTTTGTCTATACGGCCAATTCTAATTTATTTTTCCTTTTTCCCCTGGCCTCCATGCCATTGTAACTGCAATTCTATGTGTTGTAGAGTGACACAATAGTCCTGCTTCCTCCTTGCCAAATATAAGATTATAAACAGAAGTCTTGAATTGAGCTTCTTTTCCAATCAACCAAGCTAAATTATCCAATACCAGGTATAATTGTATGAAAAGTATAGAATATTACGTTGTCGAATTCGATAAATAAACTGTGTTACCACATAGACGGAAAAATTACAATATTGAAGAGATGTTCTCTGAAGATTAGTTAGGTCGACATGATTTATTCTGTGAGATCTTCTAATGAAACCAATGGCAACAAGTTTCTATGTTGTAACATAGACAGGAAAATCACAATATTGAAGAGATGTTCTCTGAAGATTAGTCAGGTCGTCATGAGAACTTCAAGGGAAACTAATGGCAACAAGTCTTCAAGGTTACAGTATGATTTGTTGTACACGTGAACATTTATAATGAAGTGAGTGATAAGGTGGGGCGTAAATTGAGGTGAATATCCAAAATGCCCACTAATTCAAGCTAAAAAAAAGGCAGGTTAGACAAATGAAGTGAATATTCTACCTTTGCAATCCATTTGAAATGAGTGATCTATCGTAGTTTTTCTTCTTTACCTTAAGCCAAAGACTTTTGAAAATGAAATTTGGAAGTAAAGAGAGAAAAAAAATGAAGATGAAGAACTCATAATAAAGATAAAAGAAAAACGAGTGAAGTGCTATTTATACTAGGAGTATGCAACGCAATGGTGGATTTACCCTAATGGTTGGGGTCGATGAATCTTGAGTAACGATAATTAGGAACTGCTTACATGAGAAATTGTGAATCTAATATATTAAAAATAAAAATAGATATTACATAGACTAAAAAGAAAAATATATTTTACTGAATGCAAATTATTTTAATTATATTAAAAGAAAGTTACAATATATATATATATATATATATATATATATATATATATATATATATATATATATATATATATATATATATATATATATATATATATATATATATATATATATATATATATATATATATATATATATATATATATATATATATTCCGGCTAAGTCATACAATGGCCTTTGATAATAGAGTATCTAGTATTTGTCTAGTATCTAGTCGACAAAGGGGGCACTAATGTTGTTTTAACTTCTGTAGCCCTCTTGAAAACAACCTTACTAACTGGCTAGGGGAAACTGCTGATGAATTGACCGAAATTCACCCATATATTTGTTGCATTATAGAGGCAGCAATGTGATAAGAGAGGCAACATTTGTAGATTTTGAAGCCAAATCCCTCAGATATTTGAAGAGTTATATCACATTGAAGTCCTCTTAGTCATGTGTTTTGGGCTTAGGCTCCTCTGCACGAACATCATAGGTCTCTCATGTGAGAGATTGGAAAGATTAAATGTTTTTCCTATATGTTTAAACATTTAACGGCAGTTTTAAATCGATGCAAAATTTTAATTTTTTTAATTTTATATTTTTCTTGGATTTTAAACTTTTAACGACGGTTTTAAATTATCATAAAGTAATTATTGAAAATTTGTGACAGTTTTAAACTGCCACTAAATGGTAAAAACTGAAGAAAAAAAAGTGCAAAAATGTGTTGAATTAAAAATGAAATAGTAAAAGTTGTATCGAACAAAAGTTTCGTTTTTGCAAAAATTGTTTTAATTCATACAAAGAATATATATTTTTAATTATTATTAAAAAAACAACATAGAATAAATAAAGGGTGCGTGTAGTTTTGACGCTAGCTCATATGAGGCGCTCGCCAATTTTAAAAAATAATAGGTTTGAACTTTAAAAATTAGAGTCCATAGTTTTTAAAGTGTTTTTAGACCGATTATATAAAGTCTGTTATCCATTAGGGTTAATTCATACGGACCTTGGGTAGTCCGTTAGACCCGCATAATTATGAATTTTAAAAAATTATATTAATACTTATGTTGTCTCACTTTAAAACAACACACTTATTTTTTCTCCTTACTAAATTTTATCGCTATTCTATTCAATTTTTCTTTTTTAAATATTATACATTAATATAATTAAATTAATATTTAATTATTTTGTGTTTTACTTCACAATTTATTCATATTCTATTAGTTTCTCTTATTTTAAATATTGTATTATTATTATATATTGTTCTGGACTGGGCCTGGACCTGCCCCTCAGTCGGGCAGGTCCAACCCAACACTACGTTGGGGAGGTCCAATAAGGCCCAATCCTCCCATGTCGGGCACGAGCCTCAACAAGGCATACACTTCGAACAGACGACTCCCTTGACGAGGAGCCTCACACGTTTCCCCCACGTTCTCCACGTGCTCCCCCACGCAGGGACACGTCATCAGACAACTACCCACCTCCGAAAGAGTTGGTCAACCCACCTTCCGAAAATCACGGGGCAGTTGATCTAGGGCGAAGACCACGTGCTGGTCTTCACTACGCCACGTAAGCCTGACAGTTACTTAGGTTGGGCCTGACAGTCTGACCCAATGCAAGGTAATCGTTGGCTTTGCGCTGGAGTCTCTCTATAAATACTCTCTTTCACTAGAGGGTCAGATATTATGTTCTCTACACCTACTTCTCTATATGTCTTTACTCTCTCACTCTGATCATTTACTCACTTAAGCATCGGAGTGCCTTGCAGGTACACCCCCTCCTTCTCCCTACCTCCGGTGAAAGCTACAATACAACGACGCGTGGCAGACCATTGATCCTTTCTGATAAGGCGGGATCATATACAATTTAGACATATATTGTGTTTAAAATATAGGCAAAACTATTGTTTTAGTTCTTTAAGTTATTTTAAAATATCAAATTAGTCCCTTAAGTTTTTTTTGTTACGCTTTGATCCCTTTTTAAAAATCTCCGTTACAATAAATTGTAAACTCATATACCATTTGAACTGGTTATTCGCGCTGATCACAAATATGCAATCAAATTTATCAAACAAGCTACAGTTCATAAGAATCAGGTAAAAATGGATGAAATACATAATGAAAAATCAACGATCTGACCAAAATACACAGTCAAACGCAAAACTAATTACATGTTCGTGATCAGCGTAAAAAACAAGTTCAAATGGTATATGAGTTTGTAATTTATTGTAACGAAGATTTTAAAAAATGAGCAAAGCGTTAAAAAAAAACTTAAGGAACTAAATTGATATTTTAAAATAACTTAAAAGACCTAGATAGTAGTTTTGCCTAAAATATATTATAGTATGTATAAAAAATAATATAATACTTAAAAATTTATTATGCTTAAAATAATATAATTATTTTATTATATTTATAATAAATATTATGTGACTTTTTTTTTAATTTTTGTATAAAAAATATTTTAAAAAATATTTATAATTATTTTAAAATATTTTAATTTTTGTATAATAATTATATTTAATCCAATATTATTATTAATAATTATACAAATTAAATAATAATAATAATAATAATAAATAATAATAATAATATCCACCAATAGTTTAAATTAATAATATTAATATAATACTACTATTACTAATAATTTTAAATAGTCATTCTCACCACACCACCAAGTTTTACATAATTAGTCGCACACCCCTCACATTTAAGGTCTTTAATTTCAAAGTCACTACCCCTTATGACAGGTTATCCCAACATAACAAAACATATATTATAATCACATAGCATCATATAATTTTAATTACAAAAATAATTAAAATTAAATGAGCGTTACACACACACACACTCTCTCTCTCTCATTTAATTTTTGTAGGCTATTGTGTGTTTAGGTTTTTCTTTCTTAGTGTAGTTTATCATTAATTTCTGTTGGTAGCGATTTACGGAAGTGTTAGTTTTGTTAGAATCAGGACCTAATTGAGTTTAAGTGGTGAATAAAATTTGCGGACTAAGAGTGTTAGAATCCTACCATAATTGAATTTTTGTAAAGGACACATATAGTGTAATTTACAATTTTATCAATTTGATATAACTGGACACTTTTTGTGTATTCTTTTTGAATAATATGTGGTATTTGTGAATTGTGTATTTGTAATTGTGATTGATTTTCAATACAAGCATAAGCTCTCTATTTTCGCTTTAAGCGCACGGTTGAAAAACTCTGATATTATTTTTTAAAAATCGGTCAATTTTTAAAAAGGATCTATTCACCCCTTCTAGTTCGTTTCTCTACTCCATATTCCTAACCAACACACTCCTGTACCTTTTTGACAAGTATAGGATTATAATTATAATGAGAAAATTTATACGAATTACATAGTTCAAACAAAATGAGACAAATTTGTCTAAAAGAGATTAATTTAAGGAAACTACTCACACATTCTTTAAGAAATCGTGGGAAAAAAAATGAAGAAAATATGAAATAACATTGAAAATAAAATGGATGAAATCCTTGATGAAGAATCTTCAACTCCTAGCTCCAAGCTCTTCAAATTAGTTTCCAAAGTGATGAAATTGTGAATCCTATTTTGAAATCAAAATTGTGGAAAAAAATTGAAACTGTGAAATCTTTGTCTTGATTTTCAACCCAACTTTTTTACCCACGTGCATTATTTTGACCATACCTCTTGAGGTGAAACCAGCAATAAAGAAAGTTATCATCTAGGGCTATTACTTTCATGAAAAAATCAAAGTTTAATTTAAAATGTAAAATGATAGAAAACATCAAGTACAACTACGCCATTGTTGTAATGCTGAATTGTAACATTTGGCTTACGTGGCTTCTAGAATGTAATAACCAACATTTCTCCACTTTAATTAATTAATAGAGATAGTATGTTATATAGTTAATCAAAGACTTATTTGTGATGTAATGAGGACATTTAGTGTGTTTGAGACTGTTTTGTCCTAGATTATGGGATTAAGGGGTGAAATGAGCATTTTGCCATAAAAGAGTAACTTAGTTGATTTACAATAATTATACGGTGGGGTTTAAGTCAATTTAAGATTTAAGGGATGATAACTATGTCAAAAAGGTAATTAGTAAAAACAATTAAAAAGTCTAACATTAAGTAAAATCAATTATGAGTATGTGCTCAGAACAAAGAGAGATTTGCTATATCTTTAAACGAGATCTTGTAAGTGGATGGTAAGATTGATTCTTTTGAATTAATCGGTCGCAATATTGGATATTAAGATTTCAAAAAAAAAAAAAATTATGAATAGATGGTAACACAAATAAATATAATGTTGGTTTAATTGCAACTTTGACTCTCTTATTTTTATTTTTATTTTTAATCTTTTTATTTTAAATTATAATTTTTCCGATCCTTTCATTTTGCTTTTTTATTTATTTTTAATTTTAGTCCTCATTTCAATTTAACGTTAAAATTTAATGAGATGTCAATCTATTTGATGATGTATCCGTCACATATACACAAATTAGTTACATGTTATTTTTTATTTTTTTTATTTGATGACACATAATTAGATATTATTTTAATAATAATATAAATTATTAAATTATTTAAATAAAAAAATCAAAATTAAATTTTTATGAATTTGTAATCTTTTATTTTATTTTTTAGAATAATATTTTTATAATTATATGACTTTTGTAGGATTAATTTATTGTAATTTGTAAAAAATAAAAATTAGTGGTTAGTGGGGATTGAACCCACAACTTCAATAAAATAGATGAAAATTGAATGACTTCTACCATCTGAGACACCTTATTTTGATCCACAATTTAGTTAACAACTTATACATAACTTGTAATCCACGTTCTCTAATATTGCTTTTCTACTATCAAATCAAGGAGGAAAATTGCATTAGTGAAGTCTCTAATTCAATCTACTTTTCTTGAGCTTTTTAAGAATCTGAATGGAAATCATGTCATACAACTTTGCTTGACATGCTTTAGTGTTCAAGATAATGAGGTATACCATTTCTTTTCTCTTTTTGTTTATTTTTTTCAAACATGTGCTACTTTTAATTTATTGTGGACCACAATTGGTGCAATATGGCTGCAGTATATTGCTGAATGGTAAAGCACAATAATACCAAAGATTGCTGACTCATTCTTTCTTAGAAAAGGTAAATTTTCTTTTTGCTTGAATGGTTGATTTTTCTTTTGAATGTAGCTGATGTTTGTTAATGTTGTGTCTGGATCAATGTGCTTAACAAATTATGGTTGCTTAAAAATTAGAGAACCTGAAATATGAGTTATATATTAGTCTTGACTGCATTGTATGTGAAAACCAAGTGGGTTAGATGATAGATATGGTGCATTATTCATGTTTTAGTGAGATTGGGGTTCAATTCCCACTTACCTCAACTTTTCATGTTTACAAATTATAATTAATTAATTCTATAAATTTTATAAAAAAAAACTAATTATTCTAAAAAAAATAAAATAAAATATTTCAAATTCATAAAATTTAAATTTATGTTTTTTATTTTTAAATAATATAATAGTTTATAATATTATTCAAATAAATTTTAATTTTAAGTCATCATATAAAAATAATCAAAAAATAATATGCAACTAATTTGTATACATGTAGCAATGACACATCATCAAATTGATTGTCATATCATTAAAATTTAACCTTAAATTAGACTAGGGACTAAAATATACAAAAAAAAATAAATAATAAAATGGAGAGATAGAAAAAAATGGATTTAAAAAAAAAAAAAGAAACTTTAAGAATACGAAAATAAAGAGATCAAAGTTGTAATTAAGCCTATAATATTTTTAAAAAAAAATTGTAAATCGACCAACCAAACTAAATCAAACTGAACGAAATCGATTAGTTAGGTTTAGTTCCATTTTTTAAAAACACTTAAAACCTAACCAAACCAAATAGATAAAGATATCATGAGATTATATTATTTTTTGACAAAAAACTAGTCTAAACCGAACTGACTACACCCACCGTTATGATAATTGGCACACCTACTAAAGTGCATTTCATTCATTTCATAATAGTATGTGATGTCTCAAGACAAATCAAGATTTATTGGAGTTACGAAGATGATTATTTACGAAAACTATAATTAAGAGCAAGAGTTGTTTAGTAATTGAGACAAAGTGGTAGGAATATTTATGTAATCTAGCATTTTAATGAAGGGCAAATTATTTAAGGCAAACTTAGACGAAATATAAGAATGTTTATATCTTACTCCTTTTCCAATGAAATAGAGAGAAAAGGGAGAGGTGAATTTGTATGCAAGTCCCCTTCACTTGCATGAAATGTTCATCCTATATCTCATTCATCAATTAGAGGAAGTAATAATAACATATGGGAGAGAAAACAAGGGTTGAAATTTGTCAAAATTGAAATGCATGGACGGTAAGAATGAAGGAATCTTAAAAGGAGTTGCAAGAAATTCAAAGTCACCATTAGAAAGGAGAAGGGGCATTCATCAAGTTAGTAAGAAAGATCACATCTTATTTTTCATGAGGTAGGTTTTCTTTTAAGTTTGATTGTAGTTCGGTTATTTAGGATTTAATTAGTATAAATGATATTCATCAAGTTAGGTTTTCAATTAATTCATTATGGTCTCTAGGGTAGAATTCCTCTTTTAAGTACCTTTTGCTGCAAAATTCTGGTATGAGGAATTATTCATCTATGGGTGTGATTTCCATAAATTATATATATATATATATATATATATATATATATATATATATATATATATATATATATATATATATATATATATATATATATATATATATATAGAGAGAGAGAGAGAGAGAGAGAGAGAGAGAGATATTAACCTTATTTCTTGTTGTTTTTCTAATCCTGCATTGATGAGGCTTTGAGTCCTTGAGATGGTTGTGCAAACCTCTATATATTATGATGATATGAATTTGTTTTGGTGTTGTGATGGGTGTTGAATTCATATGCAAATTATATGTGAAATTCATATTTGCGTTGTTCTTGTTTATCTGTTTTTGTGGTGATGAACATAATGATGAAATTCATGATAAATTAATGTCGATGTGTATTTCGTGCTGATTTGGTGTGTTATATGTCTAATATATTAGGTATGATGTTTTTTGTTCGATTTGGATGGTTAGGGTTGAAATCAGAGCTTTGAAAGTGATCTAATTCTGGAAATTGTGTATTCTACAATATGCATAGCGGTGACGGGCCAACCAACACGCATCTGGAAGAGTTGACGGGCGTCAACATAATAAGGGGGAGTTGTCATGGTCTTCGAGACGGGCTTTTTGCCCAGGCATTACAAGGTGAAATGTTGTGTGCGTTTGTGTTTGTGTGTGTGTGTGTGTGTGTGTGTGTGTGTGTGTGTGTGTGAGAGAGAGAGAGAGAGAGAGAGAGAGAGAGAGAGAGAGAGAGAGAGAAGCAGGGTGTTGTGAAATTCGTCATCATGGTGACATGTTGACTGTCATCCCCCTAGAGTTGATCAATTATAAGCGATTGACTCAATTTTTTGAGTGATTTTTAATGGCGGAGACTGTTTGGTGAGTAGAGTCGGTATATTGGTGTTGTATGAATAAAATGAGTGATGTATGGAGCTATCAGACATGTTCAGAGCTGAGTCGAAAGGTAACTGAGTCGAGATTATAGTACGCCTAGTGACTATAAAATTATCGAACAAAAATGGAAGAGTCGTGTATGTGCTCTGATGAGTCATGAGTTAACTCTGTTGAGTGTTGTTGTGAAATATTATTTTCCGGTGAGTAACCATATGGTTATATGTGTCATATTGAGTTACACTTATGTGGTTTGCTGAATTTTGGTGAGTTATCATTATATGGTGTGATGCATAATGGTGAGGTATGTGGTTCGGATAAGAACTATTGTTCATGATTATTGTATTACATTGTTGTGGCATTTCATGCATCATGTATATACGAATTAGGTAACTGGTGATGAGACTAAATCAGTAACATAACTTTGATATCCAATATTAGTGATGGGATTAATCAGTAACATAAATCTGAAATCTAAATTGGTGAGTAGATTAGTACCACTTGCATTTGGTGACGAGGAGATGAGTGCATTACATATACATTTGCACTTATGATTGGTGATGCTTGTGAATGGTATATAAATGTGTTGGTGATTGGTGATGGTTGTGAATGATATGCATAAGTTGATGTTTGAGTGTGTTATCCTTTATTCCTTTATACACTGCTAACATTTTTTAATGTATTCTCACTCCCTTGCTGTTTTGTTTGTGGACTTTTGTACTCTCGTGGTATAGATACTCAGGTAGAAGATCACTAGCTGATGTTGAGCTGGAGGATGGCATTGAGGCCTCTTCAATTACTTTATTGTTTTTCAAGTCTATTATTTTTGGCGCCACACTGATATGTAACACTGGGGACGGACTGCTTTGTTACATGTTATGTTTCTCTCTAATATGTTTTGAATTATTCTATTAATTATTGACGTTGATACAAATAGATACTTTCTTTGAGGTTTTGATGTTTTACTTCGCTGCTTTAATGTTATGTTTTGTTGAGTAAGAAGTTTGGTGATGAATGTGTAATTTTCTATTTGAGAAGTTTAAGTTTAATTGAATTACTTTATAAATAAATAGTTGGGGTTTTAGGGTGTTATATGTCCTTCTCTACATATCATTGGATATGAGAGTTGATTAAACAATGAGATGGATATGTCTACCAGACACGTATCTACTCAGCCTACTACGAGGTTAGCTGATTATGAATCATAAATGTTGAGATCACCCTCAACTAAAAACCCTTGATTTGATCACCACCATTGATGCACCATCACACTTGGATTAAATACTTCAAAACAAAAAAAAAATTGTATAGCAAAAAGTATAATTTTTGCTTTGTACAACTTCATTTAATATTCTCTAAGGCTTTATAATAGCTGCAAAGCAACCCTGTAAAACATATTAGGGTTTCACTTTTGGTATCCAAATTTTATTGGGTCTAGATGTGTTAGTTCTTCTATAAGTTCTATGGTTATTACCTTTATGGCATTTAACCTATCAAAGCATAGCCAAATTTATTACAATGGAAGCATTTATAATCTGGTATATTCTCTTTCTTCATATTTAGTCTTTTACTAGAAGCTTTATCTGACTTAAATCCTAGTCCACTTTTATTTAAGGTAGACCTTTGGCTTGATAAGATCCAGTCAAATTTTTCCCCTTAGTAAATTTACATATGGTTTCATACAGGTTTATCGCTTCCTTTTTCAATGAGACACGAGTCTCACAAGTTTCGACTGAGTTTCTAATATTAGTCATTTCTAATTTAAGTGTTTTATTGCTTTCTTCAAGAAAATCTAAATACTCGTTAAAGCCTAGGTTTCGTTTTGTAATCATATGATTTCTTCAATCAACTTAGCACTAATTTTAATTAATTTCTTATAAGATGGCTTAGTTACCTCATAATCATCTTCCTCGTAGGATGCCTTTTAGTAAACTTCGTCTTCTTCATTTGAAAAGGATTATTATATGGTTCTCTATGAGGTTTATTCTTTTTCATTTGTGGAGTCTTTGTCTCTTCTTTCAAAGATTCCACTAGACGATGTTTCTTCTTCACATCCTCTTGCAAATGAATTTCCTTCATTTTATATTGAATCTTTTGAAGATCGTTCAACTACTGAGTATGTTCTTTTGAAGGATACTATGGGATTTGTTTGATAGAAGTTTGATGAAGTTAAGGATTCTTTAGTCTATGAGCTTAAACCTTCATCTTTAAGAAGTTGGACTAATTCGTTCAACTTTTCTATAATTTCATCCTTCTTTGATTTTTCCTAAAATTTATGAACACTCCCATCTTTCAATTTAAGAATTGGATTGAATTTCCAATTCTTAACTCTCAGATATTAGTTAGTAAGGAACATTCCAATATACTTTTTAGCAATCCAAAATTTTTAAGAACATTGATGAATGATGCCTTCACCTTATTTTCCTCATGAGTTCATTTCCTCTCGTTCGATACTTGGAGAAACTCCATATATCATTTCAAGAGTATCTCACATTTTCTTGGAGGTTTTGAAACCATAAACATAAAGAAGTTTACTATCATTTAGAGACATTACTAGAAGGTTTTTGGCTTTGAAATCAATTTCAATTATTCTCTTTTCTTCTACATTCCAAAGAGAATCGATTTTATCTACTACTTCTCAATCTATTTGGTGAGTAGGGGTTAACAGGCCAACTCTCAACCAAACAACGAACATCGGAGTGAAGCAGTTAGTCTTCTTTCCAATCAACAAATTGAAGCGGTTAATCCCTAAGTTAAACCAAGATTTTACACAATCTTATCTCAAACCAATGCAAGCTTTTAAACCGAGTCGAGGTTTTGACTGGGCTGGCCACAAACCAATGAGATGTTATATTGGGCTTATCTCAAACCGAAGCAAGCTTTTAATCGGCTTGAGATTACGAACTATACCAAAGTTTTTACCAATATAACCACAAACCAAGTTGAGATTTTAAATTGGGACGACCTCAAACCGAAGAAAACTTTTGAACGGGTTGAGCTTACGAACCGAAACAACGACTTGGAATCTAAATCCCTAAACCAAACTTTTTAAAGGATTTTTCTTAGAAAACAAACAAACAATCCCTTATGGATAAATTATTCAACCAAGATAAAAATATTTTTTGGTAAATTTACAATTATAACCTTCCAGAATACAAAATTCTTCACTAATCAAAAAGAAATTTCTCTAAAACGCTACGACTAAAATAAGTGAGAGAAAGTTTGAAAATATTTGATGGGCTAAAGACGTGTCTACTTATGCGTCTAGCGGTATCTTACTGCAAGTGCACAACCTATCGAAGTAATATTTAAGATTATCGATCCACAGGGATTCTATGGTTACTTAGTGCTAGATGAACTTCTAGTTTAGCTAAGGCGAATGGTTGTCACGATTGTTGTTGGTTTTTAAGACTATTAAAGGCGGAATTAAATTTAAGTTTTAATAAAGTAATACTAAGGCGGTCGGTATGTAATTATACTAACTTAGGTGGGTCAATCTAACCTAGGCTTATAGAGATGTTCACTTAATCTATTCGGTAGAGATTACCAGTTTAAATACCCTCAACTCACACTCTCGTGGTCTTATATCAGATCTTATCCCTAAAGCCCTATGCCTGCTCTCGCTAGCCCATAAGTGTTTAGAGGTAATTTTTGGAAACTAAGTAATTCTAATTTATCTTAAAGCGCTCTCGCTGTGTTTAATTTAAATGCCTAACTTTAGCTATCTGGTTAAAATCTCACACTCTCGTGGTCTTGACCTAACCTAATACTCTTTTCTTACTCTCGTAACGAAAAGGTCTATTTCAATTAAAAAGTATCAGCCAGAATGTTAAGTGATTAATTATTTTCAGCCTATGGTTATATTTTACCGGTTAAGTTTGTTATAACTACATACCGCCCTAAGGTGTTTAGCTACTCATCGATGTTGAACCAGGCAGAGACAGAGAATTTAATAATAACGTACTCATGGTAGAAAAATAAATAGACATTATAACTAAATTAAATTGCAATATAATAAAAAACCTGGTTAACAAATATTCGAGCAGACTCCTTCTTCCACAGACGGAAAGCTTGGAGTTGGCGGAAATTAAAAATAAACGAATGCTGAAGGTTTAGAAACAAATAAATGTATAACAATTTCCTGATGTTGGAAATTGTTATAGGGTTGGTTTGGATACAAATAAAAACGAAACAGAAAACTAAAAGTAATGCAGGAATGGAAATGCTGGTTCGTAATACAGTTTGGCAGAGCTTCCGCAGGAATTTGAATAAAGAAAATGTGCTCCTTTTGTTCATAGAACTTGTACTATTTATAGAGTCTTTAATGGGCTGGATTTTTGGTCCTTTGTTGCATGGGCCTTGCTGAATTTTGTTGGAGGAATGCAGGAACGTGGCAACAAAATAGGAGAGATGGTCTTCACGTAATGCCAATAGGAGAAGTGGTCTTCACGTAATGCCTTGACGTAGTCTGAGTCAAGAACCTAATTTTATCCTTGTCACGGGCGTGACAAGGTCTTCACGTTCGTATCTTGAGGTTTTTAAGTGTCACGGTCGTGACCACTCTCTTACGGTCGTGATGGCCCAAATTGGGGTGTCACGGTCGTGACACCCTTGTAACGATCGTGGATGCAACAAATTATGCAGTCATTTGCAGGCTTCTTCATTTCTTCATCTCTTTATGGTTTCTTTTGTTCCTTTTGCTCTTAATTCATGATTTAGCTCCATATAATGATGTACCTGCAAAATGGTAAGAAAAACTCGGAAAATCGAGTGTTAAAACGGTGAATATGCGATAAAACGTTAATGAAATCTAGCGATATAATCGATGCGTTTTCTCGTTATCAAACTTCCCCAAACTTAAACCTTTGCTTGTCCTAAAGCAAATAGTCGGTTGAAAATCGGCGGACAAGATTTTATTCACGCATACTCATAACAAACCGTACGAGGGATCGTTTTGTCGGATAATCCGGTACTTTGATAGAACACTCCCGTTACACTAATGACACAAGCAACAAGCTATGTCATCGACTTCCCGTTAAACGAAACAATCAGCAACTACATTACGATTTCACCTGGAGTTTTTCGATCTTATTTCGCCCGGTTTCATTCTAGCGCAATCACATTAAGCCCTTTGCCTTAGCACGCACGTAGTGGAGTAGCCGGTTAGCGATTTTGATCCTTTTTTAGCACGGGGTCTGGTACACGAGTGTGGTAACCCTACATATTTTATCCGATTTGGAGGTTGTGGGGGATCGAGCCGTAGCACGCCCTACCGAGTTCAGAACCAGTACCTCTGAACCAACTTGCATCGGACTCCTTCTCATATTTCTCGTTTCTTATATGCGACCGTGTACTTTGGTGCAATTTCTTTTCATTTTGCATCGAGATATGAAGGATCATTATTGATTAGGCATCAAACGCTTATATTCATCGGCTCCCCACGTGGTTTGTGTTCAGACGGTGCTGACTGCTAGTATAAACTACTGGGGGTTACTTTTGAACTGAAACTAAAGGTGTACTCGCAATGGTAATCGGGATGGAATTGCTTAAGTAGGGAGTCAAAGATGTCAAGATTGTATTGGTCTTGTTTAATCGTTCTCGGCTTCCTAATTACGATTCCGTAGGTAAGTCGGGTAATGCGAATAATTAAAGATTTTTTTCTGGTATAGCTAAATAATCGGGGAAAGTTCGAAATTAAAGAGAATAGCACAAATATTTGCTCATTTCATTAACTTGCGAAAAGAAATACAACGAAATTGAAAATACAACGAGATGGAAAAGTGCGAAAAAGGGAAAATGCGGAAATGAAAGGTACCTCTCCCACACTATATCAGACATTGTCCCCAATGTTGTGATATAAATGTGGTACAGATACAGTACAACGACAAAAACGAAAAACAAACATAAACAAACTAAACTATGGCTACTGAGGACCGCGGGCTCGGCCTCTGGTGCGGGAGCGGCGTCTGGAAGGAGTCGCTTCGGGGTCAGAACCGGTGCCGGAGGCAGCAGTGATGCTAATGCGGAGGGCTTCTAGCTCGCTAAAAATTTCTCCAAACCTCTCATTAGTAGCGTCTTGGTTTGCTGCAATAGTGCTGAGTAAAGCATCATACTGCGCCTTCTGCCTTCGCTCCAGTGCGGCGTTCATCTGGTTCTGCTGATGAATCGCGAGGAGGACTTCCTCAAGTGTGATTTCGGGAGCAGGGGGCTGTCGGGTGGATGTCTCTGGTATATCCTGGACAGGCTCAGCTGCATCCATAGCGTCCTGCATCTCGTCCGCTGGAGGGTCTGCCTGATCATCATGAACAGGGACGTGATCGGCAGCAGCAGGTAAAACAAAGAGCCAGTTGGCTCGGTTGGATGGATCGATGCGGTTGCGGGACGGCAGAATGATATGATGGAAAATGGTGCCATTGACAACAGGGCTATACCTGCCATCCTCTCGCTGCACAATCAGGTGAGCGGACCTGCAATAACTCTTGGTGAGGAATTCTGCGGCTAGGTGAGGCTGATTAACGAGCGCGTCACCAAGCCCCAACTGAATGGCGAGGGCGGTGACAATGCCGCCTATGAAGAACGGGGAGGAGCCTCTGTGTGCAATGGCCTGGATATGATAAAGCATGAAAGGGGCAGCGTTGATCGGCTCGTCATTAAGAGCGAAGTGTAAGAATAGAAGCTCCTTGGAGTTGAGCTTATGGTTGCTTTCTCGAGCGAAGATGGTGTTGCAGATGACACGGTGAAAATAGCGGATTGCCGGGTTGTGGATGTGCGTAGCGTTGAGGCTTTGGAAGGTGGATGCACGGGTGTTGGTTAAGTCGTGCCATAGAGTGAAAGCTTGTTCACTAAAATTATCAGGCACGCGACGGTGAGCTTCAGTTCCGTGATCGAAGCCTAACAACTCGGCTATCCTGGTTTGCGAAATGTTGAACTCTTGGCCATGCAATCTGAATGTTGCGATACCGGTGAGCTGACTCTGAGAATCGGGGGGGGTGATGTAACTGAAGGAGCTTAAGAACTCCAGTGTCAGAAGTTCGAATGTGGGCTGAGGTTGACTGCAAAGATCCCACAGACCGACCTTTTGCAGCAGGCTTTGAACACTGGCAAGCATTCCGAGTTCCCTCAAACAGTCAGTGTCAATGTAACGTGTAGGTTGCACACCGCGGTTTTGGAATCGGATGAAACGTTCTCTCTGAGTTACTCCAGCATCACCTTCTCTAAAATTGATAGGATCCATAGCATGCAAGAGCTTAGAGTGAAGAAAGAAGGTTTTTGAGGTTTTGTGAAAAAAATGGTAGAATGAAGGAAATAGAGGTTCGGGATAAATAATGGAGAGGGAGAATATGATAGGTTATGATAATGGGGGGTTAATGAGGTTTAAATTTCGTAATGGGGAGGTTACGGAGGTTATGGAGAAAATGGGTAGTTTTGGGGAAGTTATGGAGGAAGAAGAAGAAGAGACACGATGAGAAACAGTTCTGTTTCTCACGATTCCTGTAATAGGGGTTGTCACGGTCGTGACAGGGGTGTGACGGTCGTGACACGCTATTTAAGCACGTCACGATCGTGAGATGGGTGTGACGACCGTGAGGGCATGCTTCGCTGAATAATTTCCAGAAAAAAAAAACATTTTCTCACTTGATTCATAATTTAATAATAATGTATTTTCTTCACTAACACTCATAGTAAATAAACACCATATAGTATATAATTGCAACACAGTACTATACTAACTTGCATGAGAGATTGTATATATGAAATAATGCAAGCATAACAGTACATAGAAAAAATATATAAATTGCTAAAAATGGAGAAATTTTTGGAATTAAAGGTGCATTGTATAAAGTACTTGAAAATGAAGTTACATAAACGGAAATTACGGTATGAAATTGTTGCGAAAAATAAATCTAACTAGAAACGAAAACAATGAGAAAAATAAACTAAATCACTTATAGCATTTTCAAAAGCGTTTCTTCAAGTCTTCGATGGCGGAGTTCAAGTGATAGAATTGTTCGCAGGCCATGTCAGTCAATCCTATAATGTCCAATCGCATGCTCTTAATGTCTTCTTTAAATAGATTAATGTCAGTTTGGTAAGCATTGAGAGTGTTCATGATGTTTTGTAAGTTGTTAGCATAATCTCCTTGATTCACTTCAGGGGTTTCATGTACTTCTTCAGTGTGGTCAATGTCATGGTAACCAGGAGGTGTCTCAGGGTCAGTTTCGACATTGGTCATTATATCATCTTTTATCTTGTAAGACTGAGGTGTTTCAGGAGTAGATGGATAATCAGGTGGGTTTAACTCATAAAGCCAGTTATCCTTACTGTGAACACTTACTCTAGCATGGTTAGGCAATGTGAACAGGGTTACTACTTCGTTCCGGATTAGGTACTCAAAAGGTGGATGTTCTAAATTCCTTATGATATGCCTATTGAAGCAGAAATTAAGATTCATAGGGCGGATTGTTCCTAGACGGTTGCACCTGTCCAGTTGGTACCTAAGTCCTATGGCATCAGCAATCATGGTTACAAGACCTCCTACAAATATAGGTAATTCAGGTTCTTCTTGGATATGGGTGAAGGTTTGCATCATGAAAGGTACACCATTAACAGGCTGTCCATTAGTGAAACATGACATAATAAATATTTCATCTTTAGAAACTCCGGTAATGTTTTCTTCTTTTCCAAAGAAGGTGTGGGCAAGGAATTTATGGAAGTAACGGAGAGCAGGATTATGGATCTCATCATTATTCATGTTATTTGGTTCAGGGTGGTAGTTTCCGGTTAAAGTTCCCCAAAAGAAATCTAGCTCCACATCCATCAATTCTACCTGTGTGGTAGTAAAAGCAAATGGTCCACTAGGGAATCCTAACAAGTCAGCTAGTTCTTTATGGTTAAAGTCATATTCTATTCCAAATAGGCGGAAACTAATAAATCCTTTCCTAAATCCAAAACCGCGCTCAGGTAGGTAAATTAAGGAGCTAAGGAACTCAAGGGTGAGCTCGCGGTAAGTCGCAAACTTATGTTGGATCAATGCATTCTCCCATCCGAGTCGGTTTAACAAGTACATGACACTATCATGTATACCTAGGGTTTCCATAGTCTTATCATCCGGGTACAGGGTCAAATCCATTTGCCTCTGTGATAACTCTTCAAACTTCATTCTTTGGTTCCTACCTCTAAATTTGGTTTCCATATGGTTAATTGGTTGGTTAGCCATGGTCAGTGCAAATATGGGGGAAACAAATCAGTGGAAAAGACTTTAGAAAATCTGTAAAAAGTGATTTGAGATAAAAATAAGAAAATGAAATGCATAATGTAATGGCGATAATAGTAATATAAAATAAAACTATAAAATGACAAAACAATTAAACAAATAGTAAAACGATAAATAACAATATGCTAAAAGAAAAGAATAGTTTAAATAATTAAATAAGTAAATGGGTTGCCTCCCACTAAGCGCTGTTTTTATCGTCAAAAGCCTGACGTAGTGCTTAGGTTTAGATTAATCAGGGGAATTAGTGGACAATTCTAAAAGCTTTAGATTATTCGCATAATCTCTATTTTCAACTTTATGATAGTGTTTTAAACGTTGTTCGTTTACTATGAATGGTTCACTATTCTTACCCTTAATTTCTATTGCTCCACTCGGGAATACTTTAGTTATATCAAAGGGTCCTGACCATCTAGACTTTAATTTTCCAGGAAAGAGCCTAAGTCTTGAATTAAAGAGGAGTACAACGTCTCCCACACTAAATTCTTTCCTAGATAGGCGTTTATCATGCCATCGCTTAGTTCTTTCTTTATATATCTTAGCATTCTCATATGCATCTAACCTTAATTCTTCTAATTCGTTAATGTCTAGGATTCGCTTTTCTCCTGCAACATTATAGTTTATATTGAGAGTTCTGATCGCCCAATAAGCTTTGTGTTCTAGTTCTACTGGGAGGTGACAAGATTTTCCATAAACTAGTTTGAAAGGTGTAGTACCTATGGGTGTCTTGTAAGCGGTCCTATAAGCCCATAAAGCTTCATTAAGTTTAGATGACCAATCTTTCCGAGATATGGCGACAGTCTTTTCTAAGATTTGTTTAATTTCTCTGTTTGAGACTTCGACTTGTCCACTTGTTTGTGGGTGATATGGTGTAGCCACACGGTGTCTTACTCCATATTTAGATAGTAATTTGTCAAAGATTTTTGAAATGAAGTGCGAGCCACCGTCACTTATGACGAGTCGAGGCACACCAAATCTGGGAAAGATTATATTTTTGAAAAGCTTTATTACTACCCGTGTATCGTTTGTAGGAGAAGCTATGGCTTCAATCCATTTCGAAACATAATCAACAGCTACGAGTATGTAATTATTACCGAAAGATGATGGGAATGGTCCCATGAAATCTATTCCCCAGACGTCAAAGATTTCTACTTCTAATATTCCTTTTTGAGGCATTTCATCCCTTCTTGAAATATTGCCAGTGCGTTGACACCGATCGCAATTTATAACAGCGATGTGGACATCCTTCCATAGATTAGGCCAGAATAAGCCGGCTTGCAAGATTTTTGCACAAGTCTTGGAAGTGCTTGCATGTCCACCATAAGGAGATGAATGGCATTGAGCAATGACATCTTCTATTTCTTCTTCGGGAATACATCGGCGAAAGATTTCATCGGGTCCTCTTTTGAACAATAATGGTTCATCCCAATAGTAATGTTTCAGATTATGAAAGAATTTCTTTTTCTGCTGATAGGTTAGATCGGGTGGAAGAGCTCCTGCGGCTAGGTAGTTGACAATGTCAGCGTACCATGGCAGTCCTACAGTTGTCTGTATTGTTTCCACGGATTCTGGTTCATTTATATCTAACTGAGCTAGGTCGCTTCCTATTTGTGCTATCAGCTGTTCATACGGAAAATCATCGTTAATCGGCATTTGTTCGGGTTTAATACCTTCTATTCTAGATAAATGGTCTGCTACGACGTTCTCAGTACCTTTCTTATCTTTTATTTCTAGATCAAACTCTTGTAAGAGTAAAATCCATCTTAAGAGTCTTGGTTTAACATCTTTCTTAGTTAATAGATATCGGATAGCAGCATGGTCTGTGTAAATGATTATTTTCGCTCCAACTAGGTAAGAACGGAATTTGTCAAGCGCAAAGACAACTGCTAACAATTCTTTTTCTGTAGTAGCGTAGTTCATCTGGGCAGAATCTAAGGTTCTACTGGCATAGTAAATCGCATGAAGTTTCTTTTCCTTTCTCTGGCCCAGAACTGCGCCTACAGCATAGTCACTCGCATCGCACATGATTTCAAAAGGTAGTCTCCAGTCAGGGGGTTGCATGATTGGTGCGGTGATGAGGGCTGTTTTTAGAGTTTCGAATGCTTTAAGACAATCTTCATCGAATATGAACTCAGCGTCTTTCATTAATAAACCAGTAAGAGGTTTAGTGATTTTCGAGAAATCTTTGATGAATCGTCGGTAAAAACCGGCGTGTCCTAAAAAGCTTTGTATTTCTCGAACGGTTTTAGGGGGTTGAAGATCTTTTATTACTTCAATCTTAGCTTTATCAACTTCAATTCCCTTGTCGGATATTACATGACCTAATACTATTCCTTCGTTGACCATAAAATGACATTTCTCCCAGTTAAGCACAAGATTTACTTTTACACATCTTTCTAACACCATTTCTAAGTTCGATAAGCATCCTTCAAAACTTTGCCCGCATACAGAGAAGTCGTCCATGAACACTTCCATGATGTTGTCTATAAAATCTGCGAAGATTGACATCATACATCTTTGAAAGGTTGCAGGAGCGTTGCATAATCCAAAGGGCATTCGCCTATAAGCGAACGTTCCATAAGGACATGTGAATGTAGTCTTCTCTTGATCATCAGGATGGATAGGGATTTGGAAAAATCCCGAGTAACCGTCAAGATAACAGAAGTAAGAATGCTTGGCTAATCGTTCTAACATTTGATCTATGAAAGGTAGTGGGAAATGATCTTTTCGAGTGACTTTGTTTAGTTTACGGTAATCTATGCACACTCTATATCCCGTCACTACTCTTTGCGATATCGATTCGCCTTGAGCGTTTTTCACAACAGTGATACCTCCTTTCTTTGGCACTACATGTATTGGACTAACCCATTCAGTATCAGAGATTGGATATATTATCCCGGCATCTAATAATTTCTTAACTTCTTCTTTTACTACAGTGCTAAGGGTTGGGTTAATCCTTCTTTGAGATTCTCTGGAGGTTCTGCAATCTTCTTCTAGCAGAATACGATGCATACAAACTGAAGGACATATTCCTTTGAGATCAGATATGTTATATCCTAATGCAGTTGGATATTTCTTCAAGACATCTAAAAGTTTCTTTGTTTCTATAGTTCCTAAACTGGAATTTACTATAACTGGTCTTTTACATTCAACGTCTAAGAATCCGTACCTTAGGTTATGAGGTAAAGTTTTTAATCCTAATGTAGGTTTATCTTTACTTGGCATGGGATCCGGTGTAAGTGCTAAACTTTCGCTTAGACTATCATCCTGATACGGTTTTCGCAAATTATCATCTTCGAAAATCAGAGGGATTTGAATTTTCATTATTTCAGAATAAGTGGTCTCTTTCAGTTCCATTTCTCTTACACATTCGTCAATTCGTCCATTAGATAACATGTATCCTCTATAGCTGGTGATTGTAAGAATTGTGTTAAAACAAATTCAACTTTCTCTTCACCTACTTCAAAGGTTAGCTTTCCTCTTTTTACGTCTATTATAGCTCCGGCGGTAGCTAAGAATGGTCTTCCTAGTATGATAGGTGTAGTGGAGTCTTCAGAGATGTCCATGATTATAAAATCAGTAGGAATGTAGAATTGTCCTATGCGTACTGGGACGTTTTCTAGTATGCCTACAGGATATTTAACAGAGCGATCGGCTAGTTGAACAAACATTTTAGTTGGTCTTAGGTCTCCCATGTCTAGCCTTTTGCAAATCGTTAAGGGCATAACACTGATACTGGCTCCTAAATCGCATAAAGCTTTGTCAATGACGAATTTTCCTATTACACAGGGTATAGAGAAACTTCCTGGATCTTTTAGCTTAGGAGGCATGTTATTCTGAATTATGGCGCTACACTCGGCAGTAAGTGTAACTGTTCTGTTATCCTCTATCTTTTTCTTATTGGATAAGATTTCTTTTAAAAACTTAGCATACGAGGGTATTTGGGTAATTGCTTCTGTAAACGGAATGGTAATATTCAACTGTTTCAGAAGTTCGACAAATTTCTTAAATTGTCCCGTCGTCTTGGAATTTATTAATCTTTGAGGGTACGGAATTGGTGGTTTATAGGGTGGTGGAGGCACATAAGGTTGTTCTTTCTCCACTACCTCTCGATTGTCATCTTCCTTTTCTTCTGGATCATTCACCACTTCAGTCGGTTTATCCGATTTTTGGTACATGGCTGGATTGTCAAGTCTTGGATCGGTAGGTCCGTCAAGTTCCTTGCCACTTCTTAATATTACAGCGTTAGCATGTCCTTTCGAGTTAGGTTGAGGTTGTCCAGGGAATACTCCAGCTGGTGCAGCAGTAGGTGCTTGTTGTTGAGCTACTTGTGAAATCTGAGTTTCAAGCATTTTGTTATGTGTAGCTAATGCATCTACTTTGCTCACTAATTGTTTAATCTGCTCACTAGTGTGAATGTTTTGATTTAAGAAGTCCTTGTTTGTTTGAGATTGGTTAGCTATAAAGTTCTCCATCATCAATTCAAGGTTCGATTTTCTAGGGATATTAGGAGCAGTCTTTTGATATCCTGGTGATGTAGCTGGTGCTTGACCTGGTGCGTAATAAGCATTGTTATTCTTATAGGAGAAGTTCGGATGATTCTTCCAACCTGGGTTGTATGTGTTTGAGTAAGGGTTTCCTTGAGCATAATTCACTTGATCAGTGGGAGTTCCTGCCAATAGTTGACAATCAGAAACTTCGTGTCCTGGGACTCCACATAACTCACAGTTAGGTGTTACTGCAGCCACGGTGGCTGCAGGTGTTATGGCCAAGTTATCGATCTTTTGGCTTAGTTGGTCAAACTTCGCATTGACTTGGTCCATACTACTTACTTCGTACATACCTCCCTTTGTTGGTTTCTCAGTTGCGACTCTCTCGCTTCCCCAAAGGTAATGATTTTGAGCTATACTTTCGATAAGTGCATAGGCATTACTATATTCTTTGTCCATCAATGCACCACCCGCGGCAGCGTCAATTGTCATTCTTGTGTTGTACAAGAGTCCATTATAGAAGGTATGGATGACCATCCAGTCTATTAATCCATGATGTGGACAAAGTCTCAGTAGATCTTTATAGCGTTCCCAAGCTTCGAATAATGATTCACTTTCTCTTTGCTTAAATCCGTTGATCTGAGCTCTCAGCATAGCTGTCTTGCTAGGTGGAAAATACCTATTCAAGAAAACTTTCTTAAGTTCTGCCCACGTAGTTACTGAGTTCGAAGGCAGAGATTGAAGCCAAGCTCTTGCTCTGTCTCGAAGCGAAAAAGGAAATAAACGTAGTCTAATAGCTTCTTGGGTAACTCCATTGGCTTTTACGGTATCTGCATATTGCACAAAGATCGAAAGATGAAGATTCGGATCCTCGGTAGGATTTCCGGCGAATTGATTTTGTTGCACGGCTGATATCAACGAAGGTTTTAGTTCGAAATCATTTCGGTTGATAGCCGGCGCTGCAATGCTTGAATGCGGTTCACCTTGCGATGGATTAGCGTAATACTTGAGTGGATGAGTCTGTTCTTCAGCCATCTCTGCGTCCTCTGATTTTACGACTGGTTTAGGCGGATCTAATTGAAGATCTGGAATATTGGAATTATTTTCGAAATCGAATATACGTCTCCTTACGTGTAAGAAGCGTTCCGATTCAGGGATTAGAGGTTGCAAGTCTTCGCTTTTAGAGCGAGTACTTGGCATACACTCGGAGATTAGATTAAATTAAATAGTTGATACCTTAGTCTAGACAATGCTACCTAAATGCACTAGTAACTAAATTAAGGAATCCCCGGCAACGGCGCCAAAAACTTGATGGGCTAAAGACGTGTCTACTTATGCGTCTAGCGGTATCTTACTGCAAGTGCACAGCCTATCGAAGTAATATTTAAGATTATCGATCCACAGGGATTCTATGGTTACTTAGTGCTAGATGAACTTCTAGTTTAGCTAAGGCGAATGGTTGTCACGATTGTTGTTGGTTTTTAAGACTATTAAAGGCGGAATTAAATTTAAGTTTTAATAAAGTAATACTAAGGCGGTCGGTATGTAATTATACTAACTTAGGTGGGTCAATCTAACCTAGGCTTATAGAGATGTTCACTTAATCTATTCGGTAGAGATTACCAGTTTAAATACCCTCAACTCACACTCTCGTGGTCTTATATCAGATCTTATCCCTAAAGCCCTATGCCTGCTCTCGCTAGCCCATAAGTGTTTAGAGGTAATTTTTGGAAACTAAGTAATTCTAATTTATCTTAAAGCGCTCTCGCTGTGTTTAATTTAAATGCCTAACTTTAGCTATCTGGTTAAAATCTCACACTCTCGTGGTCTTGACCTAACCTAATACTCTTTTCTTACTCTCGTAACGAAAAGGTCTATTTCAATTAAAAAGTATCAGCCAAAATGTTAAGTGATTAATTATTTTCAGCCTATGGTTATATTTTACCGGTTAAGTTTGTTATAACTACATACCGCCCTAAGGTGTTTAGCTACTCATCGATGTTGAACCAGGCAGAGACAGAGAATTTAATAATAACGTACTCATGGCAGAAAAATAAATAGACATTATAACTAAATTAAATTGCAATATAATAAAAAACCTGGTTAACAAATATTCGAGCAGACTCCTTCTTCCACAGACGGAAAGCTTGGAGTTGGCGGAAATTAAAAATAAACGAATGCTGAAGGTTTAGAAACAAATAAATGTATAACAATTTCCTGATGTTGGAAATTGTTATAGGGTTGGTTTGGATACAAATAAAAACGAAACAGAAAACTAAAAGTAATGCAGGAATGGAAATGCTGGTTCGTAATACAGTTTGGCAGAGCTTCCGCAGGAATTTGAATAAAGAAAATGTGCTCCTTTTGTTCATAGAACTTGTACTATTTATAGAGTCTTTAATGGGCTGGATTTTTGGTCCTTTGTTGCATGGGCCTTGCTGAATTTTGTTGGAGGAATGCAGGAACGTGGCAACAAAATAGGAGAGATGGTCTTCACGTAATGCCAATAGGAGAAGTGGTCTTCACGTAATGCCTTGACGTAGTCTGAGTCAAGAACCTAATTTTATCCTTGTCACGGGCGTGACAAGGTCTTCACGTTCGTATCTTGAGATTTTTAAGTGTCACGGTCGTGACCACTCTCTTACGGTCGTGATGGCCCAAATTGGGGTGTCACGGTCGTGACACCCTTGTAACGATCGTGGATGCAACAAATTATGCAGTCATTTGCAGGCTTCTTCATTTCTTCATCTCTTTATGGTTTCTTTTGTTCCTTTTGCTCTTAATTCATGATTTAGCTCCATATAATGATGTACCTGCAAAATGGTAAGAAAAACTCGGAAAATCGAGTGTTAAAACGGTGAATATGCGATAAAACGTTAATGAAATCTAGCGATATAATCGATGCGTTTTCTCGTTATCAATATTTTAGATAGAAAGAGGATGGGGATGACAATTTGTCCCATTCCCAGTGGGTACCCACAAAATTACTCACAACGGGTAGGGTAAAAACCCGTAAAAATGGGTACGGATACAGGTTTGCGTAATTATCCACTTAAATAAGCGGGGATGAGTGCGGGTATGGGCACCTTAGTACCCACCCCTCCCCATACCCGCACAATATATATTTATATATTTAATTTATATTTATATATTTTAATTTATATTATTATATAAAAATAAATGTTTATAAGATTTTTTTAAAAAAATATATCAACTTTAAAATACTACATGTTTAATATAAGTGATCATTTATTTCATAATTCAATAATAATTTTTTTAAAAACTTTTTCATGTTTTTAAAAACTTAAAATATTAAGATATTTTATATGATATATTTATTTTTATTAGAAATGCGCGTAACGGGTACGGGCACTTATATATCCATATGGTACAACGACGGGTGCCAATGTTGATACCCAAGCGGGTATGGGCTCGGGTACGTGGATTTTTTACAACTGTGGGTATGGAGACATGTTATATAGTACCCTGCCCAAATCCTGTCCATTGCCATCCCTAAGAGAGGGTGAGGAATGAGATAGAATACTCACATTTCTGAATGTGAAAATGAGAAGAGAAGAGCTTATATTTTTAGGCTAGAGGGTGCTAGAAAAAAAATAATTTTTATTGGATCAAAATTAATGAGACAATCTATTGATACTTTGTTCCAATCGATTGGATGCCCTAAAAATAATCAAGTAGAATCATTCTGACCCTTCTTGGTTCAACTGATACAACTCTAAAAAACTTTAGGGATATTTTCTTAAGAAATAGTGGCTTAAATTTTTTTTATTTATCTGTATAACTTTACGAAAAATTCCTTTGTTCTTTCACATAACACAGTTCACTCAGACGCGTCAGTACAGACTTTCACGCTTTCTCTTTTTTCGACTTTGAAACTTTAAGACTTGTCAGGTAAACCAATCATGCAAAACTTGCTTGAATCTTCTTGAAGATGTGGCTTGAGATTTACTCATGTTTGTACCATCATCATATGATGTTTACAATGATCACCAAATCCTAACTTGTCTGCTTGCTTCTTTAATCGCTTTGTCATATTTGCTTGACTCAAAGGTTGCATTGAGGTTGTACCAAAAAAATTCCTTTAGGTTTCCCTTTAAATTGTCATCATTAAAAGACATTGACAAAGAAAAACCATGATATATCTCTTTGGATTTGATCACTTGTCTTTAATAACCTACAAAATATGTTTTCACATATGCATATAAACTTATAAACCACATGATATAAACATATATGTAGAGTGTCACAGAAACTCAATTGATTTAAGAAAAGCAAGAGTATGTTTTCACATATGCATATAAACTTATAAACCACATGATATAAACATATATGTAGAGTGTCACAGAAACTCAATTGATTTAAGAAAAGCAAGAGTTGCAGAAACAAGATCTTCAGGTACTTCATGTTCAACAGGTGCAAACAAAATATAATCATATGTAGAAAAACTTATATCAGAATCATCTTCAATTGGAGAAATAGAAACAGGTGTAGGTGGAGCAGTAAGAACAAGTTTAAATATAACATCGTTCACATTTGATTAAGGTTGTGTTGTCTCAAATGCTACAACAATTCATACACTAATCATTTCAAACTCATGATCAACATTAGTACTAGTTTGGTTTGATCCAGTTGATATTTTAGTTGAAGAAAGTGATCATAATCTTATGAATTTGTTCCTAAAACTCTCTCAAACTAAATTTAATGAGTTACAATGGAATGTCGAAAATCATGATAACTTATGCATAAAATAAAAACTTATAAATATTATTCATTAATTAAAATCAAAGTGAAACAATCTTCATTTATTCGTTTAGTCAAACCAATAAAAATAGCATTCGCCCACATTAAACCGGTCATGATGATTTTATTACATCTAATGGACCACCCACCATCCATTAACATTCTTTAAATCACAACCACATGATTCCAACTAAGTAACACTTTTATAACAAAATACTTTTTTACGATCATGCAAATTTATAACTATTTAAATATATTAAATAAATAAATATAAAATTAAGTTCTGAAGTTTGACTATATACTTTCAGTGTATACAATACAGTTACACACAAAAATGTGGTTTCTTGGTTGGAAAGGACCGTCGGGATTCTCAGCTTCTTCAACCGCCGATGAAGTTACTCGCGGAATTGATGGAACCTCTCTCACTGCCATCGTCACAGGTTCTTTATTTGTTTGTGTTTCTATTCATGAAAATTTGTGGTTGATTTTTTTTTCTTCAAGTATTTGGGATAGATGAATTTGTGATCTGAATTTGATGAATTATTTTCAGGAGCATCAAGTGGTCTTGGTTTGGAAACAACCAGAGTTCTTGCTTTGCGTGGTGTTCATGTTGTTATGGCTGTGAGGAATGTGAATAATGGTATGGAAATCAAAGAAACGTTACTTAAGGAAATTCCTGCTGCTAAAATTGATGTTTTTCAATTAGATCTTAGCTCTCTGGCTTCTGTTAGGAAATTCGCAGCAGATTTTAATTCTTCTGGTTTTCCACTCAATATTCTAATGTAAGAAATTCTTAATTTGCTTCCGATTGAGCAGCAAAGAAAAACTATTTATGTCTTTATGGATCGGTTGCGGATTTGAAAGATGAAACGAATGATATTTGTTTTCTTTTGAAGTAACAATGCAGGGGTGATGGCTACTCCATTCATGCTGTCCGAAGACAATATTGAATTGCAGTTTGCAACCAATCATTTAGGTGATACGGTATACGATTGCATAGTTTCTCGGTAATTTGGTATATGATTGCATAGTTTCCTCACATTTACTTCTTGTATTTTGCAGGCCATTTTCTGTTGACAAATCTTTTATTAGAAACTATGAAAAGAACTGTAAGGGAATGCAACCGGGAAGGAAGGATAGTTATTGTATCATCGGAGGCTCACAGATTTGCATATAGTGAAGGGATTCGTTTTGATAAGATCAACAGTGAATCGGAGTAATCATCTAGTTGGAATGTTTAGTTTACAATTATTCTTTAATTAACTTTTTAATTAAATGTTGTTTTCCAGAGTTGTATGATTTCCTTATTCCATGTCTGATTTTTTACAGATACAGCGGTTATTTTGCTTATGGACAATCAAAACTTGCCAACATTTTGCATGCCAATGAGCTTGCGAGGCGCTTGAAGGTATTAGTCACAAGATTGTTTATGCAATTTCATATGATTCAACCTTATCCTCCTATTTCTACTAACCCTTGCAGATGTCTTTGTTTGACAGGAAGAAGGGGTGCAAATAACAGTTAACTCTCTTCATCCTGGAACAATTATTACAAATATTCTGCGGTACCATGGTTATTTTAATGGTTAGTATCTATACCATTCAATTATCGCCTAAGCTCGTTTCTATACATTTCCTCCATGTTTTTTTACTTTTGTTAATGTGTCACTTGATTTTTGCAGCCGTTGCTAATATGGTGGGCAAGTACCTACTTAAAAATGTGCAACAGGTATTTTCTCAGACTCACTCAAAAGTTTATAGAGCAGTCAGTGTGTTAGGGTTACCTAGCATGCATGCTACTAAAGTTTATAGAGCAGTCAGTGTGTTAGGGTTACCTAGCATGCATGCTACTAAAGACTCTAACTACTATACCAGATTTTTATTAATATTGTGGCGGCGTGTCTGTTGTAGGGAGCTGCAACTCAATGTTATCTTGCACTCCACCCACAGGTCAAGGGAATATCTGGTGAGTACTTTATGGATAGTAATAAGGCAAACCCAACCACTTTAGCCAAAGATACAGAGCTGGCGCAAAAACTATGGGAATTGAGTGTAAGTTTGTCTAATACGAAGTAGCTTTTAGGTTTGTTTGACTCGATTCTTGCCACGCTGAGCTGGAGCAAATTTCATATGTGCTCTTAGGTTTGTATAAGAGAAAAGGCTTTTCGTTGATTTGGTAATGTGTCGTCATAAATTTTTTACATGAATGAATCTTTTTCAGTAATCAAATAGCTCGGGAATATCCAGTTCAGGTTTGAGATGGTTTGTGTTCAAAATCAAGCAGTTTATATTTCATTTCAGACTTAATCCCATTGCATTTCAGACTTAAAAATTGGCTTATTAAAAAAATATGCAGCATGTGGCATAAAATATTGCTTGATTCATGTCTGTGATTGAGTTTGTCTTTATAATAGACATTTGTATCTGTATTGGCATTGGCTCTACCCCTTTGCAGCTACAGTGCAAAGTGTGATGTACATTTGCTTTGCCAAAAAAAATATTCTAAGCAGGATTGAGACTGAATGCTGCATGTGCAGCATCCACTTTGTAAAATGAAAAAATTTCTATTATTCTACTCTGCTATAATCACAAGCCATTAGTGCGACCAACCACTGGTGCACTTGACTTGCGAGATGTATTTGGTCGTGCCCGCTGTTGTCGAGACACACAATTACTTGACCTCCCATTACGAGATTCTCTTGGAACTCCCTCTACGGCCCTACGAGATTCTCTTGGAACTCCCTCTACGGCCCTCCTACTATGGTTTGCAAGAGCATTATTTTCAGGTGAAATTATATCCTGGCGGCAGCAAAGTTGCCGCGGTTGCGCATTTCTTTGAAACTGACCATGCTTTGAACACTGACATAGACAAGCAGCGCCTCCATTTGACTGAATGGTGGGTTTCATATTTCTTTGTAACTGACCATGCTTTGAACACTGACATTGACAAGCAGTCCCTTCATTTGACTGAATGGGGGGTTTCATATTTCTTTGTAACTGAGCATGATTTGAACACTGACATTGACCAGCAGTTCTTCCATTTGACTGATTACCAGTAGGAGATTTATGGGTCATACCAAGTGCTTCATGAGGGAATATGGGTTGCTTTGTTTGATAGTATGGGTTTGCCCCACATCTACAGATTTGCGGAGTAGAAGGCCCAGATGCAGCTGCAGCATGAGGATTAGGTGTTGGAGAGGGAGATATCCTGCCATTCAGATTCATTGATCTGGGAGGCACGCGTAGTCCATCAGATGGAGAAACGGGACATGAGACGATCCTTCCTTTATGAGCATAACTGAAACAAGGGCAAAAAATGATTAAACATCATCTCCTTTCATATTAAAGAATTGATTTAAATAATTTCTCATAATATCTATTTTAAATATTTCATAGTTTTGCTAAGACTTTTTTTTACACGACCATGACATGTATCTGTGTGCCATTGAATTTGAGAAAGAGTGAGATACCTTGATTCATAACCGGTTCTGAAGTTTCTGGCTGGAGGGATACCATGAATACCAGCTACTTCTTCCGAGTCTAAACATAGTGTATGTTTAGGTGATCCAATGGCCTATAAGAACAGTTTGAAGTGATCAATAAAAGATGCAATCATGCAATCTGTGAAAAATCCAAACATGAAAGTAGGACAAAAACACTTTTGGGAGACCCAAAATATTTATTTTATATACCCTGACACAACTCAGAACACATCTGCCTAACAACATGATAGCTATGATGATCGGAACAGAAAAGTAATGCAACTGTGCAAAGAAAGGATGATTTAATAAATGAAGGAATTGAATACAAAAGTGGTCAAAATATTTCAATTGCTTTTACCAGTGATCTCATTGCATTTATAACAGAAGATGGGGATTCTGAGGGATCAGCCGTCATAAAGAGTCTTTCCGGAAAAGCACTTTTAACAAATGGGTGCTCTAGAAGTTGACAAGCTGATGGACGATCTACTGGATCCCTTTGCAAACAAAGCCTGACAAAACTTTTCCCTTCTTCTGATAGATGATCTGGAATTTTGGGAAGTTCCCTGCTGTTCCCAATCTTAAACATAGCAGCAACCTGAAGCATTTAGTGTGAAACAACAGAAACAGGTTATTCAATCAATGTTTTGTTTCTATACAAGCATGTGCTCCAACTAAGATTCATATGTCTATCACAAAATAGATTTGAAATTCAAAATGACTAATATTCTTCAAAATTCATTTACCCCTTCGTATTGGCTCCAAGGTGGTTTTGTTGTTGCCATCTCTAGAACAGTGCAGCCCAGACTCCATATATCAACAGCAAGATTACAACCATTTGAATTTCTTATAACCTATATATATTTGAGAAAGTGGCTCAAATAAGATTACTATGTACAGCGAATCACCGACAAAAAGATTTATGTGGATGCAGGAATTATACTTACCTCAGGTGCCATCCAGTAAGGACTTCCTTTAAAAGAAAATGGAAGTGACTGCCCACTTACCTGCAAAATATCCCGGATAGGCAATATTAGACACCACTGCATAATAGTTTAAGCATAGAGATGGTTTACTGCAGTCAAATTATCCAATCCCAAAGAGATTGCGTAGTATGCACATGAAGACATCTTATAAATGCTCTTACATGCTTAGCCATCCCAAAATCTGCCAGTTTTATGTGTCCATTAGGGTCCACCAATATGTTTGCTCCTTTGATGTCCCTGATCAAAACCGAATCAGCACAAAATGTTTCACAAATTACAACATCAATTAAAGATGCTAATTGAGTCATATTCTAAATAAAACAGGTTACCATCAATCCCAAACTCACCTGTGAACAGTGTTCTTTGCATGCAAATATGCAAGTCCTGAAAGAATTTGCCGGGTGTAGTTTCGAATTGCAATTTCACCTAATTGTCCGTATTCTTGAAGCAGTTTATAGATAGACCCACCAGAGACGTACTCCAAGTATATATAAAGTCTGTCATCGACCTGTTTAGTATAAAATTTTAAAAAGCAGTTAACACAACAATCTGAACTTTTAAATCTCGATTGTAAGCAAGCAAACTTGATAGTGAAATCATTTACTAAATGACAAAGTGACAACAATAACTGAATAAATACCGTCTCAGACCCATAATACTGGACTATGTTTGGATGCCGCAACTGACTTAGCAGTGCAATTTCCTGCAAATGCCATAACATATAAATGAATATTCATTATTAAACACACACTCAGTCCAAAACTATCCTAGGGTTTTTCTCAAAGAAAAGTAATGGAAATTGTGGGAAAGTCGACATTTTTATTCTTAATTGTAAACTAGACATGAAATTTGGACTTCCCAAAGGAAAACAAGAGTCACGTAAACTAGACATAAAATTTGGACTTCCCAAAAGTAAACAAGAGTGTGAGGCACGTAAATAAATAAAGTGTTTCACCCAGTTAACACCAGCAAGCTTACTTGGGCAAGTTGCTGCGCACATTCCCGTGATTTAGGGTCATCTGAAAAAAGGGTTACCTCCTTCATTGCACACATCTCGCCACTTTCCCTACAAAAAACACAAGTTTAGCTAAGGCAAGCTTAAAATTGAAAGAAAGTAATGCAAAATTTTAAAAAAAAATAAGGATTTGGACAAATTTTGAAAAACATTAAATATCAATTTTGAATCAGGGCCAGAGCTGACATAACAGACAAAGAATAAAACATGGAAAGAAGCAAATTCAATGCTATTTGCTTAGTGAGAATTCCAAAATCTTAACATACAAAAAAATGTTTATGACTATATATATACTGGAACACACTTAAATACAAACCTGCTGAAACCAAGATAAACATGTCCAAATGTTCCCCTTCCAAGCAAATGCCCTTTTGTCCAGCGTGAACCTGGGCTTGTTGAAATTTCTGGTCTGGCAGGACTTCTAGGGGCTGAAGGAGTTGAAGACACAGAATAGGTGGGAGAAAATGGACAAGGTTTAGTCACTTTTATTGGAGGAAGCGGTAACCGATGACTTTGTTGTTTATTGACATCGGGTCTTCTTGTAGGCAATTCTGCTGCTGCACCTCCAGCCTTTGGATGCAGAGGGCTGACATTACTGCTCTGTATCCTGGAACTGGGGCCAGGGCTTGTCATTCTGGGACTAGGTATTGGGGAACACTCAGCACTACACTTGTTGTGTGCCCTAAATGCTGATGGATCCCCACCAACCGAATTATTACTAGAATTATGGCCTGAACCTGGACTAAAGCAGTGCCCAGAAGCTATATCTGGATAAGGCTTCCCAGTCCATAATCCTGAATTTAGCATTTGCTCTGGACCAAATGCTCGCATTGGACTTCTAGGACTAGACATTGAACTATCTGGCGCACTGCAAAAACCACCTGCACGACCTATTTGCAGATGCAAAGGAACTCCTTTTGGCGAGCTAGACAGTGGCTTATTGTTGCGCAGTTTATGAGCTGGTTTTGAGGATGCTCTTAAGTTTTTTTGGATAGTAGTCTGTGACTGATCTCTGTTCACCATACTTTACAAACATAGAAATAATTTTAGTAATTGAATGAACAGAAAATAAGGCAAACACATTAAGAGCATTTAAAAATATGCATCTAAATGTAAACAAACTCACCTTTTAGAAGTGTTAATGGTGGCCCTGTTTCTATTTTCACAGTCAGAGGCCAGAGGACTAACAAGATGTGAATCAGATGAGTCACCACTATCAATAGAGCTGTCACAGGAAACAGATGCAGTGACTATATCTCCTTCCACGTCTGTTAATGGTGGCTCTGTTTCTATTTTCATAGTCAGATAACCAGGTTCTGGCAGGGGGAAATATATAGATGGTCTAGATGAAGGATCTTCTGTGGCTCTTTCCAGTTTAGATGTTAAAATAATTCCAGAACTAGCATTACTAGCAGTATGAATGGGCGAGCCTGGCACTGGGTTTGGCCGAGAATAATGATGGTCTGCAAAACTTAGACAGCGGGACACAGTTGGAGAGGACGACGATGATCTTGTTGAAGGTCCGAATGATCTAGATCCTTTCTTTGAGATACTGCAATTATGATGTCCTCGAGACCCTCCTGATTTATAGTTGCTCTTTGCTTCTGAAACATTTTTCAATTTTCGCTGTATCATATCAAAAATACTCTCCCTGTTTGTCTTCTTATTCTTCGCCTCTTTGGACGAAGGCTTTCCCCACCATGGTGCCATGTCTTTTGAAAAGCTTGCACCACTCAGAAAAGAGAAAACAATAAATACCAGCAAAATTTGAGTGTAAATTCACGTTTGATACTGCAGCAAAGTCATTGATGTAAATGTTTATAACACTGAGTTCAGTAGATGGTGCCTGTTATACAATAAAAATCTGCAAAAGAAAATTCCAATGTCAGTTTGTTCCCTCCAAAAATAAACAAAGTATCAATACAAAAGTACAAGGTCATTTGAAAGTAACAGATATCACATAACAGTTCACCGCATCATTTGAATTATGTCGCAGACTATGGTAGTTATTGAATCTCGCTACATGTCATATTGGATCATCTATATGGATATTATTGAATCCCGCTACACGACAGATACAGATAGCATATAACGGATCATCTATATGGAAATTATTGAATCCCACTACATGACATACATATATCATATAGCGGATCATCTATATGGAAATTATTGAATCCCACTACATGACATACATATATCATATAGCGGATCATCTATATGGAAATTACTGAATCTTGCTACACGACAGATACAAATATCATATAACCGATCTATAAGGGAAATCATTGAATCTCGCCACACGTCAGATACATATATCAAATGTCAAATATCTAGATTTACAAAATCTATGATTTATCGTGCAAGCTGCGACAATTACTGAATCCACTAAACAACAGACAGACACCATATATCAAATCATTGAGGCTTAAAAAATTCTTTGATTTATGTCGTGGACTGTGGCAACTATTCGATCGCGCTACATGACAACGTGCGGTACAAATGCTTTCGAATCCTAAACAGAAATTTAAGGAACTACGGAAATTCTCTGATTAAAAACTAGAAAGCATGATGATAAACGTATAGGACAACTTTAATGTCAACCATCGACGTTAGTTGATTTAGAAATTCAGTTAAAAACAGTTAATACTAAAGTGTCCCTTGATAACCATGGCTCGACCTTATAAAAAATAACACCATTCAAAACATCGAAAGAGTGAACCACTAGCAAAGAAGTGATGAAGATAATTTAGGGACTAAGTTTCTTCAAAACCAAGTCCACTATAGACTGATTCACAACCCAATATGAAAAACACATACACACCTAAAGTTGGATAGTTTAAAAGAAGATACTTAGCATTTGAAATATTTGAGTATTTTAACCACAGCATTACTCCCAATGCAGTCAAAAGAAAGACAGTTAAAAACGGAATATACATTTGTCAAAACCCTTCCTGGTTCCTACTTTTTAATTATTGTAATTTAAATACAAAAGTGCACAGAATCATAAATAATTAATTACCACCCGTTTCTTGAACAACAAAGTTGCCACCATAACAAGCAAACGAAAATTAGGTCTTCCTCCTAATAGCACAATCAATCTCAGAGTTTCAACAAATGGCCAAAAAAAAATTACACAACAATGTAATAAAATCAAAGAAATTCGAATTCAGATCTAATTGTTCAACAAACTCTATAGAATTCAAATAATAACACGAGAAACGAAAATTACAAAGAATTTGAGTCAAAATCACAAACTCCAACAACTTCACAAAACACTATCAGCAAGCAAATGTAGACGGAAATACCTACAGAAACTACAATTCTAGTTCACAAATCACCACCATACACATGCAAAATGATCCTCAACAGCGATAGGTTTTACAGATTACACAATGTTCAAACTTCAAACCATTACAAAAAAAAAAAAAAATCAAAATTGCAGCAATAGAGATAAAAATACACTACGTAACCCTACTTATACTCACAGAGTGTTTCTTCGGAATCAAAACGCAGAGCCTCTTATGAAACGAAGCAACGAATGGAAGTTGAAAAGGCAGAGAATGGAGAAGAAAAAGAATGAAAATGAGGAAGATGAGAATGGGATGAAAAAATGCAACACTTCACAGTTTAGAGTTTTTTTTTTTCTAAAGCATTAAATTTAGTGGGAAATTATTAAAAAAAATTGATGATTAATAAATAAAAGAAAAATAAAAGACTCCGTGCGACGCGTGACTTTTCTCGCGGTCATGATCTAACCGTTGGATGGACCATGTGTGATTATATCACAAGATCTGAGTCGTTTGTAACGTGAATCACGTGGCAAGTGCAGTGGATCCTTAAACAGGAGATCTGTTTCTCATCTTTAACGGAAACTTTACTTAACTATTTATCTCTTACATGGTATATAGTACTACTCCTTTTTTTCCTTTTATTTGGTAGTAATTAAATTAAATATTTTATATAATATTATTGTTTTGGTCTATAATATTTTATATAAAATTATATATTAGTATTATTTTTATTTTATATATTAGTATCATTTATTGAAAAACCCAAATTAAGGAGCATTTATTTTATTTGGATTTTTTTTTACTTTCTTTATACGTTGTTTATTTCCATTTCTTTGTTTAATAATATTGGTAAGTATTTATGAATTTTTTTATACTAAGTAAAATAAATAAAAAATAATTATAAAAAGAGTGTCATTGTTATAGAAAAAATTATAAAAATTATAAAATTCTAGAAAAACTAAATTATTTTACTAATGTGTTTATATTCATGAATTATTTAAATGAGGTTAATTATTTTAGGACTAAATACAATGAACTAAACTATGTACTGAATACCATGTACGGAATATATCACTTATTTTGCCAGAAAATTTTTTTAATACTTTTTTCCTTCCTTTTTTAATGTTATTTTTTCTTTAAAAAAATATATTATCACAATTTTTGAGTTTTTAAGATTGAAAAAAATATATTTAAGATAAAATCATAATTAATCAATTTTTTAGTTTAAATTTAAACAGTTTTTATGCCTCTCATGCTTTTGAACTAAAAAACAATGTGATTTTTATTTTTTTTCCTTTTTCTAATGTTAATTTTCCTTTGAAAAATATGATATTATCAAAAAATTTGAGTTTTTAAGATTGAAAAAAATATATTCAAAGATAAAATCACAATTAATTAATTTTTTATTTTAAATTAGACAGTAATTGTTTCTCTCACTCTTTTTAACTAAAAAACAATGTGATTTTTATTTTTTAATTTATATTTTTATCTATCTATAAAATTTCAAAAAAAAAAAAAATATATATATATATATATATATATATATATATATATATATATATATATATATATATGATAATTTATCACATTTTAGGAGTAACACGTTATTTGAATATTAACGTGTTATCAATTTTAAATGTTAAAATATGAAAAAGAATCAAAATCGTATAGTAAAAATAAGAGTCGACTAATAAGTTATTTCATAATTTATAGCTTATGGTTGATGATTAATGATCGATAACATATAATATATAAGTTATGATTAATGACGGATAGTTAATAAATTAATTGAAATATTTTATAAAATTAATGGTTCAACTAGTTGATAAATGTAAAATGACATAATTATTTAATATTTTTTGTCTTTAATTAATATATATTTTATTTTAAATTAAATAGATTATAAAAAATAAAAGCGTATTTTAGTTATTATAAAAATAAAAGTGAAAGAAAATATAATAAGTTATATAAGCGATAAAGTAAAACGCTATTTAAAATAGCGTTTGGAAAATAAATTATAAATTAATAAAATAAATTATAAATTTATGAAAAAAAAACTGTTATTAAACATGTCTTTTGTTGTGATATGAACTTATAAATTACTTTTTCTGTTTATTTTTAAATGTATTTTTCTTTACATTTTACACCTACAAAAAAATTAATCGATATTGTAATTTATCAAACAATAATTCTCCTTTTATCTACTATACCTTTAATTATTTATTATATTTTTTTTTATATAATAAATATTTAAAGGTAATTTTAACAAAAATGCAATTAATACTACTTTAAATTTTATAAGTGACAAACAATTAAAAAAAATACAAAAAAAAAAAAATTGACATTTAAAATGAAACAGATAGAATATAAGGTATAACATACATTAAACATAGCCAAATACTAAAATAGAGATACCAAAAGTAAGCTTTAGTTTTATTATGAAAATTTATAAAATAATAATAGTTAAGTTTAATTTAATGTATTTTAATTTAAATTACTTTTTTAGTATGTAAATTAGAATTGTAAAAAAAGTCTATTTATATTAATATTTTAAAACATTGTTGCAAAATAATATATTTAATATATTATATAATACACTAAAATTTAATATTATAGGATATTAATGGTTTAATATTTTTTTTAGTTATGAATTTTAACCTCGAAGTTTATTTTAATCTCTTAATTTTAAGAAGTTTTGTATTAGTCGTTTAATTGTTCAAATGTTTCATATTAATCATTTTGTTTTATTAGCGACAAGGCAACTCAAAAATTGATCGCTAAATTCGTCGTTAATTAGATAAAAATGACTAACATGATACTTTTTGAAAAGTTAAAAGATCAATATGATTTTTTTTTTAAATTAAGAGACCAAAATAAATTCAAAAATTAAGTTACGATATAAAAAAAATATATTAAATCAATATTAATCTATTACGTCTAAAGTGTATAAAATAGTAATAAAAAAAATTAAATTAATAAGTATTATTAAAGAAATAAAAACCAATTAAAAATAGAAAATACAATACATAATACTAATACAAAAATTATATTATATTAAAATTAGTATTCAAAATTAATTATGTTTAGTTAAATTTAAAAAAAAAAAGAATTGAAATTCAATTCAAACTATTTTTACAAAAAAAAAATGATAAGAAAAATCAATTATGTTAAGTTTCATTCGCATTATGATGTCAAATTTTGTATTGTAAAATCTATAACTAAATTAATACAATATATAATTCCCATCAGTAAATTATTAATTTAGTCTATTATTTCTTTAGTACAAAATATAGTTATATAAGAGTCTTTTTGGTTTAATTGATAAGATAAATGAATGAGAGAGGAGGAAAAGAGAATGGAAGATTTTTAATTATATGTATATTTGATTCAAAATATGAAGAGGGCAAGAAATATTTTAATTATAAATAGGTTTGATATATAAGCAAAGCTATTTTAAAATTAATTTACCTTTTATCCTTGAAATTTTACCATAAAACATCATAAAATATTTTGTGAAAATGTAATGATACTAATATGCAATTTTAAAAGATAATGGAATATAATAAAATATAAAGAATATTATTACAAAGAAAAATGTTAAAATAATTAAAAAGTGATATCAAAATTTAAAAAATAAAATAAAATAAATTTAAACATATTCGATGAAGATATAAGAATAAAAAATATATAAGAGGAAGATAAAATTTGTCCAATATAAATTTTTTGACATTTTAATAAAATTAAGTTTATATTTAAATAAATAAATAAAGAAGGGTAAATAAAAGTAACAATAATGTTGATTTGGAAGAAAAAAAAAAAGAATAAAAATGGAAGCATCAATGATTTGTAACATATGAGATTGACAAAAGAGAAAACTTAACATAAAAAAAGTCAATTAGATAAAAAAAAATTAATATTTTCATAAGGATAAATTATGATTTAAAAAAAAAAAACAAGGTTAAATTCGTCAATATAGTAAGTTATATTGGAGCATCATCCCCTCGTCTCTGAAAAACCTCAATTCGGGGGAATGAAAAATAACTCTACAAGGAATTATGATCCCGTCCCTCCACTTAACTTTCATTCTCTTCTAAAATATTAAACAAAACACTCTCAGTTAAAATATTTTCTCCATTCCACTTCTCTCTAAAAAAACTCCAACCTAACATACACTACTATAAATAATACATTTCAAGACGATGATTTCATCTCGCGTAATGAAAAACTGAGGTTAAATACTTGGACACACCCTGTTTAGTTTTTATAAAAAAGATATATAATATATTTCATCGGTTATTTGGAAAATCGATGGGTAAACATATACATTGTACATGCTTTGACTCCCAGCAAGCTCAGTTTATATTTTTATCTCATCAAAAGTGGCGCATCCTTAAATATTTTAGTTTAATTTAAAAGTATGTTACTTTACTCCTCGGTTGTCTAAATAACACAAACAAAACCCTAATGAATAGCCCTAAACAACGAGAGTCATCTTTAATATGAAAATGTTATGTGTTTAGGGCTCACTTTTTTTCTTTAGAGATCTAAATCATTTTCTTTTACTTCTTCTTCAAATATCCAAAACATTTTCGTTTTCTTCTTCTTCATAGATTTGGTACGTCAAACATTACTACTAATATTTTTGTCATGTTGTTGTTGTTGTTGTTGTTATTATTGTTGTGGTGGTTGTTGTTGTTGCTGCTATTGTTGTTGTTGTTGAGGTCTTAAACCCTAGAGTTTTTGTTGTTATTTTGTTGTTGTTGTTATTGATGTTCTTTATGTCGATGTTGTTGTTGAGACACTAAACCCAAAAGGTTGTTTATTGACGTTGTTGTTATTGATGTTGTTGTTGTTTTCTTATCCTATCTAGTTGAGTTTATTATATCTAATATCGATTACTTGTTTCATTAGCTAACCCCTTTTTGAACTTATAACCCAGTAAATTGACTTTGGAAATAATCATATGTGAACTTATGTTGTATTTGAAACTTATCTTACACTGGTTAATGATTTTCTAGCATCTTGTAACTCGTCATTCATCTCACGATGTTTTATAGTTAAAATCTCTCTAATACTTTTAGTTTTTGTTAAACTTTCTTCCATATTTGTTCATTTTACAAAGCATCAAATTTTATGCTTTCAATAATGAATTAGTAGAAAAGGAAATGTTGAAAAAAGAACTTGAAACATTTGAGAGATTTTAACTATAAAACAGTGTGAGAAGAATGATGAGTTACACGATGCTTCAAAATAATAATCAATGTAAGTTGTTCTTCAAATATAACAAAATTATTCATATAATTATTTTCCTAACCAATTTTTAGAAGCTATATGTTTAGTATCGAATTTAGTGGAATAAACAATCCACATTAGATTTAATAAACTCAAAATTGTTTTACCCCCCAGTTTATTATATAACCGAGGTGAAAATATTGTATATCCATCGGTGAAATTACAAAACTGATGGAACATGTGTTTTCGCCATCTCAAAATTTAAAAAAGGTCTCCCTAGGGATCAAACCCATGACCATTTCACATATCTTGTCGGTTATTCTAAAACCGAGAAGTAAAGTGTGAATTTTTCATGACGCCCTTCGTTATCTCGCCGATATAGCCGAGGTTAAATGCATTTCACATCCGACGTTAAATATACTTTTTCTGGTAGTTGATCGCGACTTTCTATGTCTAATACAACTAACTGCAAGTGCACAGTCTATCGCGTAGTAATAAAAGATATCGATCCCACAGGGACTCGTAATCAAACTAGTGTTCTCGGGAGTTACTATGTTTAGCTAGGTAGAATAAGTTTCAAGGGAATAAGATTGTCACTAAAAGGGGAAACTAAGATTGCTATTTAGATTTTAATTAATGGAATCGATACGTAGTAATTGTGTTCTTCAGGGATTTGATAAGTTACTGGTGTATGAAATAGTTTTCGCATTTTATTTAAGCAGAAAATGGAGATTTGAAGACTCTCGTCTCACAATGGTTATTGACGCTAATCATAATCCTAAGGGCCTAACGTACACTTTCGTGTTCCGTTCGGGGTTAAAATTACTTTTTGGAAATCTCTAAGTTCTAATTCGTTTTAAAGTGCTTTCGCTGTTATTAAAACAAATGCCTAGTGTTTACTATCTGACCTTACCGCAGCTTTCGCTTGTTGGTTCGTATCTTAATTAATTTCCCACTTTCGTGGCAAAACTACTTTAAAATAAGTTCTCGCTTTCGCGACGAAGTTTATTTCGTAAATCAATTTTTAAACACTTAGACCATAAGTTATTTTTGTGAAAAGAAAGTTTTCAAACAAGAGTTATCAAATCCCATTCGAATTATCACTACATATCGATTACCTAAGTTTAGCTAGACATGGAATTTGGAAAAGCAAAACATAAATAATAATAATAAATAATAAATTGCATTATGATAAAATAGAAGTCGATCAAAATGAAAACCTGTAAATAATGCCAATTGGCCTTTGGGCAGACCCTCCACAGATTTTGGCAGGATTCTGTCTTTAGTTCCAATTTGATCGTACAGTGCAGTAAGTATTACAGAAGAGCGGAAATGGGAATGAGTAGAATGGAAAGGGAAATAAAGGAAAGGGATACAAATGAAACTGGAGAAATGGATACAATTAATAAAAAGCTGGAAATTAAATTTGGCAGCACTTCGTGGTATGAATGCAGCTCCCTTTTTGAAGTCCCCTGCTTCCCTTTTTATAGAAGTGGAATTCCAACGGTTACCTCTGAGGATGATGGACCTTGAGGCAGATAATTTAGGGAGTAGTGGACCATTTAATGGGAATTGGAATTGCCCTTTTGACGTGTAATCTGAGTGGGGCGTTTTTGCCTGCATGACGGTCGTCACAAGGTGTGACGGTCGTCACCCGTGTGACGATCGTCATGCATCTGTGACGGTCGTCACATCAGCAAAAACTGTCTGCTGCGTTTTTCATTGTGTTTTCACTCCTTTTTCGTCCATATTTCATCTGGGATTGCTTCTTTTCTTCATGTTGCCTCGTTTAGACATGATCGTTGAATACCTGCAAAAACATCAGACAAATACATGGAAATAACCCGAAATCGGATCGAAAACGGTTAGCTTTTAGTCGAATTATGCATGAAAATATCTATATGATTTCGTGTTATCAAACTCCCCTAAGCTTGAATCTTTGCTTGTCCTCAAGTAAAACGTGGAAAAGTCGGCAAGCACGAGGCTGCTTCTTCGTTCGCAGAGTTTGGAAAAACCGGGATTCTTGGTAGGAACAAGACGAGTATCACGACGACACTGGACTACAAGTCTCCGGAGGTCTCCCTTTTATTGCAAATCGGTCTCAGTCATGCTACTGTATCTTGGTGTCAAGGTTCTCGTGGCAAGTTCACTCTGTTTGTTCTAGCGCAATCACATTAAGCCCGTTGTCCGCACACTTTCATGGCAAGTCGACCTGTTAGTGAATATGATCTCGTTTTTGTTTTTGATCTTCTTTATTGATCATAATTTGGTGTCATTGATTTTTCAATGCGTTTTTCGTGTCGTTGGGCTAAATGCTCGGGTGAGGAGCACCTAACTTAGAAGGAAACGTATCTTATATTCTTGGGCTTTTTAGCTCTCTTTTCATGATTTTTCATCTTTTTGGAGATCATACACTTATTTGCATCGGTCGCTCGCTTAGAAGTGTTTTTAGGATGGTGCTGACTGCTAGTATAAACTACTTGGGGTTGAGTTTGCGTAGCCACTTGAGACTTTGGTACACGTAGGTGGTGAAACCGACTCGCATAAACTAGAGATCTAAGGTGTCTGGACGATACTGGTTTTGTTAGAACTGTCGTTTCCTCGGAGTTTCAAAACTCGGTTAGAACTCAGGTGCATTCTCGTGATGCTTTTGCTTTTGAGTAACAAATGAAAGTTTTTGTTTACGTTGAATAATGTGGGGATAGTTTGCGTAACGTGAAAAATATATAGACGCGCTTTATTTGCTAGAAATAGAAAGTGTAAAATAGAACTTACTAAAATTCAAAAGTGCAGTGAAATGGAAATACTGGTTTTAAGGGAAGTTCAGAATATAGTGGAAATAAGGCTCCGCTCCCACACTATCTCGATCAGTGTCCTCACTGATTCTTGAAGCATGCGAGAGGGAGATACAACTGAAAATGAAAATACAAAATACTGACATATAGTAAACAATAAAGGAAAAAAATGAAAATCTAGTCTCGGGGCCTGTCACGTCCACGCTGGCGTCCTCTGGCTCTAGCAAGGGCGACTCTATCCTTGTAGCTCATGGCTCCGGTGTGGTAGACCGTGTCTCGGAGTCCTTCGACCTGCAGGGTCAGATTCGCTAGACTCTCAGTGATCGTAGCTTGGCCGGTGTGAAGTTGTTGCATTTGAGTCTGGTGCCAAGCTTCGAACTGGTCAGCTCGCTGGTTCTGCTGCTGCAGCATCGTGAGTATCTGTGCCTGCTGGTCTAGGGAGCGACAGAGGTCCTCTTCGGTGTAGTCGGGCACGGGATGGTGACGGCGGCGGCGGGAAGATGTACCTACTGGAGGAAGAGGCTGCGATGCCTCTGGCTGCTCGGACCTGTCCAACTCAGCTTGGATTTCATCTTCGGAATCATGAGTGGGTTCCTGAGTAGGAACAGCGGCAGCAAGAGGGGCAGTGAGGTCGAACAACCAGTTGGTACGGTCCTCTGGATGGATGCGGGTGCGGGACGGAAGGATGATGCTTCTGACGGTCTTGCCACGCACAACCGGATGATATTTCCCGTCATCTTGGGAGCGGATGAGATGGGAAGCCCTGCAGTGGTCGGTGTCAAGGAACACCGATGGGATGGAATGGAGGTGCTGAAGGCGGTCGCCCAGGTTCAGCCCAAGTGCAATCGCCGTGACAATCCCGCCAAAGTAGAATGGCTTCGAGCCACGGTTGCAGTTGGCCTGAATGTGAGCCAGCAGAAACGGGGCGGCGTTGACCGGTTCATTGTTGAAGACGCAGTGCAGAAAGAAGAGCTCCTTGGAGTTCACTTTGTGGTTGCTGTCTCTGGCGAAGATGGTGTTGCTCAACGCCCTGTGAAAGTATCTGATGGCGGGGTTATGGATGTGAGTGGCGTGTAGGGAGTCCCAACCATCGGCATTTAGGCCGGTCAACTGATACCACAGCGCGAAGGCTTCATGCTAGAACTGGTCAGTGATGCGGCGATAAGCGTTGTCGCCGCGGGGTAACTGTAGGATGTTGGCGATCTGATTCTGATTCACCTGGTAGTTGACTCCAAACATCCGGAAACAAGCGGCACCTGTGTGCTGGTTGAGTTCGCCGCTGCTGGTGATGTATGAGAATGAACTCAAGAACTCAAGGGTGAGTTGTTCGTAGGTCGGCTGGGGGTTGGAGCAGAGGTTCCAGATGCCTGCTCGTTGAAGCATCCAGGTTACACCTTCGAGGAGTCCGAGCTCCGTAAGTGATGGAAGGTGCGGGTAGTGAGTTGGCTGGAGAGACCTCTAATGAAACGCATTGTACTGTGCTCGTTGTCTCTCGCCTAACTCGCCCTCAAGGAAGGAGATGTTGTTGATGTCTGCGTTTCCGGCCATTGTTGAAGATGGAGAGGTTTTGGAGGTTTTGGGTTTTTTCGGCAGAGATGGAAATGTGACAGAACGGTGGTTTGGATGTTGAATTTGGAGTTGAGGTTTATAGTTTAAATGGAGAGGACGAAAATCGTAGTGGGGTATGAATGTTGGAAGTTTGAAAGTGATAATGGGGGGAGTGGAAGGGTACACGACCTCTGTTATATCAGATTGCAGTTCTGGGCTGCGTGACGGTCGTCACAATAGTGTGACGGTCGTCACCCGTGTGACGCTCGTCATGGGGCTGTGATGGTCGTCACAGCAGCAAAATCTGCAGAACGCAGAATTTTGCTCTGAGGGCGTATTCGGGGCGATTTTAAAGCCTAGTATTGCTACGGTGATGTAATATAATAGCCAACAATCAATAAATAATGCGAAAACAGAATAATTGAACAAAACTAGAATTGAAATAACATAAAATGGAAACAATTGTATGTAGTACATAATGAAACGAACAATGTGAAAATTCCAAATGAGTAAATTAAACTAAACTAGACTAGACTAAACTGAAACTACTGCTACGAGCTAATAACTAATCTTTTCGTGCCTTCAACTCATCGAATTTCTGTGAATAGTAATCGAGTTGGTCGCAGACTAGATCCATGAAGCCTACCAGGTCACTGTGCATGCCTGCGATATCAGCTTTTACATTAGTCAGAGCTTTATCAACGTCGTCCAATCTGAGTAACACGGTATCCATTTTGTCGGTTGTTTCCTCAGGGATAGGCTCGGGATAAGTATTGTAGTGTGGAGGAGTCATAGGGTCTACTTCATTTTCAGAGGCGGCGTCCTCATAGTACATGTAGTCATGTGCCTCAGAGATGTGGTCACTGTCATACATATAGTCCTGGGGTGTTGACTATGGTGAAGGAGGTCCCATAGGCTCATCCAATTCGTAGAGCCAGTTATCCTTGTTGTGGATGCTTGTCATCAGATGATCAGGCAGTGTGAATAGCTGTACTGGTTTTTCGTTAATAAGGTATTCATACGATCCAGGTCCCATAGTCCCTAAGATGCGCCTGTTAAAGCAGAATTGTATGTTCATGGGTCTGATGTTACCAAAATGAGTGCTGGCATTTAGATGGAATCTAAGGCCAAGCTCGTGGGCAATCATTGTTACTAGTCCTCCTATGAGGATAGGTGTATGAGGTTCCAGCGTGAGGCGTTTGAAGGATCTCATCATGAAAGGCACTGCATTTACTGTTCGTCCCTGAGAAGCACAGAACATGATGAATAACTCTTCCTTAGACACTGTGGTAATATTTTCTTCCTTTCCAAACAAGGTGTGAGCTAGTATCTTAGGGAAGTATCTAAAGGCTGGGTTATGAATGTCATCATTGTACATTCTGTCTGGTTCAGGGTGATAGTCGCCTGTGATTCTACCCCAGAAGTGCTCGAGTTGCAAATCAATATCGTCATCTTCTGCACTGATGAACACATGCGGTCCGCTAGGGAATCCTAGGAGGTTAGCTAGTGACATCCTGCTGTGGGTTTGGTCCATTCCAAACAATCTGAAAGTAATCAACTCTGTGCTGGATCCAAAACCATAGTTGGGTGTGTATCTGAAAGAACTGAGGAATTCGTAGGTAAGATCCTTGTAGGTAGCAAAACGTGTTTTCAGGGCAGTGTTCTCCCAACCCAGTTGGTTGAACAGGTATTGAATGCTATCCGTGATCCCTAGTTTATCCATAGTAGCCTTATCATAATACAGCGTTAAGGCGAATTCTCTTTCGGTCAGTGCTGCAAATCTTGCTTTCTGAGCGAGTCCTCTGAAGTGAACCTTTGTGAAATCGTACTCGGCCATATTCGCAGGTAATTCGGAGAAAACAGAAGAAATGTTTTGAAGGCTTTAAAAATCCTGAAAAATTTGAAACAAGAAGTTGAAGTCAGGATTTTTAGAAACGAAAAGTGGCAGAAACAAAAAACAAAAGGGAAAAAATAAAATAAGAATAAAAGTGCGAAAATGAACGAAAGTAGAAAGTAGTAGTAATTTTAGGACTTTTGTTGGATTTTTCAAAGTAGAATTTTAAGGAAAAATGAAATGCAATGACGAGGGAAATTTGGGTTGCCTCCCAATAAGCGCTGTTTTTAACGTCTAAAGCCTGACGATAGCTTGGTGAGAAGCTATTCGGGTGTTTGAGCCGGAAGCTCAAGCAATGTTATATTGCTGACTTGAGGACTGTTGTCGTTCTTATTGTAATGTTTTAGACGTTGCCCGTTTACGATAAACGGTGCATTTGTCTTGTCGGTAATTTCAACAGCTCCACTCTGAAGTACTTTAGTCACTTCATAGGGTCCAGACCACCTAGATTTTAGTTTTCCTGGGAAGAGTTTTAATCGTGAATTGAAGAGCAATACGATGTCTCCCACACTGAATTGTTTCTTGATTGAATGTTTATCATGCCACTTTTTAGTTCGTTCTTTGTAGATACGGGCATTTTCGTAAGCGTCTAATCGAAGTTCTTCCAACTCGTGTAAGTTCAGGATTCGCTTTTCTCCTGCCTCGGTGTAGTTGAAGTTGAGTGTCTTAATGGCCCAGAAGGCCTTGTGCTCTAACTCTACAGGGAGATGGCAGGATTTACCGTAAACTAATTTATAGGGGGTAGTACCTATCGGTGTCTTAAATGCGGTCCTATAAGCCCATAAAGCTTCTTGTAGCTTTGATGACCAATCTTTTCTCGAGGTAGCGACAGTCTTTTCCAAGATCTGTTTTATTTCTCTGTTTGAGACCTCTACTTGTCCGCTAGTTTGCGGATGATAAGGTGTAGCTACTCGGTGCCTGACTCCATATCTAGAAAGAAGTTTATCGAATATTCGTGATATGAAGTGAGATCCTCCGTCACTAATGACGAGTCTGGGTACACCGAATCTAGGAAAGATTGTGTTCTTGAAGAGTTTGATTACTACTCGTGCATCATTTGTTGGAGCAGCTATGGCTTCTATCCATTTAGACACGTAATCGACAGCGACGAGTATGTAGTTATTACCAAAAGAAGGTGGGAAAGGTCCCATGAAATCTATTCCCCAGACGTCGAAGACTTCTACCTCTAAGATTCCTTTCTGAGGCATTTCATCGCGTCGTGAGATGTTGCCAGTTCGTTGGCATCTATCGCACTTTTGCACAGCGATGTGAACGTCTTTCCAGAGATTAGGCCAGAATAAGCCGGCTTGGAGAATCTTAGCGCACGTCTTGGACGTACTAGCATGACCACCATATGGTGCTGAGTGGCATTGGGAAATAATATTTTCTATTTCTTCCTCTGGGACACAGCGACGGTATATGTTGTCGGCCCCTCTCTTGAAGAGTAGGGGTTCGTCCCAATAATAGTGTTTCAGATCGTGGAAGAATTTCTTCTTTTGCTGATAAGTAAGATCTGGTGGAAGCACGCCTGCGGCGAGGTAATTAACGATGTCAGCATACCAAGGTAATGTGACTTGGGCATAGACGGCTTCTACGGCTTTTTCGAATTCTGGATCTTCCGAGATTGAGTTGGATACGTCACTTTCTAATTTGGCTATCAGACGTTCGTACGAGAAATCGTCATTTATCGGTACTGGTTCGTGTCTGATGCCTTCTATTCGGGATAAGTGATCCGCAACAACGTTCTCGGTTCCTTTCTTATCTTTGATTTCTAAATCAAACTCTTGTAGTAACAGGATCCATCTTAATAGTCTTGGTTTGGCATCCTTTTTGCTTATTAGGTACCTTATGGCAGCGTGGTCTGTGTATATTATAATTTTTGCTCCTACTAAGTAAGAACGGAATTTGTCAAGCGCAAATATAACTACTAGAAGTTCCTTTTCTATGGTAGCGTAGTTCATTTGGGCAGGATCTAAGGTTCTACTGGCATAGTAGATGGCATGGAGTTTCTTGTCCTTCCTTTGTCCTAGAACTGCGCCTACAGCGTAATCACTCGCGTCGCACATGATTTCAAACGGTAGTCTCCAATCTGGTGGTTGCATGATTGGTGCGGTGATAAGGGCTGATTTCAATGTTTCGAATGCTTTTAAACAGTTGTCGTCGAAGACGAACTCAGCATCTTTCATTAACAGGTCGGTCAAAGGTTTTGTGATTTTCGAGAAATCTTTTATAAATCTTCTGTAGAAACCGGCATGTCCTAGAAAACTCCGTATCTCTCGTACGGATTTTGGAGGTTGGAGATCTTTTATAATCTCTATTTTGGCTTTGTCTACCTCAATCCCTCTATCTGATATGACGTGTCCTAGAACTATTCCTTGTCGGACAATAAAATGGCATTTCTCCCAATTTAGGACGAGGTTTACTTTCACGCAACGTTCTAGTACCATTTCTAAGTTTTGTAAGCATACTTCGAAACTTTGTCCACATACCGAGAAATTGTCCATAAACACTTCCATAATGTCGTCTATGAAATCTGCGAAGATTGCCATCATGCATCTTTGGAAGGTTGCTGGAGCGTTACAGAGTCTGAACGGCATTCGGCGGTAAGCAAAAGTACCGTAAGGGCAGGTGAATGTAGTCTTTTCTTAGTCATCAGGATGGATGGGAATTTGGAAGAATCCTGAGTAACCATCTAGATAGCAGAAATATGAATGTTTGGCTAATCTTTCCAACATTTGGTCTATGAAGGGTAGCGGGAAGTGATCTTTGCGCGTAGCCTTGTTAAGCTTCCTATAATCAATACACATCCTACTTCCAGTCACGACTCTTTTTGTTATCGATTCGCCTTTTTCGTTTTTAACTACTGTGACTCCTCCTTTCTTTGGTACGACATGAACTGGGCTAACCCATTCACTATCGGAGATCGGATAGATGATTCCTGCATCTAGTAATTTCTTTACTTCATCTCTGACTACAGTGCTCAGGATGGGGTTTAGTCTTCTCTGATGCTCTCGAGAAGTTTTAGAGTCTTCCTCTATTGTAATTCGATGCATACAGATCGAAGGGCTTATACCTTTTAAATCGCTTATGTTATAGCCTAACGCGGTGGGGTACTTCTTTAGGACTTCTAATAACTTTTCGGTTTCTGGTTGTCCTAAGTCGGCGTTGACTATCACTGGTCTTTTTAGTTCATCGTCTAGAAATTCATATCTGAGGTTTTTGGGTAGAGTTTTAAGCTCTAAGGATGGGTTCTTCGGACCTGGCATATGGTTTGGTGTCAGTGCTAAGCTTTCGCTTAGGCTGTCGTCTTTATACGGTTTACGCCAATTATCGTCTTCAGAAATGTCGGGTATTTAAATTTTTATTATTTCTGAATACGTGGTCTCCTCATTTTCAAGTTCTCTTATGCATTCGTCAATTTCGTCTACTAAATAGCAGGTATCGTCTATTGCTGGTGCTTGTAGGAACTTGGTGAGAATGAACTCTATCTTTTCTTCTCCTACTTCGAATGTTAGCCTTCCTTTCTTCACGTCTATAATCGCTCCGGCCGTAGCTAGGAATGGTCTTCCTAGGATAATTGGGGTTACAGTGTCCTCCTTGATGTCCATGATTATGAAGTCGGTTGGAATGTAGAATTGTCCTATGCGTACTGGAACGTTCTCCAGTATTCCGACAGGGTATTTTACTGATCTGTCAGCTAATTGTACGGACATTTTGGTTGGCCTGAGGTCTCCCATATTCAGCTTTTTGCATATAGATAAGGGCATAACACTGATACTGGCTCCTAAATCGCATAGAGCTTTGTCTATTACGAACTTTCCTATGACGCAGGGTATGGAGAAACTACCTGGGTCTTTTAATTTAGGAGGCATGCGGTTTTGAATAATAGCGCTACACTCTGCAGTGAGTGTAACTGTTTCGTTATCCTCGATCTTTCTCTTATTCGACAGGATCTCTTTGAGAAATTTGGCGTATGAAGGCATTTGAGTTATCGCTTCTGTAAAAGGAATAGTAATATTCAACTGTTTAAGGAGCTCTACAAATTTCTTAAACTGTCCTGAAGTTTTAGAGTTTATTAGTCTTTGCGGATAAGGGATAGGTGGTTTATATGGCGCTGGAGGTGCTTGAGTTTTTTCACTTGCGGTATCCTCCTTCTCGTTGTCTTCCTTCTTCTCTAACTCAGATTCCTTTTCTTCTTGTTTAGTTGGTTTCTGTTGCATGGCTGAGTTTTCGGTCCTCGGATCGATCGGTTCGTCCAATTCTTTTCCACTTCTTAGTATCACAGCATTTGCTTGGCCTTTGGGATTCTGTTCGGGTTGTCCAGGAAATGTGCCAGCAGGTGCGGCAGCAGATGCTTGCTGTTGAGCCACTTGTGATATCTGAGTTTCTAACATTTTGTTGTGGGTGGCTAGAGCGTCTACTTTTCCTGTCAACTGTTTAATTTGCTCGCTAGTGTGTATGTTTTGATTCAGGAACTCTTTGTTCGTTTGAGCTTGAGTAGCTATGAACTTTTCCATCATCAATTCGAGGTTTGATTTCCTAGGTGCATTCTGAGCAGCTGGTTTTTGATATCCTTGCGGAGCAGTAGGCATTTGCAATGCATTTTCGCTTTTGTAAAAAAAGTTTGGATGATTTCGCCAACCTGGGTTGTATGTATTTGCGTAGGGATTGCCTTGAGCATAATTTACCTGGTCTGGCGGGATTCCGGCTAGCAATGGGCATTCGGGTGCATTATGATAGGTGCTTCCGCATAACTCGCAATTTGGAGTTACTGCAGCGACAGTTGCAGTGGGGTTAACGGTCAGACTATCAATCTTCTGTGCTAGAGCATCTACTTTAGCATTGAACTTTTCAAGGTTGCTGATTTCGTACATCCCACCTTTCGCTGAGGTTTTCTCATTTGGAGTGCGTTCACCTCCCCATTGGCAATGGTTTTGTGACATGTTTTCTATTAATTGATAGGCTTCATCGTATGGCTTATCCATAAGTGCACCGCCCGCGGCAGCGTCTATGGTTAATCTAGTATTGTATAGAAGCCCATTATAGAAAGTATGGATTGTCACCCAGTCTTCTAGACCGTGGTGAGGACATGTTCTCATCATATCTTTGAATCGTTCCCATGCTTCGTAGAGAGATTCAGTATCTTTCTGTCAAAATCCGTTGATTTGAGCTCTAAGCATAGCAGTTTTGCTTGGTGGAAAATATCTCGCTAAGAAGACGTTCTTCAATTGCTCCCACGTCGTAACGGAGTTGGATGGTAACGATTGTAACCATGTCCACGCTCTGTCTCTGAGAGAGAATGGGAAAAGACGAAGTCTTATCGCGTCTGGAGTTACTCCATTTGCTTTCACTGTGTCTGCGTATTGTACAAACTTCGTTAGATGTTCGTTCGGATCCTCAGTTGCGTTTCTTGAGAATTGGTTTTGTTGTACAGCCGACAGCAATGATGGTTTCAGCTCAAAATCATTTCGGGTAATAGCTGGGGCAGCAATGCTACTTCTAGGCTCCATCTGAGATGGTGTAGCGTATGCCTTCAGCGGTTTGTTCGGAGGTCCTTCAGCCATCGTTGGTTCTTCTTCGGATTTGGGAATGGGAGTGAGAGGATCGGGAATGTTATGTTTGAGTTGGTACTCAATGATTCGGCTTCTTAGGTGTAAGAAGCGTTCTAGTTCTGCGACTGAAGGTTTCAAGATATCGCTTTGTGGGCGATCACTTGGCATACAATCGACAACACTAGTAAAGGAAAAATGAAAATTGTTTACCTAGTCTATACGGCGTAACAGAAGGTTACACTATTGACTAAATGTGTCCCCGGCAACGGCGCCAAAAACTTGATCGCGACTTTCTATGTCTAATACAACTAACTGCAAGTGCACAGTCTATCGCGTAGTAATAAAAGATATCGATCCCACAGGGACTCGTAATCAAACTAGTGTTCTCGGGAGTTACTATGTTTAGCTAGGTAGAATAAGTTTCAAGGGAATAAGATTGTCACTAAAAGGGGAAACTAAGATTGCTATTTAGATTTTAATTAATGGAATCGATACGTAGTAATTGTGTTCTTCAGAGATTTGATAAGTTACTGGTGTATGAAATAGTTTTCGCATTTTATTTAAGCAGAAAATGGAGATTTGAAGACTCTCTTCTCACAATGGTTATTGACGCTAATCATAATCCTAAGGGCCTAACGTACACTTTCGTGTTCCGTTCGGGGTTAAAATTACTTTTTGGAAATCTTTAAGTTCTAATTCGTTTTAAAGTGCTTTCGCTGTTATTAAAACAAATGCCTAGTGTTTACTATCTGACCTTACCGCAGCTTTCGCTTGTTGGTTCGTATCTTAATTAATTTCCCACTTTCGTGGCAAAACTACTTTAAAATAAGTTCTCGCTTTCGCGACGAAGTTTATTTCGTAAATCAATTTTTAAACACTTAGACCATAAGTTATTTTTGTGAAAAGAGAGTTTTCAAACAAGAGTTATCAAATCCCATTCGAATTATTACTACATATCGATTACCTAAGTTTAGCTAGACATGGAATTTGGAAAAGCAAAACATAAATAATAATAATAAATAATAAATTGCATTATGATAAAATAGAAGTCGATCAAAATGAAAACCTGTAAATAATGCCAATTGGCCTTTGGGCAGACCCTCCACAGATGTTGGCAGGATTCTGTCTTTAGTTCCAATTTGATCGTACAGTGCAGTAAGTATTACAGAAGAGCGGAAATGGGAATGAGTAGAATGGAAAGGGAAATAAAGGAAAGGGATACAAATGAAACTGGAGAAATGGATACAATTAATAAAAAGCTGGAAATTAAATTTGGCAGCACTTCGTGGTATGAATGCAGCTCCCTTTTTGAAGTCCCCTGCTTCCCTTTTTATAGAAGTGGAATTCCAACGGTTACCTCTGAGGATGATGGACCTTGAGGCAGATAATTTAGGGAGTATTGGACCATTTAATGGGAATTGGAACTGCCCTTTTGACGTGTAATCTGAGTGGGGCGTTTTTGCCTGCATGACGGTCGTCACAAGGTGTGACGGTCGTCACCCGTGTGACGGTCGTCATGCATCTGTGACGGTCGTCACATCAGCAAAAAATGTCTGCTGCGCTTTTCATTGTGTTTTCACTCCTTTTTCGTCCATATTTCATCTGGGATTGCTTCTTTTCTTCATGTTGCCTCGTTTAGACGTGATCGTTGAATACCTGCAAAAACATCAGACAAATACATGGAAATAACCCGAAATCGGATCGAAAACGGTTAGCTTTTAGTCGAATTATGCATAAAAATATCTATATGATTTCGTGTTATCAGTAGTGATACCCTAAGGGATATGAGCAATGCAGATTATGGTGTCAAAATTTGTATTGTAAAATCTGTCATTAAATTAATATGGTATATAACATTAATAAGTAAATTATAATTTTTTTGATCTAATCTACTATTTATTGAATACAAAATACGATTTTATAATTAGGGTATATGAGCAATTATTATTATGATGTTAAAATTTGCATCGTAAAATCTATCATTAAATTAATATGATATATGATTTATATTCTGTTGTAGAACCAGAAACATAGAAGGTTACGGAAGCTCGGTGAGACCGATCTTTGGAAATGATTTTACGATGCGACATCGTGGATTGAATTCTACGGTCACGACACTTCTTGGATCGAAAATGCATATCTTGAATTGACATTGTTGATCGATGTCGATCTTGAATCAGTGTTTGTCATCTCTGATACTGTGGACCTAGGGGTGCCTGCATGATTAGCACTTCAATGCCCAAGTCAGTTAGGGTTCAAGATAATTGTTATGGAAGTTCATATTAGAAACTATGTACCTAAAACTCCTTTGTGAAGGTATTCATACATTGGGCTTGGTGGAGCAGGTTAATTAAATGGGTGTCATACTTTTGGGAATTTGGTTGGCCTAGAGTTATGGGTCTCAAGGCCTTGTCCGACACAAAACAGTTGCCCCAAAGACTCGCAGGTTATCTTGGGTGCTAAGGGAGTCTTTTAGTAGTCATGGCCGACCCTTGAGACTAATTGCACAAGTGTCGGTTGACATGTATTGCTTTGGTTTTGCCAAAGAGTAATGGGAAACGTGAACATTAAATGCAGTCCCATCATTGAATTATTTCGTCGTTTTCTCTTGGCGTGTGACCTAAAAAGGTGTGGAGTAGAGTGATGCAACTTACATTGCACTCAAGTGAACTTGAGTTTGGTTGAATTCTCAAGATGAAATCTGACCGTTGATCCGCACTTGCTTATTACTTTCAATCAGATCCATTTGATTTTTTCCTATATAAGGATAGAAACAGAGAGTGGAGAAACTTTTTCGCCGTCGTGTAAACTGAGTTTCCCTTAACTCTTTGAGTCTCTCTCTCTTTGCTAAGAGCATTTTCTTCAAGAGTAACTATCATTACATATTCAAAGTTTTCAAAGCTTTAAATCTTTGACTTTTTGGTACTCTCCTTGCTTTATCGCATTCGACCTTACATTTCGAGGTAGGGGTGTTTGCGATGTGATTTGGATCAACTTTGAAGCAAAATATGATCCGATCTAAAGATAAATTTACTCGCAGTTTGATTCGATTTTGGATTATTGGTTTAAAAAATCTGATCTGATCCGATCCAATTTCATGTGGTTTGATTTGGATTGGTTTTTTGGATATCCAAATTACAAATTAATATTTTTTATTAATATTATAAAGGTACTAATAAATAAAAAGTTTGATATAATATATAACATATACTATATTAAAAGTTAATATTACAAAATGATAATGATTGCTTATGGTTTAAACAAATGAAATAATAAAAATAAATAATTTAAATCAATCTAATAAATAGTATTTTTTTAAAGTATCATTTAGTAATAAATTAACACATCGTATCATATGAAAATGTCATTTTTATGTGAGAATATGATAATGAAGCCGAACCATTAGATTTTAAAATAAATGGTGGAGATTATTTGTGATTTTTGTTTTTATCTCTCCTCCATTATTAAAATAAATGATGGAGGGGAGAGAGAAAAAACTGACAAATAATCTCCACCATTCATTTCAAAATCTAATGGTTCAGATTCATTCTCTTGTTCTCACATAAAAATAACATTCTCATATGATACATTCCATATATATATATATATGTGTGTGTGTGTGTGTGTGTGTGTGTGTGTGTGTGTGTGTGTGTGTGTAGTTCAGTTTGGTTTAGATCGGTTTTGAAAAAGCAATCCAAAATTTGATCTGAACCTAGCGGTTTTTACAAAATGACATCCAAACACATCATATAATTTTTGGGTTTTTGCATTTTTTGATTTTTTTTGGATCGTTTTGTTGTTTTTATTTGAATTGGTTTGGATTTAAACACCCATATTTCGAGTTACCTTTCTCTTTTTCAGCTTTTTCATTTATGTATTTTAGTGTGTTTTCATTATGATGGATATTAACCCTATTATCATCGAGATTGATTCGGAAGATAGTGTTCTTCTCCATCGAGAAGATGGATGGAATATGAATCTCATTCCTTTTCCAATGTCATCAGGGAATTCAAACTGAAAATTATTTCTTGGAGTGCCAAGGGCTATCTAATGTTGTATCTTGGGTCAACCCTAATGACCATTGAAGAGTTATTGTGTTGGCCTGTAAGGGTATTCAATTAATTGCACTGGATAATGCCAACATATATCATTTGGTGGCCTCGGAAATAGTTGGGACTCCTTCCTTCTTGAACACTATAGAGGTTGTCATACAAGCTGGTATCACAATTATAAATCCCTCGGATTGGTTGATCCTTCTGATAGGCTTGGATGAGAGGATATGCATCTCTTTTAAGGGTTGTTTGGTTTCCCTGTATGGATGCCTCTTCACCGAGTTAGGGATACAGTTCCCCTTCTCTGGTTTTGAGGTGGTCATCATGGGCCATTTGAATGCCGCCCCCTCGCAACTCCATATCGGAGCGTGGGATTTCATGAAGCCTTCCTTGAAACTCTTCTTCAAAACCTTCCTTAAAACTCTTCTTCAATCTTTTCTCGGTGGCTTGTACTTCGCTAGATAACGTCTGATATCAATGATTGATCTCCCTTTGCCCATGAGTACCTTGGTTCAACTATTTTACCTCTGAATAGGGTGATTTCCTATAGCGTTTCATGCTGGTGAGACTTATCACCTCTGAGACTCATTTGGCTTTTTATTCGTCTTCAGCACCGGTGAGGTGTGCCTGCTCTTGAAGAGGGGGGAAAGGGGGTTCCATAAGTATTGGTTTATGGTTCATTTCCACCGACCTATTTCTTCTTATCATTCAGGGCTAACTCCTTTGTCCCTCGAGGAAGTAAAGATAAAAAAGGATTTGTTGGCGTGGTATCAGGGGCTCGAATATGAAGAAGTGTTTGGCCCTGGAGAAGTACTCTCTTTTTAACATAAGAAAAGGTGGATTGATATTTGCGTCATTATTAGTACATCTAATCATTATGAGAGACAAAAAATCTTTGGTGAGGACGGGGGTCTGGGGCACCCATTTTTTATACATGTTGCTTGTGTCTTGCAGATAATATGGAACAGTTGAACAAAGCTCTTGTGTTTACCAAGGGTCGGGGTCTTACGACCGGATTGTCAGTTGCTCCTATTATTGCTTCTACTCATATTTCGAAGGTTCAAATGTTGGACTTAGTGACGACTTTGGGGATGATTGTGACTACTATCCCAGGTATAACTCCTGAGGTGGAATAGTTTACTACTGCAGTGGTTGAATTCTCTATTCACAAGTCTTCGTTGTCCCCTTCTCCTGTCAAAAGAACTCTGGACGATAGTGTGTTGACTTCTATTGAATAAGGTTCTTCCAAGCGGGCTTACCTGTTGGAGGGTACAGAGCAGGAGGCTGACCCTCTTTTCTTTTGGCTTCCTACCATTCTTCCATCTCGGGTTCCTAGTATCTCGGACGAATTTGCTACTGTTGTGGCTAATATGAACATGGCTTTTGTCTAGGGCTTACATGCAACAAATCACAGGGTCTTTTTGCAGATGCTTCTTGTATTTTGATCAAGTTCGGATCCCAGATCTTGATGGTAGCAATTGGCCAAGATGATGTGTTGGGTTCTGACGACATTTTAAGGGAGCAGGATGAGCTATGAGAGAAATGTGAAGTCATTGAGCGGGGAAACTTTGAAGCTAAAAAGGAGTTTAATTTTCTGTGGGAAAAAGTTGAGGTTGTTAACTCTTTACAGGAAGAGGTAGATCAGCACGCTCGTCCATTTACTTTGGCTGTTCAAATAAAGAAATTGATGGCTTCTATGACTGGTATAGAAGAGTGTCGGAAGAAGGCTTTTGAGGGAGTGGTTGAGGTGTATCGGACATTAAAAATAGATTAAAAAGTTATTCAGAAGAAGAAGGATTATCGGATCAATGCTTTGAAAAGCCTAGAGGAAGAGACAGTTACTACGCGGTAAAGATCTCAGGAATCCCTTAACCCGAGTTGTGGAAGCCATGTGTAGGTTCTAGGATCAAATGTTAGAGCAAGCACGAGAACTTCTTTCTAGTCTTAATGTCACTGTTGATCAACTGAACCCTTTCTTTAAGGTTCCAGGATAGGATGTCGGAGGTGGTGCGGGTGCTACAGAGTCGGGTGTGATGCTTGAAGACTTATTATTTACCTTTTTCTTATTTTATTCGCTCTTGTATTATTTGGTCGGGCCTTCGTGCCTCGATTTGTAAACAATATATTTATATAAGTATTTTTGTTGTTACCTCTCGCATATTCATGCTTTTCGGTATCGTATTGCTCTTTATTCAACCATAATTATTAGTCGGCTGAGATATGAGGAAAGTTGGGGCTTGCTTTTGAGCCTTGCAATTTGCATAATATGTTCGTTGTAGAAAGTAGTAAATAATATTTACATAAAGTATAAATGACCTTAGGTATTTTGCGAAGTAGTTTTTGTTTGCACTATTTGAGAGCGCGTCACATTAAGACGTACGTAGTGTTTTGGCAAAATTCCCAGCCAGTCAGATGCATTTGTTATCCGAGTGTGTTTGCGCATAGAAAGCATTGTACAACTTGATGTGTATGTATGTTGGATTAGAATAGATGAAATATGAGGTTAGCTTCGACCGTTTATGCCTTCAATTGTACCTGCAAGTATTTAGTGTAGATAAGGCATGAGTCTAGTTGAGAGTGGTTATGTTTAGAATTATACTTACAAATGATGGACATGAAACCGGCTAGATGCGACCATGCTTTTTTTAACTACGATCCGCATCGCAAAGGACTATACCTAGCCAAAGGTAGAGGATCCTTATTTCTGCTGCTGAGATAAAAGCTCGACTCGAGGTGGACGTCTCTATGCTCCACCATCTTTCCCTCAAATTAGTTAGATATTAAAATGGGGTGCACTAGTGTTATACCCCTATTTTGTCCGGACATTTAAAATTCATCTGATTGCATATGCATTTTTATCATCAAATAAAGTCAACATAGTTATGCATATATGCATTATAGTAAAAAAGTCAACATAAAGTTAACATTTTATACGTTGAAGAAATTGACTAAATTTTTTTTTTATTATACATTTTGAAAAAATAAATTCATGATCATTTAATTTATCATCAAAATATTTATTTGAATTTTATTAATCATTTTTATGCATCATAAAACAAAAATCAAAGTTTCTAGAAGGTCCAAAATATCTCACATTTATTACATCATTATTTCATGCATATATTACATCATTATTCACTATTTAATTAAATAAATTTCTAGAAGGCACTCACCACTCTTTCAATAATTTCAAAATTACCCTTTTTAGAGCCTATAAATAAAGTCATTCTCATTTACAAATCTCACCACAAACCATTAACTAAACTAAGCTAAAACTCTCTTCATTTATCTCTTCATTTTCTTTCAAGTTATTTCTTTCTTTTTGTTGAATAGATTGACTCTTATGCTTATTATTTATTTCTATTGCATTTTTACTCTTGCTTTATTTATTTAGTACCTTAATTATCACGATTTGGCATGGAAACTCAATTGATTTTAAATCAAACGTTGAAAAAAATTCTTAAACCTCGATAAACAACAATGATTTGTTGTTGTTTAATGGATCTTATGTTTGTTCTTTATTTAATTTTATTGCATTTTTTTTTACTTTTGCTTTATTTATTTAGTACATTAATCATCACCATTTTGCATTGAAACTTAATTGATTTTAAGTCAAAGATTGAAAAGTGTTCTTGAACCTCCATGAACAAAAAGGATAAAATGTAAATTGATGTTTGTTTTACATAAATAATGTATCCAATAGCTTTCAAACATCACCTCAAACATAAATCTATGATTTGTTTGTCATGAGGGTGAATAAAATGACTGAATCAAGTAATGTATGTTGTATTTTTATTTATTTTTTAATTTTCTTATTATTATTTTTCTAATTTTAAATATACCATTATGTTTGTGAGATCGAGTAAATAAATTTTTATTATTTATTTGCTTAATTCTGTGAAAGATTGAGAAAGTTATGGTGTTTTTTCCTTTTCAATAGAACCATTTTCTTCCATTTTTGTTGCTACGGGAATAGTAGCCAAATGTGAGTTTAGGGAAGACGAAGTCTCCCCACACCCCATGATTTCTTAATGCACCCATGTGAGGTCCCTCTCCTTTTGGCCTAAAGCATTTTTCTAGTTGCACCCCCAATTTTCAGCATATTTTTGTCTTTTGTATATTTTTTATTTATTATTTTCTTATTATTGCTTTATGTATTTATTTTTGTTCTTTCTTTTATTTCTTTTAGTTGTTTTTTAATTCTTTTACCTTTTGTTTTGATAGTGTGTCTCTCCTTTTTATTATTTCTTTTACATTTTTTATTGTTTTATTTTTTATTTTATTTTATTCTATTTTTAGTTGATGCGTAATTGTTAATTTAAAAAGATAATATGACCATTAAAATTAACTTTTCAAAAATACTAAAACCTTGGTCCAACGTCAATTTCTCAAAACACATAAAACCCTTTTTCATAAGCAAAATAATTCTCGATTTAATGCCGAGCCCCTTTTAACACCTTTGTAAGTCGATTACTTTTAGTATCACCATCAACCTCACATTGCTTACTCTTGGACCTTCTTACAATGAGACCATTCTATTGTGCACTTACACTCACTTATTTATGTTTGTTGACTGAGCTTGATGTAATTGTTTCATTATCTCGTATTTTTATTCGACAAAATATACTCCCATCCTCATATGATGTAATAACTTTATCGCTTTTGACTTGATTGTATTTTAATACTTTACTCAACTGATAATCACTTCAAGCATCACATTAAACCTTTTTTCAAAAAATATTAATTCTCAATTCAATGTTGAGTCATTTTATACCTTGTAAGTCAATCGTTTTTAAGTATCGCAATCAACCTATGACTTACTCTCGGGTTTTCTTACAATGAGTTTATTTTACACACACCTACATAGCTTACTCTTGGTCTTCCTTACAATGAGACTCATGCATTTTTAATTAATTAATTAATTGGATGCTTATTTGAGTGTTTAATCTATTTGTGTATGCTTATTCGTTTGGGCTCGTGTTTATTGGTTTATCTTTCTCCCATTCAATAAAGTGTATCCCCACTCTTTGGACTTGTAATAATTGTATCGCTTCCTTAGGCTTTTGTTTTCTTGTTAACATTGCAGGTAAAATGAAATTGAACCTACAACATACTCGATCCACATATTGAGTCATCTCTTAACCCTTGTAAGTCGATTGCTTTGTGCATCACCATAAACCAAATCCAAAATATTGTTGATCCATACATCAAGCCATACCCAACTTGTAATTCGACCGCTTCATGTGTCGCCATCAAACTTTCTCTTTCTCCATTTAAACCACTTTAATAATCAATTCTCAAACCTCGATCCAACATCAAATTCTTTTCACAATCGATTCAAACCCAAATCATTTTTACAATCACTTAAACAAAAAGAAGTAGTCTAGAACCTTCTATTCCCTTTTCAAATACTTGGATACGAGTTGCCTTACTCAGCGATTCAAGTACTCATCGTCCATTCAAAATACCTTAACAATATTCAAATCTTTTTGCAATTTAAGATGAAAAGGGAAATGGTCTAGAGCCTTCCATTCCTCTTCTTGATTTCTTGAATACGAGTTGCCTTACTCGACCATTTGAGTAATCTTCATCCAACAAAACACTTAACACATCAAACCTCTTTTTCTCGCCCATGTGCAATCAAAACCTAATTACTCGCCCCCATGCAATCAAACACCTTTTTACTAAAGAACATTGTTTAATCCCTTCTAATGTGCATACACACTAGTGCTCAAGCCTCTCCCGAGAGTAGAGAAGCCAATGTTTAGCCATTAGAATGCAATTTAAACACTCGTTCATTAAAAAACACCAACAAATAGTAGTCCTTCGAACTACTGATACTCTGATTTCTCATTTCATAATGAGGATAGTAGGCACGAGGGCTCCAATCATTGACGAGCACGGTAATAAAAAAAAACCTCCCTTTTCCCCTTTTGGGGTTTCCTTTTTTTCTTCTCTTTTTAATCTTTTTACCACTTGAAGAAAGCAAATAAACACGAGTTAACATTTAATCACAAATCTAACTAAGAGATCCCCGTTGAGTACAACGGGCGTGAGGGGTGCCAATATATTTTTCTTGCATAATCAACTCTCGAATCCGAAGATCGTTGCGACGACTATTATTCTAGTTTTTTCAAAGGTTTTATCAATATTTTCCTATTCTTTCATTGAAATAAATAAAGTTCAACATCGACTCTGTTCGAACAATTTTTTCCACATCCATCGTGAAAGATCATATTTTTCAAAGTACAACAGTTGGCGACTCTGTTGGGGATATATACACTAAGCAAGAGAGAGTCAAGTCTAACTTAGTTATGTTTGTGATGAATGTTAGTTTTGTTTATATGTTTTCTTCTATCTTCTTTGCTTTATCTTATTTTATTATTGTTATCTATTATTTGATGTGGTTCTCATGACACTGTTTCAGACTCTCTGATTATCGGTACTTTGTGAGATAGACTCTCTGCCAGAGTCTGAGAAAAACCATAGGATTAAGATGGTGGTTATATAGTAGAGGCCTGCAAAGAGCTTTCCTTGTTGGGATGATACGAAGACCCCGCTTAGAGTATATTCTCTCGAGGATGTTATTGCCTGACGAGCATTTATCACGACAATAATGTTTTCAAGTTGGATTAATAACTCTATGGAACTTTTTAACCTATTCCATCCATGGTGGTTGTGTATTATTGACCTACCAGACCTTAGTCTCGTTAGGTTAATATGAAATCTCTAATCAGATGAAATCCCTTGAATGTATTACTATCTTGGAGTAATATTTCTAACCTCGACCTATGACTATGAGAACCTTTTTAGAACCTTTCTATCGAGAGTTGTGTAGTAGAGGCCCACGAGGAACCTTCCTTATTTGGATGATACAAAGACCTCACCTAGAAGAGATTGTAATACCCCGAATTTTGCCCTAAGATTAGTCGTTTAATCTTGCATCCCATTTCATTTTGCATTGCGTTTAAACTAACCACTAACGGGTTGTGGAGTTGGTTGACTTTTTCAGGAAATTATCATGTGGCGCGCTCTTTTAGTTTACAAGGTTTCTAGTGCCACTTTATTTTGAATGAATAAAATAGCACAATTGGTAAGATACCGTGTTTAAGGAGTTGTGAGTGTGAGAGGTCGAGAGTTCGAATCCCACCTTCTTCACATTTTGTTTTGTTTCTTTTATTTTTTGTTACCTATATAAACATAAGTGAGGGGAGAAAACTTCATGAACATCAGAAAATCAAGAACAAGTCATCAGAAGAAGAAGAAGAGAGTTTTGAGAAAAACTCAGAAGATCCACCAACAAGGATCATCCAACGGCGATCGTGGACCCTTTGGAGCCTCACTACCACCGGCGGACAACAACCAAGCAAAAAGTCTCAGAAGAAGCTTCATCACCTCGCCGTCGAAACACCGTCATCAAAAATCCAAAACGTAAGATTATCATATTAATGGGTTTGGTTTTGTTCTATTTGGTTCCAGGTATGAACAACGAAAGCGAAAGCCTTTGTGTTTCAAAAATTAAAACTCTTTTTTTTATTAAAACCTTTTTTTTATTAAAACCTTTTTTTATTAAAACCTTTTTTTTATTATTAAAACCTTTTTTAAAATTAAAACCTTTCTTAAACTAAAACTTCCTTTTTTGAGGATGAAAGCCAAAGCCTTTGGGTTTAAAAAATCAAAACCCTTTTTTTTAAAACCTTTTCTTAAAGGTAATTAGGAACCTTTTTTAAAAGTTGATTAGAATATTTCTTTAAAAATATTAACCAAATGAACTTTTCCTCCCAAAATTAAAAATCTTTTTAAAAATAAATTAAAGTTTTTAATAAATTTCTAACCTTTTAAAACATTAAAATTAAAATTAATTTTTCTTTAATCCTAAATTTTTCTTTCTTAAAACTAAATTTCTCACCTAAAAAAATTTTCTAAAATTCCTAACCTTTCCCGTTTAATTTTCATCTAACTTTCATTGTTTCTCCTTTTTGTCCTTGGTTACTAATTTTACATTTTATCGTATTTTCATTTTTTTTCGGTTGTAATTATGCGAGGCATCGTCGCAATTTATTATTCTCGCATATTGTTTTTCATGGATGTAATTTATGTGAGGCCATGATCGCAGTTATTTTATTTTTTCACATTTTTTTGGGACTTGTAATTTACGCGGGTGATCATCGCGACGCTTTCTTTACTTTCCGCACGTTATTTCTGCCGCATAATAATTTTCCATATCTTGCATGATTAGCCGTTAATTTCCCCTTCCGAAGGAATTAGGTCTAGCCGTTTGACCGCCGAGTCAATAGTCCTAACTTTAGCCATTTCAAACCCTAATAGCCTAGGTGTCCCGCCGTGGACGAAAATGCCATTTACTCTAGCGTTAGGTCAAAGAGTCGCCGTACTCTATTTTTAGAGTTTCCCGCCGTGGAACATTTAGTCATCCCTAATTTAACCCTAATTTTGAATTAACAAATTCAACGTAGAAATAGGAGTTTCAAAACTCCACGTAAGCGTGTCCTTAAGATATGTTTACTCACCTTGAAACCTTGACCGCGTCATCCATGTACTATCCTGGATCTTCCATTTTCGGAGAAATGAGCATCGCACTAAATAAAAGCGCGGATTGTCAATGTACTATCCTTGACCTTCCATTTCCGTAGAAACGAGCATCGCACTAAATAAAAGCGCGGATTGTCAATATACTATCCTTGACCTTCCATTTCCGAAGAAACGAGCATGCACTACGTAAAGCACGTCATCCATGTACTATCCTGGATCTTCCATTTCCGGAGAAACGAGCATCGCACTAAATAAAAGCGCGGATTGTCAATATACTATCCTGGATCTTCCATTTCCGGAGAAACGAGCATCACACTAAATAAAAGCATGGATTGTCAATATACTATCCTTGACCTTCCATTTCCGAAGAAACGGGCATCGCATTAAATAAAAGCGCGGTATGGGCATCCGAAGACTTGAACAAGCAACTCTGCAGGGAACATTTCCGAAACCTCAGGTATTTACACTACGTAAAGCGCGAACTTGACATCTTTTTTCGAAGAAACAGGCGAAGCACTAAATAAAAGTGCTAATCTGGCATCCGAAGACTTGAACGAACAACTCCACGGGACCAACTCCGTCAACACGGGTAACAACTCCGCCAACGCGGGTAACAACTCTGTCACCATAGGTAACATCTCCGTCAATACGGGTAACATCCCCGTCAACACGGGTAACATCTCCGTCAACGCGGGTAACAACTCCGTCACCACGGGTAACATATCCAAAGGTTTAATCCACGAGATCCTCTAACCCTGACGTGACAACAATCTGAGGAAAACTCTACTGGGGAAGTTCTGACGTCAATTTCCAGACACTTACCTAGACAACAGGTAATGACTTAAAAGGTCTAATCCATGAAATCTTTTAATGCTGACGTAACAACAATCTAAGGAAAACTTTGATGGGGAAGAAGAGAAACTCCATCCAGCAACTCTGATGAGGGCACACATGATAGGACGAACGTTATCATCACATATCTCATGTCAAGAATTTGAATATACGAAAACCATCCTGAACAAGAATTCCAATCACCTGCAGGGAATAACACCTGAAAACAAAGAGATAACCAGCCTGCCTTATGTTTCAAAATGCATATGTTTGAAAAATGGCGTAATGCTCCACACGGCATGGAAATGCTACGCGTTTGGGTAGATGCTATGCACGATGCAAATGCAGAGAGGCGTTCCAGCAAAATAAATTCTGAAGGAACAAAACCAAACTTCCACCGGGGAAAGAAACAATCCTGCTGGGGATATCTCGACAAATCCGGAGTTACAAACTCTGCAGAGGATGATCAACCTATTGGAGGAAAGATAACCCGCTGGAGAACAGAAAGACCAATCCTGCGAGGGGATGACCCTTTCAAACCATCGACAACCTGGTTGTACCCTGTGAGGACCTCACTGGGGATTAAATGTGCACATGACCATCGCTGGGAATGCACATACCTGCCTGACTACTTACTAGCCTGCATCTAACTCTTCCGGGGATGACATGCAAACTCCATCTATTGGGGAGGAATAAGTTTCACATAGAGTCTGTTCCTACGTTAAGGGACTCCTGACTGGGGAAACACGATCCCTTGGCGGTTTGCTTCAAATATAGCGACCCTGCAAAATATGAACGAAACAAGACATCCTACATAAAAGGAACTATCTTGGTCATTATTCGTGACAATTGTTCAGTTAATTCAAAGTTTTAACAATTATTGGCCGAGGCCTGCAAGTTTATGCACGTGCAAGTTTATCAAAACATCGACGTTTTTCACACACAAAACAGTAAGAGTTAAAACAAGAAACAAACATCAAGTACTGAATAGTATGCGTTTATTGATAACGAGCCTGTAAATAGGCAAAGTTTTTACAGTGGATGCAACTCCTGAAAAGAGGAAGTTACAAAAACAAATACAGATGTGTACAGAGGTACCCAGAAATTTGTATACATGTCGGCAACGCGGTATAGACAAACACCATGAACTGTTCCTCCTATGACTCGCCTGACCCCGACGCTTTCCCGATGCTCCATCCTCGAAAGAGATTGACTTGGATAATCGACCCGCAGGTACTCCCAAACCACTGAGCGATATAGTATCAAACTCGGACCGCAGTCATTTGCTTTTTTAATCCCTAACTTTTGCCTGAATCGCCCTTTCGGGTTTTCAATTCACCGGGATACCCTTTTTTACCGAAGTCGCCTTTTCAGGTTTTCGACTTCGCGGGTGTACATATTTTCAATTTTTATCCCTAATTTTTGCCCGAACCTTTTATTTTTTCTTTTGGTTCGCCGGGATGCCCCATTTTTGCCTGGACTTTCTTTTTCTGTCCAGTGGGTCTCTTTAAGCAAAGTATTTTTTAACTGCGTCTGAGTTCACAGGGGATGTAAAATCCTCGCCGTTCATGGTGGATAACAATAAGGCTCCTCCAGAGAAGACCTTTCGAATGACATACGGACCTTCATAGTTGGGAGTGCATTTACCCCTGTGGTCTGATTGTGGTGGGAGAATCTTCTTCAGCACAAAATCGCCCGTTTGAAAGCTTCGAGGGCGCACCTTCTTGTCAAAAGCTTTCTTCATCCGGCTCTGATATAACCGACCATATGCGATATATGCAAGTCTCTTCTCATCCATCAAGCTGAGCTGATTCAGTCTATTCTTTATCCACTCGGCCTCATCAAGTTTGACATCGAGCAAAACTCTCAAAGAAGGAATCTCAACTTCCAATTGTAGGACAACTTCCATACTATACACTAGTGAAAAAGGTGTTGCCCCGGTTGATGTGCGTACCGTCGTATGATAACCGTGTAAAGCAAAGGGAAACATCTCGTGCCAATCTTTGTACGTCACAACCATCTTTTGAACTATCTTCTTGATGTTCTTGTTGGCCGCTTCGACAGCGCCATTCATCTTGGGCCGATAGGGAGATGAGTTGTGATGCTCAATTTTAAAATTCTGGCACAATTCCTTCATCATCTTATTATTCAAGTTTGAACCGTTGTCAGTAATGATTCTTTCGGGAATTCTGTATCTGCAGATGATGTCCTTTTTGATAAACCGGGCTACTACTTGTTTGGTAACGTTAGCGTAAGACGCTGCTTCGACCCATTTAGTGAAGTAACTGATAGCTACCAAGATGAACCGGTGTCCGTTGGAGGCAGTGGGCTCAATCTTTCCAATCATATCAATGCTCCACATGGAGAAAGGCCACGGGGACGCCATAACATTCAAAAGGCTCGGCGACACATGAATCTTGTCTGCATAAATCTGGCATTTATGGCATTTCTTCACGAACTTGAAACAATCTGTTTCCATCGTCAGCCAACAATACCCTGCTCGTAATAACTTTCAAGACATAGCATGTCCGCTGGCATGCGTACCGAAGGTACCTTCGTGGACCTCCTTCATAAGCAGATTAGCTTCTTTCTCATCCACACATCGCAATAGCACCAAATCATGGTTCCTCCTGTACAGAACACCATCTGGATTCAAGTAGAAATTGTCAGCCAATCTCCTAAGAGTCTTCTTATCGCGGCTGGATGCCCCAATCGGATACTCTTGGTTCCTTAGGAAATTCTGAATATCAAAATACCACGGCTTGCCATCGGAAGCTTCCTCGATGGAGAATATGAAAGAGGGCCTATCAAGGCGAGAGATAACTATTTTGGAAGCCTCATTCCAGAAGTTAACTTTGTACATTGAAGACAACGTCGCAAGGGCGTCTGCCATCTGATTTTCTGCCCGCGGCACATGGTGAAACTCTACTCTGTCAAAGAAAGGCAACAACCTCCTTGCATAATTCATGTACGGTATCAGATTAGGCTGACGAGTCTCCCATTCTCCTTTGATCTGGTTCACGACTAGCGCAGAGTCTCCATACACATCCATATTTTTAACTATCAAATCAATAGCCTCCTTGAGACCCATGATACACGCCTCATATTCAGCCTCATTGTTGGTAACTGGAAATTTCAATCTGGCAGTGAACGGGATGTGAGTCCCATGGGGAGTAGTAATGATTGCCCCAATTCCACTTCCGTATGAATTAACAGCACCGTCAAATATCAATTGCCATTAGGAACTCCGCTCAGGACCTTCACCATGCAACAACTCCTTGCAGTCTTTCATCTTTAAGTACATAATATCCTCGTCAGGAAAATCAAACTTCATTGGCTGGTAATCATCGATTGGCTGCTCGGCAAGGTACTCTGACAGAACGCTTCCTTTGATAACCTTTTGTGAAACATATTGAATGTTGTACTCTGTCAGTACCATCTGCCATCGGGCAATCCTTCCTGAAAGCGCCTGCTTTTTGAAGATATATTTAATCGGATCCATCTTCGAAATCAGCATGGTTGTATGATTTAGCATGTATTGTCTCAAACGTTTGACAGCCCAAACAAGTGCACAACACGTCTTTTCGAGCATTGAGTAACGGGACTCACAATCTGTGAACTTTTTACTCAAGTAATAGATCGCATGCTCTTTTCGTCCAGTCTTATCATGTTGATCGAGAACACAACCCATGTTGTTCTCAAGAACCGTCAAGTACATGATTAATGGCCTTCCGGCTACTGGGGTATCAATATCGGAGGTTCCTGCAAGTATTCTTTTATTCTTTCAAACGCCTTTTGATAATTTTCATCCTAGACAATCGCCTGATCTTTTTTCAACAGTTTAAACATTGGTTCACATGTGGCTGTGAGATGAGATATGAACCGAGCAATGTAGATCAGTCTCCCCAAAAAACCACGAACCTCTTTCTTTGTTTTTGGCGCTGGCATTTCTTGTATAGCTTTTATTTTTGCAGGATCAACCTCAATTCCTTTTTCACTAACGATAAACCGTAATAGCTTTCCGGATCTCACCCCAAAAGTGCACTTATTAGGATTCAACCTCAGCCTGAATTTCCTAAGCCTCTCAAACAATTTTAGAAGATTCACCAGATGCTCTTCCTCCGTCTAGGATTTGGCAATCATATCGTCAACATAGACCTCGATCTCTTTATGCATCATATCATGAAAGAGCGTCGTCATAGCATGCTGATATGTTGCCCCAGTGTTCTTCAAACCAAAGGGCATCACTTTGTAGCAGAACGTTCCTCACGGGGTAATGAAAGTTGTTTTCTCCATATCCTCCGGCGCCATCTTAATCTGATTATAGCCCGAAAAGCCGTCCATGAAGGAAAACACAGATAATTGAGCAGTATTGTCGACCAATACGTCAATATGAGGAAGCGGGAAGTCATCCTTAGGGCTCGCCTTGTTCAGATCCCGATAGTCAACGCACATCCGCACCTTACCGTCTTTCTTCGGTATAGGTACTATATTGGCGACCCAAGGAGGGTAAGTTGTAACAGCTAGAAAACCAGCGTCCCACTGTTTCTGTACTTCCTCTTTAATCTTTACGGTCATATTTGGTCTCGTTCTTCTGAGCTTCTGCTTGACCGGCGTACATTCCTCACGCAATGGCAAGCGGTGGACCATAATATCAGTGTCTAACCCAAGCATATCTTTATAAGACCAAGCAAAGATGTCACTATACTCTCGAAGCATCTCGATCAGTCTTTGGTTGATATCGCTTTGCAGCGCAGCCCCTATCTGGACATTCCTGACAACCTCTTCGGAACCCAAATTAACGACCTCAATTTCCTCCTGATGAGATAGAATGATTTTCTCTTCTTGTCTCAAAAGTCGAGTCATCTCTTTTGGTAAGTCATCGTCCTCGACAGTCTTTTCCTCGGCTTGAAATATCGGATGTTCAAAGTCGAAGCGAGTCATATGGAGTTCTTGATCGGTGTTATCTGAAATATGGATCCTGCAAGGGAAATGGTTAAATGCTTCAAATGATATGCAAACAAAGCACACAACCACATTGCCATTTTATTGTAAAAATAAAGACAGAAAAACAGGGATCACAAAATTTGCATGAGAAAAACGCCTTTATTTGATGATTAAAGCAAAGCATACACATAAACAAGTAGGCCCTGAAATAAAATCACTATGCCCCAGGTAGGACATATTATTGTACAATAATCGAAAAAACAAGGCATTACTGTTTCGTCGTCACTTGAATAAAGTCCTGAATAGACCAGTTGCATAGGCTTTGTCCTGGCACGCTGGGCTTGATCCATGAATCTAGGTCACAGTCGCTATCTCCATCTTCACTGTCAGACACAACATTAACTCTTTCAAAACTGACTCCTCCTAGAGTAAACACGATCGGCCCCTTGAACCGTGGCGCGCTCTGTGATGAAGATGACGACGACGGGCGATATCCCAAGCCAAACTTGTCCTGCTTAACAGGAATCTCCAGAACTTGACCCCAACCTTTAGTCTCCCCGGCCTGAACTACCGCTTGGGCTTCTCTGTAGGAAGACATAGCCACTTCTGGCCCCTCGCTTATGACAAGAGACTTGTCTCTGATCTGCACCCCTTCAAAAGCTTGGCACAATGTCTCGTAGATCTCACCATCCACTTTGACATATTTGAACGATGACAGGTGACTTACCAGGATATCTTCTTCCCCACATACGGTGACAATGCTACCACCGACCATATACTTGAGCTTTTGGTGCAACGTAGACGTTATAGCCCCTGCAGCGTGAATCCAAGGTCGTCAGAGCAAACAGCTATAAGATGGCTGAATGTCCATGATATAAAACACAGTATCAAACACCTCTGGACCGACCTGGATTGTTAAAGTCAATTCCCCAAACACAGACCTTCTAGTCCCGTCAAAAGCTCTCACCACCAAGTCGCTTGGCATGCATATTATGCCTCGAGTATCCAACTTCAATAGTGCCTTCTTGGGCAAAACATTCAAGGACGAACCAGTGTCAACAAGGACATGAGACATAACGGTGCCCCAACACTCAACTGAAATATGTAACGCACTGTTGTTGTTGCGGCCCCTGGGCGTCAAGTCAAAATCTGTAAATCTCAGACCATGCCCCACGTTCACGTGCGCAATCACTCCTTCGAGATGATTGACGAATATCTCTTGGGGTACATAAGCAGTGTCAAGAGCTTTCAGCAAGGCGTTCCGATGAGCTTCGAAATAAAGAAGCAATGACAAAATCGAGATTTTGGAAGGCGTCTGCTGCAGATGATCAACAATTTTATAATCACTCTTCCGGATTAGTCTCATAAATTCTTTCACATCTTTAGTCAAAGCCTCTTTTTCCTTCTCTTGAGAAGGTCCTCCTTCGTTGAATTTACCTTTCCCTTTGGCGATTCTCTCAGCCTCTAAATCGGGTGACGTGAAAATTCTACCGCTGCGGGTTATGCCCCCCGCTCCCACAAGGTTATCAACTGACCCAACCGGCGGGCTTTCCAGGTTAATCTTTTCTCCATTGAGTAAACTTCCGCCCCATAGTTCCAAGGGATGGCTTTAGTGCTTTTGTATGGAACAGGTCCAGCTTTGGTTATGGTGATGGTCGGCCTCTTGGGAGGCGCCGATATTGTGACAGTCTTAAACGGGATCGTAACCGTTGCAACTTCGCCCTGCTTTTGAGCTATTGCCTCAACAGGCTTCTCTTCAGCAGTACAGTCGAATTGCAGCGTTCCTTCATCAATCAGACCTTGAATACCTCTTCTTAAGCTATCACATCCCTCAGGCCGGGCTAAACAATCAACGCAATCTGCATCACAACCAGGGAAAACTCCCTCTTTCAGCAACCTGCTATTTACATAACCCAGAGGCGTCTTCAGTTCATCTACATTCATAACCAAATTCAGACTGATATCTTCTAAGATGCCACCCACTTTTGCAGATCCATGAGGCGACATCAGATTTTTATCGACATTGGGTGCCTCATGACCAAAGTTTATAGTTGTACTATCTATCAAATCCTGCACCTTGTGCTTGAATGCATGACAATTCTCTATGCTGTGACCGGGTGCCCCAGAGTGGAATTCACAATGTGCATTGGCATCATAACCAAAAGGAGGCGTGCCCTTCAGCGGAGCTAACGTCCTTTTCTCAACAAGCTGCAATTGTAACCGAGTTTAAAAAAGCTGAGCATACGACATTGGGGGTACATCAAATACTCTTTTCACGGCTCTATCCCGACCTTGGAACCTTTGCGGAGCAGAATTATGTTGTCCATGTTGCTGCTGTGGCTGTTGTTGTTGCTGTTGTGATACAGGAATTGTTACACTGGCAACCTGCTGCCTGCGACAATTCTGGCTTCTATCCCTTCTCCGAGCACTATACACCGAATTAGTGTCTCCCTGCCTTTTATTTCCAAATACCTTTTTCCCTCCTCCGGTTGAGGCTGATTCTCCTGCTTGAATCTTACCGATCTTGATGTCGTTCTCTATACGTTCTCCCAAGAGTATCATATCAGAAAAATTACTCATCGTACAACTGAGAATCTTGTCATAATACATTCCAGAGAAAGTTCCCACAAAGAGATCCATCAACTCACGCTCTACCATGGGTGGCTGCACCCTAGCTGCAAGCTCGCGCCACCTCTGGGCGTACTCTTTAAAACTCTCGCCATTCTTTTGAGAAAGATTTTGGAGTTGGACCCTGTTAGGCGCAAGGTCGCTGTTATACTGGTAATGCTTTACAAAGGCTTCTGCCGACTCTTTCCAGCTACTGATCTGAGTGGGCTCTAACCCCATATACCATTCGAGTGACGGTCCCGACAAGCTATCTTGGAAAAAATGCATCAGCATCTTTTCATCACTCGAATAGGCATACATTTTTCGATAATAAGACCGTACATGAACCCTTGGGCAAGTATCCCCCTTATACTTGTCAAAAGTAGGCGCTTTGAACTTGAGCGACACCCTCAAGCCAGGAACCAACCCCATATTAGCCAAGTGTAACACGGTGGGAGAACTGACTTTAAACAATGTTGCGGATAGCAAGAGTCGCCACCGACTTTTATTTTATCCATAAGGAAAGGTTATAAAAGAACAGGAAAGACCTTAGAGAATATTTTGGGTCCGGGGGGTAGGTTATGAAAAGGGAAGGTGTTAGCACCCTTTTCATCCATGGTTATCCATGGGCTCTTAGGTACTTAAGCTCACTTTTGAATTGTTTTGAAAGTGTAGTGTGTGAATAGAAAATTTTCAGAATAGTTAATAAATAATCCATGTAAGGATGTGTTAAGAACTTGTTTGAAAACTTGTTGAAAATTTGTTTAAGTGTGAAACAGTTTTGAAGTGAGCAAGCACCTAGGAGGAACCTACCCTAATGTTTAAAGGTCTTTCTTATTCTTCATTCTTTCCTTTAGTAAGACTATCCCTACTATAATGGGGTAGGTAGTCCTTACTTTGGATGTTAAGGGACATGTGAGGGACAATTTGACTTTGAAGGCCATTGTGGGATGTAATAAGCACATATAAGGGACCATCATCATTTTTCGAAAGGGACTCGATTCGTAAAGGCAACCATAAGGGACTTTGATGATTTTTTTTCTATTTGAGGGACTTGCTTTATACACCCCACTTAACCATTATTCGTAGGCAACTTGAGGGATATCCTTAGGAAGTGAGACGGCGATTAAAATCGACTTACGTGTGTGACGTGTTTATTTTAATGATCTTTATTTAAAAGTGATCTAAATTTATTTTAATATTACATACATGTTGTTACACTCCCTAATTACTAACCATTAAATAATTAAACAACTTTACATCCAAGAAACAATTACAAAATAATAAGCAAAATAATTAAATAGCAAAGATAAATAAAATATAAATAAGCAATAATAAATAATAAAGGGGGTTAATTCTAAGTTTACTCGGCAAGACATCGCATCTTGTGCCTACGTATCCTTACGGGAGTGGAATCAGAGTAATCGTAGTTCCCCTCAAAAGGGAGGTTAGAAACGTTTTGACTGTGGCCAAGGTTTGTTCAGAGACTCCAATCTCTATGTTAAAAAATGTTAATTAAAATTAAAATAGGGTTAAATTAGGGATTCCACGGCGGAAAACCTTAAAACAGAGTACGACGACTCTTTTGGCCTAACACTAGGATAAAAGCAATTTTGCCCACGGCGGGACACCTAGGCTAAACAGGGTTTGATCCATTAAAGGGGTAAGGCTATTGACTCGGCGGCCAAAAGGCTGGACCTAATCCTTCGGAAGGATAAAACTGTAAAAAATGTGAAAATATGACAAATCATTATATGGAGGAATAATTAAGGTACAGAAATAAGAAAAGTAATAAAGGCAGAGGGTATAAAGAAACAAAGAAACATTTCTGAAAACATGAAGAATATGAAAATATGTAATGACACTTAGAATGAAGTGAGGGAGGAAAATAGTGTGGGGCTGTGGCCACCACAAGCACATCTCAACCTCAAGCATGCAAATGAAATGCAGGAATAAAGAAAATAAAAGGTACACAAAATGACACGGCAAACATAAGGAGTTCCTTACGAAAAGGTTTTAATTTTTTAATATTTTAATTATGTAAAAAAATGTTTTAATTTTTTTAATATTTTAATTATATATATAAAAAAGGTTTTAATTTTAAAATGGAATTACTTAGTTAAAAAAATTTAAGTTTAAATTATAAAAAAAATGTTAAGTTTAAAAAAAAAAATGTTTTTGGGAACAAAAAGGTTTTTTTGGAAAAAAATGTTTACGGGAACAAAAAAGTTTTTTTGGAAAAAAATGTTTACGGGAACAAAAAAAGGCTTTTTTTTTGGAAAAAAATGTTTACGGGAACAAAAAAAGGTTTTTGTGAATAAAAAAAAGGTTTTTTTGGGGAAAAAATGTTTACGGCAACAAAAAAGGTTTTTTTTGGGAAAAATGTTTACGGCAACAAAAAAGGTTTTTTTTTTTGGGAAAAAATGTTTTAGTTTTAATAAAAAAAGTTTTGATTTGGAAAAAGGTTTTGATAAAAAAAATAACAATAGAATTGCAAATGCAAACAGACAATTAATGGACATGCAAACAATCCTATACGACACAATGATCAAAATCTACGGATCTAAACAACAATGAAGGTTAACATGGCAAGAATGCAAATAAATATGAAAAATGCAAAGGATTTAGTAATTTAACGGACCTAAACACATTAACATGGCAAAATATGCACATAAACATGAAAAGGCAAAAGGTTTAGTAATTTAACCTACGAAGCGGAGGTTTGCTTCGGTAAATGTGAAAAAGGTTTGAATAAGGGAACACTGGAGAGCTCCAATCCTTCTAACGAGTTGTGGGAACGACCGCCTTTCTTCTCTGGGGATCTCCTTTGTTTCTCCCTCTCTCTCCTCTTTTCTGAAGAAAACCTTCTGACCCTTTTTTTCAACAAGGCAACACATGTATATATATGGAACAAATTAGGGTTAACACCAAATTGTCAATAATGTCCCTAAAGCCCATTTTAAAGCCCAAACTAAATAATTAGTTAAGAAAAAATAAAATTTAAATAATTTAAAATAATTAAAATAAACTTAAAATAAAAACTAAAAATCCTATTGATTCCTAAAATCAAAAATATTTATAAAAAGAACAAAATTTTTTCCAATATTTTTTATTTTATGATTTTTTGGATATTTTTATGAATAATTTAGAAAAAAGGTGAAAAAAATAATATTTTAAAAAATGATTTAATTAAAATACGAAAATAATAATTAAATAATAATAAAAAACTATTTTTGTTATTTTTTAATGAAAGATAGAAAAATTTAGAGTAAAAATAATAAAAAACAAAAAATGACAAAGGTGAGATTCGAACTCTCAACCTCTCACACTCACAACTCCTTACACATGTCCTCTTGCCAATTGTGCCATTTTATTTATTAGAAAAAAAATGCATGCCATATGATATTTACCTGCAAAAAGTCAAACGACTACACAAATTTGTTAGTAATTGATTAGATGCAATAAAAATGCAATGAAATGCGACGACAAATCTTAGGGCAAAATTTGGGGTATTACAGTTATTATGATAATATTTCTCACCCAACCTCTCTTTGATGTTGGCAAAAAAAATCATGAAGTTTGACTTTGGTTTGACCACAGTTGACCTCAGTTTGACCTTTTAACTGCATTGACTGCTTTTGACTTATCTGATCATCTGACTGAGCAAACTTTTGAGAAAAGTCTTGAAACTTGACATGGGGGTTCTTATACACATATAAGATGTTATGAAGCTCACTTGAAGTCTTGGAAGTCCATTTAGCCTGATTAAAGTCAAAACCCTAGTTTTGGATGCACTGCTTAGGAGGTGCATTGTCTGAGGGAATTGTCAACTCTTCTGACCAATTGTGAATTTTGTGAACCTTGTGAACCTTCTTGGAACACAAAGTCTTGTATTGTGAGGGCAAATTTTGGGGTGCAACAGCTGCCCCTGTTCAATTTTCTGAAACCTGAGGGGTTAGATTGGTATATTTGCCAGTCGTAACCTGGAAGGTTGAAGGGGATTGAACACAAAAGCCCAAAAATTTGCACTCACCAGTGCATGGAGTGATATTGATGGTTGGTTGAACATGATTGAGTGGGCTTAAAGATGCCACTAGGGGAAAGTTCTTCAGTAGTATAATGAGAACTGTCAGGAGTCTGGAGTAATACTGATGTAACAGCATGTCTTCATGAGGATAGAGCAATCAATAGTGATAACCCTAAAGCAGGCTTGAAGTGATAAATCTGACCTCAGGAGGATAGAGCAATCAATAGCTCTAAAGCAGTCTTGAAATAATAATGTGATATGTCTTCAGGAGGATAGAGCAATCAATAGCTCTGAAGCAGTCTTGAAGTAATAATGTGATATGTCTTCAGGAGGATAGAGCAATCAATAGCTCTAAAGCAGTCTTGAAGTAATGATTTCAGGAGGATAGAGCAACGGATAGCTCTAAAGCAGTCTTGAAATAATAATGTGATATGTCTTCAGGAGGATAGAGCAATCAATAGCTCTAAAGCAGTCTTGAAGTAATGATTTCAGGAGGATAGAGCAACGGATAGCTCTAAAGCAGTCTTGAAATAATAATGTGATATGTCTTCAGGAGGATAGAGCAATCGATAGCTCTAAAGCAGTCTTGAAGTAATGATTTCATGTCTTCAGGAGGATAGAGCAATCAATAGCTCTAAAGCAGTCTTGAAGTAATGATTTCAGGAGGATAGAGCAATGGATAGCTCTAAAGCAGTCTTGAAATAATAATGTAATTTCAGGAGGATAGAGCAATGAATGGCTCTAAAGCAGTCTTGAAATAATAATGTGATATGTCTTCAGGAGGATAGAGCAATCGATAGCTCTAAAGCAGTCTTGAAGTAATGATTTCAGGAGGATAGAGCAATGGATAGCTCTAAAGCAATCTTGAAATAATAATGTAATTTCAGGAGGATAGAGCAATGAATGGCTCTAAAGCAGTCTTGAAATAATAATGTGATATGTCTTCAGGAGGATAGAGCAATCGATAGCTCTAAAGCAGTCTTGAAGTAATGATTTCATGTCTTCAGGAGGATAGAGCAATCAATAGCTCTAAAGCAGTCTTGAAATAATAATGTAATTTCAGGAGGATAGAGCAATGAATGGCTCTAAAGCAGTCTTGAAATAATAATGTGATATGTCTTCAGGAGGATAGAGCAATCGATAGCTCTAAAGCAGTCTTGAAGTAATGATTTCAGGAGGATAGAGCAATGGATAGCTCTAAAGCAATCTTGAAATAATAATGTAATTTCAGGAGGATAGAGCAATGAATGGCTCTAAAGCAGTCTTGAAATAATAATGTGATATGTCTTCAGGAGGATAGAGCAATCGATAGCTCTAAAGCAGTCTTGAAGTAATGATTTCATGTCTTCAGGAGGATAGAGCAATCGATAGCTCTAAAGCAGTCTTGAAGTAATGATTTCAGGAGGATAGAGCAATGGATAGCTCTAAAGCAGTCTTGAAATAATAATGTAATTTCAGGAGGATAGAGCAATGGATAACTCTAAAGCAGTCTTGAAATAATTAGATGGCTTCAGGAGGATAGAGCAATGAATAGCTCTAAAGCAGTCTTGAAGTAGTAATATGACCTCATGAGGATAGAGCAATGAATAGCTCTAAAGCAGTCTTGAAGTAATAGGATGATTTCAGGAGGATAGAGCAATCAGTAGCTCTAAAGCAGTCTTGAAGTCATGAGAGGCTATCAGGAGGATAAAATAACCCTGAGGTTACAATAAAGCAGTCCCAAAGTAATAAGAAGCTCATCAGGAGGATAAAGTAACCCTGAGGTTACAATAAAGCAGTCCCAAAGATCATAAGCTTGTTTTTGGGATAATTAACCTGAAAACAAGGTAGCATTCTGTATAACAACATTAGTTTATGCTTTATGTATGCATGTATGACATGATGCACTTAGGTAATGTACTATAGACATATATGTTATGGTATGATGTAAATGATGTATGTATGATATGATACTGCTGGAAGTGTCTGGATATCCTTGTATAACAACTGCTGGCCAAGGAAAATAAATCCCGATTCGTTGTTGAAGAATATATAACCCTCCGTCTGCTGGGGATAACAAGGTATAGATAACCTCCCGTTGTTGGGGATAGTAGGGTATAGATAACCTTCGTTTTTGTTTGATAGTAGGATAAGTATAACATCCCGTCTTCGTTCATCGTGCCCTTATTGGAAAGTAATTTCCCGTATATCCGTATGAGGATAAAAGAGATGGATATAAATTCCAGGGGAGATTAGACTTTGTGAAAATGGATTAGTCCTACTGATGGTTTGTAACTGCCTTGTAAAGATGAACCGGCGAAGCTTCGTTGAAATCCTTCCCTCGTTCGTCCTTAGTAAATACTATTACTGCATTTTCATGTGTTTCTGGTAAACATCAATCATATTAAAAGCATACATGCATTTCTGGTAAACATCAATCATATTCAAAGGCATACATACATTCAAACACAACCAATGGACGTTTCGCTTATGTAAATAGGGTAAAAGTAAATCTGGATTCAAAAGATGGAATTTATTTATATCAAAAGTGACCCATACACGGGTAAGTTTGTACAAGGAGACATAAACCCTAGTAAGAGAATTTTGTCATGAAGTTTCACAAAAAGAATCAGCTATGTGGGAAATAATCCTATTGAGTTTCAATTCTACTATTGCCACTCAAGTATCTCATCTTCTTGCTGTTGAGACGGAAACGATTGGATCGAGCTTTATCTGTTTGAGCTTGAGTAAGTAGTACAACTGGTTGCAGTTTCATGAGTGATCCAAACGAGACATAGTCATACGCTTTAATCCCTAACTTTTGCCTGGATTGCCCTTTCAGGTTTTCAATCCACCGGGATACCCTTTTTTGCCCAAGCCGCCTTTTCAGGTTTTCGACTTGCCGGGTGTACATCTTTTTATATATATATCCCTAATTTTTGCCCAAACCCTTTTGGTTTGCCGGGATGCCCTTATTTTTGCCTAGGCCTGTCAACCTAGCGGGTCTCTTTTTATGCGTAGTATTTTTTAACTATGTCTGCGTTTACAGGTTGTGGGAAGTCTTCACCATCCATGGTAGTCAATATCATGGCACCTCCTGAGAACACTGTCTTGACAACAAATGGTCCCTCATATGTTGGAGTCCACTTGCCCCTAGGATCACCCTGTGGTAATATGATACGCTTGATTACCAAGTCACCAGCCTGATATACCTTTGGCTTAACCTTCTTGTTAAAAGCTTTGATCATCCGTTTCTGGTACATCTGGCCATGACAAACTGCTGCTAACCTTTTCTCATCAATCAAATTTATCTGGTCAAGTCGAGTCTGAATCCACTCATCTTCATCCAAGCCTGCATCCTTCATAATTCTCAAGGAGGGGATCTGAACTTCAATAGGCAGAACTGCTTCCATACCCTAAACCAAGGAGAATGGGGTTGCCCCGGTTGAAGTACGTATTGTAGTACGATAACCATGCAGAGCAAATGGTAACATCTCGTGCCAATCCTTGTAAGTAACAGTCATCTTCTGTACAATCTTCTTAATGTTCTTATTAGCAGCTTCAACTGCCCCATTCATTTTTGAAATCAACAAGGTAGTATGGGTCAACATATACTGTCTTAGTCGGCGAGCAGCCCATGCCAAAGCCCAGCAAGTTTTCTCGAGCAGTGAGTATTTTGTTTCACAGTCGGTAAACTTTTTGCTAAGGTAGTATATTGCCTGCTCTTTTCGACCAGACTCGTCATGTTGCCCCAATACACACCCCATCGAGTTTGTCTAATACTGTTAAATACATAATCAAGGGTCTTCCATCAACTGGTGGCATTAAAATTGGAGGTTCTAGCAAATATCTCTTGATTTCATCAAAGGCAGTCTGGCACTCATCATTCCATTCCATCACCTGATCTTTCTTCAACAACTTGAAGATTGGCTCACAGATGGTAGTTAATTGGGAAATAAATCTTGCAATGTAGTTCAATCGTCCCAAGAAACCTCTAACCTCCTTCTCAGTACGGGGAGATGGCATCTCTCGTATAGCTTTCACTTTTGCAGGATCCACTTCAATACCTTTTCCACTGACAATGAAACCCAGGAGTTTTCCAGATCTAACTCCAAAAGTACACTTGTTTGGATTTAATCTCAACCTGTATTTCTTCAACCTCTCAAACAACTTGTGCAGATGATCAAGATGTTGTTCTTCATTCTGAGACCTGGCTATCATATCATCCACATATACCTCTATCTCATGATGAATCATATCATGAAACAAAGCCACCATAGCACGCTGATATGTTGCCCCTGCGTTCTTCAAACCAAGTGGCATTACCTTATAGCAAAAGGTGCCCCACTGTGTCACAAATGTAGTCTTCTCCATATCTTCAGGTGCCATCTTGATTTGATTGTAACCAGAGAAACCATCCATAAAAGAGAATACCTTATGCTGAGCAGTGTTGTCTAAATCAGCCCCTATTTTGACCTCTTTTCTGTTTTCTTCAATTCCCAGATTCACAACCTCGACTGGCTCTTCATGTGGTTGTATAGCTTTCTCTTCTTGTTGTAACAACCTAGCAAGCTCTACAGGTATTTCACAATCGTCCTCGTCTCCGTCTTCAGTTTGATAGATCGGATTCTCGAAATTGTAATTGGCAATAGTAGAACTGTTATCAACTGGATCCAGAGTGGATGAGGATCGGTATTTTAGTGACGTGGGTGTGTGTAAGAACACATAGCTGATAAAGCAAAAATAAAAGAAAAAGAAAGACAAGGAACACAATATTTACGAAAACGAAACGTCCATTGATTTTATGGAATGAAGTATGCAAATGAAATGACAACCCGTAACAAGCACACCATTGTGCCCCGGGTAAGGCACATGGCTTGAAAGTTTAAATTTAAAAACATAACACAGTAATAGTATTTACTCCTGACTAGAGGAGATAGGGATAACATCTTCAGCTGTCCAATTATTGAGTCCAGCACCCACAGTAGGAAAAATCCATGCCTCCAAGTTGAAAGTGTTTACATGGCTGACAAAGTATTCTTCCTCTCCAAAGACAGTAACAACTTTTCCATTCACCGGATATCTCAACTTTTGATGTAATGTGGAGGTCACAGCACCTGCCCCATGGATCCAGGGACGACCAAGCAGACATGAGTACGAAGGACGAATATCCATCACATAGAATGTAGCAGTAAACACCTGAGAGCCAACCTTGATTGGAAGATCAATTTCCCCATGTACTACTCTTCTAGAACCATCAAAAGCCTTTACCATAATATTACTGGGCTTCAATACCGTATCTTCAGGACTCAGCTTGTTCAGGACTTCCTTAGGCAACACATTCAGAGAGGACCCATTGTCTATCAGCACATGAGACAGGGTAGTGCCCCTGCATTCAATTGAAATATGCAAGGCCCTGTTATGATCCCTCTTGGCAGGGGTCAAGTCAGCATCAGAAAATCCTAACCCGTTGTCATAGGTCAGGTGCGCAACACAATTCTCAAACTGGTCCACAGAAATTGCACTGGGTACATGAGCCATCTTTAGAAACTTGATCAATGACTTGGCATGAGCCTCAGAACATAATAACAGGGAGAGCATAGAAATCTTTGAGGGAGTATGCCCCAGCTGATCAACAATATCATAATCACTCTTGCGAATGATTTTCAATACTTCTTCCATCTGTTTAGAGAGGTCATCAGCAGCTGGCACATCAGTAGATACAGGCTCAATAACAGGACCCTTGCCCCGAGCATCAGTGGTGGAAGTAACAGCAGGAGTAACTGCACTCTTAGAAGCAACTGGAGGAGAGAAGACTCTTCCACTACGAGTGATCTTGCTAGATCCAGCAATATTATCAATGTCAACAGGCATATCAGGTAAAGGCTCCTGCTTGACACCATGGATGTAAACATCAGACCCATAGTGCCAAGGCACAGCTTTGTCAGATGTATAAGGAATAGGACCAGGAGTGGTAATGATCAGAGGAGCTACTCTGGCTTCAGCAACAACTTTCACAGGACCTTCAGCAGTAATCTTGATTGGGCCCTGATGAGTGATTTTAATGGGACCCTTTGAAGTGATTCTTAGTGGTACTTTGTCAACCATGTCAACCTCTTCAATCTTCTTACCCTGAGTCAGATGATCCACCATACTTTCTACAGATGCTGGTCTTCTTTCAAACACTATAGTATATTTATCCATGAGACGTTGAATCCCATCTCTCAAAATGAAGCAACTATCCGGCTTATAGGTACAATATAGACAATCTTCATGACAACCTGGAAAGATCCCAGCTTGTACTAATCTCTTTTTGATAACAGACAATGGTGTGCTCAACTCCATAACTGAATAGACATGCAGATCTTCATCAATATCTTCATCAATGGCGTTGACAGTCTTCTCGTGATTTGGCATTGGAGCTGTAATCACATTTGGAGTACCTGGTGGATCAAACTCAATTTCTCCAGCATCAATCATATCCTGAATTTTGTTCTTCAAGACCCAGCAGTTATTAGTATCATGTCCTGGACAGTTTGAATGATATGCACATCGTGCATTGGGATTGTACTTGGGAGAGGTAACATTGGGATTCTGAGGGGCCTCCCTCAGGGTAATAAGTTCAGCTTTCAACAAGTGTTGCAATGCCTGAGCCATTGACATGTTGATCTTCGTGAACTGTCTTCTAGCCCTCTGTTGGTTGCCTTGAGGCTGCTCTATTGTTGCAGGAGTTGGATTTGAAATATGAACTGCACTAACAGACTGATGCCTTCTGTTACGATCAGGCTGACCATACACAGCATTAGATTCTTTCTTCCCAGTGGGAGGCTTCTTTGCAGCACCTGATGAAGAAGTGCCCACTTGGATCTTACCACTCTTGATACCATTCTCTACTCGCTCTCCTGTCATGATCAACTCAGTGAAGCCAGATGATGAGCTTCCAATGAGATGACTGTAAAACGGACCATTCAGCCTACACATGAACATATCAACCAACTCCCTATCAGTCAAAGGGGGTTGAACTCTTCCAGCTAAGTCTCTCCACTTTTGAGCATACTCCTTAAAGCTTTCTTTGGCACCCATAGACATGCTTTGAAGCTGCATGCGAGTGGGGGCTAAGTCAGCATTGTATTGATACTGCTTGTAGAAAGCTTCAGCAAGGTCATTCCAATCTCTGATGTTGACACTCTCCAACTGATAATACCACTCTAGCTGAGCTCCAGATAAACTCTCTTGAAAGAAATGGATCCACAACTTTTTATCAGCAGTGTGGGGTTGCATTCTTCTGACATAAGACCTCAGATGCAATTTGGGACAAGAGACCCCATCATAGACAACAAATGTAGGAACTTTGAACCCAATGGGTATGACCACCCCAGATATCAAGCTCAAATCCTCAAAATCCAGCCCAGATGATTTCTGTAATTCCATAGCATCCATTCTATCCACCAGCATCTTGAATTTGTCTTCGTTAGGCTCATGGTAGTAGTTAGCCTCAGAATCAGAGTCCCCCATAGTGTTGTGGAGACTGCCTCTCTCCTGCTCAGATTCTTCAGATTCATAGTCTTCAACATGTTCCTTGGTCTTGACAGGACCTTTGAACCTTCTTCCCATGTTGAGCAACCCAGCAGACCTTCTAGCCTTCTTAGTCTTCTTGGCCAGCAGTGCCTTCAATTCATCCTGCCCCTTGGATAGGTTCAGGATCAGCTCTTGGAACCGTGCATTCTGTGCCTGGAGATCCTTAACTGATTGTTCAAGAACCATTGCTGAAATAAACAGCGAGAAGATGAGAAACCTGTGCACAATTATAAACCTGTGATGCAATGATATGGGAATGCATATGCAATGTTTTCAAGGACCGCAGGATTTAAATTTGCTTAAACAAACAAGAAAGTAACTTTTTATTAGTAATAACTTGTTTTGCCTTTTAGGCTTACAAAAAATGAAAACGAAATAAGTACAAAAGATGGGGTTTTAAGTCTCCCATGGACGTTTCCTCTTTGTGTTGAGGTACGAGTTGAGGTTTCGTTCCTCATGAAGTAGCTTTGTTAGCTCTAGGATCCTTGCTTGGATTGCTTTGTAATGAGCCTCGAAAGTATCCCTTTGCTCTTTCAGTTGGATCCATGATCTCTGCAAGTCTTCCATATCAGTAGGCATGTCTGGGTGAAGGATGGTATAAGCTGTGTCTCCTTCAGCAACAGGTTCCATGGTAACTGGTAGGACGGCAGGATATGGCATCATGAGTGTCTGAGCACGAGATCGTACCCATCTGAGATAAGCCTTCATAGGAATAGTGTACTTAGGCTCCAGTGTCTTGCTGTCAATCCTGTTTACCTTTCCCCAAGCTCGGATGAATCTCTGGCGGTAACCCTGAAGATCGTTGTCGTAATCAAACACAATGCCCTGAATCAACATGTCATGTGGACCATCGCTCCGGGCGTAACCAAACTGTCGTAAAGCTAGAGATGGGTTGTAGGTGATGCCTCCTCTTATGCCTAGAAGTGGCACATTAGGAAACTCCCCACAACGGTCAATGATGGTGACATTCTCCATAGATCTGGAGCACCAATGGATGTCTGAGTGAGAAAGTGACATGATCCTCTTGGACCATCTGAACCCTTGCTCATTCTTCATTACTGAGCAAGGAAGGTGAGAAATAAACCACCTAGAAAGTAAAGGTATGCAGCACATCAAAGTTCCTCTTGCCCTTGTAGTACGGGTGTGAAGAGAATGTAGGATGTCTCCAAGTAAGGTAGGCACTGGATTGTGACTCAGGAATATGTTGATGGCATGAACGTCTATGAACTGATCAGGATTGGGGAACAACACTAAGCCATGAATCAATAAGGCTAAGATCTCCTCAAAAGCATCGTAGCTCATAGCCTTCAAGAACATTTGAGCTTTATCCAATAATACCTTGGCAAGAATACCTTTAACTCCACTTCTCGTCTCTAGAACAATGTCAGACTTCTTCAGATGTAGAGCTGCAGCAATAACTTCTGGTTTAAGCTCCTTCTCTAAGCCTGTGAATGGCTTCTGATCAAGAACAGGTATACCTAGAAGTTTAGAGAACTCCTCCATGGTTGGAACCAGCTGATAATCAGGAAATGTAAAGCAATGGTGCTTAGGGTCAAAGAACTGAAACAGCACACTCATCATGTCTTCACTGAACCCTGAAGTAACTAGATCCAATAAGTGACCATGTCTCTTGTTGAACTGGGAATGATCAGGCACTAGGGAAACCAACTCCTTGAGCTTAGCAGGTATCCCTACAAAGTTGATCCTGATGGTGTTTCTACGAGCAGAAGCCATGACCTGCAACAAAGAACAAAGATAAATCCTTTGGTCCTTGAAATGGTTAGGGAAAATGATATGCTCATGATGCATGATGATGTCATGATGTTATGCTCAATCACAAACATGTGGCACACACAAACAAGTCACACCATAGCCCTAGGTTTAAAGGCTTGCATGAGGTTCAAAGGCAAGTACCCTCCCCTGAAGTTAGATGGTTCATCCTGTCCTACAAAAGTAACCAGGTTCTAAGGGATCTCAATATCATTGATCCTTCACAAGGGTGGTTGTTCAGAAGGCAACTTACTTGCCAACCAAAACCCTCCAAGTTTAAGATCTCAATGAGCGTAGTATCGAGTGTCAACCAACTTCAGTCTGCACCAAAGCCGGTTACCTCACTACTTTCTAAAGGCCAAGATGAGTTAACTAGGGTTCTAAAAGTCAGTTAGTGCATTGACAACATATGGCAGCCTCAATATTATCCTCAACTTGACTTAAGGAATATAAGCACCAACCAAGAAGTCGCACTAACTATGGCCACCAGATCAACCGTATCGATATACGTCGTACAGTTTCCTTGGTCTATTGCCATTTACCTAAGGTACACTAGATTCGGGTTAGGATCTTTCACACATAAGAGCACCCCAACAATATAATAATAAAGCAAACAAGGCAAACAATTTAAAGTGATCATAATTCCTAAGGGTACCCCTCTTAAATAGATCCCCAGCAGAGTCGCCAGTTCTGTAACACGGTGGGAGAACTGACTTTAAACAATGTTGCGGATAGCAAGAGTCGCCACCGACTTTTATTTTATCCATAAGGAAAGGTTATAAAAGAACAGGAAAGACCTTAGAGAATATTTTGGGTCCGGGGGGTAGGTTATGAAAAGGGAAGGTGTTAGCACCCTTTTCATCCATGGTTATCCATGGGCTCTTAGGTACTTAAGCTCACTTTTGAATTGTTTTGAAAGTGTAGTGTGTGAATAGAAAATTTTCAGAATAGTTAATAAATAATCCATGTAAGGATGTGTTAAGAACTTGTTTGAAAACTTGTTGAAAATTTGTTTAAGTGTGAAACAGTTTTGAAGTGAGCAAGCACCTAGGAGGAACCTACCCTAATGTTTAAAGGTCTTTCTTATTCTTCATTCTTTCCTTTAGTAAGACTATCCCTACTATAATGGGGTAGGTAGTCCTTACTTTGGATGTTAAGGGACATGTGAGGGACAATTTGACTTTGAAGGCCATTGTGGGATGTAATAAGCACATATAAGGGACCATCATCATTTTTCGAAAGGGACTCGATTCGTAAAGGCAACCATAAGGGACTTTGATGATTTTTTTTCTATTTGAGGGACTTGCTTTATACACCCCACTTAACCATTATTCGTAGGCAACTTGAGGGATATCCTTAGGAAGTGAGACGGCGATTAAAATCGACTTACGTGTGTGACGTGTTTATTTTAATGATCTTTATTTAAAAGTGATCTAAATTTATTTTAATATTACATACATGTTGTTACACTCCCTAATTACTAACCATTAAATAATTAAACAACTTTACATCCAAGAAACAATTACAAAATAATAAGCAAAATAATTAAATAGCAAAGATAAATAAAATATAAATAAGCAATAATAAATAATAAAGGGGGTTAATTCTAAGTTTACTCGGCAAGACATCGCATCTTGTGCCTACGTATCCTTACGGGAGTGGAATCAGAGTAATCGTAGTTCCCCTCAAAAGGGAGGTTAGAAACATTTTGACTGTGGCCAAGGTTTGTTCAGAGACTCCAATCTCTATGTTAAAAAATGTTAATTAAAATTAAAATAGGGTTAAATTAGGGATTCCACGGCGGAAAACCTTAAAACAGAGTACGGCGACTCTTTTGGCCTAACACTAGGATAAAAGCAATTTTGCCCACGGCGGGACACCTAGGCTAAACAGGGTTTGATCCATTAAAGGGGTAAGGCTATTGACTCGGCGGCCAAAAGGCTGGACCTAATCCTTCGGAAGGATAAAACTGTAAAAAATGTGAAAATATGACAAATCATTATATGGAGGAATAATTAAGGTACAGAAATAAGAAAAGTAATAAAGGCAGAGGGTATAAAGAAACAAAGAAACATTTCTGAAAACATGAAGAATATGAAAATATGTAATGACACTTAGAATGAAGTGAGGGAGGAAAATAGTGTGGGGCTGTGGCCACCACAAGCACATCTCAACCTCAAGCATGCAAATGAAATGCAGGAATAAAGAAAATAAAAGGTACACAAAATGACACGGCAAACATAAGGAGTTCCTTACGAAAAGGTTTTAATTTTTTAATATTTTAATTATGTAAAAAAATGTTTTAATTTTTTTAATATTTTAATTATATATATAAAAAAGGTTTTAATTTTAAAATGGAATTACTTAGTTAAAAAAATTTAAGTTTAAATTATAAAAAAAATGTTAAGTTTAAAAAAAAAATGTTTTTGGGAACAAAAAGGTTTTTTTGGAAAAAAATGTTTACGGGAACAAAAAAGTTTTTTTGGAAAAAAATGTTTACGGGAACAAAAAAAAGGCTTTTTTTTGGAAAAAAATGTTTACGGGAACAAAAAAAGGTTTTTGGGAATAAAAAAAAGGTTTTTTTGGGGAAAAAATGTTTACGGCAACAAAAAAGGTTTTTTTTGGGAAAAATGTTTACGGCAACAAAAAAGGTTTTTTTTTTTGGGAAAAAATGTTTTAGTTTTAATAAAAAAAGTTTTGATTTGGAAAAAGGTTTTGATAAAAAAAATAACAATAGAATTGCAAATGTAAACAGACAATTAATGGACATGCAAACAATCCTATACGACACAATGATCAAAATCTACGGATCTAAACAACAATGAAGGTTAACATGGCAAGAATGCAAATAAATATGAAAAATGCAAAGGATTTAGTAATTTAACGGACCTAAACACATTAACATGACAAAATATGCACATAAACATGAAAAGGCAAAAGGTTTAGTAATTTAACCTACGAAGCGGAGGTTTGCTTCGGTAAATGTGAAAAAGGTTTGAATAAGGGAACACTGGAGAGCTCCAATCCTTCTAACGAGTTGTGGGAACGACCGCCTTTCTTCTCTGGGGATCTCCTTTGTTTCTCCCTCTCTCTCCTCTTTTCTGAAGAAAACCTTCTGACCCTTTTTTTCAACAAGGCAACACATGTATATATATGGAACAAATTAGGGTTAACACCAAATTGTCAATAATGTCCCTAAAGCCCATTTTAAAGCCCAAACTAAATAATTAGTTAAGAAAAAATAAAATTTAAATAATTTAAAATAATTAAAATAAACTTAAAATAAAAACTAAAAATCCTATTGATTCCTAAAATCAAAAATATTTATAAAAAGAACAAAATTTTTTCCAATATTTTTTATTTTATGATTTTTTGGATATTTTTATGAATAATTTAGAAAAAAGGTGAAAAAAATAATATTTTAAAAAATGATTTAATTAAAATACGAAAATAATAATTAAATAATAATAAAAAACTATTTTTGTTATTTTTTAATGAAAGATAGAAAAATTTAGAGTAAAAATAATAAAAAACAAAAAATGACAAAGGTGAGATTCGAACTCTCAACCTCTCACACTCACAACTCCTTACACATGTCCTCTTGCCAATTGTGCCATTTTATTTATTAGAAAAAAAATGCATGCCATATGATATTTACCTGCAAAAAGTCAAACGACTACACAAATTTGTTAGTAATTGATTAGATGCAATAAAAATGCAATGAAATGCGACGACAAATCTTAGGGCAAAATTTGGGGTATTACAGTTATTATGATAATATTTCTCACCCAACCTCTCTTTGATGTTGGCAAAAAAAATCATGAAGTTTGACTTTGGTTTGACCACAGTTGACCTCAGTTTGACCTTTTAACTGCATTGACTGCTTTTGACTTATCTGATCATCTGACTGAGCAAACTTTTGAGAAAAGTCTTGAAACTTGACATGGGGGTTCTTATACACATATAAGATGTTATGAAGCTCACTTGAAGTCTTGGAAGTCCATTTAGCCTGATTAAAGTCAAAACCCTAGTTTTGGATGCACTGCTTAGGAGGTGCATTGTCTGAGGGAATTGTCAACTCTTCTGACCAATTGTGAATTTTGTGAACCTTGTGAACCTTCTTGGAACACAAAGTCTTGTATTGTGAGGGCAAATTTTGGGGTGCAACACCATGTCCAACCCCATGGAATTTTGATTGGCCAGACCTCTCACTTGTTCCTCCAACAACTTGAACCTTCAGTCATTTTCCGTGGGCATCCCGAGATTCATGCCCAGCGGAGGGAAAACATCTTCTTGACGGTCCTCACCCCAATGAGGATCCTCATTATCATACCTAACGTAAGCGGCATTAGGACCAAAGCCATTCTGATTAAACCTGGGATCATACCCCACATTACCAAAGCCCTGATTAGCAGCACCCGGCCCAAAACCAGCGTTGTAGGCACCCATCCCAACACCGTTGTTGCTTGCGTTGCCAAAACCTGCGTTGCCAAAGCCCTGATTGCCATAGCCCTGATTGCCATAGCCCTGATTGCCATAGCCCTGATTGGCACCACCAATACCAGTGTTTCCAGCACCAACACCAAAACCAGCATTTCCAGCTCCGACATTTCCTTTGGTTTCCACATGTCCGTTACCATTATCGGTCACATTCCCATTCCCAACTCCATTACCGTTCTCATCAGTATTGAGAACGACTAACGGTACAGCATCACCCGCTCGAGGAGTCCCGACCTGAGAAGGATTAGTAGCAACCCCGCCATGTAGCACACCATGACCGTCAACCCGTGCAATCAGAGGTTGCACCAGAGTCTGAAGCTGCTCTTGGCCCTTGGCCACCGTTTCCATAATCTGCATGAACTGCGCCATCCTGTCGCGCATCTCTTGCATCTCAGTTTGCATTTGATCCATAGCTTTCTTGCAATTGCTTCTCGTAGAGTAACGATGAATTCGCTGATCGACAATCCTGAAACTTGCATCGACAGAGGGTTAGGAAAATAGCTCAAGGTACCTGCTATGCAAATGATTCATGCAAATGCAAATGTGTGTCTGTGCTTTAGGGAGATTTCTCCCCCGATTCTAGTGCCAGAGTGCCAGTGCTGATAATAAGAAGTCCGGATCCATTCATGGAAATAACATCTCGTATATATAAGGCCCAACAAGGCAGCATACAATGTCACTGAATACATGGAGAATCAACAGCATGACCTCGACCAACAAGCCTGGTGATGGTCAGTATACAACAATGATCAGAAAATACAAAGAGTTACAAAGTAATCAAGTTCGACAACAGGCGCGAAACTCTTCCAGCAACTCCTTCGTTTTGGGATGATCATACTGAGTGAGTAACCCTTCGACAAGTAACTCCCTCTGCATGACGGTGCACTGGAGACCTTCAACAGAGTCTTCCCACGCTCCTTTGCCAAAACAGTCTTCTAACCTTCGCTTTTTAGACTCAAACATCTGCTTGCAATCTTTCAGGTTCGCAATAGCCTTGTTTAACATGCCTTCAGTGGCATACCTACGAGCAGTTTCCTCATCAAACTTCCTCTCGCTGGACTTCAACTGAGCCTTTAACTTGGAGATCTGTTGCTTCAGCTTGTCCTCCCGCTGCTGGTTGAATTTGGAGATTCTCCGGTATGCATCATCCAGGTTCTGCTTTTTGGTGGCGAGCACATCATTAACAGCCTTGAATTCCAAACCTAAACGTTCACGGTCAGCTATCTGTTTGGTCAAGTCCGTGCCTAGCCGATTCACCAGCTCTGTCTACTTTTTGAAGGAGTAGACGACTTCGTTTTTCTCGCTTCTGAGCTGTACCAGTTCTTTTTCCAACTCCTCGTTGCTCTTTTTCAGCTCTTCCCTCTCAGCCAATACCTGGTTATATTTCTGAATGGACACCGTAGTAGGTTCTTCAACCACTGGAGGGAACTCTTGCTTAGCAGGTGGAAAAGGTATCCCTATTGTTTCTGCCTAGCTCTTAATCCAGGTCACATAAGGAGCATAAGCCTGGTTGTTGCTTTTACCTAACAGTGCTTTCCCTCGTCTGTTGACGTCATTCCAAGCATGCCGGAGCTTGGCTAACATATCCCCCTCTAGAAGCCCCGTGAGGTACAGAGATTCCTGCACCTCTTCGTCTTTTGGCGAACCTCTCAAAGCGTACGCAAATTGTCTAACAGGTAGTGAGGGATTATAGTTAATACAACCTTTTCTTCCGATCAATGGCACATTAGGAAAACCGCTGCAGCTGAATATGACTTCGGTACCCAGCATATACCGATCAAACCAAACGATGTTCTCTGCTGATAAACCCATCAAGCGCTCAGACCACTCAGTTGTGGCTGCAGAGGAAGCAAAGAGACCCTTCTTGGGCATGTGACTATCAAACCATCTGTAGAGTAAGGGCGCACAACACGATACATTTTTACCCCTTTGATTTTCGTTCTTGTAATAGACGGAATGATATACATCTCCAATCAAGGTGGGAACTGGATTTCCCGATGTCAAAATGTGGAAGGCGTCCAAATCTATAAAGTCTGGCATGTTGGGAAACAAAATGATACCATAGATGCAGAGGGCGAGAATAACGTTGAATACGATCCAACAACCGTCTTTAGCACACTGTTGGGCCTTCCCAACCACTGTAGAGAAAATCCAGGAACCCCATTCCAACTAGTCAGAAGCAGCTCTGAGGCATCCAGGTCAAGGGCAGTAGCTAGGTTAGCCAGATTAGGCTTAGCATCCATGTGAACAAATGACATCTGAATCTTAACCGGTACACCCAACAACTCAACATACTCTTCTAAGGTAGGTGCAAGAATGAAGTCCGAAAAAGTGAAGCACCTCAACGGAGGGTCATAGAACTGTAGCAATGCATACAACCCATTCAACTCATAGACCGAAGGTTTACGAACCAGACTGAGCAACTTCCCATAAGATTTCCTGAATTCCCCTTTCACTGTATCATCTGCCAAGGCAATCAAACTAGACAGTAAAGCAACATATGGGGTAGGGAGCTTGTAAGCCACATTCATCTTCAAAGATCCCATGCTAGCAGAACAGAGGGGAAGAATTACCGGAACCGGGGGATAGTATATGCACCTGCAACACAGACACACGTTAATGATATGCAAATGAGTATGCAAAATGCAAAATACAATCATGTAGCAGGGGATCAAGATTGTGCTGTTGAGGAGACCGAGGCTCTGTTTCAACATAATCACAACACTGCTCTAATAATACAACCCTGAAGAGGACCAATAATTATGCACTGTCGAGAACGAACATATCTCTGATGATAAGAACCCTCTGATCCCAACAATACTGATTCACTGTCAAGAAAACCAGGTAGTCTGAAGGTTAAGGTTTCCTGCAATAACCCGACCCCGCTCACAGGTATGGACCTAATCACAGACAAGGTATGACATCCTATGCGTTTCCCAGTGTCACAGACTTTCAAGAAACGATGATACGATACCCAGGAAGGTGTGGCATCATCATCTCTTGAAGCGGCCTCACTTAGTTGAGTCACAAATGGTCAGTCCCCAGAGTCGACAATCCTCCAAACCAACAACCCCTCAAGCCCAAAGGGCCGGAAAAGAAGTCAACCGGGAGAATCTCGTCTGAGCGTGGATTTCGTGAGACACTAGTACACACAAAGCATGCACGCGCCCACTACTTTCCACAACTAATGCTAGGTATACACTCAAGCCTGGGTCTGACTTCTCACTCATCAGAATGCCCCTCCCACAATAGCATAATAATGATATCATACTGAAAATAAAATGAGGAAAGTAAAAATGCGATAAATAAATACAACCCAACAGGTAAACACACAAGCCTTAGGATTGACTCGCATAGGGGATGGGAAATGGTCCCAGCATAGAGGATGGGAAAATTCCCTGGCAGATATAGTCCCCAGTTGTCGCTACCGCAAAAATAAGGTGCCGACAAACAGAAGAGTCGCCACCTTTCGTTATTTATCCCACAGAAAGGGAAAGGAAACGATCGGAAAAACCTGACGAAAAGGTATAAGACAAGGTCATCGCAACCAATGTCTGAGTTCGGGAGTCGGTTACGCAAGGGGAAGGCATTAGCACCCCCCACGTCCATCGTACTCGATAGGATCCACGCTTGTTGTGTTTATCTGACAGGTTGATTTTATCTATCTACGCTAAAAGTCTGGTCTGAAAAGAAAAGAAAATGACTCAGCAGAACACAGCAGTTCTATGCCTACATATTCCCGTATGGAATGAGAAATCAGAGTCAACGTAGTTCGTCTAACTACGGGTGAAAGGGGGAAGGTTTCTCGCCGAGATATCGCATCTCGTGCCTACGTACTTTCACACGGAGTGAAAGATCAGAGCAAACGTAGTTCGGGCTAACGAGACCACAAGTTTGGTTCAAAATGTTTTACCCGAGTAGGGTTAACAGACGGTTCCAGCAGTTGGTGTATGAAACTCGCTCGTCGGAGACTTAGGCGTTTACCGTTTGCGGTAGAACCGAGAGTTAACGAAACTCTCCTTATGAAAATGGTTTCCAAGGATTAAAGGTCCCAGAGGACAAAAAGAAGTTTGACCTTTGTTTTTGAAGTCTTTTAATGAAGAAGTCTTTTGAGTTTTGTTTGTAACTCATGTCGCACTAAAGACTTGGATTTAAGAGTGAATGCGTCGCATGTCACCCAAAGGGTACCATACTAAACACCCAAGCTATTGAAGAGAAACTCTCCAACAAACCTTTCTCAAGTGCTTAAGGCTCGTAGCGTACGACACACGTTAATCTTTATTAAGTGTTTTAAAGATGTTTGAAGATGAGAAGAGAAAGGACGCACTAAAGGGGAACTAATCCAATCCTAAAGTTGTCATGCAAAGTTGATCCTATGATTGAGGTTAGGAGGGAACTACCTAATATTATCATGCATGGTTAGAACCCTAATGTCTGTCATAACTTCTCTTGAACAAGAGAAGTCATAGTTCCTAGGGGAACATGGCAAAGGAAAGCAACAACAACAGAAATAAACTAAAAGAAATAACTGTAAGTAAAATGCATGTAATGCAGCAATACAAGCAGAAGGAGACAAACTCAAATTCTAGAGCAAACAAGCACAAGCAACACAAAACACATGCAAGGGAGACAGACTCAACCTTCAGCCAACAAGCAAGGCCAGACAATAACAGACAAGCAGAGGGAGACAGACTCAACCTCTGCTGCAAACAAGCAAAGGGAGCCAGGCTCGACCTTTCAATGCACTTAGGCCTAAATCAACTAAATGAAAGCCTATTCTAATGCAACACATCAATCAATCAGTCACACAAATACAGTCAATCAACAAGCACATCAAACCAGCAGCTCAACAGCAAAGCAGTCTTCTATCAGCAAAGCAGCCCAACAGTCTGTAATGGTCTTCATGCCCAAGTTAACCACCAAGAGAAAAGAGAATAAGGCCTTCACCTCCAAGATTCAACTAGCTCCATCAAGAGATGAGAATCAACACAAAGATTATTGCATGATGAGGAGAAGCATGACGGAAACCAAGGGAATCCATCATGGCACTCAACCACTCATCTAAGATTGGTATCGTCATAGGTTTTACCTTTTGTGGTATGCCACACATCCTTCCAAAGGAGGGATGAGGCTTCTACAAAGGAACCTTGCATCATAGGAAGGTAATGAAATGCACACAAAGCAAACCACATTTGTGAAAGGAAAGATCAACTCCTAAAGGCTCTAAAAACCTAATTCTACAAGCTCTAAAAGCAACCTCTAAAAGGAACCAAAACACCAAATCAAGCCTTAAGATTAAGTCTACAGAAGCATCAACATGCCTATTAAACCCTCAAAAGAGATTAGGAAACCTATCATGGACTAATGACCACCTTTGAAGTTCAACTAGGGTAAGTACTATGTTAGAAGCACCCTAAAAACTACCTAAGTATTAAATCTAATTAAAATACTAAATCAACTTCTATAAATCTAGGAATTATTCTAAGGGGTCCTACATGTGTTGAGAACCTAGGGTAAAAGGATCAGAACCTAAATCTATGCTTAAGGTCTCTAAATAAATCCTAAACCAAGAGGTACCAAATGAAGGGCCAAAAGGGGAAGCCTCCAAAAACCTACTCCAAAATAGAACTTAGAGTTGTCTAAAAATTAGGATAAAAAATCCTACAATCTCATCAATGAGTCTACTAACAGCCAGCAAAAAATCAAGATCAAAATCTATACCAAAAAAGCATACAAAAATCAGAAATAAACAAGCTCAAAATGCTAAATTAAAAGAATTAAAGAAAATGGGAAATGGGAAATAAATTGGAAATTGCATAAAAGTAACATCCAAGGGCATCAGAAAATCAGAAATTAAATTAGGAGCATTCTCATATTTTTTCCACATTTTTCTGATCATTATTCAATTTAATATGAATTAAAGAAAATAAAAGCAATTAAAGAAATATCAAAAATGAATTAACAAAATAAAAGAAACAGAAAATGTTAGAAGCGTTGGATCTGTGGACTGGTCAATCCATCTGATGGCTCAGCGCACGCCAGCACATTAATGGAACAGTTACGTTTTGGCTTGGTCAAAGGTTAAAACTCAGGATGAATCATAGGCGCACGATCTGGAGACTAAGTCTTCTATTTCAACTCATCCAAGGGCTCTGGCTCATTGTCTTCAATTTGAATCCTGCAACTGGGAGGGAACTGGATGGTGGTTCCGGTGGCTGAGCAACCATCTTCTCCGGCGAATCAGACGGTACTACATCATGAAACCTAACCAAAATGCACGGGATCGGTACCGTTCTTCTCAGAATTTCACGAGGATCATCAATCTAATCTTCTTATCCTTTAATTCTCCATGAATCTTGGAATACGACAGTGAACAGAAAATATGCCATAATCTTGATCATCACCAAACCTCAAATTAAAGCTAAGGATCTCTTCCTCACTCTTCAGAGATCAACTTAAGTTATTCCAATCATGCTAACACCTCAAAATTAGGCAGTTACGATCTCAAATAGAAATTGGATCACATCCTAATTTGTCTCTAAACTCCAAAAATATGAACCTAAATCCATCTACATTCTTCCCTAATCCTTAGCCACATTCTAAATCATGCTGGAACGACCTAAATCAAGAGCAATTTTGAAGTTTACCAACCTGAACTGGAGCTTCAAATTGGATGTGTTGCAGCGTGATTCTTTGTGCCAAACTATGCAGATTCCTTCCTTGATGATCCATAGTGCTATTGGAAAGCTTAATTCTCCTTGAAGTGGCCTTGGAAAGCAAAACCGATTTTGGATTTGAGAGCTTCAATCTTCAACTGCTGTAACTGATTTCTCCACCAATTCCTTCCAAAAAAAGCTCTGAACATAATTAGGAGCTTATATAGGATGTATTTGGATCATTTCCAGGCCCAAAGCAAGCCCAAATTGCTTGATCCAAAATTTCCATTTCCTTCAATGTTCAACTATGGAACCTGCGCGTACTGGCCCTGTTTCCTCTCAAACTTCACTCAAATCCACTGCACAACATCCCTTGAATGTAAATGGACCAGTTTGAAGGCTTGAATTGATCCATGGGTCAAGATTGGTTATGTTTCTTCATCATGAAGTAATCCATTCATTTTCTATGAAATGTGTCTCAAATAAAAAATGTGAAATTTCCAATCTCTTTAAAATACCATTTCCAATCAGAAAATGCATAAACTTGTGAAGTTTTTAACACTTGTGAATTTATTTTGAATTTTCTCCTTTTATGCCTTTTAAAAATGCCTTTGTCAAATTCCTTCAAACCAACTCTTGTTCTAAACCAAATCAATGCCTCATGGAGACATGGTTGACCTTAAAATCCGATTTTGAGAAAGTTTTGTGTTAGACAAAACTTCATTTGGAGTGTGCAAAATAGTGAAAATGACCCATAATCCAAAAGACCTATAATCTCACTTTCCCAAAATACCCCTGACTTGTACACCTCATAACTTGAGTTCTACAAATCATATGAAAGACTTCTAGAACAATTTGGAAATATAAGACCAAGACCTACAACTTTCGTGTTGGCCAAAAGTTGAGTAGAAACATCCTTCTAAGTCAAAAGTGCCTTGGAAGTTGGTGAACTTTCACAGATAAAATTCACATTCATCTGATGACTTGTAACTTGTCTGGATCATAACTTGAGCTCTATAAATCCAATCAAGGACTTCTAGTACTCAAATTAAAGCTAAGAACATTCTCTACAAGTTCCATGTTGGTCAAAAGTTTAGATGAAACTTGTATCTTGAGATAAGTGGTCTTGAAGCCAAGCACTAAATAGGGGATTTTACCTTGAGAACCCTAGTTTAGCAACTCCTCACTTTGAATTCTTCTTGAATTGATCTTGGAATATCACCTCATGTATCTCAACACAACCTTCCATAATCACAAAGAATTATAAATGAGTCTTAATCTCCTTCAATTGCACAGTTGACCAGATGAAAACCCTAATTGCAACACCTTCAACTGTGACTTTCCACACTTAGCATAATGACTTGACTGAGCTCCACCATGACCCTCAAGGCACTCCATGAGATATATCCACATATCCTATCCATGATCAAGGCTTCACAACCCACTTATGGTCTTCAATGGGCCCCCCAAGTTAGGAGATGAACCACATACCAGCATCCAAACTTCTCAAGAACGCAACCCACTTTCTGATGACTTTGGTGACCTCTCAAGCTTGAATAAGACCTCTAGATAGGCTCCTCTTGATATAAACCACACTTGATCCCCTATTAAATGAATAATGCTATGCTATGCAAATGCTAGACCAATGATATGCTAATGCAATGAAACAAAAGCCAAGTAAGAAAAAGGTTAGGCAAATTTTGGGGTGCAACAACGTGCAGATGACCAAGTTAGCTGTGGATGTTATCTAGAAGTATTTTTGAAGTCTTAGAGTTGTTAGCCTTTTGGTTAACTTAGAGGGTCTTGCTCTGATATGTAACATCGGGTTGGGTTCTCTTGAGTTATATTATATACCCTTGAGTTATTTTGCTTACCTTCTCATATGAGGGAAAATATTAAGTTATGTTTTGAGTTCCGCTGCTGTGTGAAAATTGATGTATTTTGAGAAAACCCGTGTGTTACGGAGCATTGACTTATTTTGAGACATTGAGGAATGTACGCCCTTTTTGTGGCTTTTTATGAAAGTTAATATTTTACTCTGAAATCTGTGTTATTTTTCCCTTGATATTCGTGGGGTAGAAAAGGGTGTTACATTAGTGGTATCAAAGCCTGGTTGGTCCGTCCGGTCAAGTTGTCTAATGTTGTTTGTTCCCTTGTATGCGACATGTGTATGAAAACACTATCGTACACGTTTGGTTTCTAACCTTTTCCTGCAGAAGTGTGAATGATTCAAGTGGAGGAGAAGCTTGTACTTCTCCAGGATGCTGCAAGTGTGGAATGGTGGCTCAGTGTATCAATGAGCGGTCTTATAGTTTGGTAAAGATGGTTTATACCCCATCATGATTTTCGGCTGTCTATTGACAAATTGAGGAACTGATCAGCCTTAATCTGTTGTTGATAGTAGACGGGGTCATGTTGGATGGGATAGGCGTGTCTTGCAAGCTTAGATGGTGTGAGCAGTGAATTGTTTTGAGTTAAGCTCAGTGCTTACGAATTGTTTGGGTGAGTTGGTGTAGGATGATGCCGAGATGTTTATTTTGATGGAAACTGTGAGTGTTGATGTAAGTGGGGAAGTTGGTGGTTTTCTAGTTAATTGTGATTGTCTGGAAGTTTTCCTGACGAGATAGTGATATACAGCCAGAACGTAAAATGGAGTTGTGATCGACTTAGTTACGGAAACTAGTCCGATATTTAGGGCTCCATATTATATGTCTGTTTGGATGGTCAAGGAATTAAATTGATTGAGTGGTGTTGAGACTTGTGTCTGGTGTGTGTGCTAAAGCAACAGATTGAGAGGTCGAGTATATTAGACATGGACAATGATTTCTGGTGATTATTAGAGGAAGTCAGATGTGGAATGCAATATTGGTATAATTAGGCCTTAAAATATTTCAAAAGTTAAAAATGTGTTGAAGGGCCTCCTAAGTGTGAAATTGTTATTGTACGTTGAATTCCGAGATCACAGCTTTTTACAGAATCGAAATCGGACATCCGGAAGTCATTTAACGATCGAAAATAGAATTTCGGACTGCCAGGTTCACCGGGCGAGCAATATCCTTCGCCTAGCGAACAACTCCAGGAGAAATTGGCCGCTCGCCTCTGTATTCGCCGGGCGAAAATGTCCTGGGGCAGAATAATGTTGTTTTCGTATTTTTGTCGTAACAGGAGAACCGTAACTCGGAATGACACACGGTTCAAAGCGTTGGAAAGCTATTTCAATGATCTATGTGATGATGAAGTAGTGACATGGAATTAAGTTATTTATTGATAGACTATAATTTGATTTTTTAGTAAATGCGGAAAGTGTGGTTCGTGTTTCCACCATAACTCACAAATTGAGTGTCCAATTGGCGTGGGGCTTCAGAAGGATGATGGCTTTGGGTTGAATTACCATTCGGGTAAAGCAGACATGGAAGCTGATGCATTGATTTGGGATTATTTGCATATACCGACGTTGATGGTAAAATAGTTAGAACTTATTGAGTAATTTCGTGATATGAGTTTGGTTTGTGAAGAAACATCTTATGAAGTTAAGCTTAGCATGTTGGAGCTTACTAGTGGTATTCTTGATGAGATTCAAGAAGGTCATAAATCTGAATTGAGTTGGCAGATTGGTGGAATTTGATGAATTAAAGTCGAAGAGTTGATTTTCGAATTAATGGAAATGGTATCATGAGATATTGTGATAGAGTTTGTGTTCTAGATATTGTTGAGTTGGAATAAGAGTATTATTGAAAAAGGATATTGAGGTAGGTTGAGTATCCATCCCGGTGCTATGAAGATGTAACCAAATTTGAGAAAATTATTTTGATGACCATGGATGAAGAGAGAAGTGATTGAGGATGTATATGCTGGTTAGACTTGTCGAATGTCAAAGATTGAACATCAGAGACCATTGGGTCTGATGCAACCGTTGAATATTCCAGAGTGGAAATGGAATAGTATTTCTGTGGATTTTGTGTTGGGTTGCCGAAGACTGTGAGATGGATATGATTCGATTTGGGTGACTTTGGATAGATTGACTAGATCAGCTCATTTTATACCAATGAGGATTAATCATTCTATGTTGAAGCTAGCTGAAATCTATACTGAGGAAGTTGTATGATACATCGTAGAATATTGTGTCAGATGGAAATCTGAGAATTACATCGAGATTTTGGGAGAGTTGCAGACGCTTTGGGTACCATGTTGAAGTGGAACTCTGCCTATCATCCGCGGACGGATGGACGGACAAAGGGAACTATCTAGTCTTTAGGGGATTCATTGAGAGTTTGTGTGTTGGATCAAGGCGGGTCGTGGGATAATCAATTTCCATTGATTGAGTTTACCTACGATGACAATTACCATTCTAGTATCGGAATGGCACCGTATAAGGATTTGGATGGTAGGAGGTGCAAGACTCCTTTGTGTTGACATGATTCAGGCGAGAGTGATATGCTCGGACCTGAGATTGTGCAAGAGATGATTGAAACGATCAAGAGGATCCAAGAAAAGATGGGTTTTGAGAGTTACACCGGTAACTGGTGTTGGTTGAGGTTTGAAGTCTCGGGAGCTCACACCATGTTTTGTTGGTCTGTATCAGAGAAGCGCAACAGAAGCGTGGGAGAAGTACCATGTTAAATTGTTTTACCGCTGTCGCTTGTGAAATTGCATGACATTTTTCATGTGCCTAAGTTGAAGAAGTACATTGATTCAGATGGATTGTGTACAAGTGAGAGGTAATTTGACTGTTGAAGCGTTGCTTGTTCGGATTCATGAACGAGAAGCAATTTTGAAGTAAAGAGATTGCCTTGGAAGAGGTGGTTTTGGGAGGACCAACTAGAGAAAGTTGGAAATTGGAACTTGAAGATCAGATGAGGGAGTCGTATCCGACTCTGTTTTCTTGAGGCAATTTTCGAGGGCAAAAATTCTTTTAAGTGGGGGGGGGGGGAGTTGTAACACCCCAAATTTAATCGGAATATTTTAATTAATTATTTAATTGAGAATATTTATGTTTCGGTGAATTTTCGGTGATTTTGAGAAGTATTGGGAAAATGTGCATTTTCGGGTATTTATTTGATTAATAGCATATAACATTAATTTATTAGTATTATTATTAATCAAAATAAATATAAGTGAAATAAGGGTAATTTGGGCATTTGAAGGAGTTAGTAAGGGTAATTAGGGAAAAGCCCAATTTGTGAGGCCCAAGACTAGGTTGGACAAAATTGAGTTCTGAAAGGAAATTTGAATTCATTTGTGTTAACCGTGAAAGTTTGGTGGCCAGAGCTATGAAGGAAAGGTTGAAGGCAGAAGATCCCAAAAGTTAATCGTGAAAGCTGCGAATCGACTAAGGTATGGGGAGTATCGCTTTTCATGATTTTCTATGTATGCCTTTCGATGTGTTTATGGTTGGTTTGGTGGTTTTAGTGAGAATTATGGGAAAAAGGGGATTTTGGCCTTCGTGGCCAAAATCTATCATTGAGATTTTGACCGTGATAAGATTAGAAGGTTATGAGAACAAGTGATTTATGGCCTTTGTGGCCTAGATCTATCATGAAGGTGGTAACCATAAGGATTCTAAGGGTAGAGATGGGAAATAATGATCTTTGGCCTTTGTGGCCTAAACCTGTAAGTTCAATTCTAACCGTGAATTAATTGAGGAATTAGGGAAATTGATGATAAGATTATGAGATTATGGCTAATGGTATGTATCACCGAATATTGATATGAGAATTAGGAAACCTTAGGCCTTCGTGGCCAAAGCCCTGCAATGTTATAAGTCTGACCCTGAAGGGATTTGATATGGGAAATTATGATGCCTTGGGTAATTGTAGGGAAATTGTGGTTTAGGATGTGAATATGTTCCGAAATTGGCCTAATAAACCGTAGGTTTTGTGCTTTATCGCCGTAGGACCTTAGGGATGATTTAGGGATGTTTTAGGGGCATTGGGTAAGTTAATCTTATGAGTATTTGGGTGAAAATCAGTTCTGGTACGTAGCAGAATTTGCTGTCATCGCGATGTTCGTCTAGCAAAGGACTCGCCCCAGACTCGCATAGCGAGCATGCCAGCGAACGTAGCAGAGTTTCGCGAATGTGGATCGTGTGCAGCGATGCCTTGATGTTTGATTCTGAGATGAGTTAACATGAGTATGAAAGTGAGGAATTATGTGGTTGATAGGCGATAGTGTGAGGACTACCGCGAGTATAATTGATGAATTAATATGAGATAAAATGGGATAATATTATGAATTAATATGAGATGATATGAGATACTATTATGAATTAATATAAGATAATATGTGGTAGTGTTATGAATTAATATGTGATAATATGCGATAATATGATGGGCTAATATGAGGATGACTATGAGCTAATATGTGATTTGTACGTGATTATATGATGTTTTCCATGATGTGTGAGATTAATTATTATGATGAATTATATGATGACATGATGTGCGAGATTAATTATTATGATGAATTATATGGAGAAATGATGTGTGATGATGAGTATTATGAGGTGCTGTGATGACATGATGAATGATGATGATTATTATGATGAGCTGTGATGACATGATATATGATGATGATTACGATGATGAGCTACGACGTTTGATGATGATGAATGTGATGAATGATGATGCACCTATGATGTTATTATGAGGATGATTTGTGACGTGTTCATGTGCATCCGGACTTCGGTTCAGGACCTCGATTACTTTGGCTTCAATCCCACTGTGTGGATGTGAAGTATTTTGATGTGCTCCGGTTCTCAAGTAGAATCGATCCTATTGATGGGGATCTATGGAGGGTTGATGACCCAGTGTTTATCGTGCTGTGATGATTGGTACCACATGCATTGAGTCTATGTTGCATTTGCATTTATGAGCCTTTGTGTATAAATTATGACGTTGTGGCCTTCGAGGCTCATTGAAGGATATGAATGTGTTGAATATAATTATGATGTCGTTTATGCATTAATTGTTATACATTGATTATTATGAATTGTTTTACTCACACTGTCTGTTTGAATGTTACCTCCACGTGGGTAACGTGCAGATGACCAAGTTAGTCATGGATGTCATCGAGAAGTATTTTTGAAGTCTTAGAGTTGTTAGCCTTTTGGTTAACTTAGAGGGTTTTGCTCTGATATGTAACATCGGGTTGGGTTCTCTTGAGTTATATTATATACCCTTGAGTTATTTTGCTTACCTTCCCATATAAGGGAAAACATTGAGTTATGTTTTGAGTTCCGCTGCTGTGTGCAAATTGATGTATTTTGAGAAAACCCGTGTGTTACGGAGCATTGACTTATTTTGAGACATTGAGGAATGTACGCCCTTTTTGTGGCTTTTTATGAAAGTTAATATTTTACTCTGAAATCTATGGTTATCCCACTTCACAGTAAAGCTCGACTATAAATACTTTAAGAATAGTGTGTCCTTATGTTTAATGGGATCTCATGATTAAGTCACACTTAATATTTTATTAAACGAACTAGCTATTCTAGGAACTTTATTATAGAAAAACAACCCTAATAAACAAATTTCTTTTATTAATAATAAGTAATTCGATACAAGTACCAAAAGTATTGGCCACTAGGGCTTACACCAACAGCGTCTTCCATAGTTGAACTTATGTTCCATATACTCTATCTTACTTCTGATTAGGCGAAAACCATGTGTTTCTAAAGCTCACATCCAAGTCTCCAAACTCTCATTTAAATCCTCCTTCGACTCTCCATGTAGAACTATATCATCTGCAAAAAGCATACACCTTGATGCTAGCTCTTGGATGTATTCTGTGAGTACATCCAAAATTAAGATAAAAAGGTAGGGGTAGGGTTAAAACTTGATGCAAACCTATTGTAATAGGAAAATCATTTGCCTCTCCACGTTGTATTTGCACACTAGTTAATACCCCTGCATACATATCTTAGATAGCTTGAATATATTCAATCCTAACCCATTTCTTATCTAGGGTTTTCCACAAAATCTCTTTACGTACTCTATCATAAGCCTTCCCCAAGTCAATACAAATTAAGTTCAAATTCTATTGGTCCATCCAATACTGCTTTGTCACAGGTCATAGTAGATAGACCGCTTCCATAGTCGACCTTCTCGGTATAAAACTAAATTGATTCTTAATGACTTAAGTATCTTTTGTTATCTTCATTCAATCACTCTTTCCCATAACTTCATGGTATAAATCATAAGTTTAATCCTTATATAATTTGCAAAATTTTGCATATCCCCCTTGTTTTTATAGATTGGAACTAAAGTGTTTCTTCTCTATTCAGTTGACATTTTCTTTAACCTCATAATTGCATTAGAGAGTTTGGTGATCCATTCAATACCTCTCTCTCCAAGAATTTTCCATACTTCAATAGGTACACTGTCTGACCCAGCAACCTTATTACTAATCATCATTTTTAACACTTCTTTTACCTCTTATTTTTTAATCCAACAATAGAAATTATAGTTTCCATCCTCTTATTTTTTAATCCAACAATAGTAATTATAGTTTCCATCCTTTTCTTTCTCTTCCTTTAGCAAGCCTATATATAGATTTTTCTCCCTCATTGGTTCCTAAAAATTGGTAATTCGTCAAAAGCTTGGATTCTTGCTTAACCCACTGCCTTCTTGGTCTCATTCTTAGGTTTATTATACTTTTCCCAAGTTTCAACATTTTTACATCTAGACCATTTTTTTAAAACAATCATTTTTTACTCTTATTTTACTCTGAACACTTTCATTCCACCACTATAATTCTTTACCCCTAGGACCCAAACCTCTTGATTCTCCCAACGTCTCTTTAGCCAATTTTTAAATCTCTTGAACCATCTTATTTCATATATCATTTGCATTTTGTTATGGTTATCCAAACCCTCCCTTAAAGATTGTGTGTTGGAAACTTTCATATTTTTCATCCTTCAAATGCCATCACTTGATCTATAGCACTCCTATGCGACTTCTTTTTTTGCTCCCCCCTTTATTCTTTCTATAACCAATAATCTTGTTGGATAGTCAATAATCTTGTTGGATAGTCAAGCTCTCTCTCGTAATAACTTTAGAGTCCAAGCAAATCTTCCTATCTGACCTCCTAATTAGGAATAAATATATCTGAGAACATGTCACATCACTTTTATATGTGATAAGATGCTCATCTCTTTTCATAAACCATGTATTTGCTATAGTAAGATCTAGAGATGACGAAAACTCTAAAATGGATTTACCTTGTATTCACTTCCCCTATAACATAGCTCTCATGCACGCTCTCAATTGATATGCTCCCTACAAGACCATTTATATCTCCTTCTAGAGAAAGCTTCTCTCCTTAGGGTATATTCTGAAGCAAGCCTTCTAAATCCTCCCAGGGTGCATAAACACTAATAACATTAAAGGCATCTTGATCCACTACAAATTTCAAGGCTAAGATTCGGTCTCCTACTCTTTTCACATACATAATATCATTCTTCCACCTTGACCATAATCCCCACCTCATTTCTCGATCTAACTTGTCCGGTGCACTAAAGCTTAAATATCGAGTTGTCTAGTTCTTTCGCTTTTTCACCCGTCCACATAGTTTCGTGTAGGAACATAAAATTGATCTTCCTCTTAATCATAGTGCCCACTATTTCCGTAATTTTTCAGTAAGCATGCCTATATTCAATGATCCAAGACAAATCCTGCGATCTCTTGAACTAACTTCTTTACGCACACCCGTTCACGAAAATATGGAAACTCTTGTTTATTTTTCAATGCAACCAGGCGACAATGCAACATCCCTTTCTCTTTTGACATTGTACTCGAGCCATACAACAAGTTGCTTCCGCGTAACGACCTAGCATTTACATTATTTCGTAGTTGATCCATGTCATAAATATTCGACAAAATTTTACATTGACTGTCGACGACCTGCCACAACCCTCTCCTTTTATCATAAAATGAATTAAAGAGTTTTTTTTTGTATTTTCAATACACAAAAAAAATTAAAATTATATTTGTACCATTTTGATTCAATTCATACACATAAAGTAGTAAATTTATTTAAGAATTAAAAGTTCTTTGTGAATATTAACAATAGATGTATTTTAAACACACACAAATATATAAACAAAAATTTATTAAAGAAAAAATATATATAAATAAAATATGGAAATGCTAACGAGTGCACTCAGAATACTTGATTAAGAGATTAAAAAGATAAGTTGAATATTTATTAAAAAAATTATAAATACATGTTTTTTCTAAAAATATGTATATTCAATGCACTGAAAATATAAATAATTAACTCTTTTTTAAAAATCTTGTGTGTATTCAATTAACTAAACATATAACATTTTTCTTATTTAAAATTCTTAACTAGTTTTTAGGGACACTTAACCAGTGCCAGAACACTAGTTAACATGTCATATAACATATATATTTGAATGTATTCAAATAAATGTGATTAAATGAAAATGAAACTTTTTAATGTTTGGAGAATTAAATTTTTTATTTAATGAGATTAATTGAATCTAAATGTATTAATTATAATTTAACTTGAATTCAAATTATGCATATAAATAGAAAACGAATAACATTTTTAATGAATTTTTTTTTTAATTATGAATAATCTCAGTTATTTATATATAATTTTGAAATTTATATTTGTAACATTTAGATTTAATTCATATACAAAAGTCAATAGACCTTATTAACAATTAAAACTTATATAAATAATAAAATTGTTCTGAATATTGATAATAATTGTATTTTAAATATAAAAATAAATTTATAAAATTATACTTGTACTATTTTGATTAAATTCATACAAAAAAGTTAATAAATTTCATTAACAATTAAAAGTTGTTTTCGAATATAGACAATAATTGTAAATGAAACACAAAAAATATAAACAAAAAATGAATTAAATAAAAGTATATATAAATAAAATATATATTTTAATGTATTCAAATAAATATGTTTAAATGAATATTAAAATATTTTTAATATCTAAATAATTAAATGTTGAATTATTGAGATTAATTGAATGTATTAATCATAATTTAATTTAGATTCAAATCATGCATATAAATGTAAAACGAATAACGATTTTGGAATACCCATGATTATTTCTAAGCCTTACGTTGACCATGAGACAATATGAGTATTAATGATAAGACTTAAGATTTTTTTAAGTTATAAACATAGAGGACACAATTGGCATTCTAGTAAGTCGTGAGGGTAATTATGGTATTTCCACAAGGGATATAAATGTGAAGACTTGAGAGTTTTTCTCATTTTCTCACCTCATTTCAAAATTTAGAAATAGTTTAGAGAGAGGAGAGTAGCTCGTAGGAAGGAGAAGAAAAAAAGGAAAGAGGCTTCAAGCTCATGCCATCATACATGTAGAAGCGAGAATCATCATTGTTAATCATCTTTTCATCTTCGTTAAATTTAGAATCTTACTCCAAGTTAAGGTTCTTTAGGTTTCAATCTTTGGTAGTAGAATCTAGGGTGAAATGCATGTTGGGCTTCTAGGTAGAGTTTGACATGTTTGCTCTTGATTATATGTTTGATTGTTGATTGTTGATACCATATGTTTGCATAAGAAATGTGTTATATTTTAAGCTTGTGCGCTTAATAATTATTGTTCTTGAGTGTTGATGTGTTAAACATGTGAAGTGTGGCCATATTGTGGTAAAAATGAAGGAAAACACAAGCTTTGAGTGTTTCTGGGAAAATTACCGGTGTAACACTTTGTTATGGCTAACCCATAACATTTCCTGCTCAAAACGTAAGAAAATTATTGGAAAATTATTATCGTAACACTTTGTTACAGCCAACCAGTAATGTTGTCTGCCTGGAAATAGGGTCATCTTGTAATCGACATATCTTGAGCTAGAAAACTCTTATTGAAGTGAGGTTAGATGTGTTAGAAAGCTAATGAAGAGAGATATAAAATAACAAAGCTTATATGGCCATTAAGTCTCAACCCTAAATGAGGGTATTCAATGACAAGATGTATGTTATGTTATGAATATTGTATATGAATGATTCAATGAACCTACACCTTGATTTCATTCTACGTCGTGGATCCGAATAATTTAAGAGAGCAACGTGTTGACTTCAATATATGTTATGAAACTGATGATCTGAGGACTTATGCCTTAAATTCAGTATATGTTATGAAGCTAGTGATTATGGGACCTATGCCTTGACTTCAATATATGTTATGAAGCTGATGATAACGGGACATACACCTTGAATTCAGTCTATGTATGAAAACCTAAATGGTCAAGGATATACGCCTTGGTTTATTCTAGGATAGGTTATCGAATAGTTGAGGGACCTATGTTTTGACTCTATTTTTTGAAATATCATAAGTGTGATTCCTAAAAGATCGTATAGATCTTGATGGATGTGTATGATACTAGGCCCGACCTTAAACATGTTTAACTAGGTATCAGACATAAGTTGTACCCTATATTAGTAGGATCCGATATCGTGATACTAGACTTGGTTTGTGAGGTTCTAGTAGGACGCTATGTATTTTGTAATGCTAAGCTCGACCTACAAGGTTGTAGCTGGATGGTAATGGACTGTGATTAGTAACACGTAAAGTATGTTCTGGGAGAATATATGCTTAAAATGAAATGTGAGATAGTTGTTGTATAGGATAATTAGTGAATGGACTTATGGTCTTAGTAAGGACCTCACTTTGATATTTTATCTCATTTCTCATTGTTAGATTATTTTACAAATAAGAAATTACCTGAAAAAGGTAAAGGAAAGATGACTTGAAGACCGCGGTAGCTTCGTGCTTTATGTTACCTTTGTTGCATATTCAATTTTTTGTAGCTTGACATGTTCTATGTTGTACGCACATTTAATGTATGTTGTGTGTGATCTTGTACTTTTGTCGGGTCTATACTATGTTGATGTAGCAATACCAATATTTTGATACTTTAATTATGACATTATCTATACATTATCATGTTGGGGTATTACAATTGATATTAGAGCAGGTCGATCCTAGACTCATCCATGTGACATCAGTAGTATATCGCTCCTTTCTCGAAAGTGTTATCTTTATGATTCTTACTATCAAAATGATAAATGTTGAGTGTAATTGACACACCGCAAGTGCACGATTGTGCAAAGTAGTAAAAGATTATCGAACCACAAGGACCAATGAGTTGAGTACTGAATTCCATTATATCGATGTATATTTGGAGAGGTAAGAAGTTGAGGTTTTGTAAAATGGCTTATTTAAATAGCACTTATCAGAAAGCAACTTAAATAAAAATCAATTAAATTTTAATATGCGAGCATGACTTAGGGTTATGATTCTTACTCTGACATATTCATATGATCCGATTCACTTATATTACGAGAGTTCTGAAACAATTTATATAAAATAGATAAATATGGAAAACACCTGCTTTCGCCAACGTGTTGTCCTGTCGTTGACGAATAATTAGTCGGCTTTTGCACGACCAGATTATTCATCAAGGATTTGTTACTTTTGCTCAAATCTAAAAATTGGAACTTTTCTCAATCTCATTCAAGCACTTTCATTGTATTGGACTTGATTGTTTAAAAAATTGTGCTCTAGTACTGATATATATCCTTTTAGACTACGGTCGATAGTACAAACTCATGTATTAAAATTAGGGCTGGAAATGAGTCGAGTCGAGTCGAACTCACCTCAGCTCGGCTCGACTCATTAAGAATTTTTCGAGTTCGAGTTCGAGTTCGAGTTCAACACGAACTTTTTTTTAAGCTCAAACTCGACTCGTTATGAATTGTTTCGAGTTCGAGTTCGAGTTCGAGTTCAACACGAACTTTTTTTTAAGTTCAAACTCGACTTGTTATAAGTTCACGAACAGTTTGGTTCAACTCATTAGGATCAGCTCACATGATTCACGGGCTTAAAAACTATTTTTTTTAATATATATATATTTTAGTATATTTGACATTTTAAATAAATATATTTTTTCTAAAATAAAATATTAAAATAAAATAAAAATTATCATATTGAAATTTAACTTTATCTTCGAAATCTAGTAATTCAAAACTTACACAACTTTCAAGAGATACATTTGAGAGTCTAATTCAAAAACTACTAAGTTGAAGATTAAATTTGTCTAAGATTTAGATTAAATATTTAAACCTAATCTTAAAGACAGTATAATTATTCTCATATGTAATCGAGTTAACTCATGAACCTAACGAGTCGAACTATGTAGAGTTCAAGTTCAGCTCATTTAGTTAACGAACTTAATTTTTCGCTCATACTCAACTCATTAGGTTCATGAACCTAGTTCAACGATCTAATTGTCGAATCGAATTTCGAACTATTTTCGAGTTGGTTCGGTTCATTGCCAGCCCTAATTAAAATAAATACGGACAAAAGACTCTTGTAATCTATTTGTGATGGATCATGCAAATAGTCATGAGATGAGTCCCATGACCCTTAGTCTCTAGTGGACTACTCACTCATGGAGAGGGACACCACAATCAAAGCAATATTCATGATCGAAATTATAGTAAAAATTGAAATATAATAGCTATTGTATTGAAAATGATACATAAAACCTGATTGAATAAACTTTGATTCAGTGCTCCAATGAAGACTTGATTTTTTTTATAAATATTTTCCATCAGGTTTTATGTATCATTTTCAATACAATAGCTATTATATTTCAATTTTTTACTATGATTTCGATCATGAATATTGCTTTGATTGTGGTATCCCTATCCATGAGTGAGTAGTCCACTAACTATGCTTTGAACTTAACTCTCTTTTTTTTATATTTATTTTTCCTTCCCTTTTCATTCGGATAATCAAATTAAGGCACTTGAATTTATTATTTTCATCACATGCACAATAATGATTGGGAATTTTCGCTTAGACACCATTTCTTTTATTTTTTTAATATTTTACCGATGAACTTACACATTTTTGTGTGCTTATTTGTCAGCTTTGGGACGAAGTTTGGGATTCAACCACGTTAGGCTAAATAACCAGACGAGGGTTACCCAACTTTGAAGGTGTAGTTGCCTTTTACCGCCTTTTTATTATTTTGATGCTAAAATTATTTATTTTCCAACCAATCATATATGCATGCGAGTCTAAATTATGCCAGATTGTCATTATAAACTAATCAGGAAGTACTTCTCAGAAGCTGAGTACTATGGTAGAAATCTACATGTTGGACTCACATTTTACTTTGGGGAACTTAGGGTGTTTGAGTAATACCTATGTTATCAAATTTTCCCGATGTTTGTAACACCCTACTTCCCAACTCAATAATTAATAAATAAAATATAATTCTATCCAAGTAGGATGTCACTTCAAAATTCAAGAAGTCTGGATGTTACTTCATTTAATAAACAATTATAGTTCAAACAACGGAATTAAACAAAAGTATGGCATCTGTAGCCTCAACAAATCACTCACACCAAAAGTGGTTCAATAACTACTTTAAATTAAATGATACGTAACAAAATAACATAAAGAAAACTGCATGTTCCTCAGCGTTAAGTATCAGAGTGACTCCACTAGTAGATTCGACCGACAACAACATGAGGTACATCTCCAACTACTCAGGTATCTGATTATCTATACTCAGAGGAAGCATAGATACAATAAACACAAAAGGGGTGATAAATTCATTCATATAATAAATAGTATATAATAATTAAGAGAGTATTATTTATACACACAATTCACATTTATTCACAATCACATTGTCACCATAACAAATGCACAAGCACAACATAATTATAATCAATGAGACCCGGCAAAGTTACACGATGCATGTGGTACCAATTCTCATGAATAGTTCATCATACGAACCCAATTACTACTTCGGAATCCCGATCTCCCCCTTCTGAGTTTCGGATAAGTCTTTCGTCCCCCTTCGGAACTATGACTTGTCTCTTTAAACATATCAATAATGAATGCATGACATAATAATAATACAATTAACACAAAAATTATAATAATATTTAGTGAACCACAATCAATCTCACAATTTCAATAATGTTTAACATAATCCAACCTTCTGGACAACTACCAATATAATCAAACACACCCTTTAAATCATTCACAACACATCAAATAATTTGTCAATACATACCTCATCCATATTTGTCACCTCATACACTTCTGTTCCACATACTACCGACCTCTGATAAAATCGTTAAAAATATTTTATCCATAAAACAAAGTTATATTCTGCTATTTAAGTTACCCAACAATTTAAAACCAACCCTAAAATCATTTACGAGTTGAAAGTTATGATCAAAATCGTGCATAAAGGAGTTACTAAAAAGTTGTTATTTTTATGAAATTTCCAACACGATTTTCATCTTTTTCAACTCCAAAAGCGTCCATGAAATATTCACCAAAATATTTTACCCCTGAAACAAACTTATATCCATATGTTTTATCTATCTAATGCTTCAAATCCCACCCCAATATGATTTATGAGATGAAAGTTATGATCAAAACCATGCACAAAGGCGTTACTAAAAAGTTGTTGTTTTCTAAAATTTCTAGCACAATTTTCATTTTCTTCAACCCCAAAAACGTCTATGAAATATCACCAAATATATTTCATGGTTTTAAACTCAATCATAAACATACGAATATCAATCACCACTCATATTCATATAATAACACTGTGAGATGTTGGATCGAACTCTAGTATGGTCGAAGTCTGTTCGCGAGTAATGCGTGTTGTAGTCGAAGTTTGTTCTAACATGCATTAGTCAATATTGCTAGGGTTGTTAGCATGTTGAATTGGGCCTTGCTTGTAAGCCCAATTGTTTAAGTTAGCTTGTACCCCAAGTTAGCTTGTAATGGGTAATTGTTAAAAAGCCCATTAGGTTAGTGTGCTATTTTTCTTATAAATAGGATACTAGTTTCTCAATCTTGTCATAAGGAAAAATAGGAAGATAAAATCCTAATTTTAAGAGAGAGAGGTTATTTTGTTATTCTTGTATACTTGTAATCTTGTTCTAAGAGAAAGGAAAGAATAGCAGTTTAATAATCAATCCTTGTTATTTTCTTCTTTATTAACCCTAACCCTTGTGTGTTTCTTGATCATTAAGAAACTGTTTATACTTAGTTTTAAGGTATCCAATTCACAATAAATTGGTGCGGTGAGCGTGAAGAAGATGCCTTCAACAAAGTATGAGATTGAAAAGTTCATCGGAGTGAACGACTTCGGTCTGTGGCGCTTGAAGATGAAAGCCCTATTGGTTCAGCAGGGTTGTTTGGAAGTGTTAAAGGGTGAGGAAGCCATGGACGTTGCGTTAACGGCAAAAGAAAAGACGGGCATGATCGAGAAAGCCCACAACGCAATATTGTTGAGCCTTAGTGATAAGTTTCTTCGACAGGTATCAAAGGAGACTACAGCATCGGGATTATGGGTGAAACTTGAAAGTTCGTACATGACCAAATCTCTGGTGAATCGACTCTACCTGAAGCAAGCTTTATATTCATTCAAGATGAGTGAAGACAAAGTGTTGGCTGAGCAGTTGGATATGTTCCACAAGCTGATTCTTGATCTTGAAAATATTGATGTGAAGATCGATGATGAAGATCAAGCATTGTTGCTGCTGTGTGCTTTGCCCAGAACACATGCTCACTTAAAAGAAACTCTCTTGTATGGAAGGGAGTCCCTGACCTTTGAAGAAGTTCAATCAGCCTTGTATTCCAAGGACTTGAACGAACGAAAGGAGCATAAACCTTCGACGGTGGGCGAAGGTTTGGCCGTTAAGGGAAAATTCTTACGAAAGGATGGTAAGTTCGACAAGAAGAAAGGTAAAAGTCAACAGAAGTCTTATAGTGGCAAAAAATCTAGTATTCGATGTTATCATTGTAAGAAGGAGGGTCACATAAGAAAGGTGTGCCCTGAACGCCTGAAAGATCATGAAGGTAATGACAATGCAGCCATTGTTCAAGATGACTTCGACTCATCTGATGTTCTTGTGGTTTCAAGTGGCGACTCAAGAAAAGAGTGGAGTATGGATTCAGGTTGCACTTGGCGCATGACTCCAAACAGAGAATTGTTCGAGGAGCTATGTGATCAAGATGGTGGATTTGTATTGCTGGGAAACAACAAATCTTGCAAAATTGCATGTATTGGATCTGTGAGATTCAAGCTCCATGATGAGTCAATAAGGTTATTGACTGAAGTCAGGTACGTACCTGACTTGAAGAGAAATTTGATTTCTCTTGGTGAATTCGACAGAAAAGGATATGTTTTTCAAGGAGAGAAAAGTATCCTAAAAGTCATGAAGGGGTCGAAGGAAGTCTTGAGAGGCGTGAAGGAACAAGGCTTGTATACCCTTAAGGCTGAGGTTGTAAGTGGTTCGACAAATGTTGCATCCATGAAACCTATGTTGAAGACATAATTTTGGCACATGAGATTGGGCCATGTCAGCGAAAGAGGTCTGGTGGAATTGGGGAAGTAGAACCTGCTAGGAGATGACAAAGTCGAAAAGTCGGAATTTTGTAAATCTTGTGTATTTGGTAAATCCTATAGGGAGAAGTTTAGCAAAGGCAAGCAAAGAACACATGGATCCCTGGATTACATTCATGCTGATCTTTGGGGGCTTGCAAGGAATCTTTCACACTCAGGTGCAAGGTATTTTCTATCCATCGTTGATGACTATTCCAGAAAGCTATGGGTATTCATTTAGAAGACAAAGGATGAAACTTTTGAGAATTTCAAAAGTTGGAAGATTCTAGTTGAAAATCAAACTGGCAGAAAGGTTAAGAGGTTGCGAACCGACAATGGCCTTGAATTCTGCAACAAAGCGTTCAACAGTTACTGTGTTGAGTTTGGAATTGCAAGGCATAAGACTGTAGCAGTTACTCCTCAACAAAATTGCTTAGTTGAGAGATTCAATCGAACAATCCTTGAAAGGGTTAGATGCATGTTGGTTAGTGCTGGATTGAAGAAGGTGTTTTGGGCGGAAGCTGTTTCGACAGCAGCTTACCTAATAAATAGATGTCCCTCGACTGCCTTGGGAATGAAGACACCTGAAGAAGTTTGGTCGAGACATCCATCTAGTCTCTACAGACTGAGAGTATTTGGCTGTATGGCCTATGCTCACATTAGGCAAGACAAGGTCGAACCTAGAGCTATGAAATGCATGTGCATGGGATACCCTGAAGGAGTCAAAGCTTATAGGCTATGGTGCCTAGAGCTAGGTCACAGGAGGTGTATCACCAGCTGAGATGTAGTTTTCAATGAAGCTGAGATGGCTTTTAAGAAAACTGATGATGCTGACGAAGAGCTGGAACAGGGAGAAATTCCTGTTGAGGTGGAGCATGTTGATGCTGAATTGCTTACCCCAGATGAAGTCGAAGAAGACGCAGAAGATGTTGTCGAAGATGAGGATACTGATAATGACTACCTGCTAGCAAGAGACAGGTCAAGGAGAGTCATCAAGCCACCTCAAAGACTTGGGTATGTAGATCTTATAGCTTATGCCTTAATCTCTACAAATGAGGCTCTAGACGAAGAACCTAGAGACTATAAGGAAGTTATGAGGAGTTGAAAAAAGATTGAGTGGCTGAAGGCCATGGATGATAAGATGCAATCTCTTCATGATAACAACACCTGGGAACTGATCAAGAAACCTACTGGAGCCAGGTTAGTCAGCTGTAAATGGATTTTCAAAGTTAAGGAAGGAATCGAAAGAGTGGCGTCGAAGAGATACAAGGCAAGATTGGTTGCTAGGGGTTCACTCAGAAAGAAGGTATCAACTTCAATGATGTGTTCTCTCCTGTTGTGAAGCACATATCCATTCAAAGGTTACTTGCCATAGTGACCCAATTCGACCTTGAACTAGAACAAATGGATGTGAAGACTGCGTTCTTGTATGGTGATCTAGATGAAACAATCCTGATGAGGCAACCTGAAGGGTATGTCGAAAGGGGGGAGGAAGATTATGTGTGCAAACTGAATAGATCTTTATATGGACTGAAACAATCTCCTCGACAGTGGAATATGAGATTCGATAAGTTCATGGCACATATAAGTTTCATCAGTAGTCAGTTCGACCACTGTGTTTACTTCAGATTTCGACTGAGTAATTCATTTGTTATTTTGTTGCTCTATGTGGATGATATTTTAATAGCAAGCAACAATGTCGAAGAGGTAATGAGGGTGAAGGCTGAACTCAATAAAGAGTTTGACATGAAGGCTCTGGGAGCTACGTCCAGGATTCTTGGAATTGACATCCGGAGAGATAGAAAGCAGTCGAAATTATGCTTATCTCAAGAGGCATACCTACAGAAGGTTCTCGAAAAGTTTGGTATGTCGAATTCAAAGCCTGTTGTGACTCTGACAAACCCTCAATTCAAGCTGAGTATAGATCAGTGTCCCAACACTGATGTTGAAAGAAATTACATGAATAGCATTCCATATGCAGTAAGTCTTGTAAGCAGGTACATGGAGAATCCTAGAAAGGCTCACTAGCAAGCATTGAAGTGGATTTTAAGGTACATAAATGGGTCTCTGAATAGAGTCTTAATTTATGGTGGAGCCTTGGGTGAATATAGTAAAGCAGCAATCAAAGGATATGTCGACTATGATTATGCAGGTTGTATGGATTCCAGAAAATCTATCTCTGGATATGTGTTCACTATGTTTGGGACAACAATCGGTTGGAAAGCAACACTCTAGAAGGTCGTTGCCTTATCAACCACTGAAGTGGAGTATATTGCACTAACTGAAGTTGTGAAGGAAGCATTGTGGCTTGAAGGTTTCGCAAAGGAGCTAAAACTTTAAGGTCGAGTTATCACTGTTAAATGTGATAGTCAAAGTGCAATACACCTGTCGAAGAATTCAGCCTATCATGAGCGAACTAAGCACATTGATGTGAGACTGCATTTCATCAGAGGGGTAATCGGGCGTGGAGAAGTCCAAGTGCTGAAGGTTTCGACATATCATAATGCTACTGATATGATCACCAAGACGTTGCCCAGTTGCAAGTTTTTCCACTGTATGCAGTTAATAAAGCTGCATGAAGAAAGCTAGTTTCTTGATGTTATAGAGTTAGATCCAAGGTGGAGATTTGTGAGATGTTGGATCAAACTCTAGTATGGTCGAAGTCTGCTCGCGAGTAATGCGTGTTGTAGTCGAAGTTTGTTCTAACATGCATTAGTCAATATTGCTAGGGTTGTTAGCATGTTGAATTGGGCCTTGCTTGTAAGCCCAATTGTTTAAGTTAGCTTGTACCCCAAGTTAGCTTGTAATGGGTAATTGTCAAAAAGCCCATTAGGTTGGTGTGCTATTTTTCTTATAAATAGGATACTAGTTTCTCAATCTTATCATAAGGAAAAATAGGAAGATAAAATCCTAATTTCAAGAGAGAGAGGTTATTTTGTTGTTCTTGTATACTTGTAATCTTGTTCTAAGAGAAAGGAAAGAATAGCAGTTTAATAATCAATCTTTGTTGTTTTCTTCTTTATTAACCATAACCCTTATGTGTTTCTTGATCATCAAGAAACTGTTTATACTTAGTTTTAAGGTATCTGATTCACAACACACACCAACAAATTCATAATTTTACACCCTACCATCATCATAAGCATCATCCCAAACCTTAACATACTATAAACATAAAATTCAACAACAATTCACAATTCATCATCAACAAATATCAATTGCTATAGCCATAACAATTACAATTCGTTCCTCACAATCATGATCATATATCAATGTCGCGGTGAAAATCGGATACCAAACTATTGATTAGTTTGAATCTTTAATTCGTTTTGCAACCGAACTTTGATTTGTCCAAAGGAAGGGATAAAGATCGAAATTCCCACAATGCAATGCAAATGCAAGGTTAGAGAGTTTTAGGTTCGGGGGTCGGTTAAACTTAGGGAAGGTACTAGCATCCTAAGTTTCTGTAGTACTCTACAGGAACCTCTTGTTTTATGTTTGTTTATTGCTATGTGTTTATCTGCTTAAAGGATTAGAGACCCTAGGGGTTTATTTCTAAGTATACTCGATAAGGTATCGCACCTTGTGCCTACATATCCTTACGGGAGTGGAATCAGAGTATGTTGTAGTTCACCCTAAAGGGTTAGAGGAGCTCTTTGACTGTGGTCAAAGTTCCTACGGGCTTAGGGTAGTTGTTTTGATTGGGTTTAGGAGAAGAGACGAGTCTTCATGTTAAGGGAGAGATAACCGCCACAAATGTAAAAAGGGGGTTGTAGGAAATGGTCTTTGTGTTATCTTAAGAAAAGGTCTTACATACTCGGATGGTCGCCAAGTATGCCTTTGTCGTTCTTAAGGCAAAGTCCCTACATGTTTGATTGTATTGTTGTGGGGTGGAGATTATATCTCACTTAAGATGATTAACATCTATTCTCTAATGTGTTTGAAAAGTTGTATTGTTTTGATTGTGTTGTTTCTATGTTGTAAAGATTAAGGCAAGGTCCTTCCTATGGGGGTAGGATCTATCCTAAGTGATCAACTTGAAGAAACAAGGATCTAAGGGAATATGATGCATATGATGTGCAACTACACACAACGTTGAATTATGTGTAGGTTTTTCCTTTGGACGGATGCGATGTATGAATATAAATTGATAATGTAAATGAATTGCGGTAATGTAAATTGCAGAAAGATAAACCATACACGGACGCATGAAAGCGCTAAGTGAGTGTGTGTGCATTGTGAATAAGGTAAAGCAGATAAAGATAAATGTAAATACGCATGAAAGCGCTAAGATGTGTGTGAGAGTGAAAGGTGTCGTGAAGTGCACGATTGATTTTATAATTGGAATTGATTAAGTTGTTTTGTTATGCTGTGAATTGATTTTAGAGAAGGTTTGAAAAAGTTAACATTATTTAAAGAGGAGATTAATTTATGTTGATTTTAAGCGAGAAGTTGAATTGATTTTATTTGTAGGATTGATTGTGGGAGAAGAAATTGTATTTGATTTGAATTATGAGAGGGGTTGATTTTAGACGAGATTAATCCTTGAATTTTTAGATAAAAGGCTAATAATGATTTAATTTATTATAAAAACTTAAGTGAGGGGATTATTTTATTACGGTTATTATTAAATCAAGTTGATTAAATTAATATTAATTTTATTATTTATTCCTAAAAAAGGGATTAAATGCTAGAGGTTTTACTATGACCAGAAGTTTTTTTATTTGAATAAATACCTAATCTAATTTTAAATAAAAGGTTAATAATTTAAGAAGATTCAAATTAAATTAGCAAAATACTCTTATAGGAGTTAATGGAATATTTTAAGTTGGTTTTAGTTGTTTTGAAAGAAGAGGTTGATTTAATAAATAGTTAGATAGTATGAATTATTAAAAGGTTAATTATATTAATTAAAAAACTGATTTTTGATTAATAAAAGGTTATTAATTTGCTTAAAAAAAGATCTGATTAATTAATTTAGTTAGATCAAAGAAAGTGTAGATTAAAAGGTTTGATTGGGGAGGTTATGGTGATTAGCGTGTGATTAGTGTGGTGTGAGGTGATTATGTGTGTGCACATATTATATCCAATTACAACAAAATAATGAAAAATTAAAACAAAACCCTAATTAACGAGATTCCCTCTTTCTTCGCTTGCCTCGCCGTGTCTTCCTCCCTCTTCGCGTCTTCTCTCTCGGCGAATCGTTCCCGTCCCTCTCTCAAATTCTCGTTCGCTTTCCTACTTCCATCGCTATCTTCTTTCTTCTCCTCGCGTTCAGACCTGAAACACAGACAAACATCTCAAAAATTTCAATAGATTTGATTCAAACAGAGGGATTACCGCGAGTTATGGCCGACGTCGATTGTGTAGGTTCGTCAATTTCGTCGAGGATGATTGACGGTGACGAAAATAGGTGATCTCCGGTGACAGTTGGAGCACGGATGCGGTAGTGGATTTGCGGTGAATTCGTCGATTGAGGGCTCGCAGCGGCGGCTTCGCAGATAAGTCTTCTTCTTGCTTTAGGTTTTTTTGATTTTGGGGATTTTTGAGAATTGATGTGCGTTGGGGTTTCTCTTTTGTGGATTTCGTGATTTTGTGAATCGATTTCTCCGTCTCTAGGGATGTTGAATCGTCCCCCTTTTATAATCGAGTCTTGAGTTTTGGATTGAATGCCGTTATGAATACCTTCCGAATTTGCTTGGGCATGTCTGTGAACTTATTAAGGATATTCCATTTTCGGGCTGAACCAAATTGAAACTTTCCCATTTTTCAAATGATTGTAGTAATGATTCGCTTAAATGATTTTCAAATCTCCGGTTCAAATGAGATAGGATTTGATTCTGAATCCTCTGTTATTCCAAGAATATTCCCTAATCGGTTGTTTTTCTGACTTGGCAGGTACAGGTGGCTTTGGGCCAAAAGAAGGAATAGAGGCTTTGCGTTTGGTGCGTGTATCAGAAAAAACTGGTGACGTGGAGCAGCGGTAGCATGTGTTTGCAGGGTAAACTTTCCAACCTCTATCTCTATTTCTCTGGTTCGAACTGGTATGCGTTTACCGTCTCGTGCTATGAATTGCTTTTCTTATCAATTCCATTCATGCAGTTTTCTTTTGTAATGTTGATAGGTTATACGAAGGTCGCGGTATGCTAATGAGAGGCTCACAAGCACGAAGGTAATAAGTAGCCTTATTTGCACCTCAAGTGCAGTTGTTTATTTAGATTTTGGCATAGTTTTCTTGTAATAGCAAGTCACTCCCTTGCCTCATAGCTTTATTTCCTTTGGGATTGTGGAAATTAATTTGAAGTGGTACTGATAAATTTTTCGTTTTGTGCCTGCAGCAGTGGTGTGCCGAAATTGTATTTCACTGAACTTGCCAATACTGTCTTTTGATAACGTGTAGGTACGAGCACGTCAACCAATTAACATAGGAATTGATATTCTTCGTTGATGTGAACATTGCGAGTGGAAGACTAACACTTCCGAAGATGCGAAGACGAGGGCTCCGTTTCTGGACAAGGTAATTTGAATGATGTTCTTATTTTCATACACAAGGAAAAGCTCATGAACCAAATAAATCTGAAACTGTTTTCAATAGTTCGTGATTACTATTGCTCTACGCAGGTGCTCCGGGCGAGTTGCATATGTGATTTATCATTAGACCAATTTGTAGCATAATCATCAAGTGTTGCTTTGATGCCTTTCCTCATTTGATCTTCTCTTTGTGAGTCAAACCACAAGGAATGCGATGATGAGGTATAACATGGTGGCGGATCTGGGGAGTTTCCAATTGGTCTTGGCCAAGTACGGTTCCTGTGAGTGTTCTGCCGAGCCTACTCTTATAGTTACGTTCACGTCTAGCTTACTGATTCACTACAATGAATTGAATTTGCAAATGAAGGGATTTCTCTTTAGTAATAGCGGGTGAACGAGAAACTAGATCATCCTTCGAATTGGTTAGAGGATTGGGCAGGGTCTACTGTTGATGGAATATTTCGGATCCCAATGACAGGTTCTACTTCTGTTCATCTGCCAGTTGAAGGTATGTGCATTACCGCTTTGGTTCAGACACACGTTTCAATTCCGTACTCGAATAGAAAAAAAAGATTGCCTTCTGACGATGATCCTTGCAGGTTGTTGCTCTTGTTGAGTATGAAGGAGGACAACATGGTTTCCGTATATGTTAATTTAAATCTTATCGGAAATGAAGGAAATAATAGCTATATTGCTAAACCGGTGGTTTGATGTAGGCTGGGAACAATAAGTGTACATTTGAACGACAAATGGTTTCCTTCACGTGATTGAGAGGTGATGATCTTGACTTTCTTTACGTTAAAATAATGCTTAGAATAAAGTTGTCCACAAATCCTGATACCGTAAAATTCAAGAAGTTCCGCTTGAACCTGCTGGCGTGATTAATTTAAGGATTTGATGGATCCAGAGTTATGACTTGCTGTTGTGAAAATTCTCACCAAACCATGTGCCTTGCAGGTGTGAAAGCTGAGGATTGGTGTAAGTATTAACCGCTTTGCTTTGGCTAGATGACATCTTCATCGGTCCTTCCGGTAGAGCGAGAAGAATCATGATCAATCCTTTGATTGGAGCTTCGGTTCCGTCCTGAATATTGATAATTGTCTTTCTCATTTGTAGGTCGTCAAAGACAAAGTACCGTTACTGCTTTATTTTACGAAAAGGTGGATGCTACGAACAAGTCGAAGGAGTGAAAACAACTCAGAGCTGGTTGAATCATAACAACTTTTATACCGAGGTGTCGTTTCGATCAAGAAGCTGTACTTGTCCTGGCATAGAGGTCCAAAATGGTTGCAGTCAAGTTGTAACAATTTCTAGTATTTTAGCACCATGTCTTGTTTGCAATGCTTTGTAATGATTTGTATTAATTTAAAATATATGGGAACATTTTGTTCTCACAGTAGCAGCGATGTAAAGTCTCGTGAGTCACTCGGTTGGATGCTTTGACTTCTATGCACGGCATCTTGTGTTTAGAAGAAACCTAACTCATAGACTAAGTTATAATCCCCCGTAAATTATATGCTTGATTTATGTACCCCCTTTAATCAGTAACAAACTTGTTTTGTATAATGAATCCTTGTATCATGAACTTGTAAAATCTTGGATTCAGTCACTATCATATCAAATGCATTCCGTAAATCCAAGACGTGGGGCCTCGGGTTGAACCAACCTTGTGCTACAATGTATAAACTTGAAAATGGTGGAGCCTTGCATTGTTGAATTTGAGAGTGGGCTAGTGTTGTAACCTGAATGAACACGTCAAACTTGGAGTTGTACAACAATGCATCAGATCAAAATTTACTTCAATCCAAGAGTCAAGATGCCCAAAATCTCATGTTGCCTACGAGCTGCCAGTAATAAAATAACTTCCTCCCTTAAAAGCTAAGAGAACCAAAATGATAATGGTTCAATCCTCCTGGATAAGAATAAAGCCTTCCTTGAATTGATCCTGTGATGCATGACCTCGATAAATAACGTCGCTTATACCTGAAGTCAATGTACCTACGCACCCTTGTTAGTCATAACACACGTACATACAAAGTAAAACAACGAGAAACACAAAAATGCAAGGAGGTGGGATCTTAAGGTCAAAAATTAGGGTGCAACAGATGCCCCTATTTAAGTTACTCCTATTCGGAGATATGGAGATTGAAATCTCCGTCTCGACGAGATAGGAGGGACTTAAATATAAACATTGCACGAATTTTTGGCCATAAGAAGCCACCGAATGCAAATGATATGCAATGATATGAGAGGAAATGATGTCACAGGAGGGCAAACAGACACAACACACGGGAAGAACAAAACAAGACTCCGCGGGGGGAGGTTGACAATCACAAAGTGTCTGTAAATGTGCTGTGGAGAAGCTTGCAAGAAAATCCACCTGAAGAACCTATTGTATATGTAAAATGTAATTGATTCAAGACACCAGCAAGAGAAGTCTATTGTCAAGGCTTGTAACTGTAATTGAGAATACTTTTGCCAAAACATTTACTGTTAAAATCTGTAAGGAATCTACTGTCGAGATTCTGTGTTGAAGTCTGTTGGAGAAATACTTCTGACGAAGTCTTCTGGAAATCTACTGCCGAGATTAACCAGGAACCACCTACTGCCGAGGTCTTCTGGGAATCTACTGTCAAGATTAACCAGAAAATGAAATGGTACTACCTACTGTCGAGGTCTTCTGGGAATCTACGGTCAAGATTAACCAGAAAATGACAGATGTTCGAGTGATTGTCGTTGTAGACTGTAGTTGTAAATTGTTGTTGTAGATGTAGAACTTCCCCTTGCTCCATGGTATGGGAACCATGAGCTGGTCTCGGTTTCTGAAGTCGAACTTCCCCTTGCTCCATGGTATGGGAACCATGAGCTGGTCTCGGTTCCTACCCAAAATGATGGAAACTCGTGAGAGCGTCTTCAAAGAGGGGTTGTAAATTTGTAGATTGTAGAATTGTAATGTAGTTTGTAAAGCTTCACCGGGGGATCTTCGGAAGAGATGTGGGCCGGTTGAATTGTATGTCTTCTCAAATAAAGAGAGACTATTGTGGTAAACTTCGTCGAATTCTTCGGGGAGATGTCGTTTGAAGGAAGTAAGCTTGTGTAATGAACTCACTGGGGAATGAATTCCTGAAGAGTATCTTGTTGTAGTTGTAAGTATGTAAGCTTCTTGAGGTGATCGTTTCTCAAATAAAGAGAAAACGTTTGTGAAGTCTTCGATAAACCATTCTGATGGATTTCCGGAGAGGTGCCATGAGTTGATAATCTTGATAACCCATTGTGGATGTATAAACTGTCTTGAGGAGACTGTCATTTGTCGTTTTGATCAAAACGAGTCGCTCAAATAAAGAGGTTACTTGCAAACCAGATGTAGATTGTTGGAAAGATGTCTTGTAATATCGTTGGAGAAATATCCATATTCAATAATCATCTTCGTGAAGACCTTTCCTGAGGAGAACAGTGCAAAATAAATGCACACTTGCCCCATGTTCAAAAGTTGGAAAAATGTCCGAAAAAAATGTGATTGTCAAGGACCGAAATTCACTTCGGGGAATAACCGGAGCGAAACTGTCAAGCGAGACTCGACCATTGAGGTATGAACTCGAATGGGAATATACTAAAGCAACCATCTTCCACGAGGATCGAACTTCGTGGGGAAAATAGAAATATTGCGCTTTTTTCTGCCTAGGGCTGACAACTCTAATTGGAAGGAGAAGACACGCCCAACAACTCGGAGATAAACACGACCGAAGCGACATAAGAAAACACGCACAGAGATGCACAAATGCAAATGTTATGTTATCTACTTATATGATATGTGTATGCTTATGCTGATAAAACAGACGAAAGCAACGAACAGATATGGGATAAACATCTCGAAACAAACATCCGACCAATCTTCAAAGATAGAAGTATCACTGGGGATGTACGGAGAACCAGATATAGGATCTTAATCCTGTTTCAGAGCTTCACAAGCTTCTATTAGGGAATAAAGATCAATCCATTCGGGGATATAACAACTTAATCTTGCCGGATAACATGGTTGTTGAATATGTCGTAAAAACTTCACGGGTATGAAATAAACATCCGCCTCGCTGGAGAAGATTAACATTGTAGAGATCCACTAGGGTGTACAGTAACAACCACTTCACTAGGGAGATGAAGTTCAAGAAGATCTATTGAGGAGTAAAATACGTCCACTTCGCTGAGGAAAGTGAAGTTGGAGAAGATTCACTGAGGATTAAAATAGCATCTACTTCATTGGGGAAGTGAAGTCGAGCAAATCACTAGGAATTCTGCATTGAAAAGCTTCATCGAAGAATTGTCATGACCACCAAAAATAAAATTTATTGGGGACATGAAGAATGTTATAAGAACAAGGTAATCCTGGCTTGATGAATTGTGTAGTAGTCGCCATTTTGAACAAAACTTGTTATGCGGGAAAGATAATCTTCGCGTCTCAATTGCCCCAAGTCATGAGAAGAAGTCATTCGAAGAGGATTTTACAGAAAACAAGGCGTCCCACTGTTTTCAAACTCCTAGAGAGATTCGCTGAATCTCGACATAACGGACCCTGATTGGCGGTATTATGACGAGTCTTCAATCTTGCTCTAGAGGTGAAGTCAAATTTGCACCGAACAAACCACTTGGAAATAACTTGCCCCAGTTTAGCAGAGTCTTCGAATTCCAATAGGATACACTTGATGATGACGCTTGTATGTAATTTTCTATGATATCAGGCCGAATTAACACGCGTGAAATGTTATTCCTGAAACTGTTAATGCAACATATGTGTCTGTCTTGAAGTTTTGAAAAGAGATATCACGACCACTTGTGACAAAGTCACTAATTAGGACATGAATTAATTTATAAGCCAATATAAATTTGAGCATAGCTCATAGGAGTCAGGAAACGTTATCTCATTGAGTATGCTTTCGAAGTAAACCTTACTTCAATTAGGACTTTCAAGGGTTATATCGAGGTTTAGTTTACGTTTTGTAAAACAAAAGGAATAAGGGTCAAAAGCTTATTTGTGCCCACCCAAATTTTTTGAAATTTCAAGTATTCAATCGAGCTGACTGAAAATTTCCCTGCCCCAGGTTTAAAGCAGATCCTCAATCAAGGTTTGAAGGAGTTAAAAATGGATTAACTTCCTTATGTCTTTGGTGTTTAGGAGGTTTGAAACAATGCCTTACATCATCAGTAGGGTTTTATTCGAAAGCATACATCGAGAGATCCTACGTTTTACTTCATCATCCTCCTCCCAATTCTTCACCGAAGTGAGAAAGAAATCGGGTGATTTTGGCATTATATAAAAACATTTTTAAAGAGTGAAACGAATGGGTTTCCTCAAGACAAACATTTATTGCACTACTTATTCAAAATAAACAAGTTCTCCCATGCTAATTATGCTTTTAACCAAAGAAACAAAACACACACAAGCAGACAAACAAACAGCCGATCAACATAAAAGTGTTCCATTCATGACTGGTCTTTCTCCTTTGAAGGTTAGCACTTCGTTATCAATCATTTCTTGAACTTTCTCTTGGAAAACTTTACATTCTTCAATCGAATGCCCCAATGCTCCATCATGAAAATCACAGCTGGCCTTTGAGTCGAACCACGGTGGACGAGACTTCATAATTCTAGTCTTTCTGGGTGTCATTACCGAATTTTTAGCAAAATAAGACCATAGCTGACGGTAAGTCATTGGGATAAGATCAAACCATCGAGTTTCTTCCTTCGGAACGCTCAGAGGTGTTTTCTGATTCTGAAACTGTCTTCGAACTTGTCGATTCTGATGTTGATTTGGAGGAGTCAATTTTCGTTTATGAGGTAGTCGCTGCTCGCGCTGAGCAGGCGCTGCATATTGATGTTGAGGTACTGGATCCGGATCTGACAAGATTTGATGGGAGTCCTGAATAGCATTGACGTCAACACTTCCTTCCTCTTGGGAATCATCAACTGAAATCTCTTCGTCAGTTTGGTTATTCAAATCATCTTGAATTCTTCCACTTTTGAGTGCATTCTCGATGTTTACTCCAACTTCTATAATCTTGGGGAAATCCAATGGTACAGCTCCTACCATTCTAACATAATAAGAGTCTGGCAGTGTTCTTAGAAACATCTTGTTTAAATCTTTCTCTGGAAGTGGTGGATGAACTTGAGATGCTAACTCTTTCCATCGTTGGGCATATTCCTTGAAAGATTCATCGTCATTCTTACTCATGTCCATCAATTGATCACTGTCTGGAGCCGCGTCCAAATTATAATTGTACTGCTTTATAAAAGCATTAGCTAAATCTTTAAAAGACTGAATACGACTCCTCTGTAGTTTCGTATACCATATCAAGGATGCCCCAGATAAACTCTCTTGAAAGCAGTGAGTCATCAACTCGTCGTTGTCAACATAAGTAGCTATCTTCCGACAGAACATCGTCAAATGATCTCTTGGACAACTAGTACCCTTGTACACTTGAAAGACAGGCATCTTAAACTTGGGAGGAATAATTACACCTGGAACCAGACATGAGTCACGAGCATTAAAATCATATGTATCAGCTTCTTTTGTCATCTTTAATTGCTCTTTGAGATCACAAAGTTCTTTCTCCATTACATCCACCTTCATCTTAGTACGAACATTCTGAAGATTAGGTACATTTTGTAGGGGCTGGGAAGCTTGAACAACCAAGTTGTCTTGCACAGGAGGAGGTTGAGTAGGAACATCCACTTGTTGAACAACGTCATCAGAAGGAAGATTGAATAGCGGGTTAGTCACAACCCTGAAACCAGTCATGGAATCCATATCTTTATTCTCTTTGCTATCCTTCAATAATACTTCAAGCTTGGTCAGATGGTCGAGATGTCAACTGGAAGACAAAGAGGGAAAACTGGATGAGGACACAGAAGAGAAGAGACACATGCAAATGCTAATGTTAAATGCATGATGCGAGAATGCATAATGCTAATGCAAGAATGTAAGGATGCGAGGTTTCATGGAACTCAAGTTTTTATAAACATTACAGAGTACCAAAGAAGATCATTTTAATATTTTTTTATGTATATATTTTTTTCGGGTTACAAATAAATATCCTCTTAAGAGTCCTAACATAATAGCTAAATAAAAGCTAAGAAAGCCCTAAGGAAGTCCTTCATCTTGTTTGTTGATTTGTTCCTCTACTTGGATCTCCTTGAAGGTAAGCTCGTCCATGATCAAAGTCTAAAGAGTAGTTTGATAGAGGAAAATAAATCCTCCATCCCTTCTTTTGCTCTTGTTGGAAAATGAGAAATGGATCCCTTGTTTACTTGGATCTTTGATGATGATGAGAGTCTTTTGAACTTCTAATGATCCTCCATGTTAAGGGAAACCTTCTATTGATGATAATGAAGTCTCTTGTATTTGTCCTTTGGAGTTTCTTGGTTCTTCAATTGATGCCCCTAACTTCCTTAGGTCATCCAAGCTAGGACTCTTAAAAGAATATTTCAAAAATATTTTCTATTTGTAATCTATGTTGGTTTTGTAATGTTTATAAATAAACTAGGAATTCCATGAAACCAATGCAATATGATGCTATATGAATGCAGCAAACACAAGTAAGCACATAAGGACACAAAGGTAAACAAACAAGGGGGACCCTAGGTTTGCAACGAGCATGGAGCTAAAGGTATACCCATTCCCAAAGGTTGTGGACTAAAGGTTGTTGGTACCTGCCGAATAAGGTTCTAATGAAGTTCCCAAAGTCATTAGCCCATCTTTCGGATATTATCAACTTCCCAAGTACTCGGGGGTTAATAATATTCTCAAGAGAACTTCTTTTGAGTGTAGCATCGCGTAGCACTATTTCGGGGGTACCCCCTCATAGTCCCGCACTACGTCCTAATAAAGGCCAAAGTGGGGTTAAGGTAACTACGGTCCTCAATATCATAGGCTCCAACATCGAATATAGTGCATGTTTTCACGATTAAAGACTCGTTCAACAATACAATTTTCGAGAGGGCCTCAATTGAGCGTGATTTTCAAGTCAGCTTGGTCGGGATTCTACCCCCTATAAGCCTCTTTGAACATATCACTATCCTATCTTAATTTCACTCAAGTCCGGGTGTAGGACTTTGTCTCACCACTCAAGAGTATCAACCCAAGAATACAAACAAATAAGCAAGTAAACAAATAAGCAAATATAAGTAAATATAAAAAGCAATAAAGAAATAAAACAAGATAGGGAGACCCACTGAGAGTCCCCAGTGAAGTCGCCATTTCTGTCGCGGTGAAAATCGGATACCAAACTATTGATTAGTTTGAATCTTTAATTCGTTTTGCAACCGAACTTTGATTTGTCCAAAGGAAGGGATAAAGATCGAAATTCCCACAATGCAATGCAAATGCAAGGTTAGAGAGTTTTAGGTTCGGGGGTCGGTTAAACTTAGGGAAGGTACTAGCATCCTAAGTTTCTGTAGTACTCTACAGGAACCTCTTGTTTTATGTTTGTTTATTGCTATGTGTTTATCTGCTTAAAGGATTAGAGACCCTAGGGGTTTATTTCTAAGTATACTCGATAAGGTATCGCACCTTGTGCCTACATATACTTACGGGAGTGGAATCAGAGTATGTTGTAGTTCACCCTAAAGGGTTAGAGGAGCTCTTTGACTGTGGTCAAAGTTCCTACGGGCTTAGGGTAGTTGTTTTGATTGGGTTTAAGAGAAGAGACGAGTCTTCATGTTAAGGGAGAGATAACCGCCACAAATGTAAAAAGGGGGTTGTAGGAAATGGTCTTTGTGTTATCTTAAGAAAAGGTCTTACATACTCGGATGGTCGCCAAGTATGCCTTTGTCGTTCTTAAGGCAAAGTCCCTACATGTTTGATTGTATTGTTGTGGGGTGGAGATTATATCTCACTTAAGATGATTAACATCTATTCTCTAATGTGTTTGAAAAGTTGTATTGTTTTGATTGTGTTGTTTCTATGTTGTAAAGATTAAGGCAAGGTCCTTCCTATGGGGGTAGGATCTATCCTAAGTGATCAACTTGAAGAAACAAGGATCTAAGGGAATATGATGCATATGATGTGCAACTACACACAACGTTGAATTATGTGTAGGTTTTTCCTTTGGACGGATGCGATGTATGAATATAAATTGATAATGTAAATGAATTGCGGTAATGTAAATTGCAGAAAGATAAACCATACACGGACGCATGAAAGCGCTAAGTGAGTGTGTGTGCATTGTGAATAAGGTAAAGCAGATAAAGATAAATGTAAATACGCATGAAAGCGCTAAGATGTGTGTGAGAGTGAAAGGTGTCGTGAAGTGCACGATTGATTTTATAATTGGAATTGATTAAGTTGTTTTGTTATGCTGTGAATTGATTTTAGAGAAGGTTTGAAAAAGTTAACATTATTTAAAGAGGAGATTAATTTATGTTGATTTTAAGCGAGAAGTTGAATTGATTTTATTTGTAGGATTGATTGTGGGAGAAGAAATTGTATTTGATTTGAATTATGAGAGGGGTTGATTTTAGACGAGATTAATCCTTGAATTTTTAGATAAAAGGCTAATAATGATTTAATTTATTATAAAAACTTAAGTGAGGGGATTATTTTATTACGGTTATTATTAAATCAAGTTGATTAAATTAATATTAATTTTATTATTTATTCCTAAAAAAGGGATTAAATGCTAGAGGTTTTACTATGACCAGAAGTTTTTTTATTTGAATAAATACCTAATCTAATTTTAAATAAAAGGTTAATAATTTAAGAAGATTCAAATTAAATTAGCAAAATACTCTTATAGGAGTTAATGGAATATTTTAAGTTGGTTTTAGTTGTTTTGAAAGAAGAGGTTGATTTAATAAATAGTTAGATAGTATGAATTATTAAAAGGTTAATTATATTAATTAAAAAACTGATTTTTGATTAATAAAAGGTTATTAATTTGCTTAAAAAAAGATCTGATTAATTAATTTAGTTAGATCAAAGAAAGTGTAGATTAAAAGGTTTGATTGGGGAGGTTATGGTGATTAGCGTGTGATTAGTGTGGTGTGAGGTGATTATGTGTGTGCACATATTATATCCAATTACAACAAAATAATGAAAAATTAAAACAAAACCCTAATTAACGAGATTCCCTCTTTCTTCGCTTGCCTCGCCGTGTCTTCCTCCCTCTTCGCGTCTTCTCTCTCGGCGAATCGTTCCCGTCCCTCTCTCAAATTCTCGTTCGCTTTCCTACTTCCATCGCTATCTTCTTTCTTCTCCTCGCGTTCAGACCTGAAACACAGACAAACATCTCAAAAATTTCAATAGATTTGATTCAAACAGAGGGATTACCGCGAGTTATGGCCGACGTCGATTGTGTAGGTTCGTCAATTTCGTCGAGGATGATTGACGGTGACGAAAATAGGTGATCTCCGGTGACAGTTGGAGCACGGATGCGGTAGTGGATTTGCGGTGAATTCGTCGATTGAGGGCTCGTAGCGGCGGCTTCGCAGATAAGTCTTCTTCTTGCTTTAGGTTTTTTTGATTTTGGGTATTTTTGAGAATTGATGTGCGTTGGGGTTTCTCTTTTGTGGATTTCGTGATTTTGTGAATCGATTTCTCCGTCTCTAGGGATGTTGAATCGTCCCCCTTTTATAATCGAGTCTTGAGTTTTGGATTGAATGCCGTTATGAATACCTTCCGAATTTGCTTGGGCATGTCTGTGAACTTATTAAGGATATTCCATTTTCGGGCTGAACCAAATTGAAACTTTCCCATTTTTCAAATGATTGTAGTAATGATTCGCTTAAATGATTTTCAAATCTCCGGTTCAAATGAGATAGGATTTGATTCTGAATCCTCTGTTATTCCAAGAATATTCCCTAATCGGTTGTTTTTCTGACTTGGCAGGTACAGGTGGCTTTGGGCCAAAAGAAGGAATAGAGGCTTTGCGTTTGGTGCGTGTATCAGAAAAAACTGGTGACGTGGAGCAGCGGTAGCATGTGTTTGCAGGGTAAACTTTCCAACCTCTATCTCTATTTCTCTGGTTCGAACTGGTATGCGTTTACCGTCTCGTGCTATGAATTGCTTTTCTTATCAATTCCATTCATGCAGTTTTCTTTTGTAATGTTGATAGGTTATACGAAGGTCGCGGTATGCTAATGAGAGGCTCACAAGCACGAAGGTAATAAGTAGCCTTATTTGCACCTCAAGTGCAGTTGTTTATTTAGATTTTGGCATAGTTTTCTTGTAATAGCAAGTCACTCCCTTGCCTCATAGCTTTATTTCCTTTGGGATTGTGGAAATTAATTTGAAGTGGTACTGATAAATTTTTCGTTTTGTGCCTGCAGCAGTGGTGTGCCGAAATTGTATTTCACTGAACTTGCCAATACTGTCTTTTGATAACGTGTAGGTACGAGCACGTCAACCAATTAACATAGGAATTGATATTCTTCGTTGATGTGAACATTGCGAGTGGAAGACTAACACTTCCGAAGATGCGAAGACGAGGGCTCCGTTTCTGGACAAGGTAATTTGAATGATGTTCTTATTTTCATACACAAGGAAAAGCTCATGAACCAAATAAATCTGAAACTGTTTTCAATAGTTCGTGATTACTATTGCTCTACGCAGGTGCTCCGGGCGAGTTGCATATGTGATTTATCATTAGACCAATTTGTAGCATAATCATCAAGTGTTGCTTTGATGCCTTTCCTCATTTGATCTTCTCTTTGTGAGTCAAACCACAAGGAATGCGATGATGAGGTATAACATGGTGGCGGATCTGGGGAGTTTCCAATTGGTCTTGGCCAAGTACGGTTCCTGTGAGTGTTCTGCCGAGCCTACTCTTATAGTTACGTTCACGTCTAGCTTACTGATTCACTACAATGAATTGAATTTGCAAATGAAGGGATTTCTCTTTAGTAATAGCGGGTGAACGAGAAACTAGATCATCCTTCGAATTGGTTAGAGGATTGGGCAGGGTCTACTGTTGATGGAATATTTCGGATCCCAATGACAGGTTCTACTTCTGTTCATCTGCCAGTTGAAGGTATGCGCATTACCGCTTTGGTTCAGACACACGTTTCAATTCCGTACTCGAATAGAAAAAAAAGATTGCCTTCTGACGATGATCCTTGCAGGTTGTTGCTCTTGTTGAGTATGAAGGAGGACAACATGGTTTCCGTATATGTTAATTTAAATCTTATCGGAAATGAAGGAAATAATAGCTATATTGCTAAACCGGTGGTTTGATGTAGGCTGGGAACAATAAGTGTACATTTGAACGACAAATGGTTTCCTTCACGTGATTGAGAGGTGATGATCTTGACTTTCTTTACGTTAAAATAATGCTTAGAATAAAGTTGTCCACAAATCCTGATACCGTAAAATTCAAGAAGTTCCGCTTGAACCTGCTGGCGTGATTAATTTAAGGATTTGATGGATCCAGAGTTATGACTTGCTGTTGTGAAAATTCTCACCAAACCATGTGCCTTGCAGGTGTGAAAGCTGAGGATTGGTGTAAGTATTAACCGCTTTGCTTTGGCTAGATGACATCTTCATCGGTCCTTCCGGTAGAGCGAGAAGAATCATGATCAATCCTTTGATTGGAGCTTCGGTTCCGTCCTGAATATTGATAATTGTCTTTCTCATTTGTAGGTCGTCAAAGACAAAGTACCGTTACTGCTTTATTTTACGAAAAGGTGGATGCTACGAACAAGTCGAAGGAGTGAAAACAACTCAGAGCTGGTTGAATCATAACAACTTTTATACCGAGGTGTCGTTTCGATCAAGAAGCTGTACTTGTCCTGGCATAGAGGTCCAAAATGGTTGCAGTCAAGTTGTAACAATTTCTAGTATTTTAGCACCATGTCTTGTTTGCAATGCTTTGTAATGATTTGTATTAATTTAAAATATATGGGAACATTTTGTTCTCACAGTAGCAGCGATGTAAAGTCTCGTGAGTCACTCGGTTGGATGCTTTGACTTCTATGCACGGCATCTTGTGTTTAGAAGAAACCTAACTCATAGACTAAGTTATAATCCCCCGTAAATTATATGCTTGATTTATGTACCCCCTTTAATCAGTAACAAACTTGTTTTGTATAATGAATCCTTGTATCATGAACTTGTAAAATCTTGGATTCAGTCACTATCATATCAAATGCATTCCGTAAATCCAAGACGTGGGGCCTCGGGTTGAACCAACCTTGTGCTACAATGTATAAACTTGAAAATGGTGGAGCCTTGCATTGTTGAATTTGAGAGTGGGCTAGTGTTGTAACCTGAATGAACACGTCAAACTTGGAGTTGTACAACAATGCATCAGATCAAAATTTACTTCAATCCAAGAGTCAAGATGCCCAAAATCTCATGTTGCCTACGAGCTGCCAGTAATAAAATAACTTCCTCCCTTAAAAGCTAAGAGAACCAAAATGATAATGGTTCAATCCTCCTGGATAAGAATAAAGCCTTCCTTGAATTGATCCTGTGATGCATGACCTCGATAAATAACGTCGCTTATACCTGAAGTCAATGTACCTACGCACCCTTGTTAGTCATAACACACGTACATACAAAGTAAAACAACGAGAAACACAAAAATGCAAGGAGGTGGGATCTTAAGGTCAAAAATTAGGGTGCAACAATCAATAACAATCATAACATGGCATAAGACCAACTTAAGAAGGTAAGGACCCCTCACTACCCTCTAATGATTAGACACCCTTATAGGAGTAGTTCCTCCCTTACCTTAGAATTTTAAGCTCCAAGCTCTTCTACAATGGTGGCCTTCTTCTTTTTCCTACCCTTGCCTCTTGTTCTAACTCTCACTTTTCCAATTCTTTCACGAACCTTTTGTTGGAGTTGGTTGAAAATATACATGTTGATACCCATTATGGTGGAGTATGATTGTCGATAAAGACAATGAAAACTTATGTATTATTTTTAATTAAGGTGGAGATTGTTGAGGTTGATTGAAAATATACTTGTTGAAGAAGTCCCACATTGCTTAGTTTTGTGAATAAAAAGAGGTTTCAAGGCTATATATAGAATACAAGTTCGTTGAAGTCCCACATCACTTAGTTTTGTAAAGGAAGAGGGAGCCTAAATCTATATATAAGATTTAAGTTATTCATTCCAAGATGCACCAGTCAAAAGCACTTTAAGCTTGTATTTGACTTTCTTTGTTCTCTTATACTTTTGTATTACAGTGTTGTGAGATGTATTTTGGAGGGTGTGGGGGCCTAAGTTAGTTGAGGGTATATTATGTGTTGTAATAATTTTTACATAGTGTTATTCTATGGTTGTCATTTGACAATAGTCGTGGTTTATTTTCCAGTTTTGGAGTTTCTACGTTATATTCTTGTGTTGTGATTGTGTTTATCTTTTTCCTCTATGCTTTGTTTATTTTTTCCCAACAACTGATAATTGAGCTTTTGGTTCGATTCAGGGATAAATATTCTTAGTATGCTCTGTGGTTGCAGTTTTGTCTGATCTTTCACATAAAAAAAAGATAGTGTTTTGAAAGAGTTTTGAAAAAGTTTTGTCTTGCATTTTGAAAGAGTCCAAAATTCCGCTGTGCAGTTTAGGCTAGAGAAAATTGATAGAAGAATATTTTTTACTTGTGTAAAGTTCAAGCTAAATATGTGTTGGTACAATTAAGATTATGCAAGATGCAAGATTATGTCGGTGGTTGAAGAGATTTTCGCCAACATGGAAGTTGCACCATAATGTTCCAACCTGGTTTTTGACATGTGAACTTCTTGAAGTGGTTTAGCTTCAAGTGAAAGTTATTTTTCATGATAAAATATATGATTTTCGGGAATGAAAATGTGAAATTCTTGAAGTGGTTTATCTTCAAGTGAAATACATTATTCATGAGAGAGTATGATAGTTTTTAAAACTATGATTGTCGGTGAAGACAATGTGAAAATTCTTGGAGTGTTGTAGCTTCAAGTGACTATACTATTTATGGTGGAGTATAATTGTCAGTGAATACAATAAAAGTTTATGTATTATTTTTAATCAATGTGTAGATTGTTGGGATTTGTTGAAAATATACATGTTGAAGAAATCTTACATCGCTTAGTTTTGTGAATGAAGAGAGAGTTTAATGTTATATATATGATACAAATTCTTTGAAGTCAAACATCTTAGTTTTGTGATGAAAGAGGGAGTCCAAAGTTATATATAAGATTCAAGTTCTTCATTTCGAGATACACCAGTTAAAAACACTTTAAACTTGTATTTGACTTTCTTTGTTCTCATATACTCTTGTATTAGAGTGTTGTGAGATACAATTAAATATTTGTTTTGGAGGGTATGAGTTATTCTGTGGTTGTCATTTGACAAAAGTCATGAGTTTTTCTCCGATTTTAAAGTTTTTACGTGATGTTCTTGTATTGTGATTGTGTTTATCTTTTTCTCTATGTTTTGCTTTGTTTTTTCGAACACGTTCCCCACTCTATATTTTCTCCTCACCTTTTTATAAGTAAACGAATTAAATCTCTTATTTTTAACATTTGTTACCACTTTAATTATGTATACTTGCACATACAAAACACACATCAACATCTCTCTGTTTAGAAGTGCACTATAGATCACAAAAGAACATCTTTTCCATAAGGTCACTTTTGTTGCAATTCAAGATACACACATGAGAATCAAAGTTATTTTGATTGATGTTGAATGACATTTGCATCAACCGTATACCACCATCCATATAGATCTAATTGAAATAGTTTGTAATCAAGAATTAATTATAAATTATCTTTTCCCGAATTATTACATTTGGTGGGGGAAGAATTGAAGGTTTACACAACAATTATCAGGGACGAATGGTAACAAAAACAACTAGTAGTATATTTTTGTTTGTTTCTTGTAATTCAAGCAATTGTAACGAAAAAAAATCTCACTCCATCATTATCCAACAACAAAAAAGTTACATTATAACTTTATAACAAGTAAATAACTAGTAGTATATTTTTAACAACAAAAACAAATTATATATTATTTCAACATCAATATTATATATAATTTATTTAAAACAGATGATGTTATCTTTGACTTACGAATATACTCACTACGGCTCTTTTTCTTTTTGAAATTCAGTATTGCAGTTCAATGACTAAACCCTTAATTGGCGGTTATCTTCTCCACCACTGGCGCGAGATCCCTTGGGTGCACATTCACCATCAGTCCATACTTCATGAACAGCGTCAACGACATCTTTTGCTCCACATGATGTCCTGGTACCACCGTCAGACGGTGGCGCAGCAGCACCGCGGCGGCAATGGACTTCATCTGCAGATAAGCCAAATCCTTCCCTAAACAAACCCTGGGCCCCGCATTGAATGAAACAAACTTGTAAGACGCCTGCATATATTCACCGTCGGTTGAAAGCCACCGTTCAGGTTTAAACTCAAGACAATCCTCTCCCCAAATGAACTTCATTCTCCCAACGGAGTAAATCGAGTACGTTATCATCGAACCCGCCGGAACGAAGGTTCCGTTCGGCAAAACGTCGTCGTTCACCACATGCTTTGAATCCTCCGGCACAGAAGGGTAAAGACGTAAAGTTTCAGACAACGCAGCTTTGAGGTAAACCAAACGATCAACTTCATCAAAAGCGAGAGGCTCATCCGTCCATTTGGAGAGATCTTCGCCACGTGTCTCCATCAGAACCGTGCAAAGTTCGATCAGAATTTTTTCCTCCACATGTGGGTTTTTAATACAGAGCCAGAAGAACCAACTAAGAGCAACCGATGACGTGTCACGTCCAGCGAGGATGAAATTAAGAGCCACGTGTTGAAGAAACTCTTCAGAATAAGACTCTTTTTTCTTCATGAAACGCGAGAGAAGATCGTCGTTTAGAGCCTCACTTCCACTCTGTAGTTCCAGTTTCCGGTTTTGAATGATTTTGGAGAGATATTGATCGATGTGTTTTAGGCTTTTTGTCAGTCTCACTTCCATTCCTAGCCGAAGCCATTTCTTCAGCTTCCAAACGATTTCAGGTAAAATAAACCGTTGGAGTGTGGCTTCCGTGGCAAGATCGAAGGAAAGCGCGAAGCGGTTTTCTGGAAGTCCGACAGCCAGTGTCTGAGGGTCTTGACCGAAAGCCAAGCCGCATATGTTGTCGAAAGTGAGCCGAAGGAGAAGGTCTTGAAGATCCACCGGAAGTTCTTCTTCCTGAGACGTGGCTAAAATGGGACAGAATCTAGACTTTATAGCTCGGCTAACCCAACGAGCCATGGCTTGTCGTAGGGTACGAGTGGTGAATTCCAGTGCGGCAGTCTTACGCTGGAACAGCCACGTGTCACCATCTGTGTTGAAGATGCCTTCTCCAAGCAAGTCATGAAACACTGACTGCCACGTAGGACCTTTGGGGTAATTATCGAAACGGAGTTTGAGTATGTGCTCGAGATTCTTGGGATCGCACGTGACCGTGACGAGACACTGTTTTCTAGCGAGAAAGGGAACGGCGCAGATGCAGGTTTGGTACGTGCCGCCACACGCGCGGAGATTTTCAGCGATCCAGTCGTGCATGCGGTTGGCATGGTGGATGAGACCAGGTAGACTACCCACTAAGGGCCAGACACGTGGACCTTTTAATGAACGTATGATGAACAAGAACCATATCATGTAGGCCGCTATTGCCGTTAAGATCATTAAAGCTGTTGATTCATCCATGTGCTCGTGGGACCCAATAACCCAAAACACAGCTTTATTTGTTACAACTGAAAAATTTCCCGGCCAAGCACGTTGGTCGGAGGGATGAATGGGATGAATGAACAATTAGCAACAAAAATTAAAAGAAAAATGAACGTTAAAGTTTGAATGCACGTATGGTTTTTGATGGTTGAATTGAATGTGAAAAATGTGAGAAGAGTGTTGAAGAGTTTGGTTGTGAATTGTGATAGAGGGTGAAGAAATAGATATAAGAGCTTATTTTGAGCAGTTGTGAGTGAGAAAAGTGATGCTTTATAGAAAAGAAAAAACGGTGGAACGAAAAGCGGGGCAATTAATGAAGAGTAGAGAAGCTGGATGGTGCTGTTGAAATTAAGTTAAGCTGCATTGTTTCTTCTTCTTCTTTGGTTGAGTAGGCTTGAAAGAGTAGCCTTATAAGACCGCCCTCATCAATGTCCACCGAGTTAGTTGTTAGTTTAGTTGGGACTTGGGTGTATATAAATATAAAGGTGGATGTATAAAGGTAAAACCAACGACATCGCCATCCTATAAAGATAAAGGGGTACATTTCTAATGTGAAACTGTTGCTGCATTGGGTTACAACAGTCCCTTGGTTTTAATATATGTGGACACCAAATTAAATCATGTCCAACATTTTCAAATGTTTAAATACTACCAATAATGTGTTTTGTTAATAACATTTTGTTATGTCTCGTCTAATTCAAATCAATAGTTATAAGCCTCGGGAAGTTACATTATTATTTATTTTATAGCTATGTGAGTAGTTAATAACTAATGGGAAAATAGCCGCTTGACTTAGTGGTATTTTAAGTCAAACTCTAGTTTCAATAAATAAAGAGTTACACATGTTGTATAAGTTAGTTTAATACTTAAGTTAACTTGTAGTTTATAAATAGGTTATTCTTTCTGATTGTTGAGAGGAGACTTAAGAGTTGGTTGTTATTATTCACTTGTTACCTTTTGTCATAATTGAAAAAGTGAATAGGAAAAAACGGCTTTAACCAACTTTTATTATTTTTCTTCCCTTTTTTCTCTCTTTTGTAAACCTAAAACGATTTTTTTGTGTTTGTTCAACAGACTCAATCTTTCTCATAGTTTTATTCGTTTTTGGTGCGGCGTTTATCACAACAAACTGGTGTGATAAGCGTGGGTCAAGATGCCGTCAACGAAGTATGAGATTGAGAAATTCACCAGTGTGGATGATTTTGGTTTGTGGTGCTTAAAGATGAAAGTCCTACTATTTCAGCAGGGTTTGTTAGAAGTATTGAAAGGATCAGAGAAGATGGATGTTACCCTAACAAAGAAGGAGAAACGACGATGATCAAGAAAGTCTACATGGCCATTATATTGAGCCTTGGTGGTAAGGTTCTTCGGCAGGTTTCGAAGGAGAATACAACAACAAGTGTGTGGAGCAAACTCGAAGGGTTGTACATGACTAAATCCATGGTAAATCGTATGTACTTGAAGCAGACTCTATATTCATTCAAGAAGAGTGAAGATGGATGAGTGAAGATGGAGTCTTGATGAAACAGTTGGATACGTCAACAAGTTGATTCTTGATCTGAAGAATATCGATGTTAGTATCAATGATGAAAATCAAACGTTGTTATTGTTGTGTTCTTTACTAAGTCTCGTGCTCATTTCAAAGAAACTCTCTTGTATGGAAGATATTCCCTAACCTTTGAAGAAGTTCAATTAACCTTGTACTCTAAGGATTTAAACGGAAGAAAGGAGCACAAGCCATCGTCTGTTGGTGAAGGTTTGTCTGTTAAAGGGAAATTCTTAAAGAAATATGACAGTTTTGAGAAGAAGAAGGGTAAAGCTCAGCAAAACTCTTATGGTGGTGATGCCCCTGGAATTAGGTATTACCACTGTAATAATGAGGGTCGCGCAAGAAAGACGTGCTCTGAATGCTTGAATAATTATGGAGGTAAGAATAATGGCAACACAACCATTGTTCAAGTTTATTTTGAATCGTCTAATGTCATGGTAGTTTCAAGAAGCAGTTCTTGCAAGGAAATGATCATGGATTCAAGTTGCACTTGACACATGGCTCCAAATAAAGATGTGTTTGAGGAACTATGTGATCAAGATGGTGGATCAGTACTGGTGGGAAACAACAAAATCTGCAAAATTTTAGGAATTGAATATGTGAGATTCAAGCTCCTTGATGAGTCAATAAAGTTGTTGGTTGGTGTTAAGTATGTACTTGATATGTTATTGTAGAGATGTTGGTACTTTCAATTGTGGATTTGATAGTGTTCTAAAAGATGTTGATGAAAAAGACTTAGGATTTGGTTGCTTTTATAGTGGAGTTTGGGCAGACCAAATAGTTGGATTAAATCCCTCTTCTTGATCTTTGGAAGTTCTACGAACAATAACTATTAAAGATGCACAATACACACTTTTAATGCTCTCTGTTACTTGAATTGTTTCTCTTCTATTGGGAACTGCTCAAGTAATGATGATTTGTTTTGCATTTATGAAATATTTTTTATTCTCTTTGTTTTAAAATTTTATTTTAATCTTTTTGATGTGACAAAAGGGAGAGAAAGATATAGAAATATTTAAAAGAATCTGAACCCTTCAGATTTTATATGTTGTTTATTTTAAGATTCCATTATTACTGTTATTTGCTTACCCGGGAGACATATTTTATTTTTCTTGAATATAGAACTTAGGAGGAGCTTACAAACCTCAATCTTTAGACTATTATATTTAGGGGGAACTTACAAACCTCAAACTCCAATGTTGTCAAGTAAATTAAAATAGTCCAATATTGTTCTTAAATACTTATGTTTGTCATCATCAAAAATGGGGAGATTGTTAGAACATGATTTGTTCGTGACATATACCTTTTAGATTTTGATGATAACAAAGTATTGAAAGAACTATGGTATTATCTAATGTGTGTTCTAAGTATGCAGGTTCCAAAGCTTAAAGAGAATCTACCCAGAATCTATTAAGAGAACGCATTTGAGAGAATTTGAGTTCTTGACTTCTGATGGTTCAGAACTGAAGGACGCTCTTAAGTGAAGTCTGATGATATAGGTTTGCGTAGAATCTGAAGTTGAATGTATCAACATCAAAAGAGCAATATATTATCTCTACACTTATTGAATGTATCATCTTGTGATGATCATTTAGAATCATAGACAAAGCTAAGTGATCCGTACTGCATAAAGCAAGATACATTGTCATATCAGTTTATCATCTATGGTTCAAGAAGAGTTGACATGATTTATAGATATTCACTCTCAACAGATCTATAGTACAACTCACAAGGAGGACACTATGGTTAAAAGAGTTATACATTGGATAAAGATCTTTTTGTGTATCTATCTTCAACGTCTCTTAGTACTATGGACTAACAAAGACACTTGTGCAAGTTATCTCTTCCAACGACTATTATTTTGTATCTTCTATTTAAGTAGCTAAAGATTCAATCTGGATAAACAATAAGGAAAAAAGAAAGAGGGCCAAGAAGAAAAGAAACGTCTCACACTTCTATCAACATGGAAGAATAACAATATCAAAAATAACATCCAGTATGCAGAGTTTCTGTTATCTGTTGTAATTTGTACAAAGCCTTAAGATTTATTAAATATTGAATATCTTAGAAATATTATGTGCTATGATCTTTGATATAGTTATTGCCTCGTACCTCTTATTGTATATCAAGTGCACCTTGTTGTTTATTTTGCTAAACATGTTGTTTAGTAGTTTAGAAATAAAGTCTCTTGCTATGGGATTGAGCATCAAATTCTCTTGCAGTAAGCTTGAGTCATGTAAGTCTCCTGCTATGAGCTTGAGCATTGAAGTCTTGATCAAATTGTTGATTAAGCAAGGAAGTCTTGGACTGTAGGTCTAAGCAAGAAGGTCTTGTACTTGAGGGTATGAGCAGAAAGTCTTGAATCTGTGGGATTTAAGCAAGAAAGTCTTGGATTTGTGGAATCTGAGTAGGAAAGTCTTGTACTCGAGGGTATGAGCAGGAAGTCTTGAATCTGTGGGATTTAAGTAGGACAGTCTTGGATTCGTGGAATCTAAGCAGGAAAGTCAGTCTGAGCAGGAAATTCTTGTACTTGAGGGTATAAGCAGGAAAATCTTAGGATTTGAGGATCTAAGCAGGAAGTCTTGTTCAGGTGTTGATTGAGCAGAAAAGTCTTAGGCTGTTGGTCTGAGCAAAGAAAAGTCTTATGCTCGAAGGTATAGACAATTGTGATCATGATTTGATTATAGTAAAAAATCTCTTGTGCTGCAAGGAGACTAGACTACTCTCAGTTTAGGAGGAACCAAGATAAATCTTTGTTTGTTCATTTTTCTATTACTTGCTACTGATTATTATTCTACTGCATCTATATTATCAGAATATGAACTTTGTTCAGAAGCAACGCAAATTGGAGAACACAATTCAACCCTCATTCTTGTGTATTTTTCTCACCTTCAATAATAAGAATAACAGTAATGGAGAATAACAAGAACAATGGTAATGGACCAAAGCAACAATGAGAACAACAACAATAATAACATATCAGAGAATACTGGTGAGAGAGTTTTTTTGTTTGCTAGGGCTCCTTGAAGAATAAGTGTTCTTTCATTATCTGGAGAAGAAATGTTCTTTCGCTAGGGTTCGAGAAGTGAATGAGGTAGACATTGAGTGAATAAAAAATATAAAGAGTACCGAGGTAACATATCCAACGTAAAACGTTAAAAAATAAAGGCGCATTTTTAATTTCAAAAAGAATAAAAAATTAGAGATTATTTATCTCAGTTTTCATAAAACCGAGGTAACATATCCGATGTAAAATCTATAAAAATTAAAGGCACATTTTTGGTTCCATATAAAACATAAAACTGCAGGAGTTGGGAATCGAATCTCAAACACTGAGCATATTGTTATGTCGCATTTACAAAGAACTAATGTAACATATTGATTTAAAAAAAAAAACAAGGCGCCCTTGTTATATACGCAATTGGTATTATATTGTTCGTTGGGAAAGTTTCATCATAAAAAAAATGTTATTTATTGTAGTGAGACTTAAATATAATTAAAAGTTGAATGTAAGAAGTTAAATTTTGCCTTTAAAGTTATCTACTTTAAAGATATCACATAAAGAAATTAAATTGAGACATCAAAAAGATATCCAGTAAGAAAATTAAATTGATATTCATAAGTAAAATAGAGCTCAATCGATTTCCTAGAACTAAGTTAAAATAACACTTCAGAAAAAAATAATTAGAAGTATTTGTGGATCCAGAATTCCAGAACATTTAGTAGTTAGGGGGGAAATTATCAATAACAAATAAACTGAGGGTTAATAAAAAATTAACTTTTACAAATTACAATTTTGGCTTAAATGCACTTTTAGTCCTCCTATTTATAATTTTTTTAACGTTTTAGTCCCCTTTTAATTTTTTCAGCCTTTTAGTCCCTCAAGTTGTCACTTTTTGAGATTTTTTTTAGTCCCCCTTCTGTTTTGATTATGTGATGCTCAAAATGGTGATTGAGTATGGTCAGTCAGATGTCAAATCATTTAAATAATTGTCAAGTTAATGACATGACATAAAATCAATATTTTTATTATTTCTTTAAACCTGTAATCTTTTATATTTCACTTTAAACATTACCCAATTATTAATAAATACTAACTAATAATAATTAAAGAAATACACATTACATTTATCTTCACCACATACAAAAATATCATTCAAATCCAAAAAAATTATAAACTCATCTATCATCATCACCTTCAACTCAGAAAATTCATAAAAGCATTCTACTCATTAAATAAAACTCACAAACTTCCAACAACCCCAAACCTTAAAAATGAAAAAATCTAAATAATAAATGAATCTTTTTTCTTCTTTTTCTTCTTCTCACTAAACATTTAACATCAAATGAAATATAAAGATCTAGAAAATGACTAAGATGGAGATTTGGAAAATGAGGTTTGAAAAATGAAACGTTTAACATCAAGGTGAAATATGCAGATCTGGAAAATGACTCAAGAAAAAAACTAAACATTTATCATAAAGAAGAAATAGGTGAAGCAAGTGACTAAGATGATGGAGGCCAATACGCAGATCTGAAAAATAAATGAAGATTTTTAAACTGACCCTTTCCAAAATGCAAACAAACCAACAAAAATAACAGATATGAAAAATGTTATTGAGAATGATTAAGATGTTTGGGTTTGAGATAATAATGAATTAGTTTATGAATTTTCTGGATGGGTGATGATGACGATGATGGGTGTCTGGGTTGTATATAATGATGAATTAGTTAATGATGGATGATTTAATTATTAATAGTTTTTAAAAATTGAAAATAAATTATTTCAAAGTAAAAAATTAAATAAATCTGACTAGACTCCATGTTATCAATGTCACGTCATTAATGGGGATACCATTTGTACAAAATTGGAGGGGGATCATCCAAATCCTAAACAAGTAAAGCTTAGGGACCAAAAAGTTGGTTTTTAAAACGGATGGACTAAAAGTTACAAATTATCAAACTAGGGGACCAAAAGTGCATTTAAACCTACAATTTTTTTAAATAATTTTTTTATTCGGTGAATGAGTTATTTTAAATTATCATAATAAACACTGAGCATATTTTTATGTCGCCTTTACAAAGAACCAAAGTAATATATTATTTTTATAAAAAAAAAAGGCGCCCCCGTTATATACACCATTGGTTTTATATTGTTCGTTGTGAGAATTTCGTCATAAAAAACGTTATTTGTTGTAGTGAGATTTAAATATAATTAAAAGTTGAATGTAAAAAGTTAAATTCTGCCTTTAAAGTTATTTACTTTAAAGATATCATATGAAGAAATTAAATTAAGACATTAAAAAGATATCCAATAAGATAAATTGATATTCATAAGTAAAATAGAGCTCAATCAATTTCCTAAAACTAAGTTAAAATAACACTTCAGCAAAAAATAATTAGAAGTATTTGTGAATCCAGAATTCGAATATTTAGTAGTTAGGGGGAAAACAAATTGTCAATAACAAATAAACTGAGAGTTCATAAAAAATTAACTTTTACAAATTACAATTTTTTAAAATAATTTTTTTATTTGGTAGATTAGTTATTTTAAATTATAATAGTATTATTTTGTAAAAAAAACTTTTGTATTTTAAAAGAAAAGTACACATGTAATTCAATTAATCATGACCTTTTTAAAATAATTAGAGTTAAAATTCCAAAATGTTTTTTTAGAGAAAATTTCAATCTTTATTGATTATAGATTTTCTTTAGCGAATAAAATCTTTGTTGATGTTACTTTTAATTTTAGAATGAGCATGATATTTTATTTTTACTTATGTTATTAAAAAAAATTTCAAATAAAAATTTAATAGTATATTTTTTAATGATCCTAACTATAATTTAATCAATTTTTTTATTTAATAAAAATTTAAAATAAAATATTTTTAAATTTATAACATATTAAAAAAATATTTAACTCCTTAATGCAAATTGTTGAATATATACACTGAAAATATTAAATAAATAATTAAATGAATTTGCAAAAAAATTTTAAAATGACCATAATAATATAATATAGAAGAATACGGTAGAACATAGTTAAAACAAATATATAGTGATTGTGTTATTTTATATTAGTATAGTGGAAGAAATTACAAAAATTTAATTAAATATTAAATAATTTAGTATTATACATAATTGAGTAACAATGATTATTATTCTTGTGGGGGCAAGAAACCCATCCTCCATAACATAGATTTATCATTGGTGAAGGTTTAGTATGTGTGCACTTTAGTGGTGAATGTTTGAGTCTTCGGAGTGTATTATTCTTAAAATTTTAGATTTGAATCCTACTAGATGCAAATTGTTTATACAAAAAAACATTAGAAGATCCATTTTGTTTGAAGTATAAGTTACATATTTTTGGTAAGCTACTACATAAAAGTCATTTTACAATCGTTACTTCAAAGAAAAATTGTAATATTCTTTAATGCATAATATTTAATAACAATCGTTCTAAACAACCGTTATGATATATCCACCGAGTTTATTGTAAATTATGTGAAATGCTTATTTCCCCAATTGTCACTAAACATATAACCTTTCAATCTAATCTAGAATATTATTATATGACAAATTAAGTTATATTTAGAAGAACAAATTACACGTTCAATGCTAGAGAAGAGTTCTTCGGCTCGTTATTTACATTTTGCTATTTAACCGTTAGAACTTGATTTAATGCTCCTAATTCTTTAACATCCTCTTCCTTCACCTATAGTTCATTTTACAAAGTATTATTTACTTTGCAAACAAAATTAGAGGTGGAGAAATGAGTGGTTGAAGAACTAGAAGCATTAAAACCAAGTTCTAACACTTAAAAAGTGAAATGCAGATAACTGGCTGAAGAATTCTTGTCTAGAATTGAACGTATAACTTATTTTCTAATATAACTTTATCTATCATATTATAATTTTTTTTAATGCAATCTAAAATGTTGTATATTCAGTAAGGGGTTGTAAAAATACTCAAACCACATAAGATATAATAAACCCATCTTTTAAACAAACATTAACAACAATATTCATCAATAACATTCATCAACAACAAACCTTAAACAACATACAAGATACAACAAACAACTCTTATTAAAAACAACAAAATCGTAAACACATAGCATAAACTATATACAACATATAACTTTTATTAATAATAGCAACAACAACATATCAACTCATAGAATGTTTTAGAAACGTACTTGTCCCATAATGACATCCACAATGAAAGGAGGATGAAGTTGGAGTAAAAGCTACAAACTTGTGTTAATTTTGAATGGATGTCATTCTGGGTCTTTCATACAAGTTTGAAACATTCACTTTAGCTTCATCCTCATTAATTTTTTTCATTCACCCTCCCTACCTACAAGTCAAAACAAGCAAAAAGTTCAAACATTATGATACATAAACAAAATTTTAAACATAAACTATTATGATGACGAACCTGTCAGGTAGCCATTTGCTAAATTTTGATGCAACAAAGTAAACCTTCGAAGAAGACGGGTTCGCTGCATAAGTTTGGGATTTTCATATGAGAGAGACGAGTGAAAGAGATGTTAGGGTTTTGTTTTGAGAGAGACTATTGTTATTATCATACCCCAAAATTTTCCATATGTTTCTCCATTTTTTCTCTGGCTCATGATTCTCATTTTATCTGCATATTCATAATCCTTTTAACATTAAACTAGGGTTTCTCTGGGGATCAAACCTATGGAATCTTGGTGATACACTTGACTTGGGATGTGCATCTCTTGGAATAGAACCCTTATCAAAATCCTAATTCTTGGACTATGGTTTTTGGTTACTATGGATTGCATCATGGCATGAAGATTTGAAAGTCATTCTCAGATTTGATTTTTGTCAACAAAAGTCAACTTTAAGGTTGACTTTCGGTTGACCACTCTTTATGAAAGTCCTATATGGCTAGTTTGTCTGGTTGTTCATTTGATTCAAGGCTTTGAAATTTGGATTCAAATCAAGGTGCAAGATCAAGTTCATTCAAACTCATTCAAATATTAAAAAAAAAACAAGATTTGGGGGGAAAAGGTCATGTTTCTTAAAATTCAAGTTTCATACACACATTCATTTCTAAAGGCCATTTTCATTTCAAAAAAAATCCATTTCAAAAAATTTCCATTTCATTACAAGATCCTAATTACAAGCTTACATACAAAATTACATGTTTTTATTTAAAGTTGACATTTGGTCAACTACTTAAACCTAGAACCTATTATACTTTTCTTCATTCATAAGATATCCATCATCCTTAAAAAGCCTCCAAAGTCCTCAAGTTCTTCATGTTTGATAGCTATTGCGAAAACCTCCATGAACCTTGCCATGTCAAGCCTAGTTCCTTCCATTATATGCATACATGCCCTGCAAAAACACACCAAACTTACATATATAATCAGCCTTCATTCATGCATATCCACAATTTAATTCAAACCATGGCATATACATATTATCATAAACCATATCATACACAAGCACAAACACATTAACATATTGACACATTCCATACCATTTCAAGCAATTATAATTCAAACATTTCACAAATAATAAACCTAATAATACCAGTTCACCATTAATCACCAACCTAAGCTTTTCCTAAATAATCCCATAACTTTGATTTCTTTGCATAACTCTAAACTAATTTACAAATTCAAACAATGTTCTAATTTCATAAATACTAACTCATCACACCAGTTCACGCATCCAGTGCAGTTCAAAGTAGCATAACAATTCATTTAGCCTAATTCCCTAATAAGTTAACATAACCTCCATAAAAATCCTAGTGATCATCCAACAATTTAGCATAGTCTGGTTTAGTAACAACTTACTTTTAACATTTAACTAACTAGCTTCCTAACATAACTCACTAACACCTCCTTACACTAGCAGTACTTTACAAATAACCCAAATTAGTTCAATCATGACTCAATCGTCAATGTTCATCAAATGTCTACTTAACTAACAACTTGCATAATTTCAAGCATACACATCATAACAACATAACTTCCAAATTACTATTTTTAATATAACGTGCACTATTAACTAACATTTTTTAAACTATTTGTTACTAACCATAACTAATATACAATCATGTTGTGACAATCAATACCAATTAACAAATTCTTGAGTGAGAAACAAAGTTTCTTGGGTGAATAATGAAATGGTTAGAATAAAGAGAAAGAGAAGAAAGAATAAAGAAGAAAGAAGGAGAATAGGATTTTGGGCAACTGTTTTCTATTCACTTTCTCATTTAGGGTTTATAAATGATTACAAATGAATAACACAATAGCCTCTCTCAACAACCTGAGATATCTAAGCTATTTATAAACTAACTAACTAACTTACATTAGAAGTTAACTAAATAATTGGATCCTTAATCACAAGGCCCAATTCGACATAACATTCGACAATACATATTATAACTAACTTCGACTACAATATGTGACACTTAGACATTAACATGTGAACCATCTTCGACTTCATGCTTGTCCCCTGTATAAACGTGAAAGTTATCCCTATCAACAACATCCCAATCAACAAAACTAAAGTTCGATCCAATGATCTCACAAATCTCCACCTTGGAACAAACTCTACAATAACAGGGAATATCCTAGCTTTCACCGTGCAGCTTTATCAACTGCATACAGTGGAAAAACTTGCAGCTCGATAATGTCTTGGTGATCATATCAACAATATTGTCATCAGTTGAAACCTTCAGCACTTGGACTTCTCCACGCTCGATTACCTCTTTGATGAATCACATCCTTACATCAATCTGCTTGATTTACTCATGATAGGATGAATTCTTTGACATGTATATTGCACTTTGACTATCACATTTAACAATGATAGCTTGACCTTGAAGTTTCAACTTCTTTGCAAAACCTTCAAGCCATAATGCTTCTTTCACAGCTTTAGTAAGGTCAATATATTATGCTTCAGTGGTTGATAAGGTAATAATCTTCTGAAGCATCACTTTCCAACTGATCATCGTGTCGAACATTATGAACATATATCCAAAAATAGATTTTATGGAATCCATACAACCTGCATAATTAGATTCAATAAATCTTTCAATTTCGACTTTGCTATCATCACCACAGGCTCCACTATAAATCAGGACTCGACTCAGAAACCCATTTATGTGCCTGATAATCCACTTTAAAGCTTGCCAACACACCTTTCCAGGATTGGCCATATAATTGCTTACAAGGCTCACTCCATACGCTATATCTGGCCTCGTACAAACCATATCATACGTCAAAGAACCCACTATACTAGCATATGGAATGCTACTCATATAGATTCTTTCAGCATCAGTACTCGGACTTTGAGTAGTACTAAGCTTAAACTAAGGATTTGTTAGAGTCACAACAGGCTTTGAATTCGACATACCAAACTTGTCGAGAACCTTCTGTAGGTATGTCTCTTGAGATAAGCATAACTTCTACTTCTTTCTATCTCTCCAAATGTCAATCCCAAGAATCCTGGTGGAAGCTCTCAGGTCCTTCATTTTGAACTCCTACTGAGTTCAACCTTTATCTCCATTACATCCTCGACATTATTGCTAGTAATGAGGATATCATCCACATAAATTAACAAAATAAAAAGTGAGTTTCTAGGTCGAAATCTGAAGTAAACACAATGGTCGAACTGGCTTCTAGTGAAACCAATATGTGTCATGAACTTGTCGAATCTCCTATTCCACTGTCGAGGAGATTGTTTAAGGCCATACAAAGACCTATTCAACTTTCCCACATAATCTTCCTTATCCTGTTCTGCATACCCTTCAGGTTTCCGCATCAGGATCGTTTCATCTAGATCACCATACAGGAAGTTTGTCTTCACATCCAGTTCCAGGTCGAACTTCACCATCACGACGAACAAAATTCTAATGTATTTATGCTTTAAAACAGGTGAGAATACATCATTGAAGTCGACACCTTATTTCTGACTGAACCCCCTAGCAACCAACCTTTTCTTAAAGCGCTTCGACATCACTCCTTTGATTCCTTCCTTGACCTTGAAAATCCACTTGCAACTAACTAACCTTGCTCCTACAGGTTTCTCAATCATCCCCTAAGTGTTATTATCATGAAGAGATTTCATCTCGGCATTCATGGCTTTTTGACATTCAGTCTTATTTTGACTTCTCATAGCTTCCTTGTAGTCTCTAGTTTCTTCCTCAAGTACCTCACTTGTAGAGATTAAGGAAAATGCTATAAGATCTGTATAACCAAGTCTCTCAGGTGGCTTGGTGAATCTTCTCGACATATCTCTTGCTAGTAGGTAGTCATCGACAGTTTCCTCAGTCTCTTCAGCATCTTGCTCTTCTTCTTCAACTTTATCTGGGTTATGCACTTCAACATCACTATGCTCCACCTCAACAGGAATCTCTACTTATTCTAGCTCCTCTGAGATTTCTTCACTTCGACCAACATCACCAGTTTTCTTTAACGCCATCTCAACTTCATTGAAAACTACATCACAACTTGTGATACATCTTCTGTGATCTGGTTCTAGGCACAACAACCTATAACCTTTGACTCCCTTAGGATATCAAAGGAACATGCATCTTAGAGCTCTAGGTTCGACCTTGTCTTGCCTAATGTGAGCATAGTCTAAACAACTAAATACTCTCAGTTTGTCGAGATCTGGTGGTTGACTCGACCAAACTTCTTCAGGTGTCTTCATTTTCAAGGCAGTCGAGGGACATCTAATTATCAGATAAGCTGCTGTCGAAATAGCCTCTGCCCAACACACCTTCTTTAATCCAGCACTAACTAACATGTGTCTAACCCTTTCAAGGATTGTTCGACTGAATCTCTCAGCTAAGCCATTTTGTTGAGGAGTACATGCTATAGTCTTATGCCTTGCAATCCCAGACTCAACACAGTAACTGTCGAAAGCTTCATTGTAGAACTCAAGGCCATTATCGGTTCTCAACCTCTTAACCTTTATGCTAGTTTGAGTTTCGACCAGAACCTTCCAACTTTTGAAATCCTCAAAAGTTTCATCCTTAGTCTTTTGAATGAATACCTATAATTTTCTGGAATAGTCATCAGCTATGGATAGAAAATACCTTGCACCTGAATGTGAAGGATTCCTTGGAGGCCCCCAAACATCAGCATGAATGTAATAAAGGGATCCATGTGTTCTTTGTTTACTTTTGTTAAACTTCATCGTATAGGATTTTCCAAATACACAAGGTTCACAAAACTCTAACTTCTCGACTTTGTCACCACCTAGAAGGTTTTGTTTCCCCAGTTCGACCAGGCCTCTTTCATTAACATGGCCCGATCTCATGTGCCATAATTCTATCTTCGACACAGGTTTCATGGATGTAAAATATGTTGAACTACTTACAACCTCATCCTCAAGGATATACAAGTCTTGTTTCTTCACGCCTCTCAAGACTTCCTTCGACCCCTTCATGAATTTCAGGATACATTGGTCTCCTTTAAAGACATATCCTTTCTTGTCAAATTCTCCAAGAGAAATCAAACTCCTCTTAAGGTCAGGTACATACCTAACACCAGTCAATAGCCTTATTGACTCATCATGGAGCTTGAATCACACAGATTCAATACCTGCAATCTTGCAAGCTTTATTATTTCCCAACATCACTGATCCACCATCTTGATCACATAATTATTCAAACATATACTTGTTTAGAGTCATATTCCAAGTACATCCTGAATCCATAATCCACTCATTACAAGATTTACTACTCGACACCACAAGGACATCAGATGATTCATAATCCTCTTGTACAATGGATGCATTACCATTGTCCTTACCTCCATAATTATTCAGGTGCTCAGGACACACCTTTCTTTTATGGACCTCCTTCTTACAGTGATAGCACATAATACCAGAAATATCACCACCATAAGACTTCTGCTGAGTTTTACCTTTCTTCTTCTCAAACCTACCATCTCTCTTCGAGGATTTCCCCTTCACGGATAACCCTTCCCAACTGATGGTGATGGTTTATGCTCCTTTCTTTCATTTAAATCCTACGAATACAAGACTGTTTGAACTTCTTCAAAGGTTAGAGACTCTCTTCCATACAAGAGAGTTTCTTTGAAGTGAGAATCTGACTTAGGTAAAGAACACAGCAATAACAACGCTTGGTCTTCGTCGCTGATGGTAACATCAATATTTTTAAGATAAAAAATAAGCTTGCTGAACGTATCCAACTGCTCCGTCAATGCTTTATCTTCATTCTTTTTTAATGAATACAAAGCTTGTTTCAAGTACAAATGATTCAATAAGGACTTTGTCATATACAATCCTTCAAGTTTCAGCCAAACACCAGTTGTCGTTGTCTCCTTCGAAACCTGCCTGAGAACCTTATCACCAAGACTCAGAATAATTGCACCGTGGGCTTTCTCGATCGTCGTTGTCTTATCCTTCTCCGTCAATGCAACATCCATGACATCTTCTCTCTATAACGTTTCTAGCAAACCATGTTGAACAAGAAGGGCCTGCATCTTCAAGGGCCATAAACCGAAATCATTAACTTCGCTGAACTTCTCAATTTCAAACTTTGTTAACGGCATCTTCTCCACTCTCACCGCACTAGTTTGTTGTGACAAACGATACCAATTAACAAATTCTTGATTGAGAAACGAAATTTATTGGGTAAAAAATGAAACGGTTAGAGAGAGAGAGAGAGAGAGAGAGAGAGAGAGAGAGAGAGAGAGAGAGAGAGAGAGAGAGAGAGAGAAGAAAGAAGGAGAATAGGATTTTGGGAAATTATTTTCTATTCACTTTCTCATTTAGGGTTTACAAATGTTTACAAATGAGTAACACAATTAGTCTCTCTCAACAACATGAGAGATCTAGCCTATTTATAGACTAACTAGCTAACTTACATTACAAGCTAACTAAATAATTGGATCCTTAATCACTAGGCCCAATTCGACATAACATTTCGACAATACATATTAGAACTGACTTTGACTATAATATGTAACACTTAGACATTACCATGTGAACCATCTTCGGCTTCATGCTTGTCCCTTGTTAAAACCTGAAAGCTATCCCTATCGACAACATCCCAATCGACAAAATTAGAATTTGATCCAATGATCTCACAAATCACAATCCAACTAATTCCACAACTTAACAAATCTAACATTTGAAAAAAATTCTAACCAACTTACTAACTTCCATATCAAGCAAGTTTTATAACAGTGCTAACTTGCTTCAAACATAACAACTAATCACCCTAACACAACTCACTCTAATCTCAACTAAGCAACTAATTCCAACTCATTTCTCACATCAAGTTAACTTTAATAGCTCATAAAAGTCACTAATATTCATCTAGCATCTTAACTATTTTTTTCACATCAAGTTAATCCATATGACATTCCCTAATTCCATAACTTTAACTACTTCAATTCTTCACTCTTCACTGTACTAAAACTCAATCTAACTAACTCACTCATCCCTAAACAACTTAATAAAATCACTGACACTAACCTAATTAATTTCTTAATAGTTTAACTAATCTTCATGTCACTAACTTTAAACTCATCCATCAACATAACACTAGAATTCAGTTTTAACTTCACTAACACATCATACAACATCTAATTAGCAAATTTTCAGTTTTTACCAACAACATGCATATTTTTCTATTAACAACTAACAATAACATTCTAACTAACTTACTTGACTTAACCAACTCAACATGATTCTAACACGACGGTCACAAGCATACTAACTCATTTCGCTTAACATTTCAAACAAACATCTTCATTCCAATTCAACATAACTGCCACTAACTAACAATAACTACCTAACATAATTTTCCACTAATTAAACTTCAATAATAATCCAATCCTAACATACCTAAGCTAACTCTAAATCCAACCAATTATCGAATTGTTTTAGTTCTAACAGTTCATTACTTCTAATTCATATAAACTAATGTTAGGATCTCATTAACAAACACATTCCAACTCTAGATCATTATTCTTCACTAACTAAATTCGAACTCACTAACTCATAACAGTTTCTAACCTCTAACAACTAACTTTCGAATAAGCTAACTGCATTTAATAGAAAAACCTAACTATGTTAACTTCTTAACTAACTTTCTCATGAAATCCTCTAACAGTGACTGCTGCCCTAACCGATTGCCCAAAGCTGACCTAAGTAGTTACACAATTTCAAAACAATTTTTTAGTGTTGGTGTGGCCACAACTGCCATAGTCGCCTTTCCAAACTCCTCTTTCAAAACAATGTTTTAGTTCTCCAAAATAGAGAGGTTTTGTATTGTGAATATAAACAAATAACTAAAACCTTCTCCACTCATATCCTTCAATTATTTCCACTTAATCCTTTTCTTTTTTCTTAACCCCCTCTCTCCTTCCACTCCAAATTCTCAAGCAAAGTTTAAGGGTCCGAGGTGAACTCCAACCCTATGTATCAGTCTCTCTTTTTCTTATACGTTAAATTATGAAAATATTTTCATTTAAATTACCAAAAAGTAAATTACATATTTAGTCATTTAGATTGTTTAAAAATTTTAGACTTAATTGCAATTTTAATCCCTCTATTTTTGTTTTATTTTTTTAATTTTGGTCTCCGCATTTTAAAAACCACAATTTTGATACATTTTTTAAATTTTTGTGTTGGATTTTGGTTCCTTTATGAGGATTAAAATCCAACACAAAACTTTAAAAAGGATCAAAGCTGTAGTTTTTAAAATAGGGGATCAAAACCAAAAAATAAAAAATAAAATAAGGGGGATTAAAGTTACAATTAAGCTAAAATTTTATTTTGGTGAAATTAATCATTTTTTCTATTTTGGTGATTCAAATTATAAATGTAAAATTTTTTACTGATATTTTTAGTAAACAAATCATAATTTTTAGTTTACTTAAAAGATTAAACTTAAAAAAATTCTAAGGACAATTTTTGTGCGAAATGTTGGAGAAATGTGTCTGTACTAAAAGGTTCTATCTTTGAATGTATAGAAACTGGATAATAATGTAAAGAACTAAATGCATAATTGCTTTAAAAGGGTAAAGTAAATAAATAAAACAACAACAAAAATTAGATAAAAAGTGTTTGAACTAAAAATGGGATCTTAGTTCATACATTTCTCACGAGTTCTTGATCTCTATGATTCAAATATGTGAATTCTAAGGACAATAGAATGAAAATGTAAACCATTGTAACATAAACAAAATCTACTTATATAATATGTATGTCAATAACCGTCGACAATAGTTAACTCTCTAGAATTTGACACATACACTATTACATGACCTTTTGTCCTCTACTTTGCATCCACGTACCTTTAGATTCTTGAACTGCCTTTGTTGTACCCCAAATTTTGACAAATATTTCTTTTTTGATATTGACTTAGAATCTAGGTCACTGACATGCTCAGGGCCCTTTATAAGGATCCGGTCAACCCCAATGACCTAAAAAGACAAACGGGAACCATTTTGACTTTTTAATCTTTCTTAAGGATTTGTTTTAATTCAGGGATATTGCTTGTAATGTTACAATTCAGGGGTTATGCTAGAGGGATATTACCATTAGTAAATAAGACATTTTGTTTTATTATAACATCTTAGTAAAATAATAATAAGTATTAAGGAGATTATTTGTTTTAATAACATGGGATTATAATAGCGTTATTAGTTAAATGAGGTTAGATTAATATTAGTATTATTTTTATTAATATTAAATTATAGATTAATATGAGGATTAATTAGGGTTAAATTAATTTTTTATTAATCAAATTATTATTAATTGATATATTATCTAATTAGGATCATAATGGAATCATTAGAGCTTTAATATTAGTATTAATATTAATATTAATATTATCATAAAATTATTATTAAGATTATTATATACTCGCTAATGTTATTTTATTTTAAGTAAATGGAATAACCTAGTTGGTAGCCAGAGGAGTATAAGGAGTTATAAAGGGGAGAAATTTGGTAAAATAGAATAATTTCTAAATAAGATAATCTCATTTAATTTTGTAAACCTAATTTTACCTATAACTAAGACCAATTTTCTCATATTTTGTTTATCCACAATTTATAAATCCTACTCTAAAAAATTGTTGTTCTTCACACTAAATAACAACAACGCTAAAACCATAAGCCTCCATCATCATCATCAATCTTTTAAAAAAGGGCGCGGACAATGAAGAAAAATTGTGAAAGAGCTCGAAACAAAGATGTAACGAGAAAGAGGGCAAAAACAAATATTGTCTTTTCACAATCTCCTTTTCGTAGGTTGGTCTCTCTTAATACCTTATTGATAAAATTGCTTGAATTATTTATATTTAGTGAATGTTTTATTTAGATCTCATGTCTAATGTTATTATAGTTTAAATTCATCAATTCTTTAATATTTTTTTCTAACATCATAAAGCATTTTAAAAATAAGAAAAAAATAAATTCCTTTGAATCAATTTTTTTTTAACATATATCATGAATTAAATTAGTTTCTCAAGACAATATTATGAATTTAATTTAATTTTATACTAACATGAGTGAAAGTTTTTTTTAAAATCATAACATAGTCAAAATCAAGTCAAAACATACATTATTTTAAAACTAAGAAGCAATCGGTTTAATATGTCTGGAAAAAGGTTTCAAAACAAAAAAAATATGCAGTTCATTTAATTAGGGAAAATACAAAAACAATAAATATTAAAAATAAATAAATAAATAATAAGTATTTTTTAATTAGGATCATTATTTAGGGTTATATAATTAATAGAATTTAATTAGGAATTAAATTTAATAATTTAATAGGTAGTTTAATAAAAAAAATAGTTTTTTTAATAATAATTTTATTAACGAGTAAAATAAAAATAAATAAATAATAACAAATAATATAAAAATTGGAAGGAATATAAAATGGTTCATGGGAGGTATATCATCATATGGGATTAAGACTCATACGCTATCTCTAAAACCCAAACTTTAAAAAAAAGTAAGAAATAAAAACAATAAAAATATACAAATATATATATAATTAATTAGAATTATAAGGATAATTAATGTAATAAGGGGATTAATTAACATAAAATAATTAGATAATTATAAACATGGAATAAAATACTAAAATAGGATTAGGAATTTAAATTAATGTTAGGGATTAATTTTTAAAATAGGTTAATATAAATAATTTAAGAAATATAGAGTTAATTAAGGGATATTAAATAATTAAATAATTAGGGATAATCAGGGGATATCTTAGGGATAGTAAGGGATAAAACTCATTTGACAACTTTTAGGGTTTTAAATAAGGGATAAGGGATACGAGCTTTGAGTTTATTAGCTTTTAATATAACTATGGTTTATTTTCTTAAATTAAAATAAATGAGCTTTTTACAATCAATCAAAAGGGATAAAATCAACTCAACCTACTAAAATTATAAGTCCTATGCCCTTAAGCATTGAGGCATTTTTCAAATTCAAAGACTTCTCCGCCCCCGGTGCGTGAGAATTTTTCAAGGGATAAAAACAACCAACATACCAACATTTTTAGGACGAATTATGGAACTCGGATCCTTCAATAAATTTGAGGATATGTGGGCATAAAGTTGAAAGACTCTAGCGAGTACAATAATCAAAAACTTTTTAGGGTTTACCTAATAATGAATTTCAAAACATTTTGTAAATAAATAAATAATTAAACAATGGATAAATGATAATCAAATAGTTTAAGGATACACTAACCCAAGACTTAGAGGAGGATCTCATTGAATACAATGAAGGTGATTGGTGCCTACTACCTTCCGCTTACTTAATCGACTCCCGAACCTAATCTCTCACCCTTAACTTTAAGTTTTATCATAATTTTCCTGTTCCTTAGGAACAAATAAATGATAATGGTGACTCTGTCATTTTGTCCGCCGCGACAGCTGGCGACTCTGTTGGAGAGATCCTTATACTTCCCTAAAGAGAGTTCATCTTAACCTTTAACTCTAGGGCTTTATGTGTTTCTTTTCTTATTTTTTATGCATTTCTTGCTTTTTATTGTTTTTCTTTTTACTTACTTGCTTCCTACTTTATTATTATTTCACTATTATTACACATGACATTGGTTAGGATTTTCAATATGTGAGAAGCTGAAAACCTAGGCTTGAGCAAAACCATAAGTTAAGAAGTAGAACTGAAATGTTTTTTGGTGAGATGTCACATCTCAAAGATACATAGAAGCTACACTAAGAAGGAAACTTGGAAGGAAACTGGATCCTACACTAATGTCTCATGACCTACTCAGAGATACCCTAGTGAAGCTACAATTACATCCTCCTCATCGTCCATATTCTATAAGTCATGACGAGAAATTCCTGATGTGAGCATTAAGTTTAAGACCTGATCGACAAGTAGTTGACTTTCAAAGAAGGAGTCCCATAGGTGAGCGGTCACCCTTACTTGGACAAGTGAAAGAAAATAACGAAATGTCTCCTAAAAGTTTATGGATCAACAAGGAATCTCACCCCTAGGATCAATGGACAATATTTAAGAGTTGTAATCTTTGAGAAGTAATTTTAATAAAACAAGCATGCATATTTTTGGAATCAATCCATTCGTTTACACTCTCATAACTTACCAAATAAAAAATTAACACCTTATCCATTTCACTTTTCAACCATTAACAAACTTAGGTGGAAAACAATATAAATAACTGAATATGTTGACTACGATTTTAATAGTAAGACATGGCTGACGATGTAAGGTATTGTTTCATTTCCCAAACATTGGAGGAATAAGGAGTTAATCCGTAGTCAACCCCCTCGAGCCAGAAGTCGATGTTCTTTCTATTTTAAAAAAAAACCTTATTCTTAACCAGGGGCAGGGTAGATTTCAATTAATTCAATGGTGCATTATAATATTAAGAGAATCAGTTTATCTAAGCAAGAGGTTTAAGCACATCCTCTTCCTCACGTACATCATCAAATATCGAGGAAGTAATGAAGATAAATCTCAAAACATCTTGTTCCTTGCATACATCATCTAAGATCGAGGAAGCAGTGAAGATAAAGCTCAGAATATCTAACATAGCAGTCACACCCTTTCTAAGTCAAAAGCAAAATCACACAAGAGTTGTTCCAAAAAGAGCTCGGTAAGTAAAAAAAGGGAAACAACCAGAAACATTTTACTTAGGCAAAAGTTAAGGCATCATTTTTCAAAAGAGACCGCTAAATCAAAAATTAAAAAGGAGTTAACTTAGGCAAAAGTTAGAGCATCTCGATGGACCGCAAATTCAAAGGAATGGTGGAGGTGAGAAAAACACTTAGAAGGGGGGGGGGAGGGGTTGAATAAGGGTTTAGAAAAATATGGCAATAAAATCAACACAAGATTTTTATCCTGGTTCGTTGAACTCAACTAATCCAGTCCACCCTATCAAGGTGATTTGCCTTTCTCCACAAGGACTTAATCCACTATATTCAAACAGATTACAGTGTCAACCACTAAGAACAACTGTCTTAGTCTTCTCAAGAAAATATGACCACAACTTGGTCTTCTTAAGGAACCTTTTACAAATTAATGTAAACTAACAAGTGTTTAAGTTGCTTCTAACAAGCTATATCACAAACTGTGATTTTTACACTTAGTTTAAGAACGAGTAAAAACTATTCAGCTTATGAAATAAAATTGTATGAGAGTTTGAGAGTAGTTTTCAGTTTGATAAATCAAATGAATCGTCAACTTTGAAATGTTGTTGAAGACGTCCTTTTATAAGCAGAAAGTCCAATGCTTGAAGACCGTGCACTGTTGAGTAGCCGTAGCCTTTTGTCTTCTATTGACTCTAGCTTTCCTAGAAGAGGAGTGTTCAGACAAATCCCTTTTGTCTGATTTCCTGTGTCATACATGAATAAGGAAAGAGTCGTTTGGAATATGCCAAAGGATATATCTTTGAATAATATTTTCTTCAACAAGCTTCTGTCTCAAAGTTAACAACATCAGAGTCTTGATGTTATCAAAGTTTTGTAGCCAAAGTGCTTCAGCGTGAATATCACTCAGAGCAGAGTTTGAATAACAAAGCCTTTGTACTTGCAGCATAAAGTACTTCAGAGTCTTCTTGAAGTAATGCTTGAAACTCTTCATACAAATTCTTCAACTACGCTTCAGAGTCTTCTGCAGCTTCTGCTTCAGAGTCTTCTGATCACTTGCTTCTGATGCTTCAGAGCTTTGCGTAGAATACTGTTCAGATGCATTTTTGCTTCCATAATAATATTTATTTTTAATATCTGAAACAAAAACACTTGAACAAAATTAGAGTATATATTTTCTTAATACAAAATTTCATTAGAGTTATCATCAAAACATAAAGATATAATTAAACACTAATCTGTGTTCTAACAATCTCCCCCTTTTTGATGATGACAAAAACATAGGAAATTTTGTTCAATAAAAAGGATAAATATATAACTCCCCCTGAGATAAAGAATCTCCCCCTGAAATGAATACTCTAATAGAAGAAAATACTTCCCTTTTTGCATGAGTATACTTTTCAGATTAAGAGCCTGGTTAGAATCCTGGTTAGAATATACTTTCCAGAATCAGAGCTTGATTTGCTTTCCAGAATTAGAGCCTGGTAATAGCTTGATTTACTTTCCAGAATCAGAGCCTGGTTTACTCTTACTGATTTTCTTTCCAGAATCAGAGCCTGATTATCTTTCAGGATCAGAGCCTGGTAATCAGAACCTGGTTTGAATTATCAGAGCCTGGTAAACCTGGTTTGAATAAAAGTCTGGTTTGGGGATTCTCAGGGTAACTTTAATGAATTTTTTCAGATGATACGTTATAGTTCTGAAAGACTAAAATTCAATGTTAGTTAAAATTCATTATGTCTGAATTCCATTTTATTAACTGTTTATTTTTGAACAAACAGAATTTCTTTTTCTCCCCCTTTTGTCATGATAAAAAAGAAAAACTTTTTAAGACATAAAAGATTAATAGAGAAAAACAATATAAGAGCATATAAGGAAACAGTCAACTTCATTTAAATAGAATCCAGAAAACATTCAGAGAAAACAACAAGATAACAAAACACCGCAAACATGTGCACAAACATAACAGAAAAAGATACTAAGTTTGGCGAGAGGCTATCAACTTCAGAAGATCTATAATCTGAGAATTAGATTCCTTTTGTTTAGACATCCAAGTCTTAATCTCATCTTTTGTTTGTTCTTACTTGACCATCCATGTTCTGATCTCTTTGTTGCTGGCTTCTAGCAGAGCAAACTTTTCTTCAAGATATGGTCTTTCTGTCTTGATTTCAGAAGAAGCAGGTGCAGATGCAGATTCAGTAGCTGGAGCACTATCAATGACCATTGCAGATGCAGATGCAGGTTCTTGAATCACAGAAGTAGAAGCTTGTTCCACAATCATCAGAGCTGACTGATTAGGCACAACAGTTTCTTCAGCAACAGTTGCTTCTGGAGGAGTATCTACAGTCATAGGATCATCAGCAGGAGCATTTTCCAGAGCCGGAACTTGAGGTCTACTCATGTTCAGAAAAGTCTGTCTGATAACTTCAGCAAATTTCACCTTTGCATCATCAGAGAAAATGGTGCGAATATTTGAAGCAACAATGTTGAACCTTGAGATGAATCTGTTCCAAGAGGCTTCAGAAGCATCTAGATTCACACTTGACAAACAGTCTTTCTTCACAGAGGATATCCACACATTCATTTTCTTCTTGAAGCCATCAAAAAGCGTACCAACATCCATTCTAGGTTTAGGTCTTAGGAAGTTTTCCAGAGATGGTGTTTTTGGTTGTTCTGGTGGGGATGGTATAGTAAAGGTTGGGATAAAGAACAGAGGACGAGGATATGGTGTAGAAGATGTTTGGCCAGATGATTCAGGAATATCTTGATGTTTAGGATAGAAGTGTTTAAGCTTAAGTCCATATGGAAGGTCGTCAGATGGTAAAGGTTTGAAAGAAGCAAAGGAAACAAAATCAGATGATCTTGGTTCATAGCCACAGAGTGAGGGTGGTGAGTTTACTTCTGGGGGAACATCAGATTCAGAAGAATCATATGATGCAGAAGAATGAGAGGATGTAGAAGAGATGTCAAACAGCATCTTCAAAGGTTGAACGTCAAGAACCTCAGAATCAGATATGAATGATTCAGAAGGTTGATGTTGTTATGGTTGAGGAACAGAGGGGATGGGTTGTTCTGGTTGTGGTTCAGGTTGTTGTGGAGTAGGTTCATCTGGTAGTGGTTTAGAAGTTTGTGGTTCTGGTGGGGGAATTTCAGAGTTTTGTTGTGGTGTAGAGATTGGTTTATCAGAGGGGGGAATATCAGAAGGTTGTTTTGGTACAGAGTCTTGCTTTTCAGATGGAGTTGCTTGTGGTTGAAGTACAGAAGGAGCTATAACAGATGGTTTCTTTGGTTTAGAAACACGAGGAGGAGAAGGTGAAGAAGAGGGTAAAGGTTCATGGAGAGGTTGATCAGATGTTAGTACCTCTTTGACAGTTTGCAAGATAGAATCTAAACTTGCCTCAGGAGGATTAGCCTTTTGCTTCTTGACCCTCTTAGGTTTGACAGCAGCAGCTTCACCAGTAGCCTTCCTTTTGGGTTTTGAAGATCCTTCTTCAAAAACCTTCCTCTTCTTCTTGTGTCTAGCCTCATAAAGATCTGGTGCAGGTTCACCTGTCTTTTGAACTAGATTTGCTGGTAGAGGAGTTCCATCTTTCAGACATGTTGCAATGTACTCCAGAATAATTTCCCTTGGTTCATTAGTGAAGAACATAGGAAAATCATCCACTGGTATCCTTCTCTTGTTGACCTCTTCAGTATTTATTTGCTTTGGTGCAGAAGTGACTTCTTCTACAACTTTCATCCTCTGAAGACTCTTCCCATTCAGAGGTTTTCCTACTACAGAAGCTAACTCTTCCTTCATTCCCGCTTCTGTCAAATGTCAACTAGGCCATTCTCAGTCAGAATGTTTGAAATGAGTCTTCCCATAGGAATCCAGTTCCTCATCTTCTGATGTTTGGTTCTGACTTCTTCCCTTGATTGTTTTTACGTGTGTCCACAGATGATTGAAAAGAAGATACGACAGATCCACCTTTGTGCTCTGACTCAGACAGTACATGAAGTACATCTGATCAGTGTTGACATAATCAGGAGAGTTTGAAGACTTCCTGTGATGAATGCAACCCATAAAGATCTTAGCCCAGATCCTGTAGTTTGGCTTCAAATCTTTCACCTTGTTAAAAGCTTCTCCAGATGAACAAACTTCCCTATAACATCAGTCATATCCACACACCCAGCTGGCAGATTTGTAACTCCATCAGTTTCTTCATAGCCTATGAGCTTCCTTATAAGATCCTCAATTATGATGATTTCTTTCCCCAAAACATAAGAAACAATGAACTTAGGGCATGTAGAAGCATGGGTCCAAAATTCCTTTACCAGACATGGATAAAATGGTCCCATCATCCTATCAAAGAACTTAGTCCAACATTGAGCATCAACAATGGGACGAAGATCATACCCATTTTCAGCAATAGATTCAAAGTTCACAATGGATTCACACAGTACCTCAAGTTTATCAACTGGTGTGAGTAAAGTTCTAATAGGTTCCTTGAAGGCAACAACACCCATGTTGGAAGATGAGACATCAGCCATTGATGATTGAAATAGAGCAGAAGTTGATGAAGAAGTAACCATTCTTGTTCTTGAGAGTGTTTTAGGGTTACGAACGATTTTGGGTTTGGGAGAGAGATGAAAACAATGAAACAAGCAGAAATGCATACAAGAGTGTGAGAGAGTGAAAAGTGTGAAAAGTGAAGTGTTGCGGTATTTATAGAAGAAATTAGGGCACACAAGAGTCACACGTTCGACACGCTTACACTTAGCATTTAATAAAAGGAATATAATCATTTCAAGCAATTAATAATTCTGACAATTTGGGGGGAAAACGAGAAACTCAATATTCAAAAACAATACCTCAAACGTCAATTCAATAATGTGCACTCCACCTTTTCGGATTCAGAGTTACACGTGTTTGCTTACATGTGCTTCTGAAACTTCTTTGAGAAATGAAACGTTAGCCAACATTCAGATCCTCTGAGGCTTGTTAGTTCAGATTTACACACAATAAATAAAATATTAAAAGATAAATAAATAGATGTAATACTTCAGAGTTAAAACATTTTCATCTGAGGAAATTTTCTTCTGATAAACATTTTATTCTAGACAGAAATCCATACTTATATTTTTCAGAATAAATCTAAATCTATCTTCAGCAAGGGGTTTTGTAAAAATATCAGCTCATTGATGATCTGTATCAACAAAGTTTAAACTGATAATTCCCTTCTGAACATAGTCTCTGATGAAGTGATGTTTTATCTCTATATGCTTTGCCTTAGAGTGTAAAATAGGGTTTTTAGACAAGCATATAGCAGAAGTATTATCACAGAAGATTGAAATGTTACTCTCATGGATCTGATAGTCTTCTAGTTGAATCTTCATCCATAGCATCTGAGTGCTACAACCAGCAGCAGCAATGTATTCTGCTTCTGTTGTTGAAAGCGCAATTGTGGTTTGCTTCTTGCTGAACCATGAGATCAGATGACTTCCAAGAAACTGGCAGCTTCCAGAAGTACTCTTTCTTTCAACTCTGTCTCCAGCATAGTCAGCATCACAGAATCCAACTAATTTATAGTTATCAGATCTTCTGTAACACAAACCCACGTTAGTAGTACCTTTCAGATACCTTAGAATCCTTTTAACAGCTGTTAAGTGAGACTCTCTAGGATCTAATTGGAATCTGGCACACAGACAAACACTGAATAGAATATCAGGTCTAGAAGCAGTCAAATACAGAAGAGATCCAATCATACCTCTGTAAAGCTTTTGATCTACTTTCTTACTTACCTCTTCCTTACCAAGAGTTTTTGTAGGATGCATTGGGGTTTTAGCTAACTTGCTTTCAGTCATGTTAAACTTTTTCAGAAGCTCCTTCACATACTTAGTCTGATGTATGTAAGTGCATTCTGGAGTTTGATTGACTTGGATTCCTAGAAAGAATCTGAGTTCTCCCATCATGCTCATCTCAAATTCAGCCTGCATAGATAGATCAAACTCATTTCCCAGCGTAATATTGGTAGATCCAGATATAATATCATCTACGTAAATTTGACAAATTAACAAGTCTTTCTTAAATGATTTACAGAAGAGAGTTGTGTCCACTTTGCCTCTGATAAAATTCTTTTGCAGAAGAAAATTACTTAATCTCTCATACCAAGCTTTGGGAGCCTGTTTTAAACCATATAGTGATTTTTTAAGTTTGAAAACATGTTCTGGAAATTTATCATTTTCAAAACCAGGAGGTTGATGAACATAGACTTCCTCTTCTATAATACCATTTAAGAAGGCACTCTTAACATTCATCTGATACAGAGTGATGTTATTTTGTGCAGCAAAAGAAATGAGTAGGCGTATAAACTCTAACCTGGCCACAGGAGCATAAGTCTCTGTGTAGTCAATTCCTTCTTGCTGACTGTACCCTTGAGCAACTAGTCTTGCTTTATTTCTTACAACTTCTCCTTGCTCATTCAATTTGTTTCTGAAGACCCATTTGGTTCCAATAATATTGAATCCTTTTGGTCTTGGAACCAGATCCCAGACGTCATTTCTGGTGAATTGATTTATCTCTTCTTGCATAGCAAGTATCCACTCATTATCGTTCAGAGACTCATCAACAGAAGTTGGTTAAATGATAGATACCAACCCAAAAAGTGGCGTTCTAGATGATCTGAGGAAAGATCTTGTTCTGATAGGATCATCCTTCTTTCCAATTATCATATCCTCTGGGTGAGAGGCCTTGATTCTGGATGATGATCCTTTAACATTTGGTCCTTCAGAAATATTCAAATTGTTCATCTGAGCAGCCAATGGAGTTGCATCTGGCGTTGCTTCTGCTTGAGCTTTATCTGCCTCTGAGTCTTCAGAGCCTGTGAGAATGACTTCTCTATTTGCAGAATTTTCAAGCTGCTTTGGCTTTTGATTGCCAAGCTTATCATCAAATCTAACATGTATTGATTCCTCCACAATCTGTGTCTCAGTATTGTATACTCTGTAGCCTTTAGAGCGTTCAAAATACCCAAGCATGAAACACTTCTGTGCTTTAGAATCAAACTTGTTCAGATTCTCTTTAGTATTCAACATAAAACATACACATCCAAAAGGATGGAAATATGAAATGTTGGGCTTTCTATTCCTCCACAGTTCATAAGGAGTCTTCTCCAGAAGAGGTCTAACTGACACTCTGTTTTGAATATAACAAGTTGTATTCACTGCTTCTGCCCAAAAATGTTTTTCCAGATTAGTCTCTTTGATCATGGTTCTGGCCATTTCTTGCAATGTTCTATTTTTTCTCTCTACAACTCCATTCTGTTGTGGAGTTCTAGGGTAGGAGAAATCATGTGCAATGCCATTTTCTTTAAAATATTTTTCAAAATATTTGTTTTCAAATTCACCACCATGATCACTTCTGACTTTAACAATTTTAAAATCCTTCTCGTTCTGGACTTGTTTGCAAAAGTCAATGAATTCAGCATGAGACTCATCCTTGTGTTTCAGGAATTTTACCCATGTCCATCTGCTGTAGTCATCAACAATGACTAACCCATGCTTCTTGCCTCTGATGGATGCAGTTTTCACTGGTCCAAACAGATCAATATGAAGCAGCTCTAATGGTCTTGAAGTTGAAACAACATTTTTTGTTTTGAAAGAAGATTTTGAAAATTTTCCTTTCTGGCATGCTTCACCGAAAGCATATGAGTTGAACTTCAACTGAGGAAGTCCTCTGACCAGATTGAGCTTATTAATCTGAGATATACGTCTCATACTAATATGCCCCAATCTTCTGTGCCAGACCCATTGCTCTTCATTAATAGACAGAAGGCATTTTACATTATGAACCTTAAGTTCTGAAAGATTGATTTTATAAATGTTGTTCTTCCTTTTTCCATTAAAGAGGATAGAGCCATCCTTTTGACTGACAGCTTTGCAACATTTTTGATTGAAGATTATGTCATAACCATTGTCACTTAATTGACTTATGGACAATAAGTTATACGCTAATCCTTCAACAAGTAATACATTAGAAATGGAAGGAAGGTTATCATTGCCTATGGTTCCAGAGCCAACTATCTTGCCCTTCTGGTTCCCTCCAAACTTGACGTCACCTCAAGATCTAAGCTCTAGCCTTTGGAACATAGACCTTCTTCCCGTCATATGACGCGAGCAGCCAGAGTCCAGGTACCAGGACTGGTGTTTCAATTTTGCTGCTAAGGACGTCTGCAACAAAAATAATTTTATCTTTAGGTACCCATATTTTCTTGGGTCCTCTGGGGTTAGTAGGTTTGAAATTCTTTCTGAATTTCTTTCCTTTATAAGCATCCTTGTTCTTCTGAGGTTTTGATTTAAACACATGTTTGTTCAGATCAAAACTTGTGTATTTAATATCATTCAAATGACCAAATTTGTGAAATGAGTATATAGAGGAGAATACTTTATGATCATTTTATCAACATGTTTTGGATTTAAATCCTTCCCAGAAGAAGATTCATATCCAATACCCTTCCTGTTGTTTCTGCTAACACCATAGATCATTGAAGCCATCTTGCTTCTATCTAGGCCTCTAGTCAGAAACTTCTGAAAGCTATAGTCATACTCTTCTAAAATATTTTTTGAGCATGATATAGGTTCTGAGTCAGATTTCTGAGCATTTTCTAAATCATTTTTTATTTTAAGATTTTCTGCTCTAAGCTCATCAACCTCAGACCTCAGCTGATCATTCTCAGATGCAAGACAGCTTTGAAGCTTCTTGTATTTGAGTTTGATTTGGCTGTAGCTTTCTAGAATTTCTGATAAACTTTCAGAAAATTCTTCTCTAGTGAGTTCAGAAAATACCTCCTCAGAATCTGATTCTGATTCTGATCCAGAAGTTTCTGCATGGTCATCTATGTCAGCCATGAGTGCCATGTTTGCACATTCTTCTTCTGACTCTGATGATGAATCAGATGCATCTGAATCATCCCAGGTTGCCATCAGAACTTTCTTTTTATGATCAGATTTCCTTTTTGGCTTCTCCTTCTGAAGTTTTAGGCATTCATTCTTATAGTGCCCAGGTTCCTTGCATTCATAGCAGACAACCTCTTTCTTTCCAGATCTTCTGTGTCCAGAAGACTCTTTATGTTGATATGGTTTCTTGAAGTTCTTGAACTTCCTCTATTTATGCTTCCAGAGTTTGTTGATCCTTCTGGACAGCAGAGATAATTCATCTTCTTCTTCAGAAGAAGATTCTTCCGAACTTTCTTCTATAACCTGTAATGCTTTAACAGATTTGTTATACTTTAAAACAACTAACTTACCTTTCTTTTGGGGTTCGTCTTCTTCTAGTTCAATATCATGACTCCTCAGAGAGCTGATTAGTTCCTCCAGCGTGATCTTGTTCAGATCCTTTGCTAGCTTCAGAGCTGTGACCATTGGTCTCCATCTGGTTGGTAAACTTCTGATGATCTTTTTGACATGATCAGTAGTGGAATAACCCTTGTCCAGAACTTTCAAGCCAGCTATGAGAATCTGAAATCTAGAGAACATAGTTTCTACAGATTCAAACTCCTCCATTTTGAAGGCTTCATATTTCTGGATCAGCGCCAGAGCCTTGGTCTCCTTAACTTGTGAGTTCCCTTCATGAGTCATCTTCAAAGATTCAAACATATCAAATGTAGTATCTCTGTTTGTTATTTTCTTATACTCTGTATGAGATATTGCATTTAATAAGATGGTTCTTGCTTTGTGGTGGTTTCTAAACTCCTTCTTTTGAAGATCAGACATAGATTTTCTGTCAATCTTCTTCCCTTCATCATTGGTAGGATGAGTGTAACCATCAGTTACTAAATCCCACAAATCAGCATCATAACCCAGAAAGAAGCTTTCTATTCTGTCTTTCCAGTAGTCAAACTTCTCACCATCAAACATGGGAGGTTTGATGCTAATTCTATCTTTATCATCGTATCTGTTGTTGTATGAAGTTGAAGTAGAAACTTCAGCACCCATGATGAATAAAGAACAGGATGTATGGAGTTTTTCTCAACTGGATCTTTTTTGTTCACGGTGAAGTGAGAGCACTAACAGAACCGGAGCTCTGATGCCAACTGAAGGTGAGAAAACACTTAGAAAGAGGGGGGGGGGGGTGAATAAGGGTTTAGAAAAATATGGCAATAAAATCAACACAGGATTTTTATCCTGGTTCGTTGAACTCAACTAATCCAGTCCACCCTATCAAGGTGATTTGCCTTTCTCCACAAGGACTTAATCCACTATATTCAAACAGATTACAGTGTCAACCACTAAGAACAACTGTCTTAGTCTTCTCAAGAAAATCTGACCACAACTTGGTCTTCTTAAGGAACCTTTTACAAATTAATGTAAACTAACAAGTGTCTAAGTTGCTTCTAACAAGCTATATCACAAACTGTGATTTTTACACTTAGTTTAAGAACGAATAAAAACTATTCAGCTTATGAAATAAAATTGTATGAGAGCTTGGGAGTAGTTTTCAGTTTAATAAATCAAATGAATCGTCAACTTTGAAATGTTGTTGAAGACATCCTTTTATAGGTAGAAAGTCCAATGCTTGAAGACCGTGCACTGCTGAGTGGCTGTAGCCTTTTATCTTCTATTGACTCTAGCTTTCCCAAAAGAGGAATGTTCAGACAAATCCCTTTTGTCTGATTTCCTGTGTCATACATGAATAAGGAAAGAGTCTTTTGGAATATGCCAACAGATATATCTTTGAATAATATTTTCTTCAACAAGCTTCTGTCTCAAAGTTAACAACATCAGAGTCTTGATGTTATCAGAGTTTTGTAGCCAAAGTGCTTCAGCGTGAATATCACTCAGAGCAGAGTTTGAATAACAAAGCCTCTGTACTTGCATCATAAAGTACTTCAGAGTCTTCTTGAAACAATGCTTGAAACTCTTCATACAAATTCTTCAACTACGCTTCAGAGTCTTCTGCAGCTTCTGCTTCAGAGTCTTCTGGCAGCGCTCAGAGTCTTCTGATCACTTGCTTCTGATGCTTCAGAGCTTTGCGTAGAATATTGTTCAGATGCATTTTTGCTTCCATAATAATATTTATTTTTAATATCTGAAACAAAAACACTTGAACAAAATTAGAGTATATATTTTCTTAATACAAATTTCATTGGAGTTATCATCAAAACATAGAGATATAATTAAACACCAATCTGTGTTCTAACAAATGGTTCCATGCAAAAATAAGGATTAAAAAGTATAAAAAAAATGGAAACAAGCTTGTCAGGAGAAATAGGTGACTGCCATCTCAAGAATCGAATCAATTCTTAGTGCTTTTAAAGCTACTTCTATCATCATGACTACCAAAGTTCTCTTGCAGACTGAACGAGTTAATTGGATTTAGGAATGAAAAATGTCAAGAAGAATGGGGTGGGTTAAAATAAAAATTTGAGCCTTATAATCCTTTTGTTCCTTAAACCGTGAACCAGGCCACATTACAACCTTTCAAAAGTCCTGATCGAAGCCAAGTTCACTATGAAAGCATACTCAATAAAATTGTTGTTAAACTGAATGTGAATATTTGTTAAATCAATACATTTTCAATCTTCATTTGTGCCAACCTCATGGCCAAATATCATATGTATACACTATATCCGCTTTCCATAACAATTTTTGATTTTAAAAACTTTCATGAACATGCCGTTATAATTCCTTTTCAAAGAGAACATTTCTCTCACAAATGAACAATTAACACTAAGGAAATATCAACAAAGGTCTGATCAAGGGGACGTAAATTTGAGACATTCCCGACTAGGGGCAAGTCACCTAAGGATCCTTCTAATTAAGGGGAAAATCCTTATGATCATAGGGGCACATCATTTGAAGACCCTACTGATTAGGGGAAAACATTTCAAGATTTGACGCACCTATGTCAAATCACCTCCGTGACACTCATGATTAGGGGCAGGACTTTCAAAACTCTCATACCGGGGCATATCAAATCAAGAGCACAGTGAAGCCAACCACTTCGAAAGTTAGTTTAATTAGGGGAATACTTTTCAAAAGTTCAAAACACTAGGGCAGTTCATATCAAGGTCATATCAGAAGAGATAGGATCTAAGTTCTTTTTCAAGAAACTCCTTCAAAAGGCTTACAATCAAGGGACATACCCTCAAAGGATCAATCAATCTGGGGCATACCGCTGCAAGGCTTGATAAAAATGAACTACTTTAAAAAATGGTTCGTCTGGGGCATATCATTCGAAGGTTCGATTAGTCAAGGGTGAATCTCTCCAAGGCTAATGTAATGGTCGGCAAACTCAAATGAATAATATGTCCAAGCTTCTTCAAAACCCATATTCAGGTGAATCTCTTCAAAGATCCAACAAACTGGGGAAAAGAAAAGCTACAACAAGAGCAGAGTCCTATCAATGCTTTCAAGATACACATACGAGCTTTTTTGTACATCAGCAATCATCAATTTCGAAACGTGTATCGGGAAATCATGTCGACTTAATACCCAACCATCTTTTGATAAATATCCTTGTAATAAAAGCAACCTTACCAAGTCTTAATAGTCCCTGACCCACCACAGGGGAACTTGTGAAAACATTCAAGTCAACACATAAATCATCGTCATGCATCAGCCATGTCACTTCACTCTAGCATCCAATCATGCATATCATCTCATTCGTCTAACACATTCCCATATCATGAATCAAACATCCAAAAATCCTAACCTCATTTGGAATTCACCTCAAAATCCTAACTTTGATTGACATCTCATGAAAGCCCAACCTTTCTTGGCACTCAATACCCACAAATGGACAAATCACCCACAACATCACATTCATACATCATATCACGCGTATCATATCCATGAATGTGGATCATTATGCTATACAAATTCTAAGCATGCATACATAACATAGGTTGAGACTCAGGACTCATCATAAGAGTCTAGATCAATCCTCAGCTATGTAGGTAATAGATCTCCCTAGCTCTTTTCTCGTTGTACATCCCAATAAGTCGGTCTTAAGTACAATTCTCTAGCAAGTGTCCTTGGAAGTTATTCTCCATGATAATATCCTATTTTTGGTTCTTACACCACTTCTCACTTTAGTTCTTACACTGTTACCATTGTTCACTTCGGTTCTTACATCGTTGTCATCCAGTCACTTCGTTCTTACACCATTATTATCTAGTCACACCGGTTCTTACACCATTTATTTTTCACTTTGGTTCTTATACCACTGTTATTCCTTTCAATTCTTTCGGGTCTTGCATCAATTTTCTTGCCAATAATGAGTTATCGGTTCTTATACCAATGATGATTGAATTCTCAATCCCCAACTATACCAGTATAATTCCCTAAGCCAGAATATTTATTGGCCCTCCCTAGTAATTAACATCTCCACAAAGTCTTTTCAAAGGAAAGATTTCCCCAGCAAGCTCACTTACGATGAGTCTTCAGAAGAATCTATCCAGTGGTCGGTCATCTCGAATGATCACTACCAACCAGTGAGCAGGTTTTCACCTCTCACATCTCCAGCTTATTAATATATCCCCCACAAAGGGATACGTTCAATCAAATATACCAGGGTTTTGTCAAGGGATTTTATTAAGGAATTTTATCAAAAGAGTTTTATCAAAGGGGTTCAATAAAGGGGTTTTCATAAGAGCATTATCCACCAAGGGTTCACCATGGTTTTACCAAGAAGTTTCAACAAAGTGCTATTATCAAGGGGTTTCATTAGGGATTTATCAAAGGGTTTCACCAGAATTTTCTATCAAAGGGTTCCACCTGAATTTTATTAAGGGATTTTATCAAAAGGTATTTGTCAAAGGATTTTATCAAAAGGTTTTATCAGGAGTGTCATCGAAATATTCCATCAAGGGGTTCTACCAGAATTTTACCAAGGGGTTTCATCCAGAGTGATCGGGATATCACTAGAGCCCTACCCGATTCTTGTAAAATGATTGGATGATCCTGGGAATAGTATGCAAGTTTCATCCAGAAGGGTTAAAACTGATAAAAAAGGGTTTCATCAGGGGTTTCACCAAGGGGTTTCATCAAGGGGTTTCATCAAGGGTTCCATTAAGGGTTTCATTAGGGATTTCATCAGATTTTTATCAGAGGGGTTTCATCAGGGTTTTATCAAAGGGTTCCACCAGGGTTTCACCAAGGATTTTGTCAGGGATTTCATCAAAGGATTATGTCAAGGGATTCTATCAGGAGTTTCATCAAGGGGTTTCATCAAGGGGTTTCATCAAGGGGTTTCATCAAAAGGGTTTCATTTGGGGATTCTATCTGAAGTTTCATCAAAGGGTTCTATCAAATAGTTCTACCAGAATTTTATCAAGGGGTTTCACCAAAGTTTTTAGCAAAGGGGTTCCATCCAGAGTGTATCAGGGTATCGATAAATTCCAACCCGATTCCAGTAATATGATCGTATGATCATAGGAATCATATGCAAGTTTCACGCAGATGGGTTAAAACTGATCACCAGGAATTAATCAAGGGGTTCCATCAAGAATTCTCCAAAAGGTTTCATCAGGGTTCTATCATCAGGGGTTCCATCAGAAGTTGTATCAAGGGTTTAATCGAGAATTCCATCAAGGATTTTTCCAGAGGTTCCATTAGGGGTTCTACCAGGTTTTTTTTATCAAACAAAGATCAGAGGATCACTAGAGTCATACCCGAATTTTGTGATTAATGAGATCGTAGGCAAGTTGGTCAACAAGGGTTCTATTGAGGTTTCTATCAAAGCTGAGTTAAGATAATAAAATAGTATTAAGGATTGAGCAAATCTTAATCATCCCCGAGATCTATTAACTACGTGATCAAAATTAGGGTTCCTCTTGATATTTAATCATCTCCCACCACGAGAAGATGAATGCTCACAGTCATCATCCTCTCAGTTTGAACCTGATCAAATAGGGGCAACTGTTGTACCCCAAATTTTGACCACTATTTCTTTCTTGTATATTGACTTAGAATCTAGGTCATTGACATGCTCAGAGCCCTTTATAAGGCATCTGGTCAACCCCAATGACCTAAAAAGATAAAGGGGGACCATTTTGACTTTTTAGTCCCTCTTAGGGATTTGTTTTAATTCAGGGATGTTGCTTGGAATGTTATAATTTGAGGGTTTATGCTAGAGGAATATTACCATTAGTAATTAGGACATTTTGTCTTATTAAAACATATTAGTAAAAATTATTATATACTCGCTAATGCTATTTTATTTTAAATAAATGGATTAACTTAGTTGGTAGGAAGAGGAGTATAAGGAGTTACAAGGGAGGAAAGTCATGAGTTCAAATCTTACCTTTCTTTCTATTTTCTATTATTTTTATTATCAAAATTAATTTTTATTTAAATTCACAAAATCATAAATTCATCCAGATTTATTGACCAGGGCTTTAAGAAATAGAGAAAATCAGGTGAAATTGAATCATTTCTAAATAAGGAAATCTCATTTTATTTTGTAAACCTAATTTTACATATAAATAAGGCTCCTTTTCTCATATTTTGGTCATCCACAATTTATAAATCCTGCTCTAAAAAGTTGTTTTTCTTCAGACTGAAGAACAACAACACTAAAACCATAAATCTCCATCATTATCACCATCGATCATTTCAAAAAAGGGCGCAGGCAATGAAGAAAAATTGTGAAAAAACTGGGATCAAAGACGTAACGAGCAAAAAGGAATGAAAAAAGCAAATATTGATCTCTTTTAATACCTCATTGATAAAATTGCTTGAATTATTTATATTTGTTGGATGTTTTATTTAGATGTGATGTCTGATGTTATTTTGGTTTAAATTCGTTAATCAATTCTTTTCTAACATCATAAGGAATTTTAAAAAAAATTATTTTGAATCAATTTTTTAAACATATATCATGAATTAAATTAGTATCTCAAAACAATATCATAAATTAAAATTAATTTTATACTAATATAAGTCAAAGTTTTTTTTTAAGTCATAACATAGCCAAAATCAAGTCAAAGTATATCTTGCTTTAAAACTGAGAAGCACTCGGTTTCATATGCCTGTCAAAAAATTTCTAAACATAAAAAAATATGTAATTAATTTAATTAGGAAAACTATAAAAAAGAATAAATAAATATTAGAAATAAAAAAATAAAAAAATAAGTGTTTTTTAATTAGGATCTTAATTTAGGGTTGTATAATTAATAGAATTTAATTAGGAATAATTAAATTTAATAATTTAATATTTAGTTTAATAAAAAAATAAATTTTAGTTTTTGTTTAATAATTTTATTAATTACTAAAATAACAATAACTAAATAATAAAAAAATAATATGAAAGTTGGAAGAAGTATAAAATGGATCATAAGAGGTATATCATCACATGGACTTAAGACCCATATGTTATCTCTAAAACCCTAGCTTAAAAAAATAGTAAGAAATCAAAAAATGAAAAAAAAAAGAAATATATATAATTAATTAGGATTATAAGGATAATTAATTTTATTAGAGGATTAATTAATATAAAATAATTAAATAATTATAAACATCATATAAAATACCAAAATAGGATTAGGATTTTAAATTAATGTTAGGAATTAATTTTTAAAATAGGTTAACATAAATAATTTAAGGAATATAGGGTTAACTAAGAGATATTAATTAATTAAATAATTAGGGATAATTAGGGGATACGTTAGGCATAGGAAGGGATACAAATCATTTGACAATTTTAGGGTTTTAAATCAGGGATAGGAACAGGGATAAGGGATATGGGCTTTGAGCTTATTAATTTTTAATATTAAAATAATTATATATATAATATCACTATGGATTGTTTTCTTAAATCAAAATAAATGAGATTTTTGTAATCAATCAAAAGGGATAAAATCAACTCAACACACTCAAATCATAAGTCCTATGTCCTTGAGCATTGAGGCATTTTTCAAAATCAAAGAATTCTCTACCCCTGATGCGTGAGAAATTTTCGAGTGATAAAAACAACCAACACACCAACATTTTTAGGATGAATTACGAAACTCTGATCCTTCAATAAATTTGAGGGTACGTAGGCATAAATTTGAAAGAATCTAGCGAGTATAATAATCAAAAACTTTTTATGGTTTACCTTATTAATCAATTTCAAAACATTTTATAAATAAATAAATAATTAAACAATGGATAAATGATAAGCAAACATTTTAAGGATACACTAACCTTAGACTTATAGGAAGACCCCATTGAATAGAATGGAGGTGAGGGGTGCCTAGTATCTTCCTCTTACTTAACCGACTCCCGAACCTAGTCTCTCACCCTTAACTTTAGGTTTTTATCATAATTTCCATGTTGCTTAGGAACAAATAAAGGACGATGGTGACTTTGTCATTTTGCCGGCCGCGATAGCCTGAAACTACTACCATTGTCAAAATTGTCTTCAAATCCTCTAACTGCCTCTGTTGAAGAGTTCTCCTGTCAAATCTTATAGTCTGGTGTCAAAAATGCTTCTAAGTCATCAAATCTTAGGATTCAATAATATGTTAAGTCCTAAACACCTGATAGGAAAGTCGAGTTCATCTCCCTTGACTGGTAAGTCGAATTCACCATCTTTGCCAAAAATTACTATATCGAAAAATATAGCTTGGTCATCTTATACTTAGTATTTTCATATATTTTAATCACACCTTAATGTCAAACTACTAAGCTCAAATTTTTAGGCTAACAGATGCCGCCCAAAAAGCTCATTTTTCGATCATATTTTCAATATGGCAGAATTTTGACGTTTTAAGTCGAATTTACTACACTATTCACATCATTCTACATACTTGACTACCATTATGACTTCCTTCATTTGATGCTAAAATGTTTGCTTTCACTCAACTGTCATGTCTGCAATGTTCAGGCACCTACCATCATAGCTCTGATTCCCAAGGTCATCGTGGGCCACGAAAGTTAACCATATTAAATAAAAAACACCAATTGCTAATGACTTAAAAAACCAGAAATTAAAATGTTATTTGGTTTTAAACTTCATAGGGAAATTGAAAGGTCTTCAACAACTATATATAGCCCCACTTTTGTTCCTTTATTCCTTTTCACAAACTTGTTCTCCTTCTGAACCTTAGATATTTTATCCTCTGCAACCTCTATTATCTCCTTTTTCACTCAATTTCCAATGAAGAAGAAAAATTAAAATGGCATATCCTTCTAGTATAGTGAAACAACTTACAATCCTCGTTGTTGCTGATATCCAAGTTCCATCTACTCCAGTGACCGCACCTATGTTTCGGAACCACCAATGAAGAAACAAAAAAAAATCCTCATTTGGGATTCCCAGATGCTCATTCCTTTCTCTATTGATTTTAAGACCCATGCATTTATGGGTCCTTTGCCCAGAAATTAAGTGAAACTTGTTAAGTTAAGCTAAAATTATCCTTTTTTCCCTAGCTTAAACCTCGTGCATTTGATGACAAAATATTTGAGTTAGGGTTTATGGATTCACCCAAATATGTATTTTCTCTCTTCAAATTCTACCAATAATGAAGATTTTATAAATTGGTTGAACAAAGTGGAAAAGAAGAAAGGGAAAATCTCAAAAAACCAAGACATTTTTTACTTGATTCAATAGTCAAGAACTGATCATAGGTACAACACGAATATGCTCATCTCAACCCTTTATTTTTGGGAAGGTTCGACCAATACATTTCACCTTCACTGCAGAATGGTGACCCTTACTCTTTTTGAGTCGCTGCCATTATTGGCTTTCTACCAACTAGGGATGCTTTCGACCCTAATCTAAAAAAATAAGATTAAACTCAATTTTTATTTCATCCATCCTAGCTTTAATGCTTACATTCAAGACCATCATGACCAAGGTAAATAACTATATGTTTACGAGCACTTTGGTTATCTCACTTCATTTTTCCCCTAGTTCTCTTCAAATAGCTAAGAAGTTTATAGCTTTATCAACCTAGATTCATGAGAGGCGCAATGTCTGCCTCAACAAACTAATCCTTGGTTCTCTTTATGAATCCTTATGACTTTCTTCTTATGAACTGAAAGACATAAACAATACCAAAGAAAAAATCTAGATTTTTGGCCATATATGTCTTTTGCAACTTTGGCTTATTATTAGTTTCGACCCCTCTCTAGAGGTTGCCATCCTGTATGATTTAGTAATCCAGGTCAAAGATAGATGATTCGAAGGTACTAGGCTTACTATACTAACCCTTGATGATATTGGTTTATCAACAAAAGAAGCCTTTACCAAATATTTGTTTATGTATGCAAGTTGTGCCACATTCATTTCTACCATGGAATCTTTCATCAATCCAAGTCATGGAGCATATTGGTTTAGAAGAGAATTTCCAACTTCCTCCCATGAACATCATTTTGAAGCTCTCAATGTTTAGGAAGCTTTCCTCATACGATTGTTATACTGATCGGAATTTCAATAAGGAGAGTTGGCTTAGGGCTAGTTAGTTATCATCCAAATTAGGTGGCTAGACAATTTTGATTTAGCCAATTCTTGCCAAAGTCTCTTTTTATCCACAAATAAGAAATCATTTTAGCCAACACCATACTGTTGGAGAAGGATTATCAAGCATGTTAAGACTTTCATGCTCAAGAATTCATTAATCTAACCTCTTTAGAATTTCAAGCTTCTTGTTTATGACCAAAATAATTTTAATAATGGTGGACAACATATCATAAAGATGTATTTATAGATCACCCAACTCCACTACAACGTTTAATTGATGTTTTTCCTCTCTTCAGAAACAAAAGAAGAAAAGTCTTGGTATGCACATAAAAAATATTCGAGCTTTTCAACATTAATTTGAAACTGTGTATAATCCCTGCCAACTTAGTTAAACTATTCATGATGCAACTTCCACTTTGAAACACAAAATCATTGAAAAAATTCCCAAGCTTCATTTTCCTCCATACATAAAGAAAAGATATGATTCTGCTTTGGAATTTTAACTTCCCAAATTCCCATCAATACCAACTTGTTAATTTGGCTTAACTTTTTAGCTATCACTTTCAAAATTGTGTTTTTGTGTATCTTTTTCAGTCCTAGAAAAGGATTTAAAAAAATCTTGCATAAAGAGTAGTTTCGACTAGGTATAACATACACAATTCTTCACTGCCTTTAAGAGTTGATCTTCAACATGTCTGAATCCAATCCATAATCCCATAAGGTGAGATAAAGGGACTTATAAAATGCACTAATTCTTCTTTTATGTTAATGTTATTTACTTGTGTCAAAACTTTGTAGCTTGAGTTATCGTTCCAAAAGGGTCAAGAAAGAAGGAAGTTGAAGTAGTCGATGACAATGAAAAATCCAACCAACCCAAAAAATAAAACATGTATATTTTCTAAAACCTTGTTCTATTTTATGATAATAGGTTTCTTCTTTATCCCTTATTTATCCTTGCTCTTATTTTCCCAGAGTCGAAAAGGAGGAAGTGGTTTCACTAATACTCCAAATCAAAAGAAGGCAAGGGAAGAAAAAGCACTTGTCACTCTTAACACTGAAGCAACACATGTTTATACTAAACTTTAACTTTTATTAATGCATTTATTTCTTTAAAAAAATATTAATTATACTCATAATTATAAACATCTCAGTCTGATATGATAATTATAGACAATGCTAGTGAAGATGATTAAAATTATGGGAGTGATAGTTTTGAAGAAAGTAACAAGGTTTCTCATAGACCCCTACCTCCAAATATCAGATTAAATGATGTTGAGGCCTCAGAGTTTCGACAAGAAAAAAAAAAGAAAAGGTTGATGTTGAAACCTTAAAAATTTGATAGGAAAAATAAGAAAAAGATTCAAGCCCTTAAAGCCACTCCACCAAAGAAGTCAAAAAAGAAAATTGTTGTCATTATCGATGACAAAGAAGAGGAAGAAGAGGAAAGTATCTGGCTAACTAGAAATAAAACCAAACGCCCAAGGCAACCCATTCTTGATGATATTTTAGAGAGTAAATATTCAAGCCATGGCTTCAGGATATCCAAGGTACCTTAAGTTTCAATCATATTTTTCATTTCAATCTATATCACACAATTTTACGATATACTTCAACTTATATCTTCTTATTGGAGATTCCTATTTATGTCATTCCTCCTCCAATAATAAATTGCCTCAGATGCTCACGGGGTTCTCACATCTAAGCAACTTTTAGTAAATTTCCCATCACAACAACCACCAATTGAAAATCCAGTTGGGTAAACAGTTGGCGAGCAACCAAAGGAAGCATTCGATTACCAGAGTCGTGAACAATAATCAATTAATCCAGAAATTCTAGACTATGAAAAACACTCAACAGATCTAAAAATTAAGATTATGAACAATAGTCGATTAGTCTAAATGATAGTGCTCCAATTCCAGAAGATCAAGAGCATGTTGGTCAACCACAAGAGGATCAAGTTCAAAGAGAGCCTTAAATTGCTAATACTGAAAAAGAATAACCACATATTGATCAAACTTTACAAAGTTCACCAACAACTATTGAATGACCTTTTCGACCATAACCACCTTTATTCATCCTTAAATTGAAGATTCTTCATCCAAAACCTCTAACACTTCTCTCAGTTGCGAAGAACTAAAAGCTCTAAAAGAGAGAAATCCTGCAGAAGCTTTAAGGAAACTTATAAGAAGTCGAGGTATTGGCTCTGCTGAAAAACTCCCAAGTTCTTCAACTACATTAGGTATTGAGCCCTATGGTAATGTTGTTACCCTGATTATCCAACAATTAAAAGTGAAGGTTTTTAAAGTTAATATATTTACAACCATTGAAGAAAATTGTTCTGCTACATTTGACATCAAGGATTTGTTGAAGCCGCTTAAAGGTCAAGATTTTCCCTATCTCACTATTGATTTCATCCTAGATTTTTAACCATTTCTCGACTAGATCACTCAGAACATAAAGATGAAAAAGGAGTCTGTGAATAAACTTAAGCAAAAGACTGATGCTATATCCCAACAATGGAACATAGTTATTCACTCTCAGTCGAGCTAATGATTTGGAGGCCCAAACTATAAAGGGTAAAGAGCAAGTAGAGACCTATGACAAATAAATTTTTAACTGGGTAAAACAAGTTGAAGAACTACAACAAATAATAACGAGGTGCCACAAAAGAAGGTTGAAATTAAAAAAATTGGGATAACTTCTCTTGAAGAAAAGTTAACTTAAGAGGTCAACCTCGATTTTCAAGATGTGGAGGTTGCTTCTCTATTCAAAAAAGAAATTCGACCTATAAAAACTGAAGATTCAATGAATGATGCAAGGGTTAAGCTTGGGAAGAAACGCTTGGACAAGATTAAGGCTAAATTTCCTCTTTGAATTTCCGACTCTTGCTTTCTATTATGTAACTGTATTAATGACAATATGCCATTTTGGAACTTTTTAAATTCAAGGCCATTTTGAAATCTTCATTGTGTCATACCCTAATTTTCACCCCCTAAGATCCCATCTCACTTACCTCATTTGCAATGCATAAATATCACAAACTTGGTTGTCTTCTAACCCTCTCATCTTTGGATTTTTCTTTGTAGAGATCATCAAGCACCTCTTTGTGTCTTTTATCATTTTGTCTACTTATATGCTTTATAATTCACTAGGGGTTTGAATTTCTCAAGTCAAAGTATGGACAACTATTGATTTTAAAGGGTTATTTATCAAAGCATAACCTTTAATCTCAAATTATAAAGTCTTAATCATTATTCAACTTCATTTGATCAAGGATATTTCAAAGTTTGATATCTTATTTCTCAAGAAACTTCAAAGGTTCATGTGTTTATTTCCATGCCTACATTAACAAGTTTCATCAAAGGACATTCAAGAGTACATCATTTTGAGTTCATTGATCATAAATATGCCTTGAAATGCAAGTAAAAGTCAAAGGTTGCAATTTTGTCCAAGGAGGTTTGACCAAAAAGTCAACATTTCAAGTCCAAGTTCAAGACTTCATAAATTCTTCATACTTCAACATTTTTGAGTGCTTATTTGGGAAAATGACTCTTCTTGACATCCTCTCCAACTTCTCTTCACAAGTCAAGAGCCAATTATTCTTGGAAGATCATAAAAAGTTTGGAAACATTATAGGTCATTTTGTGGACTTAGAAAAAAATTGATCTAAAACTCAAGAATGGCATTCATATGTTCCAAAGATCATAACTTCTCCAATTTTCAACTTTTATGGGCACTTATTTTTTGCAATTATCCTAATTGATATCCTCTACAAATTTTCTTTAGAGGTAAAACATTAATTCATTCTCCAAGGACCTTAAATCTTAAAGGCCATTTGTGCACAAAACTAGGTCATAACCTGTTTGACCTAATGTCAGACCTAATTTTCAAAGGTTTTTCCTCAACTTTCCAAGCTTTCCATATTCTTATCAAAAATTCAATTGAGTTGATTATTTTTGCATTGTCTTCCTTGCCATGAAAGGAACATTTGGATCAAGAAAAAAAAATCACAAAATGCACGAGGGGATTTTATTTGGCCTCAGTCGGAACAAGGTGACCTCAACTCTGCTTTGACCATGACCAATAATTTCAGAAATGATCCAAATTTCACATGGGACCACTTTGCACATGTGCAAACCTAATTGTTGTGATAAAACACATATGATACAACTCAAAACGACTCAGTTTACTCATTAAACCGCACATTCCACACCTCACTAAACACGGGTTGCAAAAAGGAAAATAATGTTGTGAAGGAATTTTACTTTCGACCTGAGATCCTGAGAAGCTGAGAACCTTAGAACCCTTAAACCCATCTTGTCCTTTTTAGGACGTGGTGCAGTGACTATTCAGGTGTAGACTTTGATTAGTTGTTACGCAATACTACACTCAGATGGGTTTCTCTTGAGAATAATATTGGCTGACGAGTAGTCGTTTAAGCCGGTAACATCTGAAAGATGGAATCACGACTCTAGGAATTTTGTAGAACCTTTTTGTACATGTGATTTACCCCTTAGTACATACCTTTTAGGTGGTTCTTACCCTTGACTTCATGCTCATGACGTCTAACCTTTGAACCCCATTTGTGATCTTGTTTGTGATTGTTGTATAATCATGCACTCATGCATTCATGAACATCCCGTTTCACTCAATTTTCAAGGAACTTAGAGATTCTCTTTGCAAACATCGCAGGAATTATGATCATGGATATTGGGAGGAGGAACACCCAGAAGTACAGTTTTAGAGCTCCTGATCTCAAAGATTTAAGAAAGCTAGCATCCTTAGTGGTTGATCCTGTGGATTTCAAAGCTCGTTATAGAAGATTTATGGCTATTCTCTCCACCAATGTTAAAGATGAAATTCTTAATACTCTAGTTCAGTTTTATGATCCTATCTACTGGTGCTTCACTTTTCCAGATTATCAGTTTATGCCTACCTTGGAAGTGTATGCTTATCTTGTGGGTGTGCCAGTTTCTGACAAGGTTTCTTTTAGTGGTTTGGAGGAGGCTCCTAAATCACAAGTCATTGTAGCAGTGATTCACTTGAGGAAATATGATATATATGCCAATATTATTGTTAAAGGAGGAATTCAAGGGTTGAATTCTAAGTTTTTGATTGAGAAAGCTACTTCTTTTGCTAGTGCTGGTAGCATGATGGCTTTTTAGGCTATCTTATCCTTACTCATTTATGGATCGATTTTTTTCCAAGAAGGGAAAGATACTCAATGTTTAAAGAAGAGGATGGCTCATGCTTGGCACAACATTCATAGAAAAGGGAAGGGATAGCTTATAAACCAAAATTATGTAGCTTTGGAACCTTATACACTTTGGGTGAAGGAGAGAGCAAGAGATCTCAAGATGCCATATGCTTATGAGAAACCCATGTCTCTAGTGGTTGCCAAACCACCTACCATTCCTACTAAATATGTGAAATAACTTTAAGAAGATTTAGCCAATATGAAGCAAGAGAAGGATATTTGGGATGACAAATTTCATGCTTCAAACCTTGAGAAGATAGAGTTGCAGAAGTAGTTGAAGGTAAAAAGATAATTTGATAGAGTTTCTTGAGCAACATGTTGTGAAGAGACAGAGAGAGGATTTATTTTCCTCTAGTATTCCACCATCTCATCCTCATACTTCAGGTGCTTGGAAGGTATTGTGGATCATCTTGTGTTAGAGAAAGCTACCATGAAAGATAATTATGAGAGGTAGATCAAGAAGCTTAGAAGGAAGTATCAACTTGGAGTTGATATTCCTCGGATGTGGTTCCTTAGGATCCATAAGATCTAGCTTTTTCCTCTTGTATTTAGTATCTTTTAAAACTTGTACTTCCAATTGTAATCCTTTCTAATTATCAATGAAATGATATTTTTTCAGTATTTCAAAAGTGTTATTTCTTTATGGTGTTTGCAATTTCTTTATGATATCTTAAAGTTCCTTGAAAACTAAATGAAAACATTTGCGTTGCATATCATGCATCATTCTACACTTGGTCTTGCTTTTGATTGTTTTACAGGTGTCTTATTGCTTTTCTCTTGGTATTATCAGAAGTCAAGTTGTCTCACTTGTACAACACTCGAGCTAACTATCAAAGGAAAATGGATCACCTAGAGCAAGAAAATCAAGAACTCCGTAAAGAACTGACAACCTTGAGAGCTGAGATGGAAAAACTCAATGCTTTGGTTGAATCCTTGGTTACTCTCTAGAATCAATCTCCTCATCTTCCTCCAACTCCTCTAGCAACTCAGTGTTCCGCTAATCAGTGTTTCGTCATATTAAATGCCCAATGGTTATCCTTGGGCATGCCTTTAAATTTTGTTCCTGAAGGTTATAAACTTGTTGTTGAGGTATGTAACAGCCCAAATTTCATTAAATAATTAATTGTAGTAATTAATTGATTTAGTGGGATTTTATGTTAATATTGGAATTAACTTTTATTAATTGGAATTAATAGAGAATTGAAAGGAAATTGGAAGGAAAGAAAATAAAAGGAATATATAAGTGAGGAAGAAAAGAAAAGAAAGTTAGAAACATTTGGAGAGAAAGAGGAAAGAAAGAAGAAAGAAGAGAAAGAGAGGAGAAGAAGAGGAAAAGTGGAAATCATCAAGAACCAACATAAAAGCTCTGATTAATCGAGGTAAGGGTGAGAAATGTTTCTATTTGATCATTGCATGATGTTATGTATGTTGGGTTGGGGTTTTGGTAGAGTTTTCATCACTTTCCAATTAGGGCAAATGTTGGATTAATCGGTAGATTGATGATTTAATCGGTTGGAACTGAGTAATAATGCCGTAGAATAGTCGGGTAACATGTATTGATGCTATTTGTACTGATTTGGATGTTCAAGAGTTGGTGGATGGTGGAATGGTGAAGGAGGGACAGAGTGTGGTTCTGTTCTGCGCAGATTCGCTGGCTCTCGCCAGGCGAGCGAAGGCGAAGCTTCGACAGGCGAAGCCCAGCGAATGTTGGCGAATAATTAAGTTTAAGTTCCAGTGGACTTCGCTGGAGAGTTCGCCAGGCGAAGTTGGATAGCGAAGGTTCGCACAGCGAAGGTGCTGGCGAATGGTGGCGAGTGAAGTCAGTAGCTACTGACTTGGGCTCGCTGGGAAGTCTCGCCAGGCGAAGCCTAGCGAGTGTTCGCTGAGAGAGTTCTCCAGGCGAAGGTTCGCTGCGAGGGTTCGCCAGGCGAACGAAGGCGAATTTGACAGCATTTCTCTTTTGCTGTGTTGCTCATGTGGTGATAGTTTGGTGGTTTCACATAGATTGATATTCTTATGATATGATATAGATATGATCTATTGTGATGATGTGTGGTGTGGGTAGCCTCCGGGCGTGAATCCTAGTTGATATGCGATGCACATTAATTGTGATAAATAGAAATACATGTGAATACAATGATGAATGTATGTATATTGTTTAATGAATTGTGAGTGCATATTTATATGCGATTGTTGTGGAAATGCATGGGAACATATGTGGTATGTGTGCATTGTTGTTGAGTATGATGATGATGATGTGTGAAATGAATACATTGATAAATGTTTGATATATGTTGTATGTGCAATCATGATGAAATTCTCGAAGGGGTGAATTATTCGAATGCATGGGATTAAGACGCGGGAACGGTCTTAAGTGCATTTATTGTGATTGGTTGATTGTACATGCATCATTCAGTCAAGAGGCAATGTCTGTTAGTTTCGTGGAAACTAGTGGCTTGTCCCAAACCTAGAAGGGTGGGTTTGAAGCCTAGGGGACGGGCTTGGTTGTTATCGGTCTAGAAGGGTGGACCCGGTTTAAAGTAAAAACCGAAAAATAATAACGAGTTATCGGTCTAGAAGGGTGGACCCGGTTTAGAGTGAAAACCAAAAAAAGATAACGAGAGTCGGTACCGCATAGCATTGAGTTGTATTGGATATGTTGAGTCACATTGCATAATATTGTTGTTGTATAAATGTGCTTGTGAATGATTGTGAAATTAAGCATGAAGGGATGTGCTTGCGAATGTTCATAATGTTGATATATGTGAGCATGATATAATTATGATTATGGGAATGAAGTGTGGTGAGAAATGTGAATATGTGTTACATGATTACCTATATATATAATCTTATGCTTTGATTATTATGGTTATATTTCTCACCCTTCTGCTGTTTTATAATGCTCTATGAGGCATTGCAGATTAGGATGCTGGAGTCCTTTTGTGAAGTTAGTCTTCATTCTTTTGAGTCGGCTGCTCTGATATGTAACACCGGGTAGTTAGACTAGTATAGTCATTCTTTTGTGATACATTGCGATGCATCAGCTGATGTGGTTTTGTAATCTAACTGATATGATGTATTAATCTGGATGACTTATGTGCATTTGAATTAATATTTTGGAACTGATTAAATGATGTTATCTTCCGCTTAAATTAAATGTTGAAATGTGATTTCTAAGACTACGAAAATGTTACATATTTTATGGAGCAAAATGTTAAAGAGTTTTGTTGGTGAAATTGTGACATTCTTCCTTTATACCTTATCCTAAAATTTTTACTCTGATGAATTTGTATACGCTTAATTGTTTTATATGCATATATAAGTGGGGTATAGAAGGGGGTGTTACAATAGTGGTATCAGAGCAGGTCGGTCCGTCCGGCCAAGTTGTTAGAGTGTTTTTCCCTGTGTATTATTGATATGCGTGTGTTGCATTATCAATATTGGTTGTTCTTACATGGTTCTGTTGTTGGAATCAAGTAAGATGGTTGCAGGGAGGAACGATGAAGGGATTGCGGAGGCATTGACGAGATTGGCGGGAGCGATTGGGCAGAATCCTCCGGCCAATGTGAATGTGAGGAATCATGCTGATGATGGATTCCGTGCTTTGGGGAAATTCCAAAAGAATAACCCTCCGGTCTTCAAGGGAACTCATGAACCGGACAAGGCACAAATTTGGTTGAAAGCTGTGGAAAAGATTTTTCGAGTTATGAATTGCTCGGATGCACAGAAGGTGCAGTTTGGGACTCATATGCTCGAAGAAGAAGCTGAAGATTGGTGGGGTAATACTCGCCAAAGATTTGAGGAAGATGATATTGTGATCACGTGGGATCTATTTAGAGAAACTTTTCTGGAGAAGTATTTTCCAGAGGACGTGCGAGGGAAGAAAGAGATCAAATTTCTTGAGTTGAAGCAAGGTAATTCGACGGTTGCTGAGTATGCGGCAAAATTTGAGGAGTTGATCAAATTTTGTCCTCACTATAATACTGGTAATGCTGAGAGGTCTAAGTGCCTCAAGTTTGTGAACGGTTTGAGACCCGAGATTAGACAAGCTATTGGGTACCAGGAAATCAGACGGTTTTCTGAGTTGGTTAACAAGAGCAGAATTTATGACGAAGACAGTAGGGCTAGGTCTAGCCACTACAAGAGCCTAAGTGATAAGAAAGGAAAAGGACAATTCAGAGGAAAAACTTACGTGACTCCTAATGATAAGGGGAAACAAAGGGTTGGTTTCGGTAAGAAACCAAGTGGGGGAGTTTCTACTCCGGTGAGATGTTATAGGTGCGGTGAAGAGGGACATCGTGCTCTTGAATGCAAAAGTGTTGAGAAGACGTGTTTTAAGTGTGGCAAGCCAGGCCACAAGGCTCTTGAGTGCAGAAGTGGTACGGGTGTGACTTGCTACAATTGTGGTGAGCAAGGACACATTAGTACAAAATGTGATAAGCCGAAGAAGAATCAAGGAAGCGGAAAAGTGTTCGCTCTATCTGGATCTGAGACTGCTAGCGACGATCGATTGATCCGAGGTACGTGCTTCATTAATGGTACACCTTTGATCGCTATAATTGATACCGGAGCTACGCATTCTTTTATTTCTTTGGATTGTGTTAGAAGGTTGAATCTTGATTTGTCTGTGATTGGTGGCGGTATGGTTATTGATACTCCTGCTATGGGTTCGGTAACTACACCGTATGTTTGCTTGAATTGCCCGTTGAGTATTTTCGGTAGAGATTTTGGGATTGATTTAGTGTGTCTTCATTTAGATCAACTTGATGTCATTCTTGGAATGAATTGGTTAAAATTCAATCGTGTTTATATTAACTGTTTTGACAAAACGGTTATTTTTCCCGATTCGGATGTTGAAAGGGATTTGTTTATGACGAGGAAACAAGTGAAAGAATCGGTGCAGGATGGGGCTAAGGTATTCATGTTTATGGCAACTTTGAGGATTGGTGGAAGTGAGGAGATTGATGCCTTGCCCATTGTTAGAGATTTTCCGGAAGTTTTCCCTGATGAGATAAAGGATTTACCGCCGGAGCGAGAAGTGGAGTTTTCAATAGATTTGATTCCTGGAACTAGTCCGATATCGATGGCTCCTTATCGTATGTCGGCATCAGAATTGAAAGAGTTGAAGAGTCAACTTGAGGATTTGCTTGAGAAGAGGTTTATTCTTCCGAGCGTGTCACCGTGGGGTGCACCGATGTTGTTGGTTAAGAAGAAAGAGGGTTCTATGAGGCTCTGTGTGGATTACAGATAGTTGAACAAGGTGACTATTAAGAATAAGTATCCACTTCCAAGGATTGATGATCTGATGGATCAGTTGGTTGGTGCAAGCGTGTTCAGCAAGATTGATTTGAGATCTGGGTATCATCAGATCCGTGTGAAAGCTGAGGATATTCAGAAGACGGTCTTTCGGACGAGGTATGGACACTATGAGTATTTCGTGATGCCATTTGGTGTGACTAATGCACTAGGTGTATTTATGGAGTACATGAATAGGATTTTCCATCCGTATTTGGATAAGTTTGTGGTGGTGTTTATTGACGACATCTTGGTTTATTCGAAGAGCGAAGAAGAGCATGCCGAGCATCTAAAGATTGTGTTATCTGTGTTGAGGGAGAAGCAGTTGTTTGCGAAGCTTTCTAAGTGTGAGTTTTGGTTGAAGGAAGTTAGTTTCCTTGGTCATGTGATTTTGAGTGATGGTATTGCGGTTGATCCGTCGAAGGTTGAAGCGGTATCACAATGGGAGACTCCGAAGTCAGTTTTTGAGATCAGAAGTTTTCTTGGTTTAGCCGGTTATTATCAGAAGTTTATTGAGGGATTTGCTAAGTTATCGTTGCCGTTGACGCAGTTGACTAGGAAAGGTCAAGCCTTTGTTTGGGACGCCAAGTGTGAAGCGAGTTTTCAAGAACTTAAGCGAAGGTTGACGACAGCTCCTGTTTTGATTCTGCCAAATCCGGAAGAACCATTCGTTGTGTATTGTGATGCTTATTTGATGGGTTTAGGAGGTGTGTTGATGCAGAATAACCAAGTTGTAGCTTATGCTTCGATGCAACTCAAAGTGCATGAGAAGAATTATCCAAAGCATGACTTAGAGTTGGCCGCCGTTGTGTTCGTGTTGAAACTCTGGAGGCATTATTTATTTGGCGCAAGATTTGAAGTGTTTAGTGACCACAAGAGTTTGAGATATATTTTTGATCAAAAGGAATTGAATGCGAGACAAAGAAGATGGCTTGAACTTTTGAAGGATTTTGATTTTGGCTTGAACTACCATCCGGGTAAAGCGAATGTAGTAGCGGATGCATTGAGTCGGAAATCATTGCATATGTCGGCGTTGATGGTGAAAGAGTTAGAATTGGTCGAGCAATTTCGAGATTTGAGTTTGGTATGTGAGAGAACTTCTTTTGGATTTAAGTTGGGTATGTTAAAGCTTACAAGTGGTATTTTGGATGAAATTCGAGAAGGACAGAAATCGGATTTGAGCTTAGCTGATCGGTTGACTTTAATCAACCAAGGCCAAGGTGGTGATTTTCAGATTGATGAGAATGGTATTATGAGATGTCGGGATCGAGTTTGTGTTCCGAACATGGTTGAGCTTAAGAAGAGCATCCTTGAGGAAGGACATCGTAGCGGATTGAGTATTCATCCGGGTGCTACTAAGATGTATCAGGATTTGAGGAAAGTATTTTGGTGGCCTAGTATGAAGAAGGATATCGCGGAATTTGTATATTCTTGTTTGACTTGCCAGAAGTCAAAGATTGAGCATCAGAAGCCATCGGGTTTGATGAAGCCGTTGTTTATTCCTGAGTGGAAATGGGATAGTATCTCCATGGATTTTGTATCGGGTTTGCCGAGGACGCCGAGTAATTTTGAGGCTATTTGGGTTATCGTGGATAGGTTGACTAAATCTGCTCACTTTATTCCTATGCGTATGGATTACCCTTTGGAGAAGTTGGCTAAGTTGTATATTGAGAGGATTGTGTGTCTGCATGGTATTCCGTTAAGTATTGTTTCGGATAGAGATCCGCGGTTTACTTCGAGATTTTGGGAGAGACTGCAGAGTGTTTTGGGTACTAGGTTGCGTTTGAGTTCAGCGTATCATCCTCAGACTGATGGTCAGACGGAGAGGACGATTCAGTCGCTTGAAGATCTTTTGAGAGCTTGTGTATTGGAAAAAGGAGGAGCTTGGGATAGCTACTTGCCTTTGATTGAGTTTACCTACAACAACAGTTTCCATTCGAGTATTGGTATGGCACCATTTGAGGCGTTGTATGGTAGGCGGTGTAAGACACCATTGTGTTGGTTCGAGTCCGGAGAGAGTTCTGTTGTTGGACCCGAGTTAGTTCAACAGACTACTGATAAGATCAAGATGATTCAAGAGAAGATGAGAATTACTCAGAGTCGTCAGAAGAGTTATTATGACAAGAGGAGGAAGGCACTTGAATTTCAAGAGGGAGATCATGTGTTTCTTCGAGTCACTCCGATGACAGGTGTTGGTAGGGCACTGAAGTCGCGCAAGTTGTCGCCGCGTTTCATTGGTCCTTATCAGATTTTGCAAAGGATAGGAGAAGTGGCCTATCGTGTGGCTTTACCACCGTCGCTTGCTAATCTTCACAACGTATTCCATGTATCTCAGTTGAGGAAATACATTGCAGATCCGTCTCATGTAGTCCAAATAGATGATGTGCAGGTGAGAGATAACCTGACTGTTGAGACATCACCTATGCGGATTGAGGATCGGAAATTGAAACAGCTTCGAGGTAAAGAGATTGCTTTAGTGAAGGTCGCTTGGGGAGGACCGGCTGGTGGAAATGTTACGTGGGAGCTTGAGAGCCAGATGATGAAGGAGTCTTATCCAGAACTGTTTGAATCAGGTAACATTTTCGAGGACGAAAATTCCTAAGTGGGGGAGGGTTGTAACAGCCCAAATTTCATTAAATAATTAATTGTAGTAATTAATTGATTTAGTGGGATTTTATATTAATATTGGAATTAATTTTTATTAATTGGAATTAATAGAGAATTGAAAGGAAATTGGAAGGAAAGAAAATAAAAGGAATATATAAGTGAGGAAGAAAAGAAAAGAAAGTTAGAAACATTTGGAGAGAAAGAGGAAAGAAAGAATAAAGAAGAGAAAGAGAGGAGAAGAAGAGGAAAAGTGGAAATCATCAAGAACCAACATCAAAGCTCCGATTAATCGAGGTAAGGGTGAGAAATGTTTCTATTTGATCATTGCATGATGTTATGTATGTTGGGTTGGGGTTTTGGTAGAGTTTTCATCACTTTCCAATTAGGGCAAATGTTGGATTAATCGGTAGATTGATGATTTAATCGGTTGGAACTGAGTAATAATGCCGTAGAATAGTCGGGTAACATGTATTGATGCTATTTGTACTGATTTGGATGTTCAAGAGTTGGTGGATGGTGGAATGGTGAAGGAGGGACAGAGTGTGGTTCTGTTCTGCGCAGGTTCGCTGGCTCTCGCCAGGCGAAGCCCAGCGAATGCTGGCGAATAATTAAGTTTAAGTTCCAGTGGACTTCGCTGGAGAGTTCGCCAGGCGAAGTTGGATAGCGAAGGTTCGCACAACAAAGGTGCTGGCGAATGGTGGCGAATGAAGTCAGTAGCTACTGACTTGGGCTCGCTGGGAAGTCTCGCCAGGCGAAGCCTAGCGAGTGTTCGCTGAGAGAGTTCGCCAGGCGAAGGCCAGGCGAAGGTTCGCTGCGAGGGTTCGCCAGGCGAATGAAGGCGAATTTGACAGCATTTCTCTTTTGCTGTGTTGCTCATGTGGTGATAGTTTGGTGGTTTCACATAGATTGATATTCTTATGATATGATATAGATATGATCTATTGTGATGATGTGTGGTGTGGGTAGCCTCCGGGCGTGAATCCTAGTTGATATGCGATGCGCATTAATTGTGATAAATAGAAATACATGTGAATACAATGATGAATGTATGTATATTGTTTAATGAATTGTGAGTGCATATTTATATGCGATTGTTGTGGAAATGCATAGGAACATATGTGGTATGTGTGCATTGTTGTTGAGTATGATGATGATGATGTGTGAAATGAATACATTGATAAATGTTTGATATATGTTGTATGTGCAATCATGATGAAATTCTCGAAGGGGTGAATTATTCGAATGCATGGGTTTAAGACGCGGGAACGGTCTTAAGTGCATTTATTGTGATTGGTTGATTGTACATGCATCATTCAGTCAAGAGGCAATGTCTGTTAGTTTCGTGGAAACTAGTGGCTTGTCCCAAACCTAGAAGGGTGGGTTTGAAGCCTAGGGGACGGGCTTGGTTGTTATCGGTCTAGAAGGGTGGACCCGGTTTAAAGTAAAAACCGAAAAATGATAACGAGTTATCGGTCTAGAAGGGTGGACCCGGTTTAGAGTGAAAACCAAAAAAAGATAACGAGAGTCGGTACCGCATAGCATTGAGTTGTATTGGATATGTTGAGTCACATTGCATAATATTGTTGTTGTATAAATGTGCTTGTGAATGATTGTGAAATTAAGCATGAAGGGATGTGCTTGCGAATGTTCATAATGTTGATATATGTGAGCATGATATAATTATGATTATGGGAATGAAGTGTGGTGAGAAATGTGAATATGTGTTACATGATTACCTATATATATAATCTTATGCTTTGATTATTATGGTTATATTTCTCACCCTTCTGCTGTTTTATAATGCTCTATGAGGCATTGCAAATTAGGATGCTGGAGTCCTTTTGTGAAGTTAGTCTTCATTCTTTTGAGTCGGCTGCTCTGATATGTAACACCGGGTAGTTAGACTAGTATAGTCATTCTTTTGTGATACATTGTGATGCATCAGCTGATGTGGTTTTGTAATCTAACTGATATGATGTATTAATCTGGATGACTTATGTGCATTTGAATTAATATTTTGGAACTGATTAAATGATGTTATCTTCCGCTTAAATTAAATGTTGAAATGTGATTTCTAAGACTACGAAAATGTTACATATTTTATGGAGCAAAATGTTAAAGAGTTTTGTTGGTGAAATTGTGACATTCTTCCTTTATACCTTATCCTAAAATTTTTACTCTGATGAATTTGTATACGCTTAATTGTTAGTAGAGTGACCCGTAACGGTCATGTATTTGTTGCTGCTTCCAAGAAGGTTGGTGATGTCTCTACTAATAAGCCAATTCAATTTGAAATGCTTGTTGTACAATATGAATTTGGATTTTTAATAGGGCAGTCTAGTGGTTCAAATCAGAATTCTGATGATGAAGTTTTAAATTTGATTAAAAAGAGTGAATACAAGATTGTTGCACCCTAAAATTTGCCCAACCTTTTCTAACCTAGGTTTATGTTTCAATTGCATAGTCATTTGCATTGTCATCATGTACATAGTGTATTCATCTGCATTGCATAGCATGAGCAAGCTATCTTAATCAGGGGATCAAAGTGCTATTCTTATCTCAAGAGGTATATCCAAGGGTTTCATTCATATTCAAGTCTACTCAGGTCATCAGGGAAGAATTTGAGCTTTGAGGAGTTAACAGGTTGATCAGTGAGTTCTCTCCTATCTTGAGGTTGTGTGGGGATCATCAGAGAGTGTGGGAGCTATGATCCAAGAGCATGAAGTGTGTATGGATGTTATGAAGGGTCTAGAGAATCACTTTGAAGAAGAACCAAGTCATTAGAGTGATTGCAAGAGCCCCAGTTGAAGTCAGTCAACTAGGGTCAACACCAGGTCAACTCTAAGCCAAAGGGGTGTTTTGAAGGGCATCAAGAATCATTTGAAGAATGTGGGATTCATTATTTGCTATATGGATATGGATATGATGTTGTGCTAAAGAAAAATCAAGAAGAGTCAAGGAGAACTGGAGTTACTAAATTAGGGTTTCAGTGTAAAGTCCCCTGATTTAGGTCAAACTTCAAAGCAGTGTAACTCAAGATGCAAGCTTCATATGAATTCTTGGTCCACATGAAACTTGTAGAGTATCTTCATAGCTTTAATTTGAGTGGTGGAAGTCATCAAGATGATTTATATAACTCACGTTATAGCTCTTGTAAGTTACAGGTCATCTGAGGGCACTGAAATTTGTCTGTGAAAGTTGTCTATCTTCCAAGCAACTTTTGACCTTCAAGGTTATTTCAAATGGATTCTTGGCCAACATAAGACTTGTTCCTTATTGTCTTAGCTTTCTATAATGGTATGGTATTCCTTCATATGATTTGTGGAACTCTACTTATGGTCTTGGCAAGCAAAGGGTATTTTGGTCATCTGGTGATTACAGGTCATTCTTAGCCTATGCCTAAAACTTATACTAGGAAGCTTCAAATGAAAAACTTCACAACATCAAAGTTGCTCAAAATGCCATTTTAAGTCTATAAAAGAAGTCATGAAAGTTTGGAAATGCATAGAATGAGACTTGACCAAAGTTGGTGAAAAATGACCTAAAAAAGGCATATAAGTTGAAAAAGTTGAAATGAAAAATTGGTTTGAGAGATCTACAAATCCAAAATGGGTCATCCAATATACCAAATTGATTCCAAACAATATTTTAGAGACATTGGTTCAGCCACTTTTTTGAGTTAGGAGTTTAAAATTGGACTTGCTTTGTATTTTTGTTGCTTGCATAATAAGGCAAGTATGAAAAACTTGGCATAAGTGAAATTTCAAGGCAAGGAGATTGGTTTTGGCACACAATCCATTTCAATAACTCATGAGAGGAGATTTTGACATAAGTTTGGAAGGGTGTGTGCATGAGATATGAGATAATTCAAAGTGTCCTTAAGTGAGAATTACATGAACTTTCCACCACATTCCATACTTTCCTAGATCATTCTAAAACCTTCTAGACCTGTCCATCCTCATCTATATATTGAAATGAAGCCATTGATGCAAGAGGTTGGTGAAAAAGAAGGAGAGAAAAGAGAGATTTCCATTGTTGCTTCCATTGTAAGAAAGTGTGGAATCCTCCAATATACACCAATTCTGATCAGTTTTTTTCTTCATCCATCATCCATTGAAGATTGTGAGTGGGAACAAGCAAGCTCAGAGGCATGTCCATGGAAGATTAAGGCACTAGGGTTTGAAATTGCAAGATTCATAGCAGGATCCAATCTCACAATTCAAGCACTCATCACCATTATTGTTGCAAACAGAAAGTTTCTCATCAATTAGAGATCATCCTCGAAGGGTTTCAAGCATTGGATCCACCTGCAACTACCTCTACCATAGCTGCTAAGCAGGTTGGTGATCTTCTTCTTGTCTCTATGATTAGGTGTTACTAGGTCAGATCATTGGTGTAGGATTGTTAGGGTTAGGAAGATGAACATGTACCCTCTCTGTTTTGGCCATTAGAGGTAGTTTGATTCATGGTGATGAATCTTTCTTTATCAATAACTCCTGAATTATGGCAAGATAATGTTAGATCTTTGGCTCAGAATACTCACCATAACCTATAGATCATTCTGGGGTAATTTGAGCGAGAACTATCATCATGCACATCAGGTGTAAGTCAGTGGTACCATGATCTTCCAGCTATCGAGCTCGATTATGCAATGAGTTTCAGCAAAATCTAGGGTTAGGATCTTATAGAGGGTGAAGAGTAGAGCAGTTTTGGTCTTAAGGTCGTGGCGTTTGGTTGAGGGAGGAAAGAGAACGAGGGACTTGAAGGTTCGTGCATGGCCATGAATTCTGCAAACCCTAGGTCTGATTTGGAGAAGACGACACACTAGCCGTTGGATTGTTTCCATTATTTGACCATTTCATCTAATCGTGTGGCCATTATTTGAAGAGAGAAACAGAGAGAAATCTCTGAGTGAAACGATGCGTTTCACTAATTGCATCAGCGTGGGCCTTGGACTCATATTGATATCCCCACCCCCTCTTTGATAGGCCCAAGGGAATGAACTTGTTTCAGTTACTTTCTGCACCGTGACTTTAATCTTTTCTTTTATATTTTTAATTGAATTTATGATGCTTCGTGGGCCTTGCCATAATGATATTCGTGCCCCCCATTTTATGGCCTAGCTGAGATTTGAACTAGGCGTGTATGCTATTCAGACCCCCTCCCCCTTTTATTCCCATTTTTGTGATTTTATTTTCTTTATATTTTTTCTCACCTTTAAAAAATCATAAAAAAATGGAAAATGGCTTGTTTTAATTGGTTCTTTTTTCTCTAGGTCAATAATCCTGTCTAGAAAAATATTAAATAATAAAAATAGCCTTTTATTTTGTTTTACTATTTTTTGTGTATTTTTCTTGTAAATAGCATTTTAATGGATTTAGTTTGATACTTAAAATTGTTAATTTTTGTTCTAATAGCTCCCTTTAGCTTTAGGGCTCATTCTTTTTAGAGTGATTAGTGTAGGACTTAAACTTGAATATAGGATTTAATTCATATTTTTAGGATTAAATTTTAGGTGATTTGATTAGGTGTGGTTAGTATGATCAAAATTAGGGTTTTAGATGAGTATATGTGAGATAGATTAATTCTTTTAGGGATGTTGATTTGATTTTGGGGTATGGGACTATAGGGGTTATGGGTATAGGGTAGATCCCTTAGAAAATATTAGGATTCCCCTACTGCTATTAGAATATTGCTCATATTTGGTTGACTGTGTGGTGTGCCCTCTTTAGGGTTACTTTTTGTCTGTGTGGGGTGTTGGGTTGTTTGGGATTTGGGGAGAGCTGAAGACCTGTAATGGTGAAGTCCATTTGAATATCAATGATTGAAGACCAACTTCCAGAGTTGATGAGGAGAGTCTCTTGCTGGTAGCTGTTGAAGTTTGTAGGATTTAGGAGTTAGGCAGAGCCCTAGAGTAGACAACTTGATTCTCAAACATGGAAGGTCTTGATTGCCTCCATTCTTCTTTGTGATGCAGAGTCTCTCTAAGACACTCATCCCCTTCCTTTGGAAGGCTTGGTGCTAATGTCTAAGGGATAGAAGTCTTGAGAGAAATATTCTTTGTGTTGATAGCAGTTTGTTTGCCACCTTTGGTGGTCAACTAATTGCTTAACACCCGATTTATTCTTGTGGGTGATTCCTCAGCTTGGAGGTTAGGACTTGAAGAAAAGTCATTGGGAGATTGAATATTAAGGACTGATGCTTGCTTGAAGCCTGAAGATGACTTGAAGCCAGATGCTGATGAAGATTGCTTTGCTGTTTAGCCTTTGCTGTTTTAATTTTGATGTATTGTGTGAATTTCCCGGATTGTATTGTTTGTTGTTTAACTTGCTGGGTTGAAAGTGAAGTCTGTTCACTTTTGCCTATTGTTTTCTAGGTTCGAGGTTGAGTGGGACTCCCTTGCCTCGCTTGTATTGTTGCATCCATGCATTTTACTGCTTTATTGTATATATCTGCTATTTCTGTTTCCGTCTATTTCCCTTAGGATCTCTGTTTCTCTCTGCGCAAGAGAGGAGCATGATAGACATTAGGAGTTAACCCATGCATGATAACATTAGGGTAGATTTTTATCCCCTTTTTCAACCATAGGATTTGTAGAGTGTCATCTCTTCTTCCTTCAAAACAACAGAAAAACATTAATAAAGGTTATAACAGAGATTAATTCATTTCTTCCGTCAAAAGAATTGAACGAACATCAACCTTTTTGCAATAAGAAAACCCTTGTTTAAGGTGAGATTTTTCATAAAAGACACTTGAACAGCTTGTGTCGTGCGTAGCCCGAACTACGTTTGCTCTGATCTTCCATGCAGTGTGGAAGTACGTAGGCATAGGATGCAGTGTCCTAGCGAGCAACCTTCACCCACTTTCCCCCGTAGTTAGGCGAACTACGTTGACTCTGATTTCTCGTTCCAGACGGGAATACGTAGGCATAAAGTGCGACGCTTTGCCGAGTCATGTTTTCTTTTCTTTTCAGACCTCATCCTTTAGTTTAGATAGAAGTGTAATCCGTACAAACCAAACAAGCGTGGATCCCATCGAGTACGATGGACGTGAGGGGTGCTAATACCTTCCCCTTGCGTAACCGACTCCCGAACCCAGGTTTTGGTTGCGATGACCATACCTTTTCCCGTTTTTTGCGAGGTTTACTTCGAGCGTTTCCTTTCCCTCCGTTGGGATAAATAACGCACGGTGGCGACTCTTCTATCAGCCGGCGCCGATTTTCGCAGTAACGACAGCTGGCGACTCTGCTGGGGAACCAACATCCCCTGGCTGCTAAGGACTGCGACAGTTCTTATGCATTTGGGATCCAACGTCCCTTTAGAGAGTCAATCCTAGCGCTTGTTTTCCCGTCGAGGATTTTGTATGGATTTGCATTTCTGTATTTACATTTCAGCTTTATTATTATTATTGCTGTATTGTGGGGTGTGACGGGTGTTCTTTGATTGAGAGATAAGCCGGACCTGGGCTTGAGTGCACCTAGACTTAGAGTAGAGATTAGTGGGCGCGCACATGCTTTGCATGTCCTAGTGTCCCGCGAAATCTACACTCAGACGAGGTTCTTCTTGTTGGCCTCCTGTCCTGCCCTTTGGGTGGCTCGGGTTGCTGGTTAGTTGGATTGTCGACTCTGGGGACCGATCATTTGGAAGTTGGCTAAGTGAGGCCTCTTCAGGATTTGATGATGCCACTCCTTCTGGGAATCGTATCATCACTCCTGAAAGTCTGTGACGCCGACGACCGCATAGGATGCCATACCTTTGTCAGTCGCTAGAACATCCACCTGTGAGAGGGTTTGGGGTTATGCAGGTAACTAGACCTTCAGATGCCGGTTATTTCTTGATCAGAGATCCTGGGTATTCATGGATGGTTGTGAGGTCTATCAGAGACTAGGCTGAGTTATGGTATGAGGTCTATCAGAGACCAGTTGGAGGTTATATTATAGGTCTATCAGAGACCGATGCTGGAGCTTTGTGCTAGGTCTATCTGAGACCAGGGATTGATGAGTATTGGAGGGTATATCTGGGGCTCTTGATATGGTCCGGGCTTCTCAGCTATAGCACTTGGTCCCTGTTGCATGTTGCTTGCATTGCATTATTTGCATAATCATTATCATTGCATCCCATTAACGTGTGTCTGTGCTGCAGGTGCATTTGCATATCCCCCGATTCTAGTGTCTGGACTTCTGGGTTTTGATTATGGCTGGGTTGAGGATGACAGTTGCCTACAAGCTACCTATTCCTGATATTACTCCACTCCTGGGTCTGATTTCTCTGGCAGATGAGGATGTCCGTAGAAGCTTCAGGCAGAGTTATGGACGGCTGTTGAGTCTGGTTCGCAGATCCACTGATGATGAGTTGAACGGGCTGTACACGCTGATGCAGTTCTATGACCCGGCTTTGAGATGCTTTACATTTGCAGACTTCATTTTGGGACCAACCATGGAGGAGTATGTGGAGTTTACTGAGCTGCCAGTGCAGAATGCAGTTCCCTTTATTCACTCTGCCGCTGAATCTAAGTTGGAGGATTTAGCCAAAGCCTTGCACATGAATGCTTCTGAGTTGTTGATAACTTCTTGGCGAGGAGTTCCGGGTTTTTCTCTCCAGTTTCTGGTTGGTAAGGCTCAAGAGTACGCCAAGAATGGGTGTTGGGTGGTCTTTAACGCTATTCTGGCTCTATGCATTTATGGGATCGTGTTGTTTCCCAATTTCCCAAACTTCGTGGATATGGATGCGTTTCATCTGTTTGCTGCTGGCAACCCAGTGCCTACACTGGTCGGGGACTTTTACCATTCGATGCACTACAGGAATGAGAACAGGAGAGGCAAGAATGTCTCTTGTTGCGTGCCTTTGCTGTCCATGTGGTTCAAGAGCCATCTTCCTTCGAAGGGACCTTTTGTGGATAATGCGACCACACCTGACTGGCCAGAGCGTATGATGAGGTTGTCTTCTACAAATATTGAGTGGTTTGATCGAGACCTGCTGGGGTCCGAGCTTATTTGCAGTTTTTCCGGGTATCCTAATGTTCCGTTGATAGGGAGAAAAGGGTGTATTAACTACAACCCATCTTTGTTCGTCCGTCAGTTTGGATATGCGCTGAAGAGCCCACCTCAGGAGGATGAAGTACAGGAATCTCTGTACTTCACAGGTGATTTGAGCGGAGATTTGCTAGCCAAGCTTCGGCATGCCTGGACGCGTATTAACAGGAAACGGAAGCCACTGTTGGGGAAGAGTGATTGCCAGGCATATGCACCCTACAAAGTCTGGATTCAGGAGAGAGCCAGACGGATACTGATGCCATTTCCAGCTGCTCCGGTCCCTATTCACATTCCGGTAGAAGAGCCAACCACTGTCACAAGGGAGGTCTACGAGCAGGTTGTGAAGGAAAAGGAAGCCTTGCTGAAGATTAATGAAGAGTTAGAGAAGGAGATAGCTCAGATGAGGAGTGAGAAGAATAAGGCCGTCCGTTCTTTCCAACAGCAGATCGAACTAGTGAACAGGCTAGGCGCTGAGTTGACTGAGGAGAAGAAAAAGCGCGAACGTCTGGGTCAAGAGTTCAGAAGCTCCCACGACATGCTAGAGGCCAAAAAGAAAGCACTTGACGCCGCTCACCGAGAGATCTCCTCTTGCAATAAGACTTGGAATGCGACGCTGACCAACAACAAGAAGAGGGAAGATAAGTTGAAGCAGCAAATTTCTGACCTCGAGAAGCAGTTGAAGGCTAGCATTGAGAAGTGCGAAGAAGAAGTGATGACCAGATACAGTCTCCAGAAGGCATTGAACAAAGCCATTGAAGGCAGGAACGAAGTAGTGTCTCAGAAGCGGAAGCTAGAAGATCGCTTCGGAGATGGAGCAGGGGAGGGAACCGCTGGTGACGCGCCACGTGTTCTCAAGAGAAGAAACCAGCTTGTCGAAGGACTGCTCACCCGACCAGGTCATCCAGAGACCAAGATGTTGATAGAAGAGTACCGGGCTCATGGGAGTACTTGATCATTTCATGTATTTGTATGCTTTATTTGCATTAGCGCTGACCATCACCAGGATTGTTGGTTGAGGTCATGCCATCTTACCCTCGGTGATATTGTATTCTTGGATTTCTCTTCAATATACGAGGTTTTCTATGATTCGGCTCCAATCATTGTCTTGCTAGCACTGTCACTGCACTGGCACTCACACTAGAATCGGGGCATAATAATCCCTAATGCACAGACACACATTGCATTTTGCATACATACTCATATTTGCATTGCAGGTTTGCGATCCAGGTATCTTATCTCTTGCATCTTTGAAGCAGGTATTTTCAGGATTGCAGAAAAGCGGGTCCACCGTTACTCTACAAGAGTCAACCAGAAGAAGATCATGGACAACGTGCAGAGTGAAATGCAAGAGATGCGTGACAGGATGGCCCTGCTCATGCAAACCATGGAGACTATCGCCAAAGGACAAGAGCAGCTGCAGAATCTGGTTCAACCGATAGTCGCCCGGGCTGAGAACAACGGGACACCGCAGGGTGAAAACATTGCTGCTTCTCCCCGAGTTGAGAATCGTCAAGGTGCTGACGCTGTTCCCGTAACCGGTTTGAATGCTGGAGAAACTGGTCCTGTAGGTGGAGGTGGGAACACCGGTAATATGAATGTCAATGCAGATACTGCTGGGGTATTTGTGGGCAACGTCAATCAGGGTTTCAGTGGGGGTGTTGAGAATGTCGGAATGAATGGTATTAATGGTAACCAGGGCTTCAATGGTGTGAATATGGGGTATGGCATCATGGCTGGCGCCAAGGCTGGGTTTGGTGGCTATGGTAATTTTGGATATGGAGCTGGCGCATACAACACTCAAGAGATGGGTAATCTGAGGCATGACCCCAGGTACGTTCAAACAGGTCCGGGTTGTGATGCAGATTATGTTGGATACGAAGCAGTGCCTCGCTGGGAGGATCGCCAGGAGGATGTGTTCTCTGGTCAGAATGAAGGCTATGAAAGAGCCAGGGGTGACAACCATCGGATGAGATTGCTAGAAGAGAAGGTGAACGGGTTGGCCAACCAGAATGCTCTTGGGTTGGATATGTCAAACATGGGGTTAGTCCCAGGGCTGAGGGTCCCGCTGAAATTCAAAGCACCGTCGTTCGATAAATACAAAGGGGATACATGCCCTAGGGTGCATGTGCGCGCATTTTACAGGCGTATGTATGCGTATTCTGAGGATGAAAAGATGCTAATGCACTTCTTCCAGGATAGCCTGTCAGGGCCATTGCTGGAGTGGTACATGAGCTTGGAACCTACTCAGATCAGGAGTTGGAAAGAGCTGGCAGAGGCTTTTGTTCGACATTATCAATATAATAGCGATCTCGCCCCTAACCGAGTTCAGTTGCAAAGCATGTCTCAGAAGTCTAGTGAGAGCTTTAAAGAATACGCCTAGAGATGGCGAGATTTGGCTGCTAGGGTGCACCCTCCAATGGTGGAACGCGAAATGATGGATATGTTCATAGGAACTTTCTCTGGAATGTACTACGACCGTCTGCTCAACTTTTCGATGAGTACTTTCTCTGAGCTGATTTTGATGGGGGAGCGAATTGAAAACGGGGTGAAGATTGGTAAAATTCAAGCAGGTGAGTCCAGTTCCGCAGGAGGTAATAAGAAGACGTTCGGTGGTAAGCGGCAAGGTGACACCAATGCTGTATTCGGTGCTCGACGAAAGAATAAAGGTCAGAACTGGCGTCAGCAGTCACAAGTCGCAAGTGTAACCATCCCAGGGCCTTCTCAGCAGCAGAGACAACAACCACCGCAGCAAGCTCAGCAGCAGCCTAATAATCAGCGCAGATTTCAGAACCCCCGACCAAGGAGAGTGTTCGAGGTACCGCCAGTGTCATATGCAGAACTCCTTCAAACTTTGTTGAAATTGCAGCTAGTCGAGAAGAGGACCTTAGCACCACCAACTGGCCAGCTGCCAGTCGGATATGATGTTAATGAGCACTGTGACTTCCATTCGGGGGCGCCGGGGCACAATATTGAGAATTGCTTGGCTTTCAAGCATAAAGTGCAGGACTTGCTTGATAGTACGACCATCAACTTCGGGAAGGAAGGTCCCAATATCACGCAGCAGCCAATGCCCAAGCATGGTGGAGCCGGGGCCAATGCAATCATGTCAAATGATGAGTTGAACTTAGTTTCAGAAGTGAGCGAGCTGAGAACCCCTTTGAGTTTCGTGAAGCAGCGCCTGTTGAGCGGAGGCGTCTATCCCGGTTGCAGTGAAGATTGTGATGACTGTTTGGTTCAACCTGAGGGCTGTGAGAAGTTGAAGAGGGAAGTTCAAAGTTTGATTGATAAAGGAACTTTACAGTTTGACAGGGCTGTGGGGCAAGAGAAGTCTGTTGAGACTGAATCTGAGAAAGAGCGCGTCGAGATTGCTACGATCACCATTCTGTTCAAATCGGTGACAATTTCGGCATCATCAAAAAGGTCGACCATTACTATTACCAACGCTAAGCCAGTCCCTTTTGAAAGCACAAAGGCAGTCCCGTGGTGCTACAGTGCTGAGGCGTATTGCAATGGAGAAAAGATTGACTTGAATGATCTGCCAGCAGGATCCGTTGATAATATAGTGGGAGCAGGTGGTATAACCCGGAGTGGGAGAATTTTCACTTCACCTGAGGTTGAAGCGGAGAGGCTCGCCAAAGGTAAGAACAAGGCTGTTGAAGGGGAATCTTCAGGGAGTAAAGAGAAAGGGTCGATACCCAAAGATGTGGAAGAATTCATGAGGTTAATCCGCAAAAGTGATTACAAGATTGTAGATCACCTGCACCAGACCCCGTCAAAGATCTCCATATTATCGCTGTTGTTGTGCTCTGAGGCGCATAGGAACGCCCTGTTGAAGGTACTTGAGACATCCTTCGTGCCGCAAGAGATTTCAGTTAATCAGCTGGAGGGGGTTATGGCACATGTTAACGCTGGGCATGGACTGGGATTCACAGATTTTGACTTAACACCTCGAGGGCGTGATCACAATAATGCTTTGCACATCTCTATCGAATGCCGGGGCACTGTGTTATCCCATGTGCTGGTAGAGACTGGGTCCTCGTTGAATGTGTTACCAAAGAAGGCTCTGCTGAAGTTAGACACCCGTGGGTTGTTGTGCACACCTAGTGATTTGGTAGTAAGGGCTTTTGACGGAACCAGGAGGTCAGTATTCGGGTCGATAACGTTACCTATTCAGGTAGGTCCGGAGGTGTTTGATACAGTGTTTTACATCATGGACATACAGCCCGCATATAGCTGTTTGATTGGGAGACCCTAGATTCACGCCGCTGGGGCAGTAACTTCGACGCTCCATCAGAAGTTGAAATATATGGTTGAGGGGAGTATTGTGACGGTGTGTGGCGAGGAGGATATCCTAGTCAGTCATTTATCTTCTTTCAAGTACGTGGAGGTAGATGGAGAGATTCATGAAACATTGTGTCAAGCGTTCGAGGAGGTGAAAGTTAAAGAGGAAGCTCTGGTAAAGAGTGAAGGACTAGAGGTGGCCGTCTCCTCGTATAAAGAAGCCAAGGCGCTGGTACAAGCAGGAGAGACTCAGAAGTGGGGGCAGGTTCTGGACATTCCGGTAAAGCAAGACAAGTATGGCTTGGGGTACCGTCCATCTTCCTCGCATAGTGCGCCTAAGTACAAGGGACCTGTCGTGTTCACACCCGGAGGGGTTAGCTTTGAAAGGATCAATGCCGTGTCTGATACGGATGAGGTGGATAGCGATTGCGACATGGACTCATGGATTCGACCCAGCACGCCAGGACAAAGCCTATGCAACTGGTCCATCCAGGACGTCATCCAAGTCACCAAACAGTAATACATTGTTTTTTCAATCAGTTGTATGATCTCATGCCTTGCCCGGGCATCGATGATCTTGTCTTAGGGCCTAACTGTTTACCTGTATGTTTGCATGATTAATAAATGACGGCGTTTTTACATTCAAATGTTGTGATCCTTTTCTTTCTGTTTTATTTTATTTTTAATAAAATGGCAGCGCGGTTATGCATTTTGCTTGCACAGCATTTTGAAGCACTTAACCGTTTCCCTCGCAGGATTCATGAATTTTCAGATAACGCCGACCAAAAACTTCCTATGACTCGTTTAGACTTCGAGCATCCGATCTTCCAAGCTGAGGAGGAGATTGTGGAGGATAGTGACTTACTAGAAGAGCTCAGTCGGTTATTAAAGCAAGAGGAGAGGGTCATTCTGCCCCACCAGGAAGAGATTGATATTGTCAACTTGGGGTCTGAAGAATGCGTCAGGAATATCCGTATAGGGGCTGCATTGCAAGAGGATATCAAGCGAGAGCTTATTGAGATGCTGCGTGAATACAGTGATATATTTGCTTGGTCCTACGAGGACATGCCGGGTTTGGACACTGATATGGTTGTTCATCATCTGCCGTTGAAGGAAGATTGCCCGCCCGTGAAGCAGAAACTCCGAAGGACTCGTCCTGACATGGCCGTAAAGATAAAGGAAGATCTGCAGAAGCAATGGGATGCTGGGTTCCTGGCTGTTACCACTTATCCCACTTGGGTCGCTAATATCGTGCCTGTGCCAAAGAAAGATGGCAAGGTTCGAATGTGCGTTGATTATAGGGATTTGAACAAAGCGAGCCCGAAGGATGACTTCCCGCTACCGCATATTGATGTGTTAGTTGACAACACGGCTCAGTTTTCAGTGTTTTCCTTCATGGATGGCTTTTCAGGGTACAACCAGATCAAAATGGCTCCGGAGGATATGGAAAAAACGACCTTTATCACCCCGTGGGGAACCTTCTGTTATAAGGTGATGCCCTTTGGTTTGAAGAATGCTGGGGCAACGTATCAGCGGGCTATGACAACGTTTTTTCACGACATGATGCACAGAGAGATTGAGGTGTATGTCGATGACATGATAGCCAAGTCTCAAACAGAGGAAGAGCATCTGGTTAATTTGTTGAAGTTGTTCAAGAGGATGAGGAAATTCAGGATGAGGCTGAATCCAAATAAATGTACCTTCGGAGTAAGATCCGGGAAGCTACTGGGGTTCATTGTGAGCAAAAAAGGAATCGAGGTCGATCCTGCAAAAATAAAAGCAATACAAGAAATGCCAGCACCGAGAACAGAAAAAGAAGTCCGTGGATTCTTAGGGAGGTTGAATTACATTGCTAGGTTCATCTCTCACCTAACGACCACGTGTGAACCATTATTCAAGCTGCTAAAGAAAGATCAAGCGGTGGTATGGAACGATAATTGCCAAAGGGCATTTGAAAAGATAAAAGAATACTTGCAGGAGCCTCCGGTGTTGATACCCCCAGTAGCGGGACGACCACTGATTACGTATCTGACGGTTCTGGAAAACAGTATGGGTTGTGTTCTCGGTCAACATGACGAGACAGGGCAGAAAGAGCATGCAATTTACTACCTGAGTAAAAAGTTCACGGATTGTGAATCTCGATACTCTATGCTCGAAAAGACGTGTTGTGCATTGGCGTGGGCTGCCAAACGTCTAAGACAGTACATGCTGAATCATACAACCATGCTGATATCAAAGATGGATCCGATCAAATATGTGTTTGAGAAGCAAGCACTCTCTGGGAGGATTGCTAGATGGCAGATGGTATTGACAGAATACGACATCCAGTATGTTTCCCAGAAGGCCATTAAGGGAAGTGTTCTGTCCGAATATCTCGCCGAACAGCCAATTGAGGATTATCAGCCTATGAAGTTTGAGTTTCCTGATGAGGACATAATGTACTTGAAAGCTAAAGATTATGATGAGCCGTTGCCTGGTGAGGGTCCTGAGCGGAGTTCCCAGTGGCAATTGATTTTTGACGGGGCTGTCAATTCGTACGGTAGCGGGATCGGGGCAATCATTACAACTCCCCACGGGTCGCACATCCCGTTCACATCCAGATTAACTTTTTCAGTAACAAATAATGAAGCCGAGTATGAAGCTTGCATTATGGGGTTAGAAGAGGCTATTGATATGAGGATTAAGAATCTGGACGTATATGGGGATTCAGCATTGGTGGTGAATCAGATTAAGGGAGAGTGGGAGACGCGCCAACCTAATCTGATACCGTACATGAATTATGCGAGAAGGTTGCTACCTTTCTTTGATAGGGTGGAGTTCCATCATGTACCTCGGGCGGAGAATCAAATGGCAGACGCCCTTGCAACGTTATCCTCGATGTATAAAGTCAACCGCTGGAATGAGGCTCCCAGCATTGTCATCTCTCGCCTTGATAGGCCGGCCTTTGTGTTTGCAATTGATGAAGCATCTGACGGTAAACCATGGTATTTCGATGTACAAAATTTCCTGAAGAATAAGGAGTATCCGGCTGGGGCATCCAGTCGCGATCAGAAGACCCTAAGGAGATTAGCAGGCAACTTTTATCTGAATCCCGACGGTGTTTTGTATAGAAGGAACCACGATTCGGTACTCCTCCGGTGTGTGGATGAGAAGGAGGCTAACTTACTCATGGAAGAGATCCATGAAGGAACTTTTGGCACACATGCTGGTGGGCATGCTATGACCCGAAAGTTGTTACGAGCAGGGTATTATTGGTTGACGATGGAAACTGACTGTTTCAAGTTCGCCAAGCAGTGTCACAAGTGCCAGATCTATGCTGATAAGATCCACGTGCCACCCAGTCCACTGAATGTTATGGCTTCTCCGTGGCCTTTCTCCATGTGGGGAATTGATATGATTGGAAAGATTGAGCCTACTGCTTCTAATGGGCATCGCTTCATTCTGGTTGCGATCGATTACTTCACCAAGTGGGTGGAAGCGGCATCCTACGCCAATGTGACAAAGCAGGTGGTGGCCAGATTTATCAAGAAGGATATAATCTGCAGATACGGTATTCCTGAACGGATCATTACTGATAATGGTTCGAATTTGAACAACAAGATGATGAAGGATTTGTGTCGGGATTTCAAGATCGAGCATCATAATTCATCTCCTTACAGACCCAAGATGAATGGCGCTGTTGAAGCGGCCAACAAGAACATAAAGAAAATTGTTCAAAAGATGGTGGTAACGTATAAGGATTGGCATGAAATGCTGTCATTCGCTTTGCACGGTTATCGTACTACAGTGCGTACATCAACCGGGGCAACACCGTTCTCACTAGTATATGGCATGGAGGTTGTCCTACCGTTGGAGGTTGAGGTACCGTCTTTGAGGGTTTTGCTTGATGTCAAGCTGGACGAGGCAGAATGGGTGAGAAGTAGATTGAATCAGCTGAACTTGATAGATGAGAAAAGACTAGCATCCATTGCACATGGTAGGCTGTATCAGAGCCGGATGAAGAAAGCGTTCGACAAGAAGATTCGACCTCGAAGCTTTCAGACGGGTAATCTTGTGCTGAAGAAGATTCTCCCGCCGCAATCGGATCACAGGGGCAAATGGACTCCCAATTACGAAGGTCCATACGTCGTGAGAAAGGTCTTCTCCGGAGGAGCCTTATTGTTATCCACCATGGATGGTGAAGACTTTTCTTCCCCTGTGAACTCGGACGCAGTTAAAAAATACTTTGCTTAAAAAATTGACCCGCTGGACAGTAAAAAGAGAGTCCAGGCAAAAATGGGGCATCCTGGCGAACCGAAAAACAAAATAAAAAGGTTCGGGCAAAAGTTAGGGATATAGGTGAAAAAATGTACGCCCGCGAAGTCGAAAACCTACACTGGGCGGCTTCGGTAAAAAAGGGTATCCCGGTGAATCGAAAACCCGCAAAGGGCGATTCACGCAAAAGTTAGGGATTTGAGAAGCAAATGACTGCGGTCCAAGTTTGATTATTAGCGGTTCGGGAGTATCCGGGGTTCAATTATCCAAAGCAATTTCTTCCAAAGACAGAGATTGGGAAAGCGTCAAAGTCCGACGAGTCATAGGAGGATCGGTTCATGGTGTTCGTCTGTAACACGTTGCCGACATGTGTACAAATTTTATTCTGTATATTTGTGTACTTCTGCATTTTGTTTATGTGTGACTACCTCTTTTCAGGAGTTGCATCCGATGTACAAAATTTTACCTATTCTCAGGCCGTTATCAATAAAGTGTTTTATTCAGTGAAGTGTGTGACTTTGGTTTTGATTTTTACATTTTTGTTTGTAAAAAACGCCGATGTTTTCGATAAACTTACATGCGTGTAACCAGGCGGGCTTCGGCCGATGATTGTTAAAACCGAAAATTACCTGAATGGTTGTCGTGGGTGATTACCAAGATGTCTCTTTTTGCATAGATTGTCTTGTGTTTGCTTGTTGACTTTTGCAGGTATTCAAAAGTTCACAAAGTTCCCCGCCAGAGTCCATGGCAGGCTGGTACCCTCTCCAGAGGTTGAATGTTGTGTCTTCCCCAGTGAAGTCGCTCCAGGCAAAACTGAATGTTATTTCCCCAGGAGAGTGGAGATTGTGTCAAAGTAAAAGATAATGTATCTTCATTTCAGAAGTGGCTCGTCAAGCAGAGCAGAGTCCTCCCCAATGAAGGTCGAGATGGATATGGTTAACTCCCCAGAAAGTTCTTGCGCAGTGCAAATCAGAATGTGTAATTCAATCCCCAGCTCAGTGATAGCAGGATGATTTCCCCAGCTCAGTGATAGCGGGAGGGGTTCCCCACAGAGTGTGATTAGGTGGTTGGAGTTGTTGAAAAGAGTTTTCCCGAGCAGGATTGTCCTTTCTTTCCCCAGCAAGTCGCTCCTCCTCGTCAGGAGGATCGTCCTCAGCAGATTGTGGAGTTTTGAGTTTGTGAGCTACTTCCCAGCATGATGGTTATCCCCAGCGGAGTTAGTTCATTTTTCCAACATTTATTTTGTTTTGTTGGAAGCGTATCGGTAGCGTTTCGATCATCCCCAGCGGATCCAGTGTGTCTTCAGCATTTATTTTGCTGAAGCAACTCTTTGCATAAACATGCATCATGAGCATTTGCATTTTACCCGAGTATGTAGCATTTCCATGCTGTATGGAAGCATTATGTCTTTATCAAGCGTGCATTTTGAAACATAGGCCAGGTGGTTACCTCTTCAGTTTCAGACATGTTATTCCTTGCCGATAAGAGAAATCGTGATTCAGGAAGATGTGGATTTTGTGGTCGGAGCACGCAGTGATCGTGTCGATTTTGATGCCATCTATGGGGTTCATGGTGTCAGGCACGCAGTGATCGTGTTGATTTTGAGAAGTTAATTTGTGGCCCAAGTGCGCAGTGATCGTATTGGTCCCGACCTTTGGGGGTTTATGTCGTAGGACACGCAGTGATCGTGTTGATCTTGGTATGTGTATCTGTGGTCGAATGACGCAGTGATCGTATTCGTCCCGATCTAAGGAGATTGCTTTGTAAGGCACGCAGTGATCGTGATGGTATCATCTTGGGGTTTATAGAGCAGGACACGCAGTGATCGTGTTCATCCGGTTTTGGTTGGTCGGTATACGCAGTGATCGTATTTGTCCGTTACGCGGGGTGGTTATAGGGTGAGGCATGCAGTGAACATGTTCATCTGGTTGTTGGTGGCCGAAGTACGCAGTGATCGTATTCGTCCCAGGTTTGAAGTTGTGGCACAACACGTAGTGATCGTGTTTCCTCCAGTCAAGAGGGCTGTGACATGAAGCGCGCAGTGATCGCGTTTACCCTATGTATGGTTAGAGTATGTAGTGATCATATTCGTCCAGTTATGTGGGTTAGTTGAGACGCACAACACGCAGGGATCGTGTTTTCTCCAATCAAGAGGATCGTGGCTCAGAACGCGCAGTGATCGTGTTCGAACGCGCAGTGATCGTGTTCAAGATACGCAGTGATCGTATTCGTATAGCATGCAGTGATCGTGTTGATAGTACCATGGGAACTTGTGACGCGGAGCACGCAGTGATCGTGACTACCGTATCAGTTGGTTTTGTTGGCCAGTATACGCAGTGATCGTATTCGTCCTATTGCAGCACACGCAGTGATCGTGTTCATCATATTGGTGGTTGAAGTACGCAGTGAACGCGTTCGCCTCTTCTATATGGGTTTATTCCGTCTGGCACGCAGTGATCGTGTTTACCTCATCCAGTCGGATTTATGGTTGAAGTAATTTTGGTTGTAACGCAACATGCAGTGATCGTGTTCGTCCCATTATGTGATTTTGTTTGTGGCATCGAAACGCGCAGTGATCTTGTTCGTAGCAGTTTTGTGGATTTATGGCCAGACATGCAGTGATCGTGTTCGTTATGGCATATTCCCCTAGCAGAGTTGCTTGGTCAAGCATTTCTCTTTCTCCCCAGCCGAGTCCTTTCTCAGAGTGCTGTGGAGATAGCATGGTACAGATTTTGAGTAGTTACTCACAGTTACCCCAGTAGAGATGTAATCCCCAGCGGGGTGGTCTTCAACGAGATACTCGTAGTCCCCGGCAGGGTATCCTTTGATAAGTCGCTTGGTTAAGTTGCTTGCACTCCCCAACTGAGTTTTTCTCAGGATGCTATAATGCAGATTGTCGGGTGGTTACCCGCAATTCCTCCAACAGAGTTATGTTCTCCAGCAAGGTGTTACTTCAATGGGTTGCTTGGTTAAGTCCCTCTTAGTCTCCAGCAGGGGGCTTGCTACATGAGTAGTTTGGTTAAATTCCTCGTATTTTTCAACAAGGGTGCTTGGTTAAATTCCCAATTTCCCCAGCGGGTGTTTGACGACCGTCGTCAGAATTGACCTCAGAGTTGCTTAGTTAAGTTTCTCTCTTCCCCGCAGAGTCGGTGGTTCATGTCTTTGAACATTGCCCCGCTTGGTTAAGCGTTTGCTCGTTTCTTCAGTATACGAGAGGTTGATCAGTGAAGTCAACAGGACAAGTGAAGTCAATATTTTCCCGCTGGTTAGCGTGTGCTCAGTTGATAAGTTGATAAGTGAGATCAACAGAGGTTGATAAGTGATATCAACAATTTATCGTCGTGTGGTGTATGCTCATTTCTTCGGAATGGAGTGGTCTGCGGACAACATCAGATTATTTGACAGATGGATGGCTAGTTATTGCTGTGACGACAGAAGCCAGTGCCCAGGGTTTTCCCACGCAGTAGTCGTTTTCGCAATTTATTTTTGCGGTTGGCAAATTTCCGGGTTCTTTCGTATTCAACCGTCTCGTACCACGAATGTCTGAAGGCTGCGTGCTCTTCATCCAGTCGGGTCCAAGTCGCTTGAATAGGGGCAGCTGTTGCTCCCTAAAATTTGCCCAACCTTTTCTAACCTAGGTTTATGTTTCAATTGCATAGTCATTTGCATTGTCATCATGTACATAGTGTATTCATCTGCATTGCATAGCATGAGCAAGCTATCTTAATCAGGGGATCAAAGTTCTATTCTTATCTCAAGAGGTATATCCAAGGGTTTCATTCATATTCAAGTCTACTCAGGTCATCAGGGAAGAATTTGAGCTTTGAGGAGTTAACAGGTTGATCAGTGAGTTCTCTCCTATCTTGAGGTTGTGCGGGGATCATCAGAGAGTGTGGGAGCTATGAGCCAAGAGCATGAAGTGTGTATGGATGTTATGAAGGGTCTAGAGAATCACTTTGAAGAAGAACCAAGTCATTAGATTGATTGCAAGAGCCCAGTTGAAGTCAGTCAACTAGGGTTAACACCAGGTCAACTCTAAGCCAAAGGGGTGTTTTGAAGGGCATCAAGAATCATTTGAAGAATGTGGGATTCATTATTTTCTATATGGATATGGATATGATGTTGTGCTAAAGAAAAATCAAGAAGAGTCAAGGAGAACTGGAGTTACTAAATTAGGGTTTCAGTGTAAAGTCCCCTGATTTAGGTCAAACTTCAAAGCAGTGTAACTCAAGATGCAAGCTTCATATGAATTCTTGGTCCACATGAAACTTGTAGAGTATCTTCATAGCTTTAATTTTAGTGGTGGAAGTCATCAAGATGATTTATATAACTCAAGTTATAGCTCTTGCAAGTTACAGGTCATCTGAGGGCACTGAAATTTGTCTGTGAAAGTTGTCTATCTTCCAAGCAACTTTTGACCTTCAAGGTTATTTCAAATGGATTCTTGGACAACATAAGACTTGTTCCTTATTGTCTTAGCTTTCTATAATGGTATGGTATGCCTTCATATGATTTGTGGAACTCTACTTATGGTCTTGGCAAGCAAAGGGTATTTTGGCCATCTGGTGATTATAGGTCATTCTTAGCCTATGCCTAAAACTCATACAAGAAAGCTTCAAATGAAAAACTTCACAACATCAAAGTTGCTCAAAATGCCATTTTAAGTCTATAAAAGAAGTCATGAAAGTTTGGAAATGCATAGAATGAGACTTGACCAAAGTTGGTGAAAAATGACCTAAAAAAGGCATATAAGTTGAAAAAGTTGAAATGAAAAATTGGTTTGAGAGATCTACAAATCCAAAATGGGTCATCCAATATACCAAATTGATTCCAAACAATATTTTAGAGACATTGGTTCAGCCACTTTTTTGAGTTAGGAGTTTAAAATTGGACTTGCTTTGTATTTTTGTTGCTTGCATAATAAGGCAAGTATGAAAAACTTGGCATAAGTGAAATTTCAAGGCAAGGAGATTGGTTTTGGCACACAATCCATTTCAATAACTCATGAGAGGAGATTTTGACATAAGTTTGGAAGGGTGTGTGCATGAGATATGAGATAATTCAAAGTGTCCTTAAGTGAGAATTACATGAACTTTCCACCACATTCCATACTTTCCTAGATCATTCTAAAACCTTCTAGACCTGTCCATCCTCATCTATATATTGAAATGAAGCCATTGATGCAAGAGGTTGGTGAAAAAGAAGGAGAGAAAAGAGAGATTTCCATTGTTGCTTCCATTGTAAGAAAGTGTGGAATCCTCCAATATACACCAATTCTGATCAGTTTTTTTCTTCATCCATCATCCATTGAAGATTGTGAGTGGGAACAAGCAAGCTCAGAGGCATTTCCATGGAAGATTAAGGCACTAGGGTTTGAAATTGCAAGATTCATAGCAGGATCCAATCTCACAATTCAAGCACTCATCACCATTATTGTTGCAAACAGAAAGTTTCTCATCAATTAGAGATCATCCTCGAAGGGTTTCAAGCATTGGATCCACCTGCAACTACCTCTACCATAGCTGCTAAGCAGGTTGGTGATCTTCTTCTTGTCTCTATGATTAGGTGTTACTAGGTCAGATCATTGGTGTAGGATTGTTAGGGTTAGGAAGATGAACATGTACCCTCTCTGTTTTGGCCATTAGAGGTAGTTTGATTCATGGTGATGAATCTTTCTTTATCAATAACTCCTGAATTATGGCAAGATAATGTTAGATCTTTGGCTCAGAATACTCACCATAACCTATAGATCATTCTGGGGTAATTTGAGCGAGAACTATCATCATGCACATCAGGTGTAAGTCAGTGGTACCATGATCTTCCAGCTATCGAGCTCGATTATGCAATGAGTTTCAGCAAAATCTAGGGTTAGGATCTTGTAGAGGGTGAAGAGTAGAGCAGTTTTGGTCTTAAGGTCGTGGCGTTTGGTTGAGGGAGGAAAGAGAACGAGGGACTTGAAGGTTCGTGCATGGCCATGAATTCTGCAAACCCTAGGTCTGATTTGGAGAAGACGACACACTAGCCGTTGGATTGTTTCCATTATTTGACCATTTCATCTAATCGTGTGGCCATTATTTGAAGAGAGAAACGGAGGGAAATCTCCGAGTGAAATGATGCGTTTCACTAATTGCATCAGCGTGGGCCTTGGACTCATATTGATATCCCCACCCCCTCTTTGATAAGCCCAAGGGAATGAACTTGTTTCAGTTACTTTCTGCACCGTGACTTTAATCTTTTCTTTTATATTTTTAATTGAATTTCTGATGCTTCGTGGGCCTTGCCATAATGATATTCGCGCCCCCCATTTTATGGCCCAGCTGAGATTTGAACTAGGCGTGTATGCTATTCAGACCCCCTCCCCCTTTTATTCCCATTTTTGTGATTTTATTTTCTTTATATTTTTTCTCACCTTTAAAAAATCATAAAAAAATGGAAAATGGCTTGTTTTAATTGGTTCTTTTTTCTCTAGGTCAATAATCCTGTCTAGAAAAATATTAAATAATAAAAATAGCCTTTTATTTTGTTTTACTATTTTTTGTGTATTTTTCTTGTAAATAGCATTTTAATGGATTTAGTTTGATACTTAAAATTGTTGATTTTTGTTCTAATAGCTCCCTTTAGCTTTAGGGCTCATTCTTTTTAGAGTGATTAGTGTAGGACTTAAACTTGAATATAGGATTTAATTCATATTTTTAGGATTAAATTTTAGGTGATTTGATTAGGTGTGGTTAGTATGATCAAAATTAGGGTTTTAGATGAGTATATGTGAGATAGATTAATTCTTTTAGGGATGTTGATTTGATTTTGGGGTATGGGACTATAGGGGTTATGGGTATAGGGTAGATCCCTTAGAAAATATTAGGATTCCCCTACTGCTATTAGAATATTGCTCATATTTGGTTGACTGTGTGGTGTGCCCTCTTTAGGGTTACTTTTTGTCTGTGTGGGGTGTTGGGTTGTTTGGGATTTGGGGAGAGCTGAAGACCTGTAATGGTGAAGTCCATTTGAATATCAATGATTGAAGACCAACTTCCAGAGTTGATGAGGAGAGTCTCTTGCTGGTAGCTGTTGAAGTTTGTAGGATTTAGGAGTTAGGCAGAGCCCTAGAGTAGACAACTTGATTCTCAAACATGGAAGGTCTTGATTGCCTCCATTCTTCTTTGTGATGCAGAGTCTCTCTAAGACACTCATCCCCTTCCTTTGGAAGGCTTGGTGCTAATGTCTAAGGGATAGAAGTCTTGAGAGAAATATTCTTTGTGTTGATAGCAGTTTGTTTGCCACCTTTGGTGGTCAACTAATTGCTTAACACCCGGTTTATTCTTGTGGGTGATTCCTCAGCTTGGAGGTTAGGACTTGAAGAAAAGTCATTGGGAGATTGAATATTAAGGACTGATGCTTGCTTGAAGCCTGAAGATGACTTGAAGCCAGATGCTGATGAAGATTGCTTTGCTGTTTAGCCTTTGCTGTTTTAATTTTGATGTATTGTGTGAATTTCCTGGATTGTATTGTTTGCTGTTTAACTTGCTGGGTTGAAAGTGAAGTCTGTTCACTTTTGCCTATTGTTTTCTAGGTTCGAGGTTGAGTGGGACTCCCTTGCCTCGCTTGTATTGTTGCATCCATGCATTTTACTGCTTTATTGTATATATCTGCTGTTTCTGTTTCCGTCTATTTCCCTTAGGATCTCTGTTTCTCTCTACGCAAGAGAGGAGCATGATAGACATTAGGAGTTAACCCATGCATGATAACATTAGGGTAGATTTTTATCCCCTTTTTCAACCATAGGATTTGTAGAGTGTCATCTCTTCTTCCTTCAAAACAACAGAAAAACATTAATAAAGGTTATAACAGAGATTAATTCATTTCTTCCGTCAAAAGAATTGAACGAACATCAACCTTTTTGCAATAAGAAAACCCTTGTTTAAGGTGAGATTTTTCATAAAAGACACTTGAACAGCTTGTGTCGTGCGTAGCCCGAACTACGTTTGCTCTGATCTTCCATGCAGTGTGGAAGTACGTAGGCATAGGATGCAGTGTCCTAGCGAGCAACCTTCACCCACTTTCCCCCGTAGTTAGGCGAACTGCATTGACTCTGATTTCTCGTTCCAGACGGGAATACGTAGGCATAAAGTGCGACGCTTTGCCGAGTCATGTTTTCTTTTCTTTTCAGACCTCATCCTTTAGTTTAGATAGAAGTGTAATTCGTACAAACCAAACAAGCGTGGATCCCATCGAGTACGATGGACGTGAGGGGTGCTAATACCTTCCCCTTGCGTAACCGACTCCCGAACCCAGGTTTTGGTTGCGATGACCATACCTTTTCCCGTTTTTTGCGAGGTTTACTTCGAGCGTTTCCTTTCCCTCCGTTGCGATAAATAACACACGGTGGCGACTCTTCTGTCAGCCGGCGCCGATTTTCGCAGTAACGACAAAGATTATTGATCAACTTCTTCAAACTCCATCCAAAATTTTTATCTTATCTTTGTTGATGAATTTTGAGGTTCACAAAGAGGTTTTGAGGAAGGTTTTAGAACAAGCTTACGTAAACCATGATGTTACCATTGATCAATTCGATGGTATTGTTGGCAACATAACTGCTTGCAACAATTGAGCTTCAATGATGAAGAACTACCTGAGGAGGGAAGGAACCACAATATGGCCTTGCACATTTCAATGAATTGTCAAGAAGATGCATTATCTAACATGTTGGTGAATATTGGTTCCTCTTTGAATGTAATGCCTTAGTCCACTTTGTCAAAATTTTCTTATCAAGGCACTCCGATGTGATACAACGGAGTTGTTAATGCTTTTGATGGATCCAAAAAAACTGTTATAGGGGAAGTTGATCTCCCCGTGAAGATAGGTCCTCAACCCTCTCAAATTACATTCAAAGTGATGGACATCCTTCCTACATATAGTTGCTTGTTGGTTCGGCCGTGGATTTATGAAGCTGGAGCATTCACTTCAACTCTTCATCAAAAGTTAAAATTTGTGAAAAATGGAAAGTTGGTTGTAGTTGGTGGTGAGCAAGCCATGTTAGTGAATCATATTTCATCTTTCTCCTATATTGATGCTGATGAGGATGTAGGAACTCCGTTCCAAGCTCTCTCTATTGTTGACAATGCTGCTAAGAAGAATGGGGCATCCATTTTTTCATTGAAAGATGCACAACAAGTTGTGGAAAATGGCCAATCCGTTGGTTGAGGCCGAATTGTTGAGCTTGCTGAGAACAAAATCAGAGCTAGTCTGGGATTTTCTCCTGGTGCAACTAGAAGATAGTTGAAGCACAATCAAGAAATATTCCATAATGTTGGGTTTATTCATTTAGGAGATCAAAATGTTGTTACAATTATTGAAGATGATTCAGAGCAAGACATGGAAAACTTCGTGACGCATAGAGTGATCTGCCAAAATTGGATTGCTGTTGACATTCCTTCTATTTTACACGTTTCAAAGTAATTTGTTTTTTTGTTTTCAAAGATCCTTTCACTATGTTAAAGGTGAAAGTGAATATGTGTGAGCTTTGTTTCAATTTTTAATATGATGAATAAAATGTTATTTTGCTTATCCATCTGTTTTTTTTTATCTTTTTGCTTTTTCTGGAAAATGCTAACCTAAAAATCCAAAAGATAATAAAATAGTTTCAACATCTGCATAATACTTGCGCATTTATCTGTTTCCTAAATTCAAGCATATATCATTGTGCAAATTAATTCATGATAAACCCATTGAAAACAATGTCCCTATGCCCTCTCCCAACTTTGAATTCCCTGTGCTTGAAGCTGAATAAGAAAGTGTTAAGGAAATTCCTGATGAGATTTCTCGGTTGCTTGAGCATGAGGAGAAGACAATTCAGCCTTATAAAGAGCCAATGCAAGTGATCAACTTAGGTTCTGAAGAAGACAAGAAAGAAGTCAAGATTAGGGCACTGCTTCAGCCAGATGTTAAAAAGAGAATGGTATAGCTTAAAGAATATGTGGATGTGTTTGCTTGGTCTTATCAGGATATGCAAGGTCTTCATACATATATTGTGGAGCATAGATTACCTTTAAAGTAAGAATGTCTGTCAGTCAAGCAAAAATTAAGAAGAACTCACCCTGATATGGCTGTTAAAATTAAAGAGGAGGTTCAAAAGCATATTGATGTAGGTTTTCTTTTTACCACTGAATATCCTTAATGGGTACCCAATATTGTGTCTGTTCCAAAGAAATATGGTCAAGTTTGGATGTGTGTTGATCATAGGGATTTGAATAAAGCTAGTCTGAAAGATGATTCTCCATTGCTACATATTGATATGTTGGTAGATAATACGACCAAACTCAATATATTCTCCTTTATGGATGGTTTTTCCTGCTATAATCAAACTAAAATGGCACCCGAGGATATGGAAAAAAAGAACATTCATTACACCCTGGGGAACATTCTGCTACAGAGTGATGCCCTTCGGTTTGAAAAATGCTGGTGCAAGTACCAGAGAGTCATGACTACTCTTTTCCATGATATGATGCACAAAGAGGTAGAAGTCTATATGGACGATATGATGTGAGTGTTGGATATTTGCAACTACAAATTCAACCGGGTTTTGAATGATGTTAAACAATAAACATATGAGGTAGTTTATTATAGTGCTCTTGTATATTGAACAGTGTCAACCTAAATTTAGATGTTCATTTGTCCCCTATGCCTTAGGATGCATAAAAAGAGTCTTTGAGCAAGTTAGATAGGTCTTAGGCCCGTCACACACATAAAAAATTAAGTTTGTGTGTCATAACAACAGGATAGCCCGACATATACGTGATCAGGCCGACCTATGGAAGCTTAAGCTTCAGTATAGGCCGACATATCCATGTTTCAAGCCTGCTCCTGCGCTCCAAGAACAAAGCCTGTAGATTCTGCCCACAAGCTGCATTTTAGGTCACCTCACAGGCCGGTCTGAACACCTTCATAGGCCTACCTATAACCTTCATAGGCCAACCTATGCAAGTTAAAACTTGAAAATTTCTTTTTTCATCTTATTTTTATTGCATCCTTTTTCCCATTTTCTTCATATACCTATATATACTCATACATTCATCTCCTTCTAGGTAAGGTTTCCTAGAGAATAAAACCTAAACAAACCCATATTACAAAGTTGCCTATCATATCCATCCATTCTTCTATGCATACACACAATTGAACTACACATAATCATTTTAGATTAGGTGAGCATTTTGATTAGGGTTGATAACGACGAATTAGGTTTGGTGTACCCAAGAATATTGGGTTAGGGGCTTTGTATGTTTCAAATAAGAAAACCAAGACGGGGTTTTCCTTCATGATCGGGTTGATTTGAAGGTTTTGAACGAGATTACGTCAACATAGATTCAACCGAGTGAAAGCCTTGGGACAAGGTGGTTTCCTTGCAAGGGAGTAGCGCGAGACAGTGAATTGTGTCCGGGAATCTCAGGTTTCAACAAGCTGTGTGCTCGGGATAATTGGAGGATTATAGTTGTATTGTTGGTCACTTGATCAAGCTTTAATCAAGGTTTGGAGGGGGAAGAATCAACACAAGACAATAGGTTTTTTGGGGTTTGCATTCTTAAAATCTTGTATAAACATTTTTGCAAAGAAAAGGTTAATATCACTATCTTAATTCGATTTCGAGTTGAGGGTAGACGTACCCATAACGAGGCTAATTGGTGAACTTCCTAAACAAGTCTTGGTCTCTCTCTCTCTCTCTCTCTCTCTCTCTCTCTCTCTCTCTCTCTCTCTCTCTCTCTCTCCCTCTCTCTCTCTCTCTCTTATCTTTTTATCTATTTATTGTTGATTACACAATTTATCGATATCGTCGTTGTTTGATCAATTTGATTGAAAATTATTTTCTACTATCTTTTAAAGGTTTTATTGTTGATATATCACAACCACTTTAATTATGATAGGTTTTAACATCAATAAAATAAACTAAATTTCCAATTGTTATCGACCGCACATCAAGTGTTCGATAAATTTTTTGTGTGTATTTTGTTTGCGTTTTGGTTCATTGGATATACGAATTACATTTAACATTGCATTTACTTTATTCATAGATTGATCATTGTTGAACATTGATGTTCGTTATCACTCCATTTGGTTTACGCTATGCATATTGCTTTTCAATAGTAGGTTCGGTTAGACGATTCGATTTAGGTCATTTTTTTGCTGCACCGCATTTTTGAAAATAGATTTTTGCCAAAGTTTTTGGTTGTAAAATTTGTGATCTATTCATCCTTATAGATCAAAGTCTATCGTCTAACAAGTGACATCAAGAGCTCTAGTTTGTTCCGTGCTTGAGGTTCATTTCTTAGAAGAATGGCTATCGAACCTAAGGGTATGTACAATAGAGCACCAGTTTTCATCGGCAAAAATTACGGCTATTGGAAAGCACTTATGAATATTCATGTTAACTTTGTTGACAAAGTTATTTAGGGTGCAACCCAAAATGGTCCAAATGAAATAACTATGAACAATGAAGATGGTGTCACAATACCTAAATCAGAAGCCCGATGGGATGATAATTATAGGAAATTGTGGTCACATGATTGGAAAGCGAAGAACATTCTCACTTCCGCCTTAGGAGTTGATGAGTTTTATCGCGTTTCTCATTGTGAGACCGCCAAAGCTATGTGGGACGCATTATAGATTTCCCATGAGGGTATTAATGATGTCAAACAATCTAGGATCAACATATTGAATTAAGAGTTTAAGCTTTTCTGTATTGAGCATGGTGAAACCATTGCGGATATGCGAAAATGGTTTGCTCATCTTATAGATCAATTAAATGCACTAGGTAATCTCGTTTCCAATGAACTTGCTACTAACAAATTTTTGAGGTGTTTAAGTAGGGAATGGAAACTAAAGGTCACCGCTAGTAAAGAAGCAAATGATCTTAAGTCGCTTGATCTTACATATTTGTTTGGTAAGTTGGAAGAGCATGAGCAAGAGCTTACTTGCTTGGCAAAATACGAGAAGGAATAAGAAAAGCGATCAAAGAGTGAGAAAGGGAAAGACAAAGAAGAAAAGTAAAAAAGGTCGTCACAAAATTTCTAAAAAAGGTAGAAGAGCCTATGCAGCTTGGGAAAATGAGAGTGACTAATCAAGTGATGATAACTCTACTTCAAGTGAGGAATCATCCAAGCTTTATTATATGGAAAATAACAGAAAGAAAAAGGTTGTAAGTCAGTTACAACTTTAAGCTTCTCATGATTAAGATTTTTCTAAACTTCAAGAATCCTTTGAGAATTTACAAATAAAAGCTATAGATGCTTTTAAGAGATTAACTTCAAACAAGAAAATCATTTTTTATTTGGAAGCTAAGATTGCTGAAAATGAAAGACATGCGAAAGCACTAAAGAAATCTATGTCAAATATTCTAGAAGGACAAGATGAGTATCCTAGATCTTTTTTTGGAATTTTGGCTGTGAAACATGTCACATTTGGCAAAAGGAGTCAAGGACTCTTAAAGCTAAACTTGATAAGGCTTTAAAACACAAGGTTACTTTTGCTATAGATACTTCCAAGTATGACTTACCAGCTCATAATCCGTATCATAGGTATATTTACGTTAAAAATGAACCAAATAGCAAAAGATTATCTTCTCAAAATTTGTATTGTCACTACTGTTGCAAAAAGGGGCACACTATTTCAAAGTGCAGAGTTAAGAAACTTCATGTTTCTAATGATGTGTTTCAATGGATCCCTAGATGCAATCAAAGTTTTACTAATCCCGAAGGACCCAATGAATATTGGGTACCTAGCACAAGTTGTTAATAATACAAGAAAATTATCTTGATTCTATGGAAAAAGTATGGGATCTTGTTCATAGAGCATCAAGGCACAATACGGTAACATGTCCTTATCATTTTGATCTATGTGATAAAAGTATGGATGATTACTAATAAGATATTCGAGAAGTATTGGAAAGGTATTATGCTCAATTATGTAGGATATCTTTGACTAAACTTGCTCAAGAACATCAAACTAAGAGTGATCAACCTAACTTGATGAAACATGAGAAGAAAAAGCAAGATAAACATCATAATTGAGCAAGACTAAAAATTCAGCTGCAGCGAGAAAAATAATCTCTCAAGTTGAAAGAATATTCAACAATCATCAACTGTACTTCTTGAATACGTTGCTAATCTCACATTCAAATACTTGTACAAGAAGAAAAATGGTAAGAACGTTTTGGAATTATTTGTGTTTTGTGGCACGTGTTGCATTCACTTCAACTTTCATTCGAAATTTCTTCGTGGAATGCTTGTGCATACTCCGTCTTGTGTACGGTGAGGTAATATCGTTTCAACCCCATTTCTTGTTGTGTACATAAGTGTTTGGTTTACCTATTTATTTTATAAGGATATGTGATGAACTATATGTGATGCTTGTGATATGTGTTTACTTCCAAAAATATCAAATGTGACTATTGTATGTTGCATCTTACATGTTTATAATGGCCATACATAAATGTCATCATGATTCATCCTTATCTTGAACCAAGAATTTTTTTTCAAGCAAACAATCCATAAATTTGATTATGTGTATGCATACCTATTAAATCTACTATTTATGGGTCATCATAAGAGTCTCAAGGCCACTGAGAATCAATTGAGTCAAAATTATTGAATTTTTGAGTCTTCAGGTCAACACGAACCATTACAGGTCGACCTGTGTAAGTCAATGTCTCAGAATAGATCGACACGTTCGACTTTAGGTCGACCTATGTCATGTCTTTTTAATTTCCAGAATTTTTGCTTCAGTATATGCCGACCTGTAGCATGGACAGGCCGATACATATGACCTGAGGTCGACTCATAAGCAATTATTGAGGCATTTCTTTTCATTTCTCTTCACTCCTACTATTGTTCTTACATACACCAAATACCCATCTCCTCAAATCAACTCAAACCATCAAAATTTTCCATTACCAGTGTTTTGTGCCTGAATCCCACTTCATAAAACCTTCTTTCATCATCTAATCCTTATCATCTCACTTATTAATCCATCAATTTCTTCACTTTTCTCAAAATTTCCAAAAAGCTCACTTTATCTCATCATAATTCGAATTTCTCCATTGTTGTGTGTGTAGCTATTTCTTTGTGTTATGATGTTGCTATTGCTTGTAATTAAGTGTGTGGGTGTTGTTGTATCACTCATTCTCTCACAAGTTTCATTCAAACATTTCCACAAACACCTTGTATGCGAGTTGGTTTCTCTCAAATCCAATGGCCTCTAAGTCAAAGAGTTCATCCATAGGAAAAGGCAAGGCCTCCTCATCCTCTTCTGCCCCTAAGGCTCTATTTTCCTTGATTTCAAAGAAGTATGAGAGAGATTTTGAGATTAAGCTTATGAATAGCCTTGTCGTCAAGCAATACATATGGAAAAAGAAAAGGTTGAAGGTTTAGCTCTACCCAAAGTCATGACTCGTGTTGAGCATCATAACATAGACTATTTTCTTCATTTGGCTCAAGATTACGATAAGGATCTCATTTGCATGTTCTACTTCGGGAAACATGAACAGGAAGGGGCAAGCTTCAAATTTTCTATAGATAACAAAGTGTATCATTTCACAAATGAATTATGGAACACTCTATTCGGTGTTAGTATTAGTGATCTTAAAATTGATGAAGAGTTTGATGAAGAAACTGATGAAATGGTAACCAACTCCGATAAGCATAAAGACTTCAATTGGAGTGTTCACTTGAACGAAATGCTTAAGGTTCCTCGATCTGCAAACTATTATGAACCAATTACCACAGGTCAATTAAAGATTTTACCTTGTTGCTTAAAGATTTTACTATTATGAACCAATTGAAGTGTTCACTTGAGCGAAATGCTTAAGGTTCCTCGAGCTGCAAACTATTATGAACCAACTACCACAGGTCAATTAAAGAATTTTGAAGTATTTCAAGATTGGTGTGGAAAATCTCGTCGATAAATCACCAAATTCATCTCATGAGTTCTCACAACATACTTTCACCAATATGAACTATTTTTGGGATATCGAGCGAAGATCATACTATCTCCATAAGAATGGTAGGAAGATTTTCAACTTTGATGATCCAGACGTGGCTACTGATGAAGCTGGAGAAAATCAAATGGAAAATGAGAATCCTCATGGTGCTCCAAATGGCGATGCTACAGTGCAAGATGCAGACCAAGGAGTTAGTCACGATGGTAACTTTTCTGCCAAACCTAGTGACACAACTACTATTATTACCATGTTGCAGAACATGCAGGTACAATAAGATGAGAGATATGCTACACAATCGGGAGAGCTATGAAAAATGAGGGAGCATATGGCCACTCAGGATGCCGATTTCCAATCCTTTGTTGCTTACACAATGGAAATCTTCTTGTCCTTGCGCATCACTATAAATGAGCATCACACTACTGAGATGGATAGGTTGAATCGCATCATTCACACCCCAGGAAACAGATGGATATCATTATGAGAGCTTCTAACGCGAGCTATGTGAGCTCGATACTTTCAACACAAGACCAAGGCCAAGATGACGTCGAAGGCATTGACTGGGGTTACGGTGTGGTGTTTTTGTAGTGTCTCTTTTTTTAGTTTGGTCTGTTTTGCATTTCTGAATTATGGTTGTGCTTGTCCATTCTTGGTTGTTAGAACAATATCTTAAGAATTTACTATATTGTACTATGTGTTGAGTTATGTATTTCTTTAGATATTAGTGTTGTTAATTTTGTGCTTGTGACATTTTCATATTTGTTGTATGTGAGTGCATCTCATTTCTTTGCAATTGCCTTTGTGTGGTATTTCATATTTGCGTAATTTTGTGCTTCTAATAGTTTGATTGTTTTCTTTCTTTTTGATGTTGTCAAAGGGGAGAAGATGAGATAATGAAGAGGAGAGAATTATGCAAGATATATGCATACATTTAGGGGGAGCTTTCAAAGGTCTATCAAGAACAAGGCATACAGTCAGGTAAAGTTGTTCTGTGTATCAAGAGAAGTGCAACAGGCTATGGCTACATCGTATACGTTTTCCATCATCAAAAAAGAGGAGTATGTGAGTGTTGGATATTTGCAATTACAAATCCAACCGGGTTTTGAATGATGCCAAACAACGAATAAATGAGGTAGTTTATTGTAGTGCTCTTGTATATTGGACGATGTCAACCTAAATTTAGATGTTAATTTGTCCCCTTAGCCTTAGGATGCATAAAAAGAGTCTTTAAATAAGTTTGATAGATCTTAGGCATGTCATCACATGAAAATCAAGTTTTTGTGTCAAAACAACACAATAAGATGACCTATACGTGATCAGGCCGGCCTATGGAAGCTTCAACTTCAGTATAGGTCGACGCATCCATGTTTCAGGCCGACTCCTACGCTCCGAGAACGAAGCCTGTAGATTCTACCCATATACTACATTTCAAGTTACCTCACATGCCGGCCTGAACACCTTCATAGGCCGACCTTTGCAAGTTAAAACTTGAAAATTATTTTTGTATCTTATTTTTCTTGCATCCTTTTTCCCATTTCCCTCATATACATACATATATATACAATTGAACTACACATACCCATAGCGAGGCCAATTGTGAAAGGTTAATATCACTATCTCAATTCTTTGAACTACACATACCCATATATATACAATAAAACCTAAACGAAACTAGATTACAAAAGTGCCCATCATCTTCATCCCTTCTTCTATGCATACACACAATTGAACTACACATAATCATTTTTCGATTGGATGACCATCTAAATTAAGGTTGATAACGTCCAATTAAGTTTGGTGTAACCGAGAAGAATGGGTTGGGGGCTTTGTGTGTTTCAAATAAGAAAACCAAGGTGGGGTTTTCCTTCAAGATCAGGTTGATTTTAAGGTTTGGGACAAGGTGGTTTCCTTGCAAAGGAGTAGCGCGGGATAATGAATTGTGTTCGGGAATCTCGGGTTTTAACAAGTTGCATGCTCGGGATAATCGGAGGCTTGTATCCGCGTTGTTGGTCACTTAATCAAGCTTTGATCAAGGGTTAAAGGTGGAAGAATCAACACAAAACAATAAATATTTTGGGGTTTGCATTCTTCATCCGTTGTATAAACATTTTTTCAAAGAAAAGGTTAATATCACTATCTCAATTCGATTTCGAGTTGAGGGGAGACATACCCATAGCGAGGCCGATTGTGAAACTGCCTAAAAAAATCTGGGTCTCTCTCTCTCTCTCTCTCTCTCTCTCTCTCTCTCTCTTTTATCTTTTTATCTCTTTATTGTTGATTATGCAATTTATCGATTTCGTTGTTGTTTGACTAATTTGATTAGAATTTGTTATCTACTATCTTTTAAAGTTTTTGTTGTTGATATAATCATAATCTCTTTGATTGTGATAGGTTTTAACATCAATAAAACAAACTAAATTTCCAATTGTTATTGATCGCACGTCAAGTGTTCAATAAATTTTTCGTGTGTATTTTCTTTGTGTTTTGGTTCATTGGATATATGAATTACGTTTAACATTGCATTTAATTGATTCGCATATTGATAATTGTTGAAAATTTACGTTCATTATCACTCCGTTTGGTTTACGCTACCCATATTGCTTTTCGATAGTATGTTTAGTTAGACGATTCGATTTGGGTCATTTTTCTGCTGCACCACATTTTTTAAAACAGATTTTTGCTAAAGTTTTTTGTTGTAAAATTTGTGATCTATTCACCCCCCTCTAGATCGAAGCCTGTCGTCTAACATATAATTGCTAAGTTGAACGCTGAAGAAGATCATGTTGAGTATTTGTTGAAGTTGTTTCATCGTTTGAGAAATTTTAAACTCTGCTTGAATCCTAATAAATGTACTTTTGGTGTCTGTTCAGGAAAGCTTTTAGGTTTTATTGTCAGCTAAAAAGGTATTGAAGTAGACCTTGAAAAAGTCAGAGCTATTCAGAGAAATTCTTCCAGTCAGAGGATTCCTTGAGCGTTTGAATTACATTTCCCGATTTATATCTCACATGACTGCCACTTGTGGGCCGATCTTCAAGCTTATTCATAAAGACCAAGGTTGTGCATGGACAAAAGACTGTCAGAAAGCTTTTGATATCATTAAAGAGTATTTTCTTGAACCTCCTGTCTTGTCTCCTCCAACGGAAGGAAGATCTTTGATTATGAATTTGATTTTATTGGAAGAGTCAATGGGTTGTGTCCTTGGTCAACAAGATGAAACTGGTAGAAAAGAGTATGCCATCTATCATTTGAGTAAAAAGTTCACAGATTGTGAGTCTCGATACTCAATGCTTGAAAAAACCTGTTGTGCTTTGGCCTGGGCTGCTAAACGTCTATGCCAGTATATGATAAATCATACCACTTGGTTAATATCCAAAATGGATCCATTCAAGTACATTTTTGAAAAGCCTGATTTGATTGGAAGAATTGCTCGTTGGAAGATGTTATTATCTGAATATGATATTGAGTACCGTACTCAAAAAGCAATCAAAGGAAGTGTTTTAGCTGATCATTTGGCTCACCAACTAATTGATGATTATAAATCCATAAAGTTTGACTTCCCTGATGAAGATGTTATGTATTTAAAAGCCAAAGATTGTGATGAACCGTTACCCGAAGAAAGACTAGATCTTGAATCCTGGTGAGGTTTAGTGTTTGATGAAGTTGTTAATGCTTATGGTAATTGAATTGGGGAAATCATTATTACTACTAAGGGTTCTCATATCCCTTTCACTGCGAGACTGATGTTTGAATGTACGAACAACATGGCTGAGTATGAAGCTTGTATCATGGGTCTTGAAGAAGCCATTGATTTGAGGATTAAAATCCTTGATGTGTATGGGGATTCAACCCTGGTGATTAATCAGATAAAAGGAGAATTGGATCTTCGTCAGCCTGGTTTGATTCCTTACAAATATTATGCAAGTAGGTTGTTGGCTTTCTTTAATAAAGATGAGTTGCATCATATACCTCGTGAGGAGAATCAGATGACGGATGCTTTTGCCACTTTGTCTCCTATAATTAAAGTGAATCAATGGAATGGTATGCCTAAGATTAATGTTATGCGCCTCGATAGACCTACTCATGTGTTTTTAGTGGAAGATGTCAAAGATGATAAGCCCTGGTATCATGATATTAAATGTTTCCTCCAAATTCAGGAGTACCCACTTGGGGTATCCAACAAAGATAAGAAGACTTTGAGAAGATTGGCTTGCAATTTCTTTCTGAATGAAGATGTGTTGTATAAGAGAAACTTTGAAATGGTCTTGCTCAGATGTGTGGATAGACACAAAGCAAACATGTTAATACAAGAAATTCATGAAGGATTGTTTGGTACTCATGCCAATGGACATGCAATGACTAAAAAGATGTTAAGAGCAGATTACTATTGGCTGACAATAGAATATGATTATTGTAAATATATGAAGAATTGCCATAAATGTTAGATTTATGCTAATAAGATTCATGTGCCTTTGACTCTTCTCAATGTTATTTCATCTCCATGGCCTTTGTCTATGTGTGGAATTGACATGATTGGTATGATTGATCCCAAAGCATTGAACAAACACCATTTCATTCTGGTGGCTATTTATTACTTCACCAAGTGGGTTGAAGCAGCATCTTTTGATAATGTAACCAAGAAACTTGTGGTCAGGTTTATCAAAAATTAATTATCTTTCGGTATGGCATTCCCAACAAGATCATTACTGATAATGGGTCAAATTTAAACAATAAGATGATGAAAGAGCTGTGTAATGATTTCAAGATCGAACATCATAATTCTTCTCCTTACAGACCTAAGATGAATGAGGTTGTTGAAGCTGCGAATAAGAATATTAAGAAGATTATCCAGAAGATGGTTGTGAAATACAAAGATTGGCATGAGATGCTCCCTTTTGCTTTGCATGGGTATCTTACATCCATCTGTACTTTGACAGGGGTAACCCCTTTCTCACTTGTATATGGCATGAAAGTAGTGCTCCATGTAGAAGTTGAGATCCCATCAATGCGAGTCTTGATGGAAGCCAAGTTGTTTGAGGCTGAATGGTGTCAAAGTATACATGATCAGTTGAATTTGATTGAAGAAAAAAGAATGACAACTTTGTGTCATGGCCCATATATTGTTAAGAAAGCATTCTTTGGCGGTGCGCTAACTCTTACAATTATGGATGATGAGGAACTCTCTCGTCCTGTGAATGCCGATGCAGTCAAGAAATACTTCGCCTAAAAAAATAAAAGAACAACTTGCTAAGTTGAAAACCCAAAAGGGCGGCTTAGGAAAAAATGAGTGTCTCAGTGGGTTGAAAACCCGAAAGGGCGGTCCAGGAAAAACGTAGAGACATAAAAATAAAATAATCATCCCGGTAGATTGAAAACTCGAGAGGTCAATTTAGGAAAAAGTTAGGTATTATGGAGAGTAATTGCATCAGGTCAGACTTGATCACTTGAAGCAAGATTGCCCATCAAGGGTTCTCATTCTCATCATTCTCGACAGAAGTTTTGAGCATAGTGAAATTCAAAGTCGTTAGGGAGAATAGTGGACATTGTATTTCAATGTAGTCTTTTCTTTTATTTACCATTTTCCAACTTTGTAATGATCCATGGAGTCACACCATTTGCGGACTACCATTATATCAATAAAATTTGAGCCTTTGTCCATTTATTTACAATTCTTATATTTGTTTCTGTTTTTCAAAATTTCATTTATTTTTTATAATAAATTTTGAAACAAAAAGATAAATAACAATCATGCTTTTGAAAATTACAAAAAATATTTTCCTTTGATTTGTGAATACAGAAAGGAATGTCAACAGTTATTCCAAGAATGGTAAAATCTCAAAGTGCATAACTCGATGTTCTCCCAAGCAGAGTTTTTTCTTGTGGATATATTCAGATAGTGGGTTTCCTCCGAGTTGATATGATGTGTTGGGTTTTGTAATCCATTTCCTCCATTTGAGCATTAATTCAGGCGTTCCGCAGTCAAGTACTGAATTCAACATTAAATCCTAAGCCTGGACTCCCCAGCTAAGCCTTGATTCAGATTTCTCCAACTGAGTGTGATTCTCTCCCCCAGCCAGGTTGAGATCAAGTAGATATACAAGGTTGTGAAGCTTTTATTGTTGGATTCCATCTCTCTTTGTAGAATCCCATGTAGGCATTAACTGCTCTGTTATGGTTTTGTTGCTTTTGTGTGTCACCCAAGTAGCAAAATTCAAAATAGTGTTTTCTACTAAGAAGTGTTAAGATAGCAGTCAATTGTTGATTTTTTATCACGTTGTGTTGAGTTTTAAAATCCCCCGCAGGGTGACTTTTTGCTGCAATGTTAACATCTTAGTTTCCCCTGCAAGTCTAGGATGTTTTCCTCAAAGTTTGTTTATCCCTGAGGAGTTTCCTTTGATAATCCACGCCAGGTCTGCATTTCCCTCAACGGAGTTTGTGCAATTGTTACTATTGGTTTTGGAAGAATTTTTGTGGCGTCGATCCTCGACAGATCCATATTCTCCCATAATGGAGCTTTATGCAAATATATGTTCTTTCTCTCAAAGGTTGTCTTTTGGAAGATTCATGTTGTGTTTGTCGTAACCCAAAATTTGACCTCCTCTTTTTTTTTGCCTTTGCATAAGCATGTGCCTCGTTGGCATACGCATTCGCATATTTTCTATGTAATCTTTATTGCAGGAACTTTCAGGTTTTTCAAGCCCGATTAATCACATCCTCTTAAAGATATCACATCATCAAAACAAGCACAAAATAAAGGTTTATGTACCTATTTATCAAAGCAAGAGGTCGAAAATCAGAGCCATGACCACAACATCATTTTTCAGGCAAAATTGGGCAAGTTTTAGCCTAGTTAATCGATTAACCATTTGTTAATGCAAATGGGTTAATCGATTAACCCTTGCAAACTTTGTAGAATATGTTGTATTTTCAGGACAACAATTTCCACTTCTCATTTTTGGGATCTACATTGTTCTAGCATTGTGTGGAACATTCTAGACAGCTCTAAACACTTCAAGACATTTCTAAACACTTCAAGACATTTGCTCTAATACATTAATTTGAATTGGAACTACCATGTTGCTTCATTTCCAAGCATGTGAGCCATTAGATTCAAGTTTGCATTGGGATGGTTACCGAGTCAACTACCTAACTAACTGAGTTAACCTCCAACTCAGTGAGTTGAGGCTAACTAGCTCCAAGGCTACATCCAAAGCTCATTCCGAACCTAGAAACTCCGAAGCAAAACTCTATATAAGCAAATCATCACCATTTCACAAGGATTCAATCATTCTCCCAAATTTTCACACTTGATCACTCTCAATTATCTCACATTCTCTCTGAATTTTCTGCAACTTCTACTCATAATCTTCTTCACTTTCATCCCAAACCTCACTAGAGCTTAAAACCTCCATTAAAGAGTAACAACTTCTTCATTGCAAGTGCTTTGTCTTGAGCTTATCCATCATCATCTTGCAAATTCTTATTGCTTTTCTGGATTTATATTGCATTTGGATCCAACTCAAGTGATTATTTCAAGTTTACTCGGTGTAATTTTAATTTTGGAGTTTTCGTCGAAACTTTCTCGGTTTCGCTACGGATTGATTGTGAATTTTGTTTTCTCTGGCTTTCTTTGAGTAGCTTCATCACATTCCCTTTGCAACAACATTCAAGGCAAATCTCAGCCTTGTAGGTTGGTTAATTCTCACTCCTTTCACTGTTTTGATCGTTACCGTATCGTTTGCAATGTAGTTTTGACGTTTTTCTCGTATGTGAATTGATTATGCCATGATTTGATCTTCAATCTTGATGTGTCATTGATTCCCTAAGTGCTTATTTCCTGTTTTTGGACTTGATTTTCGTGCATGATTGTTTTCCCTAACAACACAAATCAAAATTGGCCAAAAGTTCTTTAAAAATAATCAAATTTCAGGATTTGTTCAAGTGTTAATCGATTAACACTTTTGCACTAGCAAAGTGTTAATCGATTAACCATGTATTTTTCAGCAAAAACTTTCTGTTTTAAAAGGGTTAATCGATTAACACTTTTGCACATGCAAAGTGTTAATCGATTAACAATGCTCCAAAAGGCCATTTTTGTGCATTTTTCATGTATGTTTGGCATTTCTTCCTTTTTCAACTCCCATGGATTGATATGTTTGATGTTTATGGATGTTTTAACTTTTGTTTGAAGCATGCTTGTGCATTTTCTAATGCCCGATTTTATCGATTTCGCATTTGTTTGCATTCTTGACATTATATGAACATGTTCATGTTTTCCTTTTCTTTGATCACATGATTACTTGGTTTGTGATGCATGCTAAATGACTTTGGTACTATTTTACACTTCCATTCATGTTTGCATTAGGTTTGTTCCTCTTTAGAATAAACTTAATCTTGTATAATCAACAATTTCCCCTTTTGCTTTAACGATTTTTCATTCCTTTGGAAAATTGTTAGCACATCGTTCCCCTTTAATTAATTAGTTGAAACTTTGTTTTGATTATTCGATCTTACCTTGTTCTCTTACTTTGGACCTTCTTGAGCTCTGTCCTTTCTTTTCACCCGAAGAGTTGAAGATTTGCAACGCATTGGAGGACTGTACAAATTTTGCGTTGTTGTGCTGCCTGTTTCGTTTCTCGCACCATACTTTGGTTTTAGAGAAGGAATGAAAGTGGAGAATTCCAACACTCATTATGACTACTTTGGGTAGGGGACGAACGACCCTGTGCCTAGAATAGTCGCCTCTATCTCCTTACTGTGGTTTCTTTGTTTCCTCGTTTGAGTTGATCCTTGATCGCTTGCATCCCAGCTTATGCCTCTTGGCTTGAATTCCTCCCCTGGATTTAACACTCTTTTCTCTTGTGGTTGTTACCGTTCCTGGTTTCCTCTGAGATTTATATTCAAAACCCCTGTTTGGTCAATCATTTGTCCTTCGATTAAGTTGACCTTTTCTCTTCGGTTTAACACAGTTTTTCTGTTAAAACTTAATCCCCAATAGAGTTTGCAACCTTCTCTTAGTTCTCTTTCTCTCCTATTTGGTTAATCGCTGCCTGTCAGTTAAAAATCATTCGTCTTTTCCTCAGTTAATCATAGTCTGTCTATTAACACTGAGCTTTCATTGGGTTAATCACCATCCCCGGTTAATCACCCGTTCCTTGGTTGATCATGGTCCGTCCGTTAAAACCAGTTTTCTGTGGGTTAATCACCCTTTTCTCAGTTAACCACAATCCTCCTGTTAACATACTGAGTTTTCTTTTGAGTTTGTTTTGAGTTAATCACCTTTTTTTGGTTAACGACTCATTCTTTTCGGTCTATCACAGTCTGTCTGTTAGATAGAAAATCTCCTACAGTTAGCAACCTTTCTTTGGTTCAAATACTGCCAGCTTTGGGTTAGTAACCTTTTTTTAGTTCGGATACCCTTCCCTTGGTCGAGTGTTGTTTGTTCAGTCAGTGTACCATTCTTTGGGTCACAATCCTTGTTAGTTCTACACCCATTCGCTTGGCTGATCACCATCTACAAGTTGAAATCACTTCCTTTCTTTTTTTCTCGGTTAACAACTATTTATCAGTTAATATACTGTAATCCCCTCGGAGTTAAGACCTTTCTTTGATTCATTACTCTCTCTCTTCTGGTTCATCGCAGTCTGTCTGTTGACACCAATCTTTTGGCTTTCCCCACAAAATCTTTCTCTTATTTTTTTCTTTGGTTAATCAATGCCTTCCAATTAATGCACCAAGTTCTCTGTAGATCTTACCTTTTATCTCATTTTTGTCTCTTTTTCCCCGGCTCCAATCGCCATTCTTTTGTTTTCTCCCTAGTGGAGATAACTTTTTTTTCCAGTAGTCCTTGATAGATTTCTGCTTTGTTCTCCAACAGAGTCTTTGCCTGGCTTTTGCGCTCCCTAGTTGAGTTCGTCTTGCTTTTTGGTTAGCACTACTCTTCAATGTTCCCTAGTGGAGTATTTCTACCGCTTTCGCTTTTGGCTTCGACAACGTCTCTATTTTCTTTCTTAGCGTTAGTTCCCTAAACTAGGTAGGCTTTGACTTTCCCATTTCACTATGAGGGTACGTAGACACAAGATTGCGAAATCTTTCAGAGCCATATTCCCCAGTCTTCTTCCATTTCTTCTGTCTCTCTGGTCCGCCCAGATCTTCCTTCTTTTCTTTGGTTCCTTGAACTACGGAGCTCTAACTTCCTCTTATGAGGGTATGTAGGCATGAGTGCCCCAATCCTCTACGAGCACGTTCTTTTTCTTTTTTCTTCTCTCTTTTCTTTTATTTTAGCTAGAAGCCTTTAGATATATAACCCATCTGATCCTAGAAGCAAGCGAAATGGTTTCCGTCAAGTACAACAGATACCTTACCAACAGATACCTTCCTTCTAAATAAAGTTCGGTGGCGACTGTACGCCTCATAATGCTTTCAGGATTACTGAATGACCCCAAAAACCAACACGGGTCTTTTCAGCATGCTTTTTCCTAACTCACATGCTTTCCAAGAAACTTCCCAGAAGGTCACCCATCCTTAAATTTCTCCAAGTCAAGCACGATTAACTATGGAGTTCTTATGAATGTGCTACCGAAAAGAAGATGCATCTTGTTGGTATAGGTAGTACCAATTAATCTTTATAAGCCTTCATTCAACCAGACAGTCTCATACATGCATAGCTTCTGGATCCCTCTCATTCCGATATGAATTCGGTTTTCCCCTAGAAGCTGCTAGGAGTGTCTCATTGTCATGCCTCATGTGTAACAACCCAATTTTCAATAATTAATTATTTGTGTTAATTAATTGATTTATTTGGATTATTCTAATTATTTGGATAATTAGATGATTGTTTAAATGGATTTATAGATGTTTGAGAGAGGGAATATATTGGATATAAATAAAGGGAAAGATATATATATATATATATATATATATATATATATATATATATATATATATATATATATATATATATATATATATATATATATATATATATATATATATATATATATATATATATATATATATATATATATATATATATATATATATATATATATATATATATATATATATATATATATATATATATATATATATATATATATATATATATATATATATATATATATATATATATATATATATATGAGGAAGTGGAAAAGAAAAAAAAGGAGGAGGAGAAAAAGAGGAAACTGGGAGAATCATCAAGAACATCCTCTAGCTTCTGATTAATCGAGGTAAGGGTGTGAAATCTTACTATCTTAATCATTGTGTATGTGTGTTGGATTGTTTGGGTGTTTTTGGATATTTTCCATTTTAGGTCGAAATGAGTTTAATCGGTAGAAACTAAGTTTTATCGGTTAGAATTTTGAATAGACGGTGTAGTATAGTCGAGTGATGAGTAGGTTGTGCTACTGGGGCTGATTTGGATTAAATCGGTTGGTTTTGTGAGGTTTGGGATTTTGGACAGCCATGGAAGTTCTGATCTCGTAGGTTCGCCAGGCGAATGGCAGCGAGGCTTCGCCAGGCGAAGCCTAGCGAACGGTAGCGAATCAAGTCAGAACCAAACATCCTGTCTTCGCTGACAAGTTCGCCAGGCGAATGAGAGTGGCGAAGGTTCGCCAGGCGAGTGTGCTAGCAAGTGCTAGCGAGTAATTCCAGAATAGCTCCTAGTGGTCTTCGCTGGCAAGTTCGCCAGGCGAACGTTGCAGCGAAGGTTCGCCAATGGCTTCGCCAGGCAAAGGTTGGCGAATGGGACAACATTTGTTTTATTTTGATTGTTTCCATCCAATGTTGATGTCTTTGGTTTTAGCATGTAGCGAATAGCTTGTGTACGTTGTGCTGTGGGTAGCCGTATGGCGTGAATTCTAGATTAGGAATTGATTGTGAATATGTGGCCTTTTGGCATATGTGATGCGTTGTTTAAATTAATTAAAAAATGCATTATTGGGTGGGATTGAGTTTGTTGCCGTTTGGCACGATAATTGTGAGTTATGAATGCGAATCTAGTATGAAACAATATGAGAAGAATGACGAATATAGGGTAAATATATTTGCGAGTGTATATTGAACGTACGTGTTGATGCATGATGAATGATGAATGCTATATACATTGTGAAGGTATGATTACTGTATGTGATATGTAATGAATGCATGAGTATGTTTGCAAACACGTATGCATGTTGTATCGGTTGATCCTACGGAGGATCTGCAGAGACATCGTGTGCCCTTGTGGGGTGTGAGCGATGGTCTATAATTGATTAGGTCATTTTGCATGTGAAGCATCATAATTGCATACTTGTGTGTCTGATTCCTCGGAGAATCTGCAGAACCTCGTGTGCCCTTGTGGGGTGTGAGCGATGGTTATTTATTGATTCCTCGGAGAATCTGCAGAACCTCGTGTGCCCTTGTGGGGTGTGAGCGATGCTTATTTATTGATTCCTCGGAGAATCTGCAGAACCTCGTGTGTCCTTGTGGGGTGTGAGGGATGGTTATTTATTGATTCCTCGGAGAATCTGCAGAACCTCGTGTGCCCTTGTGGGGTGTGAGCGATGGTTATTTATTGATTTCTCGGAGAATCTGCAGAACCTCGTGTGCCCTTGTGGGGTGTGAGCGATGGTTATTTTTTGTTCTTCAATTGAACCTGCTGAATTGAGTCGGTACCGCATTTGCATCTGCATAGAGTCGTGAGTCGGTCTCTATGAGTTGCATGATTCATCTTTATACGATGCATTGGTGAAATAAACATGTATGTGTATGTTTATGTGAAAATGATGTGAATTATAGAAGCATGATTGAATGTGCTTGGTTGTAGTGTATATGAGAAATTATGAATAATGCCAGAGGATGTAATAGTATATATATATATATATATATATATATATATATATATATATATATATATATATATATATATATATATATATATATATATATATATATATATATATATATATATATATATATATATATATATATATATATATATATATATATATATATATATATGTTTTGCTTGGTAGATGTGAGAATAATGTAAATGTGAAAGATATTGACTAATGAATTGCTGATTAAGTATGATTGTGTATGTTTATATGATTGGTGGTAAATGAAATATAATGTATAAGTCTATGTGGATTAATTGTAATTGTGAATGTATGCATGATAAAATGCTTGGTTTTATACATATATACATTATTATGTATGATAGTGGATTGTGAGGCATTGTAGTGAGAAACTGTGAAATATATATATATTTTGTACTTGTGCATTGATATATGATTATGTGCATTGATTATTATGGTAATGTTTCTCACCCTTCTGCTGGAATGATGTCCTACATGACATCGTGCATGTGTTGCACCCCAAAATTTGCCCTCACAATACAAGACTTTGTGTTCTAAGAAGGTTCACAAGGTTCACAAGTCCCACAGTGCTTTCAATACTTTTCATGAGGTTCATGAAGTCCATAGGTTGCTTCTTGGAGGTTCACAAGGTTCACAAGTTCTCCAACAACTTGCATAACCTTTCATGAAGTTCATAAAGTCCACAATCTACTTTATGAAGGTTCACAAGGTTCACAAGTCCCACAGTGCTTTCAAGACTTTTCATGAGGTTCATGAAGTCCATAGGTTGCTTCTTGGAGGTTCACAAGGTTCACAAGATTCACAATGTTTACAAAGCTTTCCTAAGGGTCATGAGGTCTACAAAGCCATTTCATGATGTTCACAAGGTTCACAAGCTTCACAATACCTCCCATGAGTATCACAAGATATCTTATGAAGATTCACAAGGTTCACAAAGTTCACAATTGGTCAGAAGAGTTGACAATTCCCTCAGACAATGCACCTCCTAAGCAGTGCATCCAAAACTAGGGTTTTGACTTTAATCAGGCTAAATGGACTTCCAAGACTTCAAGTGAGCTTCATAACATCTTATATGTGTATAAGAACCCCCATGTCAAGTTTCAAGACTTTTCTCAAAAGTTTGCTCAGTCAGATGATCAGATAAGTCAAAAGCAGTCAATGCAGTTAAAAAGTCAAACTGAGGTCAACTGTGGTCAAACCAAAGTCAAACTTCATGATTTTTTTGCCAACATCAAAGAGAGATTTGATTCCAAGGGGTATTTTGGTCATTTTACACAAATTCTACCAATTCCTTGAAGATGGGCTGTTATTAAAATTCTGAGGCGTTTGATACATTTATCTATCACCAGGTCTGATCATATCAAGATCTTGGCATTTGGTCAGTAGAATTTAATTACGAGTAGTGTTACTGTTGATGCTGAAACTGTTGTGATTACGGTGCCCATATGTGTTGGTTATGAAGTGGTTTGGTTAACATTTTAATCGGATGAGATTAGAATTACAAATATCACTTGGGAGTGTTTATGTTTTATGACTATGTTAATGAATTTAAATGCTTGTGGATTTATTCACAATTGTTTATATTTTTTTTTTTTAACTAGGAATAAAATATAAATAAATTCAAAGTGTTGAGAATTTTATTTCATAAAGATTGCATTATACAAAAGGGAGATTGTTTCACATTTTTGCTGTTACAAGGAATTACATTAAACCTAAAAATCCTAAGTCCTAAAAATGATAAGTGTCTTCATGTTGACCCTTGAGCTTCGCCGCAAATCTCGACTAACCTGCACATCAAAGCAAAACAAACAATATAAAAAAAAAGGTTAGGAGTTTTTTCGACACTCTCAGAACAATGTCATCATCGAGTGCCGGGAGTGGCACAACCGAAGTTGCGTCCTACCCCCGTTACCGATCCGCGCCGTGGGCGTCAGATCAGGTAATACCCGTTCTTATCGTTACGGGACATCCGAGAGATAGAAAAAATAAAAGAAGTGGGACTGATTCGTTTTGCCGCGATTGGATTTCCAAACTGATACGAGAATAAGGCAACATAGGCAAGTTCTGACTCAGACCCGGATGCCGGCAGGTACGAGTCGCTTTGGTTCCGAAACTTCCGACACCTGAAAAGCCATAAGCATCATCAGAACTCAAAGCATAAACAAAACTAGGAAGGGGCTCGCGCCAATACAGGTATGAATATTCACCAAAGAAACAAATCTGTTACCAAACAGAATGAAAATCAAGTCCAAAGCAGAACAAGAGAAACCAAACTATGGTATCAAGCTGCATCAGTTCAAACAGAACAGAAAAATGAGACACAAAACAAGCTGTGTCAAAATTACATAGGACAAAGTATCAAAAAGTCTCAGCAGCATCAGTTAAAGGTAAGGCCCCGTCCGAACCAGTTTCAATGGCACGCAACACATAAACCCTGTTATCAGACAACAATAGCCAACAACAACAATCTGAATATCAGGCCATCAAACTTGGTTCAAGATCAAAGCAGATAAGCTACAATGTTAGCAGCAGCTCTGAGATCAAACAAGTAAGGAAAGCCAAAGGCAAGTCGAACCAAAAAACTAGATCAGAAACAAGTCCAAATCATGGGCTACACGTCAAAAGCGGAAATAGATACAAACGATATCAGAAGCACCAAACAAATCCTCGATTACATCTGCAAATGAGTTCACAAACATCATATCCAGCTTCAGAAGAAAAGTGTCACATAGCCCTCAGGTTGTTCATCATCGGGCGTAACTTTCGAGCGGATGGAAGGGCAACGGCCAAAGCCTGTCGCCAATTCCCTACCGAACATCGAAAGTACACAACATACGGTATTTTTTCGCTCAGCACCCGAAGGTCATTGTCACTAGAACATAATCAAAGGCAAATGGTAGCAGTGTCATCTTCTCGACGGTTCAGACAAGTCGTCATCATCACCGTGTCGAACCTCCCTCGGCGGCATCAATCCAGCAATATCCGACTCTTAGAGTTCCCTCTGAAAGAAGAAGAAGAAAGGTGAATGTATGTTCGAAATAGAAAACCAGATATCAATACAAATTGCATCAGATGGAACCAAGTTCAAATCAGAATGAAATCCGAATCAGGGTGCTGGATGTCAAAATGAAAGTAGTTCGAACATCTGCAAAAATCAATGAAGCGTCATTAGATATCAATCGAAATAAACCAGGTCATCAGAATCCAAATGGATTGAAAATCCATGACAGGGTCGGTTTGCACAAACGAGTCCAAATGGATAAGGATCCACTTCAGGCAATAACCGAAAATCCAAAGAGATCAACCGATCCAACCCTATCAGGAAAACAAGGAAATCAAATCAATAATAATGAAGGTTGCAACCGAAAGAAGAAAGAAGAATATATTGGGACCAATCAAATCCCAAAAGAGGAAACAGAGTTCAATCAGTACCAGATTCATATCAGAAAACATCCGATCGCAATCAAATCAAATCAAATCCAGCAAAATCATTCAAGAGTAACGTGAACCCAACACAGATTGAAAGCCCAAAAGATAAATCAAAGCATATATAAATAGAAGGATACCACCTGTGAAAAGGAGGAGTTGAAACCCTAGAACGTAACCGCGAGAAAGAGAGCGAAGAACACCCAGATCGCGGAGAAACCCTAGCGAAGAAGTCGCATGCAGAAACCCTAACGAGTGAGAATCGCGAGACTCAGAGACGAAGTCTCATCATCGCCTCCAACAAATATCACCGCGCATCAATATCATCCGCGAATCACAGACGAGAAGATCGCCTTCGCCGTCGGCGGGCAATCAACTCTAAGCCTCAGCTCGCTGCATCATCGGCTGCCTCCGACAACAACTTGTCTCAAAACGTAAAACATCGCATGAATACTTGTTTCTGCTGATTGTCTTTGGTTGTTTTTTTTTCTTTTTCAGCATATTACGAAAGGAGTGAAGAAGAGGGACAAGAACGCGAGAGAGAAAGACGGGCAAAAAAGAAGAACGGCGCCGCGAACAGATTTTAGGGTTTTGAAACCCTAATTTCTGTTTTGTCTTGTGACTAACACTTGGGTTGGGTCCGGGTGTGATGACCGGCCCAACCCCTTTATGTTTTTTTATTTTTTGTTTTTTTTAAATTATTTGTTTTAATTGTTTTTAAATTGTTTTATAATTAAAAATTGTTTTTAAAAAAAAAACCTTTCTTTTGTAAATATAAAAAAAAAACTGTTTTTAAAAAAAAATAATAATAATAAAAATAAATAAAAACTTTAAAAACCTTTTTTATAATAAAATCAAAAAAAACCTCTTTTTCCTATAATAAAAATAAATGTTTTTATAAATAACTTAAGAATCTTTTTTTAAAAAATATCTAAGTTAAAACCTTTTTTAAGATTAAAGTTAAAGTATAAATTCATTTAACATCTGTTTTTCAAAAACAACAAAAACCTCCAATATTGCACTTTTCCTCCTAACTCGTCCAATCACTGTCCAACCTTGTTTACTAACGGTGTTCATCATTTGCAGCTCATGTTTATCACTATTGCGTGGCATTTTATTTCATTACTATATTGTAACTGCTTCTCATATGTAACCCCGTGAACTAATAATCGCGCTTTAAGTTTCTGCTTTTAAATTTCTGTCTGCATGGCTTTAACTTCTGCTTGCATAGCTCAATCATCTCACACCTTCATTAACATTTCTGTCACACTGCACACACCTCCGAAGGAATTAGGTCTAGCATATGACCGCCGCGTCAATAGTCCTCAACCTCAAAACTACAAACTACAAACCCTAAATTTTTCACAAATGCCTCGCCGCAGGCAAAATTACAACTTTTACCCCTAGCATTAGGTCAAAGAGCCGCCGCGCTCATTTTAGGGTTTCCCGCCGTGGAATCCCTAACCTAATTTAACCCTAATTACAACTTAACAATTCAACATAGATATTTGGAGTTTCTACACTCCACGTAAGCGTGTCCTTAAGACATGTTTATTCCCCGTGAGACCTTGACCACAGTCAAGAAGTCTCTAACCTCCCTTTTGAGAGGAACTACGATTACTCTGATTCCACTCCCGTAAGGATACGTAGGCACAAGATGCGATGTCTTGCCGAGTAAACTTAGAATTAACCCCCTTTATTATTTATTATTGCTTATTTATATTTTATTTATCTTTGCTATTTAATTATTTTGCTTATTATTTTGTAATTGTTTCTTGGATGTAAAGTTGTTTAATTATTTAATTATTATTATGGTTAGTAATTAGGGAGTGTAACAACATGTATGTAATATTAAAATAAAATTAGATCATTTTAATATAAGATAATTAGATTAAACATTTCACACACGTAAGTCGATTTTAATCGCCGTCTCACTTCCTAAGGATATCCCTCAAGTTGCCTACGAATAATGGTTAAGTGGGGTGTATAAAGCAAGTCCCTCAAATGGAAAAATCATCAAAGTCCCTTATGGTTGCCTTTACGAATCGAGTCCCTTTCGAAAAATGATGATAGTCCCTCCAGTTTGCTTATTACACCCCACAATGGCCTTCAAAAATCCAATCGTCCCTCACATGTCCCTTAACATCCAAAGTAAGGACTACCTACTCCATTTTAGTAGGGATAGTCTTACTAAGGAAAGGATAAAGAATAAGAAAGACCTTAAAACATTAGGGTAGGCTACTCCTAGATACTTGCTCACTTCAAAACTTTTTCACACTTAAACAAATTTCCAACAAAATTTTCAAACAAGTTTTTTTCACATCCATACACGGATTATTATTAAACTATTCTGAAATTTTTTGCTATTCACACACTACACTTTCAAAACAATTCAAAAGTGAGCTTAAGTACCTAAGAGCCCATGGATAACCATGGATGAAAAGGGTGCTAACACCTTCCCTTTTCATAACCTACCCCCCGGACCCAAAATATTCTCTAAGGTCTTTCCTGTTCTTTTATAACCTTTCCTTATGGATAAAATAAAAGTCGGTGGCGACTCTTGCTATCCGCAACATTGTTTAAAGTCAGTTCTCCCACCGTGTTACAGAACTGGCGACTCTGCTGGGGATCTATTTAAGAGGGGTACCCTTAGGAAATAAGATCACTTTAAATTGTTTGCCTTGTTTGCTTTATTATTATATTGTTGGGGTGCTCTTATGTGTGAAAGGTCCTAACCCGGATCTAGTGTACCTTAGGTAAATGGCAATAGACCAAGGAAACTGTACGACGTATATCGATACGGTTGATCTGGTGGCCATAGTTAGTGCGACTTCTTGGTTGGTGCTTATATTCCTTAAGTCAAGTTGAGGATAATATTGAGGCTGCCATATGTTGTCAATGCACTAACTGACTTTTAGAACCCTAGTTAACTCATCTTGGCCTTTAGAAAGTAGTGAGGTAACCGGCTTTGGTGCAGACTGAAGTTGGTTGACACTCGATACTACGCTCATTGAGATCTTAAACTTGGAGGGTTTTGGTTGGCAAGTAAGTTGCCTTCTGAACAACCACCCTTGTGAAGGATCAATGATATTGAGATCCCTTGGAACCTGGTTACTTTTGTAGGACAGGATGAACCATCTAACTTCAGGGGAGGGTACTTGCCTTTGAACCTCATGCAAGCCTTTAAACCTAGGGCTATGGTGTGACTTGTTTGTGTGTGCCACATGTTTGTGATTGAGCATGACATCATGACATCATCATGCATCATAAGCATATCATTTTCCCTAACCATTTCAAGGACCAAAGGATTTATCTTTGTTCTTTGTTGCAGGTCATGGCTTCTGCTCGTAGAAACACCATCAGGATCAACTTTGTAGGGATACCTGCTAAGCTCAAGGAGTTGGTTTCCCTAGTGCCTGATCATTCCCAGTTCAACAAGAGACATGGTCACTTATTGGATCTAGTTACTTCAGGGTTCAGTGAAGACATGATGAGTGTGCTGTTTCAGTTCTTTGACCCTAAGCACCATTGCTTTACATTTCCTGATTATCAGCTGGTTCCAACCATGGAGGAGTTCTCTAAACTTCTGGGTATACCTGTTCTTGATCAGAAGCCATTCACAGGCTTAGAGAAGGAGCTTAAACCAGAAGTTATTGCTGCAGCTCTACATCTGAAGAAGTCTGACATTGTTCTAGAGACGAGAAGTGGAGTTAAAGGTATTCTTGCCAAGGTATTAGTGGATAAAGCTCAAATGTTCTTGAAGGCTATGAGCTACGATGTTTTTGAGGAGATCTTAGCCTTATTGATTTATGGCTCAGTGTTGTTCCCCAATCCTGATCAGTTCATAGACATTCATGCCATCAACATATTCCTGAGTCACAATCCAGTGCCTACCTTACTTGGAGACATCCTACATTCTCTTCACACCCGTACTACAAGGGCAAGAGGAACTTTGATGTGCTGCATACCTTTACTTTCTAGGTGGTTTATTTCTCACCTTCCTCGCTCAGTAATGAAGAATGAGCAAGGGTTCAGATGGTCCAAGAGGATCATGTCACTTTCTCACTCAGACATCCATTGGTGCTCCAGATCTATGGATAATGTCACCATCATTGACCGTTGTGGGGAGTTTCCTAATGTGCCACTTCTAGGCATAAGAGGAGGCATCACCTACAACCCATCTCTAGCTTTACGACAGTTTGGTTACGCCCGGAGCGATGGTCCACATGACATGTTGATTCAGGGCATTGTGTTTGACTACGACAACGATCTTCAGGGTTACCGTCAGAGATTCATACGAGCTTGGGGAAAGATAAACAGGATTGACAGCAAGACACTGGAGCCTAAGTACACTATTCCTATGGAGGCTTATCTCAGATGGGTACGATCTCGTGCTCAGGCACTCATGATGCCATATCCTGCCGTCCTACCAGTTACCATGGAACCTGTTGCTGAAGGAGACACAGCTTATACCATCCTTCACCCAGACATGCCTACTGATATGGAAGACTTGCAGAGCAAAGGGATACTTTCGAGGCTCATTACAAAGCAAGCCAAGCAAGGATCCTAGAGCTAACAAAGCTACTTCATGAGGAACGAAACCTCAACTCATACCTCAACACAAAGAGGAAACGTCCATGGGAGACTTAAAACCACATCTTTTGTACTTATTTCGTTTTCATTTTTTGTAAGCCTAAAAGGCAAAACAAGTTATTACTAATAAAAAGTTACTTTCTTGTTTGTTTAAGCAAATTTAAATCCTGCGGTCCTTGAAAACATTGCATATGCATTCCCATATCATTGCATCACAGGTTTATAATTGTGCACAGGTTTCTCATCTTCTCGCTGTTTATTTCAGCAATGGCTCTCGAACAATCAGTTAAGGATCTTCAGGCACAGAATGCACAGTTCCAAGAGCTGATCTTGAACCTATCCAAGGGGCAAGATGAATTGAAGACACTGCTGGCCAAGAAGACTAAGAAGGCTAGAAGGTCTGCTGGGTTGCTCAACATGGGAAGAAGGTTCAAAGGTCCTGTCAAGACCAAGGAACATGTTGAAGACTATGAATCTGAAGAATCTGAGCAGGAGAGAGGCAGTCTCCACAACACTATGGGGGACTCTGATTCTGAGGTTAACTACTACCATGAGCCTAACGAAGACAAATTCAAGATGCTGGTGGATAGAATGGATGCTATGGAATTACAGAAATCATTTGGGCTGGATTTTGAGGATTTGAGCTTGATATCTGGGGTGGTCATACCCATTGGGTTCAAAGTTCCTACGTTTGTTGTCTATGATGGGGTCTCTTGTCCCAAATTGCATCTGAGGTCTTATGTCAGAAGAATGCAACCCCACACTGCTGATAAAAAGTTGTGGATCCATTTCTTTCAAGAGAGTTTATCTGGAGCTCAGCTAGAGTGGTATTATCAGTTGGAGAGTGTCAACATCAGAGATTGGAATGACCTTGCTGAAGCTTTCTACAAGCAGTATCAATACAATGCTGACTTAGCCCCCACTCGCATGCAACTTCAAAGCATGTCTATGGGTGCCAAAGAAAGCTTTAAGGAGTATGCTCAGAAGTGGAGAGACTTAGCTGGAAGAGTTCAACCCCCTTTGACTGATAGGGAGTTGGTTGATATGTTCATGTGTACGCTGAATGGTCCGTTTTACAGTCATCTCATTGGAAGCTCATCATCTGGCTTCACTGAGTTGATCATGACAGGAGAGCGAGTAGAGAATGGTATCAAGAGTGGTAAGATCCAAGTGGGCACTTCTTCATCAGGTGCTGCAAAGAAGCCTCCCACTGGGAAGAAAGAATCTAATGCTGTGTATGGTCAGCCTGATCGTAACAGAAGGCATCAGTCTGTTAGTGCAGTTCATATTTCAAATCCAACTCCTGCAACAACAGAGCAGCCTCAAGGCAACCAACAGAGGGCTAGAAGACAGTTCACGAAGATCAACATGTCAATGGCTCAGGCATTGCACCACTTGTTGAAAGCTGAACTTATTACCCTGAGGGAGGCCCCTCAGAATCCCAATGTTACCTCTCCCAAGTACAATCCCAATGCACGATGTGCATATCATTCAAACTGTCCAGGACATGATACTAATAACTGCTGGGTCTTGAAGAACAAAATTCAGGATATGATTGATGCTGGAGAAATTGAGTTTGATCCACCAGGTACTCCAAATGTGATTACAGCTCCAATGCCAAATCACGAGAAGACTGTCAACGCCATTGATGAAGATATTGATGAAGATCTGCATGTCTATTCAGTTATGGAGTTGAGCACACCATTGTCTGTTATCAAAAAGAGGTTAGTACAAGCTGGGATCTTTCCAGGTTGTCATGAAGATTGTCTATATTGTACCTATAAGCCGGATAGTTGCTTCATGTTGAGAGATGGGATTCAACGTCTCATGGATAAATATACTATAGTGTTTGAAAGAAGACCAGCATCTGTAGAAAGTATGGTGGATCATCTGACTCAGGGTAAGAAGATTGAAGAGGTTGACATGGTTGACAAAGTACCACTAAGAATCACTTCAAAGGGTCCCGTTAAAATCACTCATCAGGGCCCAATCAAGATTACTGCTGAAGGTCCTGTGAAAGTTGTTGCTGAAGCCAGAGTAGCTCCTCTGATCATTACCACTCCTGGTCCTATTCCTTATACATCTGACAAAGCTGTGCCTTGGCACTATGGGTCTGATGTTTACATCCATGGTGTCAAGCAGGAGCCTTTACCTGATATGCCTGTTGACATTGATAATATTGCTGGATCTAGCAAGATCACTCGTAGTGGAAGAGTCTTCTCTCCTCCAGTTGCTTCTAAGAGTGCAGTTACTCCTGCTGTTACTTCCACCACTGATGCTCGGGGCAAGGGTCCTGTTATTGAGCCTGTATCTACTGATGTGCCAGCTGCTGATGACCTCTCTAAGCAGATGGAAGAAGTATTGAAAATCATTCGCAAGAGTGATTATGATATTGTTGATCAGCTGGGGCATACTCCCTCAAAGATTTCTATGCTCTCCCTGTTATTATGTTCTGAGGCTCATGCCAAGTCATTGATCAAGTTTCTAAAGATGGCTCATGTACCCAGTGCAATTTCTGTGGACCAGTTTGAGAATTGTGTTGCTCACCTGACCTATGACAACGGGTTAGGATTTTCTGATGCTGACTTGACCCCTGCCAAGAGGGATCATAACAGGGCCTTGCATATTTCAATTGAATGCAGGGGCACTACCCTGTCTCATGTGCTGATAGACAATGGTTCCTCTCTGAATGTGTTGCCTAAGGAAGTCCTGAACAAGCTGAGTCCTGAAGATACGGTATTGAAGCCCAGTAATATTGTGGTAAAGGCTTTTGATGGTTCTAGAAGAGTAGTGCATGGGGAAATTGATCTTCCAATCAAGGTTGGCTCTCAGGTGTTTACTGCTACATTCTATGTGATGGATATTCGTCCTTCGTACTCATGTCTGCTTGGTCGTCCCTGGATCCATGGGGCAGGTGCTGTGACCTCCACATTACATCAAAAGTTGAGATACCCGGTGAATGGAAAAGTTGTTACTGTCTTTGGAGAGGAAGAATACTTTGTCAGCCATGTAAACACTTTCAAGTATCTGGAAGTAGAAGGTGAATACATTGAAACTCCATGTCAGTCATTTGAAGTGGTCCCCTGGGCTGTTAAGGATTGTGTGACTCCTCCTGCTGTGAAGAAGGTTCCTGTGGTCATCAGAAACCCTCCAACAATGGCAATGGCCTCCCTCAATGATGCAAAAGCTGTGGTGGAAGAAGGTGGTTGTACTATTTGGGGTCAGCTTCCTGATATTCCATACAAGCCTGACAAGTTTGGTTTGGGTTTCACTGCAGAGTCCCAGAAGGCTGTTCGTCGTGCTCGTGCTGTTCGTATCACCAATCAAGGGGTTATCAATGCTGTGGGAGATCAAGATGAAGACCACAACTTGGAGGCATGGATTTTTCCTACTGTGGGTGCTGGACTCAATAATTGGAAAGCTGAAGATGTTATCCCTATCTCCTTTAGTCAGGAGTAAATACTATTACTGTGTTATGTTTTTAAATTTGTAATTTCTGGAACAATTAAAACTTTCAAGCCATGTGCCTTACCCGGGGCACAATGGTGTGCTTGTTACGGGTTATCATTTCATTTGCATACTTCATTCAATAAAATCAATGGACGTTTCGTTTTCGTAAATATTGTGTTCCTTGTCTTTCTTTTTCTTTTATTTTTGCTTTATCAGCTATGTGTTCTTACACACACCCACGTCACTAAAATGCAGATCCTCATCCACTCTGGATCCAGTTGATAACAGTTCTACTATTGCCAATTACAATTTCGAGAATCCGATCTATCAAACTGAAGACGGAGACGAGGACGATTGTGAAATACCTGTAGGGCTTGCTAGGTTGTTACAACAAGAAGAGAAAGCTATACAGCCACATGAAGAGCCAGTCGAAGTTGTGAATCTGGGAACTGAAGAAAACAGAAAAGAGGTCCAGATAAGGGCTGATTTAGAGGACAGTGTCAAGAGCAGGTTGATTCAGATGCTACGTGACTATGTGGAGATCTTTGCTTGGTCTTATGAAGATATGCCAGGGTTGGATACGGACATTGTGGTTCACCGTTTGCCAGTGAAAGAAGATTGTCGTCCAAAGAAGCAGAAGGTTCGTCGTATGCGTCCTGAAATGTCAGAAAAGATCAAAGCAGAGGTAATGAAACAGTTCAATGCAGGGTTCTTGGCCGTAACTTCTTATCCTCAGTGGGTTGCAAATGTGGTACCAGTTCCTAAGAAAGATGGTAAGGTACGTATGTGTGTAGACTACAGAGATCTGAACAAGGCTAGCCCTAAAGATGACTTTCCACTTCCTCATATTGATATTCTGGTAGACAACACTGCTCAGCATAAGGTATTCTCTTTTATGGATGGTTTCTCTGGTTACAATCAAATCAAGATGGCACCTGAAGATATGGAGAAGACTACATTTGTGACACAGTGGGGCACCTTTTGCTATAAGGTAATGCCATTTGGTTTGAAGAATGCAGGGGCAACATATCAGCGTGCTATGGTGGCTTTGTTTCATGATATGATTCATCATGAGATAGAGGTATATGTGGATGATATGATAGCCAGGTCTCAGAATGAAGAACAACATCTTGATCATCTGCACAAGTTGTTTGAGAGGTTGAAGAAATACAGGTTGAGATTAAATCCAAACAAGTGTACTTTTGGAGTTAGATCTGGAAAGCTCCTGGGTTTCATTGTCAGTGGAAAAGGTATTGAAGTGGATCCTGCAAAAGTGAAAGCTATACGAGAGATGCCAGCTCCCCGTACTGAGAAGGAGGTTAGAGGTTTCTTGGGACGATTGAACTACATTGCAAGATTTATTTCCCAATTAACTACCATCTGTGAGCCAATCTTCAAGTTGTTGAAGAAAGATCAGGTGATGGAATGGAATGATGAGTGCCAGACTGCCTTTGATGAAATCAAGAGATATTTGCTAGAACCTCCAATTTTAATGCCACCAGTTGATGGAAGACCCTTGATTATGTATTTAACAGTATTAGACAACTCAATGGGGTGTGTATTGGGGCAACATGACGAGTCTGGTCGAAAAGAGCAGGCAATATACTACCTTAGCAAAAAGTTTACCGACTGTGAAACAAGATACTCACTGCTCGAGAAAACTTGCTGCGCTTTGGCATGGGCTGCTCGCCGACTAAGACAGTATATGTTGACCCATACTACCTTGTTGATTTCGAAGATGGATCCAATCAAGTACATATTTGAGAAACCTGCTCTCTCCGGAAGAATTGCAAGATGGCAAATGATCTTGACGGAATATGATATACAGTATACTACTCAGAAGGCCATTAAGGGGAGTGTTGTTGCTGATCATTTGGCTCATCAAGCAGTAGATGATTACCAGTCAATGAATTTTGAGTTCCCTGATGAAGACATTATGTCTGTTACCAAAGAACCTGGACAATATGACGGACCTGAACAAGGATCCCGATGGACTATGGTTTTTGATGGTGCCTCCAATGCACATGGTAATGGTGTTGGTGTTGTGATTAGTTCCCCTGAAGGTTGTCATACCCCGATTACTGCCAGACTTTGTTTCTATTGTACCAATAACATGGCTGAGTATGAGGCATGTATCATGGGTATGCAAGTTGCTATTGATATGAAGATTCAGTTCCTTGAGGTGTATGGAGATTCAGCTCTGGTAGTAAGTCAGATTAAAGGAGATTGGGATACAAAGCATGATAATCTCATTCCTTACAGAGAACATGTGTTGTCTTTGATCCCACATTTCAAAGAGATTACTTTTGGACATATTCCACGAAGAGAGAATCAGTTGGCAGACGCATTGGCCACCATGGCATCTATGTTTGAGATCAGCTGGGATGATGAAGCTCCCAAGATTACCATTGATAGATTTGAGAAGCCTGCATACTGCAATGAGATTGACACTGAAGGGGCAGAGGAGAAGCCTTGGTTCTATGAAGTGAAAAACCCCTGAAGGGGCATCTGTCAAAGATAGGAAGTTCTTGAGAAGGTTTTCTGCTAAGTTCTTTCTGAGTAATGGCATTCTGTATAAGCGTAATCATGATTCAACTATGCTTCGTTGTGTGGATAAGAAGGAAGCTACAGAAATTATGGAAGAGATGCATGATGGAACCTTTGGCACTCATTCTAGTGGTCATACCATGGCAAAGAAGATTTTGAGAGCAGGTTACTATTGGTCTACCATGGAAGCTGATTGCTATCAACACTCCAGAACATGTCACAAATGTCAAATCTATGCTGATAAAGTACATGTACCTCCATCTCCATTGAATGTGTTGACTGCTCCTTGGCCCTTTGCCATGTGGGGCATTGATATGATTGGTGAGATCAAGCCTACTGCTTCTAATGGGCATCGTTTCATCCTGGTTGCTATTGATTACTTCACGAAGTGGGTAGAGGCAGCTTCATTTGCATCTGTGACTAAGAATGTGGTGGCTCGGTTCATTAAGAATAATCTCATATGTAGGTATGGTATCCCTGAAAGGATTATCACTGACAATGGCTCTAATCTGAACAACACTATGATTACTGATCTCTGTATGCAGTTCAAGATTAAGCATCACAACTCTTCTCCGTATCGTCCAAAGATGAATGGGGCAGTTGAAGCTGCTAATAAGAACATTAAGAAGATTGTACAGAAGATGACTATTACTTACAAGGATTGGCACGAGATGTTACCATTTGCTCTGTATGGTTATCGTACTACAATACGTACTTCAACAGGGGCAACCCCATTCTCCTTAGTCTATGGTATGGAAGCAGTTCTGCCTATTGAAGTTCAGATCCCCTCCTTGAGAATTATGAAGGATGCAGGCTTGGATGAAGATGAGTGGATTCAGACTCGACTTGACCAGATAAATTTGATTGATGAGAAAAGGTTAGCAGCAGTTTGTCATGGCCAGATGTACCAGAAACGGATGATCAAAGCTTTTAACAAGAAGGTTAAGCCAAAGGTATATCAGGCTGGTGACTTGGTAATCAAGCGTATCATATTACCACAGGGTGATCCTAGGGGCAAGTGGACTCCAACATATGAGGGACCATTTGTAGTCAAGACAGTGTTCTCAGGAGGTGCCATGATACTGACTACAATGGATGGTGAAGACTTCCCACAACCTGTAAACGCAGACATAGTTAAAAAATACTACGCATAAAAAGAGACCCGCTAGGTTGACAGGCCTAGGCAAAAATAAGGGCATCCCGGCAAACCAAAAGGGTTTGGGCAAAAATTAGGGATATATATATAAAAAGATGTACACCCGGCAAGTCGAAAACCTGAAAAGGCGGCTTGGGCAAAAAAGGGTATCCCGGTGGATTGAAAACCTGAAAAGGCAATCCAGGCAAAAGTTAGGGATTAAAGCGTATGACTATGTCTCGTTTGGATCACTCATGAAACTGCAACCAGTTGTACTACTTACTCAAGCTCAAACAGATAAAGCTCAATCCAATCGTTTCCGTCTCAACAGCAAGAAGATGAGATACTTGAGTGGCAATAGTAGAATTGAAACTCAATAGGATTATTTCCCACATAGCTGATTCTTTTTGTAAAACTTCATGACAAAATTCTCTTACTAGGGTTTATGTCTCCTTGTACAAACTTACCCGTGTATGGGTCACTTTTGATATAAATAAATTCCATCTTTTGAATCCAGATTTACTTTTACCCTATTTACATAAGCGAAACGTCCATTGGTTGTGTTTGAATGTATGTATGCCTTTGAATATGATTGATGTTTACCAGAAATGCATGTATGCTTTTAATATGATTGATGTTTACCAGAAATGCATGAAAATGCAGTAATAGTATTTACTAAGGACGAACGAGGGAAGGATTTCAACGAAGCTTCGCCGGTTCATCTTTACAAGACAGTTACAAACCATCAGTAGGACTAATCCATTTTCACAAAGTCTAATCTCCCCTGGAATTTATATCCATCTCTTTTATCCTCATACGGATATACGGGAAATTACTTTCCAATAAGGGCACGATGAACGAAGACGGGATGTTATACTTATCCTACTATCAAACGAAAAACGAAGGTTATCTATACCCTACTATCCCCAACAACGGGAGGTTATCTATACCTTGTTATCCCCAACAACGGGAGGTTATCTATACCTTGTTATCCCCAGCAGACGGAGGGTTATATATTCTTCAACAACGAATCGGGATTTATTTTCCTTGGCCAGCAGTTGTTATACAAGGATATCCAGACACTTCCAGCAGTGTCATATCATACATACATCATTTACATCATACCATAACATATATGTCTATAGTACATTACCTAAGTGCATCATGTCATACATGCATACATAAAGCATAAACTAATGTTGTTATACAGAATGCTACCTTGTTTTCAGGTTAATTATCCAACAAACAAGTTTATGATCTTTGGGACTGCTTTATTGTAACCTCAGGGTTACTTTATCCTCCTGATGAGCTTCTTATTACTTTGGGACTGCTTTATTGTAACCTCAGGGTTATTTTATCCTCCTGATAGCCTCTCATGACTTCAAGACTGCTTTAGAGCTACTGATTGCTCTATCCTCCTGAAATCATCCTATTACTTCAAGACTGCTTTAGAGTTATTCATTGCTCTATCCTCATGAGGTCATATTACTACTTCAAGACTGCTTTAGAACTATTCATTGCTCTATCCTCCTGAAGCCATCTAATTATTTCAAGACTGCTTTAGAGCTATCCATTGCTCTATCCTCCTGAAATCATTACTTCAAGACTGCTTTAGAGCTATTGATTGCTCTATCCTCCTGAAGACATATCACATTATTATTTCAAGACTGCTTTAGAGCCATTCATTGTTCTATCCTCCTGAAATCATATCATTGCTTCAAGACTGCTTTAGGGTTATCACTATTGATTGCTCTATCCTCATGAAGACATGCTGCTACATCATTATTATTCCAGACTCCTGACAGCTTTCATCCTACACCCATGTTTTGAACTGCTCCCCCCCTAGTGGCATCTTTAAGCCCACTCAATCATATTCAACTAGCCATCTGTACCACTCTAGTGCACTGGTGAGTGCAAATTTTTGGGCTTTTGTGTTCAATCCCCTTCAACCTTCCAGGTTACGACTGGCAAATATACCAATCTAACCCCTCAGGTTTCAGAAAATTGAACAGGGGCAGCTGTTGCACCCCAAAATTTGCCCTCACAATACAAGACTTTGTGTTCTAAGAAGGTTCACAAGGTTCACAAGTCCCACAGTGCTTTCAATACTTTTCATGAGGTTCATGAAGTCCATAGGTTGCTTCTTGGAGGTTCACAAGGTTCACAAGTTCTCCAACAACTTGCATAACCTTTCATGAAGTTCATAAAGTCCACAATCTACTTTATGAAGGTTCACAAGGTTCACAAGTCCCACAGTGCTTTCAAGACTTTTCATGAGGTTCATGAAGTCCATAGGTTGCTTCTTGGAGGTTCACAAGGTTCACAAGATTCACAATGTTTACAAAGCTTTCCTAAGGGTCATGAGGTCTACAAAGCCATTTCATGATGTTCACAAGGTTCACAAGCTTCACAATACCTCCCATGAGTATCACAAGATATCTTATGAAGATTCACAAGGTTCACAAAGTTCACAATTGGTCAGAAGAGTTGACAATTCCCTCAGACAATGCACCTCCTAAGCAGTGCATCCAAAACTAGGGTTTTGACTTTAATCAGGCTAAATGGACTTCCAAGACTTCAAGTGAGCTTCATAACATCTTATATGTGTATAAGAACCCCCATGTCAAGTTTCAAGACTTTTCTCAAAAGTTTGCTCAGTCAGATGATCAGATAAGTCAAACGCAGTCAATGCAGTTAAAAAGTCAAACTGAGGTCAACTGTGGTCAAACCAAAGTCAAACTTCATGATTTTTTTTGCCAACATCAAAGAGAGATTTGATTCCAAGGGGTATTTTGGTCATTTTACACAAATTCTACCAATTCCTTGAAGATGGGCTGTTATTAAAATTCTGAGGCGTTTGATACATTTATCTATCACCAGGTCTGATCATATCAAGATCTTGGCATTTGGTCAGTAGAATTTAATTACGAGTAGTGTTACTGTTGATGCTGAAACTGTTGTGATTACGGTGCCCATATGTGTTGGTTATGAAGTGGTTTGGTTAACATTTTAATCGGATGAGATTAGAATTACAAATATCACTTGGGAGTGTTTATGTTTTATGACTATGTTAATGAATTTAAATGCTTGTGGATTTATTCACAATTGTTTATATTTTTTTTTAACTAGGAATAAAATATAAATAAATTCAAAGTGTTGAGAATTTTATTTCATAAAGATTGCATTATACAAAAGGGAGATTGTTTCACATTTTTGCTGTTACAAGGAATTACATTAAACCTAAAAATCCTAAGTCCTAAAAATGATAAGTGTCTTCATGTTGACCCTTGAGCTTCGCCGCAAATCTCGACTAACCTGCACATCAAAGCAAAACAAACAATATAAAAAAAAAGGTTAGGAGTTTTTTCGACACTCTCAGAACAATGTCATCATCGAGTGCCGGGAGTGGCACAACCGAAGTTGCGTCCTACCCCCGTTACCGATCCGCGCCGTGGGCGTCAGATCAGGTAATACCCGTTCTTATCGTTACGGGACATCCGAGAGATAGAAAAAATAAAAGAAGTGGGACTGATTCGTTTTGCCGCGATTGGATTTCCAAACTGATACGAGAATAAGGCAACATAGGCAAGTTCTGACTCAGACCCGGATGCCGGCAGGTCCGAGTCGCTTTGGTTCCGAAACTTCCGACACCTGAAAAGCCATAAGCATCATCAGAACTCAAAGCATAAACAAAACTAGGAAGGGGCTCGCGCCAATACAGGTATGAATATTCACCAAAGAAACAAATCTGTTACCAAACAGAATGAAAATCAAGTCCAAAGCAGAACAAGAGAAACCAAACTATGGTATCAAGCTGCATCAGTTCAAACAGAACAGAAAAATGAGACACAAAACAAGCTGTGTCAAAATTACATAGGACAAAGTATCAAAAAGTCTCAGCAGCATCAGTTAAAGGTAAGGCCCCGTCCGAACCAGTTTCAATGGCACGCAACACATAAACCCTGTTATCAGACAACAATAGCCAACAACAACAATCTGAATATCAGGCCATCAAACTTGGTTCAAGATCAAAGCAGATAAGCTACAATGTTAGCAGCAGCTCTGAGATCAAACAAGTAAGGAAAGCCAAAGGCAAGTCGAACCAAAAAACTAGATCAGAAACAAGTCCAAATCATGGGCTACACGTCAAAAGCGGAAATAGATACAAACGATATCAGAAGCACCAAACAAATCCTCGATTACATCTGCAAATGAGTTCACAAACATCATATCCAGCTTCAGAAGAAAAGTGTCACATAGCCCTCAGGTTGTTCATCATCGGGCGTAACTTTCGAGCGACTGGAAGGGCAACGGCCAAAGCCTGTCGCCAATTCCCTACCGAACATCGAAATTAACAAAATACGGTATTTTTTCGCTCAGCACCCGAAGGTCATTGTCACTAGAACATAATCAAAGGCAAATGGTAGCAGTGTCATCTTCTCGACGGTTCAGACAAGTCGTCATCATCACCGTGTCGAACCTCCCTCGGCGGCATCAATCCAGCAATATCCGACTCTTAGAGTTCCCTCTGAAAGAAGAAGAAGAAAGGTGAATGTATGTTCGAAATAGAAAACCAGATATCAATACAAATTGCATCAGATGGAACCAAGTTCAAATCAGAATGAAATCCGAATCAGGGTGCTGGATGTCAAAATGAAAGTAGTTCGAACATCTGCAAAAATCAATGAAGCGTCATTAGATATCAATCGAAATAAACCAGGTCATCAGAATCCAAATGGATTGAAAATCCATGACAGGGTCGGTTTGCACAAACGAGTCCAAATGGATAAGGATCCACTTCAGGCAATAACCGAAAATCCAAAGAGATCAACCGATCCAACCCTATCAGGAAAACAAGGAAATCAAATCAATAATAATGAAGGTTGCAACCGAAAGAAGAAAGAAGAATATATTGGGACCAATCAAATCCCAAAAGAGGAAACAGAGTTCAATCAGTACCAGATTCATATCAGAAAACATCCGATCGCAATCAAATCAAATCAAATCCAGCAAAATCATTCAAGAGTAACGTGAACCCAACACAGATTGAAAGCCCAAAAGATAAATCAAAGCATATATAAATAGAAGGATACCACCTGTGAAAAGGAGGAGTTGAAACCCTAGAACGTAACCGCGAGAAAGAGAGCGAAGAACACCCAGATCGCGGAGAAACCCTAGCGAAGAAGTCGCATGCAGAAACCCTAACGAGTGAGAATCGCGAGACTCAGAGACGAAGTCTCATCATCGCCTCCAACAAATATCACCGCGCATCAATATCATTCGCGAATCACAGACGAGAAGATCGCCTTCGCCGTCGGCGGGCAATCAACTCTAAGCCTCAGCTCGCTGCATCATCGGCCGCCTCCGACAACAACTTGTCTCAAAACGTAAAACATCGCATGAATACTTGTTTCTGCTGATTGTCTTTGGTTGTTTTTTTTTCTTTTTCAGCATATTACGAAAGGAGTGAAGAAGAGGGACAAGAACGCGAGAGAGAAAGACGGGCAAAAAAGAAGAACGGCGCCGCGAACAGATTTTAGGGTTTTGAAACCCTAATTTCTGTTTTGTCTTGTGACTAACACTTGGGTTGGGTCCGGGTGTGATGACCGGCCCAACCCCTTTATGTTTTTTTATTTTTTGTTTTTTTTAAATTATTTGTTTTAATTGTTTTTAAATTGTTTTATAATTAAAAATTGTTTTAAAAAAAAAAACCTTTCTTTTGTAAATATAAAAAAAAAACTGTTTTTAAAAAAAAAAAATAATAATAAAAATAAATAAAAACTTTAAAAACCTTTTTTATAATAAAATCAAAAAAACCTCTTTTTCCTATAATAAAAATAAATGTTTTTATAAATAACTTAAGAATCTTTTTTTAAAAAATATCTAAGTTAAAACCTTTTTTAAGATTAAAGTTAAAGTATAAATTCATTTAACATCTGTTTTTCAAAAACAACAAAAACCTCCAATATTGCACTTTTCCTCCTAACTCGTCCAATCACTGTCCAACCTTGTTTACTAACGGTGTTCATCATTTGCAGCTCATGTTTATCACTATTGCGTGGCATTTTATTTCATTACTATATTGTAACTGCTTCTCATATGTAACCCCGCGAACCAATAATCGCGCTTTAAGTTTCTGCTTTTAAATTTCTGTCTGCATGGCTTTAACTTCTGCTTGCATAGCTCAATCATCTCACACCTTCATTAACATTTCTGTCACACTGCACACACCTCCGAAGGAATTAGGTCTAGCATATGACCGCCGCGTCAATAGTCCTCAACCTCAAAACTACAAACTACAAACCCTAAATTTTTCACAAATGCCTCGCCGCAGGCAAAATTACAACTTTTACCCCTAGCATTAGGTCAAAGAGCCGCCGCGCTCATTTTAGGGTTTCCCGCCGTGGAATCCCTAACCTAATTTAACCCTAATTACAACTTAACAATTCAACATAGAGATTTGGAGTTTCTACACTCCACGTAAGCGTGTCCTTAAGACATGTTTATTCCCCGTGAGACCTTGACCACAGTCAAGAAGTCTCTAACCTCCCTTTTGAGAGGAACTACGATTACTCTGATTCCACTCCCGTAAGGATACGTAGGCACAAGATGCGATGTCTTGCCGAGTAAACTTAGAATTAACCCCCTTTATTATTTATTATTGCTTATTTATATTTTATTTATCTTTGCTATTTAATTATTTTGCTTATTATTTTGTAATTGTTTCTTGGATGTAAAGTTGTTTAATTATTTAATTATTATCATGGTTAGTAATTAGGGAGTGTAACAACATGTATGTAATATTAAAATAAAATTAGATCATTTTAATATAAGATAATTAGATTAAACATTTCACACACGTAAGTCGATTTTAATCGCCGTCTCACTTCCTAAGGATATCCCTCAAGTTGCCTACGAATAATGGTTAAGTGGGGTGTATAAAGCAAGTCCCTCAAATGGAAAAATCATCAAAGTCCCTTATGGTTGCCTTTACGAATCGAGTCCCTTTCGAAAAATGATGATAGTCCCTCCAGTTTGCTTATTACACCCCACAATGGCCTTCAAAAATCCAATCGTCCCTCACATGTCCCTTAACATCCAAAGTAAGGACTACCTACTCCATTTTAGTAGGGATAGTCTTACTAAGGAAAGGATAAAGAATAAGAAAGACCTTAAAACATTAGGGTAGGCTACTCCTAGATACTTGCTCACTTCAAAACTTTTTCACACTTAAACAAATTTCCAACAAAATTTTCAAACAAGTTTTTTTCACATCCATACACGGATTATTATTAAACTATTCTGAAATTTTTTGCTATTCACACACTACACTTTCAAAACAATTCAAAAGTGAGCTTAAGTACCTAAGAGCCCATGGATAACCATGGATGAAAAGGGTGCTAACACCTTCCCTTTTCATAACCTACCCCCCGGACCCAAAATATTCTCTAAGGTCTTTCCTGTTCTTTTATAACCTTTCCTTATGGATAAAATAAAAGTCGGCGGCGACTCTTGCTATCCGCAACATTGTTTAAAGTCAGTTCTCCCACCGTGTTACAGCATGTACCAAGGAGTAGTACTGGTAGTAGTTGCAAGGTCGCTGTTGGTGCAGCTATTAGTATTTAATAATGTTGGGTCAAGTCATGCTCTGGTTATGTAACACTGGGATCGCGGGGTTTATGCCTTAGAGATATATTGTATATTCTAAGTTGTGTTTTAAATGTATTTGAAATATGTGATAATGGCCTCTGTGCCTAAGTGTTGATGATTATGTGATGAACATGAATTTTCTGTGAAGAGTTATGTAAACCAAATTGAATCCGCTGCTTCATGCAAGATGAAAATTTAATAGAATGACTATTTATTTCAATGTTACATGAGTATGACAGGTGAATGTTAAGATTTTGTAATTATGTGTGACGCCCTTTGTGAAAGCATGTTAATTTACTCTGATTAAATATGTATTTTTCCGTGGGGATTAGAAGGGTGTTACATTAGTGGTATCAGAGCAGGTCGGTCCATCCGACCAAGTTGTCTAATGTTGGTTGTTCCCTTGTACGCGACATGTGTGTGAAATACTTTTGGTATGTGTTTGTTGTCTAGTCTTCGTCTACAGAAGTTGGAATGACCCAAGTGGGGGAGAACTTGTGCTTCTCCAGGTTGCTGCAAAGTGTGGAGTTGTAGCTCAGTGTGGTTGAATGCCCATATAGTTTGGTAAAGATGTTTTATACCCCATCATGATTTCGGCTGTCTATTGACAAATTAAGGAACTGATCACCCTTAATCTCTTGTTGATAGTAGTTTGGATTGTGTTGGATAGGATGGACGTGTCTTGCAAGCTTAGATGGCGTGAGCAGTGAATTGTATGGAGTTCAGCTGGGTGCTTGAAAATTGTTTGGGCGAGTTGGCTCAGAACAGTGTTGAAGTGTTTGAATTTTGATGGAAATCTTCGAGTTATAATGGAAGTGGGAAAGTTGGCGATTTGCCGATTGATTATGGTTGTTTGAAGAGTTATCTTGACAAGGTAGTGATTAGCAGTCAGAACGTGAAGTGGAGTTGTGGCCGACTCAATTATGGGAACCGGTCCGAGAGTGAGGACTCCATATGGTATGTTTGTTTGGATGGACAAGGATTGAATCGAGGGAGTAGTTTTGAGACTGGTATCGAGCGTGTGTGCTGTGACGATAGATTGTGAAGCCGAGTATGTAAGTGTGGATAGTGACATCTGGTGGATGTTAAAGAAAGTAAGAATGTGGAGTGCAAATCGGTGTAACTCGGCCTTTAAGTGTTCCAAGAGTTGAGGATGTGTTGAATGGTCTTCTAAGTGTGAAATTGTTGTAGTACATTGAATTCCGAGATCACAGCTTTTTACGGAATCGAAATCAGACACTCGGAAGTCAGGTAACGGTCGAAAATGAGATTTCGGACTGTCATGTTCGCCAGACCCTTCGCCTAGCGAGCATGCTAGCGAACGACTCGCTACTATGTTCGCCTGGCGAGGAATTCCTGGGCAGAGAAAGTTGTTTTGGTGTTTTTGTCGTAACGGGAGAACCGTAACTCGGAATGACGCATGGTTCGAAGCGTTGGAAAGCTAGCCCAAAGATCTAGATGATGGTGTAGTATTGGGATGGAATTAAGTTAATTATTGAAGGACTATTTTTTGATTTTGTTGTAGATGCAGAGCGTGTGGTGTGTGTTTCCGCCATAACTTGCAAGAGTGAGCATCCGTTTGGCATGGGATTTTCCCTACTTGATGGAGCGAGGAGATGGTTGTGTTAACCTATGATATTTTGGTGTATTCAAAGAAGATATGGAATCATGTTGAGCATGGGGAACTTAAGTTATCAGTGTGAGAGGGAAAGCAGTTTTTATGCTAAGGCGAAGAGGGTTTCAAAGAGTTTCGGAGAGCTGTCAACAGCTCGTTTGTAGATTCTTACCGAAATTCGACAGAATTGTTTATCGTGGTTTGTGATGCCTCGTGGGTATGTTTGGGAGTTATGTTAAGTGCAACATCAGTGAGTTTAGTTGCTTGAAGGCAATTTAAAGTATATAAAAGGGATTATCTGAAGAGTGACTTAGAGTTGGTTGTTATTATGTCTGTGCCGGAGTTGGAGACTCCAATTGGTTAGTGTGAGATTTGAAACGGTTGGTTATCTCAAGAGCTTAAGGTATTGGTTTGAATTGGGAGATTTGAATATGAGGCAGAGGAAAACGATTGGGACTCCTGAGGGATTATGGTTTTAGATTGAATTACCATTCGGGTAGAGCAACGCAGTAGCTGATGCATCGATTTGAAAATTTGGTATATACTGATGATGATGGTCGAATTTGATGAATTAAGTCGAAGGACTGATTTTCGTATTAATGGGAATGGTATCATGAGATGTCGGGATAGAGTTATGTTCTAGTTATTATTATGCGGAATAAGAGTATCGAGGTAGATGGAGTATCCATCCTAGTGCTATAAAGATGTAACCGGATTTGAGGAATATGGTTTTAATTGAGTGATTTTGGATGGAATGACTAGATTGGCTCTTTTCCTACCAATGAGGATTAATCATTCTATGTTGGAGCTGGTTGATATGGATATCATTGAAGTGACAAAGATTGTATGAGGCATCGTCGAATATTGTGGCAGATAGGGATCTGAAGCGTTGTGTGGTAGGAGGTGTAGGACTCATTTGTATTGTTATGATTCAGGTGAGAGCGTTGTGCTCGGACCTGAGGATTGTGTAAGAGGCGACTGAAAAGATCAAGAAGATCAAAGAAAGGATGTGTTCTAAGAGTTTCAGTGGTGACGGGTGTTGATCGAGCTTTGAAGTCTCGGAAGCACACACCGTGTTTTATTGCTTAGTATCAGAGTGGCGCAGTGGAAGCGTGGGAGAAGTATCATGTTAGATTATCTTACCGCTGTCGCTTGTGAATTTACATGATGTGGTATGTGCCTAATGAGGAAGTGCAAGTGCATTCATTCAGGCAAATGGTGTACAAGTGAGGAAGGATTTGACTGTTGAGACATTGCTAGTTCAGATTGATGAGCAAGAAGTAACTTCGAGGCGATGAAGATTTCTTCGGTAAAGACAGTTGGGTGAACCAACTAGAGAAAGTGGGATTTGAGAGATTGGGATGAGGAAGTCGTATCCGACTCGGTTCATTGAGGTAACATTTTCGAGGACGAAAATTCCTAAAGTGGGGGAGAGTTGTAACAGCCCAATTTTCAATAATTAATTATTTGTGTTAATTAATTGATTTATTTGGATTATTCTAATTATTTGGATAATTAGATGATTGTTTAAATGGATTTATAGATGTTTGAGAGAGGGAATATATTGGATAGAAATAAAGGGAAAGATATATATATATATATATATATATATATATATATATATATATATATATATATATATATATATATATATATATATATATATATATATATATATATATATATATATATATATATATATATATATATATATATATATATATATATATATATATATATATATATATATATATATATATATATATATATATATATATATATATATATATATATATATATATATATATATATATATATATATATATATATATATATATATATATATATATATATATATATATATATATATATATATATATATATATATATATATATGTGTGTGTGTGTGTGTGTGTGTGTGGAAGTGGAAAAGAAAAAAAAGGAGGAGGAGAAAAAGAGGAAACTTGGAGAATCATCAAGAACATCCTCTAGCTTCTGATTAATCGAGGTAAGGGTGTGAAATCTTACTATCTTAATCATTGTGTATGTGTGTTGGATTGTTTGGGTGTTTTTGATAATTTTCCATTTTAGGTCGAAATGAGTTTAATCGGTAGAAACTGAGTTTTATCGGTTACAATTTGGAATAGACGATGTAGTATAGTCGAGTGATGAGTGGGTTGTGCTACTGGGGCTGATTTGGATTAAATCGGTTGGTTTTGTGAGGTTTGGGCTTTTGGACAACCATGGAAGTTCTGATCTCGCAGGTTCGCCAGGCGAATGGCAGCGAGGCTTCGCCAGACGAAGCCCAGCGAACTGTAGCGAATTAAGTCAGAACCAAACATCCTGTCTTCACTGGCAAGTTCGCCAGGCGAATGAGAGTGGCGAAGGTTCGTCAGGAGAGTGTGCTAGCGAGTGCTAGTGAGTAATTCCAGAATAGCTCCCAGTGGTCTTCGCTGGCAAGTTCGCCAGACGAACGTTGCAGCGAAGGTTCGCCAATGGCTTCGCCAGGCGAAGGTTGGCGAATGGGACAACATTTGTTTTATTTTTATTGTTTCCATCCAATGTTGATGTCTTTGGTTTTAACATGTAGCGAATAGCTTGTGTACGTTGTGCTGTGGATAGCCGTATGGCGTGAATCCTAGATTAGGAATTGATTGGGAATATGTGGCCTTTTGGCATATGTGATGCGTTGTTTAAATTAATTAAAAATGCATTATTGGGTGGGATTGAGTTTGTTGCCATTTGGCACGATAATTGTGAGTTATGAATGCGAATCTAGTATGAAACAATATGAGATGAATGACGAATATAGGGTAAATATATTTGCGAGTGTATATTGAACGTACGTGTTGATGCGTGACGAATGATGAATGCTATATACATTGTGAAGGTATGATTACTGTATGTGATATGTAATGAATGCATGAGTATGTTTGCGAACACGTATGCATGTTGTATCTGTTGATCCTGCGGAGGATCTGCAGAGACATCGTGTGCCCTTGTGGGGTGTGAGCGATGGTCTATAATTGATTAGGTCATTTTGCATGTGAAGCATCATAATTGCATACTTGTGTGTCTGATTCCTCGGAGAATCTGCAGAACCTCGTGTGCCTTTGTGGGGTGTGATCGATGGTTATTTATTGATTCCTCGGAGAATCTGCAGAACCTCGTGTGCCCTTGTGGGGTGTGAGCGATGGTTATTTATTGATTCCTCGGAGAATCTGCAGAACCTCGTGTGCCCTTGTGGGGTGTGAGCGATGGTTATTTTTGGTTCTTCAATTCAACCTGCTGAATTGAGTCGGTACCGCATTTGCATCTGCATAGAGTCGTGAGTCGGTCTCTATGAGTTGCATGATTCATCTTTATACGATGCATTGGTGAAATAAACATGTATGTGTATGTTTATGTGAAAATGATGTGAATTATAGAAGCATGATTGAATGTGCTTGGTTGTAGTGTATATGAGAAATTATGAATAATGCCAGATATATATATATATATATATATATATATATATATATATATATATATATATATATATATATATATATATATATATATATATATATATATATATATATATATATATATATATATATATATATATATATATATATATATATATATATATATATATATATATATATATATATATATATATATATATATATATATATATATATACATGTTTTGCTTGGTAGATATGAGAATACTGTAAATGTGAAAGATATTGACTAATGAATTGCTGATTAAGTATGATTGTGTATGTTTATATGATTGGCGGTAAATGAAACATAATGTATAAGTCTATGTGGATTAATTGTAATTGTGAATGTATGCATGATAAAATGCTTGGTTTTATACATATATACATTATTATGTATGATAGTGGATTGTGAGGCATTGTAGTGAGAAACTGTGAAATATATATATTTTGTACTTGTGCATTGATATATGATTATGTGCATTGATTATTATGGTAATGTTTCTCACCCTTCTGCTGGAATGATGTCCTACATGACATCGTGCAGGTACCAAGGAGTAGTACTGGTAGTAGTTGCGAGGTCACTGTTGGTGCAGCTATTAGTATTTAATAATGTTGGGTCAAGTCATGCTCTGGTTATGTAACACTGGGATTGCGGGATTTATGCCTTAGAGATATATTGTATATTCTAAGTTGTGTTTTAAATGTATTTGAAATATGTGATAATGGCCTCTGTGCCTAAGTGTTGATGATTATGTGATGAACATGAATTTTCTGTGAAGAGTTATGTAAACCAAATTGAATCCGCTGCTTCATGCAAGATGAAAATTTAATAGAATGACTATTTATTTCAATGTTACATGAGTATGACAGGTGAATGTTAAGATTTTGTAATTATGTGTGACGCCCTTTGTGAAAGCATGTTAATTTACTCTGATTAAATATGTATTTTTCCGTGGGGATTAGAAGGGTGTTACATCATGCACCGACAACCACTCCCTCGCCTTACATGTAACCACTCTATGCCCTATTCGACCTCGGATGTTACATGCCCACCAGCTTCCGCTTGGTTCGTCCCCGAACCACATCGTACTGGGAGAGGTCTGGCTCTGATACCATTTGTAACGCCCCATAATGCTTTCAGGATTACTGACTGACCCCACAAACCAACACGGGTCTTTTCAGCATGCTTTTTCCTCACTTACATACTTTACGGGAAACTTCCCAAAAGGTTACCCATCCCTAAATTTCTCCAAGTCAAGCACGTTTAACTATGGAGTTCCTATGAATGGGCTACCGAAAAGAAGATGCATCTTGTTGGTATAGGATGTACCAATTAATCCTTATTAGCCTTCATTCAACCATGCAGTCCTATACCTGCATAGCCTCTGGATCCCTCTCATTCCGATATGAATTCGGTTTTCCCCTAGAAGCTACTAGGAGTGTCTCATTGTCATGCCTCATGAACCGACAACCACTCCCTCGCCCACGGGTGTTACATGTAACCACTCTATGCCCTATTCGACCTCGGATGTTACAACGACTCTGTTGTATCTTTGAGTATGCAATTCACTCAGGTATAATCTCACTAGCTTCAGTGTTTACTCCAACTAATATTTCCATCCCCTTAGCAGAATTCCCCGAAGAGTTTTCTCTGTATGTGTCCCCAGCAAGTCTTCATCCTTCTGCAGCGGAGTTTGTGTGGATTTTCTTTTCCCTAAGAAGATTTTGGAAGATCTGTGTTTTGTTTTTCCCCAGCAGATCTTTCCATTCCCTCAAAGTGGAGTTTATATTGTCATCCCTTCAGTGGATCATTGATGTTAGAAGATTGAACATTGGGTTTCTTCCCAAGAAATATATTTCTCTCCATAGAGATTTGAGCCTTGAAGCAAGACTTCGTTCCTTCAGTGGCTTATGTTTATCTCCAACTGAATCCCTAGCAGGATCTTTCAGTAGAATCTCCAGCGATATTTCTATCTTGTTGATATTTAGTTGAGTATCCGATTGTACTGTGGTGATTGGTCATCCCCAGTTTATCTTTGTGCTTGTTTTGTCATCATACACATACATGCATATATTAATTCATTCATACATGCGTCATGCATAGCTGAATGAAAATTTATGCTCATCTTGCTTTTCTTGGTGTTTCTTATCCACTCTCTCTAGTGTTATTATCCCCCTCACAGAGTGTGTGTATTCTCTCTCTATTAGAGTGTCTACCTTTAAGTAGAAAATGTATATCCTTTCTAATTTCCCACTGAGTTTATTCCTTGTGGAATATTTTTGCTTTAGTTTTCCTTCCCAACCCATTATCTGGATGGAATTACTCTCCAGTTGAGTTATTTCCTCATTGGGTAGAGTCTTATTTAACCGTTTCTCTCAAGTTTGTTCCTGGATTGAACTTTGGTCTCCTATAAAAATTATTTTAAAGCTCAATATGCTGCGAAACCTAGATGATGAGAAGGCATTTATTTTTCACCTTTGAGGATTTATTTTCCTCAACATAAATCTGTTTATGATTTTCCATCAGAAAATGAAGATTTTATTTCCCCAGCAGTGTTGTGATAACACTCTCTTGGAATCTTTGTCTGATAGCAAGTGGCGATCTTTTTATATGAGAAGCTTGCATGTCCCCATCATGGTTAGCCTAACCTGGTAACAAGCGGCAGTCTCTTTGAGAAGCTTATTTTTCTATTTCAACTTTTGCAACGATAAGTGGCAGTCTCTTTTGAGAAGGTCATCCATTCTTGGTGGTTCTCCGACCTTTGCAATTACAAGTGGCAGTCTCTTCGAGAAGCTTGTTTTCTATTTACAATTTTTGTGTGACTACAAGTGGCGGTCTCTTTATTTGAGTCACTTGTATGTCCCCAAATATCAAATTGTATCTTCACATTAAATGACATCTCTCCAGTTTATTCTCGGCAGAGAAGTTTATTGTGAAATCCTTGATCCTCATCCAATCAAGTGAATCCTTGGACTCGTTATTTGAATATGTGGCACCTCTTTATTTGAGAAGCTTGTTGCGACTCCATCAAAATTTCCATCAAATGGAATCTCTCTGGTTTTCCTGTTAGAGAAGTTTATTGTGAAACCCTTATCATTACCAGCAGATGGTTGTCTCTTTATTTGAGAATTTTGTTATGCAATCTAACCGGCCCGTATCTCTTTCAAAGATCCCCGGTAGAGTTATTGATTCCTAATTCCTAGCAGGTGGCAATCCCTTTAGCAGAGACAACTTGTATTTGGTCCTTTTTCAAGTTTAAGACTTGATTAAACAAAAAGTTGAGCCCTATTCTAATAGTGGAAGCCTATTATTGATTCGACTTGGTTCATTATTTGAACAAGTGTTTATCTCCTAATTTGAGAATCCTGTTGCGATCCAGTGAATCTTTCGTCCCTAAAAGATGGTTGTCTCTTTATTTTAGAAGTTTATTGCATGGTTTGACCTGCTCGCATCTCTTTTGAGTATCCCTGACAGATTTATTGTTCATTTCCAGCAAGTGGCTATCCTTTGTGAAGCTTATTTATTACCATTTTCAAGTTTGAGACTTGATCAAAGAAGAAGTTGATCCATATTCTAATAGTGGAAGCTCATTATTATGTTAATCTTTGTCTACATAGGAGTTTCTTCTCCTGTAGAGCAAGTGACTTTCCCTTTGAGATTCCCCAGTGGAGTCCATATCCTCTTCATTTTTCTCACTACCTATTCAGGAGTTTCATTCCCTTTGAGATTCCCCAGTGGAGTCCATATCCCCTGTGGAGTAGGTATTCTTTTTGCTGCTTAAATTGTTAAGTTTTTCCCATTGGAATCTTATGTTGCTATCTGTTTTAACTGTGTTTTGGTTTACTTCCATGCATAGTTATCCCTGAGTCGAGTCTTTTCCTTAGCGATTTATTTTGCTGGTGGGTCTCCTCTTTCCTCTTTATCTCCAGCAATTTCAAGTCGTAGCTTCTTCTACGCACTTTTCCCATCACTTGTGGAATTTTATATTCCCTAGCTAGATCTCTTCTTGTTTTTCCCCTACGGATTTTCTTTTCATTTTCTAAGTTTCTCCAACAAATGTTTGTCTCCTGTGGTACTTTTTCCACAAAGTCTTGTGCATGCATTCATATCATAATCATTTTCCGGTATCTTAGGACCAAAAATTGGGTCTTCTGTATTCAAATCTCTCCAATATCGTCAAGACGAAGATGTCAATCTTCATTTCTCCGGATAGAAGAAACTTAAATAAGAGCATCTGTCATACCCTAATTTTTACCCTTAAGATCGCGCCTCATTTACCTCATTTGCAATGCATCAAGATCACAAACTTGGTTGTCTCCTAACCCTCTCATCTTTGGGTTTTCCTTTGCAGAGATCATTAAACACATATTTGTGTCTTTTATCATTTTTTGTACGTAAATACTTTATAATTCACTAACTGCTAATCAAAATACAAAAAAATATATGCCTTGTCCGTTTTGGTTCTTTTGCAAGGTAAGGTTTGGAATCAATAGCATCAAGTAATTATCTCCTCGACCAGGGTTTGAGTTTCTCAAGTCAAAGTGTGGGCAACTATTGATTTTCAAAAGGTTATTCATCAAATCGTGACCTCTAATCTCAAATCATAAAGTCTCAAGAATTATTCAACTTCATTTGATCAAGGATATTTCAAAGTTTGATAGCTTGTTTCTCAAGAAACTTCAAAGGTTCATATGTTTATTTCCATGCCTTCATTAACAAGTTTCCTCAAGCTATTGCAAGTTTCATCAAAGGAAATTCAATATTACATCATTTTGAATTCATATGTGTTGCACCCCAAAATTTGCCCAACCTTTTCTAACCTAGGTTTATGTGTCAATTGCATAGTCATTTGCATTGGTATCATGTACATAGTGTATTCATCTGCATTGCATAGCATAAACAAGCTATCTTAATCAGGGGATCAAGTGATATTCTTATTTCAAGAGGCATATTCAGAGGGTTTCATTCATATTCAAGACTACTCAGGTCATCAGGGAAGAATTTGAGCTTTGAAGAGTTGACAGGTTGATCAGTGAGTTCTCCCCTATCTTGAGGTCATTTGGGGATCATCAGAGGAAGTGTGAGCTATGAGCCAAGAGCATGAGGTGTGTATGGAGGTTATGAAGAGCCTAGATGATCATTTTTGAGGAGTAACCAAGTCATTGGGATGATTGCAAGAGCCTCAGTTGAAGTCAGTCAACTAGGGTTTTATCTGGGTCAACACTAGGTCAACCCTAGGTCAAAGACTTGTTTTGAAAGGCATCAAGGATCATTTGAAGAATTTGGGATTCATTATTTGCTATAAGGATATGGATATGGTGTTGTGCAAAAGAAAAATCAGAAGGAGTCAAGGAGAAATGGAGCTACCAAATTAGGGTTTCAGTGTAAAATCCCCTGATTTAGGTCAAACTTCAAAGCAGTGTAACTCAAGATGCAAGCTTCATATGAATTTATGGTCCACATGAAACTAGTAGAGTATCTTCATAGCTTTAATTTGAGTGGTGGAAGTCATCAAGATGATTTATAGAACTCAAGTTATAGCTCTTGCAAGTTACAGGTCATTTGAGGGCACTGAAATTTGTCTGTGAAAGTTGTCTGTCTTCCAAGCAACTTTTGACCTTCAAGGGGATTTCAAATGGATTTCTGGCCAACATGAGAGTTGTTCCTTATTGTCTTAGATTTCTAGGAAGGTATGGTATGCCTTTATATGATTTGTTGAACTCTACTTATGGTCTTGGCAAACAAAGGGTATTTTGGTCATTTGAGAATTACAGGTCATTCTTGGCCCATGCCTAAAACACATACAAGGAAGCTTCAAATGAAAAACTTCACAACATAAAAGTTGCTCAAAATGTCATTTTAAGTCTATAAAAGAGGTCATGGAAGTTTGGAAATGCATAGAACAAGACTTGATAAAAGTTGGTGAAAAATGACTTAAAAATGACATATAACTTGAAAAAGTTCAAGTTGGAAAATGGTTTGAGAGATCTACAAATCCAAAATAGGTCATGTAATATACCAAATTGAATCCAAACAACATTTTAAAGACATTGGTTCAGCCACTTTTTTGAGTTAGGGTTTAAATTTTGGACTTGCTTTGTAATCATGTTACTTGCATAATAAGGCAACTTTGCAAAACTCAACATAAGGCAAGGATCAGCTTGTTTTTCACACATACCATCTCAATATCTCATGAGGAGAGATTTTAACACAAGTTTAGAGGGATGTATGCATGAGATGAGAGATATTCAACATGTCATCAAGTGAGAATTTCCACATTCTTCTACTTCATTCTAGAAGGTTCTAGGGGCTCCTAATTGGCTCTATATATTGAGAAGGGTATGCTGAGTTCAGGGGTTGGAGAATTCAGTTGGAGAATTCAGTGGAGAGAGCGATATTCAAGCATACCTTCAAGTGCAAGCAAGGCTCGAATTCACCATTGCAAGCTTCTTCCATCAAAGACTGTGCAAACAGAAAGAATCACTCCATTAGAGGAGCATTGTGAAGAAGAATCAAGTCTTGAATCCATCTACATCCACACCTGCCATAGCTACCAAGCAGGTTGGTGAATTCTCTTCTATCTCCATAATTATGTGTTGTTAGATTAGATTGTTAGTGTAAGATTGTTAGGTTAGGTTAGATGACCATTTTCAGAAAGATTGAGAAGGTTCCATGAGGTTTAATGGCAGGATGTTGAAACTTTGATGATCAAGATTAGGTTATGTAATGAGTTATAATGCACGTGTAATAGCTTGTTGGGATCAGTGTAGTGTGAAGAACACATTAGTGCCATTAGAATCTAGAATTGTTAGGGTTGATCACAGTGAGAATTCTTGGGACCAATGATTTCGTGTCCTCTGTTTGTGAGTTCTATGGAGTTTTAATCAAAACCAAGGATATGGCTGTATTCCTGGGAAAGAATAGAGCAAGATTGCTCTTTATAGTTTGGGATTTGATGGAGAATCGAGGGAGATCGAACGAGTTGAAGGTTCTTGCATGGGGTTGTAATTCTGAAAACCCTAGGTTCATTTGGGGAAGACGATCTCCTGATCGTTGGATTAGATGAGATTATTGACCTTTTAAGCCAATCTGACGGTCCAAATTCAAAAGAAAAACGGAGGGAACCCAAAGCATCAAAACGCGCCGTTTAAATAAATGGTAAACCATGGGCCCTAAATCAGAATGCTAACCCCACCCCCCAAACCTGAGCCCAATGCGTTTTGAACTGTGAATTGTTGCTATATACACCCCGCGCGCTTTCTCTCTTTTTGTTTTTTTTCTGATTTAATTTCCTAACTGGGCTTAACGCAATTGCTAATCCCACCTCCCACTTCCCTGGCCCATCAATAAATGAACTGGGCGCTTATACTTGTGACACCCCCTCCCCAATTTAATTCATTTCTTTGATTTTATTTTTCTCTTATATTTTTAGTATCTTTAAAAAATCATATAAAATTGGAAAATTGATATTTTTCATTTCTTGTTTTTTCTATAGGTCAATAATTCTGTTAAGAAAAATAATAAATAATAAAATTGGCATTTTATTTGGTTTTAGTATTTTTTTGTGTATTTTTCTTGTAAATAGCTTTTTAATGAGTTTAGTTTAGTACAGAATTTTGTTGATTTTAGTCCAATTAGCTCCCCTTAGATTTAGGGTCCATTCTTTTTAGGGTGATTAACTTAGGACTTTAGCTTCCTCATAGGATTTAATTCATAATTTTAGGATTAATTTTTAGATGATTTGATTAGGTGAGATTAGAGTGATTAAAATTAGGGTTTTAAGTGAACATAGGTGAGATAGATCATTTCTTTTAGGAGTTTTAATTTGATTTTGGGGTATGGGACTATAGGGGTTATGGGTAGATAATAGATCCCTTAGAAAATATTAGGCTTCCCCTATTACTATTAGTATATTGCTTGTATTTGATTGATTGTGTGGTGTGCCCTCTTTAGGGTTATTATTTGACTGTGTGGGGTATTGGGTTTGTTTGGGGCTTGGGGTTTGAGCTGAAGACTGTGCTGATGAAGCCCATTTGAAGATTAAAGGAATGAAGACCAACTTCCAGAGTTGATGAGGAGTATCCCTTGCTGGCAGCCGTTGAAGGTTATAGGTTTAGGAATTAGCAGAGCTCTAGAGTAGAAAATTTGATTCACAAACATGGAAGGTCTTGATTGCCTCCATCCCTCTCTGTGATGCAGAGTCTCTCTAAGACACTCACCCCCTTCCTTTGGAAGGCTTGGTGATAGTGTCTAAGAGATAGAACTCTTGAGAGAAATATTTTATGTGTTGTTAGCAGTCTGTTTGCCACCTTTGGTGGTCAACTAATTGTTTAACACCCAGTTCATTCTTGTGATTGATTCCTCAGCTTGGAGAGTGGGACTTGAAGAAAAGCCATTGGGAGATTAAAGATCAAAGACTGATGCTTGCTTGAAGCTGGTAGATAGTTGATGCTGACTTGAAGATTGATGCTGATGAAGATTGCTTTGCTGTTTAGTTTTAGCTGTTTTAATTCATGATGTGTTGTGTGAATTTCCCTGACTGTATTGTTTGTTGTTTAACCTGCTGGGTTGAAAGTGAATTCTGTTCACTTTTGCCTATTGTTTTCTAGGTTCGAGGTTGAGTGGGACTCCCTTGCCTCGCTTGTATTGTTGCATCCATGCATTTTACTACTTTATTGTATATATTTGTTGTTTCTGTTTCCGTTTATCCCTTAGGATCTCTGTTTCTCTCTGCGCAAGAGAGGAGCATGATAGACATTAGGTCTTAACCCATGCATGATAACATTAGGGTAGATTTTTATCCCCTTTTCCAGCCCTTGGATTTTAGAGTGTCATCTCTTCTTTCTTCAAAACAACAGAAAAACATTAATAAAGGTTATAACAGGAATCAATTCATTTCTTCCGTCAAAAGATTTGAACAAACATCAACCTTTTTGCAATAAGAAAACCCTTGATTAAGGTGAGATTTTTCATAAAAGACACTTGAACAGCTTGTGTCGTGCGTAGCCCGAACTATGTTTGCTCTGATCTTCCATGCAGTGTGGAAGTACGTAGGCATAGGATGCGATATCCTAGCGAGCAACCTTCCCCTCCTTCACCCGTAGTTAGGCGAACTACGTTGACTCTGATTTCTCGTTCCAGACGGGAATACGTAGGCATAAAGTGCGATGCTTTGCCGAGTCATGTTTTCTTTTCTTTTCAGACCTCATCCTTTAGTTTAGATAGAAGTGTAATCTATACAAACCAAGCAAGCGTGGATCCCATCAAGTACGATGGACGTGAGGGGTGCTAATACCTTCCCCTTGCGTAACCGACTCCCGAATCCAGGTTTTGGTTGCGATGACCATACCTTTTCCCGTCTTTGCGTTAGGTTTACTTCGAGCGTTTCCTTTCCATCCTTTGGGATAAATAACGCACGGTGGCGACTCTTCTGTCAGCCGGCGCCGATTTTCGCAGTAGCGACAGCTGGCGACTCTGCTGGGGATCCAACGTCCCCGGGCTGCTAAGGACTGCGATAGTTCCTTATGCATTTGGGATCCAACGTCCCTTGAGCGAGTCAATCCTAGCGCTTGTTTTCCCGTCGAGGATTTTGTATGGATTTATATTTCTGTCATTTACTTTCAGCATTATATTATTGTTATTATTGCTGTGTTGGGGTGTGACGGGTGTTCCATGATTGAGAGATAAGCCGGACCTGGGCTTGAGTGCACCTAGATTTAGAGTGGAGATTAGTGGGCGCGCGCGTGCTTTGCATGTCCTAGTGTCCCGCGAAATCCACACTCAGACGAGGTTCTTCTGGTTGGCCTCCTGTCCTGCCCTTTGGGTGGCTCGGGTTGCTGGTTAGTTGGATTGTCGACTCTGGGAACCGATCATTTGGAAGTTGGCTAAGTGAGGCCTCTTCAGGATTTGATGATGCCACTCCTTCTGGGAATCGTATCATCAATCCTGAAAGTCTGTGACGCCAACGACCGCATAGGATGCCATACCTTTGTCAGTTACTAGGACACCTACCTGTGAGAGGGTTTTGGGGTTATGCAGGTAACTAGACCTTTAGATACCGGTTATTTCTCGATCTGAGATCCTGAGTATTTATGGGCAGTTGTGAGGTCTATCAGAGACCAGTCAGAGTTATGGTGTGAGGTCTATCAGAGACAAGTTGGAGTTATGTTATGGGGTCTATCAGAGACCAATGTTAGAGCTTTGTATTGGGTCTACCTGAGACCAGGGTTTAAGGAATTCTGGAGGGTCTATCTGAGACTTTTGATATGGTTCAGGCTTCCCAGCCATGGAATTTGGTCCCTGTTGCATGTTACTTGCATTGCATTGTTTGCATAACCATTATCATTGCATCCCATTAACGTGTGTCTGTGTTGCAGGTGCATTTGCATATTCCCTGGTTCTAGTGTCTGGACTCTTGAGTATTGATCATGGCCGGTTTGAGGATGACAGTTGCCTACAAGCTACCTATCCCTGATATTACCCCCCTCCTGGGTCTGATTTCTCTTGCTGATGAGGATGTCCGTAGAAGCTTCAGGCAGAGTTACGGACGGCTGTTGAGTTTGGTTCGCAAATCCACTGATGATGAATTGAATGGGCTGTACACCTTGATGCAATTCTACGACCCTGCTTTGAGATGCTTCACGTTTGCTGATTTTATCTTGGGGCCCACCATGGAGGAGTATGTAGAGTTTACTGAGCTGCCGGTACAGAATGCAGTTCCTTTTATTCACTCTGTCGCCGAGCCTAAGTTGGAGGATTTAGCTAAGGCCTTGCACATGAATGCTTCTGAGCTGTTGATGACTTCTTGGCGAGGGGTTCCAAGTTTCTCTCTCCAGTTTCTGGTTGGTAAGGCTCAAGAGTACGCCAAGAATGGGTGTTGGGTGGTCTTTAACGCTGTTTTGGCTCTATGCATTTATGGGATAGTGCTGTTTCCCAATTTCCCAAACTTCGTGGACATGGATGCATTTCATTTGTTCGCTGCTGGCAACCCGGTACCTACATTGATCGGGGACTTCTACCATTCGATGCACTACAGAAATGAGAACAGGAGAGGCAAGAACGTCTCTTGTTGCGTGCCTTTGCTGTACATGTGGTTTAAGAGTCATCTTCCCCTGAAGGGACCTTTTGTGGATAGTGCAACTACAGCTGACTGGCCAGAGCGTATGATGAGGCTATCTTCTGAAGACATTGAGTGGTTTGACCGAGACTTGCTGGGGTTTGAGCTTATTTTCAGTTGTTCTGGGTATCCTAATGTTCCTTTGATTGGAAGAAAAGGGTGCATCAATTACAACCCATCTCTGTTCGTCCGCCAGTTTGGATACGCGTTGAAGAGCCCACCTCAGGAGGAAGAAGTACAGGAATCTCTGTACTTCACCGGTGATTTGAATGGAGAGTTACTAACCAAGCTTCGGCATGCCTGGATGCGTATTAACAGAAAAGGGAAACCACTGTTGGGGAAGAATGATTGTCAGGCTTATGCACCCTACAAAGTTTGGATCCAGGAGAGGGCAAGATAATTACTGATGCCGTTTCCCGTTGCACCAGTCCCTGTTCATATTCCGGTGGAAGAGCCAACCACTGTCACTATGGAGGTCTACGAGCGAGTTGTGAAAGAAAGGGAAGCCTTGATAAAGATTAATGAAGAGTTAGAAAAGGAGCTGGCTCAGATGCGGAGTGAGAAGAATAATGTCGTACGTTCTTTCCAACAGCAGATCGAACTAGTAAACAGGCTAGGTGCTGAGTTGACTGAGGAGAAAAAGAAGCGCGAACGTCTGGGTCAAGAGTTCAGAAGCTCTCATAACATGTTGGAGTCCAAAAAGAAAGCACTCGACGCCGCTCACTGAGAAATCTCTTCTTGTAACAAGACATGGAATGCTACGCTAACCAACAACAAAAAGAGGGAAGATAAATTGAAGCAAAAAATTTCTGAACTCGAAGAGCAGTTGAAGGCTAGCATTAAGAAGCATGAAGAGGAGGTAATGGCCAGATATAGTCTCCAGAATGCATTGAACAAGGCCATCGAAGGCAGGAACGAAGTTGTGTCTCAGAAGCGGAAGCTAGAGGATCGCTTCGGAGAAGGGGCATGGGAGGAAACCGCTGGTGACGTGCGACGTGTGCTCAAACGAAGAAATCAACTTGTTGAGGGGCTGCTTACCCGACCAGGTCATCCAGAGACTAAGAAGTTACTAGAAGAATACCAGGCTCATGAGTGTACTTGACCATTTCATGTGTATGCTTTATTTGCGTTTGTGCTGACCATCACCAGGATTGTTGGTTGAGGTCATGCCTTCTTATTGTACACTCAGTGATATTGTATTCTTGGATTTCTCTGCAATATACGAGGATTTCTATGATTCGGTTCCAATCACCGTATTGCTGGCACTGTCACTGCACTGGCACATTTACACTAGAATCGGGGAATGATAATCCCTAATGCACAGACACATATTGCATTTTTCATACATACTCATATTTGCATTACAGGTTTGTGATCCGTGTACCTTACCTCCTACATCCGTTCCAGGTATTTTCAGAATTGCAGAAAAGCGGGTCCACAGTTACTCCACAAGGATTAACCAGAAGAAGATCATGGACAACGTGCAGAGTGAAATGCAGGAGATGCGTGACAGGATGGCCCTGCTCATGCAAACCATGGAGACTATCGCCAAAGGACAAGAGCAACTGCAGAATCTGGTTCAACCGATGGTCGCACGGGCTGAAAACAACGGGACACCGCATGGTGAAAACATTGTTGCTTCTCCCCGAATTGAGAATCGTCAAAGTGCTGATGCTATTCCCATAACCGGTTTGAATGCTGGAGAAACTGGTCCTGTAGGTGGAGGTGGGAACGCCGGTAATATGAATGTCAATGCAAATACTGCTGGGGTATTTGTGGGTAATGTCAACCAGGGTTTCAATGGGGGCGTTGAGAATGGCGGAATGAATGGTATTAATGGCAATCAGGGCTTCAATGGTGTGAACATGGGGTATGGCAGCATGGCTGGCGCCAAGGCTGGGTTTGGTGGCTATGGTAATCTTGGATATGGAACTGGCGCATACAACGCTCAAGAGATGGGTAATCTGAGGTATGACCCCAGGTAGGTCCAAACGGGTCCGGGCCGTGACGCAGATTATGTTGGATACAATGCAGTACCTCGCTGGGAGGATCGTCAGGAGGATGTATTCTCTGGTCAGAACGAGGGTTATGAAAGAGCCAGGGATGACAACCGTCGGATGAGATTGCTAGAAGAGAAAGTGAACGGATTGGCCAGCCAGAATGCTCTTGGGATGGATATGTCAAATATGGGGTTAGTCCCAGGGTTGAGGGTCCCGCTGAAATTCAAAGCACTGTCATTCGATAAGTACAAAGGGGATACATGCCCTAGGGTGCATGTGCGCGCATTTTACAGGCGTATGTCTGCGTATACTGAGGATGAAAAGATGCTAATGCACTTCTTCCAGGATAGCCTGTCCGGGCCATCGCTGGAGTGGTACATGAGCTTGGAGCCTACTCAGATCAGGAGTTGGAAAGAGCTGGCCGAGGCTTTTGTTCGACATTATCAATATAATAGTGATCTCGCCCCTAACCGAGTCCAGCTGCAAAGCCTGTCTCAAAAGTCTAGCGAGAGCTTTAAGGAATACGCCCAGAGATGGCGAGATCTGGCTGCTAGGGTGCACCCTCCGATGGTGGAGCGCGAAATGATGGATATGTTCATAGGAACTTTTTCTGGAATGTACTATGACCGTCTGCTCAATTTTTCGATGATTACTTTCTCTGAGTTGATCTTGATGGGGGAGCGCATTGAAAACGGGGTAAAGATTCGCAAAATTCAGGCGGGTGAGTCCAGTTCCGCAGGAGGTAATAAGAAGACGTTTGGTGGTAAAAGGCAGGGTGATACCAATGCTGTATACAATGCTCGACGAAGGAATAAAAGTCAGAACTGGCATCGGCAGTCACAGGTTGTAAGTGTAACCATTCCAGGGCCTTCTTAGCAGCAGAGACAACAACCACCGCAGCAGGCTCAGCAGCAGCCTAATAATAATCAGCGAGGGCTTCAGAACCCACGACCGAGGAGAGTATTCGAGGTACCGCCGATATCATATGCAGAACTCCTTCAAACTTTGTTGAAATTGCAACTAGTCGAGAAGAGGACCTTAGCACCACCAACTGGCCAGCCACCAGTCGGATATGATGTTAATGAGCACTGTGACTTCCATTCGGGTGCACCAGGGCACAATATTGAAAATTGCCTAGCTTTCAAGCATAAAGTACAGGATTTGCTTGATATTACAGCTATTAACTTCGGGAAGGAAGGTCCCAATATCACGCAGCAGCCAATGCCCAAGCATGGTGGGGCTGGGGCCAATGCGATCATGGTAGATGATGAGTTGAACTTGGTTTCGGAAGTGAGCGAGCTGAAAACCCCTTTGAGTTACGTAAAGCATCGTTTATTGAAAGGAGGTGTCTATCCCGGTTGCAGTGAAGAGTGTGATGACTGTTTGGTTCAACCTGAGGGCTGTGAAAAGTTGAAAAGGGGAGTTCAAGGTTTGATTGATGAAGGAATTTTGCAGTTTGACAGGTCTGTGGGGCGAGAGAAGTCTGTTGAGACAGAATCGGGTGAAGAGCGCAGGGAGGTTGCTACGATCACCATTCCGTTCAAATCAGTGACGATTTCGGCATCATCGAAAAGGCCGACCATCACTATTACTAAGGCTAAGCCAGTCCCTTACGAAAGCACAAAGGCAGTCCCGTGGAGTTATGGTGCTGAAGTGTATTGTAATGGGGAAAAGATTGACTTGAATGATCCGCCAGCGGGATCCGTGGATAACATAGTGGGAGCGGGTGGTATAACCCGGAGCGGGAGAATTTTCACTTCACCCGAGGTTGAAGCAGAGAGGCTTGCCAGGGGTAAGAATAAAGTTGTTGAGGGGGAATCTTAGGGGAGTAAGGAGCAAGAGCCGATAACCAAAGATGTGGAAGAATTCATGAGGTTGATCCGCAAAAGTGATTACAAGATTGTAGAGCACCTGCAGCAGACCCCGTCAAAAATCTCCATATTATCGCTATTGTTGTGTTCTGAGGCGCATAGAAATGCCCTGCTGAAGGTACTTGAGACATCCTTCGTGCCGCAAGAGATTTCAGTTAATCAGCTGGAGGGAGTCATGGCACATGTTAACGCTAGGCATGGACTGGGATTCACGGATTTTGACCTAACACCTCGGGGGCGTGATCATAATAATGCTTTGCATATCTCTACCGAATGCAGGGGCACCATTTTATCCCATGTGCTGGTAGACACTGGGTCCTCGTTGAATGTGTTACCAAAGAAAGCCCTGTTGAAATTAGATACCCGTGGGTTGTTGTGCACACCTAGTGATTTGGTAGTGAGGGCCTTTGACGGAATAAGGAGGTCGGTATTCGGGTCAATAACGTTACCCATTCAGGTAGGTCCGGAGGTGTTCGATACAGTGTTTTACATCATGGACATACAGCCTGCATATAGCTGTTTGATCGGGAGACCTTGGATTCATGCCGCTGGGGCAGTGACTTCTACCCTCCATCAGAAGCTGAAATATATGGTTGAGGGGAGTATTGTGACGGTGTGTGGCGAAGAGGACATCTTAGTCAGTCATTTGTCTTCCTTCAAGTACGTGGAGGTAGATGGAGAGATTCATGAAACGCTGTGTCAGGCGTTCGAAGGGGTGAAGGTTAAAGAAGAAGCTCCGGGGAAGAGTGAAGGGCAGGAGGTGGTTGTCTCCTCGTATAAAGAAGCCAAGGCATTGGTACAAGCAGGAGAGACTCAGAAGTGGGGGCAGGTTCTGGACATCCCAGTGAAGCAAGATAGGTATGGCTTGGGGTACCGCCCATCTCTCTCGCAGAGTGCGCCTAAGTACAAGGGACCTGTGGTGTTCATGCCCGGAGGAGTTAGCTTCGAAAGGATTAATGCCGTGTCTGATACGGAGGAAGTGGATAGCGATTGCGACATGGACGCATGGATTCGACCCAGCATGCCGGGGCAAAGCCTATGCAACTGGTCCATCCAGGACGTCATCCAAGTCACCAAACAGTAATGCATTGTTTTTTCAATCATTGTATGATCACATGCCTTGCCCGGGGCATCGATGGTCTTGTCTTAGGGCCTAACTGTTTACCTGTATGTTTGCATGATCAATAAATGACGGCGTTTTTTACATTCAAATGTTGTGATCCTTTTCTTTCTGTTTTTATTTTTCAATAAAATTGCAGCGTGGTTATGCATTTTGCTTGTACATCATTTTTGAAGCACTTAACCGTTTCCCTCGCAGGATTCATGAATTTTCAGATGACACCGACCAAAAACTTCCTATGACTCGTTTAGACTTTGAGCATCCGATCTTCCAAGCTGAGGAGGAGATTGTGGAGGATAGTGTCTTACCAGAAGAGCTTAGTCGGTTATTGAAGCAAGAGGAGAGGGTTATTCTGCCTCACCAGGAAGAGATCGAAATTGTCAATATGGGGTCTGAAGAATGCGTCAGGAATATCCGTATAGGGGCCGCGTTGCAAGTTGACATCAAGCGAGAGCTTATTGAGATGCTGCGTGAATACAGTGATATATTCGCTTGGTCCTACGAGGACATGCCAGGTTTGGATACTGATATGGTTGTTCATCGTCTGCCGTTGAAGGAAGATTGCCCACATGTGAAGCAGAAACTCCGAAGGACTCGTCCTGACATGGCTGTAAAGATAAAGGAAGAAGTGCAGAAGCAATGGGATGCTGGGTTCCTGGCTGTTACCACTTATCCTACTTGGGTCGCTAATATCGTGCCTGTGCCAAAGAAAGATGACAAGGTTCGAATGTGCGTTGATTATAGGGATCTAAACAAAGCGAGCCCGAAGGATGATTTCCCGCTGCCGCATATTGACGTGTTAGTTGACAACACGGCTCAGTTTTCAGTATTCTCCTTCATGGATGGATTTTCGAGGTACAACCAGATCAAAATGGCTCCTGAGGATATGGAAAAAACGACCTTTATCACCCCGTGGGGAACCTTCTGTTATAAGGTGATGCCTTTTGGTTTGAAAAATGCTGGGGCAACGTACCAGCGGGCCATGACAACGCTTTTTCACGACATGATGCACAAAGAGATTGAGGTGTATGTCGATGACATGATTGCCAAGTCTCAAACAGAGGAAGAACATCTGGTTAATCTGCTGAAGTTGTTCAAGAGGCTGAGGAAGTTCAGGCTGAGGCTGAATCCTAATAAATGTACCTTCGGAGTGAGATCCGGGAAGTTACTGGGGTTCATTGTGAGCAAGAAAGGAATCGAGGTCGATCCTGCAAAAATAAAAGCAATACAAGAAATGCCAGCACCGAGAACAAAAAAAGAAGTCTGTGGATTCTTAGGGAGGTTGAATTACATTGCTAGGTTCATCTCTCACCTAACGACCACGTGTGAACCATTATTCAAGCTGTTAAAGAAAGATCAAGCGGTGGTCCGGAATGACAATTGCCAAAGGGCATTTGAGAAGATAAAAGAATACTTGCAGGAACCTCCGGTGTTAATACCCCCAGTAGCGGGACGACCACTGATTATGTATCTGACGGTTCTTGAGAACAGTATGGGTTGTGTTCTCGGTCAACATGACGAGACAGGGCGAAAAGAGCATGCAGTTTACTACTTGAGTAAAAAGTTCACAGATTGTGAATCTCGATACTCTATGCTCGAAAAGACGTGTTGTGCATTGGCGTGGGCTGCCAAACGTCTAAGACAGTACATGCTGAATCATACAACCATGCTGATATCAAAGATGGATCCGATTAAATATGTGTTTGAAAAGAAAGCGCTCTCTGGAAGGATTGCTAGATGGCAGATGGTATTGACAGAATACGATATCCAGTATGTTTCCCAGAAGGCTATTAAGGGAAGTGTTCTGTCCGAATATCTTGCCGAGCAGCCGATTGAGGATTATCAGCCTATGAAGTTTGAGTTTCCTGATGAGGACATAATGTACTTGAAAGCTAAAGATTGTGATGAGCCGTTGCCTGGTGAAGGACCTGAGCGGAGTTCCCAGTGGCAATTGATTTTTGATGGGGCTGTCAATTCGTACGGTAGCGGGATCGGGGCAATCATTACAACTCCCCACGGGTCGCATATCCCGTTCACAGCCAGATTGACTTTTCCAGTGACGAATAACGAAGCAGAGTATGAAGCCTGCATTATGGGGTTAGAAGAGGCGATTGATCTGAGGATCAAGAATCTGGATGTATATGGGGATTCAGCATTGGTTGTGAATCAGATTAAGGGAGAGCGGGAGACACGCCAACCTAATCTGATACCGTACATGAATTATGCGAGAAGGTTGCTACCTTTCTTTGATAAAGTAGAGTTTCATCATGTACCCCGGGCGGAGAATCAAATGGAGGACGCCCTTGCAACATTATCCTCGATGTATAAGGTCAACTACTGGAATGAGGCTCCCAGGATTGTCATATCTCGCCTTGATAGGCCGGCCTTTGTGTTTGCAATCGATGAAGCATCTGACGGTAAACCTTGGTACTTCGACATACAGAACTTCCTGAAGAATAAGGAATATCCGGCTGGGGCATCCGGTCGTGATCAGAAGACTCTAAGGAGGTTAGCAGGCAACTTCTATCTGAATCCCGACGGCGTTTTGTATAGAAGGAACCACGATTTGGTACTCCTCCGGTGTGTAGACGAGAAGGAAGCCAACTTGCTCATGGAAGAGGTCCATGAGGGAACTTTTGGTACACATGCTGGTGGGAATGCTATGACTCGAAAGTTGTTGCGGGCGGGGTATTATTGGTTGACGATGGAAATGGACTGTTTCAAATTTGCCAAACGGTGTCACAAGTGCCAGATCTATGCAGATAAGATCCATGTGCCACCCAGTCCTCTGAACGTTATGGCTTCTCCGTGGCCTTTCGCCATGTGGGGAATCGATATGATTGGCAAGATTGAGCCTACGGCATCTAATGGGCATCGCTTCATTCTGGTTGCGATCGATTACTTCACTAAGTGGGTGGAAGCAGCATCTTACGCCAATGTGACGAAGCAGGTGGTGGCCAGATTTATCAAGAAGGATATAATTTGCAGATACGGTATTCCTGAACGGATCATTACTGATAATGGTTCGAATTTGAACAGCAAGATGATGAAAGATCTGTGTCGGGATTTCAAGATCGAGCATCATAATTCATCTCCCTACAGACCCAAGATGAATGGCGCTGTTGAAGCGGCCAACAAGAACATAAAGAAGATTGTTCAGAAGATAGTGGTAACGTATAAGGATTGGCATGAGATGCTGCCATTCGCTTTGCACGGTTATCGTACTACAGTGTGTACATCAACCAGGGCAACACCATTCTCATTAGTGTATGGCATGGAGGCAGTCCTGCCATTGGAGGTTGAGATACCATCTTTGAGGGTTTTGCTTGATGTTCAGCTGGATGAGGCAGAATGGGTGAAAAGTAGATTGAATCAGCTGAGCTTGATAGATGAGAAAAGACTGGCATCCATTGCACATGGTAGGCTGTATCAGAGCCGGATGAAGAAAGCGTTCGACAAGAAGATTCGACCTCGAAGCTTTCAGACGGGTGATCTTGTGCTGAAAAAGATTCTCCCACCGCAATCGGATCACAAGGGCATATGGACTCCCAATTACGAAGGTCCATACGTCGTGAGGAAGGTCTTCTCCGGAGGAGCCTTATTGTTATCCACCATGGACGGTGAAGACTTTTCGTCCCCTGTGAACTCGGACGCAGTTAAAAAATACTTTGCTTAAAATTGACCCGTTGGACAGTAAAAAGAGAGTCCAGGCAAAAATGGGGCATCCTGGCGAACCAAAAACAGAATAAAAAGGTTCGGGCAAAAGTTAGGGATAAAATGAAAAAATGTACACCCGCGAAGTCGAAAACCTACCTTGGGCGGCTTCGGCAAAAAAGGGTATCCCGGTGAATCGAAAACCCGCAAAGGGCGATTCACGCAAAAGTTAGGGATTTGAGAAGCAAATGACTGCGGTCCAAGTTTGATGATTAGTGGTTTGGGAGCATCTGGGGGTCAACTATCCAAAGCAATCTCTTCCGAAGACAAAGATCGGGAAAGCGTCAGAGTCCGACGAGTCATAGGAGGATCGGTTCATGGTGTTCGTCTGTAACACGTTGCCGACATGTGTACAAATTTTATTCTGTATATTTGTATACTTCTGCATTTTGTTATATGTGACTACCTCTTTTCAGGAGTTGCATCTGATGTACAAATCTTGCCTATTCTCATGCTGTTATCAATAAAGTGTTTTATTCAGTGTAGTGTGTGACTTTGGTTTTAATTTTTTACAGTTTTGTTTGTAAAAAGCGCCGATGTTTTTGATAAACTTACATGCGTGTAAACAGGCGGGCCTCGGCCGATGATTGTTAAAACCAGAAATTACCTGAATGGTTGTCGTGGGTGATTACTAAGATGTTTCTTTTTGCATAGATTGCCTTGTGTTCTTTCGTTGACTTTTGCAGGTATTCAAAAGCTTGCAAAATTTCCCCGCCAGAGTCCATGGCAGGCTGGTACCCTCTCCAGAGGATGAACGTTGTGTCCTTCCCCAGTGAAGTCGCCCCATGCAAAATTGAATGTTGTCTCCCCAGGAGAGCGGGGATTGCGTCAAAGGAAAAGATGATGTAGCTTCAGTAGATCAGAGTTGGCTTATCAAGCAGAACAGAGTCCTCCCCAGCGAAGGTCGAGATGGATATGATTAAATTCCCCAAAGAGTTTTTTGTGTAGTGCTAATCAGAGCACACCAGTCAATCCCTAGCTCAGTGGTAGCAGGAAGAAGTATCCCCCACAGGGCGTAATCAGAGTGTTGATACATTTGAAAGCAGTTTCTGGGATTGCTTTTCTCTTTCCTCAACAGGTTGATCCTTCCTCGTCAGGACGATCATCTTCAGCAGAGGTTGAAGTTTTGAGTTTGTGAGCTACTTTCCCAGCAGGATGGTCATCCCCAGCGGAGTTAGTTCATCTTTCCAACATTTATTTTGTTGGAAGCGTATCGGTAGTATTCCGGTCATCCCCAGCGGATCTAGTTTGTCTTCAGCATTTATTTTGCTGAAGTAACTCTTTGCATAAGCATGCATCATGAGCATTTGCATTTTACACGAGTACGTGGCATTTCCATACTGTGTGGAAGCATTACGTCATTATCAACGGGCATTTTGAAACATAAGCCAGGCGGTTACCTCTTCGGTTGCTGATGTGTTGTTCCCTGCCGATAAGAGAAATCGTGATTCAGGAAGATGCTGTTTTATGGTCAAAGTACGCAGTGATCGTATTTGTACCATCTATGGGGTTCATGTTGAGGTGTTGATTTGTGGTCAAAGTACACAGCGATCGTATTTGTACCATATACGGGGTTCATGTTGTAGGACACGCAGTGATCGTGTTGATCTTGGTATGTGTATCTGTGGTCGAATGGCACAGTGATCGTATTCGTCCCGTTCTAAGAAGATTGTTTTGTAAGGCACGCAGTGATCGTGTTGATTTTGAGATGGTGATTTGTGGTCCAAATACGCAGTGATCGTGTTTGTACCATCTACGGGGTTCATGTTGTAGGACACGCAGTGACCGTGTTGATCTTGGTATGTGTATCTGTGGTCGAATGGCGCAGTGATCGTATTTGTCCATTATACAGTGGTTATAGATTGACACGCAGTGATCGTGTTCATCCAATGTTTGTTGGTCGATATACGCGGTGATCGTATTTGTCCGTTATACAGTGGGTATAGATTGACACGCAGTGATTGTGTTCATCCAATTTTTGTTGATCGGTATACGCAGTGATCGTATTCGTCCGTTATACGGTTTGGTTATGGGATAAGGCATGCAGTGAACGTGTTTATCTGGTTGTTGGTGGCCGAAGTACATAGTGATCGTATTCGTCCCATGTTTGAAGTTGTGTCACAGCACGCAGTGATCGTGTTTCCTCCAGTCAAGAGGGCCGTGACATAAAGCGCGCAGTGATCGCGTTCACCCTATGTATGGTTAGAATATGTTGTGATCGTATTCGTGCGGTTATGTGGGTTAATTGAGACACGCAGCACGCAGTGATCGTGTTTTCTCCAGTTAAGAGGATCGTGGCTCAGAACGCGCAGTGATCGTGTTCAAACTCGCAGTGATCGTGTTCAAGATACGCAGTGATCGTATTCGTATAGAACGCAGTGATCGTGTTGATAGTACCGTGGGAACTTGTGATGCGGAGCATGCAGTGATCGTGGCTATCGTATCAGTTGTTTTTGTTGGTCGGCATACGCAGTAATCGTATTCGTCCTATTACATGGGTTGGGTTTGTGGCACACGCAGTGATCGTGTTGACATCATTTTGGGGGTTTGTTGGTCGAGATGCGTAGTGATCGCATTCGTCCTATTGCAGCACACACAGTGATCGTGTTCATCATATTGGTGGTTGAAGTACGCAGTGAACGTGTTCGCCTCTTCTATGTGGATTTATTCCGTCTGGCACGCAGTGATCGTGTTTATCTCATCCGGTTGGATTTATGGTCGATGTGATTTTGGTTGTAACACCGCACGCAGTGATCGTGTTCGTCGTGTTTGTCCCTTTAGTTGATGTTGTTTGTGATACACGCAGTGACCGTGTTCGTCGCAGTTTTGTGGATTTATGGCGTACGACATGTAGTGATCGTGTTCGTCATGTCAGATGTTCCCCTAGTAGAGTTGCTTGATCAAGCACTTCTCTTTCTCCCCCAGCCGAGTCCTTATCAGGGTACGAGGGAAATGGCATGATGCAGTTTTTGGGTGGTTACCCACACTTACCCCAGTAGAGACGTAATCCCCAGCGGGGTGGTCTTCAACGAGATACTTGGTTAAGTTCCTCATAGTACCCGGCAGGGTATTCTTTGACAAGTCGCTTGGTTAAGTTACTTGTATTCCCCCATCAGAGCCTTTCTACGGATGCTGTGGAGTCAGCATTAGAAGACGGTAATGCAGTGTGCGGGTAGTTACCCGTAGTCCCCTCAGCAGAGTTATGTGCTCCAGCAGGGTGTTACTTCAATGAGTTAATTGTTTAGGTCCCTCATAGTCCCCAGCAGGGTATTTGCCACAGGAGTTGTTTGGTTAAATTCCTCTTGTTTTTCAACAAGGTTATTCTCGTCAGGGTACTTGGTTAAGTTCCCAATTTCCCCAGCAGGTGTTTGACGGCAGTCGTCAGAATTGTCCTCTCAGAGTTGCTTGGTTAAGTTTCTCGTGGCCCCGCAGGATGTTTGTTCAGGTACGAACGAAAGGTTGATCAGTGAAATCAGCATTGTATCATTTAGTTAAGCGTTCGCTCGTTTCTTCAGGATACGAAAGGTTGATCAGTGAAGTCAACATGACAAGTGAAGTCAATATTCTCCCGCTGGTTAGCGTGTGCTTGGTCGATAAGTGGGATCAACCGAGGTTGATAAGTGATGTCAACAATTTCTCATTGTTTGGTGTATGCTCATTTCTTCGGAACAGAGTGGTCTGCGGACAATATCAGATTATTTTACAAAAGCAGATTGACAGATGGATGGCTAGTTGTTGCTGTGACAACAGAAGTCATTTCCCTGAAGGGTTTTCCCAAGCAGTGGTCGTATACGCAATTTATTTTTGCGGTTGGCAAATTTCCGGGTTCTTTTTGTATTCAACTGTTTCGTACCTCGAATGTCTGAAGGCTGCGCGCTCTTCATCCAGTCGGGTCCAAGCCGCTTGAATAGGGGCAGCTGTTGCACCCCAAAATTTGCCCAACCTTTTCTAACCTAGGTTTATGTTTCAATTGCATAGTCATTTGCATTGGTATCATGTACATAATGTATTCATCTGCATTGCATAGCATAAACAAGCTATCTTAATCAGGGGATCAAGTGCTATTCTTATCTCAAGAGGCATATTCAGAGGGTTTCATTCATATTCAAGACTACTCAGGTCATCAGGGAAGAATTTGAGCTTTGAAGAGTTGACAGGTTGATCAGTGAGTTCTCCCCTATCTTGAGGTCATTTGGGGATCATCAGAGGAAGTGTGAGCTATGAGCCAAGAGCCTGAGGTGTGTATGGAGGTTATGAAGAGCCTAGATGATCATTTTGAGGAGTAACCAAGTCATTGGGATGATTGCAAGAGCCTCAGTTGAAGTCAGTCAACTAGGGTTTTATCTGGGTCAACACTAGGTCAACCCTAGGTCAAAGACTTGTTTTGAAAGGCATCAAGGATCATTTGAAGAATGTGGGATTCATTATTTGCTATAAGGATATGGATATGGTGTTGTGCCAAAGAAAAATCAGAAGGAGTCAAGGAGAAATGGAGCTACCAAATTAGGGTTTCAGTGTAAAATCCCCTGATTTAGGTCAAACTTCAAAGCAGTGTAACTCAAGATGCAAGCTTCATATGAATTTATGGTCCACATGAAACTAGTAGAGTATCTTCATAGCTTTAATTTGAGTGGTGGAAGTCATCAAGATGATTTATAGAACTCAAGTTATAGCTCTTGCAAGTTACAGGTCATCTGAGGGCACTGAAATTTGTCTGTGAAAGTTGTCTGTCTTCCAAGCAACTTTTGACCTTCAAGGGATTTCAAATGGATTTCTTGCCAACATGAGAGTTGTTCCTTATTGTCTTATCTTTCTAGGAAGGTATGGTATGCCTTCATATGATTTGTGGAACTCTACTTATGGTCTTGGCAAACAAAGGGTATTTTGGTCATTTGAGAATTACAGGTCATTCTTGGCCCATGCCTAAAACTCATACAAGGAAGCTTCAAATGAAAAACTTCACAACATCAAAGTTGCTCAAAATGTCATTTTAAGTCTATAAAAGAGGTCATGGAAGTTTGGAAATGCATAGAACAAGACTTGATAAAAGTTGGTGAAAAATGACTTAAAAATGGCATATAACTTGAAAAAGTTCAAGTTGGAAAATGGTTTGAGAGATCTACAAATCCAAAATAGGTCACGTAATATACCAAATTGAATCCAAACAACATTTTAAAGACATTGGTTCAGCCATGTTTTTGAGTTAGGGTTTAAATTTTGGACTTGCTTTGTAATCATGTTACTTGCATAATAAGGCAACTTTGCAAAACTCAACATAAGGCAAGGATCAGCTTGTTTTTCACACATACCATCTCATATCTCATGAGGAGAGATTTTAACACAAGTTTAGAGGGCTGTATGCATGAGATGAGAGATATTCAACATGTCATCAAGTGAGAATTTCCACATTCTTCTACTTCATTCTAGAAGGTTCTAGGGGCTCCTAATTGGCTCTATATATTGAGAAGGGTATGCTGAGTTCAGGGGTTGGAGAATTCAGTTGGAAAATTCAGTGGAGAGAGTGATATTCAAGCATACCTTCAAGTGCAAGCAAGGCTCGAATTCACCATTGCAAGCTTCTTCCATCAAAGACTGTGCAAACAGAAAGAATCACTCCATTAGAGGAGCATTGTGAAGAAGAATCAAGTCTTGAATCCATCTGCATCCACACCTGCCATAGCTACCAAGCAGGTTGGTGAATTCTCTTCTATCTCCATAATTATGTGTTGTTAGATTAGATTGTTAGTGTAAGATTGTTAGGTTAGGTTAGATGACCATTTTCAGAAAGATTGAGAAGGTTCCATGAGGTTTAATGGCAGGATGTTGAAACTTTGATGATCAAGATTAGGTTATGTAATGAGTTTTAATGCACGTGTAATAGCTTGTTGGGATCAGTGTAGTGTGAAGAACACATTAGTGCCATTAGAATCTAGAATTGTTAGGGTTGATCACAGTGAGAATTCTTGGGACCAATGATTTCGTGTCCTCTGTTTGTGAGTTCTATGGAGTTTTAATCAAAACCAAGGATATGGCTGTATTCCTGGGAAAGAATAGAGCAAGATTTCTCTTTATAGTTTGGGATTTGATGGAGAATCGAGGGAGATCGAACGAGTTGAAGGTTCTTGCATGGGGTTGTAATTCTGAAAACCCTAGGTTCATTTGGGGAAGACGATCTCCTGATCGTTGGATTAGATGAGATTATTGACCTTTTAAGCCAATCTGACGGTCCAAATTCAAAAGAAAAACGGAGGGAACCCAAAGCATCAAAACGCGCCGTTTAAATAAATGGTAAACCATGGGCCCTAAATCAGAATGCTAACCCCACCCCCCAAACTTGAGCCCAATGCGTTTTGAACTGTGAATTGTTGCTATATACACCCCGCGCGCTCTCTCTCTTTTTGTTTTTTTTCTAATTTAATTTCCTAACTGGGCTTAACGCAATTGCTAATCCCACCTCCCACTTCCCTGGCCCATCAATAAATGAACTGGGCGCTTATACTTGTGACACCCCCTCCCCAATTTAATTCATTTCTTTGATTTTATTTTTCTCTTATATTTTTAGTATCTTTAAAAAATCATATAAAATTGGAAATTTGATATTTTTCATTTCTTGTTTTTTCTATAGGTCAATAATTCTGTTAAGAAAAATAATAAATAATAAAATTGGCATTTTATTTGGTTTTAGTATTTTTTGTGTATTTTTCTTGTAAATAGCTTTTTAATGAGTTTAGTTTAGTACATAATTTTGTTGATTTTAGTTCAATTAGCTCCCCTTAGATTTAGGGTCCATTCTTTTTAGGGTGATTAAATTAGGACTTTAGCTTCCTCATAGGATTTAATTCATAATTTTAGGATTAATTTTTAGATGATTTGATTAGGTGAGATTAGAGTGATTAAAATTAGGGTTTTAAGTGAACATAGGTGAGATAGATCATTTCTTTTAGGAGTTTTAATTTGATTTTGGGGTATGAGACTATAGGGGTTATGGGTAGATAATAGATCCCTTAGAAAATATTAGGCTTCCCCTATTACTATTAGTATATTGCTTGTATTTGATTGATTGTGTGGTGTGCCCTCTTTAGGGTTATTATTTGACTGTGTGGGGTATTGGGTTTGTTTGGGGCTTGGGGTTTGAGCTGAAGACTGTGCTGATGAAGCCCATTTGAAGATTAAAAGAATGAAGACCAACTTCCAGAGTTGATGAGGAGTATCCCTTGCTGGCAGCTGTTGAAGGTTATAGGTTTAGGAATTAGGCAGAGCTCTAGAGTAGAAAATTTGATTCACAAACATGGAAGGTCTTGATTGCCTCCATCCCTCTCTGTGATGCAGAGTCTCTCTAAGACACTCACCCCCTTCCTTTGAAAGACTTGGTGATAGTGTCTAAGAGATAGAACTCTTGAGAGAAATATTCTATGTGTTGTTAGCAGTCTGTTTGCCACCTTTGGTGGTCAACTAATTGTTTAACACCCAGTTCATTCTTGTGATTGATTCCTCAGCTTGGAGAGTGGGACTTGAAGAAAAGCCATTGGGAGATTAAAGATCAAAGACTGATGCTTGCTTGAAGCTGGTAGATAGTTGATGTTGACTTGAAGACTGATGCTGATGAAGATTGCTTTGCTGTTTAGTTTTAGCTGTTTTAATTCATGATGTATTGTGTGAATTTCCCTGACTGTATTGTTTGCTGTTTAACCTGCTGGGTTGAAAGTGAATTTTGTTCACTTTTGCCTATTGTTTTCTAGGTTCGAGGTTGAGTGGGACTCCCTTGCCTCGCTTGTATTGTTGCATCCATGCATTTTACTGCTTTATTGTATATATTTGTTGTTTCTGTTTCCGTTTATCCCTTAGGATCTCTGTTTCTCTCTGCGCAAGAGAGGAGCATGATAGACATTAGGTCTTAACCCATGCATGATAACATTAGGGTAGATTTTTATCCCCTTTTCCAGCCCTAGGATTTTAGAGTGTCATCTCTTCTTTCTTCAAAACAACAGAAAAACATTAATAAAGGTTATAACAGGAATCAATTCATTTCTTCCGTCAAAAGATTTGAACAAACATCAACCTTTTTGCAATAAGAAAACCCTTGATTAAGGTGAGATTTTTCATAAAAGACACTTGAACAGCTTGTGTCGTGCGTAGCCCGAACTACGTTTGCTCTGATCTTCCATGCAGTGTGGAAGTACGTAGGCATAGGATGCGATATCCTAGCGAGCAACCTTCCCCTCCTTCACCCGTAGTTAGGCGAACTACGTTGACTCTGATTTCTCGTTCCAGACGGGAATACGTAGGCATAAAGTGCGATGCTTTGCCGAGTCATGTTTTCTTTTCTTTTCAGACCTCATCCTTTAGTTTAGATAGAAGTGTAATCCGTACAAACCAAGCAAGCGTGGATCCCATCAAGTACGATGGACGTGAGGGGTGCTAATACCTTCCCCTTGCGTAACCGACTCCCGAATCCAGGTTTTGGTTGCGATGACCATACCTTTTCCCGTCTTTGCGTTAGGTTTACTTCGAGCGTTTCCTTTCCCTCCTTTGGGATAAATAACGCACGGTGGCGACTCTTCTGTCAGCCGGCGCCGATTTTCGCAGTAGCGACAATATGATCATTAATTTTCCTTGAAATGCAAGGAAAAGTCCAAGGTTGCAAGTTTGTCCAAGGAGGTTTGACAAAAAAGTCAACATTTCAAGCTCAAGTTCAAGACTTCATAACTTCTTCATACTTCAACATTTTTGAGTGCTTCTTTGGGAAAATGACTCTTCTTGACATCCCCTTAAACTTCTCTTCACAAGTCAAGAGCCAATTATTCTTGGAAGATCATCAAAAGTTTGGAAATATTATAGGTCATTTTGTGGACTTAGAAAAAAAATTGACCTTAAACTCAAGAATGACATGCCTATGTTCCAAATATCATAACTTCTCCAATTTTCAACTTTTATGGGCGCTTCTTTTTGCAAATTATCCTTCTTGATCTCCTCTACAACTTTGATTTAGAGGTCAAACATCAATTCATGCTCCAAGAACTTTAAATCTTGAAGGTCATTTGTGCACAAAACTAGGTCATGACCTGTTCGACCTAATGCCAACTCTAACTTTCAATGGTTTTTCCTCAACTTTCCAAGCTTGCCATCTTCTCATCAGACATTTGAGTTGATTTTTTTTGCATTGTATTCCTTGCCATAAAAGGAATATTTGGCACAAGAAAAATCACAAAATGCACGAGGGAATTTTATTTGGCCTCAGCTGGTACAAGGTGACCTCAACTCTGCTTTGAGCATGACCAATAATTTCATAAATGACCCAAAATTCACATGAGACCACATTGCACATGTGCAAACTTATTTGCTATGATGAAACACATATGGTACAACTCAAAATGACTTGGATTTCTCATCAAATTTCACATTCCATACCTCACTTCACGGGTTGCAAAAAGGAAAATACATAACTTGATTCAAACGAATTCCATCCCATTTCACATGTGTGAACTTGCCTATACATTTCCTATAAATAGAGAAGTATTATACACTAAATTCCAAGCTTGAACAACCAAAGAACCCCTGCTGCTTTGAAGCTCGAAACCTCCCAAAACTAGAAAATCGAATCCATATTTTCACTTTGTTTCAACTCAAATTCTTTGCCCAAAACTCATCAACGGTCTCCTCTGAAGCTAATCCAAGCATTATAGAACATAGACATGACCTGAAACGCTCAAAGTAATTCCACCATTTTCAAACCTTGAAGCTCATTTGGAGAAGGTAAATACAAGCAAATTCTCATCCAAAACTCTTTACCAATTAATTCAGCATCTTACATTGAATGTTTCCCCTCACTTACTTGAAATTTATCATTCGCGTTTGGAATTTAATTTTTGTTTGAAGTTGATAGGGTTCTTGCGTATTTCTGCAAATTCTCCTTACTCATATCAAATAAATTGATCTTGAGCAAGAAGGCATGAACAATGAAGGATGAGGAAGCTTGCACCATGTGTGTTTGAACTTAAAAATCCAGTTCATGATCTTGCCATAGATAGGGTTCAGAGGTTGAAGATGATACCTTCGCGCCTTCTGGAGCGAAAATTTGAATATCCAGCCAATCAGAGCCTTACGCGTGTGCTAGCCATTGCATTTTATTATTTGAATATGTTTTTTATTTCAATTTTTATTTCATTCTCTTTAAAAAAATCATTAGAAATAGCTCCTAATTGATTTTTCATCCCAATTTTTTCTATAATTTTCTAAAATCATTATTCACATTATTTGTTTTTTTTAGATTTTAAAAATCATTTTTAGCATTTTTTCTATTTTCTTCTTATTTTCTTTTAATTAACTTCCATCATTTTTATTTTAATCATTTTTAAACATTTTGGATCTGGCCTTTTTAAGTCTTGATCCTTAGGTTTTTCTTGTTTTGTCATAATTTTGTTGAGCATTTAATTGTTGTTTAGAAGCTTTATTTTCATTTTCTCTTTTATTTCCATTTTAAAATCATTTTAAAATCTTCTTCATGCATTTTTAATCGTTTAATATTGCATTTTAGCTTGGTTGCTGGTTGTTGCCTTGAGTCATGGTTTCTTGATCAAACTTTTCCTCAATTTCAATGGACTTTGGGCGTTGATGAGGTTGGGTGAATCTTCATCAATTCAAATCTATCATTAAATGAATAATTGATTCATTCTTGGTACTTTGGCTTGATGATAGGTTTAGTGACTTAATCCAACAAAAAACATTATTTAAATTGATGACAAATGGATCTTAAGTCTTGATTCAATTTGGTTCCTTTCTTCATCTTTTATTTTCCTTCTTTTTCTTTTTCTTTTATCTTGATCAAATGGATGATTTGGTGTCCATCTTGTTCATGATGTTTGAATTGATGTTCTTGTTACACGAAAAGTGACACAAAGTTGCCACCGAATTTTATTCATCCCAAAGAGGGAAAGGGAAATATCGATAAAACCTTTAGGGAAATAACGCGGTCATCACAATCACATTTTGGATTCGAAAGTCGGTTATGTGAGGAGAAGGTATTAGCACCCTCTCACATCCATCGTGCTCGATGGGAACCATCTAAGTTGTCTAATCTCGAATGAGTGTTCTAATCTAAAAGTCTACTTGCTAAATGGAAAGAGGGTTGGTTTTTTATTAGGGTGCTCGTCAGGGAATGAGGCCCTTGTACCTACATATCCTCACTTGAAAGAAGTGAAGAATCAGAGCTCCGTAGTTCGGAGACTTGAGAAATGATTGTCTGCTTGAAAAATGGTTTTCGGTTGATGCCCTAAGGCAAAAAAGAGGTTTGGTGAGTTGGTGTTGTTTTTAGGATTTTGAAAGAAAATTGTTCTTTATTAAAGATTGTACTAAAGACTATGGGTAGAGGTGAATATTTTGAACGATCAAGTCGAGCGCCTTGTGTTTAAAATACTCGGAGTGAGTGTATGGGGGCTCCATTCTCACTCCTTCTCCACCACTTAATTCTTGTGGCGTGCAATCCTAAATGTATTTTATTGTGTTTTGAATTTTATTGAGAAAAATACCACTTGACGTTAGATCAAAGGTTTTATTGCTTATTGAGGAAAAAGTTTGAAGTGACGCAGATAAGGTTGATGGCGATGCACAAGACAATTGACTTACAAGTTTTTGGTATGACTTGATATATGGATCAATAATGCTTTTAGGGTTCGGTTCTAATTCCTAAGACGTCTAACTAGTGAAACAACGGAAAATAAAATAACAAAGTACATCAAACGGGAAGAGATACATGATAAAGTACAAGGGATAATCAAACCGAGAAATAAAGAGGCTTATTGTAGAGTATCCCAAAAGGAAAATATGTGTGTGAAAGGTGTTTTGAAGTATAAATTAGAGTGGTTTCATGTGTTAATAAAGATGCAGAAGTTGTTTTGAAGATGGAACCACATTAACACGAAGACAAGATCTTCCAAAATGCTTCCACTCATATTTATCATGTTTTTATTTTTATATTTTTTAAAAGAGAGAACTAGTAAAGAAAGGTGCAACTAGTTGTGTGTGTCTCCTGTGTATGAAATTATTCACGTGAATAGTAGCGTGTGTGTGTATTCTTTCTCTTGGCAATGCTATGTAAGATGTATCATTAGATTTCTTAAATAGAGTTAAAAAATAACATAGCTTTCTAACACTTAATAACTAAGTGTTTCTAAAAAGAGAAAAAAAAACAAATATTAAATATTATTTTAAAAAAAGAAGTGATAAATAAATTAAAAATAAAATTAACTATTTAAAAAAATTTTAATAAAAAATCTAATAAAACCAAAAAAAGATTAATTAATTAAAAATTAAATAAAAAAAGGTTAAAAATAAATAAATATTCTAGTATCGAAATGTTCGAAAAAATAAAATGAATGCACCAAAATGATCAGCGCAAAATAAACGACTCGGAAAAATACAACGTTTGGTCAAATTTCGAAATAAATCTGGACCGGTAAAAATGCTCTGACTGATTAAAATGTGACAGAAAAAGTAGTCCAAAAATTAAAACGAACACGCCAAGTTAAATTATGCGAAACGTAGATTAATATAAATGACGTCTGCAAGCTCGATTTTGAAATTTTTCGTCCATTAATTTTACGCACAATTGAGTTTTAATTTGACTGACTTGTCTGTGAATCCGATAGGTTTATTCTGACTGATAATTTGGGCATTGTGCATGATAAAAAGTAAGTTATACTATACAGATGATGCAAAATGGAAATAAAGTCTGATGAATGCAAGCTCAAAAGTTTTTGGTCAAAATTTGGGGTATGACAGCTTGTCGCTACGCGAAAATGACACAGAGTCGCCACTGAATTTTATTTATCTCAAAGAGGGAAAGAGAAATATCGATAAAACCTTTAGGTAAAGAACATGGTCATCACAACCACATTCTGAGTTCGGAAGTCGGTTATGTGAGGAGAAGGTATTAACACCCCCTCACATCCATCGTACTCGATGGAATCTAAAAATCTACTTGCTAAAGGGAAAGATGGTTTGTTTTTTATTAGGGTGCTCGCCAAGGATTGAGGTCATTGTGCCTATGTATCCTCACTTGAAAGAAGTGAAGAATCAGAGTGTCCATAGTTCATGGGACTATGGTGAAAAATGGGAAGTTTGCTCGCTAGGATCTCATAATCCTATGCCTACGTATTCTCAACATGTATGAGAAATCAGAGCATTCGTAGTTCAGACTATGGTTTGTTTGTGTTTTTTATGAACGATACTAACGTTTGCGTTCTAGCAGTTAGGTGTTTTGCAACTCGTTAGAACAAAAATAACATGTCCTTTTTGAAATGTTTTTTGAGGGAATCCCGAAGGAGAAAATGATTTGGATTTGTTGAAGTGTTTTTAAGTTTGATTGAGAAAAACGCCACTTGACATTGGATCAAGAATTTTATTGTTTATTAAGAAAAAGTTTGAAGTGATGCGGATAAGGTTGATGGCGATGCACGAAGCAATTGACTTACATGATGGGGTATGACTTGATATATGGATCAAGAATGTTTTAGGGTTTGATGACTTGATCGATCCTAATTCCTAAGATGACTAACTAGTGAAAACAAAACAAAGGAAAGCAAGATGACAAAGTACATCAAATGGGGGAGGGATACATGGAAAAATACAAGGGAAGTAGATATAAGAAATGAAAGGTCTCGTTGCAAGAAAGGCCCAAGAGTAAGCCACAGGACCAGAATAAACCGAAATCAAAAGCAACACACTTAGCTCTAAACTAACTTAGAGTGGATTCATGTAGGAATCACTCTATAAGTAGCCAAGCAACCGAACTATGCATCCAAGCAGTTCTCGAAAGTTAAATTGGACTTTAACTCCGAAATCGCAATGCAATTAAATCGAGGCAACAACCAAGCATAGTATCATTACTACAACACTGCTGTAACTTTTTACACCAATTCAAATTAATCGAAAAAATGGAAAGCTAAATACAACAGACGTGTTGTCCACAATGAATCTGTAAAACATCATTATCGAAATAGAATATGAAAATGATATTAACCTCTCTCTCTCGCTCTCTCTCTCTCTCTCTATATATATATATATATATCTATATATATATATATATATATATATATATATATATATATATATATATATATATGTGTGTGTGTGTGTGTGTGTGTGTGTGTGTGTATATATATATATATATATATATATATATATATATATATATATATATATATATATATATATATATATATATATATATATATATATATATATATATATATATATATATATATATATATATATATATATATATGTGTGTGTGTGTGTGTTTGTTAACATAGAGCCACTTGTTTTTATATGAAGGTCTATTTTAGCAATATGCACTTTAGGGTGCATTTAACCATTTTTTTAGTTAAAGTATACTAAAACACACCTTCAGAAAAACAAGTGGGTGTATTATAGCAAACCCCACAGGTGTTTCCTATAATACAATCACTTGTTTTTATGAAGGTGTGTTTTAGTAACAAGAACTTTAAAGTGCATTTAAGAATTTTTTTAGTTAAAACTTGATAAAATAGACCTTAATAAAAACAAGTGAGTCTATATTAGCAAATCTCACACACACACACACACACACACACATATATATATATATATATATATATATATATATATATATATATATATATATATATATATATATATATATATATATATATATATATATATATATATATATATATATATATATATATATATATATATATATATATATATATATATATATATATATATATATATATATATATATATATATATATATATATATATATATATATATATATATATATATATATATATATATATATATATATATATATATATATATATATATATATATATATATATATATATATATATATATATATATATATATATATATATATATATATATATATATATATAACAAAATCGAACAAGTGGTATGGAAATTTGAAACAAAGAACATGCATATATCAGTGTAAAACGAGACAGCAACAAAGGCAAAGTCATAAAACCATATTAAATATACTGTTCCTAAGAAGACTTCAAACCGATTTATCGACACAATACAAACTTTTAATTATCATGATGAGAAATCTACACACAAAAATAGTAACATACTCACACTATAAGTATCATGATGAGAAATCTATACACACAAAATAGTAGCATACTCACAATTTAAGTATCATGATGAGAAATCTATACACAAAAAATAGTAGCATACTCACACTTTATTATTACTTCACACCACAGATATAATTATTTATTTATTATTATCACATATTTACTACATAACCAAAAACGATTTTTTATTGGTTAAGTGGAAAGCGCACCAAAACCCAGCGCTAGATCAGGTAGACAACCACAAGAATGAACACTGATATGTCTATTTGGTCACAAAACAAAGCTTAACCAGCATAACACTAATAACTCTCTTTGAATACTTTTCACAAACACATCCTAAGCAACATTCAATCATATATACTAAGAACAATATATAAAGAATAAGAAAATCTCTTGATTGATGAACAAATCTTGTATGGAATAAATTAATATTAAGATAGAATAAAAAAAAGAAATAGATCTAGCAAGTTGGTATTTGAAGAAAAAACACCTCAAGATCTACAAAACAAAGTAGAGAAGAGAAGATTGATGAAGAATGTGAAAGGTGTTTTAAAGTGTGAGTTAGAGTGGTTACATGTGTTAATAAAGATGCAGGAGTTGTTTTGAAGGTGGAACCACATGAACATGAAGACAAGATCCTCCAAAATACTTCCACTCATCTTTATCATGTTTCTATTTTTATAGTTTTTTAAAGAGAGAACTAGTAGAGAAAGGTGCAACTAGTTGTCTGTGTCTACTATGTATAAAATTATTCACGTGAATAGTGGCGTGTGTATTCTTTCTCTTCGAAATGCTATGTAATATGTATCACACTAGGTTTCTCAAATAGAGTTAAGAAATAAAATAGCTTTCTAACACTTAATAACTAAGTGTTTCTAAAAAGAGAAAAAAAATATTATTTTTAAAAAAGATGTGATAAAAAATTAAAAATAAAATTAACTATTTAAAAAACTTTTAAATAAAAAAATCTGATAAAATTTATAAAAGAAGATTAATTAATTAAAAATTAAATAAATAAACGGTTAAAAATGAATAAATAGTCTGGTATCAAATGCTCGAAAAATAAATAAATAAATGCACCAAAATGATCAGCACGAAATAAACGACTCGAAAAAATACAACGCTTGGTCAAATTTCGAAATAAATTTGGACCGGTAAAAATGCTCAGACTGATCAAAATGCGACCGAAAAAATAGTAAAAAAATTAAAATGAGCACGCCAAGTTAAATTATGTGAAACGTAAATTAATATAAATGACGTCTGCAAGCTCGATTTTGAAATTTTTCGTCCATTAATTTTACACACAGTTGAGTTTCAATTTAACCGATCTGTCTGTGAATCTGACAGGTTTGTTCTGCCTGATAATTTGGGCATTGTGCATGATGAAAAACAAGTTATTCTATACAGATGATGCAAAGTGGAAATAAAGTCTGATGAATGCAAGCTCAAAAATGTCTGGTCAAAATTTGGGGTATGACAGATGCCCCTAATAGATTGTGCTTCGATTTCTTAACATAGCGCTAAATTTTTCCCGAATCGAATCATTAATTCTAACATTAATACTAACAATATTATTATTCTAACTCTTATTTTATGCTATTTACTTTTCTTGCACATTTACTTTCTTTCTCTTTACATTATGCTTTTACTTATAGCATTTACATTTCAAATTGTTTATGTTTATACTTTTTTTTCCCTTTATCCACTTGGACTTTTTTTTATTTTATTTTTAAGATATTAATAAAGGAAAAATCCCTAAAAAAATTTTTAATCTCTCTTGAACTATGGCTACTATCCTTTGCTTGACTTGGAGTTTGACCTATGGACTTAGAATTAGGCTTTCCATGCTTGGAGTTTGGTTATCTGAAACTTGAAAGTTCATCTGATACCATACTTTTCCTAAGACCTTGAGTTTATTTGATACATGTGGCCTTAATTCAAGCTTGGATTTGTTTTTTTTCTCCGAGACTTTATTTGTCTGGATCCTCTTGTGTTTATTTTCTTATTGCTTGTGGTTTACTTCAAAGGAACGAGATTTTAGTCTTGACTCTTGTCAAGTGCTGACTAGATTCTGGTTAGTACACTTACACACACTTCTATTTTATTGCTTTTTTTAGGGTAGTCTCTTCATCTCCTCCCTTTTTTAAATTTTCAAAATCTTCTCCCTTTTTCAAAACATTCTTGTTTTCAAACTTGAACCACTTTTTCAATAAACCGTAACTTTGTCAAGTGATTTTCAAACTCTTTTTTCTTTAATAAATGTTAATTCATCTTAAGCATATCAAAAAAATTTCAAAAGACATAAAAAAACACAACTCATTCAAACTATTTTGTGCCCTTTTCGTTTTAAAAACCTTTTCTCAAGGATTAAGACATGAGTCGCTTTCATTGTTAAGATGTGATTATCCTATCCCAATAGTAATGGTTGAAATGATATTGATTCTTTCTCACTTGAGAGAGTTAGTGGCATACTTGTTGATTTCTATCCAAGTTGGAGACCTTCTTAATAGTGATGCAAAGGTCCATTTTCACATACTTGTGGGTGATTAGTTGAATTTTCTCCTTAAAATGAAAATGTGTCTCTCCATTTAAAATCAATCAAAATAACTTTTTTGTTATTTTTATCACGGACTACGAGGTTTTGATCCTCCATTACACTTTGTGGTTACGTAGGCACGAGACTCAGGAAGCCTTGTCAGACACCAAAAACCCTAAAAAAATATTTCTCTTCTCATCTCTCCAATATTTTACAAACAACCCTTTTAAAGCTAAACATAGATTTTCAAGAGGTTCCTATAGAGTATTATAGATGTTTTAGGTGATAACACCTTCTCATGAAATAACCAACCCCCTTACTCTTTGTCTCTTTATTTTATTAGTTTTGTTTTAAAATTTCTTTGGATTTTATTCTCTCTTTTCTCATTCCTTTGGAAAAAAATAAAGTGCGGTGACGACTCTTCCTTTTGTGAGTTAAGTTAATAAATAGCTTAATCTCAAATTTTCATCGCTACACATTACTTATGTTATTCTTCCATTATTTAAATTTCATGCAACATAGGCTTATACTTCTTTAAGTACCTGGCTAATTTGAAATGGACCTTTCTAATTTGGTGACCATTTACATAAATTTATATCTTTTTGATCCATAGGTAAAATGAATTTCCAAACATAATCACCAATTGTAAAGGCTTTTGATTTAAGCTTTTTATTATAGGTCTTATTTATTCGCTCCTTTTGTCTTATAAGAACGTTTAGAGCACCTAATCTTTCTTCATCTAAATTAACTAACTCGTCTAGAATCATATTCCAATAATGGCCAGAAGTAATTTCAACTTTCCTTTTAATTTTAGTTGATTGTAAAGAAATTTTGATAGGCAAGAGTGTATCATAACCAAATATTAGTCGAAATGGAGTAGAATTAGTAGCTTCCTTAGGGAAATTTCGAGAAGCCCATAATATTTGGTCTAAAGTGTTATGTGAATTCCTTGGATTTTGACCCATATGATATTTAATAAGGAGAATTATAATTTTATTAGTTGTTTCAACTTGGCCATTTGCTTGAGCACAATAAGGAGTAAACATTAAAAGTTTGATTTCTGAATCTGAAGCAAACTCAACCATTTTTTGAACAGTAAAAAATATACCTTGGTCAGCAGTTAACGTTTCAGAAATTCCAAACCTATAGATAATGTGACTTTAAATAAAGTTGATTACTCTTTCTCAATCAACATTGATCAAAGGAATAACCTCTACCCATTTTGTAAAATAATCAATATCGACCAAAATCTATTTATGACCTTTGGATGATGTGGGTCAAATTTCACCAATTAAATCTAAAGCACAAACTCTGAATGGCCAAGGCTTAATAATATAGTGTAACTCACTTGAAGGAACATGTTGAATACCTACATACTTATGACGCTCTTGACAACCCTTCGCAAATTTGATACAATCTTTCAACAAAGTTGGCTAGTGTTGCGGTGAAAATTTGATATCAAGCTATTAATTAACTTGAACCGTATTTCTTTTTACAACCGGACTTTAATTTATCCGAAGGATAGGTCTAAAGAAAGAAAGAACCTTTTGCGCGATGTGACAACAACGCTTTAAGAGATTCGGGGATTCGGGGGTTGGTTATATCTAGGGAAGGTATTAGCACCCTAAATATCTGTAGTACTCTACAGGAACCTTTTGTTTAATTAATTGCTAAGTTTGTGAATTGTGCACTATGGTTTAAGGATTGGAAATAAAAAAGGCCTAAGTGGTTTTCTAAGTTTGCTCGCAAAGGCATCACACCTTCTGCCTACGTATCCTGACTAGGATAGAATCAGAGCAATCGTAGTTCACCTCACAAGGGAAAAGAAGACTTGATGATGATCAAGGTTCAAAGGGGGACAAACATGACAATGTTTGTGTGGAGTTTGACAAAACTCCTTAAGCTAAGTTGAAGGGGAAGTAAGAAGTCATGACGATGATTCTTACACAGAGTTGACGAACTCTTTCCTAGGGTTCTAGTTGAAGAACACTCCTAGTATGGGTGGGTTTCTTAGACTTCAAGCAAAGTCTAAAGGTTTCTAAACTAGGGTTGAAGTGACTTAACAAAGTCAAAAGGGTTTAAGATTTTGGCCCAAGACTTTGACAGTCAAGTGGACAGACCTTCCTTTGGAGGGAGAGATAGTGGGCAACTGGATGAAATCTAACAAGCTTCATCACTTGGGGATAAAATAAACATTATACTAAAGCATTCATGGTGATAACCAACGAAAAATATTTAAGGATGAAAAAGCAATGGTGACAATCAAAGCAGATGATTAGTACGAAAACTGTGACGACAGATCGCACCTGGAGTACAATTAACAAACAGATGAGATAGGCATGATAATAATTCAAAGTAAAAATCCTAGCATGTTGTCAAACATGTATAGGAATGAGAACAATCAATTTTCACAAAGAAAAACAAGTGGAACCCTTTAAACTTTCATCTGCAACAGCTAGGGTTAGTACTGTCAATATGACAAGTTGCACATAGTAAAACATGGTGAAAAATTAATCAAACATGGAAAATAAAATTATGACATGAAAGTACACATTAAAATAAACACAATGAAAAAAGAATGGGTGAAAAATGATAAAAAATGAGAGAGTTATGATTTTTTGAAGTTTCATGTGAAAAATGAAAAAAAGTGGCAACAAGGGTTATCACCAAGGATCGAACCCATGCCAAGTACAATACGCACGCAAGTTTCAACCGCTGGGGCGGCCATACATCCGTTAATTAAAGTGAAACAATAAATATATGATGTATGTCTTGATTTATGGCTGGGCAAAACATGGTTTCTATGGATTTGCAAAATGTCCATAACTTCTTCAATTTTTTGAGTTTTTGGACAAACCTTATATGCTTTTGGGGTAGAAAAACATGAGAATTAAGATGGTGGTCTTGGTTTTTCCAAATTATTTCTCTAGTGAAAAACCCGATAGGGGTTGCTTTATGCTTCAAGAATTGCAAATTGACATGAACAGCCCTATACGAACACACTTAACTCCAACTAAACACACATACATCTCAGTTAAATGATAGAGAAGCGATTCAGAACATGCTTGGGGACAAAATTGAGCTAAAATGAATAATCATGTTCAAGTTGCAAATATCCACAAAGTAACAATGCATGACAGTTAGACATTCTATGTTTCAAAGCAATTCAGACCAAAGCAATGTTGTGAACATATCCAATACATGATTATGAGTGTGTGTATGTGAAAAAATCTGAACTGGAATGAGTGTGTGGAGGTGTGGTATTCAAAGTGCATTCTTTGTGTGTGATCATGCATTTTAGTATGTGATATGTGTTCAGATGGTTAAAGCTTCATATGATCATGCCAACACATTGTAAATGACAAATATAAGATGTTAGAACATGTTTTTTTGAATCAAAACAAACTGATACAAAGATTGGTATGTGATATGTCACTTTGTGGAAAAAATGAGCATTTGAAGAATGAGATTTTGATGTAAAGGGTTTTATGACAAAGTGATCATTCTAACATCTTATAAATGACTGATATGAAGTGTGTGTGATGTGGTTTTAGTGAAAAATAAACTTGTGCAAAAAGTAGCAAGTGTATGGAAGTGTATGTGACCATTTTGAAAAAAAGGCAAATTTAACACATAACTTCCACCAGTGGAAGTTAAGTACAAAATGTGACATTTTTGAAAAAAGCCTAAAATAACACTAACCTCCACCAGTGGAAGTTAAGTGCAAAAAGTGACATTTTTGAAAAAAAGCCTAAAATAACGCTAACCTCCACCAGTGGAAGTTAAGTGCAAAAAGTGACATTTTTCATTTTGAAAGTGATTTTTCATGATAGTGAGTTTTTCAAAGAAATGATCATACATACATGTTATAATTGACCAATATGAGGTGTGTGAGGTGGTGTTTTGATGAAAAAACCAGTCATGCCAAAAATGTCAAGTTGAGTGACTTTGTGAGTGTTTTGAAACATTTGTGTCAACATGTGAGTTTTGATGCAAGACAGCAAAATAGCCAAAAACAGTCACATAGACATGCTTAAAATACTCAAACAAACATGCTGAAATGATGAGAAACAAAGTATCATGTGTTATGTAAATTATAGTAGTGTGTATGGCTTGATGTGGTTTTGGTGTGCACATGAAGAGGTGAGCCTTTAATGCAATGATTTTCAAAGTAGGATAATCATACCAGCATGTCATAAATGATTAGTAGGATGTGTACATGATGCTGTTTTGATGAAAACTAACTTGATGTAGAAAATAGCAATGTGTGTGACTTGTCATATTTGTGAAGTTTGGTGTCAACAAGTGAAATATTGATGTTATGTTCAAAACAGCAAGGTGAGCATACAAACATGTTTGGAATGTTCATTTAGACATGTTAGAATGGAGAAAGTAGGTTTTGTTATGTTCTATGCAAACAGGGGATACTCCTACTGTTACTGCAACAAAAGCACATTAATGATATCTGCCAGCAATTGATCTCATGCACAGGCAGCTGAATTCATGTGATGGGATACAACAATAACAATATTCAAGACTAAACAAATTTGTATATGCACAGCAGGTGATGAGAGTTTAGCAGAAGGAAATGCAGGCAGAATTACTACAAGCAAAGTGTGTGGTTTGAAAACTTAATGCATGATATGTAAACCAAGGATTAGTGTACAAGCAGAGCAGGTAAACACATACATATATTCAAAATGCCAATTGAAATATGCTTAGCTGTAAAAACCAAGTTTTAATGTTTTAGCTAACAAGTGATTTTTAGCTGGTATAGTTCTGTTATGCAAGGTACAAATCAAAACTGTTATGAGCAAACAACATACTGCAAACATTCATAAACCTCATGTTTTGAAACACATCATATCCAACAACAATGACCTTTACAAACACTGCAGCAAGTTACTAGGACTTTAAAGATAAGGATCATTGAAACATGACTAATCATATGATAAGCATAAGTCTACAGCAGCATTAACTTTCTCAAACAGAATTGAGACAAAACCTGTTATGGACATACTCTCAAACACATTCCTCTCATGATTGCAAACATGGTGTTATATTACAGCAGGTCAAACAATGGTACAACAGTATTGTGTTTTTGATTTTCATGTTTATGACAGCATTGATACAATCACTCAAACAAGCTTAGCATTTAATCAATTCAAGGATATCACATAACAGTTTTGACACTAAATCTCATGACAGCAAGCTTATGGTATTGGTCTCAATCATTTTTAATGCATTATACTGATATGACAATGATAGGTCTATATGCTCATACACACAGGGTACTCACCATTCACTAACAAATATCATGGAAGTCAAACATACATTCATAACTCCAAAATTCACACAAGTACTCAAAATGCATAAGTCATGGAAAGATAATGCAAGAGGTGATAGATATGCTACATACCTGTTGGAGATCCTATTTAGCAAGCCAAAAAATGTTGAGAAAACCAGAGGTGATTGAATCCAAGTTTTTGTATTGTGCTTTACTTGAAACTTAAGAAACAAGCCACTTGTGATGCCAAAGTGAGATTTATGATTTTCTGATGATAGATGAAGGTTTGGACAGCTGAGATATATGGTATGTGAGGTGTTCAAGTGATTAAAACCTCAAGAAAATGTTTGGAGCAAGATTTGGTGTTTTTTATGGACTTTGGTCAAAGTTAGCCAAGTGCAATGTTGACTTTTTGATTTCTTGTGATTTTTGGTGGTTTAATGGTTTGTACACCTTCTATATGTTATTTAGAAGGTGTATGGATGATGATTTGGGAGCTGGAACATGTAGAACTTGATGTGGTAGCAAAAATGCAAAGTGCAGAATTTTGGCTATTTTGGACACTTTGGTGATTTTGCAAAATGCAAGTGAGAGAGAGATATAGTGAGGGAGATTGGTTTAGCAGGTTTTCAGAATGATATTGATGTCTTGAATGAGGGGTATGAGGTACCTATTTAGAGAATTCTGAAGTGAGGAGCTTACTATGAAGTCTTGCTTAACCATGAAGCAAACTTTGATATTTTCAACCACTTGCCAACTTGCTTTGCTTTTTCTGATCTTTGGCTGTCTCCTTAACCCAATGGGCAAGTTTAAATGATGTTTCTACTGATAAATTGCAGCCTAGATGCTTGGTAGAGTGGCTGGAGCAGAATCACTTTCCACCTCATGCTTGGAAAAGTCAAAAATGGCAACTTAGGCAATGAACTTCCAATCTTTAATTCTATGCTATCTCCATGCAATTTCTTTGCTCCAACCTGCTTGAGATGTTCAATATATCAGATAGAATGAGTTTAGCAGGTTAAAATTGGCCCACTTGAGTGATAGAGGTGCTTTTGCAAATTTGGCCAATGTGGGACTAAAGTGACAAAACACCAACTTTGAACACATGTATCTTTCTGCTCATAAATCATCTTGAGGAGTTCTTGTATAATTTAGAAAGCCCTCACATAGTACTAAAACTTTCATGTTGGCCAGAAGTCTTGATTCTATTTGAAACTAGGTGAAAAATCCCCTTGAAGTTGGCTGATTTTAGCTTTTAAAGTGAAAATAACTTAGAAATTTTCTAAGTTATTTTCCCTTCTAGGAATGTTTTTGCTTATATCTCAAAAAGTATGCATTTTCTGGTTGTGGACTAGTATGGTACTTTTGTAGGACTTGTCAAGAGATTTCAAATGAGACTAGAACCAACTCAATTGGATGTGTGGTTAAGGAGATACGGTTTAGCCCTTTTCAAAACCCTAATTTCCCGATTTCTCGATTACTCTCTCATCCTTGATCCAATGATCATGAAAATTGATATGCAAGTCCATTATGACATAAGAAAAAACTTTGATTCACAACTTGGATTCCAATTCTCAAAATTTGAGGAGTTGACTTTTCGGTCAACCGTACGATCGATCGGTGCCGATTGAGTCGCCTGTTGACATTCTGGACATCCTGAGACTTTGATACTTCTTGAATAGTCTTTAATAGTCTATATGAACTTCATGGACCTCAATCCCACCATTACAACACCTTCCAACATCAAAGTCAAACCACAGTTGACTTTTCACTAGTTAAAAACCCTAATCGGGGCCTCCTGACTGCACTGTTCTTGATTCTGAAATAATTTCTTCAAATTGACTTCTCATTTGACTTTGATATCATCTTTGATTTAATTCCATGATTAAATTGGCCCAAATCATTGGTTGATCATTCCTTGGTTGTTTTGAATTTGTCGGTGCGAAAACCCTGATTCATCTGTAACTTGACAATAATAAACTTGCACTGATTTAGGGTTAGATAATTCATGATCATGCTTCTAAAAATGATAATGAGAATCTAAGGGGTCAAAATTTGGGGTACAACAGTTGCCCCTATTTAAATATCTTCACTGGATGGGGAACGAGAGATGACAATCTTCGTTAAATCGCAGTGAAAGGTATTTAAATATAGATAACCGAAAATTTTGTCCCTTAGATCCGATGCCATGCTAAAGGAAAAGTTATGATATGCCATGCACTCTAAATGATGCTTTATGAGGCTTGAATGCAAACAACATAGACGCAACGATAATAATAAAAGAAACAGTAAAACAAACAAAGACAAATACAAGGACTCGACACTGGGGACTCGTACTGAAAAACTAAATTAACAGTTCAGACATGACTGATAGGCAAATCCAATAAAGATGACAATATTTTTGGAAAAGAAGTACTTCACCGGGGAGAAGAATAGACTTCTACTGGGGAAAAGGATATACTTCTACTGGGGAAATGAAAAATAAATTCCATCGGGAAAAGAGAATCAGGATTCACCGGGGAAGCGAAAGACGGGATACAACCTCACTGGGGATGATCAAATGAGGAACTTCCTATAGCGAAGAGTTCAAACGGGATCTTCAGGAATGGACTAGGAACAAGACTAAGCACACTGGGGATACTAGTGACGACTAGACCTCCGAGACTTGACTGAGAACATGGATTACTGGGGATACACCCTCAGTTTCTGCAAATAGTTCACACAGTGCTGGTAATTAATAGACTTCCTGGGGAAATTGGTAACGACCAGAATTCCAAGCGACGCCAGTGATGACTGATCTTTTAATGGTGGTTGGTGACGACCAAATCAGGGTATCGAAAACAATGCCAGTTACGACTGGACTTTAAAGAAGATGGTGACGACCATGCTGGGGAATACTGATGACAATTGGTTAAGAGAAAGCTAGTGATTACTTTAGCTTTAGCTGGGGTGTTGGTAACGACCAAAACAAAACAGATTCCCATAACGATTGGACTCTAGATGATGATACCAGTTACGACTGGGTTTAAAAGGGAAAAATTGGTGACAACCAACAAGATACCAATGACGATTGGATTTAGGGGAGAGTTAGTAACAACTAACAAGATACCAATAACAATTGGAACAATACCAGTGACGACTGGATTTCACGGGGAAAGGTTGGTAACGACCAAACCAAGAGGCGCCAATGACAATTGGACTTTTAAACAGTGTCAGTGACGACTGGACTCATACGTGGATTTGTTAGTGACGACTAACGAGATACCAATGACAATTGGATTTAGACAATGCCAGTGACGACTGGGCTTAAAAGGAAATAGATGGTGATGACCAAATGAATACCAACGACAATTGGTTTGAACAAAATGCCAGTTACGATTGAACTCATACTTGGAAATGAAGCAAGTAATAACTTATACTTCACGGGGATTGATAGGTGTCACCGACTCGGGGAACAACCGAATCACACTGATCCCATGATGAGGGGTGTACGTAGACTTGGGAAATAAACCCTAAGACCTACTGGGGAATAGAGCCTGTAGGTAGATTTTGCTGAGGTGAATTCAAACAGATGTCCAGAAATACTTCGCTGGGGAAAGAACTTTCATATCATCACAAGAAATCCTGAGGGATAATCTTCAATCTTGATAACCATACATGGCCAAAATAGCTCAAATTTACCTATACTTCACCGGGGAGGATGGTGTATCAAAGTTTCTGCTATTCCGAGGTTTCGGGGAAGTATGATTTTCCTCGAATCGTTTCCGTGAGTTAAACATTTTTTGTTAGTCTTTTCAAGTTTATTTAAATCTAATGCTTTCAAAAAATGATAAGCTTCTCTAAAGAGACTGCCACTTATCGTTTGAATAAAGATAAGCTTCTCTGAAGAGACTGCCACTTATCGCTGAAGAAAGATAAGCTTCTCTGAAGAGACTGCTACTTATCGCTGAAGAAAGATAAGCTTCTCTGAAGAGACTGTCACTTATCGCTGAAGAAAGATAAGCTTCTCTGAAGAGACTGCCACTTATCGCTGAAGAAAGATAAGCTTCTCTGAAGAGACTGCCACTTATCGCTGAAGAAAGATAAGCTTCTCTGAAGAGACTGCCACTTATCTAAAAATGCTCTTCTTGATAGATAGTGCAAAATAAATGCACGTCCAGGTAGGTTTGGCGACCGACATGGACCAAAGTTCAATCTAGAACCAAGCTAGAAAGAAACTGTCAAACAAGACTCCAACCATTGAGAAATGAACTCGAATGGGGACACCTCTTATCCAATCCTGGAAAAAGATAACTGAAGCAACCATCATCCACGAGGATTAACTCTGTGGGGAATTGACAAAGGGTGGACGTTTTATGCCTAAAGGCCGACAACTCTATGGGAAAGAGACAAAACGCCCATTCACTAAGGAGGGACACCCAACAAAACAGGTAACAACCAGAGATAGCACAAATGCACAGATGCTATGCATATGCTTATGCCATTATCATGTTTATGCTATGCTTTTGTTTATGCTGACAGACAAAACTGGAGATGAAATGAACATCTCGACACGGAGACTCAAACAACTTCACCAAAGTTGGGCATCAAAGGGATGGTCAGGAAGAATATCCATTCTAATTTCAAGGTTACCACCTTCTCTGAGAGAGTAATCTTCTTAGGCCAAAACATCATGACTTCACTTGGACTGCCATCATGAGTTTGAATTCTTTGCTAAAGGAAGATCACACCGAGAGATTCCCATATCAACAGAAGTAACAACTTAACCGGAGAATTTTGACAAAAGGTACCTATGAGAACAAAACATTTATGCCTCATGATGGTGATAATCCTCTTCAAGCGAGCAGAGGTTCTTACGACGAACAATCTTCAAATCCTTTCTGCCCCAAATTATGCATTTTGTGAGAAGACGTCAGAAGGATGCTTTTACAAAAGAATCGTCATAAAGATGCTTCAACTATCTTCAAACTTTTAGAGAGATTCATAAATCTCGACGTGACTGCCCCAGATTAACGGTATTTGTACAAAGTCTTCAGATTGTGGAAGTAACGACTGAGAAACAAACTTACCCCTGCTAGCTGGTAACTGTAACAGAGTTGCCCCAGACTAAATTGTTGATTAAGAGATTCATCTGGCCTTGACCTGGTTGGTTTTACTGGCGAACCTGGAGTAGCTGGCCTTGACAACAATTCATTTTAAGATCTCAAACAATGTGCCCCAGAACACATGGTCTGCAAGAAGAAATCACTAAGAGGATTTTACAGAAGAATTGTCATCCAAGATGCATTCAATATTTTCAAACTCTTAGAGAGATTCACAAATCTCGACGTAACTACCCCAGTTTAACTGTCTTGGAGAGATTAATCTAATCCCGACTTGATGGCTTCTGATTGACTGTTTTCGAGAGTTCTAATCTTGACTTGACTGCCCCTGATTAACTGAAGAGTTCTGCCCCATTTCAAATGTCTTTGATTGGCTTGGATTAACAATGTTACAAATGATTGACCAATCCTTCAAATTAGTTGCCCCAGGCTGAGCTTCCTTTATCGAATCCCATTTCCTAGCTGACAGCGTTTGTTGGGCTTCCTTTGACGTTTGGATTGTCTTGCACGCAATGTTGTTCATTTAAAATTTGGCAATTCTCAATGTAAAATTCATGCAATCTTTTGGAAACATCTTTTGATGGAACACACACGGTGGAGTGGTCAAGTGATCAAAGTGAAAATGATTCAGTCATTTACAAATGATGGATAAAGTGATGAACACACACAGTTAACAAAGATCATTAGGAGTCAGGTTATCCAACCTTGCTGTAATATGCTTTCAAAACAAGCTTACCTCAATTAGGTCTTTTAAGGGTTGTAACGTGGCTCGGTTCCCGGTTCATGAAACAAAGGATAAAGGCTCAAAGTTATTTGTCCCACCCATTCTCCGTGATGAACTCCACTCCTATGTTCAGTTAACTCAAACTATTCATCCAGGTTTTTACCCGTTTTTTAAGAATTGAATTGATGGTAGTTAGTGATGGTTTACAAACCTAATGTAGTCACAACTCCCTTACATTATTGGGTTGTCTTTTTCTATTTTGAGGATTTTAAAAGTGAAAGCTTTAAGGTTTTCCTCTTTTTATTATCCCTGACTTTTGCCTGAACTGTTTTCTTTTGAATACGCAGTCAGCGGGATGCCCCATTTTGCCTAAGTCCCCTTCATAGGTTTTGACTTAGCGGGCCTTTCAATTTTTTTTCTTTTTTTTTTTCGTTGAGAAAGAAGGTGACTACCTTGATTAATGGCTTACAGTGAACTATCATCGTGTTTTATGCTGAAAAGCATCTTTGACACTTGTTTGTTGTGTACGAAGGAAAACCTGAGTGCATCAACTCTATATGAAAAGTGTCATGTATGCACATATCTCCAAGTTAACTGAGAACTACCCGCCCCAGGTTTGAGATTTAAGGTTTTATTTTTGTGAAGAAAGAAAACTCCTACTTCTAGGCTCGAAGGGTTTTAACGAGGGATTATCTTCCTTATTTCTCCAGTGTTTAGGGATTGAAACAATGCCTTACATCATTGGTAAAGTCAAATTGAAAGCATATCAACAGCAGTTGTGAATATAGTTTTCATCATCCTCCCCAATCTTTGCTTCAAACAGAAATTTGGTAAAGAAAAGAAATTCTTGCATTTTTGTTTTTTCATTTTTTTTGTTTTTGTTTTCTTATCATAATGAAAGACAAAGAGTGAAACGAATGGATTTAATCAAAAGATGCATAAACATTTCATTAATATGCCAATTTAAAATGAACAACCAACTTGCAAGCAAACACAAATGCAAAGAAACCACAACACAATGCTGAAACAGTTTACGAGCTGCCAGCCTTAGGGAATTACACTGTTTAACAAAACAAATTTCAAGCTTGACGCAGAGAAACACCTTCCACAACCACTTGCTCTTTGTGGTATAGTATTATGAGGGGCCTCGTAGGTCCTTTGCCACTTGCTTCAAGAGCTGAGCCACTGGTACTTGGTTTATCTTCTTGAAGTTCTAATAGCTCTAACAAGCTTTGCACTTTTAACCCGGAAGCTTTGCACTCTTCCACCAGATGCCCCACTGTCCCAGTATGGTACTTGCACTCAACCTCTGGGTGATCTTCTTCAAGGATCAGATCTTTGTCAATAATCAGCTCTTGTACAACATGTCCTAATGCCAAACAATTGTCTAGTTCATGTCCTTCAGCCCCTTTATGGAACTCACAAGTCAAGTTTGCATTATGTCATGGCCCTGGCACAGGGTTAAAAGCTCGTGGAGTCACCAATGAATTCTGAATTAGTAGCGGGTACAACTTACTTAGCGGCACAGGAACTGACCTGTAGCATGCCTTGTTCTTTTTGACAGGATCTTTCTTATTCATGCTCTGGCTTTGGGAATCTTGAGGGGAAGCAGCCAATGGGTGCTGAGATATTCTTTTGGTGACCACCTGATGAGGTTTTGGCGCAGGCCCAAATGCTGGTTGACTACGGCCTGACCGTTGAAACTTAGGAGGTCCTTGAGCTGAAAGAGTCACTGGAAGCGACGGACTGACAACCTCTCTGGGTGTAATAGGATGAGAAATTCCCTCACTTTTCATCAAACTCTGCAAAGTTTCCAAAACCCAATTCATCTGCCCTTTGAGGATCTTGATTTCCTCCTTCAAGGTTTCTTGTTCTTTCAACAGTTCATTCATTGTTGCCATTGGTCCAAAATATTCTCTCTCTGACACAAGGAAGAGGATAAGACTCCAGGCTGAGAAATGCAAATGCGAATGCGAGGACATGCTCATGCAATGCAAAAAGTTTCATGGAACTTGAAATATTTACAAACATCAAGATATACCAAAAACTTTTCATTAATGTCAGTACTTCTTACAAGAGTTCTCTTCCTTTTAATGTCCATAATAACCTCTTGATGTTTACAAACAAAAAAGTCTGAGTTCCATGAAACTTTCATGATATGATGCTTATGGATGCATGAATGCAACAAACACATGTAAACACATATTCACATATACACATAGATAAACAGACAAAGGTTTTGGTTTGGGGAAATTCGAGCGTGGGGCCAAGGTCTACCCTTCCCAAAAAGGAGTGTACTAGAGTTTTTTACCATTGTAGAACAAGGTTCTAAAAGAGTTCCCAGAGTCCTCGATTCATCTTTCGGATATTATCAATTTCCCGAATACTCAGTAGTTGATAATATTCTCAAGAGCATCTCGTCCGAGTGTAGTATCGCGTATCAACTATTTCGGAATTACTCCCTCATAGTCATCGCACTACATCCTAATAAGGCCAAAGTGGGGTAAAGGGTATCTAAAGGTACTCAGTGTCATGGGCACCTATGTAGAAAGTAGCATTGTTTTTACGAATACTCGATCAACAATACTAACTCTCAAAAGGGCCTCCACTGAGCGGTGATTTTCTCAAGTCAGCTTGGTCGGGAATCTACTCCCTATAAGCCTTCTCGAATATATCACCTTCCTATCATAAGTACGCTCGAGCACGGGTGTAGTGCTGTCTCACCACTCCAAGTTTCCCAAACCAACAGAGCACAAATATATACAAATATTCACAGATAGCAATTAGTTAAACAAAATAGGTTGAACTCTCAAAATAAAAGCAAAAGCAATTAGTTGCCTATTCCCCAGTGAAGTCGCCATTTCTGTTGCGGTGAAAATTTGATATCAAGCTATTAATTAACTTGAACCGTATTTCTTTTTACAACCGGACTTTAATTTATCCAAAGGATAGGTCTAAAGAAAGAAAGAACCTTTTGCGCGATGTGACAACAACGCTTTAAGAGATTCGGGGATTCGGGGGTTGGTTATATCTAGGGAAGGTATTAGCACCCTAAATATCTGTAGTACTCTACAGGAACCTTTTGTTTAATTAATTGCTAAGTTTGTGAATTGTGCACTATGGTTTAAGGATTGGAAATAAAAAAGGCCTAAGTGGTTTTCTAAGTTTGCTCGCAAAGGCATTGCACCTTCTGCCTACGTATCCTGACTAGGATAGAATCAGAGCAATCGTAGTTCACCTCACAAGGGAAAAGAACACTTGATGATGATCAAGGTTCAAAGGGGGACAAACATGACAATGTTTGTGTGGAGTTTGACAAAACTCCTTAAGCTAAGTTGAAGGGGAAGTAAGAAGTCATGACGATGATTCTTACACAGAGTTGACGAACTCTTTCCTAGGGTTCTAGTTGAAGAACACTCCTAGTATGGGTGGGTTTCTTAGACTTCAAGCAAAGTCTAAAGGTTTCTAAACTAGGGTTGAAGTGACTTAACAAAGTCAAAAGGGTTTAAGATTTTGGCCCAAGACTTTGACAGTCAAGTGGACAGACCTTCCTTTGGAGGGAGAGATAGTGGGCAACTAGATGAAATCTAACAAGCTTCATCACTTGGGGATAAAATAAACATTATACTAAAGCATTCATGGTGATAACCAACGAAAAATATTTAAGGATGAAAAAGCAATGGTGACAATCAAAGCAGATGATTAGTACGAAAACTGTGACGACAGATCGCACCTGGAGTACAATTAACAAACAGATGAGATAGGCATGATAATAATTCAAAGTAAAAATCCTAGCATGTTGATAAACATGTATAGGAATGAGAACAATCAATTTTCACAAAGAAAAACAAGTGGAACCCTTTAAACTTTCATCTGCAACAGCTAGGGTTAGTACTGTCAATATGACAAGTTGCACATAGTCAAACATGGTGAAAAATTAATCAAACATGGAAAATAAAATTATGACATGAAAGTACACATTAAAATAAACACAATGAAAAAAGAATGGGTGAAAAATGATAAAAAATGAGAGAGTTATGATTTTTTGAAGTTTCATGTGAAAAATGAAAAAAAGTGGCAACAAGGGTTATCACCAAGAATCGAACCCATGCCAAGTACAATACGCGTGCAAGTTTCAACCGCTGGGGCGGCCATACATCCGTTAATTAAAGTGAAACAATAAATATATGATGTATGTCTTGATTTATGGCTGGGCAAAACATGGTTTCTATGGATTTGCAAAATGTCCATAACTTCTTCAATTTTTTGAGTTTTTGGACAAACCTTATATGCTTTTGGGGTAGAAAAACATGAGGATTAAGATGGTGGTCTTGGTTTTTCCAAATTATTTCTCTAGTGAAAAACCCGATAGGGGTTGCTTTATGCTTCAAGAATTGCAAATTGACATGAACAGCCCTATACGAACACACTTAACTCCAACTAAACACACATACATCTCAGTTAAATGATAGAGAAGCGATTCAGAACATGCTTGGGGATAGAATTGAGCTAAAATGAATAATCATGTTCAAGTTGCAAATATCCACAAAGTAACAATGCATGACAGTTAGGCATTCTATGTTTCAAAGCAATTCAGACCAAAGCAATGTTGTGAACATATCCAATACATGATTATGAGTGTGTGTATGTGAAAAAATCTGAACTGGAATGAGTGTGTGGAGGTGTGGTATTCAAAGTGCAGTCTTTGTGTGTGATCATGCATTTTAGTATGTGATATGTGTTCAGATGGTTAAAGCTTCATATGATCATGCCAACACATTGTAAATGACAAATATAAGATGTTAGAACATGTTTTTTGAATCAAAACAAACTGATACAAAGATTGGTATGTGATATGTCACTTTGTGGAAAAAAATGAGCATTTGAAGAATGAGATTTTGATGTAAAGGGTTTTATGACAAAGTGATCATTCTAACATCTTATAAATGACTGATATGAAGTGTGTGTGATGTGGTTTTAGTGAAAAATAAACTTGTGCAAAAAGTAGCAAGTGTATGGAAGTGTATGTGACCATTTTGAAAAAAAGGCAAATTTAACACATAACTTCCACCAGTGGAAGTTAAGTACAAAATGTGACATTTTTGAAAAAAGCCTAAAATAACACTAACCTCCACCAGTGGAAGTTAAGTGCAAAAAGTGACATTTTTGAAAAAAGCCTAAAATAACACTAACCTCCACCAGTGGAAGTTAAGTGCAAAAAGTGACATTTTTCATTTTGAAAGTGATTTTTCATGACAGTGAGTTTTTCAAAGAAATGATCATACATACATGTTATAATTGACCAATATGAGGTGTGTGAGGTGGTGTTTTGATGAAAAAACCAGTCATGCCAAAAATGTCAAGTTGAGTGACTTTGTGTGTGTTTTGAAACATTTGTGTCAACATGTGAGTTTTGATGCAAGACAGCAAAATAGCCAAAAACAGTCACATAGACATGCTTAAAATACTCAAACAAACATGCTGAAATGATGAGAAACAAAGTATCATGTGTTATGTAAATTGTGGTAGTGTATGGTTTGATGTGGTTTTGGTGTGCACATGAAGAGGTGAGCCTTTGATGCAATGATTTTCAAAGTAGGATAATCATACCAGCATGTCATAAATGATTAGTAGGATGTGTACATGATGCTGTTTTGATGAAAACTAACTTGATGTAGAAAATAGCAATGTGTGTGACTTGTCATATTTGTGAAGTTTGGTGTCAACAAGTGAAATATTGATGTTATGTTCAAAACAGCAAGGTGAGCACACAAACATGTTTGGAATGTTCATTTAGACATGTTAGAATGGAGAAAGTAGGTTTTGTTATGTTCTATGCAAACAGGGGATACTCCTACTGTTACTGCAACAAAAGCACATTAATGATATCTGCCAGCAATTGATCTCATGCACAGGCAGCTGAATTCATGTGATGGGATACAACAATAACAATATTCAAGACTAAACAAATTTGTATATGCACAGCAGGTGATGAGAGTTTAGCAGAAGGAAATGCAGGCAGAATTACTACAAGCAAAGTGTGTGGTTTGAAAACTTAATGCATGATATGTAAACCAAGGATTAGTGTACAAGCAGAGCAGGTAAACACATACATATATTCAAAATGCCAATTGAAATATGCTTAGCTGTAAAAACCAAGTTTTAATGTTTTAGCTAACAAGTGATTTTTAGCTGGTATAGTTCTTTTATGCAAGGTACAAATCAAAACTGTTATGAGCAAACAACATACTGCAAACATTCATAAACCTCATGTTTTGAAACACATCATATCCAACAACAATGACCTTTACAAACACTGCAACAAGTTACTAGGACTTTAAAGATAAGGATCATTGAAACATGACTAATCATATGATAAGCATAAGTCTACAGCAGCATTAACTTTCTCAAACAGAATTGAGACAAAACCTGTTATGGACATACTCTCAAACACATTCCTCTCATGATTGCAAACATGGTGTTATATTACAGCAGGTCAAACAATGGTACAGCAGTATTGTGTTTTTGATTTTCATGTTTATGACAGCATTGATACAATCACTCAAACAAGCTTAGCATTTAATCAATTCAAGGATATCACATAACAGTTTTGACACTAAATCTCATGACAGCAAGCTTATGGTATTGGTCTCAATCATTTTTAGTGCATTATACTGATATGACAATGATAGGTCTATTTGCTCATACACACAGGGTACTCACCATTCACTAACAAATATCATGGAAGTCAAACATACATTCATAACTCCAAAATTCACACAAGTACTCAAAATGCATAAGTCATGGAAAGATAATGCAAGAGGTGATAGATATGCTATATACCTGTTGGAGATCCTATTTAGCAAGCCAAAAAATGTTGAGAAAACCAGAGGTGATTGAATCCAAGTTTTTGTATTGTGCTTTACTTGAAACTTAAGAAACAAGCCACTTGTGATGCCAAAGTGAGATTTATGATTTTCTGATGATAGATGAAGGTTTGGACAGCTGAGATATATGGTATGTGAGGTGTTCAAGTGATTAAAACCTCAAGAAAATGTTTGGAGCAAGATTTGGTGTTTTTTATGGACTTTGGTCAAAGTTAGCCAAGTGCAATGTTGACTTTTTGATTTCTTGTGATTTTTGGTGGTTTAATGGTTTGTACACCTTCTATATGTTATTTAGAAGGTGTATGGATGATGATTTGGGAGCTGGAACATGTAGAACTTGATGTGGTAGCAAAAATGCAAAGTGCAGAATTTTGGCTATTTTGGACACTTTGGTGATTTTGCAAAATGCAAGTGAGAGAGAGATATAGTGAGGGAGCTTGGTTTAGCAGGTTTTCAGAATGATATTGATGTCTTGAATGAGGGGTATGAGGTCCCTATTTATAGAATTCTGAAGTGAGGAGCTTACTATGAAGTCTTGCTTAACCATGAAGCAAACTTTGATATTTTCAACCACTTGCCAACTTGCTTTGCTTTTTCTGATCTTTGGTTGTCTCCTTAACCCAATGGGCAAGTTTAAATGATGTTTCTACTGATAAATTGCAGCCTAGATGCTTGGTAGAGTGGCTGGAGCAGAATCACTTTCCACCTCATGCTTGGAAAAGTCAAAAATGGCAACTTAGGCAATGAACTTCCAATCTTTAATTCTATGCTATCTCCATGCAATTTCTTTGCTCCAACCTGCTTGATATGTTCAATATATCAGATAGAATGAGTTTAGCAGGTTAAAATTGGCCCACTTGAGTGATAGAGGTGCTTTTGCAAATTTGGCCAATGTGGGACTAAAGTGACAAAACACCAACTTTGAACACATGTATCTTTCTGCTCATAAATCATCTTGAGGAGTTCTTGTACAATTTAGAAAGCCCTCACATAGTACTAAAACTTTCATGTTGGCCAGAAGTCTTGATTCTATTTGAAACTAGGTGAAAAATCCCCTTGAAGTTGACTGATTTTAGCTTTTAAAGTGAAAATAACTTAGAAATTTTCTAAGTTATTTTCCCTTCTAGGACTGTTTTTGCTTCTATCTCAAAAAGTATGCATTTTCTGGTTGTGGACTAGTATGGTACTTTTGTAGGACTTGTCAAGAGCTTTCAAATGAGACTAGAACCAACTCAATTGGATGTGTGGTTAAGGAGATACGGTTTAGCCCTTTTCAAAACCCTAATTTCCCGATTTCTCGATTACTCTCTCATCCTTGATCCAATGATCATGAAAATTGATATGCAAGTCCATTATGACATAAGAAACAACTTTGATTCACAACTTGGATTCCAATTCTCAAAATTTGAGGAGTTGACTTTTCGGTCAACCGTACGATCGATCGGTGTCGATTGAGTCGCCTGTTGACATTCTGGACATCCTGAGACTTTGATACTTCTTGAATAGTCTTTAATAGTCTATATGAACTTCATGGACCTCAATCCCACCATTACAACACCTTCCAACATCAAAGTCAAACCACAGTTGACTTTTCACTAGTTAAAAACCCTAATCGGGGCCTCCTGACTGCACTGTTCTTGATTCTGAAATAATTTCTTCAAATTGACTTCTCATTTGACTTTGATATCATCTTTGATTTCATTCCATGATTAAATTGGCCCAAATCATTGGTTGATCATTCCTTGGTTGTTTTGAATTTGTCGGTGCGAAAACCCTGATTCATCTGTAACTTGACAATAATGAACTTGCACTGATTTAGGGTTAGATAATTCATGATCATGCTTCTAAAAATGATAATGAGAATCTAAGGGGTCAAAATTTGGGGTACAACAGCTAGTGCAAACCTTCGCGAAACAACAACCATTTTATCTTGTGGCCTACTTGATTAGCACTACATGACCCACTGTGAATAAGATAAATTGATAAATAAGATTCACTCTTTAAGAAATATTCCATCAGGAGTCTTTTTAAACAACTTATTCCCAATAATTACATAACTTAATGCCCTATATTTGACTTTCAATCTCTTACCCCTGTTGGATTTTCCAAAAATATAAAGAATTGGTTTTTACCAATCATTAGTTGAGAGATTATCAATGGCAAACATTTCTACATGATTTTTTAATTCATCCAAACTTTCTACCGTCACCAGTTTTGACTTTGGCAACTCAAATGAGAAAGGATTGGCAAAAATTAACTTCTCTTTTACCTCAATCAATTTTTCTAACCTCTCCTTAGAAACTATGTAACCAGAAGCAATATGGACTAAATCATTAGCTTCTTGGTTTTTGAATAAAGGAACATGTTTGATGTCGACTTCATAAAATCTTCTTAATAATAAATTGGCTTTGATAAAATACTTCAATAGATTCCCTCCAATACATTTCTACTCTTTTATAAATTGTTTCACAACAAACTCTAAATCACCTTTGATTTCAACTCCTTTTGCTCCCAAGTCTAAAAGAATCTCAATGCCTACAATTAAGGCTTCATACTCAGACTCATTATTAGAGAAAAACTCTTTGATTTTAAACTTGAAATTTGTTGGAATTTCTTGACGAGATATGATACAAATTCCAATACCAATTCCATTATTGTGTTTTGAACCGTCGAAGTATAATTTTCAAATTTTTAGACCGACATAATCTTGTGTCACTTCAACTATTTCATGATCAACAATAAAATTAGCAAGCACTTGGCCTTTTACAACCTTTAAAGGGGTACGTGTTAAATAATATTTAGTCAAAGCCAAGCTCATTTGCCAATTTGACTATGTAAAATAGATTTTGACAACATTATTTAATAACATTAAAATGTGAGTAGACAAAAACATCATTAGGCTTTATATAATACTTTAATTTAGTACATGAAAAATACAAACACAGACATAATTTCTCTATTGGGCTACAACTAGTTTTTACATCATTTAACATCATTAGATTATTATATAATACTTTAATTTAGTACATGAAAAATACAAACACAAACATAATTTCTCTATTGGGATATACCTAGTTTTTTTTGGAATAAAGGAACTTTATATAACTTCAAAAGATAGAATATACAAGGGTATAAGTATAAAACCCACCCACAAAACAATCAAAAAAACCCCATTAATCTATGAGAAGGTTAGCTATATGACGTCTAATACTAGCATGAACCCACCCTCTGTTAGCAAGGGTAGAGATAACTATATCTCTAATCTCCATGGTTTGCACTGTATTTCCAAAAACGGCGTGGTTACGATACTTCCAGATTTCGTAGACAGTCTCCGCAATGGCGCTACGCAAGAGACATTTCCGCCAACCCTTACCTTTACACTGATGAATAATCCAGTTCAGCTCTTCACGCCAATCATAGGGGGTGCGATGAATTCCCATCCACCTCATAATATCCTGCCAACAGCTTTGAAACAGGGGACATTGAAAAAATAGATGGTCAATCGTTTCTTCGTTGTTGCAGAAATTACATCTGTCATCCGTAGTAATTCCAAACTTTTTGAGCCGCTCCTTAGTCGCCAACCTACGGTGGCATGCCATCCAAAGAGTGAAAAAAGCTCTTGGTCTAGCAATAGTAGTAGAGAACATGTGGTTCTAAACCACATCAGGTTCATCCATTTTGAGGTAATGGTAGATGTCGCTTGCGCGAAAATAAGGTGCCGGCATGACAGAAGAGTCGCCACCTTTCGTTATTTATCCCTCAGAGCGGGAAAGGAAACGATCGGAAAAACCTGACGAATAAGGGTAAGACAAGGTCATCGCAACCATTGTCTGGGTTCGGGAGTCGGTTACGCAAGGGGAAGGTATTAGCACCCCTCACGTCCGTCGTACTCGACGGGATCCTCGCTTGTTTGTTTACTTGGACGGGTTGGTTATAATCTATCTACCTATCAAGGCTGGCTGAAAAAAAAGAAAAGAAAAATGACTCGGCAAAGCGTCGCGCTTTATGCCTACGTATTCTCATCAGAGAATGAGAAATCAGAGTCAACGTAGTTCGGCCTACGAAGGATTACGGGGGAAAGGTTGCTCGCTAGGATGTCGCATCCTATGCCTACGTACTTTCATCTGGTATGAAAGATCAGAGCAAACGTAGTTCGGGAAACTACAGGAAAAAAAATGGCTCAACTAGGAGGGAGACTATCAAGTCCTACTGTTATCATGCCATGGATTCATCCTATGGTTGAGGTTTGAACAGGGAACTCCTAGAAGTTGTCATGCATAGGTTTCGACCTAAAAGTCTATCATCAAATCCTTATCAAAGGAAATGAGAGTCCTAAGGGATCATGTCAATGATACGCCAAAACAGACAAAAGCATCAGCTTTAACAGTAAAATGCATGCAATGCAAGTGAGGGAGGAAATGTGTGTGGGGCTTCAGCCTCCACAAGCTCGTCTCGACCTCAAGCCAGTCATGAAATAACGGTAATCATACTGAAAACAAACAACATGCTATCAAGCAATGACAGATAAGGGAAAGGAAGTACCATCAGGCAAACAAACACAAACTTGAGAAAGAATCAATCTACTCTCTAATCCTAACCCTAATCACAGAGTCTGAACAAATCTAAGCAAAGCTCTCAAGCAAAACCTAACCAGAAGAAATCAATCCCAGTCTTCAAGCTTCAGAACAAGCTTACCAAAGAAAGGGAGCTAAGCAATCAGACTCATAATGTCTTCCTCAGGAAAGCACTAGGAGGTGTGTACTCAGGAGTCATACCCTATGTGGCTCAACCACTGTGATCAGTTTACATTCCTCCTCAGGAGAAATTAAACTCACAAGCAGGCTCCAACATCACTGGATATTTGAGAAATCCTAGATAGACTAATGGAACTAAGTGAATAGACCCATAGGACCTTCCTCAGGAAAGTACTAGGAGGCTTCCACTTAGGAATTGCATCCCATGTGGCTCAACAACATGTGATCAGTTTACATCCCTCCTCAGGAGAAATTAAACTCACAAGTTGGCTCCAACATCATTGGATACTTGAAAAATCCTAGACAAACTAAGGGAACTAAGTGAATAGACCCATAGGACCTTCCTCAGGAAAGTACTAGGAGGCTTCCACTTAGGAGTTGTATCCCATGTGGCTCAACAACAGGTGATCAGTTTACATTCCTCCTCAGGAGAAATTAAACTCACAAGTTGGCTCCAACATCATTGGATACTTAAGAAAGAGGTGAGAAGAAAGGATGAAAGTCATTCATAGTGCCTTCCTCAGGAAAGTACCATGAACTTCCTTCAAACTTCAGGATCTCAAACCTCACAGACAGGGGACAAACCAAGCTCTGGGTCTCTGATTCTTGATCTACAATCTTCACTCCATGATGCTCTCCATCAAAGTCTTCAAGGCAACACAAGCCCCACAACAAATTCCCCACAATGAACCCCAAAGATGAACAGATAACCACAGGGTACACAAAAACAATAGGCAACTTCAGAAAATACCTAAAAATACTAAACTAATGGGGAAAAATCTAGCAATTATTCACAAGGGTCCTCAACACCTACTCATAACATCTACAAAGGTCTCTACCTAAAAATCAAGATAAAACTCAATCAAAGAAAGTGATTCATCACCTAAACACAATTTAAACCCTAATCAGGATACCCTACATCTACCCTAATTAAACTAATCAAAATTTAATTCTAAAAATCTAGAAAAAATCCTATGGGGAACTATGATTCATCATCTAATTGCACAAAAAAGAATGGATTAAAAACCCTAAGGGAAGGTCCTAAAACAATTCCTACAAAATCAAATACCAAATTAAGACTATTTAAAAGCTATTTATTTGGAAAATCTATTAAAAATATTAAACCTAAAAATAAAATCTCATTTTTATTTTTATAATTTTCTACACATTTTCATCTAATCATAGAAAAAAGAATAGGTCAAAAATCATTTTTTATCAATTTTTAATGAATTAAACAAAACAGAAAAAATATTGAAAGATAATAAAAGAATTAAATTAATTAAAGGGAGGGGGGTATGAAAAGCAATAGGCGCCAGTTAAAATGAATTGGGCCAGATAAGAAGGGGGGTGGGGATAGCGCATTGAGGCCCAGAACGCTTGATTAATGAAACGGCTGCGTTTCATTGAATTTAAAATTTCCCTCTCACTCTCAGATTGAACCAAGGCCGTTGGATCAACATAATAAGTCAGACTTTGGGACCAATCTAGTGGCTCACCTTCATCGTCCCAAAATCAAACTAGGGTTTTCAGAACCCTCCTTCCATGCCCTAACCTTCGAGCTCCTCTATCTCTCTACTCAGGCCACGAAACAACATGATCCAAAAATGAAAAATGCTCTACTACTCAAGCTCTACACAACCATACGTACACTTTTTCTTAATTCCTCTTGAATAATCCAAACAGAAGACTTCAATGTCTTGGTACAACCACGCTCAACTGATATCAACCCTGATTAAACTCAAAACTAAAGCTGCAATCTTGTTCTACACACTACCCTAGTCAATATAATCCATGTCATGCTGATTAAAGCCTAGCACACAGTTCATTCTTGCACATCAAAGATTTATGCACCTGTCACAAACCATCATGGATCGTGCCCTAACTTTCAGTATTTGGTCATCTACCCTAATACAATCATTCTATACCTATAAAGCTAAGAGGAAGCCATTAAATTAAGAGGTACAAAGGGAAGAAAGAACCTGTCAAAGGGATGATGGTGAGGCTCGTGGGGATGCTTGCAGGCCTTGGAATTGGTTCAAGATGATCCTACAATGGTCCTCAACCTTCTGTTTGCACTTGTGATGGTGGAGATGGCTTGTAGTGGAAGAAAACTCAAGTTGCTTCAACTTGAAGAAATTGCTTCAATGGCTATCTCTCTCTCTCTCTCCTCTGACTTGACCTTCTATCACCAACCCTGAACACAATGAGGACCATCCTTCTTATAATAATCATTGGATGTGTCTAGATTCATCTAGAATGTGATGGAAACTTCTTGAAATTCTCATGACATGCCAAGTTGGATATCTCATATCTCACATGTTATGCCTTGCAATTTTGTCTTAAATTCTCCTTACATGAGTTATTGAGAAGGGATGAGTGAAAAACAAGTTCATTTTTGGCTTATGTAGGGTTTTTCAACATTGCCTTCTTTTTCAAGTAATGACTTTTCAAAGCATCACCCATTTTTAAACCTCAAATGAAAATTCTGGCTAAACCAATGTTCTCAAAATGGTTTTTCCAATCAAAATGATATATTGGATGACCTATTTTGGATTTGTGGATCTCCCAAATCACTTTTCAATTTCAACTTTTCAAAGTTATAAGCCCTTTTTAGTTCATTTTTGACCAATCATGTAATCTCATGCTATGAGCTTTTTCAACACTTTGTGACCTTCTTTCTAGACTTAAAATCACATTTTGAGCAACTTTCATGTTTTGAGTTTTTCCATTTGAGGCTTGGAAATAGGAGTTTTAGGCATTGGATAAAATGACCTATAGCTGACAAATGACCAAAATACCCCTGCCTTGTTCAAACCATAAGTTGAGTTCCACAAATCCAATCAAGGACTTCTACCACTCAAATTAAAGCTAAGAAGATCCTCTTCAACATTCATGTTGACCAAGAAACCATAGGAATCAACCTACTAGGGCAAAAGTTGTCTGCAAGTTGGGTGACTTTCAAGGACCCAGATTCACACACCTCTGCTGACCTGTAATTTGTCAAAACCATAACTTGAGCTCTGAAACTCCTATCAAGGACTTCCACCACTCAAATTAAAGCTAAGAACAAGCTCTACAACATTCATGTTGTGGGGAGGATGAGATATCAATCACATCTAGAGCTAAAACTGCCTGGAAAATAGGGATCAAATTAGGGTTTTTCAGTGACAATCCTTGGAAACCCTAACTCAAAACTTCTCAAACTCCTCAATCATGATGAGTTGGTCTAGGAATCATCCTTATAACCTCTATATGCATCATTCCATGATCTCATGGCCCTTGGGTTAGGTCTCAACCTTCTCCAAATCTTCAGCTGATCTAGGGTTGACCCAGTCAAAACCCTAATTCTACCATTCATGGTTGAATCTTCTGAATTCTTGCATAATGACTTCTCTGGCATTCATGATGGCTTTCAAGACATCTCATAGGCTTTCTCAAAGCTTCAAGTTCATTCTCAAAGTCCCAGAACCATCTGAGGGGCACCCACAACTCTCAAGCTATGAAGCACACAACCCTGGTTTCAACCAATTCTTCTGAGGATCTCTTGAACTTTCTGATGAAGGTATCTATTTTCAAACACTCAATGAATAAATGATTGTTGGTCAAATTTTGGGGTGCAACAGCTGCCCCTATTCAAACGGCTTGAACCTGACTGGGTGAGAAGCGAACGGCTCTCAACCAATCAAGGTACGAGACGGTTGAATATCGGTAAACCCGAAAATTTGCCAACTGCACGACCACATGATACTCTGCGGGGAACAAATCTTCGAACACTGCAACACTAGCTGCTCAACAACTAGCTGGAGAGATACTGATCTGACACCGCCGCCGGAAACAAACATCATTCTGGGGGACACTCGACATCGCCGTCGTACCAACATCATCTCTACTGGGGATTTAAAGAGCCTGACCTCGCCGTCAAACAAACATCCAACTTCGCTGCCGGAAACAAACATAATCTGACCTCGCCGTCGGATAATCAAAATACCCCGCATTGCCGCTGGAGACAATACAACACTGAACAACTCTGACCTGGGGTTTACCCCTGGTAAATGGAACAAAAGGTACACTTGCGTATTTGAAACTACTCTGCTGGGGATGAGAGACTCAACCGAGCACACTCTGATCTGGGGTTCACCCTCGGAACCATAACGAACATCGGAATACTACTGCACTGTGATCCCACTGTAGAACTTCAACATCAGAACTATATGAAACCCTGGCCCCTGGCCATTTCTAGCTTCAGCTAGAAAAAATCTTCAAGTACTTCTGAAGATAAGCATCCTTGGCCTTCAAGGATGGCAACTCTGCGGGAGGTATCTTCGACTTCAGTCTAAAGAAATGGTCCTTGGCCTTCAAGGATACATGGATCTACCTTCAGGCAACTCCGCCTCTGCTATAGAGTATCCGTGACTTCAGTCAGGGATATACTTCGGCCTTCAGTCCGAAAAAAAAATGGATCCTTGGTCATTCATGACCTTGGGGATAACCTTGCCCTTAGGCACCTTTGCTTCAGCTTAGGAAATCTGTGACTTCAGTCAGAGAAATGGTATCCTGAGCCATTCATGACTCTACGGGGATTCAAACACTTTGCCTTCAGGCAAAAACTCCGCTTCAGCTTAAGAAACATCTTTGACTTCAGTCAGAAGAAACACTATTCACTTGATCGCAATCAATCATCTCTTCAGGACAACTGACTTGGTCTTCAGACTCACACGAATCACTCTGTTGTATCTACAACCCTGGAACCTTGTCTTTAGCCACCCGTTGATTCTTCAACACGGAAATCTGGCTTCACAGGAACCTTCTGATATCGCCATCGGGCGCTTACGGAATCCATCTTCAGATTAGACATCGTTGTTGGAGCAGACATATCACGCTGCTCTGGTCTTCAAGAATCATCCTGACCAAACAGATCCATCGGGCATCTTCAAGAATCGTCCTGAACTAATAACCTTTCTGGAGCAAACATTCTGTTGGGAATTCCAGGAATCTTCCTGGGCAACTCTTGCTGGAGGCGCTATTGGGGAGCTCGAGAATCGTCTTGAGCAAACCATTCGGGAACCTGCGCTGAGGTATTAAGAATCGTCTTAAGCAAATGGCCCTGCTGAGGAATTCGGGAATCATCTTGAACCGAAGACTTCGCTGGGGATCTCAAAAAACCATCTTGAGCGAGCGACTGCGGGGATCACACCGGGGTTTTTTTTTTTTTTTTTTTTTTTTAGAATCATCTAAGAAAACAACCTTGCTGGGGAGAACATCAGGAATCGTCCTGAGCAACCGGTCTTTCGGTAGTACATCTGTACAAGAATGATAATGATCTAGATCATGCCTATGATGCATATGCTTCTGTTATGCAATCATGCTCAATGCCATGCAATCATGCTCAGCGTTATGCAATCATGCTCAATGCTATACAACGTTAAATGCTATGCAGTCATGCACAATGATGCGATCCCGTCAGCAAAATAAATGCCGAGGGGGAAATCTTCCTGTCAAGGAGACAGAACTGCTCAGGTAGAGGAATCGTCCTGCTGAGGAGAATGTGAACATGCCAATATCAATTAGGCTCTGTCTGGGGAATTGATCTTCCGCTGACTGCTGCAGGGGAACAACTTCAGCTGACTGATGCAGGGGACGAAGCTCTACGAGAACTTGGATCTGCTGATGTCAATCGCGAGAATGAACTGTGCGGCCGTCTCGGCTACTCTTCTGGGGATGACCGCTCTGTGGGGAACCAACTTCAGCTGCTCAACACTCCACTGGGGAAAAACCAATCACGATCTGATCAACTTCCAAGGACTCGGCCCTTCTGGATATCTGCAAACTCGGCTGAAGATGGAGGAATCATTCTGCTTCGCTGGAGAGAGTGCGACTCTGGGGAAACACAGCATTAGCTGTTCAATGCTCTGCTGGGGAAAATTGATCATGATCTGATCAATCTTCCAAGGATTCGGCTTTTCCGCGGACTCAGCCGGGGAGAGAAATCATTCTACTTCATTGGAGAGTGCAACTCTGATGGGGGATTCGATTCCACTGGGGAAGAAAGAATCATCGGCCTTCGGGGGAGAGTACAACTCTGCAGGGGAATACAACATCAGCTGTTCCAACACTCTACTGGGGAAGAAGGAATCATCGAACTTCAGGAGAGAGCTTGACTCTGGTGAGGAATCTCAATTCCGCTGGAGACTTCAGTCTGGCATCATCAGTTACTGCATACTTCGGTATACGACTAGCTTCTCGCGAAACCTGCACTTGTGACCCGGTGCTGGGGAAAATCCTGCTTCAGCGACTTTACTGGGAAAACATGAGCTTCGGCACCCGAACACTTCTATGAAATCTGCACTTGTGACCCGGTGCTGGGGAGAGACAACATCATTCTTCAGTGCTTGACTCAGCTGATGAGGTGACATTCCTTCAGGATGCGTCTGCTTGGGGAAGAGAATCACCTCTACCTGGGGGAGACATATCAATGCTCACTATCCTGATTCTGATTCTGCGGAAGAGAGACCACTGAACACTGCTGGAGAAGGAGGACTCATCCTGCTTCGGGGATACGCACGGCACATCTTCTGGCGAGGCGCTACACCTGCAACAACACAAACAAACAGACAAAATACCCTCCTCAAAGGGGCCTATCCAGGTTATTATCTCGTGACAATGTTCAGTTAGTTAATTGTTTCAACAATCAATGGGCTTAGGCCCGCAAGTTTATGTATGCGCATTTTATCAAAAAAACACATCGGCGTTCTCATTCGCAAACAAAACAGATAAATGCTAAACAGACGAGTAGAATTGCTGAATAATGTGCATTTTATTGATGATAAACCCCTGAATGGGCAAAAAATGTTTTACAACAGAGGCAAGCTCCTGGAATGAGGAAGCCGCGCAAAAAGAAAACATAAATATACATCAGTATATACAAATGTCGGCAATCGAGGCGTAGACGAACACCATGAGTTGATCCCTCTAAGACCCACTCGACTTCGATACTTCTCCGATGCTTCAGCTTTGGAAGAGATTGATTCAGGTAAACGGCCCTCAGGTCTTCCGAACCACTAAACAATGAAAGTCCATACGCGGAACGCAGTCATTTGCTTATTCAAATCCCTAACTTTTGCGTGAACCGCCCTTTCGGGTTTTCAGTTCACCGGGATACCCTTTTTTGCCGAAGCCGCCCAGTGTAGGTTTTCGACTTCGCGGGTGTACATTTTTTCAATATATCCCTATTTTGCCCGAACCTTTTATTCTGTTTTTGGTTCGCCGGGATGCCCCTTTTTTGCCTGGACTCTTTCTTTTTTGTCCAGCGGGTCGCTTTCAAGCAAAGTATTTTTTAACTGCGTCCGCGTTCACCGGGGATGCAAAATCTTCACCATCCATCGTGGATAACAACAAAGCTCCTCCCGAGAAGACCTTGCTGACGACATACGGCCCTTCGTAATTCGGAGTCCACTTGCCCCGGTGATCGGAGTGTGGCGGAAGAATCTTCTTCAGGACGAGATCACCCGTCTGAAAGTTTCGAGGACGCACCTTCTTATCATAAGCTTTCTTCATTCGGCTTTGGTACAGGCGACCAAATGCAATCGATGCTAACCTCTTCTCGTCCATCAGGCTGAGCTGGTTTAGGCGATTCGTAACCCATTCTGCCTCATCAAGTTTCACATCAACCAAAACTCGCAAAGAGGGAATCTCCACTTCTAGCGGTAGGACAGCTTCCATACCGTACACCAAGGAGAAAGGAGTTGCCCCGGTCGACGTACGCACCGTGGTACGATAACCGTGCAAGGCAAACGGCAGCATCTCGTGCCAATCTTTATACGTCACAACCATCTTCTGAACAATCTTCTTGATGTTCTTGTTGGCCGCTTCAACGGCGCCATTCATCTTCGGCCGATAAGGAGATGAGTTGTGGTGTTCAATCTTGAAGCTCTGGCACAGCTCCTTCATCATTTTATTATTCAAATTCGAACCATTATCAGTAATGATTCGCTCGGGAATTCCATAGCGACAGATGATGTCCCTCTTTATGAATTTAGCTACCACCTGCTTGGTCACATTAGCGTACGAGGCTGCCTCCACCCACTTGGTGAAGTAGTCGATAGCTACCAGAATGAAACGATGACCATTGGATGCGGTGGGCTCGATCTTGCCTATCATGTCGATGCCCCACATGGAGAAAGGCCAAGGGGAGGACATGACATTCAATGGGCACGGCGGCACATGAACTTTATCAGCATAAATCTGGCATTTGTGACATTTCTTCGCGAATCTGAAGCAATCCGACTCCATAGTCAACCAGTAATATCCTGCTCTCAGGATCTTTCTAGTCATGGCATGCCCGCCGGCGTGCGTACCAAATGTGCCCTCATGGACTTCCTCCATGAGCATACTTGCTTCCTTCTCATCTACACATCTGAGTAGCACGAGATCGTGGTTTCTCCTATACAACACTCCATCAGGATTGAGGTAAAAGTTTCCAGATAGCCTCCTCAGAGTCTTCTTATCCTGGGTTGACGCACCCGCAGGATACTCCTTAGTCATAAGGAAGGTCTGAATATCGTGGAACCATGGCTTGCTGTCAGTGGCATCCTCGATTGCGAACACATATGCTGGTCTGTCAAGACGCGAAAGAACAATGCTTGGAGCCTCATTCCAAAGGTTGACCTTATACATTGAAGCCAACGTGGCTAAAGCATCAGCCATTTGATTTTCAGCCCGGGGTACATGATGAAGTTCTACTCGATCGAAGAACGGGAGTAGCCTCCTGGCGTAATTCATGTACGGCACTAGATTCGGTTGACGAGTTTCCCACTCCCCTTTGATCTGATTGATTACAAGCGCTGAGTCACCATATATGTCTAGATTCTTGATTCTCAAATCAATTGCCTCTTCTAGACCCATAATACATGCTTCGTACTCGGCTTCGTTGTTGGTAACTGAAAACGTCAGTCTTGCAGTAAACGGGATGTGGGATCCGTGAGGAGTCGTGATGATAGCCCCGATACCACTTCCATAGGAATTAACCGCTCCGTCGAATATCAACTTCCACTGAGACTTCCTATCCGGCCCCTCATCGGGCAATGGCTCATCGCAATCCTTCGCTTTGAGAAACATGATGTCCTCGTCAGGGAATTCGAACTTCATCGGCTGATAGTCTTCGATTGGCTGTTCGGCAAGGTAATCAGACAACACGCTCCCCTTGATGGCTTTCTGAGAGACGTACTGAATATCATACTCTGTTAACACCATCTGCCATCTGGCAATCCTGCCCGAAAGAGCCTGCTTCTCGAAGACATACTTGATTGGATCCATCTTCGAAATCAGCATAGTGGTGTGATTGAGCATATACTGTCGTAGACGTTTGGCAGCCCAAGCTAATGCACAACACGTCTTCTCCAGCATCGAGTATCGAGATTCACACTCAGTGAACTTTTTACTCAAGTAATAAATGGCATGCTCTTTTCTGCCCGTCTCGTCGTGCTGACCGAGAACACACCCCATACTATTCTCCAGAACTGTCAAGTACATGATTAATGGCCGTCCAGCCACTGGGGGTATCAAGATTGGAGGTTCTTGAAGATACTGCTTTATCTTATCGAATGCCTTCTGGCAATCCTCATTCCAAGTAATCGCCTGATTTTTCTTTAACAGCTTGAACATCGGTTCACAAGTGGCTGTGAGCTGAGAGATAAACCTTGCAATGTAGTTTATTCGGCCCAAGAAACCACGAACTTCTTTTTCTGTCTTCGGCGCTGGCATTTCTTGGATAGCTTTTATTTTCGCAGGATCAACTTCAATACCTCGTTCACTAACGATAAACCCCAATAACTTTCCGGACCGCACTCCGAAAGTGCACTTGTTAGGATTCAGCCTCAGCCTGAACTTCCTAAGCCTTTCAAACAGCTTCAATAAGTTGACCAGATGCTCTTCCTCCGTTTGGGACTTTGCAATCATGTCATCAACATAAACCTCGATCTCATGATGAATCATATCATGAAACAAAGTTACCATTGCTCGCTGGTAAGTGGCCCCTGCGTTCTTCAGACCGAAGGGCATTACCTTGTAGCAAAACGTGCCCCAGGGGGTAATAAACGTCGTTTTCTCCATGTCCTCCGGCGCCATCTTAATCTGATTGTAACCGGAGAAGCCATCCATGAATGAAAACACGGAAAACTGGGCTGTATTGTCGACCAACACATCGATATGAGGCAACGGGAAATCATCCTTAGGGCTCGCCCTATTCAAATCCCGATAATCGACGCACATGCGTACCTTACCGTCCTTCTTCGGTACAGGCACTATGTTGGCGACCCACGGAGGGTAGGTGGTAACGGCTAGAAATCCTGCGTCCAACTGCTTCTGGACCTCTTCTTTGATTTTTACAGCCATGTCTGGTCTCGTCCTCCTGAGCTTCTGCTTGACTGGAGGGCAATCTTCTCGCAACGGCAAGCGATGAACCACGATATCTGTGTCAAGTCCGGGCATATCCTCATACGACCAAGCAAAGACGTCACTATACTCTCGAAGCATCTCGACCAGTCTATGCTTGACATCATTCTGCAGCGCAGCCCCAACTCTGACATTCCTGATAAGCTCCTCAGAACCCAGATTTATGATCTCAATATCCTCCTCATGAGGCAGAATAACCTTCTCCTCTTGTCTCAACAAGCGGGCCAATTCTTCCGGAAGGTCTTCGTCTTCATCAATCTCATCCTCGGCTTGATAGATCGGGCAATCAAAGTCGTAGTGAGCCGTAGAGGGTCCAGAGTCGATGTCATCTGTTACGTGGATCCTGCAATAACAAGGGTTAAGTTTAAAGCAGGAATATGCAGGTTAGCACGAACCTCGTTGCCATTTTGCTGTTTTTCAAAACAAACATAAAATATGAATAACAGAGAACACAATATTTGATTACGAAGAAACCGCCTTTTATTTATTAACAAAATGCATACACATAATCCAACAAGGCCCTGACAGTAAAACCACTATGCCCCGGGCAGGACATAGGGTTGTACAAAGATTGTAAAAAGCAAATCATTACTCTTCACTCGTCAGCTCGATAATCTCCTTGAAGGTCCAATTGTGGAGGCGCTCGCCTGGCTTGCTCGGTTGAATCCAGGCATCAAGATCACAATCACTGTCTCCGCTGTCCTCTGACGTAGCGTTGATACTCTCGAAGATTACTCCCCCCTTGGTGAATAGGATCGGCCCCTTCCCACGAGACGAGCTACCAGAAGAAGATGAAGCTTCAGCTTCAGGAGAATACCCCAATCCAAACTTATCCTGTTTGATTGGTATATCCAAGACATGCCCCCAGCCTGGGGTGGAACCAGCTTCGACAACAGCCCTAGCTTCTTTAAACGAGGAGAGGTTCACCTCATGCTTCTCTGCAACAACGGGAGCTACCTCCTTCACCCTGACGGTTTCAAACGCTTGGCAAAGAGTCTCATGGATCTCACCATCCATTTCGACATATTTAAAGGACGACAGGTGGCTTACCATGATGTCCTCCTCTCCACAGACTGTCACTATGCTGCCCCCAACAGCATATTTAAGCTTCTGATGCAGCGTGGACGTCACGGCACCAGCAGAATGGATCCACGGCCGACCTAAGAGGCAACTATAGGCGGGCATGATATCCATGATATAGAACACTGCATTGAACGTCTCTGGTCCAACTTGAATTGGCAGGGTCAATTCTCCGAAGACGTGGCGCTTGGTTCCGTCAAAGGCCTTCACGACCAGATCACTGGGCGTGCACAGCAGTCCACGGGTATCCAACTTCATCAGTGCTTTCTTCGGAAGCATGTTAAGCGAGGAGCCCGTATCTACTAGGACATGTGACATAATCGTGCCTCTGCACTCTATCGAGACGTGCAAGGCATTGTTGTGATCTCTTCCCTTGGGCGTCAGCTCTAGGTCTGTAAATCCCAGCCCATTACCAGCATTGACATGAGCTACCACTTCCTCGAGTTGATTAACTGATATCTCCTGCGGCACGTATGCAGCATTTAATACCTTCAGCAACGCGTTGCGGTGCGCTTCAGAACACAGCAACAGGTTAAGAATCGAAATCTTTGACGGAGTCTGGTGAAGATGATCTACAATCTTGTAGTCACTTTTCCTGATCAGTCGCATGAACTCTTCTGCATCTTTAACCAACAAGTCCTTCTCTGCCCCTGCAGGAACCTCTTCAACAGCTTTGCCTTTGCCTTTATCCATAGCGTCAGCTCGGACCACTTTCTCTGCTGCGACCTCTGCCGGCGCGAACACTCTACCACTTCTGGTGATACCACTGACTTCAGCCAGATTCTGCGCAGTCGATCTGGACGGCTCAAGCTCTACCTTCTGACCGTTACAATACACTTCGGCGCCGTAATGCCATGGGATGGCATTAGTGCTCTCGAATGGGATTGGTCCGGCCCTGGTGATGGTAATAGTAGGCGGACGAGGTGCAGAAATAGTGATAGGGTGGCGAGGAATGGTAATAGTAGCAACTTCGTCCGCCTGCTTCAGCACGACTTCCCCTGACGCATTCTCAACGCTTCGACTGAACTGCAAAATACCCTCGGTCATCAGACTTTGGATACCTTCGATCAACTGCTCACACCCATCAGGAAGTGTAGCACAAGCCATGCAAAACTCTCCACATCCGGGAAAGAAGCCTTTCTTTAGCAACTTAGCCTTAACAAAGCTCAATGGCGTCTTCAAATCTCTGACATCAGTCAGCAAGTCCGAATTCTCTTCAGTGATAACAGCATTTACTCCGCCCCCCCTATGATGAGGCATGGGATTCTTGGTGACGTTGGGCACGCTGTCAGAAAAGTTGATAACCTTGGCGTCAACCAAGTCCTGGACTTTGTGCTTAAAAGCTTTGCAATTCTCAACTGTATGGCCAGGTGCCCCAGAATGAAATTCACAAGTAGCATTAGCATCGTACCCCGGTGGTGGTGCCCCTGTCAAGGGAGCCAACGTCCTCTTTTGGACCAATTGGAGCTGAAGCAGCGTCTGCAGAAGCTGGGCATATGACATAGGAGGAGTTTCCAAATGACGGTTTGCCAGGGGACCCCGATTCTGATATCTCTTATATCCCTGATTATTCTGTTGCTGAGGCTGCTGCTGCGGCTGCGGGGGTGCAGCTGGGATGTTTATGCTAGCAATCTGAGACTGAGGGCCCTTGCCCTTTCTCCTAGCATTAGTGACAGCACTGGCATCGCCCTCTCGGCATTTGCCAGTATAGGGTTTCTTGCTAGCTCCTCCAGATGAGGATGATTCGCCTTGAATCTTTCCAATCTTTATACCATTTTCGACATGCTCGCCCAAAGTGATGAGGGCCGAGAATGTTCCGGACATGCCACTAATCAGCTTCTCATAATAGACTCCGGGAAGGGTAGCCACGAACATTTGTACCAACTCACGCTCAACCATCGGCGGTTGAACCCGAGCAGCCAATTCACGCCACCGCTGGGCGTACTCTTTGAAGCTTTCATTGCTCCGCTGCGAGAGATTCTGAAGCTGAACTCGGTTGGGAGCCAAGTCGCTATTATATTGATAGTGGAGAACAAACGCTTCAGCGAGATCTTTCCACGTGCGCACAGCAGCGGGCTCCAAACCCATATACCATTCGAGCGATGGGCCAGAAAGACTATCCTGAAAGAAGTGCATCAGCAACTTCTCATCATCAGAATAAGCGGACATCTTCCTGTAATAAGATCGGAGGTGAACACGGGGACAAGTAGTGCCCCTATACTTCTCAAAGATAGGCACCTTGAACTTGTGAGGTACTTTAAAGTCAGCAATCAACCCGAGTTTGGACATGTCAACGCCCAATGTATTCTGATTTTCTATATCTCTCATTTTATCTTCCAGCGCCTTGAACCTGAGTCGAGCTTCAGCAGTCAACTCAGCCTCTACACCTCTCTGAGAGAAAATGTCATCCTGATGGTCCTCCAGCCACGGTTGAGGCACCACCATATTTCCTGCACCAACATTGCCGTTGACCGGCCCCACGGTAACATTGGCTCCCAAACCACCATTGACGGCGCCCGCCGCATTAAGTCCGAGATTAGTCATGAGATTGCCGTTAGCACTACCGTTGCCCCCGGCAGCAGGAACAACGTTCTGTGGAGTATCCCCTTGAGGAGGAGTGGGCACGGCCCCGCCATGAAGTATTCCATTGCTGTCAACCCTGGAGATAAGAGGTTGAACCAAAGTACGAAGCTGGTCTTGCCCATTCGCAACTACTTGCATCAGCTCCATGAAACGATCCATCCGTTCACGAAGCTCCTGAACATCTGACTGTACTTGGTCCATGATTCTCGTTTGATTGGCGCGAGTTGAGTAGCGGTGGATGAATCTTTGATCAATCCTGGAGATCGAAAGCAGCTCGGAACCTGAGTACCTGAAAAACCTGTCAAGATCAAAGGTTAGGAAAAGCAACAGAATGTATGTCATGCAAGAATGCTTCATGCAAATGCATGCGTGTGTCTGCGTGCTTGAGAGATTTCCCCCGATCCTGGCACCTGCTGACAATAATAAGGAGAGGAATCTGGGCCCAATCATGGAAACAGCAACCTCACATAGCAATAGTCAGATTCGACACATCAAAGACCGAGAACTCATACATAACAGTCTTCCTGAGAGAGGCTGCAGTAACACAATAAGAGGCGAGAGATCTTGGATCGGGGAAACGGTACCTGTCACAGACACACGCTAATGGAATGATTATGCAAGCTAATGCAAAATGCAGGTATGCAACAATATATCCAGGTGGCTGCTGTGGAGATTCGATGTCAACAGTCACTGATGAGAAGGAAACCCCGGTGTAACCCACTGATCTGATCTGCTGAGAATAACCATCTGGTAGGATCGAGATCAAAATTTTGCTCTGACAAGAACGAAGGCCTGATAATAAAGACCCCGGATGCAAGACCAAGGAATATCTGTTGATGAAGTCTTCAGACCCCAAGTCACAAATCTGCCCTCTCAAGAACAAATACACAGCTGCTGATGAGATTTTCAAAACCCCACTCAAAATCTGCCCTATCAAGAACAAACAACAACTGCTGACGAGATCTTCAGACCTCACTCAAAAATCTGCTCCATCCAGAACAAACTTCTGTCAATAATACTCTGATCGAAACCTGCTCTATCAAGAACAAACAAACACCCGATAATAAGATCCTCTGATCAAACTCTTGCTCTATCAAGAACATCTCTGCAATTGAGAACCCAACATAACTGATTCACTGTCAAGAAAACCAGGTAGTCTGGAGGTTAAAGTTTCCTGCAATATCCCAACCCCACTCACAGGTATGGACCTAATCCACGGACAAAGGTACGGCATCCTATGCGGTCATCAGCGTCACAGACTTTCATGAGTGACAATACGATTCCCAGAAGGAGTGGCATCGTCAAGTCATGAAGAGGCCTCTCTTAGCTGACTTCCAAATGATCGGTCCCCAGAGTCGACAATCCTCACGTCTGGACTCCCCTCAGATCCTCAGGACCGGAAAGGAGCACCTCTGCAAGAATCTCGTCTGAGCGTAGATTTTCGTAGGGAACTGTGCCTGCTCAGCAGACAGGTTCGTCTACTACTTCTCCGCAACTATATCTAGGTGTATGCTCAAGCCCAGGTCCGGCTTCTCACTCATAGTAACATCCCTCTCCCACAGCAGCACAGATAATCATATCAAACTGGAAATAAAATGCGGGAAATAAAATGCGGGAAGTAAAAATGCGATAAATAAACGCAACCCAACAAGCAAACACACAAACGATAGGATTGACTCGCGTAGGGGATGGGAAACGGTCCCAGCATAAGGGATGGGAAAAGTACCTAGATGCTATAAGTCCCCAGCAGAGTCGCCAGCTGTCGCTTGCGCGAAAATAAGGTGCCGGCATGACAGAAGAGTCGCCACCTTTCGTTATTTATCCCTCAGAGCGGGAAAGGAAACGATCGGAAAAACCTGACGAATAAGGGTAAGACAAGGTCATCGCAACCATTGTCTGGGTTCGGGAGTCGGTTACGCAAGGGGAAGGTATTAGCACCCCTCACGTCCGTCGTACTCGACGGGATCCTCGCTTGTTTGTTTACTTGGACGGGTTGGTTATAATCTATCTACCTATCAAGGCTGGCTGAAAAAAAAGAAAAGAAAAATGACTCGGCAAAGCGTCGCGCTTTATGCCTACGTATTCTCATCAGAGAATGAGAAATCAGAGTCAACGTAGTTCGGCCTACGAAGGATTACGGGGGAAAGGTTGCTCGCTAGGATGTCGCATCCTATGCCTACGTACTTTCATCTGGTATGAAAGATCAGAGCAAACGTAGTTCGGGAAACTACAGGAAAAAAAATGGCTCAACTAGGAGGGAGACTATCAAGTCCTACTGTTATCATGCCATGGATTCATCCTATGGTTGAGGTTTGAACAGGGAACTCCTAGAAGTTGTCATGCATAGGTTTCGACCTAAAAGTCTATCATCAAATCCTTATCAAAGGAAATGAGAGTCCTAAGGGATCATGTCAATGATACGCCAAAACAGACAAAAGCATCAGCTTTAACAGTAAAATGCATGCAATGCAAGTGAGGGAGGAAATGTGTGTGGGGCTTCAGCCTCCACAAGCTCGTCTCGACCTCAAGCCAGTCATGAAATAACGGTAATCATACTGAAAACAAACAACATGCTATCAAGCAATGACAGATAAGGGAAAGGAAGTACCATCAGGCAAACAAACACAAACTTGAGAAAGAATCAATCTACTCTCTAATCCTAACCCTAATCACAGAGTCTGAACAAATCTAAGCAAAGCTCTCAAGCAAAACCTAACCAGAAGAAATCAATCCCAGTCTTCAAGCTTCAGAACAAGCTTACCAAAGAAAGGGAGCTAAGCAATCAGACTCATAGTGTCTTCCTCAGGAAAGCACTAGGAGGTGTGTACTCAGGAGTCATACCCTATGTGGCTCAACCACTGTGATCAGTTTACATTCCTCCTCAGGAGAAATTAAACTCACAAGCAGGCTCCAACATCACTGGATATTTGAGAAATCCTAGATAGACTAATGGAACTAAGTGAATAGACCCATAGGACCTTCCTCAGGAAAGTACTAGGAGGCTTCCACTTAGGAATTGCATCCCATGTGGCTCAACAACATGTGATCAGTTTACATCCCTCCTCAGGAGAAATTAAACTCACAAGTTGGCTCCAACATCATTGGATACTTGAAAAATCCTAGACAAACTAAGGGAACTAAGTGAATAGACCCATAGGACCTTCCTCAGGAAAGTACTAGGAGGCTTCCACTTAGGAGTTGTATCCCATGTGGCTCAACAACAGGTGATCAGTTTACATTCCTCCTCAGGAGAAATTAAACTCACAAGTTGGCTCCAACATCATTGGATACTTAAGAAAGAGGTGAGAAGAAAGGATGAAAGTCATTCATAGTGCCTTCCTCAGGAAAGTACCATGAACTTCCTTCAAACTTCAGGATCTCAAACCTCACAGACAGGGGACAAACCAAGCTCTGGGTCTCTGATTCTTGATCTACAATCTTCACTCCATGATGCTCTCCATCAAAGTCTTCAAGGCAACACAAGCCCCACAACAAATTCCCCACAATGAACCCCAAAGATGAACAGATAACCACAGGGTACACAAAAACAATAGGCAACTTCAGAAAATACCTAAAAATACTAAACTAATGGGGAAAAATCTAGCAATTATTCACAAGGGTCCTCAACACCTACTCATAACATCTACAAAGGTCTCTACCTAAAAATCAAGATAAAACTCAATCAAAGAAAGTGATTCATCACCTAAACACAATTTAAACCCTAATCAGGATACCCTACATCTACCCTAATTAAACTAATCAAAATTTAATTCTAAAAATCTAGAAAAAATCCTATGGGGAACTATGATTCATCATCTAATTGCACAAAAAATAATGGATTAAAAACCCTAAGGGAAGGTCCTAAAACAATTCCTACAAAATCAAATACCAAATTAAGACTATTTAAAAGCTATTTATTTGGAAAATCTATTAAAAATATTAAACCTAAAAATAAAATCTCATTTTTATTTTTATAATTTTCTACACATTTTCATCTAATCATAGAGAAAAGAATAGGTCAAAAATCATTTTTTATCAATTTTTAATGAATTAAACAAAACAGAAAAAATATTGAAAGATAATAAAAGAATTAAATTAATTAAAGGGAGGGGGGTATGAAAAGCAATAGGCGCCAGTTAAAATGAATTGGGCCAGATAAGAAGGGGGGTGGGGATAGCGCATTGAGGCCCAGAACGCTTGATTAATGAAACGGCTGCGTTTCATTGAATTTAAAATTTCCCTCTCACTCTCAGATTGAACCAAGGCCGTTGGATCAACATAATAAGTCAGACTTTGGGACCAATCTAGTGGCTCACCTTCATCGTCCCAAAATCAAACTAGGGTTTTCAGAACCCTCCTTCCATGCCCTAACCTTCGAGCTCCTCTATCTCTCTACTCAGGCCACGAAACAACATGATCCAAAAATGAAAAATGCTCTACTACTCAAGCTCTACACAACCATACGTACACTTTTTCTTAATTCCTCTTGAATAATCCAAACAGAAGACTTCAATGTCTTGGTACAACCACGCTCAACTGATATCAACCCTGATTAAACTCAAAACTAAAGCTGCAATCTTGTTCTACACACTACCCTAGTCAATATAATCCATGTCATGCTGATTAAAGCCTAGCACACAGTTCATTCTTGCACATCAAAGATTTATGCACCTGTCACAAACCATCATGGATCGTGCCCTAACTTTCAGTATTTGGTCATCTACCCTAATACAATCATTCTATACCTATAAAGCTAAGAGGAAGCCATTAAATTAAGAGGTACAAAGGGAAGAAAGAACCTGTCAAAGGGATGATGGTGAGGCTCGTGGGGATGCTTGCAGGCCTTGGAATTGGTTCAAGATGATCCTACAATGGTCCTCAACCTTCTGTTTGCACTTGTGATGGTGGAGATGGCTTGTAGTGGAAGAAAACTCAAGTTGCTTCAACTTGAAGAAATTGCTTCAATGGCTATCTCTCTCTCTCTCTCTCCTCTGACTTGACCTTCTATCACCAACCCTGAACACAATGAGGACCATCCTTCTTATAATAATCATTGGATGTGTCTAGATTCATCTAGAATGTGATGGAAACTTCTTGAAATTCTCATGACATGCCAAGTTGGATATCTCATATCTCACATGTTATGCCTTGCAATTTTGTCTTAAATTCTCCTTACATGAGTTATTGAGAAGGGATGAGTGAAAAACAAGTTCATTTTTGGCTTATGTAGGGTTTTTCAACATTGCCTTCTTTTTCAAGTAATGACTTTTCAAAGCATCACCCATTTTTAAACCTCAAATGAAAATTCTAGCTAAACCAATGTTCTCAAAATGGTTTTTCCAATCAAAATGATATATTGGATGACCTATTTTGGATTTGTGGATCTCCCAAATCACTTTTCAATTTCAACTTTTCAAAGTTATAAGCCCTTTTTAGTTCATTTTTGACCAATCATGTAATCTCATGCTATGAGCTTTTTCAACACTTTGTGACCTTCTTTCTAGACTTAAAATCACATTTTGAGCAACTTTCATGTTTTGAGTTTTTCCATTTGAGGCTTGGAAATAGGAGTTTTAGGCATTGGATAAAATGACCTATAGCTGACAAATGACCAAAATACCCCTGCCTTGTTCAAACCATAAGTTGAGTTCCACAAATCCAATCAAGGACTTCTACCACTCAAATTAAAGCTAAGAAGATCCTCTTCAACATTCATGTTGACCAAGAAACCATAGGAATCAACCTACTAGGGCAAAAGTTGTCTGCAATTTGGGTGACTTTCAAGGACCCAGATTCACACACCTCTGCTGACCTGTAATTTGTCAAAACCATAACTTGAGCTCTGTAACTCCTATCAAGGACTTACACCACTCAAATTAAAGCTAAGAACAAGCTCTACAACATTCATGTTGTGGGGAGGATGAGATATCAATCACATCTAGAGCTAAAACTGCCTGGAAAATAGGGATCAAATTAGGGTTTTTCACTGACAATCCTTGGAAACCCTAACTCAAAACTTCTCAAACTCCTCAATCATGATGAGTTGGTCTAGGAATCATCCTTATAACCTCTATATGCATCATTCCATGATCTCATGGCCCTTGGGTTAGGTCTCAACCTTCTCCAAATCTTCAGCTGATCTAGGGTTGACCCAGTCAAAACCCTAATTCTACCATTCATGGTTGAATCTTCTGAATTCTTGCATAATGACTTCTCTGGCATTCATGATGGCTTTCAAGACATCTCATAGGCTTTCTCAAAGCTTCAAGTTCATTCTCAAAGTCCCAGAACCATCTGAGGGGCACCCACAACTCTCAAGCTATGAAGCACACAACCCTGGTTTCAACCAATTCTTCTGAGGATCTCTTGAACTTTCTGATGAAGGTATCTATTTTCAAACACTCAATGAATAAATGATTGTTGGTCAAATTTTGGGGTGCAACAGTAGACTTTACCAACAGAGTACTTCACCTTCATATCGTCCCAATCTTCCATGTCAGTCACGAAGTCTCTATACCTCAAAATGTTTTTGAAAATCCATGACATACACTGCTTTTCCTAGACCTGCATAAGGTTAGTGGATTTGAAGTAAAAGGAATGAATCCACTTGACCCAAAGGGAGTCCTTCTTATTACAAAGGTTCCAAAGCAATTTAGCTAAACAGGCTTTGTTCCACTCATACCGATCCAACATATTCAATCCCCCTTCCTCCGAGGCTTACAGATTGTCTTCCAAGCAATAGGGGATTTTATTGACTTCGACTCGCTGCCTGTCCATAGGAACGTTCTGCAGATCGTATTGATAGTTTTTATCACACAGTTGGGGAAAGGAAGGCAGTACATCCAGTAAGCTGCCATAGTAGAGATGGTACTGTTAACCAATTGAGTTCTACCAGCATAACTCAACAGCTTAGAACTCCAATTTCGAATCCGGCTAACAATCCTATCAACTAAACTCATGTAGTGGTGAGCTGACAGTCTTTTGTTGGTGAGGGGAATCCCCAGGCAATGAAACGGCAGCTCACCTTCCATATAAGAAGTAGATGCCAAAATATCTGTTTTAGTCTCATTATCAACCCCTTCAAAAAACACCTTACACTTTGCTAGATTCACCACTAAGCCAGTGGCCTGAGAAAACATATGCAATTTATCCATGAGCAACTTGACAGATTGGGTATCCCCACGGGAGAAGAGAAGAACATCATCAGCAAAACTGATGTTGATGATTTGCAACTTTTCGCACTTAGCATGAAAGTTGTAATCTGGAATCTTTCTTAATTGGTGCAGTAAGCGGTGTAAATACTTCATAGTTAAGACAAATAGAAGGGGGGGAATAGGGTCCCCTTGCCGAAGTCCCCTTTTTTCCTTCATACATCTCGTAATGCTTCCACCGACCTTAAATTTCTAGGACACCATAAATACTGCCAACATAACCCACTTGGTGAACTTTTGAGGGAAACCCAATTCCTTGAGGATGCACTCAAGAGAATTCCACTCCAATGTATCATAAGCTTTTTGGATGTCAAGTTGCAGCAGACATCTAAGAGTACTTCCTTTCCTGCTGTAGCCTTGTATAAGCTCATAAGCTAGCAAAATATGTTCATGGATGTTCTGCCCAGGAATAAAAGTCGCCTGACTATGGTTGACAATTCTGGTAAGGACTGAACTCAATCTATTTGTCAATATTTTTGATATGATTTTGTAGATAGTAGCGCAGCAGGATATAGGTCTGAAGTCCTTCATAGAATTCCCACCATTTCCTTTAGGAATCAGAGAGACAAGAGTGCAATTGACAGTCGGATACATATTGAAGTTGTTGAAAAAATCCATAACAGCAGCAGTTGTATCCTCCTTAAGGTGCTCCAAGATGCTTTGAAAAATTTGGCTCCAAACCCATCAATACCAGGAGCTTTCAAGTCACCAATATCTTTGAGAGCCCTACTAATATCGACATCAGTTATGGGACAGTCCAACATGGCCCTCTGCTCCCCAATAATTTGAGGACCATCTCTCTTGGAAGTAAGGTTGATTCCTTCTAATTCACCATTAGAACTTCCCATGAGTCTACCATAAAAAGACAACACCTTATTTTCAATTTCCTCAATGGTGTTGAGGATGTCACCAGCCATATTACACAGACCAAAAGTGATGTTACTGTTCTGCCTGTTCTTAACTTGGGCATGAAAGTAGTTGTTGTTTCCATCTCCCAGTCTGAGCCAGCTAATTTTGGATCTTTGGCTAAGCACTTGTTCCTCAATCTCACTCCAATAGACAACCTCAGCAGATCTATCCTTAACTAGCTGAATCACTTCCGGGTTATCCAAATTTTCCCTAAGTTGCACTTGGGCTTCCATCAACTTCTGTCTAGCATGAGTGAGAGACGAGGTGGCACCAACCAAAGGCCTGCTGAGATTTTTCACAATACTTTGGGTTCTAAGCAGTTTCCTCCACAACACAAACATAGGGCTGCCATGGATAGGGGCATTCCAGCTTCTAGCAATGTTCTCCTGATAACCCTGCACATCTGTCACACCATTTAGGAACTTGAATTGGGAGGTTCTATTCACGATAGTATCGGGTTTAGAAAGCAGCAACAAAGCATGGTCAGAGATACCAGGTGGAAGAGCCTCAAGAGACAAATTGGTATAATTTTGAAACCATTCTGTGTTGGCCAGACCATGATCAATTCTAGAGTGTATAATGTTTTCACCCTGCCGGTTGGACCAAGTATAGAAATCACCAACAATATCCATTTCACTAAGGTTGCAATTGTTCATCATATCATTAATGCCTTTGTAATCTTTCACTTGCACCAAGGATCCATCTTTTCTGTCAGCTGTGCGAATAACATTGTTAAAGTCACCAACAATAAACCACGGCCCCTGCTGATTCTGATGAATGTACTTAATCTCGTTCCATAAAACTGTACGATGGTCCAGTCTGTTAGCACCATACACAGCTGTAAGCTAGAACTGGAAAAACCCATTCATATCATAGACTCCACAGTGAATCATTTGACCAGAGCTAGTAACTTACCTAACTTCAGTTTTGGCATTGTCCCACCAGATCCAGATTCTGCCATTCACATGGTTAGTATAGTTATCCAAAAAACTATATGTACTCCTCAATTTACATCTAATTCTGTCATCTTTTTCCTGCTTCACTCTGGTTTCAAGCAAAATGCAGATCATAGGGTTAAGAGAACGGAGGCGGGCACTAACCTCTTTAGTCTTAGCCCTCTTATTCAGGCCCCTCACATTCCATGAAACTAACATGGGGAGTTAAGATTGCTGGCAGGATCATTCAAAATCCCCAGCATCCCAAATCCATTTTGGCATTGGATAGATCCCTACTTATTGGCTGGTCCTTTCCCTTTCCCTTTACTACTACTAGTGATCCTCGTCCATGCCTCATTCTCCGGCTGTTGTACCTCTACAGTTGTTATGACTTGTCTTGGTGTAACACTTGCACTATTCTGGTCTTTCTCATTCTCCTTTTGTGGTTGCATTTGCACTTGCACTTGGCTCTTCACCCTCCATTCTTTAGTTGGTTTTGCAGGCTTGTCACAGTTATGGCCCACTTTATGGCATCGTTGGCAGTATAAAGGTTTCCACTCATACTCAATCGGTTGTTTCATTCGCGCTCCCTTTTCATCTCTGATTAGGATTTCTGTTTTTAACTCTTGTGTAACATCAATTTCCACAAGGATTCGTGCATAGGAGACCCTGAGTTTATTTTCCGTAGATTCATCAGTCACCAGAGGAGTTCCAATTGCACTTCCTATTTTACTAAGGCTTCGTGCCCCCAAAAGATGCAGAGGAAGTTGGGGAAGCTTCACCCATAACGGTATTGTTCGTAGCATATCCTTGTTCATACTAAAATCAGGCTTCCATTCGCGCAGCATCATAGGTCTATTACGGATTGAATAAGGCCCTTTCATCAAAACTAATTCCTTTTCGTGGAATGAGTGGAAACGAAGAATAAAAAAACCTTCCTTATTGTAGAATATCTCAGGTAGTGTCACAAAGTTCCAGGTTCTGCTCATGAATTGTTTCACCGCGTTCATGCTTAGGTCAACACCCAAGGCATACATAATGAGAGCAGATTCCCAGAATTTCACTTCTACTTCAACATCCGCTTCTTCAATCTAAATTTCCACTTCTCCATCAACAATCTTTGGTGCAACAAATTCCATGGCGAGTCCCTTCTCTGGGTTACGATTTTCATTGATAATGTCAACCCATAGCTTCTTTGGTTGGGTCACTTCCACCTCCTTCTTGGCTTCTTCAGTAATCACTTGATTTAGGGTTTCGATATCAGTTATTGCTGCTTCCTCCCCCGCCTGGCTATCGCACTCCAAATTGGTAGCTTGCACTTCATCCATCCCATAGTTTTCCTTCTCCGCAGTATTCTGATCAGTCACCGTTGGATTGGTTGTTGACGGTGGTACCAAGTGTGGCCGCCCTCGCCCTCTCTATCTCCCACGACCCATCTCTATAATTAAAACTCGACTAAGGTAATAAATGACTCTTTCGACGTCATTATTGTTCTCTTGAGCTAACATACTCCCTATTGTCAACGCATATGCATAAATTTTTAGTTTCATTAATATATTTCTTATAGGATGTAACAAGATATGGGTTCATTAAGTAAATTTTAATTCATCAAAAGCTTGTTATTGTGCTGGTTCCCATTTGAATCCCTCATATTTTTAAAACACAACAGTGGCAAAAATACTTTTGTTCTGCCAATTAAGTTTGAAATAAATCTCTTTAGGAAATTGATGTTGCCCAACAAATATTTAAGTTACTTCTTATTCGACGGAGGGCTTGTATTGAATATCACCTTGTCTTATTTTGATTTATTTTTATGCTATATTTGTGAACCACAAAGTCCATGAAATCACTCGCATGAACAAAAAAAGCACATTATAATAGATTCATGTTCAATCCATATTTCTCATACCCCAAAGTTTTCCCTACTTTTTTACTTTTTCATCTGGCCCATGGCTCATTCATTTGCATATTCATATTCGTAAGGAATTAATTTGCAGTTGAATTTTTAAACAAGTATCACTGGTATAAGGGTTTTGCTAATTTTGATACAAATATGTGGATCAAGTCAATTGGCTTTGAAAACTCTATGAGCTAGGGATTCCTCTATGGTATGTTTGGGAAGAAAAACCTATAAAGATAAGTAGAATTGGTTTGAAGCATTCCTCTCTTGGGCCAAGCCCTTTGGAATCCTAGTGGGGACCTATTGTGCTTATGGATCAGTAGGGGAGTTTGCTTTCATAAACCATTATTTGTTGATTACCTTTCATGGATTATTTGTCTGGTTTTGAGTCAAGGCATTACAATTTAAAAGAACCCAATGTTCATGATCAAGTCAACCAAAGTTTGAGAGTATTAAAATTAGAAATAAAGCATTATTACTTAGAATAAGTTACATTACAAGAGTCAAAGTTTTCATTACAAAGCCACCAATTCCATTACGAGAAATTCAAAATCAAGTTCTATACAAAAATACACATTGTTGACTCTAGGTTGATTTTGGTCAACTGTTGACTTTTTGGTCAACACTTAACCAAAGTCAAACTAAATACCCTAAATCCCTAAATCCACTTTGGTCTTCTCTTTTCCAGGTGTCCTTCCATCATGCCATGATTTGCCTTCATAAACCATGTGACTCCCTGAATTTTGGTCCATGTCTTCAAACAAGCCATCACATTTTGCTTGGGTACCATAATTTCATGCCTTGCCGTTTTGTTCCAAATCAAGTTCACCCCACCAATTTAGTACCGACCCTGCATCAAACAAATCAACATTTTAGTATGTGCATTTCACCTAATTAAAAGCATGAACATATTATACAATCATGTATGGTTCAATAGTTCATTAACTCACTAACAATAAGCATGCATTAATTTCCTTGAGGTTTAATATGTAGAAGAGTAGTTCAGTTATAATCAAGCATATCATTTGGGGCCACCATAAGCATACATCTAAGAACCACAAGTCTAAACATTGAAATGAGAGCATTTTCAAACCAACAAACCTGTTTTTCAATCCAAATATAATTTGATTCATACAATCCCTAACTCTAAGCACTAACCTCAATTAACTCCATTAACTAACTAACTATTTCACCAATCTTAACACAAACTAAACAATAATTAACTCTAACATAGTTCAAATTTACAACATGGGTACTAACTTTCTAACAGCTTAGTTCAGTTCACGTTGCATTCCATTCATTCTAATTCGAACTAATCTCATATAACAGTCACTACAAGGTTGATGCAGCAACTTCATATATCCAAATAAAAACAAACAAGCTAGGTTCACTAACCATTTCATATCTATCAGTAAGTTACTTCAAGTTAATATAATAACTTTTGTAACTGACCCGTGTGTCCTCTGGAGGGTTGTGATAGACCTAAATTATACTATGTATTTAACTCGAATTGCACGTGTTCCTCGGGATTTTATTGCTGTTTTCTTGTGTTATGCTTCTTTTTTGTTTCATTTTCAGGATTTTATATCTCCAGAGCTCCTCGAGAAGAAATGAAGAAAAACGAGCAAGAAAGACCAACATTTTAGGAATTGTACACATGACACTCACCATGGCAGGCGCCATAGGAGATGCCATAACTTGGATAAGAGTCCAATTGCTGAAAACTGTCACGACTCCCACTTCTTCCTCCTCTAGTTCACATGGCGGGCGCCATGAGGGTATGGCGGGCGCCACCCTTATATTTCGTTTTTCCTCCCAAAAGAAGTTGGGGGACATTCTAGTCTTTCCTTATATTTTCCTGGCCTATAAATAGACGAGTTCTGCCTCATTTCTAAGCATCCAAGCTTAGTTACAGAACTCAAGCCATATACTGTCATTTGTTGTAAATTGATAAACTTCTCATTGAGGATTTATCGCACTTTCTGATCGAGTCTGTAATCGGGTTTGGAGCATTTTGGTAGAAGTTAATCCTGCCGCCATTTTCTTTCCAGCCTTTTTGTACCAGATTTAAAACCTCCCGTTTGGAGCAGGTTTCAATTTACTTTCTATTTATTTTCTGTATTTATTTACTCGAACTATTTATTTCGCGCACTTTATTTATCGCACTATTTATTTCCCGCACTTTATTTATCGCACTATTTATTTCTCGCCTTTATTCACTCGCACTTTATTTATCGCATTATTTATCCGCACTTTAATTTATCATATCTATTTACATTTCCATGTCCGAGTAAATCTTAAAGGTTAGGATGTGAGGATCATAGTTAAAGTGGTATTCCATACAGCTTCTGATAGAATTACTTAGGAGTTATTCTAACTTTTAACACAAATTTTCTGCACTTAAAATCTGTTGGGTAAGATCGAAAGCCGTCCAACCTTTAGTTAAGTTTGGTTAGTCTTAACTATTCAAAGGAAGCGAAAACGCTTAGTCCAGTTAAGTAGGATTCTTTAATACTTTAGAAAAACAATTTTAAAACTATTTTTGGATGCGTTTATGGGTTTAAAGTTCAGTTCGCATGAACCTCTTTTTGTTAAGATTTCCTGGTCAAAATATTTTTCAACTAAGTTAAGAAACTATATTTCTTAAAAATAGGTTTATTACTTTAACACAATGCGCGCCTTTTTATAAGTGACAATAAGAGGGATCGATTAAGGGGTAAACTCGGTTCTGAATACGCGAAAGCGACAGTTCCCGTTAAATTAGTTCTTTTCACGAGTAGAAAACATTACCCTACAAGAAGTTCTATTTACGCGCACTTGGAATACTACCCAGCTATGTGAATCACATCTAAGCCTGTTGTTCTAATATTAAATTTATTCTTGCACTTTACTTTTACTTTGCACGCACGAACTCTCGATTGATTTGCCTTAGATAAACACCGTAACAATAGTAATCGATAGATTGATGTTTGGTCTCTTTGGGGTCGATAATATTTTGTATTACTATGACGCTATTCGTATACTTGTGAAACTTCAGCATCAAGTTTTTGACACCGTTGCCGAGGACCAATTACGTCAAAATTCCGTACCTTGTTGTTACATCGTCTAGACTAAGGTTTTACCTACTGGTCAATGCGAAGAACTCGCAGCACCGGTAGTCTTATAGATCTTTTAGAGGAACTTGAACGTTACACTCGCGCACGTCTCTTACTTCGTAGAATTAAGGAAACTATGGCCGAAGACCGTAACCAAAGACCCCTTAAGGATTTCTCCTAACCATCCAATGACGAACCTAGTTCTAGTATTGTGAACACCAATATCCCTGCTTACAATTTCGAACTAAAACCCTCCCTATTACAATTAGTACAACAAAACCAATTCGCGGGTCTCCCTACTGAGAACCCGAATCAACATTTAAAAACCTTTATTCAATTAGTTAACACTTTTAAAACTAATGGTGCTACTCCTGAGGCGATTCGTCTAAGACTATTTCCTTTTCCCCTAGAGACAAAGCTCTTACGTGGTTAGATTCCCTTCCAGCCAATTCTATAAAAACTTGGGAAGACCCGAGGAGAGTTTTTCTCGCTAGATATTTTCCCTTAAGAAAAACAGTTGTTCTTAAAAACCAAATAACCAGATTCACTCAAAACCAAGGTGAATCACTCTTCGAGGCTTGGGAGAAATATAAAGACCTGTTGAGAATATGTCCACACCATGGCGTAGAATCACGGCTAATCATTCACACCTTCTATAATGGACTTCACTATAACACTAAGATGACCATCGACGCTGCCGCAAGTGGCGCTATGATGAATAAACCTTACCCGAAAGCTTGCGCTCTCATCAAGGATATGGCTCAAAACCATTGTCAATGGGGAATAGAGCGAGCAACGGTGGAGAAGAAAGAAGTCAAAGGAGGAATACATGAAATAAGTTCTATAGACATTCCGTACACATTCAGGAGATAAGTTCTATAGACATGATGCAAGCTAAAATGGGGGATGATGCGAGTCAACAGAATGTGAATTATGTGGAGCCAAAGGACACCAATCAGCAGAGTGCAATATGTTGAATGAAACTCATTCAGGAGAGGTCAACTACACCCAAGGGAACCCATTTTCAAACACTTACAACCCTGGATGGAAGAATCATCCAAAATTTTCCTACAAAAACAACAATCCTATCCAAAACCCTGCACCTCTGAGACCATCCGGTTTTCAAGCTCAAAGACAAAACCCGCCTATGCAAGCTGTGCAACCTAAGCCGAACCTTGAGAAAATCATGGAAAATTTCATTATGGCTAAAACTCAGCAAAACAAAGAATTCCTAAACTAGAACATTCATGTAAATGAACTAATTAACAATTAGGAACTAAGGTAGACCAAATAGTCACCCACAATAAGATGCTTGAAACCCATATCTCTCAGATAGCTCTAAAACAAGCCCCTGAAACTACACCCAGAGGGCAATTCCTTGGACAACCTCAACAAAACCCCCGAGGGCAAGCCAATGCAATTACTTTACGAAGTGGGACCGCTTATGATGAACCAGTTAACCCGGAATTGAGCAAACCTAAGACTTCTAAGGAAAGCATGGTACCCATGGACGATGTAGAGGAACCAGTAGGATCTGAAAAACAGAAAAACCAAGACAAAGATAAAATTATAGAAAGACCTAAAGAACCACCCCCACCATAAAAACATCTTATACCTTATCCATAAAGACTAAAACAAAGCAAGATCAATAACCAATATCAGAAATTCATTAAATTCATTGAGAAACTTCATGTGGAGATCCCTTTCACAAAGGCCATCACCCATATACCATCATATGCAAAATTCCTCAAAGACATCCTTACTAATAAACGTAGACTTGACGATCCAAAAACTTTGGAATGCAATTCCGTTTCCGAAAATAAACTTGCCAAAGGAGAAAGATCCTGGAAATTTCTCCATGCCTTGTATTTTGGGGAGTCATGTCATCAATAAAGCTTTTTTAGACTTAGGAGCTAGTGTAAGCCTAATTCCTCTGGCAGTCTTTGAAAGGCTAAAACTAGGAGAATTACAACCTACTAAGATGTCTCTTCAATTAGCCGATAGATCCGTCAAGTATCCGGTGGGCATATTGGAAGACGTCCCGATCAGGATCGGTCAGTTACTCATCCCTAATGATTTCATTGTCATGGAAATTAAAGAAGATGATGACATCCCAATCCTCCTAGGTATGCCATTCTTATCAACCTCACAAGCCATAATAGATGTAGAGAGAGGGAAGTTGACTTTTGAGGTGGGCGATGAAAAGATAAAATTTATTTTGTCAAAGTTTCTTATGGCACCAGTATTAGGAGACGTATGTTATGCCATAGACATCATTGATGAATGCGTTAGGGAACTAGAACAAGAAGAAACCATCATACTGCGTTCAACCTTCATAAAGAAAGATGAGGGATTTATGGAACCCTACATTGATGATAATCTACACGAATGTTTAACCCTTACCCCAGATCCAATACCATGCCCTAAGAAACCAGCTTTAGAACTTAAGAAACTACCCAAGAATCTAAGATATGAGTTCTTGGACGAAGAAATGAACCGTTCAATTATAGTCAGTGCTACCTTGAACCAGGGAGAAACAAACCAGCTCTTATATGTCTTGCATAAATATCCCTCAGCCTTAGGATATGACATCTCTGATCTAAAAGGTATAAGTCCATTCGTGTGCATGCACCGGATTTTACTTGAAGAAGACTCAAAACCCTCCATAGAACATCAGAGAAGGATAAACCCTATAATGAGTGATGTTGTAAAAAAGGAAGTTCTTAAGTTACTAGAAGCGGGCATAATTTATCAAATCTCAGATAGTAAGTGGGTGAGCCCTATGCATGTAGTACCTAAAAAGGGAGGCATCACAGTCGTGCAGAACGAGAAAGGAGAACATGTAGCAAAACGGATAGAAGGAGGATGGCGTATGTGCATAGATTATAGGAAATTAAACAAAGCCACTAGAAAAGACCATTTCCCTCTACCATTTATAGATCAAATGCTGGAACATTTAGCCAAACACTCATATTTTTGCTATCTTGATGGGTATTCAGGAATTTCCAAATTCCTATCCATCTAGAAGATCAAGAAAAAACTACCTTTACATGCCCTTATGGAACCTTTGCCTATAGACGAATGCCTTTCGGCCTCTGTAATGCACCAGCTACCTTCCAGTGTTGCATGATGGAAATCTTCACTGATTACCTAGATGGAATTATGGAAGTGTTCATGGATGATTTCTCAGTATGCGGATTTGATTTCAAAAACTGTCTCGCTAACCTTGAGAAAATCCTGAAAAGATGTGTTGATGTTAACCTGGTGTTGAACTGGGAGAAATGTCACTTTATGGTCACCGAAGGTATAGTTTTAGGACATGTAGCCTCTGAAAGAGGTATTGAAGTAGCTAGAGCTAAGATAGAAGTGATAGAAAACCTAAAACCCCTAACACCGTTAGAGAAGTCTGAAGTTTTCTTGGACATGCTGGTTTCTACCGACGTTTTATCAAAGACTTCTCTAAAATAACCAAACCTTTAACCGGCCTCCTGATGAAATATATCGAGTTTAAATTTAATGAAAAATGCCTCGAAGCATTCAAATTTTTAAAACAAGCGTTGATCTCAGCACCCATTATCCAACCTCCGAATTGGGCCGAACCTTTCGAAATCATGTGCGACGCTAGCGATTATGCTATAGGAGCTGTTCTATAACAAAGAAAAGATAAGAAATTGCATGTTATTTATTATGCTAGTATAACCCTAGATGTTGCTCAGCTTAACTACGCAACCACTGAAAAAGAACTCCTTGCCGTAGTTTTTGCTATGGACAAATTTCGATCATATCTGGTAGGAGCTAAAATTATAGTTTATACAGATCACGCTGCTATTCGTTACTTATTAAACAAGAAAGATTTCAAACCTAGGTTATTTCGATGGATCCTTTTATTACAAGAGTTAGATCTTGATATTCGAGACAAAAAAAGGCATAGAAAATGTAGTTACCGATCACCTTTCTAGACTTGAGTACCTGAAACCATATCTACTCCCTATAAATGATGATTTTACCTATGACAGGTTAATAGCTAGGATATAAGCCATAGAAGAAAATAACCTAGATCCTTATAAGACCCCTGAGAAATCTCTCGCAGTAAGCGGCGTACCTTGGTACGCAGATTTTGTAAATTACCTAGCTGCCGACATCATACCCCCTGACTTTAACTATCAGCAGAGAAAGAAGTTCTTTAATGATGTTAGACAATTCTATTGGGACGAGCCACTCCTTTTCAAAAGAGGCACATACGGTATTTTTCACCGTTGCGTTCCAGAAGAAGAGGTAAGAAATATCACATAACACTGTCACTCTGCACCCTACGGAGGACACGCTAGAACCTCCAAAACACACGCCAAGATTCTTCGAGCCGACCTGTTTTGGCACACAATATGGTGTGATGTGCACGATTATATAGTTAAATGTGACCGGTGCCAGGGCACTGGGAACATCTCCCGGCGTGACGAAATGCCCTTAAGAAATATTTAGGAAGTAGAACTCTTTGATGTTTGGGGCATCGATTTTATGGGACCATTTCCGTCTTCATTAGGAAACAAATATATCTTAGTAGTAGTTGACTACGTCTCTAAGTGGATTGAAGTTATATCCTCACCCACCAACGACACACATGTAATGATAAAACTATTTAAGAATTACATATTCCCTATATTCAGAGTACCCCGTCTTGTTATCAACGATGGTGGATCGCATTTCATATCAAGGATTTTTGACAAACTTTTAAGCAAATATGGAGTTAAGCATAGGATAGCGACACCTTACCATCCACAAACTAGTGGCCAGGTAGAGGTATCTAACAGAGAGATTAAACAGATCTTAGAGAAAACGGTTTCTATATCAAGAAAAGATTGGTCTCAGAAGCTACAAGATGCACTATGGGCCTACAGAACCGCCTTCAAAACCCCTACTGGAACAACTCCTTACCAATTAGTCTATGGAAATTCCTGTCATCTACCCTTTGAGTTAGAACACAAGGCCTATTGGGCCATTAAAACCCTGAACTTTGACTATTTGACCGTTGGAGAAAAACGCATCCTTAACATTCATAAACTAGAAGAACTTCGCCAATCCGCCTATGAAAACGCCATAATATATAAAGAAAGAACCAAGGCCTGGAATGAAAAAAATATTATAAATAAATATTTTCATATAGGAGATCCTATTCTCCTCTTTAATTCCAGGTTACGACTTTTTCTTGGCAAGCTTCGTTCAAGGTGGACAGGTCCTTTTACAGTTTCTAAAGTCCTAAAATCCAGAGCAGTTGAGATCCAGAACCAGTCATGTAGCCCATTCATTATAAACGGGCAGAGATTGAAATACTACGAAGGAGGTGACATTCCCAATGATTACTCCAGCCACACTTTGATTGATCCACCACTGCCTACTTCAACCACATAGGTTCTACTCGTCAAGCTAACGACGTTAAACAAGCGCTGCCTGGGAGGCAACCCACGATTTTATTTAATTTTCTTTACTTATCTTTTTCATTTTATTTTATATTTTTTAGTGGTTATTATTTTGTTATGTGTCAACTAACCGTTTATAATGCTTGTGCTTTCAGGTCCTGTTTTCTAAAAATTTTATTTGCAGGATGCAGCCCCTCGACGACATGCACGTCACCTTTAGGGACGACGCTCAGAGACAATGATATTTAGTTCTTCAACAACGTCCTATAGCACCTACCCGGTACCCAAATCAGGCTTGCTTAGACGCCTTGGGGATTGAGCCCAGCATAAGGTTTCTATGTCATCAGCTCTAGTGGGATGCATATGTTGATGAATTGCACCCAACCTACAGACACCTTACTCTAGAGTTCCTTAGTTCATTCCGCCATGAGCCATACGTTGGCCAGGACGGTATCACCACACTCAGACTGTTCAGGACGGAGTATGCTTTTACCGTTAAAGGGTTCGACGATTTTCTCGGTTTCCAGACCACCCCTGATGCTATACCTAATTTGCCGATAGGATATTTTATGAGTTGAGATATCAACAAATTCTGGAGTGACATTACAGGTGGAGGAAGCCTCGATCCATCCACTCAGCTGTCTCCAGTCATCCATAACCCAGCTCTTAGGTACTTTCAAATGGTCCTGGCCCACACTTTCCTCGGAAAGGCTGACGCTGATATTCATGTTAGTGAGGAGGATATATTCTTCCTGTTTTATGCAAACTAGTTAGGTCCGGTGGCTTGTGGAAACTTTCTACTGAATAATCTCGAGTTCACAGCTAGATCCTCTGAAGGGATTATCCATGTAGGAGGTACCGTTACTCAGATTGCCACAGCTTTCGGTCTTACCAACCAGCTGCTTCACCTGACTCCATATTGCGGGTACACATTACTGGACATTGATTGCTGCTTAGACAGAGGGCTGGTGAGGAGAGCCTCCTTTCAACCTGACTATTTCAGACTCCTGATCGACTATCAGACCATCCACTACTTTACTTTGCCTGATCCTGCGATGACCAGTGTCCATGACCCTTCTAACTGGAGTTATGCCTTGGCAAATTATGGAGAGACAATAGATGAGTCTTGCTCACCACCTTCAGTAGAGTATCATCCTTCAATGCCTTCTCCGATGACTACAATATTGTCAAATAATCATTCACTACGGAGGACTGACCTATATACACAGCTATCTGAGCTGCGTATGGAGATAGCCAGGCTCTAGCAGACAGTTGATGACCTCACTTTGCAGGTACATGTATCTGATATGACTCATGCGACGGAGGACAACAACTTGTATCAGGAGATCTCAGACCTGCACCGAGAGTTACACACGCTCCGACATCCTGACCAAACCGAAGAGCACCCTACTCCGTGATGACACTACTTTCGTTACTTCTGTTATAGCTTGATTTATTTCCGTTTTCTTTTCAGACTTATACATATTTCATATGCTTACATTTCTTTCTTTTTTTATCCATGACATTGATTATGCACTATATATATATATATATATATATATATATATATATATATATATATATATATATATATATATATATATATATATATATATATATATATATATATATATATATATATATATATATATATATATATATATATATATGCGATGTTCATTATTTCCTTATTTACATTGTGTTATTTTATCTATATTATTTACTTATTTTTGTTCTTTACAATTTTGATGTCAAAATAAGAAGAAAAAAAATATAGGAGGAATATAAGTGTACTAGTACAGGTGATTCTTGCTACCTACACACCTAAAAACAAGGAGGAACACAAAAAACCCAAGCATGAAAAGAAAAATCCGGCCCACAAACATTCTGTGAGGATGGCGCCCGCCATATAGTCCATGGCGCCCGCCATGGGGTCTGGACTATATGCAGGGCAGAACCTCCATAACCTCCATTTTCACAACTCTAAACCTTCAAACCTCCATTTTTACCCATTCCAAAATTCCCTTCAAACCCCAAAAAGTTCCAAACTTTACCATCCACTCACCATCCCTTTAACCACCCCAAATCCCATTTCCATTTCTCTACATCAAAATCCATCAAAAAAATACCCATTTCTCTCATTTTTTACCTCAAAGGTACATCAATGGAGTACGATGGCCACATTCTTCGTCAAGGAAAGCCCGGAGAAAGGCAGAAGAAAATTCTTGACAAATTGCAGATCTGAGAAATTGCTTCGACCCAGTACATGGACGAAAACTGTCTGTGTACTCTTGGCATTTACCATAATATTTTTTATATGTTAGAAACTTTAGGATTGCATGGCATTTTCTCTAGGCACGATCCTACTTTCAAAAGGCTGACCCGGGAATTCTTGAGTTCCCTGATTTATATAGCTAGGCCTGGCACTGCTAGTTCCATCCACACAGTATAATTTAGAATGTTTAATGTTGCATACGCATTCAGTACCGACGAACTAGCAGAGAGGTTAGGATTGCCTTTTGGTCAGGATGCTGTTTGTGAAGCACCCTTGGATTTTGATTGGTCAGTGGAGGCATTTTCCTTCTAGCACAGGTTGTCAAATTTTACGATTACATCTTTTGAAGGAATTCTTACCTCCCGGATTCATAACCCGGCCATCCGTGTTTTTTGTTACATGTTGGTCTGTACTATTTTAGGCCGGGAGAATCCAAATAAGGTGAATACAAAAGAACTTCTATTTTTTTAAGGGTGCCTCACAAACAGGAAATTTAATGTGGTCCCTTTTATGATTGCCCATATGACTGATGCAATCAAGGGCACAGGAACCATTGCCTTCGGAGGACTAATTACATCTATCGCAAAGGCTCTGAACCTCGATGCTGAGATAGCCACCTTAGCACCTCTTCCGCCTCGCACAATTAATTTAAAATTCTTAAAAGACATGAAATTGTGCAAGGTAAGGAAGGAAGGGGGCTTTGAGCTCATGATCCATGGGAACGTTATCCCATCTATTGTTTTGCCTTGCACTAGACGTACTGATGTGCGTATCGCGAGGAACTGGACCTATGATTTAGATGCTCCACCTGTTACGGGTCCATTACCTCTTAATGTTCCTATTGGCGACGGCGATGCCACCAATGACGAGTATGACCAGAGAGAACAGTCTCCCGATCATCCTATATCGCCCCAGCATGTATCACCCGCACACACTGCACCGTCTTCTTCTCATAATTCTGCAGGTACCGCTCCCGGTTTCTATATTTCTGAGCATATGTGGCGCGATCAGTTAGCCAGAGAGGAAATACAGGATGACTTGCTCACTACCATACAACAGCAGTTAACTGATAACATGAGATTTATGCAAGAGTCTCAGTAGCAGATGAGTCAATCCATGCAAAGTATAATGCAATCGCAGGCTGCTTTGACCACCCAATTCGACGAGTTCGCTGCTTCTCAGAGAGATCGTCGTCGCAGTAGATCTCGTCACCCTAGGTACTCATCGCATGCTGGCGACAACACCAGTAGCATGCCTTAGGGCCTTCAGGTAACTCGTCCCTATCTTATTTTGAAACATTAGGGACAATGTTCGGTTTAAGTGTGGGAGGAGACTTTATTTGTTTTTCTCGCATTTTCTTTTCTTTTATCGCTTTCTAGTTTATTTCTCTTAATTTTTTTTCATTTTTAGCATACACATGCGCTTGTCGAGTCATTTGTAGTATACCCTTATTCCCTCATTCCTTAGCCTCACCAAAAAATTTATTGACAAAAAATGTACTATCCTGAAAATTTTTAGGCTTTGAGGTAAGTTTAAGTTAGGATGCGGATGACTTGGAAAATCCTTTTTTTTGAAACATCGGTATCATTTTAACACCTTAGGCTTCGCGAATGTAGAAATCGACCCCGATATGTACCATGGCCTTAATAATAATGTTCGTAGTAAGTCCTTAGTAGTTTATCCTAGTAGTCAGCTCCGGACTAAGCATGTTCTAAGTGAAGGAACGATGAATATAAGTGAATGATTTGTGTGTTCCATAAAATAATTGGAACTCGGGTATAGGTAACCTTCACAAGGTCATTTAACCCAAAAAGTTGTAAAATCTCGATAAAAAAATACAACAAAATAAAATAAAATAAAATATCCTCCCATTGTTAGTTGGTTCAAAGGTGTTTGGTGCTGAGCTCGATAGGGCGGGTTACAATAGTTTGTGTACCAGAGCCCCATGCTTGAGATCAGAATCAATAACAGGTCACTTCACTATGAGTATGTAGGGATAACGGGTTTAATGTGATTGCACCTGAATGAAAAGAACCCAAAAGGAGATTTAAAAGTAGGCCTAGGTATAGTGGGGTGGTATGCATTGGTTTATATAAAAATGAAGCCTATATCCGTGCTTACGGAGAAGTGTCATTTTGATATCCTTGGTTCACTGAGTTAATATCTATCGCTTCATCCCAGCTCGAACTTAGAAGCCCTTTTTGCCCAAATCGCATATGGATATCACCTTTTTCTGTCATAATGTTTTGCTTGAGGACAAGCAAAGGCTTAAGTGTGAGAGAATTTGATAGACCTAAGTTATACTATGTATTTGACTTGAATTGCACGTGTTCCTTAGGATTTTATTACTGTTTTCTTGTGTTATGCTTCTGTTTTGTTTCATTTTCAGGATTTTGTATTTCAGAGCTCCTAGAGAAGAAATGAAGAAAAACGAGCAAGAAAGACCAGCTTTTTAGGAATTGTACACATGACACTCACCATGGCAGGCGCCATAGGAGATGCCATAACTTGGATAAGAGACCAACTGCTGACAACTGCCATGACTCCCACTTCATCCTCTAGTTCACATGGCGGGTGCCATGAGGGTATGACGGGCGTCACCCTTGTATTTCGTTTTCCCTCCCAAAAGAAGTTGGGGGGCATTCTAGTCTTTCCTTGTATTTTCCTGGCCTATAAATAGACGAGTTTTGCCTCATTTCTAAGAATCCAAGCTTAGTTACATAACTCAAGCCATATACTGTCATTTGTTGTAAAGTGATAAACTTCTCACATCGAGGATTTATCGCACTTTCTGATCGAGTCTGTAATCGGGTTTGGAGCACTTTGGTAGAAGTTAATCCTGCCGCCATTTTCTTTCTAGTTTTTTTGTACTAGATTTAAAACCTCCCGTTTGGAGCAAGTTTCTATTTACTTTCTATTTACTTTCCGCATTTATTTACTCACACTTTATTTATCGCACTATTTATTTCCCGTACTTTATTTATCGTACTATTTATTTCCCGCACTTTATTTATCGCACTATTTATTTCTCGCCTTTATTTACTCGCACTTTATTTATCGCATTATTTATCCGCCCTTTATTTATCATATCTATTTACATTTCCATGTCTGCATAAATCTTAAAGGTTAGGATGTGAGGATCATAGTTAAAGTGGTATTCCATACAGCTGTCGATAGAATCACTTAGGAGTTATTCTGACTTTTAACACAAATTTTCTGAACTTAAAATTTGTTGGGTAAGATCGAAATCTGTCCAACATTTAGTTAAGTCTGGTTAGTCTTACTTGTTCAAAGGAAGCGAAAGCGCTTAGTCCAGTTAAGTAGGAGTCTTTAATACTTTAGAAAAACGGTTTTAAAACTATTTTCGGACGCGTTTATGGGTTTAAAGTCCGGTTCGCATGAACCTCTTTTTGTTAAGATTTCTAGGTCAAAATACTTTTCAACAAAGTTAAGAAACTATATTTTTTAAAAATAGGTTTATTACTTTAACACAATGCGCGCCTTTTTATAAGTGACAATAAGAGGGATCGATTAGGGGGTAAACTCGGTTCTGAATACGCGAAAGCGACAGTTCCCGTTAAATTAGTTCTTTTCACGAATAGAAAACATTACCCAATAAGAAGTTCTATTTACACGCACTTGGAATACTACCCAGCTATGTGAATTACATCTAAGCCTGTTGTTTTAATATTAAATTTATTCTCGCACTTTACTTTTACTTTTCATGCATGAACTCCTGATTGATTTGCCTTAGATAAACACCGTAACAATAGTAATCAATAGATTGATATTTGGTCTCTGCGGGATTGATAATCTTTTGTATTACTCTGACGCTATTCGTATGCTTTCAAAAATTCAACATCAGGTTGTCTGGTGCCTATTACTTCCACACCCCAGGTCTAGTTCATCTTGCACAAGGTCGGCTTGCCTTGGTTCACCAAGCCACCCTTCGCCGAATCTGACTTGGAAGTAGGCAGGGAGCTTACCGAGTTTATATCTCGGTAAGTCAACATGATTTCTGGGATGTACAATCGCTAGATATTTTAAATGTGAGTTTCTTCTATTTCGAGAAAAGAAGTATCTTTTTGGTCAAACATTTCTTTCTTCTCCATAATCGCATGGGCCAAGAATTTATATCCTAAAATGATGATTATGTTTCGGAAGGGTATTTGATAACTCCCATCACGAGACATCTTTCTCTAGGGATTCTTTTGAGGTCTTCTTGTCAAATGATGACACTGAGAAGGACCATACGTCTATTCCCCTTCCCCTCCTTGATTTGTATCCTTCAATAATGCAGGCAATTAGTTTATGGGAGAACACACTAGGGATTTCATCCAGGTTTACTGGAGAACTTATGATCGCGACCCCAATGATGCTGAAATCAAGGCCCACTAGTAGTACCAATGTAAACCAGATGTAGTTTTTTTTGGCTTAAACTGACTGAGCATTTTAAAGTTGATGAGATGTCTCAAAAAAAGTGACATTAGTGGAGTCGGTCGACACAACCAAGCACAACTAGGCGGCTGTAGAGTGTCCAAGACTCCGTTTGTTTTAATTTTTGAGATGGCCAAGATCATGGTCAGTGATTTATGGGATTGGTCGGTCCTTCTTATGGACTTAAAAAAAATCATATGTAGTTCCTTTGACGGGTTTTCGGTTCCCTTTTATGAATACATGTTCACTAGGATAGGACTACAACTACCTTTGTCTGAATTTGAGGTGGCCATCCTGAACCACTTGAAAGATCCCCCTCTCAAATTCATCTGGGTTCTTAGGGCTACATGAAGGTGTTCCAGTTTTGGACCGAGCACGTGTGTTGTAAGCTTTCTCTATAATTATTCTTTGATTTGTTATACCTCATGTGCAGCTCCCACAATGAAACTCATGACCAGGGGTTTATCACGTTTCACTTGGGTTATGCTTGGTTCAGCCCATTCACCAACGATTGGGGTGGTTTCCTAAGGCTAAAGTCGTGTCAACGATCGGTGAAGCCGTGTCAAAAAACAAAAAATAGCCTGGGTCTGACCAAGGCTAAAGTCAAACTCCATAAGTTCACATAATACTTAGCCTTGGTCCTGGTCGAGGCTAAAGGAACATTTTGCCTTGACTTTTTCGAGGCTAAGTTCAAACTTTATAAGTCAACAAAATATTTAACTTTGGCCTAACCGAGGCTAAAGTCAAATTGTAAAATTCAACAAAATTATGCCTGCTTTCCAATTGTATAATCTATATATGCTAAAGAAAATGGCGATGAAAAGTACAGTAAACAAAAACAAAGGCATTCAGACATTATTTAGTGACCAAATGTCATGGCAGTACACTACTATCTTTCTGCATTAAAACTTAACCAAAACCCAAATCATCACCCACCGATGAGGTAAAAGGAAATCATATTTATTCAGAGTACTAAACACAAGTTCAAAGCATTGGTTACAAAATACAGAATCATAACTCAACATAAATTTCCGAAGTTGCTTCCAAAGCAACATATCAATTCCTACTTACGAATTTCAGTTCTTCTTCATAGTGGCGAAGTTAATGATGTCAACAAACTCCGGCTTCAAGGAAGCACCACCAACCCAAAATTCATCAATGTCAGCCTGTGATGCCAATTCTTTGTTGTTTCCTCCATTTACAGAGCCTACAGTTTTAGATGGAGTTAATTAAATAACGATTGCTACAATTCCTCCAAACTCACACCAAGACTGTTAATATTCTTTGATGACATCAAAATAACCGCATATATAAATGGAAGTACCTCCATAGATGATTCTTAGAGAGGCAGAAACTTCAGCACCCACCTTGTCGTGAACCCATTTCCTTAAAGCAACATGGACCTAGGCCAAATATTAATAGCATTATCAAGACAACACAATCTACAAGTTACTTCAAAAAAAAAACATATTGAGCAACCAGATAGCAGAAAAAACGATTTGACACGAGTAAAAATTTTAGGGATTAAGCAAAGCTATCACGGATTATTATGATTAATGGACAGTGTAAACAAATTTCACACTGCACAGCGATGTAAGCATACCTCTTGTGCCTGAGCAGGAGTTGCAACCTTTCCTGTTCCAATGGCCCAAACTGGCTCATAGGCCAAAACAACATTATCCCAGTTTGATACTTTCTCTGCAATTAGAATTGAAGACAACAACAATGTTATTGCCAGCAAATTAGTATGTGACAATAAATCAATTAATGGAAATCTGTAGATGCAATTGGAGAAGTATTTTTAGCGATAGTTCCATCTCACGTAAAGAAACAAGTTGGAAAAAGAGAGGTTGTGAACATAAGAGAACTGTTAGAACAACAACAACCATGGTTCAAGCGATAAAGATGCAAACAACGCAAACAAAAAACACACAAGATGTCAAAATTTGATTAGAAAGTTTAGCCAATCGTGCTTACGTCTCAAACTGCAAGAGTTATTGCAGTGTCTTTCTATTTTCCAACCCTAGAGTTACATATTAGAATTTATGTTTAAATACCATATTTGTGTTTACCTTGATGTTAGCACCATTTCCTAATATGATATCAGAGGTGAAATTCCTATCTGTTGAGCTAGCAGCAACAGTGATGATCCATGGTGCAAGGTTTGTTGCAGAGCCAGGAGTTCCTTCATTTCCAGCTGATGCTACTACAAGAACCCCATGTCTAGCAGCATGGAAAGACGCCACAGATATGGCATCATCGAAATAGTCGCCTTGAGGAGATTGAGGACCAAGAGATAATGATATAATGTGAACACTGTCTCTTATGGCATCATCAAAGGCAGCTAACAAGTCCACATCATAGCAACCTGAATTCCAACATGTTTTGTAAACAGAAATTCTAGCCATTGGTGCGCCTCCCCTAGCTTTTCCTGCTGCCAAACCCTTATAGTTCATATCTGCGATGTATTGTCCTGCTGCTGTGGAAGTAAATGTTTACATGAGACTTCTCTCGTTCAAGAAATTCATAGGGTGAGTTTTGAATGCATCATCTTTACTTGGCACTCCAACAAGCACAACAACACCCCAACCCTTTGAATAATAACAAGTCAAGGTTCAACATTAGTAAGTAGTATTAATATAAACTTTTTAGCAACAATTAAAATAAACTATGTTTACTCACATCATGGACGCATTCAAATGCTGATATCATAGCTTGGATGCTACTGGTACATTCAACAACACGATCTACACCTCCATTCAGCAGCCTACATTATGGTTTATAGAGAAGAACAAAAGTTAGTTTATATTGTCTCATTTCATTTCCAATCATAACTGCAACACTCACACACATATACACATAAAGGCATAATAAGAGTAATAACATATAACAAGGCCAACAGCTCCAAGTCCAAAGATAGCAACAGAAGAGCCAGGTTTTGGCTTTGCAACATTCACAGTAGCACCAAGACCTATAAGCATCAATGCAAATCATATTAGGGAAACATAGAAATATTTATATGTTATTGTTAATATCTAAAGTTAGAGATGTTGTATATATATACTTGTGCAGATTCCACAACTGAGAATACAAACTTTGTCAAGTGGTACATCGGGGTTGATCTTTGCTACACATCCAGCATGCACCACAGTGTACTCGCTGAAGGTAGAGGTGCCGAAAAAATGGTGTAATGGTTGTCCCTTAATAGAGAATCTGGACTTGTTGTCATTGAGCATGACACCTCTGTCAGTGTTGATCCTAAGAAGATCGCACATGTTACTCTCCTCTGATTTACAGTGTGGACAATCCCCACACTCTCCTGTGAACACAGGCAAGGCTTGATCTCCTGGTTCCAGATGGGTGACACCCTCACCTACGCTCTCCACAATCCTGATCAACATCATCCCAACAATTATCAATATCATTCATTCACATTACGTACTAGTAAATTACATAATCAAAAGAGAAGCATACCCTCCAACTTCATGACCGAATATACGAGGAAACAATGGAGTTTGACCCTGAAAACAGTGGAAAAAAAAGAAAGAAAACCAAGTTAAGCTATTGCAATTCATAACAACAGGGAGGAACAAAACACACTATTAGTCTTTGTAATATACCTTAGCTTCCTAAAAGTAAACATCAGTGTGGCAAAGGGAGGTGAAAAGTATCTTGAGACGAACTTCACCGGCCTGTGGTGGCGCCACCTCTACTTCTTCAATCACCAGCGGTTTCCCAACTTCCCATGAGACTTCTCTCGTTCAATAATAACATTTGCTTGGTTACGAAGCTTTGACAGCTCTAGTCACTGTTGTTAACAATTGTCCAAGGTCTCCAACTGGGAAGCTCGCTTTTTCACTTCATCAAGCCTAAATTCTGATTCAAGTTTGTGATCTTCCACACATTTGATTACATCCTTAATCGAATTCAACTCCAAAGTAGTTGGCTCATCCTGAAAAAATACAATGATACTAACACCTCGTAGATATTCTACAGGCATGCAAACTGAATTACCAACATCTTTCGATTCAATAAGTTTCCACTGACCTGCAAGAAGAGGAATGATCCCAGAGCTTAAACCATTCAAATAAAGTGGTTGATTGCATTCCGAACCACTAGAATCCAAAATAAAATAGCAACATCACCTCTTCCAAAAGAACCAACTAAATTACTGCGATTCCCACCAAGGCCAATTGTGACAGTCATTACGACAAACACCATACGTGCATCATTGAAATTCAATTTGAAAGGGAAATAGAGAATAGAGAATACAATACCTTTTGTGTGGATGGCCATAAGGAAGGGAATTTAAAAGGAAAAGATGGTAAGGGGTTATTGTTTGAATATTCCTAAGAAGAATGAAAAGCCTAACACGAATTTGGTTCGGAAACTGTTGAGGTTGCAGAATTGGAGAAAACCAAGACCAGCAGAAGCTGCATTGTTCCAAATTACCAAATATTGTTAAGTTCTTTTAATATAACCATAACAGCATAAAGACTATTATCATTAGCATGCATGAACGAACTTACACACGTAGCCGAATAATACGCAATATAATGCTGCTATGATCGGGAAAGGAACAGACGCGAAAGTTGCTCCAAATTTTCCTGGTTCAAAAAGAAATAACATGAGATAATCAATATTGTGTCTACATAATAATGTTGGAGTCGTGTTCGGGGGAAAATAGTACTAAATATAGAGAAGAAAATCATAAAGCCAGATGATATTTGAATTACTCTTCTGCTTCCTACTTTTGTTAATACTAGTAAACCAGCATTTTCCCTGAAACAAGAGTAAAGTATAATCCTAAAAATTGGCGAAAAGGAACTAAGGAATGTTCTTTAAGTCATCAAGTTAACAAATCTATATCAAGCATTCAAGATAAACAAACACAAAAGAAATTAGGCTAAACTCACGCGGATGCAGAAGTTCCGGTTACACAGCCAAATATGGCACTGAGAAAAGCACCTACTCCCTAAAATCAAAATAACAATGACAGGAGTAAAGTTACATATCACGGTTTCATTTTATGTAAAAGAGAATTGCAAGATATTGAATCCTACCAAAGCAGAAGCAGAACTGTAACACAGCTCATCTGTTACTTGAGCAACATTTATCTTGAACCCCCGTAAGTACGCATAGTCCTTCTAGTGCGGGAATTTGTATGAGTTCGCTGTCCACGACAAGGTAAACCATCAATGTGCCTGATCCCTCTGTAGCATTGAATACCAACCAACCTTCCCACATCTCTCTCAACTAACTTTTTCTGAAATCGAAAAGTAACCAAAACAATCAACCACATTATACATTATATTATGGAAAAAAACACATAATGTGCAAAATCAAAAAGTAAAAAAGATTAGAGTACCAAATCATACTGTTTCGTACTTGCACACTGCACAAAACCAAAACGGTGTAACTAATTTGATTCTTAACTGCAGTAGAAAACCCTAGATTGAAGCTAAGAATGAAAAAAAAACCCTACACTAATTTGATTCTTAACTGCAGTAGAAAACGCAAAATGACGCCCCTTAACCCTATTGAGCCTGAGGTAATCCTTCTCATTGGAAGACTCAGTTAGATAAACATCACGTTGATTAACTATTCTCACACAACACCTTGAACCCAAATCAGTTTCCTTCTTGTTCATTGGTCTAACCCTCACAAACACCATAATCCTGCTCACACATTTCCCCAACTCTTCCTCCTTCCCTTTCACCGTAGCCGGCATCGACAGTCTCCGAGCAACGACGGCAACCGGAGCTGCTGCATTTGATGTAGCTGAAACCTTTCTTGGATACGAAAATCCAACCATTCGATCTTGTCCAACAATGAGATTCTGATTTTCTTTGGCATCATCGTCGTTGTTTGAGGAAGAAGGAGGTTGAGGTAAAAAGAAGGTTTTGGTAATCGTTGAGTTAGGAAAGTGTGAACGAATTATTTTAGGGTTCATTCTGAAAGGAATTAAGAGGGAAACATGAAAAACAAGTGGGAAATACTTAGCCTCGGATCATCCGTGTCTATAAGATAAAATAAATATTATTGGAAAAAATAAAAAAAGTTAGCCTCGGCTAGTCCGTGTCTAATATTTAAAAAAAATAATTAAAAAATTAAAAAATATCTAGCCTCGGCCTAGCCATGTCTAATGACTTAAATAAAAATAATTGTAAAAAAAAACTTTAAAATTATTTTTTTTGCGTTTAAATAGCCTCGGTTTTGTCAAGGCTAGTTAGCCTCGGTGTCGGTGGCCGAGGCTAAATTCGCAGCTAAAAATAGTTAGCCTCGGCTCGTCCGTGTCTAATATTTAAAAAAAATAATTCAAAAATTAAAAAAAAATCTAGCCTCGGCCTACCCGTGTCTAATGAATTAAATTAAAATAATTGTAAAAGAAAAACTGTAAAGTGGCTTTTTTTGCGTTTAAGTAGCCTCGGTTTTGTCGAGGCTAAATTCGCAGCTAAAAGTAGTTAGCCTCGGCTCGTCTCGTCCGTGTCTAATATTTAAAAAAAATAATTCAAAAATTAAAAAAAATCTAGCCTCGGCCTACCTGTGTCTAATGAATTAAATTAAAATAATTGTAAAAGAAAAACTGTAAAATGGCTTTTTTTTGCGTTTAAGTAGCCTCGATTTTGTCGAGGCTAGTTAGCCTCGGTGTCGGTGGCCGAGGCTAAATTCGCAGCTAAAATGAAGTTTTCTAGTAGTGATTCTCGAGAAGATTGAACGTCTTTCCGAAGTCACCTAGTACACATATCAAGCTGCTTCTCTAATCTCTGTGGTTGGTGCTGGCCGAGGCGACGTCTTGGCTATAGGGAATCCTTCCAAGGAAATGGACACATATGGAGCAAAAGTGCTCTACTCTCTAGAAGGAGTTGGTCAACCTTTAGGATAAGCGTAAACTTGCTAAGGTTTTCACGGTGTGATACGAGGTATCCCAATATCAAATCTACGTTAGAAGTCATTACGATATTAACCAGATTCATGACAGATAATTGAGGGGATACGAGATTGGAAGGTTGACTGAGGACTTTCTGCACGATATTACAGGTAACTGCCTCCATTCTCCGGTGGCTCTGGTATGGATATGAGCTCGGATTTAGAATGATCCATTTATGAAATTTTCGTAAGAATATAGTAGTCAAATCCCACAGACGGCGCCACTATTCTGTTTTGGAACCATAATTAAATGTTTGTTGATGGTAAAAGATCTTAAACTGATCTCGTTGATCCCTAACACGGTGACACGTGAGTGAACCTGCAATGTTAACACTCTAACATTCAAGTTAGTTCATAACTCAAGATGAGTGTAGTAAAAAGTCGAGATCAGAAAGTGTATTGTGTTTTTTGCGTGAGATGACTTTATACCTTGTGTCATTTGGGATTGTTTGACATTAACTTGAACCTTAACTCTTTGTGCCTTAGGGTCGGCCCAAAACAATATGTAACTAAATATTGACCTGCACGTTGCACATATATTTTTAATTTTATTTAGTAAATATATTTTTGCATTTTTTAATTTTATAATTAAAAAATAAAAAAATAGAAATATTATTTTATAAGTTTTATGTAATATATAAATAGAGCCGTTTCAAATTTTTGAGAAATCATATATAAAAAATTAATTTTGTGTGCTATAAGACGCATTGTATGCTCCCACAAACAGCCTTGCATGTAAGTAGTTATTGAATTAATATATTTTGTTTTCGTTTTTCAGGTTTTGAACCCGTAAGTTCACGTACAAACTCTTTGTAATTTTGACTTTGGAAAAATTAAATTAAATTTTAGAAGATATCACACGTAAATATAAATATGAATGATGTGGCAAAAAAGGTTGTATCATATGGAGGCAAATAAATTAGGAATCTGTTGTAAATTAGTAATAGATATGAGAGACAATTGTAATTGTTTTTGTGCCGTCGGACGTGAAACGTGGATAATCGTTGGATAAAGATCCAATGACTGTGCATGGGAAACATACTCATGTGTGATGCTTGAACCAAGCTCATGCAATGAATATAGAGAGAATGAACTTATGTGTATTGGACCAGCCTTGTGGACCATGGTCCAGCGTAGAACCATCTTCATTATTGATAAATTAAATTACTAAAAGTACTTCTTTTTATGGATTTTGTACAATTTTTGCGAAGCATAGTCAAAACAAAGTAGCTATAATTAGGACTAGTAATAAAGTGATAACGATAATAAACTAATTGAAAGTAGTCACAACGATAATTAATACAATACCTGTCACCGATAATATGGTTACCACCAACAGTTCCATTCATTGCTCCACGGAATATCCTTCATTGGGATGAATTACTTGGTGGTACTTCTCCCATTCCAAATTGAAAACATTTTAAAATAAGTAATAATTAATCTATTTGTAAGATACAGCTGGCATTAATTGAAAGCCTAGAATGACGGTTTTAGATTTGAGGACCCAATTTTTTGGTCAGTATATTTTAGTAGAAAGTGGGTAATTGTCTTTATCAAATTAGAACAATGACAAGCAGATGCAAAACGCTAGTAACTATATAGTAGTCTCTAACACCAGTGTTATGTTAGATAAGTGGCCACTTGTCAACCTTTGAAAACTTTTTTTAATTGTATTTTAAGCATTTTCTAAAATGATTTAAAGTTTACTTTGCAGAAATACTTAAAATAATTCAGTTTATTTTCGAGTTTGTATAGGATATATGAAAATTCGAATATAGAAAAAAGAAAATTTTGAAATTTAAATATTAGAGAAGTTCAATTGTATTGTGTTTTTCTGAATTCAAAATAACATATTTATAAGTTAAATGATGTGATTTCACAAGGTTATCTTTGATAAACACAAAATTTCACCGAGTAATGCAACTCTTTCCACTTAGTATTGTAATTCTTTACTAAATTTCATAACTATTCAAATTCATTAGGTATGACAACTATTCTCATTAATTATTGCAACTCTTTATTAATTAATGTAACTATTCAAATTTACAAGTATTGCAACTCTTCCATAAGTGCAACTATAGTTACAACAATGGAATTCTTTCCTAATCATTGAATGATCACTTACTCATTTGCAAGGTGTCATGTTATTTTTAGAACATAACAACCATGGTTGTGTATTTAATTAATCTCTTCAGTAGTTAATAATTACAATAATTCTCTATTTGTTTTAATAATGATAAGACTAATTTCAGAAAAGGAAACAAAGAATGTTAACACAATTAAGTATGTTTTAATTTGAATTTATACTTAGTAAAGACAATTCAATCTACTCGGAATTTTAAGTAGCAAAGCTTTGAACGTGTTATTCATAGTGATTAAATCAATGTTATCTTACACACACATTTTAATGGTTCTTCTCCTACATCTCTCACCTAACACTTATTTATGATTGTGTGCTTTTTCTTTTCATGAATTTATTGTGAGAGAAACTTCAATTCTCACTTTGAGATGACACAACCTCAAAATTCACATAGGTGTAGTTCGTTATATTCTCAACATTGGACTTCATTAAGAGTTTGAAAAACTTAACCCTCCAAATACAATGGTAAATATTATTACATAATATCGAACATTCATCCAAATCAACAGTTTGTTGTTACCCATTGAATCAAGTCTAATGTTTTCTTAATGTTAGATTGAGTGCTACAGTTGTTGGAACTCTTAGTCAAGGAGTTTTAATCATATCCCTCTCAAGGTAGTCTTTACTAAATCTCTGTCTATTGGTTTAGTAAATGAATCAAATAAATTATAGCTTAAACGTATATACACTACTATAAATATACCCATTTTACCTCGGACACGAAAGGGATTTTACCTCGGTTAGGCAAGCGACGTAACAAAGAGCGACATGAAAACCTGTCACCTTAGCCCTCAGTTTCTGAATAACTTAAGGGATATTAGAAAAGGTCATTGGTTCGATCCCTAACAACAACATTTTTTTCTTTTCAAAACTATGTAGTGTGTGCCATATACCTCTCAGTTTTTGTTAATAAGCGAGGGAAAAAGGTATGTTTTTATGTCGGTTTTTGTTAATAACCGAGGGGTATAACATATATTTTTTCCATTTATGGTTTGTTTTAAATCTCATTTTGACTAACTTGTATCATTTGTTTACACATAACATACAAATTATGTGACAGAATCAGATGATTTAAATTTTATACAGAATATAACTCAGAATACCAAAATTACATTGTTTACAACACCAAATTATTGGAAAAAAATATCAAGTCTCACATTTGTTAGAGATAGAACATTGAAAGAGTTTATATATAGTTGCACTTCTCACCTTACAAACCGGATTTGTAAGGATGGGTTAAGTTAAACTCTAATATGGTATCAGAGCATATCGGCCTAACCATGAGCTACCCACCATTTATATCCACCCATCAAGCCCAAAAAAAATATTGGATGTAAGGGGTGTATTGGGAAAAATCACAAGTCCCACATTGGATAGAGATAGACCCTTTAAAGAGTTTATGATATTCATGATAAGATAGGAAGGCACCAACTCAACGTAATTGAATGTCATCTACCTCTTCTTGTGGGAATGATGTTTCGTCCCTAAACCCCTATAATTTGAACAAAATTTAAATTATGATAAGTTAAAAACATCCGCATTAAATTAACAAATATACATAAATTACATGTAGATGGATAAAGTTAATACCATAAGTCATCCATTGATAATTCCTCTGAAGACAATATTAAGTGTATGTCTCATGATGTAGTATCCACATTCAAGCTTTCAGGTTGTTTTCCCGACTATAAATAATTTTCATATACTTACTAATTAATACACACAACTACCTGTGGTTCAATTTTGGCTTTATGCCTTGTAGATTACGTTTCACAAAATTGTATCCCTCTATAGCTCTACGTGTCAGTAAAAACTAAACATGAATAAAAACTATTTAAAACTAAAGGTAAAATTTGAGTATTATAAATAATAACACTTACCCGCTCAAAACGTTTTGCATATCTTCATCAAGTTTACAGTGTAACGAGCATAACATAACTACAACATTTTTCTTCGGACATAAAATAATTAGTTGCAAATGGTCCCTACATAAACTCTCAAAATAATTAATAATGTGTATAAAATTGATTTATAAATGAAAAAACAAATTAAAACATATACGCACTTATGGATAAACGACGCCGAGAAACATTTTTTATTCTCACTAACCAACTTATTTTGTATGTACATTTGGATAGTGTTTTTTGCATTACCTCAAAGTTGAATGTTCAATGGATCTAAGAAACAATACTTTTATCAATTTTCTTTCAACATACATCTCATGCAAGACCCTAATTAAAAGTTAATGCAAAAGTCAAATCTTTATGTTAAAGTATGAGAATAATGAATATAAGTTGAAATCACCGTAAAAAAAATACTTACGAGCACTACAATTGTATTATGAGTACGTCCATCAATCATTTACCTTCAAAAATTCCACAGACAACTTTTATGAAGTATAAAAGATTATTATGGTTCTTGTTTTAATTTAAACTCGAAGAGTTCTGCAATCTCGTTTGTCATCCTTGATAGTCTCTAAGAGTTATCTACTTGAGGTGGTGTGGTCTCAATATTGTGATGCGAGGCAGAACAACTATATTTTGTACCTGCACCACCCATAACAGCTTCCTCGACTACTTTCTCATTTATGTCCAACTGATTTGGAATTGGGTGGTTGAGTACACACATTTATTTAAATTTCTGCATCATAAAAACAACTGAAATACAATCTAAAATTAAAATACACAAACAATAACAACGACATACAACGCAAATATTTTAAATTATACTTATACATCAATCATATATTTGGTACACTTCTCTCATTCAACTTCATCCAACCTCTCTCGCTCGTCCCGCGCCTCCTACAACATCTTCTCCCACTCGTCCTACAATATCCTCTCTCGCTCCTCCCGCACCTCCTGCAACATCCTCTTCCGCTCCTGCTATAACATCCTCTCCCATTCCTCAAGATGCACCCTCTCACGTTCCTCCTGAGTCACTTCTCCATTTCCTATTGAGTCCACTTCTCCCACTCCTTTCCTAATACCTCTCTTATCTTTTCAGTAACTATATATTCAATTTCTCTTTTATGGTTTACTTCGTTAATTGTTTGGAATGGTAAAATAAAACTTTAAGCCAACCCCTCTACAAAGACAATGGGCACGCCCAACATGCTCATCGGTTCCAATCGCTTCTACCAAGATGTCACGACGATCTTGTGGAATGAAGATACCAACTTTGGCTTGTTCAACCAGTACATCCTAACTAAGGGGTAAATCGCATGTACAAAAAGGTTCTACAAAATTCCCAGAGTCGTGATTCCATCTTTCAGATGTTACCGGCTTAAACGACTACTCGTCAGCCAATATTATTCTCAAGAGAAACCCATCTGAGTGTAGTATTGCGTAACAACTAATCCAAGTCTACACCTGAATAGTCACTGCACCACATCCTAAAAAGGACAAGATGGGTTTAAGGGCCATAGGTATACAATTTCAATGATCTTTACCAAATTGAATTAACTAAAATAATTAATATTCAAAAAAGTATCTCCTTACAATATTTTCAGACGCATTACGTGTAACCTCTAAAGTGAACTCACCATTTGGTCTTTGAGGCACCCTCTTCCACTTCTTATGGAGTGATGATGGAGGTGGACTGAGATCAAAGCTTCTAGAATGATTACTCTGTGAAGAAACATTCTTATTAACCTTGGTTAAAGTTTTTATGAAGACAAACACATCAACAAAAAGAAGACAAAAGCTTGTAAAAGAAGAAAAAGATTGAAGGCTAGCATAAATCAAAGAAAAGAATCAAGACGATTAAAGTATGCATCGTAATTCATATTATATATCTTAATGGCTCATAACAAATTTCATATTTCATATCTAATCATCCATACATGTTTTGAAATGATTTAGAAAGAAACTATGTTGTTACAAAGTCGTTTTTCAATTTTTCAAACAGTTGTAACCGGTTACACATAACATGTAGCCGGTTACACGCGCAAATCTTTTAACATCTATGTTTTATTTTTTAACAACTATGTTTTATTTTTTTAATAGTTGCACTTGTAACTAGTTAAACAAAACCTGTAACAGGTTACAAATACAAAAATTTCAAAAAATACTTTTAACAACTACATTTGTAACTGGTTACAACATTATGGTAATCGGTTACCACTTAAGCAAAAGCTCTTTTCATCAATCTGTTTAATTCCTAAAGATTGCATTGAATCATGGAACCACTCCAAATATTTGTGTTCATTCAAAGGGGTTCCTATTGATGTCTATAAGGTATATGCATCAGTAACACGAAAATCAACTCTTTCAAAATGTAGTTTTCAAAACAATTCAAACAAAGTTGTTAAGTGTTCATATATTTTTAGATGAAACTTTATGCATAAACTCTCACATCATTTAAATAAGTTTCATTCATATCATTTCTGATCACTTAAGTGTATATGTTTGTATTGTGATAAAAGAGAAAGAGAATAGCCAAAATTTTCATATATCTTGTAATGCAAGCAAGTCAAAAGAGATACAAACTCAAGTGTTAAATATGTATTATTGTGATCATCAAGTTGTTGGTAATTATTGTAAAAAGTTTCTTTGAATTGCTTTAATTCAAATTCCACCATATTTGTTGATGCTTGGAAATCAAGGAAGTGGTGTGATTTTTTGGTATTATTAGAAGATTCTAAGAGAAGTTTTAGCGTTAGGCTTGTACAAAGATCTGACAATAGTGAAATCTCTCAAGGGGTGTAAGGGGACTGAATTAATCTTGTTTGGAAAGAGGAACCATGATATTGAGTTCGATACTTTTTGCACTTTAATTTCTGTTATTGTAGCAACCACACATAATATACATCTAGAAAATATATTACATATAGTGTACTTTGGTATTGATACACATAAGTTCCTATCGATATTAATATATACACATGTTCAAAATAATAATATACAATATGATACATGCTATACAAGGTGCCTAATTTGTACTAAGATCTATGTACACATCGACTTATGCACATAAACTACAACGGAAGATCATTAAAAAAAAGTCTCTGAAACATCATCATGCAAGCTTATCCATGCTTTTCACCTGTATAGAACCACCTACAACAATAATAATGGGGTGAGATAATTATCTCAGTGGATCTACAAGGATCACTTATGGATCCACTCGGCTCTACAGGGATCTCTTATCGATTTTCTTAAATTAAACCATTCAACTTCATCCTACTCGTATACATTCACATGATAAAACAATGACTTAAGCGTCTAAGGTAAATTTACGCTTTTTATGGAGAACACACAACATGAGTTCTCATAAACTCAAATAATCACTATTCGAGAATGAATTTGTAACACAATGGGGACTAGATCGAAACCGATCATAAGGATCTACTTAATCATCCGTCAGTTATGGTCGATGGAAAAATCAGACCTCTACTACATGGATTATACCATATATCAGATATGGTCAATAGATACTAGACATTCACTATATGGATTCACCCTCCATCAGATATTGTCAATGGGACCTAGACTTCCACTATGTAGAACACACTCTCCATCAGATATAGTCAATGGACACCATACCTCCATTGTGGGTCACACTCTCTATCAGATATGGTTAATGGATAACATACATCCACTAAAAGGAATGCAACAAGCCCTTTCCACCAGATATGGTCAATGAGTATTAGATATTCACTATATGGGTTTCATCATCCAATAGATATTGCCAATGGAGTCTAGACCTCCACTTTTTGGAATGCGTTTCACAAAGTTACAGTAATCTGTCTCAAAGATTTGTCTTTCCCGGTTACTACTCTATATAAGTCCCGAACTCGGGAAAAGCATGAATATGGGTTATTCTCGAATATGTGATTAATCTCAACAGCCTCTATGTAGTTATATCACAATCATAATATCATAACATGTTTCTATACAAGCTCGTCGTGTCTCAACTATGACATCGTTCCTCATTTATGCGTTTGGTGTTCTCGTGGATGTGACGACTCATCACATGTGACTACTCGTTCACGGGTACACACCGAGGTACCTCTTACATCCGAGTATCATAACCTAAGTTATTTATCGTCACCTAAGTTATCTTTTTAATTCATTCACCTAGTTACAACCATATGTTTAGTCTCACTTTTTCATCATAAGTTTTAATCAATTATCATATAATCAACACAACCAATTAAATCATAGCATGGTTCACAAAACGCAAAGACATCTTAATATAGTTCATAACCAATATCAAATAAATAATTATAACATAATCATGGTTTTATCTTTAACAAATGGTAGAGCATTGGAATATATTTTCAATGTATCCGACCTCGCATCAATCAGAATTATGAATCCCGTTTTATGGTGGAAATAGGTCATAAACATACATGATAGTATAACATCATCAACCAAGTTATACTTGGCATATAATAATTATTTCATCTCACCAAGAAGTAGGGAATTGGACTAGCTTTCTATCGCATCTGACCGCGTCTCATTTTGTGTTACGAAACTCATTTTATAGTGAAAACAGAGGAACTAATCGATTGTTGGAAATCTCCAATCGATTAACATAAGCATTCTGCTGAAATTTTCACTACAATAGAAGGGACCAATTGATTGGTCCAGGGTGTTAATAGATTGAAACCTGTAACTTTTTTTCCAAAAATCACAGTTCTAAACTCATTTTCTGCAATCCTTAACCATTCTAAATCATACCTAATCATAGACTAACATGCTCAAGCATTTTATATTATGAATTTTATCATTCTTAACATCATTAATCTCTAATCATGGCCACCAACTCATATGTTTAACATATCTCAGTCATCAAGAAACAACAACATATATATATATATATATATATATATATATATATATATATATATATATATATATATATATATATATATATATATATATATATATATATATATATATATATATATATATATATATATATATATATATATATATATATATATATATATATATATAAAATCATATAGTCACACAACATGAACATATCATCAATACGACAACAACACAACCACCATAAAAGAATCAACATCACACAACTTCATGTCATCATCAAGTCATAACATCATGTGAGAATAACAACAATAACATAAATTCAACATAACAACATGACAAACATCAATTTCACAAACGTTTTCACAAGTCACAAAACCCTAAACCCAATTATCATGGATTAATAACATGAATCATGCAAAATAACAAGTAGAATATGTATCAACATCCACTTCACACATATAACAAGTTTCACAAAAACCGTAGTTCCCAAATTCATGGATTTTCCCTCCAAAAAGCTATGTCTAACTAGGAACCTACATTTAAAGGAATATGACGATGAAGTTTGAGATGAAACTCTTCTTCACCAAGCCTTGATCCTCTTCTTCCAAAATTTTCTTATTTTCCTTTCTTCTTTCTCTCATTCTCTTCTTCTCTTTTCTTCTTTCTCCTGACTAACTTTTTGAAAAACCAAAATGAGAAGAATGAGAATGTTGTAATGATATGTAGACAAGTCCTTTGTCTTTTAGTGAGTTTAAATTATGCTTTTACCATCTTGCCCTTATCCAACCCTCAAAATCTCTAAAATGCCCCTAATTACTCTATTTATCCCAACTGACAACAACTAACAACGAATAGAGCATTTAGGAACTTAGTTTGTCTTAACCGACAACAACTGACAAGGAAAAGAACACTTAAGAGGATATGGGATATTACAATTATACATATATCAAAACAGCCCCTAAACTTTATTCTAAACTAGGAAATTGAAAATGAAAAGAAAATTGCATAAAATTAGAAAAATCCAACAAGTTTAATTCACCCCCCTTAGATTGCGCTTCAATACTTACAATTGGTACCAGAGCATGTAAAGGTAACTTTCTTTTCTATTCAGATGGCTTTCTCAAAATCGTTTCTAGGATAAGTTGGAAACATAAATAGGCATCCATGTTTTATCGGTGAATATTATGATTTCTGGATGATCAGTATGCAAATGTTTATTGAGGCACAATGTTTAGATGTTTGGAAAATAGTCAAAATAAAAATGAAATGAAAAGATTGACACTTTTAAAGAGTATCATCAATGATATCAACTTTGACATCAAATCTTTTTGAAGAAGTTAAGTGTCTAATTATGTGCTATTGTTTTTTATCTATCATGATACATCTTTCCTATGTTATCACTTTGCTTTGGATTTTATTCTACTTTTTCATCTTTTTTATGATATCAAAAGGGGGGAAATAGTAGTTATTATACTTGTTCTTGTTTATAATATTTCCAGGAGAGAAATTCTTAATTGCAAGAGAAAGGGGGAGATATACAAGATATATGGAGTTTCAAGTTGCTATACAAAATTGTAAAAGTCATATATATTGAAGCAACTCAATGATAAACAAGAAAATTTCAAAGGATGTATGTCATCTTCGAAAAGGGGGAGATTGTGAAGAAAATTTCTTCTTGACCTTGGTTAAATTTTTTATAAAGACAAACACATCAACAAAAAGAAGACAAAAGCGTGTCTAAGAAGTAAAAGATTAAAGTTTAGCATAAAGCAAAGAAAATAATCAAGATGCTTAAAGTATGCATTACAATTCATATTATATATCTTAATGGCTCAGAACAAAATTCATTTTTCATATCTAATCATCCATACATGCTTTGAAATGATCTTAAAAGAAACTTTGTTGTTACAAAGCTGTTTTTCACATTTTCAAACAGTTAGAACCGATTACACAAAGTATGTAACCGGTTACAAACACATATTTTTTAAAAACTATGTTTTATTTTTTTTACAGTTGCAATTGTAACTGGCTAACCAAAACCTATAACCGGTTACAGCCACAAAAATTTCAAAAAAAATTTAACAACTATAGTTGTAAGCGATTACATAATTATGGTAACCGGTTACCCCTAAAGCAATGGCTCTTTTCATCAATCTATTTCATTCCTAAACATTTCATTGATTCATGGAACCACTCCAAACATTTGTATTCATTCAAAGGGGTTCCTATTGATATATATATATATATATATATATATATATATATATATATATATATATATATATATATATATATATATATATATATATATATATATATATATATATATATATATATATATATATATATATATATATATATATATATATATATATATATAAGGTATATGCATCAGTAACACGAAAATCAACTCTTTCAAAATGTAGTTTTCAAAACAATTCAAACAAAGTTGTAAAGTGTTCATATATTTTCGAATGAAACTTAATACATAAACTTTTATATCATTTAAATAAGTTTCATTCATATCATTTCTGAGAACTTAAGTGTATATGTTTGTATTATGATCAAATAGAAAGAGAAGAGCCAACAATTTCATATATCTTTTAATGCAAGCAAGTCAAAAGAGATACAAACTCAAGTGTTAAATCTGTATTATTGTGATCATCAAGTTGTTGGTGATTGTTGTAAAAAGGTTCTTTGAATTAGTTTAATTCAAAGTATACCATATTTGTTGGTGTTTGGAAATCATGGAAGCAGTGTACTTATTTGCTATTGTTAGAAGATTTTAAAAGAAATCTTAGTAATAGGTGTCACATTGCTGCGAAGAGGGGCCGACAAGGATAGAAGAGTCGCCAACGTTCCTTATTTATCCCAAAGAGAGGGAAAGGAAACTATCAGAGAAAACCTAACGAAAAGGGAAAAGACAGGTCATCGCAACCATATCTCGGGTTCGGGAGTCGGTTACGCAAAGGGAAGGTATGAGCACCCCTCACGTCCGTCGTACTCGACGGGATCCACACTTGTTGTCTATCTAAAGGGTGTTAAACTATCTATGCTAAAGGCCACGACGACGAAAGAAAAGAAAAGAGACTCGTTAGGGCATCACCGCTCTATGCCTATGTATTCCCTCGTGCAATGGGAAAGTCAGAGTCAACGTAGTTCGGAAAACTACAGGTGAAGGTAGGGGAAGGTTGCTCGCCAAGACATCGTCATCTTGTGCCTACGTATCCTCATTTGGTATGAGAAATCATAGCAAAATTAGTTCGGGATGACACGACCACATATTGGTTCAAGTGTTTTAATTGAGTAGGGTTAAACAGTGGTTCTAACAGTTAGGGACGATGCTTGTTTGCGGTAGAACCAAAGTTTAACACACTCTTTCTGAAAATGATTTTCATTAATCCCGAAGGATAAAAAGATTTGATGTTTTTGTTTTGTATATTTTTTTAAGACAAGAAGTGAATTGAGTTATGGTTTGAAACTCATGTCGCACTAAAGACTATGACTCGAGAGCGAATGCGTCGCATATCCCCCAAAGGGCATACGCTAAACACTCTAGACAGTTGAGTGGAGTCCACCCAACCATCATTCCTCAAGTACTTAAGGCTCGTAGCGTACAACACAAATTATTCTTTATTAATTGTTTTGAAGTGTTTAGGATATGAGAAGAGAAAGACACAAACTAAGGGGAAACTGGACCCTAAAGTTGTCATACACAATGCTCCTAAAGTTGGGATGAAAGGGAATAACTACCCTAATATTGTCATGCATAAGATTGAACACCTAATGTCTCTCCTACTCCCATCATAAACTGAGGGACTAGGAATCCTAGGGGGATCATGGTACAAGTCCAAGTAAACACTAAATAATTCACTCACAAATGAAATAAGAAAGAAAAGAAATTGACAGGAATAAGTGATAAGCCACAAAGCACATTGATTTGTAAATTCAAAATAAAATGATAAAATAAAATGAAAATTAAAATAAAAAATGATGAAAAATAATTTAACACATTAAAAAGAATAGAATATGATTTTTTTTTTTGGATTTTATGATATTTAAAACTATTTTAAATGAATAAAATAAAACAAGAAACAATTAAAATAAAAGGAAATAAAATAGACAGGTGACTAAAAAAAGAGAAAGTGTCTCCCCCAAGGCTTGAACCCAAGACCTTGGGATCATAGGCACAAAACAATGTCACTCCAACTAACTCACGCATGTGCAAATAAATGGAAAGAGAAAGAAAAATATTAAAACATGAAAATAATGAAAAACAAACAAAAACGCCCTCGCTGGGGGTCGAACTCAGGGCAAGGTATTAACCACTGGGGTGGCGATACATCTGTTGAATCAAGTCACCCCATGTGCATATGTACCTAAAACATGCGCATATCCTGGGCAAGGCAAGGCAAGAACAAGTGGGAAAAAAAAGCCAAAACGGTTTCGACATAACTTCGTCAATTCTCAACCAAATCTGGTGAAATTTAACTCAAACCTGCTTAATTTTTCAAGAGGATCATGATGGTGCAGTTCAAATTTTGAAATGATGCTCATACAATAAAATTCGAAGGTTCATGCAATTATGAGCTTTTGAAATGCATTTTCAAAATCTGAGTGAAACACAAACATGCTGGCCTTGATTTAAAGTTGTGCACACATCAAAAACATGTTACAGACAAGGTCTGAACAGAAGAAAGATTCAAATTTATGCTAGATCTGAAAGTAGTGTGTGAGTTGCAAAGTGCAATGATGGGTTGAAGATGCAAAATCAAAGATAGTCAATAGCAAGACCAAACACAAGAGATTCAAACAAGATGAAATTAAACACAACAATGAGTTAAACACACAAGGACCCTAATCCATATTAGCATCTGAAGAAATCTATGACTCAATAAGGCTGTGAAGACAGCTTGCCTGCAGCAGAAGCAGACATCATGCTCTTGTCTCAAGTCAAGTAACAATACAAAGTGGTCTCAGATTATGGCGTTAAGGCAATATGGCTGGTGATAACAATCGACAACACTCATGATAACAGAAACACTTATGATGCACATCAAGACATAACAAGTAATGGCATGATACAAGTATAAACATATCCAAGACAGTTGGCACATACAAGATATGACCACAACATATTTTCACATACAAGATAATGGACAAATGAAATAACAACTAGCACATACAAAATAATGAACATATGCAATAACAGCTAGCACGTACAAAATGATGAACATATGCAATAACAACTAGGCACTTCCATCACAGTTTGCACTATACACTAAGTTGTTCTTAAATCCAAACAGCAGTAGACACTAACTAGATTCTAACAAGAAATGCCAAGGAAGCTAATACAAAGAGTCAACCACTCTAAGTATCTTAACATGAGTTAACACATCTGTTGCACCCTAAAATTTGACCAACCGGTTCTCCTATCTGGTTCGTGGTTTAAATTCGTATTCGTATATCAGATGCATGACATTTGTACACAGACAGAAGATGTCAGGGTTACAGTTTGGTTTTCACTTATAGGACGTCTCAGACCGGTTCGGGTAATCGGAGGTTATTTTGAGAAGTCGCGCGCTTCCTGGGTGTTTTCAGTTTATGCAGTGATTTTTGAGTTTCTTGGTGTCGGGATTTATTGTTTTGCTTCGATCTGGTCTCGCGCTCTCTTTTATATTGGTTATTTGCCTTTGTTTGCATTTTTTAGGATTTAATAGCCTTTTTATAGATTTAAATAGATTTTTTATATTTTTAATAGGCTTTATAGATTTTTCAGAATTTAAATAGGTTTTTTAATATTCTTAATAGTTTTAAATCTTTTTTAGAATTTATAAATTTGTTTTTAAATAGATTTTAGAATAAAACTTTTTTAGATATTAAGTCTTTTAGATAATAGAATAAATAGAGTTTATTTTTAATATAGATTTAATTTTTGTTAGATATTAATTTCCTTTATTAGGTTTAATATAGGTTGATAGTTTTTTTATATAGATATTAATAGATATTGGTTTTAGTTTAATATAGAATTTAATTAGATGTTAATTCTTTTTTTTGTTTAATAGAGTTTAACTAGATTTTAATCATCTTTTAGATTTAATTAGGATTTAATTAGTTTAATTAGAGTTTAATATCAGTTAGGTTTTAATTGAGTTTGTTAGAATTAATTAGGATAATTTAATTTTCATTTAGATTTAATTGTAGCTTTAATTGTTAGTTAATTGAAGTTTAAATCTCTAATCAGGTTTTTTTCCATTTAATTTTCGTTGGGCCAGTATCAGTTTGGAGGCCCAGTTCTTTTCAGTCTGTTTTTTTTCTGTTTTTGTCCAATGCAGTGACACATGTCAATATAAAAGCAGGCCACGCGTATCATCATGAAGGAAGCCACCTCATAACTCCAGACTCCCCATGCACTGCCACGTTTTCACCCCACTACTCTCTCCCTCTGCCAGCGCACCATTCCACTATCCTCCCTTCTCTCACACGCGTCCACTTCTCAACATTCCCCGGTGCCACTTGTCTTCGCCTCGCATCCCACCGGGAAAGTCCCCGCCGGCCATGCAAGCCCGGTGACAACCAACTCCGGCCACCCTAACGACCTCCGGTCGCCGCTCATCTCGCCGGAATCTGCAAATTTTGCAGATTCTCAAGAGCTTCATCTTTCTCCTCCGATCCTCAACAACAATCACCAGACGCCAGAACATCCTCGCCGGAAACTGCATTGTTTCGCCGGAGAACTCATAGAACTTTCATTCGTCTTTTCCTCCCAGATTCATCAGCAATAGTCATCATGACCTTCAATCGTGTTCTTTTGTTTTCCCAACAATACTCATAGATCGCCGCCGTGTTCGTCACCACCTTCATCAGTCTTCATATAATTTTCCAGAAAACTTTCAGAACCTTCATCATTCTTCATATCATTTCTAGAAGACCTTCAACATCTTCATCCGTTCTTGCACTTTTCCAGATCTTCATAGATCAAGAACGAACCTCGTGATTCACAGATCTTCATAGAACTCGCCGTGTTCTTCGTTGTTTGTCCAGAAATCTTCAAGCGAACTCCAACGCATCCCTCCAAGATCTTCAAAGTCGTCAGCTGAACCTTCAACAGTCAAGAAAGCTTCAAGATCTTTGACGGTTTCTCTTCCGCATTTCGCCAGTGATTCTAGAAGTTTCGTCGCCTGCATCGCCTCCAGGTTTGTTCATTCCCTTCTCGACTCATTCAACTGTTTGCAGTTAGGTTTAGCTAGATCCATGGTGATGAGTTTAGATCAAGAGCTGTGAGGATGATTTTGTTTTTGAACTGAGAGTTTGAGACGAAGTTTTCTTCGTGTTTGTTAGTTGAGTTTGAGCTAAGTTTGTTCAGGGTGCGTTAGGGTTTGGGTTGTTTCAAGAGGATTCAGAGGAGTTTCAGAGAGGAATTTGGGAGATGAACGGCGCTAGGGTTTGAGGGTAATGAACAGTAGACCGTTTTTTGGGTTGAGGATGTGGTTTTGTTAGTCGTTTGTTTGGGTTAGGGTTTGGATCGGGCTGGCCCCAATATGAAATTGTTATTACTACCCCCCTGCCTTCACTCGTTCCCCCCCTGATTGTGAGAAAGAATCTGGTCTGGGCCTTTTCCCTAATTGCTATGCGCCCCCCCCCCCTCATTTGGGCCCAATGCTGAAATAACTAAAGCGTTTTGCTATTTCCCCCCTGTTTTATTTTCCTTTTTAAATTCTTCATTTTGTATCATGTTAGAAAATAATGCATAAAAGTTAGTAGGAGTATCCAATTAATTCCCTTCTTTTTTCTGTAGGTTCATAATTCAATTTAGGATTTTAGGATGCAAAAATATTAGTTTGATCATGCATTTTCATTTTTATTGCATTTTTCGTATTTTAATTGGTATTGAGTAATTGATTTGTGATGTGTCTGCCTTGCTGATTTTATTTCTCTCATTTGGTAATGAATTTTGATTTTCTTTTTTAGTATGTTGTACTAGACTAATGCATGCTCCTCATAGGATTTTTGTGGATTTTTTAGAAATTGATTGATGTTGTTTTAGGATTAGAGAGTAGAGACCTCATAACTTGTTGGTTAACCCTTGACCATTCAATGTTAGGGATTGTTTAGTAGCCTTAGAAGTTGACTTAGGCTTTGAGATTTGATCTTGGGATCATAGAGGCATGTAGGTTTCCCCTGGATTTTTGGTGGATTTTTAGAAGTTGTTTTGCTATTTTTGTTTGAGCCTGAGAATAGGAGAAGTCTTGAGGGTTTCTGACTTTGAAGTTCAACTGTGATTGAACTTTAGAGGTAGTTTCTTTTGGTTTGAGGGCCTGTGGTTTCTTCTTGAAGATGGAGGCTGGATGAAGTCTTGATGGAGCTTGAAAGGATGCATGGATTGAAGACCTGGTTTAGGAGCTTTCTCTCTTTTTGTGAGGTTTGAGACCCTGAAGTTTGAGGGAAATTCATGGTACTTTCCTGAGGAAGGTACTATGGATGTCTTTCATTATTTCTTCTCACCTCTTTCTCAAGTATCCAATGATGTTGGAGCCTTCATGTGAGTTTAGTTTCTCCTGAGGAGGAATGTAAACCGTTCACAATTGTTGAGCCACATGGGATATGATTCCTAAGTGGAAGCCCCCTAGTACTTTCCTGAGGAAGGCACTATGGGTCTGTTCACTTAGTTCCCTTAGTTCATGTAGGATTTCTCAAGTATCCAATGATGTTGGAGCCTTCATGTGAGTTTAGTTTCTCCTGAGGAGGAATGTAAACCGTTCACAGTTGTTGAGCCACATGGGATATGATTCCTAAGTGGAAGCCCCCTAGTACTTTCCTGAGGAAGGCACTATGGGTCTGTTCACTTAGTTCCCTTAGTTTATGTAGGATTTCTCAAGTATCCAATGATGTTGGAGCCTTCATGTGAGTTTAGTTTCTCCTGAGGAGGAATGTAAACCGTTCACAGTTGTTGAGTCGCATGGGATATGATTCCTAAGTAGGAGCCTCCTAGTACTTTCCTGAGGAAGGCACTATGAGTCTGCCTACTTAGCTCCCTTTCTTTGGTAAGCTTGTCTTGAAGCTTGAAGACTGAGATTGATTTCTCTTGTGTAGGGTTGTGCTTTAGGGCTTTGCTTAGAGATTTGTTTTAGGGTTGTTCAGGGTTTTGCTCAGAGGTAGATTAGGGTTTTGTTTTAGGGTTGTTTAGGGTCTTGCTCAGGGGTAGTTTCTTGCTTTCGGATAGGAGTTTACCAGGCTGGTTAGCCTTCTCTTTGTGTTGATTGACTTGTGTGGTGCTGTGCTGCATTAGACTTAGGGGTTCATATAGATATTTCTGAGATAGGTGCATCTTAGAGATAGGCTTTGTGTGCATGAGAAGTTGAGGTGGTCCTCCTTCTGCTTGATTGTTATTGAGTGGCTTTGCTTGCTGGTATTTGGTAGAGCTGAGCTCCCTTACCTCTGTGGTTTGTGGCCTTTGTGCCTTGATTGTTTGGTTGTTGCATTCATGCATATTTCCAGTATTTCTTTAATTTGCAGTGATTCATGTTTGCTGTTTAGTCCTGTTGCCATGATCCCTTAGGAACTCTAACTTCTCTGCTGTGGAGGAGTTATGATAGACATTAGGTTGGTCAACCAGGCATGATAACATTAGGTAGATTCCCCTTTTCAACCATAGTTTTAGGGTGTCTCTTTCCTTTCTCAAAACAACAGAAAAACACTTAATAAAGGATAAAACAAAAGTGAATTCATTTCTTCCGTTAAAAGATTTGAACAAACATCAAAACCTTTTGTCCTCCTGGACTGTGAAAACCCTTGGTTAAGGTGCATTTTCCCATAAAAAACACTTGAACAGCTTGTGTCGTGTGTAGTCGAACTACGTTTGCTCTGATCTTCCATGCCGTGTGGAAGTACGTAGGCACAGGACGCGAGGTCCTGGCGAGCAACCTTTTCCCCCTGTCTAGACGTAGGTAATCGAACTACGTTGACTCTGACTTTCCCATTGCACGAGGGAGTATGTAGGCCCAGAACACCGTATGTTCTGTCGAGTCCTGTCCTTTTCTTTTCTTTTCAGACTGACCACTAGCGTAGATAGATAAACACACCCTTTTCCTTATGAACACCAAGCGTGGATCCCGTCGAATACGACGGACGTGAGGGGTGCTAATACCTTCCCCTTACGTAACCGACTCCCGAACCCAGGTTTTGGTTGCGATGACCATACCTTTCCCGTTTTTTGCGAGGTTTGCTTCGAGCGTTTCCTTTCCCCCCGTTGGGATAAATAACGCACGGTGGCGACTCTTCTGTCAGCCGGCGCCGATTTTCGCAGTAGCGACAGCTGGCGACTCTGCTGGGGACTTGTAGCATCTAGGGACTTTTCCCATCCCTTATGCTGGGACCGTTTGCCATCCCCTACGCGAGTCAATCCTAGCGCTTGGGTGTTTATCTGTTGGGTGTTGTGCATATGTGTTTTACCTTTCTGCACTTTACTTTCCCGTACCTTTACCTTTCCGCATTTACTTTCAGCACTATATCATTATGATTATTGTTGTGGGAAAGGGAGGTTACTATGAGTGAGAAGACGGACCTGGGCTTGAGTATGCACCTAGACATAGTTGTGGAGAGTAGTAGACGAACCTGTTTGCTGAGCAGGCACCGTTCCCTATGAAATTTGCGCTCAGACGAGGTTCTTTCCGAGGTGCTCCTTTCCGGTCCTGAGGATTTGAGGGGAGTCTAGACGTGAGGATTGTCGACTCTGGGGACCGATCAATTGGAAGTCAGCTAAGTGAGGCCTCTTCATGACTTGATGATGCCACTCCTTCTGGAAATCGTATCGTCACTCATGAAAGTCTGTGACGCTGATGACCGCATAGGATGCCGTACCTTTGTCCGTGGATTAGGTCCATACCTGTGAGAGGGATTGGGTTATTGTAGGAAAACTGGCCTTCAGAAACCATGATTCAGTATTTATCAGATGGTTTTCTTGGCTCGTTAACAGGTGTGTTGTTTGGATCAGATGGATATCTTGTCTGAGGTTGATACTATTATCAGATGGTTTTCTCGTCAGCTACAGAGGTGCAGATGGATTTCTTACCAGGGGATTGGTATTTTGGGTGTCAGATGATGATCAGTGTCATGAGGTTCTGGTGACTGTGGTGGTTTTTTGTTCCTGACATCACAGAGATGTTCCTCTTCAGGCTACAACATGGCCCCTGTGTTCACTGATTGCATCATTTATCATATTGCATTATTGCATCACCATTTGCATCCAACTAACGTGTGTGTATTGCAGGTACATATTTCCCCTCCCAGTTCCGGTGTTTGTTTCCTAGCAAGACATGGAAGCCATGAAGAGAGTGTTACCCTACAGATTCCCGTCTCCAGATATCAGTCTGTTGTCAGAGTTAATTACTATTGCTAGGAAGAAGGTGATGGGAGATTTCAGGAAGACATATGGGAGGATCCTGACTTATGTTTACCAGCCCTCGGCTTATGAGATCAGCGGCATTTATACCCTGTTGCAGTTTTATGATGCTGAGCTCAAGTGTTTCGTATTTCCTGATTTTGTCTTGGCTCCTACCCTGGATGAGTATTCTGCACTCTTGGATATACCGATTCGCGAGCAGATGCCTTTCTATCACACGGACGCTAAGCCTGATCTGGCTAAGCTTTATGCTATTCTGTACTTAGGAGAGTTTGAGCTGACAGGAAAGATGATCAGAAAAGGAGATGCGTGGGGATTTCCGTTGGTTGTTTTGGTAGAGAAGGCTCGGGAGTATGCTAAGAAGGGTGGCTGGGTTGTTTTTGACGCCATCCTTGCTGTGTGTGTTTATGGCATTGTATTGTTCCCAAACCTTCCTGATTTTGTTGATGCAGATGCTTTCTATATTCTGGCTGCAAAGAACCCAGTTCCTACCTTGCTGGGAGATATCCACCATTCCACTCACTACCAAAATGAAAAGCGGCGAGGAAGGAATGTCTCTTGCTGTGTACCTCTACTGTGCAGGTGGTTTACTAGTCATATGCCGAAGTCAGGGCCTTTCGTCACTTCTATTGATTCTTTAGGATGGCCTGAGCGCTTGATGGGGTTGACTTCTGAGAATGTGGTGTGGGTTAATGAGGAGGTGTTAGGGGTTGAGGTCATATACAGATGCGAAGGATTCCCTAATGTTCCTTTGATAAGAAGGAGAGGGTGTGTCAATTACAACCCTTCCTTATTAATCAGGCAGTTTGGGTATGCACCTCAGGAAGCGCCGAAGCCCGAGGAGATACAGGAATCTCTGTATCTCACTGGGGCAATAGAGGAAGAGATGTTGATCAAGCTTGATAAAGCATGGAAGAACCTGCATAAGAGAGGGAAGCCTTCATGTAGCAAAGGGGATACTCGAGTTCTTGGTCTGTATGTGGAGTGGATTCGTGAACGAGCTACGAAATTCCTTATGCCTTATCCTGCAGTTCAGCCATTGTATCCTTCTCCGGTGGAGGAGCCCACCACTATAGACATGTAGGTATACAAGCAGCTGATGGCGGAGAAAGAAGAGTTAGCAAAGGTTAAAGAAGCTTTAGAGAAAGAGAACGCCCAACTTCGTCATGAAAAGATTGAAACAGGATATTTTTCCAAGCAACAGGCCGAAACTTTGAAACATATGAAGACTACTTTATTGGAGTTGACTGAAACCAAGAAGCGTCTGGAGTTAGATGTAGACTCAGTTAGCAGTGTATTGGCTACTAAGAAACAAGAGCTGGAAAGGGCCTACACGAAGTTAGCTAAGTTCAGAGACCATTGGGACCTTACTATGGCCAAACGCAAAGAACGGGAAGAAGAGCTAAAGATACAGGTTGCTCAGTTGGGAGAACAGGTTAAAGTGAAGACTGAAGAGCTTGAAGAAGAAGCATGTCGTCGATACGAGGCCGAGCGCAAACTGATTGATGCCATGAAGAATCTGGAAGATTGTCAGCACAGAGCAGGCACCAAGAGGCCCAAACCTGAGGATGGTGCCCAGGATAAGGCTTGGGAAGATTTTGTCAGAGATATCCAAGGAACGGTCATGAAAAGGGATCAGTTGATAGAAGGCTTGATTTATCGACCGGATCACCTAGAGACGAAGAAGCTGGTTGAGGATTTCTGCGACCGTACCCGTACTTGATTTCTTTCTTGTATTCTACGTGTTGAGATCACCACCAGGCATGTTGGTTGGGATCCTCCTTTATCATATCAGTTGTATGGAGCATAGTTGTGTAACGCCTTGACGAGACTGTTTTTCCAATATATGAGGGTTTTTCTAAATATTGTCTTTATGGTTTCTCTTGTCTTGCTACCTTGACACTGGAATTGGAGGGGAAATATCCCCAACGCACACATGCACGTTAGCATTTTTGCATTCTTGTTCGCATAAATCACATTACATTACAGGTTTATGATCCATGTTCCTTATCATTCTTCATCCGTATCCAGGTATTTTCAGGATTGCAGAAAAGCGGGTCCACCGTTACTCTACCAGAACTAATCACAAGAAGATCATGGACAATGTGCAGAGTGAAATGCAAGAAATGCGTGACAGGATGGCCATGCTCATGCAAACCATGGAGACCATCGCCAAAGGACAAGAGCAGCTGCAGAATCTGGTTCAACCGATAGTCGCACGGGCTGAAAACAACGGGACACCGCGTGGTGAAAACATTGCTGCTTCTCCCCGAGTTGAGAATCGTCAAAGAGCTGATGCTATTCCCGTACCCGGTTTGAATGCTGGAGAAACTGGTCCTGCAGGCGGAGGTGGGAACGCCGGTAATGTGAATGCCAATGCAGATATTGCTGGGGTATTTGTGGGTAATGTCAACCAGGGTTTCAATGGGGGCGCTAAGAATGTCGGAATGAATGGTAATATTGGTAACCAGGGCTTCAATGGTGTGAACATGGGGTACGGCAAGATTGCTGGCACCAAGGTTGGGTTTGGTTATGGTAATCTTGGATATGGAACTGGTGCATACAACGCTCAAGAGATGGGCAATCTGAGGTATGACCCCAGGTACTTCCAAACGGGTCTGGGCCGTGATGCAGATTATGTTGGATACGATGCAGTACCTCGCTGGGAGGATCGTCAGGAGGATGTGTTCTCTGGTCAGAATGAGGGTTATGAAAGATCTAGGGATGACAACCATCGGATGAGATTGCTAGAAGAGAAAGTGAACGGATTAGCCAGCCAGAATGCTCTTGGGCTGGATATGTCAAATATGGGGCTGGTCCCAGGATTGAGGGTCCCGCTGGAATTCAAAGCGCCGTCATTTGATAAGTACAAAGGGGATACGTGCCCTAGGGTGCATGTGCGCGCGTTTTACAGGCGTATGTCCGCGTATTCTGAGGATGAAAAGATGCTAATGCACTTCTTCCAGGATAGCCTGTCAGGGCCATCGCTGGAGTGGTACATGAGCTTGGAGCCTACTCAGATCAGGAGTTGGAAAGAGCTGGCAGAGGCTTTTGTTCGACATTATCAATATAATAGTGATCTCGCCCCTAACCGAGTCCAGTTGCAGAGCATGTCTCAAAAGTCTAGCGAGATCTTTAAGGAATACGCCCAGAGATGGCGAGATCTGGCTGCTAGGGTACACCCTCCGATGGTGGAGCGCGAAATGATGGATATGTTCATAGGAACTTTTTCTGGAATGTACTATGACCGGTTGCTCAATTTTTCGATGAGTACCTTCTCTGAGTTGATCTTGATGGGGGAGCGCATTGAAAACGGAGTGAAGATTGGAAAAATTCAAGCGGGTGAGTCCAGTTCCGCAGGAGGTAATAAGAAGACGTTTGGTGGTAAAAGGCAGGGTGACACCAACGCTGTATACAATGCTCGACAGAGAAATAGAAGTTAGAACTGGCATCAGCAGTCGCAGGTTGCAAGTGTAACCATCCCAGGGCCTTCTCAGCAGCAGAGACAACAACCACAGCAGCAGGCTCAGCGGCAGCCAGATAATAATCAGCACAGATTTCAGAACCCACGACCGAAGAGAGTATTCGAGGTACCGCCGGTATCATATGCATAACTCCTTCAAACTTTGTTGAAATTGCAGCTAGTCGAGAAGAGGACCTTAGCACCACCAACCGGCCAGCCACCAGTCGGGTATGATGTTAATGAGCATTGTGACTTCCATTCGGGTGCGCCAGGGCACAATATTGAAAATTGCCTAGCTTTCAAGCATAAAGTACAAGATTTGCTTGATAGTACGGCTATTAACTTCGGGAAGGATGGTCCTAATATCACGCAACAACCAATGCCCAAGCATGGTGGGGCTGGGGCCAATGCAATCCTGGCAGATGGTGAGTTGAACTCGGTTTCGGAAGTGAGCGAGCTGAAAACCCCTTTGAGTTACGTAAAGCAGCGTTTATTGAAAGGAGGTGTCTATCCCAGTTGCAGTGAAGAGTGTGCTGACTGTTTGGTTCAACCTGGGGGCTGTGAGAAGTTGAAAAGGGGAGTTCAAGGTTTTATTGATGAAGGAACCTTGCAGTTTGACAGGTCTGTGGGGCGAGAGAAGTCTGTTGAGACAGAATCTGAAAAAGAGCGCATGGAGATTGCTACGATCACCATTCCGTTCAAATCAGTGACGATTTCGGCAAGGCCGACCATTACTATTACCAAGGCTAAGCCAGTCCCTTATGAGAGCACAAAGGCAGTCCCGTGGTGCTATGGTGCTAAGCTGTATTGTAATGGGGAAAAGATTGACTTGAATGATCCGCCAGCGGGATCCGTAGACAACATAGTGGGAGCGGGTGGTATAACCCGGAGCGGGAGAATTTTCACTTCACCTGAGGTCGAGGCAGAGAGGCTCGCCAGGGGTAAGAACAAAGTTGTTGAGGGGGAATCTTCGGGGAGTAAGGAGAAGGAACCGATAACCAAAGATGTGGAAGAATTCATGAGATTGATTCGCAAAAGTGACTACAAGATCGTAGATCACCTGCAGCAAACCCTGTCAAAGATCTCCATATTATCGCTGTTGTTGTGTTCTGAGGCGCATAGAAATGCCCTGTTGAAGGTACTTGAGACATCCTTCGTGCCGCAAGAGATTTCAGTTAATCAGCTGGAGGGAGTTATGGAACATGTTAACGCTGGGCATGGTTTGGGATTCACGTATTTTGACCTAACGCCTAGAGGGCGTGATCACAATAATGCCTTGCACATCTCTATCGAATGTCGGGGCACAATTTTATCCCATGTGCTGGTGGACACTGGGTCCTCGTTGAATGTGTTACCAAAGAAAGCCTTGTTGAAATTGGATACCCGTGGGTTGTTGTGCACCCCTAGTGATTTGGTGGTGAGGGCCTTTGACGGAACAAGGAGGTCGGTATTCGGGTCAGTAACGTTACCCATCCAGGTAGGTCCGGAGGTGTTTGATACAGTGTTTTACATCATGGACATCCAGCCTGCATATAGCTGTTTGATCGGGAGACCTTGGATTCATGCCGCTGGGGCAGTAACTTCTACGCTCCATCAGAAGCTGAAGTATATGGTTGAGGGGAGTATTGTGACGGTGTGTGGCGAAGAGGATATCTTAGTCAGTCATTTGTCTTCCTTCAAATACGTGGAGGTAGATGGAGAGATTCATGAAACGCTGTGTCAGGCGTTCGAAGGGGTGAAGGTTAAAGAAGAAGCTCCAGTGAAGAGTGAAGGGCAAGAGGTGGCCATCTCCTCATATAAAGAAGCCAAGGCGTTGGTACAAGCAGGAGAGACTCAGAAGTGGGGGCAGGTTCTGGACATCCCAGTGAAGCAAGATAGGTATGGCTTGGGGTACCGCCCATCTCCCTCACGGAGTGCGCCTAAGTACAAGGGACCTGTGGTGTTCACGCCCGGAGGGGTTAGCTTTGAAAGGATTAATGCCGTGTCTGATACGGAGGAAGTGGATAGCGACTGCGACATGGACGCATGGATTCGACCCAGCACGCCGGGGCAAAGCCTATGCAACTGGTCCATCCAGGACGTCATCCAAGTCACCAAACAGATTCATGAATTTTCAGATGACATCGACCAAAGACTTCCTATGACTCGTTTAGACTTCGAGCATCCGATCTTCCAAGCTGAGGAGGAAATTGTTGAGGATAGTGACTTACCAGAAGAGCTGAGTCGGTTGTTGAAGCAAGAGGAGAGAGTCATTCTGCCTCACCAGGAAGAGATTGATATTGTCAATTTAGGGTCTGAAGAGTGCGTCAGGAATATCCGTATAGGGGCCGTGTTGCAGGTTGACATCAAGCAGGAGCTTATTGAGATGCTGCGTGAATACAGTGATATATTTTCTTGGTCCTACAAGGACATGCCAGGTTTGGATACTGACATGGTCGTTCATCGTCTTCCGTTGAGGGGAAATTGCCCACCCGTGAAGCAGAAACTCAGAAGGACTCGTCCTGACATGGCTGTAAAGATAAAGGAAGAAGTGCAGAAGCAATGGGATGCTGGGTTCCTAGCTGTCACCACCTATCCCACTTGGGTCGCTAATATCGTGCCTGTGCCAAAGAAAGATGGCAAGGTTCGAATGTGTGTTGATTATAGGGATCTAAACAAAGCGAGCCCGAAAGATGATTTCCCGCTGCCGCATATTGACGTGTTAGTTGACAATACGGCTCAGTTTTCGGTATTCTCTTTCATGGATGGATTTTCGGGGTACAACCAGATCAAAATGGCTCCGGAGGATATGGAAAAAACGACCTTTATCACCCCGTGGGGGACCTTCTGTTATAAGGTGATGCCCTTTGGTTTGAAAAATGCTGGGGCAACGTACCAGCGGGCTATGACAACGCTCTTTCACGACATGATGCACAAAGAGATTGAGGTGTATGTCGATGACATGATTGCCAAGTCTCAAACAGAGGAAGAACATCTGGTAATCTGCTGAAGTTGTTCAATAGGCTGAGGAAGTTCAGGCTGAGGCTGAATCCTAACAAGTGTACCTTCGGAGTGAGATCCGGGAAGCTACTGGGGTTCATTGTGAGCAAGAAAGGAATCGAGGTTGATCCTGCAAAAATAAAAGCAATACAAGAGATGCCAGCACCGAGAACAGAAAAAGAAGTCTGTGGATTCTTAGGGAGATTGAACTACATTTCTAGGTTCATCTCTCACCTAACGACCACGTGTGAACCTTTGTTCAAACTGTTAAAGAAAGATCAAGCGGTGGTCTGGGACGACAATTGCCAAAGGGCATTTGAAAAGATAAAAGAATACTTGCAGGAACCTCCGGTGTTGATACCCCCAGTAGCAGGACGGCCGCTGATTATGTATCTGACGGTTCTTGAGAATAGTATGGGTTGTGTTCTCGGTCAACATGACGAGACAGGAAGGAAAGAGCATGCAATTTACTACTTGTGTAAAAAGTTCACGGATTGTGAATCTCGATACTCTATGCTCGAAAAGACGTGTTATGCATTGGCGTGGGCTGCCAAACGTCTAAGACAGTATATGCTGAACCATACAACCATGCTGATATCGAAGATGGATCCGATCAAGTATGTGTTTGAAAAGCAAGCGCTCTCCGGAAGGATTGCTAGATGGCAAATGGTATTGACAGAATACGATATCCAGTATGTTTCCCAGAAGGCCATTAAGGGAAGTGTTCTGTCCGAATATCTTGCCGAACAGCCAATTGAGGATTATCAGCCTATGAAGTTTGAGTTTCCTGATGAGGACATAATGTACTTGAAGGCTAAAGATTGTGATGAGCCGTTGCCTGGCGAGGGTCCTGAGCAGAGTTCCCAGTGGAAATTGATTTTTGATGGGGCTGTCAATTCGTACGGTAGTGGGATCGGGGCCATCATTACAACTCCCCACGGGTCGCACATCCCGTTTACAGCCAGATTGACTTTTCCAGTGACGAATAACGAAGCCGAATACGAAGCTTGTATTATGGGATTGGAGGAGGCTATCGATCTGAGGATCAAGAATCTGGACGTATATGGGGATTCAGCATTGGTTGTGAATCAGATTAAAGGAGAGTGGGAGACACGCCAACGTAATCTGGTACCGTACATGAATTATGCGAGAAGATTGTTACCTTTCTTTGATAAGGTGGAGTTCCATCATGTACCCCGGGCGGAGAATCAAATGGAAGACGCCCTTGCAACATTATCCTCGATGTATAAGGTCAACTACTGGAATGAGGCTCCCAGGATTGTCATATCTCGCCTTGATAGGCCGGCCTTTGTGTTTGCAATTGATGAAGCATCTGACGGTAAACCTTGGTATTTCGACATACAGAATTTCCTGAAGAACAAGGAATATCCGGCTGGGGCATCCAGTCGTGATCAGAAGACTTTAAGGAGATTAGCAGGCAACTTCTATCTGAATCCCGACGGCGTTCTGTATAGAAGGAACCACGATTTGGTACTCCTTCGGTGTGTAGACGAGAAGGAAGCCAATTTACTCATGGAAGAGGTCCATGAAGGAACTTTTGGTACACATGCTGGTGGGCATGCTATGACCCGAAAGTTGTTGCGGGCGGGGTATTATTGGTTAACGATGGAAACAAACTGTTTCACGTTCGCCAAGCGGTGTCACAAGTGCCAGATCTATGCTGATAAGATCCATGTGCCACCCAGTCCACTGAATGTTATGGCTTCTCCGTGGCCTTTCTCCATGTGGGGAATTGATATGATTGGTAAGATTGAGCCTACTGCTTCTAATGGGCATCGTTTCATCCTGGTCGCGATTGATTATTTTACCAAGTGGGTAGAAGCAGCATCTTACGCCAATGTGACGAAGCAGGTGGTGGCCAGATTTATCAAGAGGGATATAATTTGCAGATACGGTATTCCTGAACGGATCATTACTGATAATGGTTCGAATCTGAACAATAAGATGATGAGGGATCTTTGTCGGGAGTTTAAGATCGAGCATCATAATTCAGCTCCGTACAGACCCAAGATGAATGGCGCTGTTGAAGCGGCCAACAAGAACATAAAGAAGATTGTTCAGAAGATGGTGGTAATGTATAAGGATTGGCATGAGATGTTACCGTTTGCTTTGCACGGTTATCGCACGACGGTGCGTACATCAACCGGGGCAACTCCGTTCTCACTGGTGTATGGTATAGAGGCAGTCCTGCCATTGGAAGTTGAGATACCATCTTTGAGGTTTTTGCTTGATGTTCAGCTTGATGAGGCAGAATGGGTGAGAAGTAGATTGAACCAGCTGAGCTTGATAGACGAGAAGAGACTGGCATCAATTGCACATGGTAGGTTGTATCAGAGCCGGATGAAGAAAGCGTTTGACAAGAAGATTCGACCTCGAAGCTTTTAGACGGGTGATCTTGTGCTGAAGAGGATTCTCCCACCGCAATCGGATCACAGGGGCAAATGGACTCCCAATTATGAAGGTCCATACGTCGTGAGAAAGGTCTTCTCTGGAGGAGCCTTATTGTTATCCACCATGGATGGTGAAGACTTTTCGTCCCCTGTGAACTCGGACGCAATCAAAAAATACTTTGCTTAAAAATTGACCCGCTGGACAGTAAAAAGAGAGTCCAAGCAAAAATGGGGCATCCTGGCGAACCAAAAAACAGAATAAAAAGGTTCGGGCAAAAGTTAGGGATAAAATGGAAAAAATGTACACCCGCGAAGTTGAAAACCTACACTGGGCGGCTTCGGCAAAAAGGGGTATCCCGGTGAATTGAAAACCCGCAAAGGGCGATTCACGCAAAAGTTAGGGATTTAAGAAGCAAATGACTGTGGTCCAAGTTTGATTGTTTAGTGGTTTGGGAGCATCCGGGGGTCGACTATCCAAAGCAATCTCTTCCGAAGACAGAGATCAGGAAAGCGTCAGAGTCCAGCGAGTCATAGGAGGATCGGTTCATGGTGTTCGTCTGTAACACGTTGCCGACATGTGTACAAATTTTATTCTGTATCTTTGTACATTTCTGCATTTTGTTTATGCGGGACTACCTCTTTTCAGAAGTTGCATCTGATGTACAAATCTTGCCTATTCTCAGGCCGTTATCAATAAAGTGTGTTATTCAGTGTAGTGTGTGACTTTGGTTTTAATTTTTACAGTTTTGTTTGTAAAAAACGCCGATGTTTTTGATAAACTTACATGCATGTAAACAGGCGGGCCTCGGCCGATGATTGTTAAAACCGGAAATTACCTGAATGGTTGTCATGGGTGATTACCAAGATGTTTCTTTTTGCATAGATTGTCTTGTGTTTGCTTGTTGACTTTTGCAGGTATTCAAAAGCTCGCAAAGTTCCCCGCCAGAGTCCATGGCAGGCTGGTACCCTCTCCAGGGGATGAATGTTGTGTCTTTCCTCAGTGAAGTCGCCCCAGGCGAAATTGCGTGTTGTCTCCCCGGGAGAGTGGAGAGGGCGTCAAAGGAAAAGATCAATGCATCTTCAGTAGTTCAGAATTGGCTTATCAAGCAGAGCAGAGTCCTCCCCAGCAAGGGTCGAGACGGATATGATTAACTTCCCCAAAGAGTTTCTGGTGTAGTGCGAATCAGAGCACACCGGTCAACCCCCAGCTCAGTGATAGTAGGATGAATTATCCCCACAGGGCGTAACCAGAGTGTTGATACCTTTTGAAAGCAGTTTCCAGGATTGCTTTTCTCTTTCCCCAACAGGTTGATCCTTCCTCGTCAGGACGATCATTTTCAGCAGAGTTTGAAGTTTTGAGTTTGTGAGCTACTTTCCCAGCAGGATGGTCATCCCCAGCGGAGTTAGTTCATCTTTCCAACATTTATTTTGTTGGAAGTGTTCCGGTAGTATTCCGGTCATCCCCAGCGGATCCAGTTTGTCTTCAGCATTTATTTTGCTGAAGTAACTCTTTGCATAAGCATGCATCATAAGCACTTGCATTTTGCACGAATGCGTAGCATTTCCATGCAGTATGGAAGCATTACGGCATCATCAAACATGTTCATTTTGGAAACATAAGCAGGATTGATTACCCGTCCAGCCTCAGGTATTTTCTCTGTCGATAAGTGAGATCGTGGGTCGCAGAGATGTGCATATGTTTTGTTTGTGGCACAAGACGCGTCATGATCGTGTTTTCTCCTGTCAAGAGAGTTGTGGCGCAGGGCACGCAGTGATCGTGGTTGTCGGTATGTTGTGGGGGTTTTCGCGGAAGAGGTACGCAGTGATCGTATTCATCCCGTATGTTTGGTTTGTGGCACAAGACGCGCAGTGATCGTGTTTTCTCCTGTCAAGAGAGTTGTGGCGCAGGGCACGCAGTGATCGTGGTTTTCGGTATGTTGTGGGGGGTTTTCGCGGAAGAGGTACACAGTGATCGTATTCATCCCATATGTTTGGTTTGTGGCACAAGACGCGCAGTGATCGTGTTTTCTCCTGTCAAGAGAGTTGGGGCGCAGGGCACGCAGTGATCGTGGTCATCGTTATGTTATGGGGTTTTTGCGGAAGAGATACACAGTGATCGTATTCGTATCATATGTGGTTTTGTTTGCAACGCCAAGACGCGCAGTGATCGTGTTTCCTCCTGTCAAGAGGGTTGTTGCGCCAGGCACGCAGTGATCGTGTTCGTCATGTCATATTCCCTTAACAGAGTTTGCTTGGTCAAGCACCTTTTTCCCCCCAGTTGAATCTTTCTCAGGATGCTGTGGTGTCAACATCGGAAGATGGTAATGCAGATTTTTGGGTGGTTACCCGTAGTTTCCCCTGCAGAGTTATATTCCCCAGTAGGGTGTTACTTCAATGAGTTACCTGGTTAAGTTCCTCGTATTCCTCAGTAGGGTATTCGCCACGGAGTTGCTTGGTTAAGTTCTTCGTATTTCTGCCAAAGTTATTTTCGTCGAGTGGCTTGGTTAAGTTCTCGATTTCCCCAGCGGAGTGTTTTCAGGATACCTATTGCCAGAATAGTTATTTGACGGTCGTCGTCAGAATGGTCCTCTCAGAGTTGCTTGGTTAAGTTTCTCGTGTCCCTGTAGTGGATGCTCGTTCAGGTGCGAACGGAAGGTTGGTAAGTGAAATCAACGTTTTCTCGCTGTTTAGTGGATGCTCGTTCAGGTGCGAACGGAAGGTTGGTAAGTGAAATCAACGTTTTCTCGCTGTTTAGTGGATGCTCATTCAGGTACGAACGGAAGGTTGGTAAGTGAAATCAACATTTTCTCGCTGTTTAGTGGATGCTCGTTCAGGTGCGAACGGAAGGTTGGTAAGTGAAATCGACATTTTCTCGCTGATTAGTGGATGCTCGTTCAGGTGCGAACAGAAGGTTGGTAAGTGAAATCGACATTTTCTCGCTGATTAGGGGATGCTCGTTCAGGTACGAACGGAAGGTGGATAAGTGAAATCGACACTGTCTCGCTTGGTTAAGCGTTTGCTCGTTTCTTTGGATACGAAAGGTTGATAAGAGAGATCAACAATTTCTCACCGGTTAGTGTATGCTCACTTCTTCGGAATGGGATGGTCTATGGACAATATCAGATTATTTCATAAACAGGTTGATGGATAGGTGCTTAGTTGTCGTTGTGGCAACGAAAATCAGTTCCCTGGTTAATTTCCCCCAAGCAGTAGTGTGCGCAATTTATTTTTGCGGTTGGCAAATTTCAGGGTTTACCGGTATTCAACCGTCCCGTACCTCGATTTTCTGAAGGCCGTTCGCTCTTCATCCAGTCGGGTCCAAGCCGTTTGAATAGGGGCAGCTGTTGCACCCTAAAATTTGACCAACCGGTTCTCCTATCTGGTTCGTGGTTTAAATTCGTATTCGCATATCAGATGCATGACATTTGTACACAGACAGAAGATGTCGGGGTTACAGTTTGGTTTTCACTTATAGGACGTCTCAGACCGGTTCGGGTAATCGGAGGTTATTTTGAGAAGTCGCGCGCTTCCTGGGTGTTTTCATTTTATGCAGTGATTTTTGAGTTTCTTGGTGTCGGGATTTATTGTTTTGCTTCGATCTGGTCTCGCGCTCTCTTTTATATTGGTTATTTGCCTTTGTTTTCATTTTTTAGGATTTAATAGCCTTTTTATAGATTTAAATAGATTTTTTATATTTTTAATAGGCTTTATAGATTTTTCAGAATTTAAATAGGTTTTTTAATATTTTTAATAGTTTTAAATCTTTTTTAGAATTTATAAATTTGTTTTTAAATAGATTTTAGAATAAAACTTTTTTAGATATTAAGTCTTTTAGATAATAGAATAAATAGAGTTTATTTTTAATATAGATTTAATTTTTGTTAGATATTAATTTCCTTTATTAGGTTTAATATAGGTTGATAGTTTTTTTATATAGATATTAATAGATATTGGTTTTAGTTTAATATAGAATTTAATTAGATGTTAATTCTTTTTTTTGTTTAATAGAGTTTAACTAGATTTTAATCATCTTTTAGATTTAATTAGGATTTAATTAGTTTAATTAGAGTTTAATATCAGTTAGGTTTTAATTGAGTTTGTTAGAATTAATTAAGATAGTTTAATTTTCATTTAGATTTAATTGTAGCTTTAATTGTTAGTTAATTGAAGTTTAAATCTCTAATCAGGTTTTTTTCCATTTAATTTTCGTTGGGCCAGTATCAGTTTGGAGGCCCGGTTCTTTTCAGTCCGTTTTTTTTTCTGTTTTTGTCCAATGCAGTGACACATGTCAATATAAAAGCAGGCCACGCGTATCATAACTCCAGACTCCCCACGCACTGCCACGTTTTCACCCCACTACTCTCTCCCTCTGCCAGCGCACCATTCCACTATCCTCCCTTCTCTCACACGCGTCCACTTCTCAACATTCCCCGGTGCCACTTGTCTTCGCCTCGCATCCCACCGGGAAAGTCCCCGCCGGCCATGCAAGCCCGGTGACAACCAACTCCGGCCACCCTAACGACCTCCGGCCGCCGCTCATCTCGCCGGAATCTGCAAATTTTGCAGATTCTCAAGAGCTTCATCTTTCTCCTCCGATCCTCAACAACAATCACCAGACGCCAGAACATCCTCGCCGAAAACTGCATTGTTTCGCCGGAGAACTCATAGAACTTTCATTCGTCTTTTCCTCCCAGATTCATCAGCAATAGTCATCATGACCTTCAATCGTGTTCTTTTGTTTTCCTAGCAATACTCATAGATCGCCGCCGTGTTCGTCACCACCTTCATCAGTCTTCATATAATTTTCCAGAAAACTTTCAGAACCTTCATCGTTCTTCATATCATTTCCAGAAGACCTTCAACATCTTCATTCGTTCTTGCACTTTTCCAGATCTTCATAGATCAAGAACGAACCTCGTGATTCACAGATCTTCATAGAACTCGCCGTGTTCTTCGTTGTTTGTCCAGAAATCTTCAAGCGAACTCCAACGCATCCCCCCAAGATCTTCAAAGTCGTCAGCTGAACCTTCAACAGTCAAGAAAGCTTCAAGATCTTTGACGGTTTCTCTTTCGCATTTCGCCAGTGATTCTAGAAGTTTTGTCGCCTGCATCGCCTCCAGGTTTGTTCATTCCCTTCTCGACTCATTCAACTGTTTGCAGTTAGGTTTAGCTAGATCCATGGTGATGAGTTTAGATCAAGATCTGTGAGGATGATTTTTTTTTTGAACTGAGAGTTTGAGACGAAGTTTTCTTCGTGTTTGTTAGTTGAGTTTGAGCTAAGTTTGTTCAGGGCGCGTTAGGGTTTGGGTTGTTTCAAGAGGATTCAGAGGAGTTTCAGAGAGGAATTTGGGAGATGAACGACGCTAGGGTTTGAGGGTAATGAACAGTAGACCGTTTTTTGGGGTGAGGATGTGGTTTTGTTAGTCGTTTGTTTGGGTTAGGGTTTGGATCGGGCTGGGCCCAGTATGAAATTGTTATTACTACCCCCTGCCTTCACTCGTTCCCCCCCTGATTGTGAGAATGAATCTGGTCTAGGCCTTTGCCCTAATTTCTATGCGCCCCCCCCCCCCCCCCCTCATTTGGGCCCAATGCTGAAATAACTGAAGCGTTTTGCTATTTCCCCCCCTGTTTTATTTTCCTTTTTAAATTCTTCATTTTGTATCATGTTATAAAATAATGCATAAAAGATAGTAGGAGTATCCAATTAATTCCCTTCTTTTTTCTGTAGGTTCATAATTCAATTTAGGAATTTAGGATGCGAAAATATTAATTTGATCATGCATTTTCATTTTTATTTCATTTTTCGTATTTTAATTGGTATTGAGTAATTGATTTGTGATGTGTCTGCCTTGCTGATTTTATTTCTCTCATTTGGTAATGAATTTTGATTTTCTTTTTTAGTATGTTGTACTAGACTAATGCATGCTCCCCATAGAATTTTTGTGGATTTTTTAGAAATTGATTGATGTTGTTTTAGGATTAGAGAGTAGAGACCTCATAACTTGCTGGTTAACCCTTGACCATTCAATGTTAGGGATTGTTTAGTAGCCTTAGAAGTTGACTTAGGCTTTGAGATTTGATCTTGGGATCATAGAGGCATGTAGGTTTCCCCTAGATTTTTGGTGGATTTTTAGAAGTTGTTTTGCTATTTTTGTTTGAGCCTGAGAATAGGAGAAGTCTTGAGGGTTTCTGACTTTGAAGTTCAACTGTGATTGAACTTTAGAGGTAGTTTCTTTTGGTTTGAGGGCCTGTGGTTTCTTCTTGAAGATGGAGGCTGGATGAAGTCTTGATGGAGCTTGAAAGGATGCATGGATTGAAGACCTGGTTTAGGAGCTTGCTCTCTTTCTGTGAGGTTTGAGACCCTGAAGTTTGAGGGAAATTCATGGTACTTTCCTGAGGAAGGTACTATGGATGTCTTTCATTCTTTCTTCTCACCTCTTTCTCAAGTATCCAATGATGTTGGAGCCTTCATGTGAATTTAGTTTCTCCTGAGGAGGAATGTAAACCGTTCACAGTTGTTGAGCCACATGGGATATGATTCCTAAGTGGAAGCCCCCTAGTACTTTCCTGAGGAAGGCACTATGGGTCTATTCACTTAGTTCCCTTAGTTCATGTAGGATTTCTCAAGTATCCAATGATGTTGGAGCCTTCATGTGAGTTTAGTTTCTCCTGAGGAGGAATGTAAACCGTTCACAGTTGTTGAGCCACATGGGATATGATTCCTAAGTGGAAGCCCCCTAGTACTTTCTTGAGGAAGGCACTATGGGTCTGTTCACTTAGTTCCCTTAGTTTATGTAGGATTTCTCAAGTATCCAATGATGTTGGAGCCTTCATGTGAGTTTAGTTTCTCCTGAGGAGGAATGTAAACCGTTCACAGTTGTTGAGCCGCATGGGATATGATTCCTAAGTAGGAGCCTCCTAGTACTTTCCTGAGGAAGGCACTATGAGTCTGCCTACTTAGCTCCCTTTCTTTGGTAAGCTTGTCTTGAAGCTTGAAGACTGAGATTGATTTCTCTTGTGTAGGGTTGTGCTTTAGGGATTTGCTTAGAGATTTGTTTTAGGTTTGTTCAGGGTTTTGCTCAGAGGTAGATTAGGGTTTTGTTTTAGGGTTGTTTAGGGTCTTGCTCAGGGGTAGTTTCTTGCTTTCGGATAGGAGTTTGCCAGGATGGTTAGCCTTCTCTTTGTGTTGATTGACTTGTGTGGTGCTGTGCTGCATTAGACTTAGGGGTTCATATAGATATTTCTGAGATAGGTGCATCTTAGAGATAGGCTTTGTGTGCATGAGAAGTTGAGGTGGTCCTCCTTCTGCTTGATTGTTATTGAGTGGCTTTGCTTGCTGGTATTTGGTAGAGCTGAGCTCCCTTACCTCCGTGGTTTGTGGCCTTTGTGCCTTGATTGTTTGGTTGTTACATTCATGCATATTTCCAGTATTTCTTTAATTTGCAGTGATTCCTGTTTGCTGTTTAGTCCTGTTGCCATGATCCCTTAGGAACTCTAACTTCTCTGCTGTGGAGGAGTTATGATAGACATTAGGTTGGTCAACCAGGCATGATAACATTAGGTAGATTCCCCTTTTCAACCATAGTTTTAGGGTGTCTCTTTCCTTTCTCAAAACAACAGAAAAACACTTAATAAAGGATAAAACAAAAGTGAATTCATTTCTTCCATTAAAAAATTTGAACAAACATCAAAACCTTTTGTCCTCCTGGACTGTGAAAACCCTTGGTTAAGGTGCATTTTCCCATAAAAAACACTTGAACAGCTTGTGTCGTGCGTAGTCGAACTACGTTTGCTCTGATCTTCCATGTCGTGTGGAAGTACGTAGGCACAGGACGCGAGGTCCTGGAGAGCAACCTTTTCCCTCTGTCTAGACGTAGGTAGTCGAACTACGTTGACTCTGACTTTCCCATTGCACGAGGGAGTACGTAGGCCCAGAACACCGTATGTTCTGTCGAGTCCTGTCCTTTTCTTTTCTTTTCAGACTGACCACTAGCGTAGATAGATAAACACACCCTTTTCCTTATGAATACCAAGCATGGATCCTGTCGAATACGACGGACGTGAGGGGTGCTAATACCTTCCCCTTACGTAACCGACTCCCGAACCCAGGTTTTGGTTGCGATGACCATACCTTTCCCATTTTTTGCGAGGTTTGCTTCGAGCGTTTCCTTTCCCCCCGTTGGGATAAATAACGCACGGTGGCGACTCTTCTGTCAGCCGGCGCCGATTTTCGCAGTAGCGACAACATCCAACTTCACAAAAATTCTGACAGCAACCCTTAAATAAAGAGATCCAATGACAACTACAAAAAAATCTAACATGAAGAATATATTTTGACAGCAGTGAAACCTGAATAGCAAAAACAGACCTCCATGTGCCAATGTTTAAACAGCAGTACTTCCAATAACATAAATTAAACAGTCTTGCTTGCAACAGAAGCAAAAACCAAACTTGGCACAACAACGCAAATACCAGTTCCAAATATTGCCTTCAAAAACACATTGTCATAAAGTCTAGATAGAGGCAAAAACAATGATGTTGGACATAAACATGCTGAAACACTAAACTGCAGGCCTAAAATACTATTCTAAAAGACATTCACTACACCAAACAACAACATCTAGCGTGAGCCAATTTCTAGCAGCAAAAGTCATGACAAAGATCAAAATCAAGAAAACCAGCCTAAACTCTCATGATACTACCAGTTTCAAACATCAATCTCACACACTAATTCCAACAGCCAAACAGAAACCTGAAGCATTGCCTCAATGATAGCTACAAACTCAATTTAGCAAGCACAAACAACAAGCCTAGCATAGAAAACCAGATTCTGGAAGCAACTAATGTAAGCCAACATGGCAATGTTCAATTCATTCAACAAACTGTTCAAAACATACATGAAGTTACAACTCACCAATCAAGCAAAGAACCAACTTAGAATTAAAAGAGATACATCAACACATTTAAAAAGCAATTAAAGTGCAAACACATGTTCAATATGAACAAACTGTCAAAATTCAATTCAATCCAAAAACTGTTGTAAAGTTACAACTCACTTAACCAAGAGAAGTCACAAACTTGGACCTATGCAGACGCAGCAACCAAGTAATGCAAACATACATTCATGACACTAAACTTCCAACACAGAAAACCATAACTCAAAATGGTTTTGTTTGAAAATAGAAGCTGCAACACAGTTTGACATTACAATGCTTAAATACAGCAAATGCACACTTAAACAAATGAGTCATTGATCCAATGCAGGTCATTATGAGTTGATAACACAACTGTAGGTTTCAACTAAGGAAGCATTTAACTCATCGAACAAACTGTTCAACTTATACATGATAGGTGTCGCTACGCGAAAAATGACACAGAGTCGCCACCGGATTTTATTTATCCCAAGGAGGGAAAGGGAAATAGCAATAAAACCTTTGGGAAAAGAGCGTGGTCATCGCAACCAAGTCTTAGGGTTCGAGAGTCGGTTATGCGAGGGGAAGGTATTAGCACCCCCTCGCATCCATCGTACTCGATGGGAACCTCCTAGGTTATTTCGCGTGAATGGGTGTTTTATTCTAAAAGTTTGCTTGTTTAAGGAAAAGAGGGGTTGATTTATTTATTTTAATGCTCGCCAAGGATTGTGGCCCTTGTGCCTATGTATCCTCACTTAAAAGAAGTGAAGAATCAAAGCTCCGTAGTTCGGAGGCTTGTGAAATTGTTGTTTGTTGGTTGATTTTATACCTTGAAAAAGGGTTTTTGAATTGATGCCCTAAGGCGAAAATAGGTTTGATGAGTTGATGTTATTTTTTAAGTTTCTTAAGAGAAATTGTTCTTGATTAGGATTATACACAAAAGACTTTGGATAGAAATGAATATTTTGAATAACCAAGTCGAGCGCCTCGTATCCAAAACATTCGGAACGAGTGTAGGAGGACTCCATTCTCATTCCTTTTCTACCACTTTAAAGTTCGTGGTGTATAATTCTAATTGTTTATGTTATTGTGTTTTGGATTTTTTATGAGAAAAGAGAACCACTTGATGTTGGATCAAGGTTTATTGTTTGTAAAAGTATTTGAGGTGATATGAACAAGGTCGATGGCGGACGCACAAGGCGGCCGACTTACAAGGGTTGAAAATGGCTCGATAAAATCGAGAGTTTGTTTTTGAAAATGGTTTTAAGAACCGAAGGTCAACAAGGACCATAACAACATTCACACTAAAAACATACAAACATATGAAGTTAGTTGCAAAAAAAAAAAATCGGGACATGCCAATAAAAACAATTTTTTTTGAGGTTTTTTTTTTTTTGAAGATATTTGAAGTCATAACAAACTGCTCAAAGCCAGAAAGTTCTCATTTTGCAAGTTTTGAAGCAATGAGTCGACCATAAGGTCAGCGCATGACTTTCAGCCTTTTCCCACGGCTCGACGCATAAACACCATGCGTCGACCATACACTCGGCGCACACTATTTTGATAGACTGACGGGTAAGCGCCCGCCGACTCATGCGTCGACGCATACTGTAAGTTTTTTCAATTTGTCTAAAAATGCAGGCTATGCGTCGACGCATAGACCTGCTATGGTCGACCGTTAGCCTGTTAAAACAGCCAAAAACCTAACTTTTTCTACGTTTTATTTCGTTTTCGTAGTTTCTTGACAATGGTTTCTTGGTCCCTTATGGGACCTTACATGATATATACAATTCAACACATAAAAGAGTAAACAAAATGAGTATGAGAGCAAAGAAATAAAAAGAGAAAAGTTTGAGGAAATGGATACCCAAGAGTTTCTTCTTCTTGCAAGTCCTCCTTGGTTTTGCTTTACTACTCACTCTATGTTGTGAAGGCTCTTGCTCTTTAGTGGTTCTCTTGGTTTTATCTCACTCTCTTTTTCTGCTTTGCAAAGCTTCCTATTTTTCTGTTTTTTTAGGATTTTGTTAGCTCTCTCTATTTTCTGGTTTTGCAAATGTGTGTAGAATGGATTTTTTTTAATGAATGAAGAGTGATCCCCTTTTATTTACAACCCCCTCCTTTTATCTCTCCACTCTAGGGTTTTCACTTCTTCCCACACTTCAGATTTTTTCATGGGGCAATGTTTCTTACCACCTTTCCTTATGTCACTCTCTTTCTTTCCATTTCCATGCAAGGTGCTATGCTGTATTTTTACTGCACTACTCTATGCTGTTTTTCTGCAGCACCTTGTGCCTTGCACCCATTTTGTTGGCTTGTGCTTGGACAGCTCCTCTTGGTCAATGCTACCAATTCTTGACAGCATTTTGAAAATTCTGATGTGTAGAAGCATTGTCACATGTTATGCCTTTGGTCTTGTGACATGTAGATTTTGTGACATGAGGAAATTTGTCACTTTTGCATGGGACTATTTTGCTTATGATTAACATGCATAATCTTGGTCTTAAAAAAATCCAATGTTGATTTAATCCTTACATATTTCTTGGATGTTTGTAAGCATAAGGTGGACTTGGTGTGGCATGAATTTGATTAGGAGCTTGAATGAAGATTAGAAATAAATTCTAATCATTACTTAGAGTTGGATATATTGTAACAAATGACATTCTTGTAATGTCATAAAGTTTCTGTTGGTAATATTCTTGCCTCTAATCTTGAATTCATGATGGATTTTCTTAGAACCATTAAGCTTGAAATAGATGAAGTCTTGAATTATGGACTTGCATATCCTAACATTTTGTCAAGCAACTTCTCTTTGAAGAAATCTACAAGAATAGATTTTCAAATTTAGATCAAACCTTAAATGATGAACCTTTCCTTCCATGTAGTCCAAGATAGACAAGTTATCTCATGGAAAATGACAAATCGACCCAATCCGTACCCACATGCTCGATATGCAATAAAATGATGTATGATATGGCGAAATTAGGGTATAAAGGCTAAAGGCGAAAATGAGGGTGTGACAATAGGACAATTGCTTTTAAACAGGTTTTAGTATGAAAAGCAGTTTTAGAACAGTAATGAACCAATGAGTTGACAAACTATTCTACAACCAAACAGAATGCAAACATGTTCAATAATCAAAAGTTTAATGCAGATTGGATCACTCACCAATGAACTTTCAAAACACACTGTCAGTTAAAAGATTTGAAAACTAAGGAGCTTCCAGGTCATGGTAGTTGACAGAAAAACATGGTATTGTTGACAGAAGAATTCAAAGAAATGTAACCTATGATACTCGCAAGAAATTCAATGACAGGATTCAATCATGCTTCACAAGCCAGATGCAGAATATTTAGCAAGACATATGTGTTCTAACAGTTGGCAATCAACCAGTATAAACATGCTCATAGCAAATGGCATTCATGCAAAAATTGAACAAACCTAAACATCAGGCTTAAACATCAACGCAAAGGCAAGCTAGAAGTATTGGCAACAGAAGTTGCAAGAACAACAGAGCTGAACATCTTAGCAGGTTAGTCATATCAATAACAATGTCAACCCAGTGTTTTGAAAGTTAATAAGTTCATGGGTGAAAACTGAACTGGAGTAGTAACAAGTCTTGGCCATTGGCCTCAAACAAGTCAAGGATGAGGCCCATCCAACAAAAGAGTCAACAGACTCAACATGTCAAAATGAATTTGACAAGTTCACCTACACACATCTAGCAGCAGCCTTCATGCAAAGAAGAAATCTAAGGACAGCCACAAAATACACATTATGCAACAAACATAAGCTTGACATAACAATGTCAAACCTAAATCTCATCATCTGTTTCAACAGCAAGCATCAAGGGTATAACAACAATGCTTTTACAAAAGAAACACATACACATAAGACCTAAACTGCAGCCTAGCAAAACTTGTATGCCTAAACAAGAATTAACAGTTTTGCAACCAAAACTTCTAACACACCAATTAACAGAAGCAGCTTGCAAATTCAACATGACAATGTTGTACATCCAACAACAGCTGACTTACAAGTCATGTTTATGCTTCAATTGAACATTGACAAACATCATGGTAGCAAACACAACCAAGCCTTAACATGAGAACCAAGTAGAAACAACAATAGACATAAGTTGACAAACTCAAACTTCAAAAGAAAACAATTTTTTGACAGCATAACCATTATTTATCATAACAATGTCCAAACCATCCAATAACATAAACATGATGCATAATGAGGAGGTTTAGGGCTACATACCTCTGTAGACCTCCTTGAGCAAGCTAGCAGCAAGAGCAATATATTCCCTCCTCCCTTGAGCTTTCTTCCTTTTCTAACAACAAGTGACTCTTTAGGACAGTTTGAGCAAACAAGCTTCCAACTGTTTTTTGTGCAAGGGAAGGTGTTCAAGGTGTCAAGGGGGTCCAATCTGTTATAGGCAGTGAGTTTTATCACTTTGTGCAGAAAATTCAATGTAATGAGTGTGAGAAGTTGACTTTTGGTTTGGTGGTGCTTTTGATCAAGATAATGGTTAGAACACCTCCTAATGATGATTTGGAAGTTGTTTGGATGATTTTTAGGGTGATTGGATGATTGGAGAAGGTGTTGGTATGAAATTTGCACAAGGCGTTTTTTTTGTGATTTTGGAGGATTTCAATGCTCAAATTCTGGTTTTTTGCAACTTTGGTGGCTAGGGTTTGTGTTGACTGATATTTAGCTTAAATATGAAGTGAGAAAGAGGTTTTGGGGAGTTTTACTGTGGTGAAAGATCAATGGTGTAGATGTTGCATTTTCAAGAATTTTTGAATCAATGGTGGATGAGAGAGATAGTACAGCTGCTGCTGCTAGGGTTATGCAGTAGTTGGACAAAAAGTGGTTGTTTTTGTGTCTGCTAGCAACATAATGGAGAGAGGTATTGTGCTGTGGCAGTTTTTGGTCTTTCTTGTTTTTGGCAAAAGATTCAAAAATGGACAAAAGAGGTACATTGGGTGTTTGGCTTATTTGAAAAATGTTTGGTGTGCTCCAAGACCAACATCATGTGCATGGGATTTTGAATGTAACAATGTTGCATGCTGAAATACACCTCATGCCCAAATGTCACATAATTCATGTCTTATAAAAATGTTCAAACCACCCATTTTGGACCATGATATCTTAGTGTATATAGATCACTTTGCCCTAAACTTGAGCTCTAAGTAAAGAGGGCATGGCAAGGAACAATTATCATGTTGGAATCATCTTGATTTGAGGACTGGAAGACCATGAAAAATGATGTTGAAAGTCATGCCATGCAAGCTGTCCATAAATAACTTAGAAAAAATTATAAGTTATGGATTTGGCTTATTTTTCCTCAACTTTGCACATCCATAACTTGAGCTTCAAAAATCATATGGAGGACTTCTAGGACTTTTTGAAAAGCTTGTAATAAACTCTACAACTTTCATTTAGGACAATGTTTCATTTGACATCAAGAAAGTGCTGAAAATTGGCTTGCAAAAGGGGTGCAAAAATCTGTCCAGTCTTGGAAATGTTGAAATCATTGAAATCCCCAACTTTGATTGATCATAACTTGAGCTCCAAGTATCATATGATTATGAATTGGTACTCAAAAGAAAGCTTGAAATACAAGGAACAACTTTGATGTTTTATCTAAGTCCATTTGAAACCTTGATCATGAAGAAAAATGGTCTTGAAAATGGTTGCTTCAACCATGAAACTTTCCATAAATGGAAAGTTTCTAAAACCCTAATTCCCCAAAATGGCAACTTTCAACAATTCTTGATTTTTCATGATTCCTTTGACTTTTCTTGATCAAATTCCATCCATGGGTCATATTGAACTTGAGGAACATGATCATGACCTCAAAAATTTAGGAGTTGGCGTTTTCACTGCACAATTGACTTTTTCCCAAATCTCATGATTTTCAATTGACTGATCAATTGAAGCTCTTCTGATTAAAATTTATGGTCAATATCCCATCCCCAAACACCTTAGGACATATGGAAGACCATGGAAACAAGTATTCCTCCCAAAAACAAATTTATCCTGATTAAAAGTGAAACCCTAATTTCACCATTTTTGCCTAAGCATTGTGCAGATGAACTGAGTGAGCATTCCCACTCCACAATGACCTCTGAGGTACTCAACAAGCCTCTACCTCATGATTACACCAATGATAAATATTCATGGACCCCTTGGCAACCTTCTGATGGTTCTTTGATAATGTTGTGGCACACCCCTCCTCTCTAAGAGCTCAGATATCTTCATGATGATGACAACCACATAACAACCTCTACTAATGCCTCTACTTGAGCTTGTGGTCAATAAGGCTCTCCTCTTGGATAGGACACATACAAACACTTGATCCCCTGTAAGAAACTATGCTATGCAAATGCAAGATGCTAAAATGCTTTGAAACATAAGCCAAAGATTAAGAAAAGGGGTTGGTCAAATTTTGGGGTACAACAGTAGGCTTGTACAAAAATATGACAATAATGAACTCTCTACGGGGTGTTAGGGGTCTGGAGTATTCTTGTCTAGAAATAGGAATCATGATATATCATTGTGTTCTTTACTTTCTGCACTATATTTTTTTGTTATACATCTTTCAAAATAGCTCATACACTTTATTCTAAACCAGAAAATTGAAAAAGAAAAGGATCTTGCATAAAACCAGAAAATCCAACAAGCCTAATTTACCCCCTCCCACCCTCTTATATCACGCTTCAATACTTACAATTGTTTATTTTTTTCATTGATAATTTTCTGTTCAAGTTTATCATATCCTCCACGAGAAAATCTACGTGGATAGATATTTCTAGCTCTATTCTCCTTTCCTTTTTGGCTCTTAGCCAAGAATTCAGGAGTTGTGCGAGACTTTACAAAATCCTCCCGAACTGTCTTATCAATTAATGAGTACTTCACGCATGGAGGCTTTGCGTTCTTTTGGATGTTTAATATATTCATTTTTGAGCTGTGTCTTAAATCCCCTCTAACATTCACCAAAATATGCAAGCCATTTCTTTTACAGTATACCATCCTCTCGAACAATAAACACTTCCTACATTTAAATAATAGAGTTGATATTAGTATTAAACCAAAAAAATAAATTGTCATATATATTTGTAAAACAAATAAAAAATCATATTAAATACTGTAATATCAATCCATATGCTATCTTTCAAATCATTGTCAACCTCGTTCTGATTATCTATCAAAATACTAAGCCTTACCGCTGTAAATCAAAATCAACTTATTAACGAACACCATTTTCATGGACTTTTTAAACCTTGGTACATATCGTGGCACCTCTAGTTTTCAATTATTTTTTGTATTAATAGAGGTTACATCAAATGTTGTATGAGAGGTAGTTATTGAATAACCGATGTCTGGGTAAATTAAGAAACATACTAACTAGATATATGGAAGAAAGAGACCATATAATAATACTAACTAGATATATGGAAGAAAGAGACCATATAATAATACTAACTAGATATATGATGAAACATTTCAAGAAAAATAACATATATAAAAGAGTTACGTACATTTTAGTGGTATTACCATTTCTAAATGGTTCAGAACACTTCATCCTAAATAGTTCAAAACATAAAAACATACTAAGTAGATATATGGAAGAGAAAGACCATAGAATAACAAAAAATAGATATATGATGAAACATCTCAATAAAAACAACATATATGGAAAATTTATGTACATCTTAATGGTATTACCATTTTTATGAACATTTCTAAAACTAGCACCATCGCGCGTAACAATATATCTAACATTTCCATGAACATTTCTAAAACTAAAACCATTTCTATGAACATTTCAATTACGTACCTCAAAGGTGATGATGAAGCTTCTAGTTAATGTTGGAAGAGATGATGTTCGAGTTAATGTTAAAAGAGTTGACGTTGAAAATAGATGATGTTTGAGTTGATGTTGGATGAGTTTTAATGATATCTGCCTAGGGTTTTGTGTAGAGAATGACGATGAAGTTAGAGTGTGTGTTTATAGAAAAATGAAAATTTAGAGTCTAGTTCTTTGAAGTATTCATACAATAGAACAAACACGTCCATTTTTAGGCAAAACTGAAGGAATATATTAATTTAAAATAAAATAAATAGAAAAGCCCCATAGCTCCATATTATGCAAATTCAATTAAAATAAATATAACATCGGCTTTTAGAAAAAATTGAGGTAATTGATCAATTAATAATTAAAAATAATATAATATCAGAAATAAAAAAGAAATTTATAAATGTTGATGCAAAAGATATTACCCTCGGTTGGAAAATATAAGAGAGGATAATACAAATAAAAAATAAAAAAAGGGAAAGGAAAAAGGGAAAGGCGTCATGTAACGTAAAACCAATTAAAAATAAAAATAAAGCATAAAATGTAGTAATTGGGATTCAAAGCGAGCTCCCTCGTAGTTATATTCTCTCGGTTTTGGTAATAACTGAGGGTATAGGTGATGAGTGCTAAATTTTTGTAAGTTTGAGTGTGAATAATTTACAGTCATCGACTTTATTCATTCTTTTTATACCAATAAACCTCAACTTTTGTTTACATTTTGTATAGTTTATGTTATAATGTATATACTGCATTATCATGTAAATATCATTGAGTTGATTGTATTTATCTCTTTTTGTATGTATTCAAGAAATGATATTTAGTCATTGTCTTATAGAGCATTGAATAAGCTTTCCAACGCTTATGACAGTGCATAAATTGAGTTACAGTTCTCAAGTCATGGTGGAAGCACAAGCTGATTTTCTCATACCTGTCATGGTCGCTAGGCGAGCGAAAAGCGAGCTCGCTAGGAGAACTGAAAGCGAGCTCTCTATGCAAGCTGAAAGCGTGGCAATTCACTAGAGGCAGAGGCAAAACTGCATCATGGTCGTTGGGCAAGGTCTTGCGAGATCAGATATTTTTCAAAGGCGGTTTGAGTCAATTTTGACTGATTGATGGCCAATAAAGTGACTTTCATCGGGTGAGACAAGAAAAATTTAGTTTGTATATATTCATTTCTTCATGGATTTTTTTTAGTATCTCTTGGGGCATTTTATACCCATTTGATCAAATATGATTCTGTAGAGTTAGAGGCTTAGAAAACAACAAGAGTTAGTGCATATTGAAGATACAGAATTGGATTTGCCGAAATCATTGGGACACCACGAGGAAAGCTTATTCTTCTTTTTGTAATGTCTCTTGTTAGGGATTGGATATAAGTTTACTTGTAAAAAGTATGTATCTTTGTTAAACATGGCGTTGTATACGATCTATTTCATAAATATATATTGATGTCATCTTTGCTTACCTGTTTATGTTTGAATTTGAACCGTTATAGACATATACTCTTCAGATCCGAAACTAGGATGAACATCTGTTAGATTCTAAACTCTAAACATAGATTTAGATTTAATATCCGCTTGGGTATCAAATCTTAATGCTTTATGTTATTTGATAGGCTGGGAGATTGCCGATTAGACAATACGGTAGAACTCTCTTCGGTGTTGCCGACATGCACTCTAATGTGAGCGATACGTGATGATATTGATAAGTGTTTTTAGATTGTGTACAACTAATTAGTAGGTTTACGTATTTGAGCGGTGGATAAAATCAATCCTAACGAGCTCTCTTGTCTCTCAGGTGATACTTTAGTTTATTTATTCCTTCGTATACTTTACTTTCTAGCAACCCTTACAAACCCAATCTTAGAAACATAGAGACCATTGAATGGCATTTGATGTCGCACCAATCCATATGGAGACGACAAAACCAGATACTTACTAATTTTTCCTTGTCGTTATAGCGCAACAACAATAGGTTGTATATATTTAAAAAATGATGGCGCTGTCAGGCATATACCTTGGTTATTGGTGGGTCGAGGTAGAAGCTTTGTCATGAAATCTATTATTTATATTAGTAATATGTGAATGAAATGATCCCATCCTTAATTAATTTTCTCACGAAGAAATATCTAATACATATGTGCCTATACTTTTCATTATACACTTCGCTTTATGCTCTAACTAAAGGGGCATAACTATCACAATGTATCAACACCTTTGAAAGATTATCTTTAGCCAATGGAACTTCCAACAAAAGGTCCCTCAACCATTCAGCTTCTTAACCAGCGGAAGAAAGAGCCATGAACTTTGATTCTATGTTTGAGAGTGATACATGTTTGCTTCTTGCTCTTCCAAGAAATTGCACCCCAACTTGTTAGACATGTGACTTCACACATAAGAGGAGAGGAAGAATTATGTGTTTCAGAAATACTTATTTTTGAAAAACTTTTAGAGTTAGAATCAAAGTTATAAAACATTTTAGAAAAGTTTTAGAGTTATGCAGCAAAAAAATTGCGGAAGATAAAATGCGGAAACATAAAGATTTAAAGGAAGAAAGAAGACACTAGGATTTAAAGATTTTCAGTCGAAACAAATAAAAATACACACTTCTTTCCCCTAGAATTGATCTTGAGATTATTCAATAAAATTAAGAACTTTTAGTAGGTTGAACTCTCAAACCCTCTTATACAAGGAAAAATGAAGTTTGTTGCTAACTTCCAACCAAACAAAAAACATAATTGAGAAGAGGTGAGTCTTCCTTCTAAATGATGAATCGAAGCAGTTAATCTTTTTTTCACGAGAAACTTGGAGCGGTTAGTCTTCAAGTTTCAAACAAACCTTGGGATCTCTTAACACCGGGATGAGCTCTCAAACTAAAACATGGTTTTATATGGGCTAACCAAAAATCTGTGAGATCGTACCACCTGGATGATCTCAAACCAAAACAAGCTTTTACCACTAGGATGAGCTTTAACTAAAGTTTTGTTTTATTGCAAGCTAACCAAGAACTCATAAGATTTTTCTATGGGTCGATCTCGAATCTTGAAAGCTTTTGAATGAGCCAAACATTCAAACCTAAACTAAGACTTGATCACACAATCTCTGAACCAAAACTTTTTACGGGTTTAGCTTTGAACTTAAACAATTACTAAATGGATAAAATGTTCAACCAAGGTAAAAACAAAAATTATTTGATGAACATACAAATCTACCCTTCCAAAATTTACAGCTTCCTCAACTACAAAACAACTTTCTCGAAAAAACACTTCAGCTAAATTTTTTAGTGAGATAAATTAAACAAAAGTATATATATATATATATATATATATATATATATATATATATATATATATATATATATATATATATATATATATATATATATATATATATATATATATATATATATATATATATATATATATATATATATATATATATATATATATATATATATAGAAAGAGAGAGAGAGAGAGAGAGAGAGAGAGAGAGAGAGAGAGAGAAAGAGAGAGAGAGATAAGTGTGAAATGAAATCACTTTTTCATGTGAGAATGGACCTCTATTTATAGGCTAGAGGTTGGCACGTAAAAGGAAAACATTTTATGGCCAATAATAATGAGCCAATCAATTAGCACAAAGTCCCAATTGATTGGTAGGCATGTGCTGAGAGATTAGTGAGCTCAAAATGGTAAGAAAAGATAGTTAGATGTTACTAGTCATTAAGGCATTTTCCTAATCGATTTTGGCACATTTTTTAACTTCTCAAGTCAATTTCCATAAGATGCCAATCGATTGGCAAGGGAAAAACTTTATCATATATTTTCTGACAGTTCCTAACTATTCTAACACGAACTATTGGCATTCTTAGAAATATTTTCTAACACGGCGGTTAAGGATGCAATGCGAGAAATTTAAATATGCAAACATGGACAATGAAACTTATAGACACTACTGAAAATAACACATCTAACATCGGCTATGAAATGCATTTAATCTCGGCTACATAGGCGAGGTAACGAAGGGCAACATGAAAAGTAATCACATGTCACCTCGGTGATTTTAAAATCGAGGTTAGAAATTAAAAGGTCGTGGGGCCGATCCCTAGTATCAGCATTTTTATCATTTTCAGAACTGGATAGTGCACCCAAAATAACACTCGATGTTTTGTAGAACTGAGGTAATATCTCAATGTTATTACCTCAGTTTTATGTAAACATAGAGAGGATAAGTTTTTTTGTACTTTCATTTGCACCTGTATTATAGAACCATATTCCTAAATATAGAACCATATTTTCAAGATTCTTGAAACAGAAGCATTGTACATTTTTACCAATTTCTCAATCTGAAACATTGTACCACAAATATTCAGTGATTAAATCAAATGCAAACCCAAAACGACACACACTTTATAATTTTACATCAAAACTAAAATAGAGGATAATGAAACAAAAGCAATAACCAAAATGGAAAGTTTTGTAGGTCGTCCAATAAGATTTGTCACTAGTCCTTAAGCACCTATAGTTAGAACAATATTTGAAACTAATTAGGTCAATCAACAACAACTTTAAATATATAGTACAATGATTAAAAAGGAGTAAAATGATTAATTATAAATTTCAATGTAATATAAAATATTTACTTATGAGTTTTCCCATATTCCCTCTTCGTGATCACGACGAATAGCATGCACATCATCTGAATCATTTTCTTCAAATGCTTGACGTACATGTGTTGCTAAACAAGGTCTCTTATAGTCAAAACATTGATTATCGTCAGTACTATCGAAAAGATGTTTACCTTGAAGAACAATTGACCATCTAGTGTTAGAAGGACCATGTAAGTTCAGAGTATGCCTAAGAGGGGGGGGGGGGGGGGGTGAATTAGGCTTTAGAAAATTTTTCTGGTTTTTCGAGATTCTTGAATTTTACTCGGTTATGTTCTTGATGATGAAAGCAATAAAAAGAAGAATGAAAAAGGACACAGAGATTTATAGTGGTTCCCTTCACAATCCGAAGGTACTCCACTCCCCTTTCCACACGAAAGAGATTTTTCACTATAGTTTTAGAATGTACAACCTATCACACCATCAACCGGTGAGGCCAACTATCTAACAACTATTCAACAACTAGTATGCAAGAACAATCCTCTTGCAAGCACTAACCCTTGTGTCCAACAATCCTGGATCACAAGTCACAATAGAAACAATTATGTAATTCTTTGATTTGAGAGTGATATAATAATATCAATACAATGATTGATCTTCTCCTTTTGATCAAAATTCACTTTTCAATATCAATCCAAGTGTTCAAAAATTCTGGATATGAAATGGTATGAACAGTATGAACACTTTTTGAAATATTTGAAAGTATTTGAAAAATAGTGAATTTGATTGAATGCTTATTTTTAAAAATTATTGGAGGTGTTTTTCAATTTGAAATATTCAGAATTTATATGAGTCAAAACACCATTTCAAAAAGGTACAAATGTGTATGAATCAAATAATGAAAAGGTATAACAATTACACAAGATTTGAATTTGGAAAGAAACAATTTTTCAAAATTCGTTCAATGTTAATCGGTTAACCATATAGGTTAATCGGTTAACACTGTAACGTTAGCCTTGAGAATTTAAAATTTGAGACCGTTAACCGGTTAACCTATATGGTTAATCGGTTAACACTGTGAAAACTCAGAAAAATACTTAAGTTTAAAGTGTTATACCAGTTCCAAATTATTTTAAAATATGAAAATGCAATATGTTGATATGATAGACTATTTGAACACTTGTATATCAATTAAAGGAGTGAATTTTGATATACCAAAGCCTTGTGTCCAAGTCTTGAAAAATTGTACGATCATTTGCACATGAAGCTTGATTCGCATGACAATATTCCATTGATGATGCGTAGCCTTGATCTTGATCATTTTGAAAGCTTGACTTTTTGCAAACACAGAATGAGCTTAAATCTTGTTGACATCATCAAAACTTTGAGATTGATGTATGCTTCTACATTCTCCCCCTTTTTAATGATGACAATCAAATGAGTCTGTGCGATATCTTTGACGATGTTTCGTTCCGTTCTAGGCTTGCTTCTCCCCCTATGTCCAGCAACTCCCCCTATCTAAACAGAGGCAAAATTCTGCACAGAGAGATATTAGAAAACCAAGCTCTTCTCCCCCTTTTTCATTAGCAAATAGGAAGGAGCTTTCAAACCATAATAAGCAATATCGGCATATATGTAAGCATTTAATCAAGTAATAAGTAATCAAGCAAGGCATACTAAAAAAATGCAGCAATTGAAAAAAATGCAGGAAATATTGTCCGAGTACATAACAAAATAAATGAAACTAAAAACTTAAAAGCTTAAACATAATCTGAAATGAAAACAATAAAAACAACAACACATATTTTCTAAACATCCTGATCAAACATATCCTCATCTCCAACTTCCTCTTCTTCACTACCTTCCTCTTGTTAATCGATGTCGGTGGTTGAATGCTGGGAGGTAAGTACAAGGTTGCGAAGAGATGCAATGGCTCGGGAGGTTTCTCGGTGAAAGTTCATAGTCTCTCTGTGTTGGTTCATCATATTGGTGTAGAGAAACTCGTTTGTGATACCTCCTTCGGGAATGGGATAGGCTTGGTTGGAAGCTGATCCTTCGTCTGCATACTTATATGTATCGTCAACGTCTTTAATTATTCCGGTGTTCTTCACAATGGTGATTTCATTGATCTCGTTGGTTGTCGGTTTCATTTTGGTTGAAGGTTCACGGTTCAGGTCCAATTCTATGGACTCCAGAATCCTAGAGATCAGCCTTGCATACGGGAGCCTTATTGATAGAGACAATTGCTGTTGTAGATGGTACATAATCGTAAGAATCCAGTTCACCTTGATCTTGTTCTTGATTGAGAATAAGAGTTGCATTTCCAAATCGTTAATCTGAGCATGATTGGAATCCTTTGGAATCAAAACATAGCAGATCACATAATGCAGCATCCGGTCAGAAACCGTCAGATTCTTCGCATAACATAACATGCGAGCAGTCCGTTGGTTTGCTAAAACTGTCTCCTTCGGGAACCTGCATATTTGATAGTAATATTCCATCTTGTCATAGTTTGACCATGGACCATCATCATGGTTAACCCCTTTCCTGAGAAAGTAGCCTGAGGATGGTATCTTTAATTTTGCAGCAATTTCGGACAGATTTTCTTTCAAGAGACAGTCTCGAACATTAGTTTCCAAAAAGTGTTCACCATCAGCATTCAAGTAAATAGACAACTTATTCATAAACGCTTTCATCAAATCAGGATAGCAATTGCCGGTATCAGATACAAACTTATCAATCTTTTGAAATTTAAGCAGTGCAGGAATATCAAAAGACGAAGCCGGAAAAGCTTTGAGGTTAACGTACTTTACCGGTAAGATGTGGCAAACTTGGACCTTGAAGTCCATTATGCGCTTCTTTGTTGTTTTCATGGGAATATCTTCTTCAACAGAAGCAGAATGGTGTTCCGGTAGTTTTCCCTTTCCTCGGTTGGATGAAGCCATGGATGAGTTTTTTTTGAGAATATGAAGCTTTGAGATGCTGTGAAGGTGTTAGGGTTTGAGAGATGGAAGAGAGGGTAAAGTGGAGGCAATATATATGGAGAGAGGTTGAGTGGGTTTTAAAGTTAGGGTTGAAAGTCCAAAACTTGTAGTCAAAGAAGAAGAAGAAGAGTTCCAAGGATATTAATCGGTTAACACATTAAAAATTTAATTTCCAAAACAAAAAGTATCAGTGTTAATTGATTAACCATATAGGTTAATCGGTTAACACATTAAAAACTTAAATCAGAATTGAAAAATTAGCAGTGTTAATCGGTTAACCATATAGGTTAATCGGTTAACACACGCGAATTTTGGAAAAAATGGTTAAAACAGAATGCACACAGATGGAAAACATATATTATGCATACATAAACCAGATAAAAGGTCAGATGTCACCTTCATCGAGAATCCCAAGTTCTCGTTGAATTTTGAAGAACGGTTCTTTCGCCAATGGTTTGGTGAAGATGTCGGCGAGTTGATTGTGTGTATCGACGAAAGTAACATCTACATCTCCATTAAGTACGTGATCTCGAAGGAAGTGATGTCGGATATCTATATGCTTTGTCCTTGAATGCATGACCGGGTTCTTTGTAATATTGATGGCACTTGTGTTATCACATCGAAGAGGAATGCAACCGAGATCTACACCATAATCGAGGAGTTGTTGCTTGAGCCACATAATTTATGCATAACAACTTCCTGCTGCAATATATTCTGCTTCGGCTGTACTGAGTGCCACACACGCTTGCTCCTTGCATGCCCATGACACTAGTGCATTCCCGAGAATGTGACATGTACCACTTGTGCTTTTTCTATCAGTCTTACATCCTGCATAATCAGCGTCAGAATAACCAATTAAAGAATAAGTACTACCTTTTGGATACTGTTGCACCCCAAAATTTGCTCAACCTTTTCTTAACTTGGTTTATGTTTCATTTCATTTTCTTTCTAGCATTTGCATTGCATAGCATGTTGCATTGAACAAGGGATCAAAAAGATGTGCATAGCAAGATGAGTCTTCTCAGAGCATGGAGCCTAAGCAGGGGTTGTTACTCAAGCTTGAGTGGTCATCGGGACATCTTGAAGTGGTCAGTATATTGTGAAAGGACAGATGGATGTGTGTGGGTTAGCCCCTAACTGAGAGGCCGACTGAAAAACATCAGAGGTTCTTGAATGCATGATTTTGGGTGAAAGGTAAAGAAAGCTTATTGAGGGTCATTGTGGAGCTTATGCAAGTGGTTGTATGAAGTGGAACTTGAGGGTCATTGTGGAGCTTATGCAAGTGGTTGTGTGAAGTGGAACTTGAGGGTCATTGTGGAGCTTATGCAAGTGGTTGTGTGAAGTGGAACAAGCCACAGTTGAAAGTATCGCAGTTAGGATTTTCATCTGGTAAATCCTCAGTCAACTGTGCAATTGAAGAAGATAGAAACTCAATTCAAAGTCTCTATGGTCATGGGATGTTGTGTTAAGACATATGAGACATTATTTCAAGATCATTTCATCAAGGGTTAAGTGTTTGAGAAGTTACTAAGTTAGGGTTCTCAGGGTAAAATCCCCTATTTTAGTGTCTGACTTCAAGACCACTTACCTCAAGATAAAAGTCTCATCTCAATTTTTGGCCAACATGGAACTTGTAGAGAGCATGTTATTAGATTTAATTTGAGTACTAGAAGTCCTCGGTTGGATTTATAGAACTCAAGTTATGGTACGGACAAGTTACGGGTCATTTGAGGTATGTGATTTTGGTCAACAAAAGTCAACCAACTTCCATGTCAGTTTTGACCTAGAAGGGTGTTTCTCCTCAACTTTTGGTCAACATGAAAGTTGTAGGTCTTGATCTTAGCTTTCCAGATTGTATTAAAAGTCTTTCATCTGATTTGTAGAACTCAAGTTATGAGGTTTACAAGTCAGGGGTATTTTGGGAAAGTAAGATTATGGGTCATAAAATTATAGGTCCATTTCACCAACTTGCACACTTCAAATGAAAATCTTTCCAACATGAAACTTGCTCCAAATGGTGTCAATTGGTCAACCAAACATTGAGAAGTCATAGATTTGGCTTGGAGTGAGAATTTGATTTTTGAATTTTCATAAAAGAATGATTAAAATGAGAAAATTAGAATTAATTGATTATGGTTCATTTTTGTGCAAGTGAATACATATTTTGAGTGAAAAACATGTTTTAAACACATTGGCATTTCCAGAATTTTGATTTGAGTTCATTTGCATAGCCATTTCCAAGGTTACTTCACCATGAAATTACATAATCAAAAACAACCATTGAGATGAAATCAAGGAACAAATCCTATCCATTCACATCCCATGTGATACCAGCAAGCAAAATGCACCATTTTGGAGTGGTCTTCATGAGAACTTCATGCACTTTTACAAGGCAAAAAGTGGTGAAAATTTGATTTTTGCAATTGGGTTGAACAAGCTTCCATTGGGCCTCTTTATCATTCAAATCCACCATATAAAAGTTTCTGATCATGAACCAACCCTAGAAGCACGAATTTGGAGCAAATTGGAGCAAAAACCATCTCAAAAAAGTGAAGAGCAAGTCAAAATCATTTTTGGAGAAAGAGCAAGTGTCAAGCCAAATTGTGAATTGAGAAAGCTTCATTGAAGGATTTTGAACGATTCTGGACAATTATTTGCAAGCTTAAGCAAGGATTAAAGGCTCAGTGGACGTTCTCCACTAGGTAACTTTATTTCAACCATACACTCTCAATATGCCATGTTTCTCTGTCATTTTCGTTGCATTGTAACCTTTGAAGCATGTAGATCATTTATATGTCCATTTGGTTGCTGTTTATGATGATGTTTGGTTGGTGCTCAAAACTTTTTTGAGTTGGTATGAACTAATTTTGCATGTTTTTACTTGTTTCTTGCTTGATCTATGATGTACATAAGCTCTAGATGTTAATGGAACAATTTATTTTGAGTTTTGATGAACTTGAGTTTTTTGTGTCAAACTTTGTTTGCTTCGATTCTCTTTCATGGTGCAATATTAATGAATTTTGAGGTTGGATTTGGAATGTACGCGAGAAGTAGATGAGTTTTGACGTAAAAAACTCTAAAAACGGTTGAGTTTTGCATTTTGTGTGTGTTGTTGTTACTACATGGTGGCCGGAGCATTTGGTAGTGGTGACCAGAGCTATTTCCAGCGGTGGAGGTGCTGATTGGAGAAGAGTCACGCGCAGCCGTCCGATCATGGTTAGGAGGGAGACAAAGTCTCCCGATCGGAGGGACTAGAGCGCGCCCCGCGTGCTGATGCCTATACGACGTCGTTTTTTACGGCTGGGGGGACTGGACGCGCGCGGGTTCGATCCTCCCGTGTGCATTTTCTTGTTTTTTTTTTTCCTTTTGTTTTGTTTTTCTATTTGTTTGTTTCATGGGCCTAACGCGTGTTACTGCTTGCACCCCCCCCTGGGAGGCCCAATTCGTTTTTGCCTGTTTTTTGCTGCTGTTCACACCACTTATTTTCTATTTAGTATTTGTTTTTTTTAATTTCTGTTTTGGTGCTGCTTCATTTTAAATCATTTAAAATAGCTCTAATAATCATAAAAATACACAAAAATATTTTTCGTAAACCTTAAGATGTCTAGTTTTTTCTGGACATTTTTATTTTATTTTTTGGTTTTCTTTTCTATTTCAAAACAAATTAAATATTGGAGCTGTCTTATTTTATTAAATTTGTGGTTTTGTTCTTTCTTGATTTTATTTCCATGCTTAAACTTCTTATTTTTGCTTGATTTTTTTTGAGCATTTTGTTGACATGTTAATTGATCCTTGGATATTTTTTTCATATTTTTTTAAGTGTTATTTCCATGTGGTTTGATTTGTTTTTGTTCCCTCTCCATTTCTGCCATGTTTTGGAACACTCTTGATGTTTTCCTTCTGTTGAGACACTTCCCTTTTGTTTTTCAATCTCTCCTTTTTACCCCTGGTTCCTTATACCTTGGGGGTCCTCTGAGATTTTATTTGGATTTTTTTAATGCATTTTCTTATTTTTCATGTATTTTTTCAAGTTGCATCATGTTTGTGCATCTTTGTTGTTGCATTTGTTTTGTTTTGCTTCCAAAAGCTTAGTTGTGCATTATTGATGAACCTAATTCTGATTGTTTCATGTTAGGGACTTGTTATAGGTCTTGTGTGCTAATTCTTGGGTTTTTATCATATGCATAAGTTGTTCATTTGTTATCATACTTTCATGTTTGCATATTGTGCTTCCATAAGTGATGTTTGCTTGCATTTTTTGGTGTTATTGTTGGCATTTGCTTATGATGTTGTGCTTTGGCTTTTGAAATCTCTTCTTCTCATCCCCATTCTGTCCAATGACATTGGAATACTACTTAAGGTTGCTTGGTTCCTCCTGAGGAGGAACCTGAAGCTTGCCTAAAGTAATGAATCCATGAGGACATTTTCTCATTGTTTTTGTTACTTGTTTTCTATGCATATTCTTCTCCATTTCTCTTGTACTTATTCATACCATGGCTTGAGGTTGATATGAGCTTGTGGAGGTTCCAGCCCCACACATATTTCCTCCCTCACTTGCATTGCATCTTTGTCTTCCTTGTTGCATTTATGTTTGCATCCTACATTTGCATTGTTTCTCATTATTGTTTCTTACTCTTTTGTCTTCCTTCCCTTAGGATTTCTAACCTCTCTTGTTCAAGAGAGGTTATGATAGACATTAGGGTTCTAACCATGCATGATAACATTAGGTAGTCCTTTTTCAAACTCAACTTTAGGTGCACATTGCATGAGAACTTTTAGGGCTTGGACTAGCCCCCCTTAGTTCGTCCTCTTTCTCTTCTCATCTTCAAACAACTTCAATCCACTTAATAAAGTTTGACGATTGTTGCACGCTACGAGCCTGAAGCTATTTGGGAAATGATGATTGGGTGGTTGCCTCTCAATTATCTAGAATGTTAGTATATGTCCTTCAGACGATATACGAAGCGTTCACTCCTAGATCATAGTCTCTAGTGTAGCATGTGTCGCAAACCAATTTAAAACACTTCTTCCTTAAAAAACACAAAAACAATTCAAACTTTTTTCACCCCTCGGGGTCTTAATCAGGAAAACTCTTTTCATAAACAAGAGTGTTGTTAACTTTCAATCCTATCGCAAACGGTAACGCCTAAGTCTCCAAAGGTCGAGCTGCATACACCAACTGCTAGAACTGTCTGTTAACTCTACTCGGGTAAAACTTTTGAACAGCCTGTGTTCTCGTAAGCCCGAACTACGTTTGCTCTGATCTTTCGTACCAGATGAAAGTACATAGGCACAAGACGCGATGTCTTGGCGAGCAACCTTCCCCCCTTCTTTAGCCGTAGTTAGGCGAACTACGTTGACTCTGACTTTCCCATTGCACGAGGGAGTACGTAGGCACAGAGCGGCGATGCTCTGCCGAGTCAGTTCTTTTTCTTTCTCTTTTGTCCAAAAGCCTTTAGCGTAGATAGTTTACACACCCTTTTAGCTAGACAACACATGTGTGGATCCCGTCGAATACGACGGACGTGAGGGGTGCTCATACCTTCCCCTTGCGTAACCGACTCCCGAACCTAGGACTTGGTTGCGATGACCTCGTCTTTTCCCGTTTTCGTCAGGTTTTTTCCGATCGTTTCCTTTCCCTTCTTTGGGATAAATAACGATAGGTGGCGACTCTGTTAGTCATTGTCGGCCCTGTTTTTTCGCAGTAGTCACAGATACCATAATCCGACGTTCGTTGTTCCTTTGAGATACTTCATAATCCTTTTTACGGCGGTGAGATGTGATTCCTTCGGATTTGCTTGAAAGCGTGCACACAAACAAATGTTGAACATAATGTTAGGACGGATTGCCGTCAAATATAGTAATGAACCGATCATACCTTGATACTTTGTGATATCAATTGGAGTACCAGATTCATCTTGATCAACGTACGTTCCAGATCCCATAGGAGTGGACATCACCTTGCAACTATCCATATCGAATCTTTTCAACAATTCCTTGCAATACTTGGATTGTTTGATGAAGATGCCATCCTTTGTTTGCTTGATTTGTAGTCCAAGGAAATAGTTCATTTTTCCCATCATAGACATTTCAAACTCGCCTTGCATCACCGAAGCAAATTCTTCACATAGATCTTTGTTTGTTGATCCGAAGATGATGTTGTCCACATAGACTTGAACAATTAAGGTATTACCCTTTATCTTTTTAATGAATAAAGTCTTGTCTACCTTTCCTTTTTCAAAACCTTTATCACATAGGAAGGTGCTGAGACGATCATACCATGCCCTTGGTGCTTGCTTTAGACCATAAAGAGCCTTCTTTAATTTGTATACATGTGAAGGGTGTTTGAAGTCTTCAAAGCCCGGGGGTTATTTGACATAGACTTCTTCGTTGATGTATCCGTTCAAAAATGCGCTTTTGACGTCCATTTGGAAAAGTTGAAAATTCATTGAACAAGCATAAGCAAGTAATAATCTAATTGCTTCTAACCTTGCTACTGGAGCGAACTTTTCATCAAAATCAATTCCTTCCTCCTGGTTGTAGCCTTGTGCGACCAATCTTGCTTTGTTACGAACTATGATTCCATTCTCGTCAAGTTTGTTCTTGAACACCCATCTTGTTCCTATGATGTGCTTGTGGTCCGGTCTTGGTACAAGACTCCAAACTTGATTCCTTTCGAATTGGTTGAGTTCTTCTTGCATCGCTACAATCCATTGGTCGTCGCCTAAGGCTTCATCAATCTTGGTTGGTTCAATTTGAGACACAAAAGCCATGTTGAGACAAGCATCCTTAAGATTTAGTCGAGTTGCAACGCCTTGGCTAATATCACCAATAAATTTATCTATCGGGTGATCTCTATGAGTTCTCCATTCCTTCAGAAGATCTTGATGTTCTTCAATGATTTGAGTGACATCTTCTTGTGGTATTACTTGATCCTTTAAAGTCTCTTCTTGTTGTTGTGAAGAATCTACTATATCATCATCATCATCCACGATAATATTATCCTCTTTCGAGGGGTTAGTCTCATCAAAAGAAACATGAATGGATTCTTCAATAGTAAGAGTTCTTTTATTAAAAATTCTAAAAGCTCTACTAGAAAGAGAGTAACCAAGGAATATACCTTCGTCGGACTTCTCATCAAACTTACCGAGATTGTCCTTATTGTTGTTGAGAACAAAACATTTGCATCCGAATATGTGAAAAAATGCTATGTTTGGTTTCCTACCCTTGAACAACTCATACGGAGTCTTCTTGAGAATTGGTCGAATATTGACACGGTTGCTTACGAAGCACGCTGTGCTAACCGCATCCGTCCAAAAATACTTAGGAAGATTTGAGTCGCTAAGCATTGTTCTTGCAAGCTCCACCAGTGACCTATTCTTCCGTTCTACGACACTGTTTTGTTGAGGAGTCCTTGGTGCGGAAAAGTTGTGAGAAATTCCATGCTCTTCGCAAAAATCTTCAAAATCTGAATTTTGGAATTCTCCACCATGGTCGCTTCTTATGGATGCTATGGTGAGTGACTTCTCGTTTTGAATTTGCTTTTCATATTTCTTGAATGCTTTGAAAGCATCATTTTTTTGCACTAAAAACAATGTCCATGTGTATCGAGAGAAATCATCAATAATAACTAAAGCATAAATGCTACCTCCGAAGCTTTTCGTTCTTGATGGACCAAAGAGGTCCATATGCAACAATTGAAGTGGTCTTGATGTAGAAACCACTTGCTTGGGTTTTAAAGTTGTCTTGGTCTGTTTCCCTTTTTGACATGCGTCGCATAACGTATCCTTGATGAATTTTATCTTCGGAAGACCAACAACTAGATCATGCTTTATCAACTTGTTTAAATGCTCCATGTGAATGTGAGCAAACCTTTTATGCCATAGCCACGCCTCTTTGTTGTTCGCCATTAGACATTTTACCTTCAAGGATGAGTCATCAAAAGAGATCATAAAAATATTATTAAATCTTTTACCTTTTAGAAAGATGTCATGGGTGACTTCATGTTCTATCAAACATTCATCTTTTGTGAAGTTGATTCGGAACCCTTTATCACACAATTGACTTATGCTAAGAAGGTTGTGTTTAAGGCCTTCCACATAAAGGACGTCTTCGATGATTGTACATGGAGGTGCACCAATGGTTCCAACTCCAAGAATTTTTCCTTTATTATCATCACCGTAAGTAACGTATCCTTTGGCCTTTAATGATAGACTTGAAAATTTGTTTATATCTCCCGTCATATGCTTAGAACAACCGCTATCAAGATATCATTGATTAGAAGTTGTCTTCAAGCATACCTACAACACAACATAAAGTATTGTTAGGTACCCAAATTGCTTTGGGTCCTTGATAGTTAGTACCCTTTTCAACCCACACATAATGCCCTTTAGCAACACCAATGTTGCGCACATAGCAAGCATTAGGTGTATGGCCTTTAATTCCACAATAAAAACAAGTAGGTTGAAAATGACTTCTATATCTGGGAACATAATTCTTTTTCTTCACAATTCTTTTCTTTTTATGACTTTGATGCATACTTTTAGAAGTGTTTGCCTTTTCTTTAACAACTTGTTCACTTGCTTTCACAAAAATGGTTTCATTTGTGCTTGGTTTGGAAAACTTAGAATATCCTAATTCACTTTTATCATTAGGATATCTTTGGTGCCTAAGAATTTCCTCCAAGCCAATTTGACCTTTTTCGTATCTTTCTAAAACTCTTTTAAGTTGAACAATTTGAAAAGATAAGGATTCACAATTTTTGCATACAAGACTTTGTTTTTCATCCATCAATTTTTGTTTTTCATTTTCAATGTTTTTTATAAAAGCAATATTTTGTTCTTCTAAAGATGAAATTCTTTTCTTTTGGGATGAGATGCTTTTATACAAAGTCTTGCATTCTTTTAGAAGTTCATCTATGACTTCTTGTGCATCATTATCATAAATAGAAAAGTTTTTACTAACCTCATCAATCTCTTCATCGGAATGATGTGACGCCATAAGAGCCATATTTGCACATTCATCGCCTTCCGATTCCGATGATGAACTTATCTCATTATCGTCCCAAGCAACATAAGCCTTCTTATTCTTGAAATCCTTCTTGCCTTTTGTTGCACCCTAAAATTTGGCCAACCAGGTCTCGTATCTGGCTCGATGTTTCGACGCATAACCGCATTCGCATCTGCATATCGCATACAGTGCATATCTCACTTGTTTTGATTTTATCGGGATCACAGCTCTCGTCTCGCGTCTCAGGTGTTTTTAATCAGTTTAGATAGATAGAATCGTTGTTTTTAGGGATGGTTCGGTGCCCGTTTATTTTTTACCGGCTATTTTGGTGCGCTCTCGCAGTATTATTGGTGATTCTGTGCTATTTTTGTTCCCTCGGGAATTATTGTGATTTTTCTGGATTTTATTAGGCATTATTAAGGTTTTATTAGATTTTTTTAATCATTTTTAGATTAATATAGAATATTAATAGATTTTTCTTTTAGAATATTAATTGAATTTTGAATATACTTTTTAGATATAGAATATTAATAGGGTTTTAATATTTTTAATAGTTTTTTAGAATTTTAAATGGAATAAATAAATAGCATTTTCTCTTTTTAGAATATATTAGATAGATTTAAATCATTTTTCAGCATTTTATAGAGTTTAATCATTTTTAATAGAATATAGAATTTCTTTTAAATAGATTTGTAATATAATATAGATTTTCCTTTTACTAAATAAATCAATAGTTTAGTTTTAATATAGAATGTAATCTAGATTTTTCTTTTATTAATAAATAGAATTTTAATAGAGTTTTTAATAGTTTTAGTTTTTAAATAGAATATTAAATAGATTGTTTTTTTAGAGTTTTAAATAATAAGGATTGGTAGTCCATTAGGTGGTCGTTTAATCATTTTAATTAATTAGTATTAATCTATTTCAGTTGTCGTTAATTCACCATTAATCCTTTTTTTAGCTAATCCATCATTAATACCATGTTATCTCATGTTAATCAGTATTAGTCCAGTTTATTCAGGTTTTTCGTTTGGGCTTTATCCAATTTCGTTCATGCAAGGCCCAGTTTAGAGGCCAATTTTCGTCCAAGGTCCAGAATATTCCAGAACAATCCAGAGTAATCCCAGCCTATATAATCAGCCAGTCCACGTGTTAAACCCAGAGGCTATCCATATTTCGCATCTCTCACACGCCACGTCACACTCACAGAGTCTCTCTCCATGCCACGTCTCCAACACGTGGTCACCATGCATTATCCCCCTCTACTAGCGCTGACACGCGTCTCCACCACCTGTCCTCGCCGGAAACCCTCCCCGGCCGGCATGCATGGCCGGCATGCATGGTCGGCGACCACCGTAACTGACTGGTAACCACTTCCGGCCACCGTGAATTTCACCGGAAACCTCAAAATTCCAGAAATCTCCTTCTTCTCCTCATTCCTTCCTCTCTTCCGATCAATATCCGTCTTCCTCCTTCAATGTCTCCGATCAACTTTCATCCTACCTCCGATCAACATTAATCTCCATCTCCGGTCGATCTTCATCACCCTCACCTCCAGAACTTCGCCATCCACCTTCATAGATCTTCAAGTATTACCCTCGCAAGAACATGTGGCTTCAAAACCTCTAAGGGATTCGTACGAAGATCTTCAAAACGTGGTTAGTTCTTGCTTCGATTAAGTGCTTGATTATGGTTTTTTTCTGGTTTGTGGTGTGAGCGAGTGAGGTTGACAGAAGAGACTCAGAGAGGAGTTGGAAGCGGCGCTGGGGAGACGATGAATAGTGAAAGGGAGGATTAGGAGACTTAGGGTTTTTTGGTTTTTTCTGAAGACAGGCTCGTGTGGGATTGGGCTCAAAGGCCCGTTGGATTGTTTTGCTTGCTACGCCCTCGGTTTTGGGATCCACACCCCCCTGCGTGTGTGAGTTGAGTGATTCTGGGCCTAAGCCCAGCAAATCTCTTGCCAACACCCTGCGTTTGCTCATCAAACCCCCTCCCCACGTTTTTGTGGTATACTGGGTTGGGCCCAGTTTGTTTATGTTTTTTTTGCAGCTAGCATCCCCCTTATAACTGATGTACCCCTCCCTGTTTTCCTTTCTTTGTTTTTTATTTTGTCTAGTTTTTAGAAAGGAAAAAAAATATAAAGGAAAATGTATTAAAAAAAGAAAAAGCATATAGAAAAAAAACATAGAAAAAATATGCATGAAAAATATTTGAAAAAATAGTAGAAAAAGAAATATTGAAAAAAGAATTTGAAAAAAGAATTTGAAAAAAGAATAAAGAAAAAGAGAAAAGAAAAAGAATAAAGAAAAAGGGAAAGAAAAGAATTTGAAAAGGAAAAATAAAGATAGAGAAAAAGTATTTGAAAAAATAAAGAAATATTAAAGAAAGAAAAGAAAAATACATGGAAAAAATAGTAAAAAAGAAAAAAGAAGAGAAAAAATATTAGTTTTAATATTTTTTAGAGGACATCTTTTTCATAGAAATTCTTTTACCTTTTTAGAGGTAGTTTTAAATGTCCATCTGTTAGGGGACTGTTTACATTTTTTAGGGATATTTTAGAAGTCCACTTGTTAGGGGACTCTTTTCCATTTGATTTTGCAGGATAGGATAGGATAGTAGTTCCTAGGAGATTTATTTTCAGTATTCAATCATTGTAATCATTTTCAGAATATTAATAAAACGAGATTTGAGCTGTGGTCCCGAAAGTAGCCGAACTACAGTTGCTCTGATTTCTCGTACCAGACGAGAATATGTAGGCATAGGATGCGATATCCTAGTGAGCAAACTAACAACTGACTTTCTGTTCTCTCGCTGCTGTGCGATCGAGACCTTCCCGCTGACGACTGATGTAGCCCTTTTTCTCTCTTGCCCGAGCGCATTTGAGACCAGACCGTAGTTTAGCCCATAGGTTCCCGAACCTTTGAAACCAGTTTGATTTCTCACTGCTGTGTGAGAACACCCTGTTTAGCCGTAGTTAGCCTGAACTATGTAAAGCTCTGATCTTTCATGCAGTGTGGAAGTACGTAGGCACAAGACGCGAGGTCTTGGCGAGCCAATTTCCCCGTAGTCCCGAACTACGTTGACTCTGACTTTCTCTCTTGAGAATACGTAGGCATAGAGTGCGACGCTCTATCGAGTCAATTCCCTTCCGTTTAGATTTAGCAGCCGTAGATAGATTATTTTGCATCCTTTAGACAACCCAAGCAAGCGTGGATCCCGTCGAGTACGACGGACGTGAGGGGTGCTAATACCTTCCCCTTGCGTAACCGACTCCCGAACCCAGGTTTTGGTTGCGATGACCATACCTTTCCCCGTTTTTTGCGAGGTTTACTCTGAGTGTTTCCTTTCCCTCCGTTGGGATAAATAACGCACGGTGGCGACTCTTCTGTCAGCCGGCGCCGATTTTTGCAGTAGCGACAGCTGGCGACTCTGTTGGGGACTGCGATAGTTCATTATGTGAGTCTGCTGGGGATCCAACGTCCCCAGGCTGCTAAGGACTGCGATAGTCCTTATGCATGTGGGATCCAACGTCCCCTAAGAGAGAGTCAATCCTAGTGCTTGTTTGCTTGTCTATTGGGGCTTATTTATTAATATTATCTGTTGCTGTTGGGGTGTTACGGGTGTTCTATGATTGAGAGATAAGTCGGACCTGGGCTTAAGTGCACCTTAGACTTAGAGTAGAGATTAGTGGGCGCCCGCTTGCTTTGCTTGCCTTGGTGTCCCGCGAAATCTACGCTCAGACGAGGTTCTTCTGGTTGGCCTCTTGTCCCACCCTTTGGGTTGCTCGGGTTGCTGGTTAGTTGGATTGTCGACTCTGGGAACCGATCATTTGGAAGTTAGCTAAGTGAGGCCTCTTCAAGACTTGATGATGCCACTCCTTCTGGGAATCGTATCGTCAGTTTTGAAAGTCTGTGACGCTGACGACCGCATAGGATGTCGTACCTTGTCAGATATAGGTCCACACCTGTGAGTGGGGGGGTTTTTTGCAGGAAACTTGACTTCCAACCTACCCGTTATATTGGTCTTCTCTTCAGAGCGAACCGTACTCCGTCAGCAGCAGCAGTATTCAGATTTGTGTGGGGGCTGTGGTCCCGTTGTTTGCTGCATCTTGCATATCATGTGCATATCAGTGTTGCATCATATTGCATATCATCCTCCAGTTAGCCAGAGTTCTGATCCAGCCTTTGTTTCCTGAAGGTGATTACCCGGAGTTTGGATTGAGCAACTGTTGATTGTCAGAAGACCGACCTAGGGGTTGAGTAGATTTGAGCAGAATCGAGCATCGAAGTCAGCTGAAGACTATTGGTAGCTATGTCTGAAGGCAATTTCCAGTCTCCTAACACCTTGACGGGGTTCACTATGGCGTCCAACCCTATGTATGATTCTATGGAAGACTTCCCGCAAGTGAACAACGTTACTGCAGACCAAGTTGTACAGCCTTCTGTTATGGACCGAGATCGACATGAGCAGTTTGTTGCCCGAAATGAACATCCTCCTCCTGTTAACAATCAAGGTGCTGCTTTCCCTGTGATGAATTACCAAAGAGATATTCCAATGGCCAGGATGGTAGATCCAAGAGCTCTTGAAAAGGATAGAAGACTCCGAGCGTTGGAAGAAGGAATGAAAGCTTTGAAAGTAAAAGATGTTGTTAACCTAGATGCTGTAGACATGTGTTTGGTTCCTGACCTGGTGTTGCCTTATGAGTTCAAAGTGCCGAAATTTGAGAAGTACACAGGAGATAGCTGTCCGAAGCTGCATTTGATGATGTTCTGTCGAAGAATGACTGTGTTTGTGCGAGATGACAAATTGATGATCCATTGCTTTCAAGATAGTCTGACTAGGGCATCTTTGAGGTGGTATATGCAGTTAGAGAGGAATCAGATTCAGTCATGGATGGATTTAGCCAGAGCTTTTCTGAAGCAGTACGATTATAACCTAGACATAGCTCCCTATCGCATGCAGTTGCAAGAATTGTCTCAAGAGAACAATGAACCTATCAGGAAGTATGCTCAGAGATGGAGAGAATTTTCTGCTAGAGTGCATCCACCGCTGTTAGACCAAGAGCTGACAAGCATGTTTGTAGATTCCCTACAAGATCCGTAATTCGAAAGATTGCTCGGACTTCCATCAAGTTTCTCTGACGTGGTAGCATTAGGAGAACGCCTTGAGTATGCCATAAGAATCGGGAAAATTCAGATTACTTCAAATGATCAAGCTGGTGAAACTGAATACCCTTGTGACTATCAGAGCGAAGAAGAAGTCGTGACCAATGCAGTCATGCCAAAGGTTGAATATCCTCGAAGCGAATCAGTGAATTTTGTTGGTTCTTCATCTTATCAGAGATCAGTACCTCCTGTGGCTTGTTATACTGAACAGACAGCCGTGCCTAGGGCACCCTATCAGGAATCTTATGTCGCTTCCAGTACAAAGCAGCAAACTCGTGGCCAAGGTTATCAGAATCAGTGTCAGAATCAGAACCGACCTCGCAACAATTTGGAACGAAGGAAAGCTCCCTCTCATCCAGTGCCTATGCCGTATAGCCAGCTGCTACCATCTTTGATCCAGAGTTCTTTGGTGGAACCTAAAGCTCTTAAGCCGGTTCCAGAACCTTACCCTCCTGGGTACAATCCCCACGTTCAGTGTGGTTACCATGGTGGCTCTCCAGGGCATTCGATTGAAGATTGTAAAGCATTTCAGGCGAAGGTACAACAGTTGATTGACCAGGATCGCATTTCCTTTCGAGAAGGGTTTCTGTTTGTTCATCCTAACCGCTCAGTTGTCTAAGCTCATAGACTCGGAAAGTATTCTCCAGCAAAAGCCAGTGGTCCAGACAGGCGGGCGCCTCAGCATTGGCAGTCCTCAGACCTTTATATCATTTGCATTTGTAGTTTCTTTTCTGTTAGTTACTACCTGTTTTTAAGCATTGTATGTTTCGAATGGTGATATTAATAAAGTGACTATGCATTTTTCTGAATTAATCATGTCGCTGTCGCTCATTTACTGCATTGCACTGACACTTGCATTTTATTCACTCCACTTTATCACTGTGACTAGCAAAGATTGGAGGGAGGATGACGAAATAAAACTCATAACCGATGATCGTATGCTTTCAGATAAGACCTTACCGAGGACGTACAAGGCATTGTTTCAAATTCCCCAAACACGGGAGATATAAGGAGTTAGTCCCCTGTTAACCACTTCGAGCCATGAAGCAGAAGTTTTTCGGACTTTCAAACCCTCACGTCTTAACCCGGGGCAGGGTAGTTGTCAGTTAGCTTGACCGAGCATTCAAGTCTTACAGAGGAGTGTTGTCTTTTAAGGACCAGTCAGTTTATACCTTTCAAGAGGTCATACCTCACCAATCAGGAGTGAGACAGTTACAATCCTTTCGGAGCAATCAAGACAACCAGTGTCACGCGACTTTGTTCCAAAAGAAAGAAGAAAGAAAGCCCGCTAAGTAAAAAGAAAGAAAAAGCTGGAAAGCTAATACTTAGGCAAAAATCAGGGCATCCCGCTGGACTTCAAAGGAAAAAAAACGAAAAGAACTCAAAATGAGTCAGTCCAGGCAAAAGTTAGGGAATCAAAAGAACGAAAAAGAAGGGATAGAAACTTTTTCCCCAACCAGTCACAAAGTCGTGTATACAGACACCGAAAGCGAAGAAGGAGTAGCTATCACTCCGAAAAACCTTGTGAATTCCTTAATTGTGGTTCTTACCATTCAGCATACCTCTCGAGGAGGCGAACGCTCGTGCCAGGTTAACTGAACCTTAGGATCGGAGATCATCACGTAGAAGGGGTGGGTACAAATCAAAATATGAGCCAAATATCCCTTGTTTCACGAACCGTGAACCCGACCACGATACAACCCTTAAAAGACCTAATTGAGGTAGGGTTATTCTGAAGCGCATTACGATAAGGTTGAGTAACCTGATTCCTTCTTGACCTGCTAGTCACAACCTTGTTGTATTTTTCACTGACCACGTAAGCACTACGTTTGAACTTTGGTTCACTCGTCACTCATAATCATCGCATGTAAATGAGTGACAACTCAAATTTCTTCAAAATCTGCATAACCACTGCATTAAGATTACCATTTGTGAATAGACAATTCTAATTGCAGGTTAGTAGTTGGCATGAAAGAAATTCCAACAGGGAATAATCGAGCAGGACTGAGTAATTCAGCAGTCTGAACCAGAAGGGTGTATGTTGTGAATACCTATGAATCAAGGGCATTATCTTCCAGTAAGTTCAACATCAGTTAGTCTGAGGACAAGTCCCGAAGCTTCAGTTGATCAGGGGCAGTTTATTTGAGAAGCAGTTGATCAGAAGTGAGTCTTCTCGAGACCCAATCAGGGGCAGTTATGCAGAGCGTTGAGATTTGAAAGCAGATACTTCAGGTGGATAATCAGATCAGGTTAAGTCGCTAGAACGCTCATTCAGGGGCAAGTCACCGCAGAGATGTGTTGAAATCAATTGTTAATGGAGATTGAATTTTGTTGTTAGATACCGGGGCAAGTAATCTCGAAGTCGTCTCGCAGCAAGCTGTTCAGAGCGATATTCCCAAGAGTTAGATTGGGGAAAGTTGAAGTATACTGGGGCAAGTTGTTCAAGCCTGTCTTTTATCCCCAGCTGAGTGTACTGGGGCAAGTTGTTCAAGTAAGTCTGTTTATCCCCAGCCGGAGTGGAGTATCGGGGAATTGTGTCATTACCCTTATCGAAAACCTGAACCTTTCAAATAAAAAGGCCTTGCTGTCGTTGGATCATTATCCTACAGTTTAAACCTGTTGCGTGTCAGTAACCAGTCGTTTCCAAAGTCCAGTTCTCGCCTGGCAAACCGGTAACCAGTTCCCGTCTGGCCCACCCTTTCGTAAGCATCAGTTCCCGTCTGGTGCAGTTTATTGTAAGCATCAGTTCCCGTCTGGTGTAGTTTATTGTAACCAGTTCTCGTCTGGTCACCGTTTCTTCAAGTGTTGTATCAGTTCTCGTCTGGTGCATGTCGTTGTGTAACCAGTTCTCGTCTGGTCACTGTTTTCCTAACCCATGTGTTATACCAGTTCTCGTCTGGTATATGTCAGCTTTCAGCCAGTTCTCGCCTGGTTGTCTATGCCTCAGTCTGTTATCCAGTCAGCCCTGTCTGATGTCTAAACCAAATCAATTCTCGTTCGATAACCTATTTTCCTATCAGTTCTCGTCTGGTAGTCTACCTTTGAATGCTAGTTCTTGTCTAGTATTTTTCCACTGTGTACATAGTCCATGTTTATACTAAAAACAAAAAAACATAAAGGTATCTGACATAATAGTTCCCAATGACTCGCATGTTGTCAGGTTCCCCGATACGAAGCTCGACGGATACTAGTGCTCCGATTAATGTTGAATTCCTCGTGGATGTTGTTAAATCAGAATTGCTACTCTTCGGCAGATGAAAGTTGCTTATTATCCCCGGAAGAGTCGAGGTTGTATTCCACCCCGTATCAGAGTAGGATCAGGAGTATCCTCAACAGATTAAGATTGATATCCTTGATAGTAGGGGCATTTCCAGCAGTGTGCCGCGCGCAATCAACCCCAGTTCGGGTCAATCCCCGCAGAGCACAATCAGTTGCCAATGGTTTGAAGGGAGCATCCCCAAGCAGAGTTGTTTTTCTTCTTTCCCCAATGAAGTCGCCAAGCAGGGTTGCTTTTCCATTTCTCCAGCAGGACGGTTATCCCCAGCGGATTTGGTTTCCCTTTTCCAGCATTTATTTTGCTGAGATGATTCTATGACTTCGGTTCATCCCCAGTAGAGTTGATGTTGCCTTCGACATTTATTTTGCCAAGTGGTTTTCAGACCTGGTGTTCTCTGGCAGCTCGAGCCTGCATTTACATTTGCATATATCGAGCATATAGTATATCCATGCCATCTAGGCCTTGCACTTTTAAACAGAACGCATAGCATTCTCATGTCATATAGGGTATTGCATCATTTCAAGCATACGCATGTCGAAACATGGACCGGGTTGGTCACCTATTGGATTTCGAATTTGTTCACCTGTAGAGTTGTGTGGTTAAGCTTCTCGTCTTCTCCAGCGGAGTGATTCTTCATATTTGGTTGTTACGTCAGCATCGGAAAAAAACAACAAAAATTGACATATATCAAGCTGTTCTGAAGCTGCGGCCTGTTGACAGAATGGGTGCCGAGCAGTCGATTCAGAAGATCCCCAGGAGAGTTGTCCTCAAGTTCGCAGTGAACTGTGAGTTGACAGGATTTGATCCCCATAAGAGAGATGGGAATCAAGTCGTTTGCTTTTCGAAGCATTATTCCAATACTTGTGGCGTCACACAGGTGATTGGTGGCAAGGAGAAGAAAATTTTATCAGAAAATTGACCAGTTGTTGCCGTGACAATCAAACTTCAGTTCATTGGAGGCTATTCCTCGAGCAGTTTTGCAGTATAATCCCGCGGTTGGCAAATTTCAGGGTTCCATTTGTATTCAACCGTCATCTACCTTTGAATGTTCGAAGGCTGAACGCTCTTCAACCATTCAGGTTCAAGCCGCTTGAATAGGGGCAGCTGTTGCACCCTAAAATTTGGCCAACCAGGTCTCGTATCTGGCTCGATGTTTCGACGCATAACCGCATTCGCATCTGCATATCGCATACAGTGCATATCTCATTTGTTTTGATTTTATCGGGATCACAGCTCTCGTCTCGCGTCTCAGGTGTTTTTAATCAGTTTAGATAGATAGAATCGTTGTTTTTAGGGATGGTTCGGTGCCCGTTTATTTTTTACCGGCTATTTTGGTGCGCTCTCGCAGTATTATTGGTGATTTTGTGCTATTTTTGTTCCCTCGGGAATTATTGTGATTTTTCTGGATTTTATTAGGCATTATTAGGGTTTTATTAGATTTTTTTAATCATTTTTAGATTAATATAGAATATTAATAGATTTTTCTTTTAGAATATTAATTGAATTTTGAATATACTTTTTAGATATAGAATATTAATAGGGTTTTAATATTTTTAATAGTTTTTTAGAATTTTAAATGGAATAAATAAATAGCATTTTCTCTTTTTAGAATATATTAGATAGATTTAAATCATTTTTCAGCATTTTATAGAGTTTAATCATTTTTAATAGAATATAGAATTTCTTTTAAATAGATTTGTAATATAATATAGATTTTCCTTTTACTAAATAAATCAATAGTTTAGTTTTAATATAGAATGTAATCTAGATTTTTCTTTTATTAATAAATAGAATTTTAATAGAGTTTTTAATAGTTTTAGTTTTTAAATAGAATATTAAATAGATTGTTTTTTTAGAGTTTTAAATAATAAGGATCGGTAGTCCATTAGGTGGTCGTTTAATCATTTTAATTAATTAGTATTAATCTATTTCAGTTGTCGTTAATTCACCATTAATCCTTTTTTTAGCTAATCCATCATTAATACCATGTTATCTCATGTTAATCAGTATTAGTCCAGTTTATTCAGGTTTTTCGTTTGGGCTTTATCCAATTTCGTTCATGCAAGGCCCAGTTTAGAGGCCAATTTTCGTCCAAGGTCCAGAATATTCCAGAACAATCCAGAGTAATCCCAGCCTATATAATCAGCCAGTCCACGTGTTAAACCCAGAGGCTATCCATATTTCGCATCTCTCACACGCCACGTCACACTCACAGAGTCTCTCTCCATGCCACGTCTCCAACACGTGGTCACCATGCATTATCCCCCTCTACTAGCGCTGACACGCGTCTCCACCACCTGTCCTCGCCGGAAACCCTCCCCGACCGGCATGCATGGCCGGCATGCATGGTCGGCGACCACCGTAACTGACTGGTAACCACTTCCGGCCACCGTGAATTTCACCGGAAACCTCAAAATTCCAGAAATCTCCTTCTTCTCCTCATTCCTTCCTCTCTTCCGATCAATATCCGTCTTCCTCCTTCAATGTCTCCGATCAACTTTCATCCTACCTCCGATCAACATTAATCTCCATCTCCGGTCGATCTTCATCACCCTCACCTCCAGAACTTCGCCATCCACCTTCATAGATCTTCAAGTATTACCCTCGCAAGAACATGTGGCTTCAAAACCTCTAAGGGATTCGTACGAAGATCTTTAGAGCGTGGTTAGTTCTTGCTTCGATTAAGTGCTTGATTATGGTTTTTTTCTTGTTTCTGGTGTGAGCGAGTGAGGTTGACAGAAGAGACTTAGAGAGGAGTTGGAAGCGGCGCTGGGGAGACGATGAATAGTGAAAGGGAGGATTAGGAGACTTAGGGTTTTTTGGTTTTCTGAAGACAGACTCGTGTGGGATTGGGCTCAAAGGCCCGTTGGATTGTTTTGCTTGCTACGCCCTCGGTTTTGGGATCCACACCCCCCCTGCGTGTGTGAGTTGAGGGATTCTGGGCCTAAGCCCAGCAAATCTCTTGCCAACACCCTGCGTTTGCTCATCAAACCCCCTCCCCACGTTTTTGTGGTATACTGGGCTGGGCCCAGTTTGTTTATGTTTTTTTTTGCAGCTAGCATCCCCCTTATAACTGATGTACCCCTCCCTGTTTTCCTTTCTTTGTTTTTTATTTTGTCTAGTTTTTAGAAAGGAAAAAAATATAAAGGAAAATGTATTAAAAAAAGAAAAAGCATATAGAAAAAAAACATAGAAAAAATATGCATGAAAAATATTTGAAAAAATAGTAGAAAAAGAAATATTGAAAAAAGAATTTGAAAAAAGAATAAAGAAAAAGAGAAAAGAAAAAGAATAAAGAAAAAGGGAAAGAAAAGAATTTGAAAAGGAAAAATAAAGATAGAGAAAAAGTATTTGAAAAAATAAAGAAATATTAAAGAAAGAAAAGAAAAATACATGGAAAAAATAGTAAAAAAGAAAAAAGAAGAGAAAAAATATTAGTTTTAATATTTTTTAGAGGACATCTTTTTCATAGAAATTCTTTTACCTTTTTAGAGGTAGTTTTAAATGTCCATCTGTTAGGGGACTGTTTACATTTTTTAGGGATATTTTAGAAGTCCACTTGTTAGGGGACTCTTTTCCATTTGATTTTGCAGGATAGGATAGGATAGTAGTTCCTAGGAGATTTATTTTCAGTATTCAATCATTGTAATCATTTTCAGAATATTAATAAAACGAGATTTGAGCTGTGGTCCCGAAAGTAGCCGAACTACAGCTGCTCTGATTTCTCGTACCAGACGAGAATATGTAGGCATAGGATGCGATATCCTAGCGAGCACACTAACAACTGACTTTCTGTTCTCTCGCTGCTGTGCGATCGAGACCTTCCCGCTGACGACTGATGTAGCTCTTTTTCTCTCTTGCCCGAGCGCATTTGAGACCAGACCGTAGTTTAGCCCATAGGTTCCCGAACCTTTGAAACCAGTTTGATTTCTCACTGCTGTGTGAGAACACCCTGTTTAGCCGTAGTTAGCCTGAACTACGTAAAGCTCTGATCTTCCATGCAGTGTGGAAGTACGTAGGCACAAGACGCGAGGTCTTGGCGAGCCAATTTCCCCGTAGTCCCGAACTACGTTGACTCTGACTTTCTCTCTTGAGAATACGTAGGCATAGAGTGTGACGCTCTATCGAGTCAATTCCCTTCCGTTTAGATTTAGCAGCCGTAGATAGATTGTTTTGCATCCTTTAGACAACCCAAGCAAGCGTGGATCCCGTCGAGTACGACGGACGTGAGGGGTGCTAATACCTTCCCCTTGCGTAACCGACTCCCGAACCCAGGTTTTGGTTGCGATGACCATACCTTTCCCCATTTTTTGCGAGGTTTACTCTGAGCGTTTCCTTTCCCTCCGTTGGGATAAATAACGCACGGTGGCGACTCTTCTGTCAGCCGGCGCCGATTTTCGCAGTAGCGACACCTTTGAATCCTCCTTTCTTTGCAAGTTTCGGGCAATCCGGCTTTATGTGACCTTGCTTCCCACATTCGTAACATGTGACTTCTTGATTCGATGTGGAAGCATCCTTTTTCCTGAAATGTCTATTCTTTTTAGGAAAAGAGGAATTTTTATTATTATTAAAAAACTTACCAAGATTCTTTACAAGAAGCATGAAATTTTCATCTTCGGAAGTCTCGTCGTCTTTGTCATCCTTTGTGTCAATCTTCAAGGCAATTCCTTTGGACTTCTTTTCTTGACTTTTTTGCTTCTCGAGCCTTCCAAGTTCCAATTCGTGCTCTTGAAGTTTTCCAAATAAGGATGCGGATGTCATCGTTGAGAGACTCGTCTTTTCCGAAATAGCGGTCACTTTTGGTTGTCATTCCCTTGTCAAGGATCTTAGGACTTTCAGGTTGAGATCATCATTAGTGAAGGTCTTCCCGAGAGCAATCAAGTGATTTGTTAGATGAACGAATCTCTTTTGTAAGGCAACAATAGATTCACCGGGCTGCATACGGAACATCTCATATTCTTGACTCAATGTGTTGAGCCTTGATCTTTTTACTTTTGTGTTTCCTTCATGCGTTTCCACCAAGGTGTCCCAAATCTCCTTTGCCAATTTACACAGTGATACACGGAAGAATTCGTCCATACTGAGAGCGCTTTGGAGTATGTTGATTGCTTTCTTCTCATTAAGGATCCTTTTCTTATCGTCTTCGTCATACGTGCTTTTCAACTTTACGGTTCCAACGCCATTGACCATATTTACTGGATTGTGTGGTCCTTCTTCGATTGCTTCCCATATACCTTCTCCTTGGGCTTCAAGATGTGCCTTCATTCTGATTTTCCAAAAGTTGAAATATTCTCCAGAAAACAGTGGTGGTTTGTTACTACTCCCACCGTCTTTGAAAACTGGGTTGGTGCTAGCGGAAGCCATACTGAATCGTTAGGAACAGGTTACCTTAACCTGCTCTGATGCCAATTGTAAGTTCAGAGTATGCCTAAGAGGGGGGGGTGAATTAGGCTTTAGAAACTTTTTCCGGTTTTTCGAGATTCTTGAATTTTACTCGGTTATGTTCTTGATGATGAAAGCAATAAAAAGCAGAATGAAAAAGGACACAGAGATTTATAGTGGTTCCCTTCACAATCTGAAGGTACTCCACTCCCCTTTCCACACGAAAGATATTCTTCACTATAGTTTTAGAATGTACAACCTATCACACCATCAACCGGTGAGGCCTACTATCTAACAATTATTCAACAACTAATGTGCAAGAACAATCCTCTTGCAAGCACTAACCCTTGTGTCCAACAATCCTGGATCACAAGTCACAATAGAAACAATTCTGTAATTCTTTGATTTGAGAGTGATATAATAATATCAATACAATGATTGATCTTCTCCTTTTGATCAAAATTCACTTTTCAATATCAATACAAGTGTTCAAAAATTCTGGATATGAAATGGTATGAACAGTATGAACACTTTTTGAAATATTTGAAAGTATTTGAAAAATAGTGAATTTGATTGAATGATTATTTTTAAAAATTATTGGAGGTGTTTTTCAATTTGAAATATTCAGAATTTATATGAGTCAAAACACCATTTCAAAAAGGTACAAATGTGTATGAATCAAATAATGAAAAGGTATAACAATTACACAAGATTTGAATTTGGAAAGAAACAATTTTCAAAATTCGTTTAGTGTTAATCGGTTAACACTGTAACGTTAGCCCTGAGAATTTAAAATTTGAGACCGTTAACCGGTTAACCTATATAGTTAATCGGTTAACACTGTGAAAACTCAGAAAAATACTTAAGTTTAAAGTGTTATACCAGTTCCAAATTATTTTAAAATATGCAAATGCAATATGTTGATATGATAGACTATTTGAACACTTGTATATCAATTAAAGGTGTGAATTTTGATATACCAAAGTCTTGTGTCCAAGTCTTGAAAAATTGTACGATCCTTTGCACATGAAGCTTGATTCGCATGACAATATTCCATTGATGATACGTAGCCTTGATCTTGATCATTTTGAAAGCTTTACTTTTTGAAAACACAGAATGAGCTTAAATCTTGTTGACATCATCAAAACTTTGAGATTGAAGTATGCTTCTACAGACCAGTGAGATAAAAAAACATGTTTAGAAATGAAAAACTACATTTAGAAATGTCATATACACTCCAAGTAATTACATTAAACTTAGGAATACATGACAACCATTTGCAAAGATTTGATGCACTACTCTCTTTGCAAATGAAAAATATGTGGAAAAATTGAATTATGATTAAAAAAAACAAGAACAACCTATGTTCTTTCCAAAAGAGAGAAACATCTATAATGATTGAAAATTTCCTTCATTTCTCAAGATGGTCACACATCATTCAAGAATATTAATCATCAGAAGTAATCATTGCAAGCATTAAGTTACCAGATGTTTCATCTTCTATGAGCGGCGCTTGAGTCACTCAATCTGTTCCATAAATGCACACTTTCATATATTGAATTTCCACATCTTACACCTACTCTTCTTAACTTCCTAGCAAGACGAGTTCTCCATCTGAGAAGGCTAAGAGCATTATCTCAACAGAAGTCACTGTTAAGAATAAAACCATCACCATAGTACAACACCATCAGCAGTCAACTGAGGAGGCCCAACCATCTGGGTTGACTACTTTTAGGGATGCACCAAGGGTGAAGAAGGCCAGGAAGAAAAAGAAGAAGAAGATCCTGAAGAAGAAGAGAAAGGTATTGAGGAAGATTATTTACTATGACTCATATGGGGTTAGTGAGGAGCGAGTCGTAGATTGGAAATATTCCTGTAGTGCTAGAGGATATTGTTCCGATGTGGAAAAAATTATGTAATCCAAGAATCTTGTACTCTTTCCTTTTGATCAATGAAAAAAAGGAAAAAATATTACACAACCAACAAAAATAAAGCTTTTCAACAACAACAAGAACAACAGTAATTGATAAATAACAAGAACAACAGTAATGCACCAAAGCAACAACAAAAACAAAACCAACAATACTAACATATCGGATGATAATGGTGAAAGAGTTTTTTCGTTTGCTATGCCTCCTTAGAGAATAAGTGTTCTTTTGCTAGGGTTCGAGAAGTGAATGAGGTAGACAGTGAGGGAATAAAAAATATAAAGAGAATAACAAGAAAAACATTAATGTACCAAAGAAACAACAAGAACAACAACAACAATAATAACATACTGGATATTAATGGTGAGAGAGTTTTTTCATTCGCTAGGACTCCTAGGAGCATAAGTGTTCTTTTGTTGGCTGGAGAAGAAGTGTTCTTTCGCTATGGCTTGAGAAGAGAATGAGGTAGACACTGAGTGAATAAAAAATATAAATAGTATTTATCGTGGTTACACTAAAAACCGAGGTAACATATCCGACATAAAATCTATAAAAAAAATAACGGCGCTATTTTGGTTCCAAAATGAATAAAAAATTAGAGAGTATGTATCTCGATTTTAATAAAAACCGAGGTAACATATTCGAAGCAAAATCTATAAAAATTAAAGGCTCCTTTTTTATTCCATGTAAAACATAAAACTGCAGGAGCTGGAATCGAGTATTTAACCCTGAGCATATATTTATGTCGATTTTTCATAAAACTGTGGTAACAGGTTAATTTTTTTTATTAAATAAAACAAGGTGCTCCCGTTACATACACCATCAGTTTTATATTGTTTGTGGTTAAAGCTTCATCATAAAAAGAATTATTTATTGTAGTGAGAAAAGGAAAAAAAACTATTTGTAAATAGAAACTACTAGGAATTCAAAGTACAAATTGTAAAATTACTGAATTGAAAAAGTGTAGAAAAATAGGAAACAGAGTGATAAACTAAACATTCTAAAATATATAGGTGGTATAATTCAATTTAATAAGCATCACCATTCCTTGACATGATTTTCTTCATATTCTCTGCTAGACTTTGACTAATTTGCAACACCTTGTCGATCTTGGTGTCTTCTTCCTCTTCTGGTTCTTCTTCTCCTTCCTCCTTGATTGAGTCATCTTGAATTTCTCCATAATTGATAAGAAATTTAATTTACCTAAGAGCGGTATAGGTGATCCTATGTTTAGTTGGTTATTCAGCATCGTCCATGGTGTCAATGTTGAAGGTAGCTAGGAGCCTTGTGATGATTGTTCCATAGGGGAGTCCTGCTGATGGAATATCTTTACACTGAATCATGTGATTAGAAATCCCTTCCACCTCATTGGTTGGAATTTCTTGGGTCAAGATCCGCAAGGGCATTACATCTTCCCTAATAACAAAGAGAAGATAGTTTCTTTCGTTCGTTCATTCAAATCCTTAGAGTAAAAGGCTGATTCAACTTCTTCAAAGGTAAGGGAATATCTTCCATATAAGAGACTTTCTTTGAAATGAGCATGAGGTTGACTTTAACGCACCTTCCTCTTTTGGAAACTTCTAAGTATTATATCCTCTTTTATCATGAAAAGACATTTTCCCATGTAAGCATGAGGTTGGCTTTAACGCACCTTTCAAAAACCTTCTCTAGATTGGATAAAACATTATTAAAAATAGATTCATAGATGGAAAAATCTTCCATAAAGACTTCCATATTATCCTTTATAAAATCTGAAAAGATGGACATCATACATCGTTGGAATGTTGTTGGCGCATTGCAAAACATGAGTGGCATTTAACTATATGTGTAACTGGCTAACTGCCATAACGACACATGAATATTGTTGTTTCCTTATCATTATAATGGTTGGTGATCTGGAAAAACCTGAATGTCCATCTAAAAAACAAAAATGTGAATGATTTTCCAAGCGTTTCAGCATTTGATCAATGAATGGAAGGGGAAAGTGATTTTGTAAATTACTTTGCTCAGTTTCCTATAGTCGACACACACCCTCCATCCTATTAATATTCTAGTCATTACTGACTCATTCTTTCCATTCTTAATGACTATTATCCCTCTATTATTCGACATTATTTTTACTGAGCTAATCCATTTACTGTCTAAAATCAAATAAATCACCCTAGCATCTAAGGGTTTCATCACCTCCTTCTTTACTACTTTTCTTCATATTGAGGTTTAACCTCGTTTGATGCTCTCTTGAGGGCTTATCGTCCTCTTCTAGAAATATTTTGTGTATATAAATGGGTGAACTTATTCAATTGTGTGCCTAATAACCTTAGGGTTCTTTTTCAAGACAACAAGTAGTTTTTCAATCTCATTACTATCTAATCATACGTTGATAATGTTTGGATATATGAATGAATTGATTCAAGCAAAGTGTGATTCTAAACCATGCTTAGTTTTTAAATAAAATTGGATAGCAATGATTGGAATCACCAATCCCTTGATTTGAGTCAGGAAGCACTCTGATTCAAATCATAAACTTCTCTAATTTAAATCAGACTGGAAGAGGCAAACATTTCACTTCCAAGCATGTTCATGATTCAAATCATAACTTGTCTCATTCAAATCGAGACTTTCAAAAACCTTGAATTAAGACTTCTAATTTGAGGTTCATGTAACACACAAGATTGTAACTTCCATCATACTGCAAAAGGCTTAAATACATTTATATGGGTCCAATTCTAATTGAATAAATAGAGAGGTGCCTCAAAGGTACATGTCTATCAAATAAAACATAAACCTACACATAAATTACAGATGAATTATACAAACGTGATAAATAAAATTACATACACAAAGATTAAATAATTGGCAAAAACTCAAATTAAAGATATCAGCTGCAATGAAATTTTAGTGTGTTTAAAATGTGTCCACGACACTTCAGTTCATCCTTCTTTTGTTTCTTGCATCATGTGCAGAGTTCTTAGGAATCATTGTCTTACATTTCTGAAATCAATGCCAATTCTAGATCCAAGACATAGAAGATCTGCAATCCAGTTAGATGGAATATCATCTTGTCTTGCCATTAAGTGAAGTTTTCCCCATCAAAGCGGTCCGCCTTGACAAGGTCCTAACTCGTCACTTTGATGCTTGAAACCAAAAAACCTTCGTAGCCACTATTATTAGACTATTAGATACTGATTGACAGTTGAATGGATTAAGCTTAAATCATGCATATGAACACTTTCTCAATAGTATTTCAAACACTCTCTAAAATGTCTTAGTGTCTACACGTTGGAATACTCGGGATAAATCGGCCTATTTTCAAGTTTGTACAAGACAGATGAAAACTCAAATGTCGGGAAGAGAGAAATGTAAAATTTAAACAATGAATTGGAGGGTTTAATTGTAGTATGTTTTTCTGAATCCAAAATATGTTGGGAAAATAAAATAAAAAAAACAAATTTCTAAGCACGCGGAAGCATACCCACAAAAAAAGAAAAATAAGCAAAAATTCAAACAAAAACTCATAAAATCATCATTCAACTTATAATTTTTATAAGGACAAAATTACAAACTCTCTCATACAATTGTGTAATTCTGGCACACATATTACAGATGTCGAGTAAAATGTCATGACAATGGGATCAGAACAATACAAACACTTATGCAGTAAAAATAAATGCTTGAATGTAAATAACACAATGAATTATTAACCCAGTTCGGTGCAACATCACCTACATCTGGGGGCATCCAAGCCAGGAAGGAAACCCACTATAATAGTATTAGTTTGAAGCCACATCAAACAACCTCAGGTTTACAAGCTTCTCACCTAATCACTGCTCATGTTACTTCTACATAGGAACTTCTAGATATGAGACCCCTCTCACTTCTCACCAGTCACACAACAGTGACAAACTCAACAATAAAGAACACTGGAAGTCACACTTCTAAAGAAACAAAAATACACTCTTTGATTAAAAGCTTATGAGTGATTACAACTCAAAACTCAATCCAATTCAAGTACCTAAGGGGTACATGAATGGATCACAAATGCATAAACAACATAGCCTAACTCAAATGTCAAAAGACATAAGAGAGGATCACAAAGAACAAAGACACATTAAACCCTAATACCCTTTCTTTTAGTAAACGACCTCTCTAATGCATTAGGTTTAGAACTCCTCTTTAAATAGCCTTCAGATGAGCATGGGCTCTTCAATTAAATAAAACACAAATCACTAATCATCAACTTCAAATCTTCTGCACATAAATAAGAACTGAATAGAAAGTTTCCTAAAAAGGCTCTAAGATCTTTTTAATGAAATACATGCACTTCTGGAATAGACAGATGTTCCTAAATTACTGTCCTTGGATTATGATAGTGTGTGAACTAAAACAAGAGAGAATCTCACACTTTAAATAAAAATTCTCCCAAACCCTAATCTTCTGGTATAACATGTCCTGACCATATGTCACGACATCGTGCTGATCATGATGTCTGACCAACCTGTCAAGACATCTGGCTCAATATCTTGTTGTGAACTTGTTTTAACAAAATTGCTTCCAATACAAAACCACAGAACTTACAATCTCCCCCTTGACAAATTTTGGCTAAACTAACCTTTTCACAGAATACTGGAGAACAATCAAATAGAACAAACCAAAAAGGCTTAAAAAAACTAGAACAAATCAGAGGCATACACAACGAAAATAAGAAAACACTTCCTCAAAGAGAAATAAACTCTCACACAGCAAGAATCAAAAGATCTTCTACACAAGAGACAAAAAAGTCAAAACATCATGTCTGACATCACAGTACCAGAAGTAGACCTTATGCAGACAAAACATCAAGATACCAAACAAGCCCCCTGAATAGAATGACCAATCATTCAGGTACAAAGAACACCATCTGTCACAACTCCCATTCTGGAGAGCAATTAGAAGCATACAACAACAAAAGTCATACAAACATAAGATTCTGTTAGGACATGAAATGATGTCAGGACATATAGTATAACATCCCAGCACCACCAACACAGACCATCCAGCAACAAAAAATAAAACATAGAGAAATAGAAATCATTCCCATGCTTCACACCCTGAGACATTCTCCATTTCACAACTACAATACTACCAACACCACCAACATCACTACTGCCCCTTTTTAGCCATAAATTTGACCATAACACTTGCTTTTGCAACCTGAGTACCAACTTTTGTTAGACAATGGCACTGATCTAGAAAGGGGTGTTGAATAGATCACTAAATTTTAATAATTTGCGCGTTAAAAATTTGTTTTATAAAATTGTACAAAAGCGGCCTTGGATCAAAAATCGTTTAACCAAACTGTTATTGGATAGATCGAATATGCGAAACCGAATGGAATAATTTTGATGAGAAAATAGAATCAATAATTTTCACAATCAATTATTCAAATGAAAAACAATTAAGGTGAACCAATTTCCAATGCTTAATTGTAGATAAAATTGAATTGACAATATGTCGAACAGTTTGTGTGTATCAATTGTCGGTTGCAGGTATGGACCTAGACTGACTCAAGGTACGGCATCCTATGCGTTCATCAGCGTCACATACTTTCAAAACTGATGATACGATTCCCAGAAGGAGTGGCATCATCAAGTCCTGAAGAGGCCTCACTTAGCTGAATCACAAATGATCGGTCCCCAGAGTCGACAATCCACCAAACCAGCAACCGTCTCAACCCAAAGGGTTGAAAGTGAAGCCAACCGGATGAATCTCGTCTGAGCGTGGATTTCATGAGACACTAGTGCCTGCAAAGCAAGCACGCGCCCACTAATTTCCACTCTAAGTCTAAGGTGCACTCAAGCCTGGGTCTGGCTTCTCACTCAATCAGAACTCCCATCCCACAACAACACAAATAATCATATTTTACTGAATATAAAATGCGGGAAAATAAAGTGCGAGAAGTAAAAATGCGATAAATAAACGCAACCCAACAAGCAAACACACAAACGATAGGATTGACTCGCACAGGGAACCGTTGGAGTCCCCAGCAGAGTCGCCAGCTGTCGCTTGCGCGAAAATAAGGTGCCGGCATGACAGAAGAGTCGCCACCTTTCGTTATTTATCCCTCAGAGCGGGAAAGGAAACGATCGGAGAAACCTGACGAAAAAGGGTAAGACAAGGTCGTCGCAACCATTGTCTGGATTCGGGAGTCGGTTACGCAAGGGGAAGGTATTAGCACCCCTCACGTCCGTCGTACTCGACGGGATCCTCGCTTGTTTGTTTACTTGGACGGGTTGGTTATAATCTATCTACCTATCAAGGCTGGCTGAAAAAGAAAAGAAAAATGACTCGGCAAAGCGTCGCACTTTATGCCTACGTATTCTCATCAGAGAATGAGAAATCAGAGTCAACGTAGTTCGGCCTACGAAGGATTACGGGGGAAAGGTTGCTCGCTAGGACGTCGCATCCTATGCCTACGTACTTTCATCTGGTATGAAAGATCAGAGCTCACGTAGTTCGGGAAACTACGGCTTATTTCCTGAAAGAAGTGTTTTTTATTGTGTTTGCAATTTCAACCGCACTAGAGACTATGACCTGAGAGTGAATGCGTCGCATGTCACCCAAAGGGTACCATACTAAACATCCAGACTGTGGAAAAGAAACTCTCCCACAACCCTTTCTCAGATAGCTTAAGGCTCGTAACGTACGAAAGAAATCATTCATGATTACTGTATCTTAAACTGTTTTGAGATGAGAAGAGAACAGGCCCAACTAGGGGGGAGACTATCAAGTCCTGCTGTTATCATGCCATGGATTCATCCTATGGTTGAGGTCTGAACAGGGAACTCCTAGATGTTGTCATGCATAGGTTTCAACCTAAAAGTCTATCATCAAATCCTTATCAAAGGAAATGAGAGTCCTAAGGGATCATGTCAATGATACACCAAAACAGACAAAAGCATCAGCTTAACAGTAAAATGCATGCAATGCAAGTGAGGGAGGAAATGTGTGTGGGGCTTCAGCCTCCACAAGCTCGTCTCGACCTCAAGCCAGTCATGAAATAACAGTAATCATACTGAAAAATAAACAACATGCTATCAAGCAAAATACAGTAAACTGCAATCATACAGATAAAGGAAATGAAGTGCTATCAAGCAAAACAAACCACATGGGCAAGGGAGCTGGGCTCTACCGAATACCCGCAAGCAAAGCCAAGCAATAACAATACAAGCAGATGCACTCATGCTCTTAGACTGAACTTATTCTAAATGGGCTTGGTCTAATGCAACAGACAAATCAGACAAAACAAACAATACAGCAAAGAAAAACAGAAGGAAGCCTCAACTCCTCCAGCAGCTACTCAGTCTTCAGACTTTAATCATCAATTGCTTTCCAGGTGTCAACCCTACAATATGAGTATCAACTCATCCTCTCCCTTAAGCTTCAGCTTCTTTGATCAGCTCCACCTTCAGGCTTCACTATCTTCAGGGATATTCAAGTATCAACTTGACCTTCATGCTCTTCAAGCTTCAGCTGGAATGGCAGTCTTCAAGGATTCTTCCTCTTCAGAGCTTCAGCTTCCATCTTCAATGGCTCAAATGCTCCAGCAAACAAGATTCAGTCAACAAGATGAGGTGAGGATGTTAGAGTGCTCACTGACTTCCAAAGGATGCCATTGAGGACTTAACATCAAAGGAAAAGGCTCTCTCAAAGTTCTACCTTATAGGGCAAGGTCACTAATCCCTCCAAAGGAGAGAGGTGAATACCCTTAAGGGACTCTATGTCACAGAGAAGAGAGGAGGTGAACAAAACACTCCTTGTTTATTGAATGGAAGTATCCTATCTAGGGCTCTGCCTATGCACCTATAAACCTATAAACAAACAAATAAACCTGAGCTAAACCCCTCTGCAAGGCTTTCAAAGCTTCAATGATGATCCACAAGGTCTTCAACTCAATCTTCAAAGCTCACACACTCAAAAGAGAAGAAAAGAAAACAATACAATACAATCTATGCCTTTAAGCAACACACATACTATCCATACATTCAAAAATCAATTAAAAATGCTAAAACACCATACAATATTCTAGCAAAATTCTAGGGGATTCTATACATACTTTCCCTTAACCCATATATTCCCCATACACTAATTTGGCCTATAAACCCCAAAACAAAATTGTTCAAATCTATCTATACAACCTAAAACCCTAATTTGAACACCTAAATGTCAAACAATCAAACTACATCAAATTTTAATCTACAAATTGAGAATTAAATCCTACATGAAACTAGGGTTCAATATCTAACTATTCCAAAAAGAATGGCTCAAAAATCCTAAGGGAAAGTCCTAAAACAAATTGTACAAAATCAAGTATCAAACAAAATCAATTAAAAGTACTATTTACAAGAAAATATGCTAAAAAATATTAAAAGAAAAATAAAATGGAATTTTATTTTTTATTAATTTTCTAGACAAAATCATGAATATGTGAAAAAAAGAAGGAATGAAAAATATTGATTTTTATATTTTCTATGAATTTTTGAATATGCAAAGAATTAAAAGAAATTAAAATAAAAGAATATAAGAAATAAAGGGGAGGGGGTGCCAAAAGTAACACGCCCCAGTTCATTCTGATTGGGCCATGGATGTGGGAGGTGTGGATAGAAACGAATTGCTGAAGCCCAGTTCTATTACTCAATCAAAACGGCGCGTTTGGATAAGTGGAACGCAGCGTTTCATGCGCTTCAGTCTTCCCTCCGTTTTTGAAATTGAATTGGAGCCGTGCGATGGATTGAATTGGTCAAGGATCTGAGACAATCCAACGATGGAGAGATCATCTTCTCCAACTCAACCCTAGGGTTTTCAGAAACCCTAACCTCATGCAAGGATTTCCACTCGATCGTTCTCCTCCATTTCTCCATGGATTCACGAGCTTCCAAAAGCAAAGTTGAACTATTAGTCACCCAGAACACGATGCTATCAATAATTGTCCCTGAAACCTCTTGAATCATCCTAACAGAGGGCTCCAACATTAGGGTTTCAATTCTTTCCTCTGCTATCAATCTTGATGCAACTCAAATCCATTGATATAATCTTGTTCTACACGCTACCCTAATCATTCTGAACTATACCATGCATGCTAACACTCACTGAACAGCTTGTTCTTGTTCTTCCAAGAATCAACACCCTGTCATGAAACTTCATAGATCTTCCTCTAATCCTCAGAATATAGTCCTCTACCCTAGCTTAACCAGTCTAAACCTAGAACTATGATGGAATGCACATAAATAAGGTGATACGATTGAAATCACCAACCTGTCAAACTTTAATGGTGGATATGGTTTCACTACAATTCAGTGCCTGCAAGCTTCCCTGATTGATCTCCAATGGCAGATATGAATTCTGTATGCAAAAGGATGGATGAACAAGGCTTGAATCTTGTGTTTGATCTCAATATGCACTTCTTGCAAATTCTTCAAAACAGCTTCAAACCTCCATGGATCTACCTTCAATTTGGTCTGCAATTGCTCCTAAAGATCAGAGTAGTGTGTTTGTGGAGGAGAAATGAATGAAGATGGAAGAGAAAGAGAGTTTGTTATGGAAATGCAAATGGAAGAATCTCACTTTTTCACACTCTAATCTCACCACTCACCAACAATTATCACCAACCCTGGCCATATGGTGATTCACGCTTCTTATAACAATCAAAAGAATGATCTAGATCCATCTAGAAACTTGTGGAAAATGCTTGAAAGTTATAGAATTTCTCCTTTAATGACATGTTGATCATACCATATCTCATGAGTTAGGCTTGCCAAATTGACTTTAAAATCTCCTTACAAGAGATATTGAGAAAGAATGAGTGAAAAACATGCATTTCCTTGCCTTTGGTGAAGCTTTGTTTAGTTACCTTATTATGCAAGAATGAGAATTACAAAGTAACCCCCATTTCTAAGCTTCAAATCAAAATTATACTTGAACCATTGTTTTTAAAATAATGTTTGGAGTCAAAATGATATATTGGATGACCTATTTTGGATTTGTGGATCTCCCAAACCAAAATTCCATTTCAACTTTTTCAACTTATAAGCCATTTACAAGCCATTTGCACCACTTTTAAAAATCCATGCTCTAAGCTTTTCCAAACTTTCACACCCTTCTAGCCTTAAAATCCCATTTTGAACAACTTTTATGTTTTGAGTTTTTTCATTTGAGGCTTGGAAATAGGAGATATGGCCTTTGCTTAAAATGACCTATAACTTCCAAATGACCAAAATACCCCTGTCTTGCTCAATCCATAAGTTGAGTTCTACAAATCCTATCAAGGACCTCCAGTACTCTCTAGAAAGCTAAGAAGATGCTCTTCAACATTCATGTTGACCAAGAGATCATAGGAATCATCCTACTAGGGCAAAAGTTGTCTGCAAGTTGGGTGACTTTCAAGGACCCAGATTCACACACCTCAGCTGACCTGTAATTTGTCAAAACCATAACTTGAGCTCTGCACATCCTATCAAGGACTTCTACCACTCAAATTAAAGCTAAGAACAAGCTCTACAACATTAATGTTGTGGGGAAGATGAGATATCAATCACATCTTGAGCTAAAACTGCCTGGAAAATAGGGATCAAACTAGGGTTTTTTCACTGACAATCCTCATAAACCCTAACTTGAAACTTCTCAAACTCCTCAATCCTGATGAGTTGGTCTAGGAATCATCTTTATAACATCTCCATGCATCATTCCATGATCTCATGGCCCTTGGATTAGGTCTCAACCTTCTCAAAATCTTCAGTTATCCTAGGGTTGACCCAGTCAAAACCCTAATTCTACCATTCATGGTTGAATCTTCTGAATTCTTGCATAATGACCTCTCTGGGCTTCATGATGGCTATCAAGACATCTCATAGGCTTTCTCAAAGCTTCAAGTTCACTCTCAAAGTCTCAGAATCATCTGAGGAGCTCCCACAACTCTCAAGCTATGAGTCACACATCCTTGGTTTCACCCAATTCCTCTGAGGATCTCTTGAACTTTCTGATGAAGGTATCAACTTTCAAACACTTGATGGATAAATAATTGTTGGTCAAATTTTGGGGTGCAACAGCTGCCCCTATTCAAGCGGCTTGAACCTAACTGGGTGAGAAGCGAACGACTCTCAACCAATCAAGGTGCGGGACGATTGAATACCGGTAAACCCGAAAATTTGCCAACTGCTCAACTCGTCGAGCACTGGAATAATAGCTGCACGGCAACTATCTGGAGAAATACCGATCTGACATCGCCGTCGGAAACAAACAATATATCCAACATCGCCGCTGGAGAACGAACCATCCAACATCACCGCTGGAGAACTGAATTAACTGACACACCCAACATCGCCGCTGGAAAACTGAGTCTGACATCGCCGTCGATCAACCAAAATACCCCGCATCGCCGCTGGAGAAAATACAATACTGAACAAAATACCCCGCATCGCCGCTGGAGAACTACATCTGACATACCCCGCATCGCCGCTGGAGAACTACGTCTGACATACCCCGCATCGCCGCTGGAGAACTAAAGGATCTGCATCACCTAACATCGCCGTCAGAAGACTGGATCAACTTGACATGCCCAACATCGCCGTTGGAAAACCGAATCTGACATCGCCATCGGAAACAAACATCACTCTGAGAGACCCTCGACGTCGCCGTCATACAAACATCATCTCTGCTGGGGATTTAAAGAGTCTGACCTCGCCGTCGAAACAAACATTCAACCTCGCCATCGAACACATCCAACATCGCCGTCGAACCAATCATAATATGACCTCGCCGTCAAACAAACATTCAACCTCGCCGTCAAACACAATCTTCCAACATCGCCGCCGGAAACCAACATAATCTGACCTCGCCGTCAAACAAACATTCAACCTCGCCGTCGAACCAATCATAATATGACCTCGCCGTCAAACACACATTCAACCTCGCCGTCGAACACATCATAATCTGACTTCGCCGTCAAACAAACATTCAACCTCGCCGTCGAACAAATCCAACATCGCCGTCGGAAACCAACATAATCTGACCTCGCCGTCAAACAAACATTCAACCTCGCCGTCGAACCAATCATAATATGACCTCGCCGTCAAACACACATTCAACCTCGCCGTCAAACACATCATAATATGACTTCGCCGTCAAACAAACATTCAACCTCGCCGTCGAACAAATCCAACATCTCCGTCGGAAACCAACATAATCTGACCTCGCCGTCAAACAAACATTCAACCTCGCCGTCGAACCAATCATAATATGACCTCGCCGTCAAACAAACATTCAACCTCGCCGTCAAACACAATCTTCCAACATCGCCGCCGGAAACCAACATAATCTGACCTCGCCGTCAAACATTCAACCTCGTCGTCGAACCAATAATATGACCTCGCCGTCAAACACACATTCAACCTCGCCGTCGAACACATCATAATCTGACTTCGCCGTCAAACACACATTCAACCTTGCCGTCGAACACATCATAATCTGACTTCGCCGTCAAACAAACATTCAACCTCGCCGTCGAACAAATCCAACATCGCCGTCGAACCAATCAAAATACTCCGCATCGCCGCTGGAGAACTACAACACTGAACAACTCTGCCCTGGGGTTCACCCCTGGTAACTGGAACAAAAGTTACACTTGCGTATTTGGAGCTACTCTGCTGGGGATGAGAGACTCAACCAAGAACACTCTGATCTGGGGTTCACCCTCAGAACTATAACGAACATCCAGATACTACTGCATACTGAGTTCACTGTAGAACTTCAACATCAAAGATATATGAAACCCTGGCCCCTGGCCACTCAAGATCCGCTAGAGAATCTTCAAGTTCTTCTGAAGATAGATGAAACCCTGGCCCCTGGCCACTCTAGATCCGCTGGAGAATCTTCAAGTTCTTCTAAAGACAGACATCCTTGGCCTTCAAGGATATAAACTTCGCCTGTCGGCAACTCTGCAGGAGGTATCTTCGACTTCAGTCTAAAGAAATGGTCCTTGGCCTTCAAGGATACATGGATATGCCTTCAGGCAACTCCGCCTCTGCTATAGAGCATCCGTGACTTCAGTCAGGGATATACTTCGGCCTTTAGTCCGAAAAAATGAATCCTAGGTCATTCATGACCTTGAGGGATAACCTTGCCCTAAGGCACCTTCGCTTCAGCTTGGGAAATCTGTAACTTCAGTCAGAGAAATGGTATCCTGAGCCATTCATGACTCTTCGGGGATTCAAACACTCTGCCTTCAGGCAAAACTCCGCTTCAGCTGGAGAAACATATTCGACTTTAGTCAGAAGAAATATCATTCACTTGATCGCAATCAATCATCACCTCAGGATAACTGACTTGGTCTTCAGGCCAATGCGGATCACCTTGCACATGAAAGCTGCATTTACGAACTTTTGAACTTTGTCTTCAGCCACACGTTGATTCATCAACAATGACATCTGAGCTCACAGGAACCTTCTGATATCGCCTTCAGGCGTTCACGAAGTCAATCTTCAGATTGGACATCACTGTTGGAGCGGGAATTTCACGCTGCTAAGGACTTCAAGAATCCTCTTGAACACACAACTCCGTTGGGCACCTTCAAGAAGCATCCTGAACCGATAACCATTCTGGAGACTTTATTCTGCTGGGTATTCCAGGAGTCTTCCTGGGCAACTCTTGCTGGGGACGCTACCGGGGAGCTCAAGAATCATCCTAAGCAAACAACTCTGGAACCTGCACCGAGGTCTTAAGAGTCATCTTAAGCAAACGGCTCTGCTGAGGAATTCAATAATCGTCACGAACTGGAAACTTCACTGTGGATCTCAAAAATCATCTTGAGCGAGCGACTGTGGGGATTACACCGGGGTCTTAAGAATCATCTTAAGAAAACGACCTTGTTGGGGAGAATGTCAGGAATCGTCCTGAGCAACTGGTCCTTCGGTGGAACACCTGTAAAACAAGGATGATAGTAACCTAGATCATGCTTATGATGCGTATGCTTCTGCGCTATGCCCCACACGGTGGGAATGCTATGCGTTTATGCTAAATGCCATGCAATCATGCACAATGCTATGCAATCCCGTCAGCAAAATAAATGCCGAAGGGGAATTCTCCTGTCAAGGAGAAAAGAACTACTCCGGTAGAGGAATCATCCTGCTGAGGAGAACGTGGACACGCCAACATCAATCGGACTCTGTCAGGGGAACTGATTTTCCTTTGACCGCTGCAGGGAAAACAACTCCAGTTGATCTGCTGCAGGGGAACGAAGCTCTACGAGACTTGGACCTGCTGAAGGAAAGCGATGTCAATTGCGGGAATAAGCTGCGTGGCTGTCCCGGCTACTCTTCTGGGGATAACAACTCTGTGGGGAAACAACTTCAGTTGTTCCACGCTCCACTGGGGAAGAGGGAATCATTCAACTTCGAGAGAGAATACGGCTCTGGTGGGGAATCTCAATTCCGCTGGAGACTTCAGTCTGGCACCATCAGTCACTGCATACCTCGGCGTACGAACAGCTTCCTACAAGACTTGCACTTGTGACCCGGTGCTAGGGGAGACACCTGCTTCGGCGAATTTACTGGGGAAAACACGAGCTTCGGCACCCGAACATTTCTACGAAATCTGCACTTGTGACCCGGTGCTGGGGAAGAAGACATCATTCTTCGGTGCTTGACTCAGCTGATGAGGTGACATTCCTTCAGGATGCGTCTGCTTGGGGAAGAGAATCATCTCTGCCAGGGGAGATGTATCAATGCTCACCATCTTGCGTTCAGATTCTGCGGAGGAGAGACTACTGAACTCTGCTGGAGAAGGAGGACTCGCCCTGCTTCGGGGATGCGCACTGCACATTGCCTACACCTGCAACAACACAAACAAACAGACAAGATACCCTCCTCAAAGGGGCCTATCAAGGTTATTATCTCGTGACAACACTCAAGTAATTAATTGTTTCAACAACCAATGGGCTTAGGCCCGTGAGTTTATGTATGCGCATTTTATCAAAAACATCGGCGTTTTCATTCGTAAACAAAACAGATAAATGCTAAATGGGCAAACAGAATTGTTGAATAACATGCATTTTATTGATGGTGAACCCCTGAATGGGCAAAAATGTTTTACAACAGAGGCAAGCTCCTGGAATGAGGAAGCCGCGTAAAAAGGAAAACATAAATATACATCAGTATATACAAATGTCGGCAACGAGGCGCAGACGAACACCATGAGTTGATCCCTCTAAGACCCACTCGACTTCGATACTTCTCCGACGTTCCAGCTTCGGAAGAGATTGATTCAGATAAACAGCCCTCAGGTCTTCCAAACCACAAAACAATGAAAGTTCACACGGAATGCAGTCATTTGCTTATTCAAATCCCTAACTTTTGCGTGAACCGCCCTTTACGGGTTTTCAGTTCACCGGGATACCCTTTTTTGCCGAAGCCGCCCAGTGTAGGTTTTCGACTTCGCGGGTGTACATTTTTTCAATATATCCCTAATTTTTGCCCGAACCTTCTATTCTGTTTTTGGTTCGCCAGGATGCCCCTTTTTTGCCTGGACTCTTTCTTTTTTGTCCAGCGGGTCTCTTTCAAGCAAAGTATTTTTTAACTGCGTCCGCGTTCACCGGGGATGCAAAATCTTCACCATCCATCGTGGATAACAACAAAGCTCCTCCCGAGAAGACCTTGCTGACGACATACGGCCCTTCGTAATTCGGAGTCCACTTGCCCCGGTGATCGGAGTGTGGCGGAAGAATCTTCTTCAGGACGAGATCACCCGTCTGAAAGCTTCTAGGACGCACCTTCTTATCATAAACTTTCTTCATTCGGCTTTGGTACAGGAGACCAAATGCAATCGATGCTAACCTCTTCTCGTCCATCAGGCTGAGTTGGTTCAAGCGATTCGTGATCCATTCTGCCTCGTCGAGTTTTACATCAACCAAAACTCGCAAAGAAGGAATCTCCACTTCCAACGGTAGGACAACTTCCATACCGTACACCAAGGAGAAAGGAGTTGCCCCGGTCAACGTACGCACCGTCGTACGATAACCGTGCAAGGCGAACGGCAACATCTCGTGCCAATCTTTGCATGTCACAACCATCTTCTGAACAATCTTCTTTATGTTCTTGTTGGCGGCTTCGACGGCGCCATTCATCTTCGGCCGATAAGGAGATGAGTTGTGGTGTTCAATCTTGAAGCTCTGGTACAGCTCCTTCATCATCTTGTTATTCAAATTCGAACCATTATCAGTAATGATCCGCTCGGGAATTCCATAGCGACAGATGATGTCCCTCTTTATGAATTTAGCTACCACCTGCCTGGTCACATTAGCGTACGAGGCTGCCTCCACCCATTTGGTGAAGTAGTCGATGGCTACCAGAATGAAACGATGACCATTGGATGCAGTGGGCTCGATCTTGCCTATCATGTCGATGCCCTACATGGAGAATGGCCAAGGGGAGGACATGACATTCAATGGGCACGGCGGCACATGAACTCTATCAGCATAAATCTGGCATTTGTGACATTTCTTCGCGAATCTGAAGCAATCCGACTCCATAGTCAGCCAGTAATACCCTGCTCTCAGGATCTTTCTCGTCATGGCATGCCCGCCGACGTGCGTACCAAATGTTCCCTCATGGACTTCTTCCATGAGCATACTCGCTTCTTTCTCATCTACACATCTGAGTAGCACGAGATCGTGGTTTCTCTTATACAGCACTCCATCAGGATTGAGATAAAAGTTTCCAGATAGCCTCCTTAGAGTCTTCTTATCCTGGGTTGACGCACCCGCAGGATACTCCTTAGTCATAAGGAAGGTCTGGATATCGTGGAACCATGGCTTGCCGTCAGTGGCGTCCTCGATTGCAAAGACAAATGCCGGTCTATCAAGACGCAAAAGCACAATTCTTGGAGCCTCATTCCAATAATTGACTTTATACATCGAAGCCAACGTGGCTAAGGCATCAGCCATCTGATTTTCAGCCCTGGGTACATGATGAAGTTCCACTCGATCGAAGAACGGAAGCAGCCTCCTGGCATAATTCATGTACGACACTAAATTCGCTTGACGAGTTTCCCACTCCCCTTTAATTTGATTGATTACAAGCGCTGAGTCACCATATATGTCTAGATTCTTGATTCTCAAATCAATTGCCTCTTCTAGACCCATAATACATGCTTCATACTCTGCTTCATTGTTGGTAACTGGAAACGTCAGTCTCGCAGTAAACGGGATGTGGGATCCGTGAGGAGTCGTGATGATAGCCCCGATACCGCTTCCATAGGAATTAACCGCTCCGTCGAATATCAACTTCCACTGAGACTTCCTATCTGGCCCCTCATCGGGCAATGGCTCATCGCAATCCTTCGCTTTGAGAAACATAATATCCTCGTCAGGGAATTCGAACTTCATCGGCTGGTAGTCTTCGATTGGCTGTTCGGCAAGGTAATCAGACAATACGCTTCCCTTGATGGCCTTTTGGGAAACATACTGAATGTCATATTCCGTTAGCACCATTTGCCATCTGGCAATCCTGCCCGAAAGAGCCTGCTTCTCGAAGACGTACTTGATCGGATCCATCTTCGAAATTAGCATAGTGGTGTGGTTGAGCATATACTGTCCTAGACGTTTGGCGGCCCAAGCTAATGCATAACACGTCTTCTCCAGCATCGAGTATCGAGATTCACACTCAGTGAACTTTTTACTCAAATAATAAATGGCGTGCTCCTTTCTGCCCGTCTCGTCGTGCTGACCGAGAACACACCCCATACTATTCTCCAGAACCGTCAGGTACATGATTAATGGTCGTCCAGCCACTGGGGGTATCAAGATTGGAGGTTCTTGAAGATACTGCTTTATTTTATCGAATGCCTTCTGGAAATCCTCATTCCAAGTAATCGCCTGATCTTTCTTTAAAAGCTTGAACATCGGTTCACAAGTGGCCGTGAGCTGAGAGATAAACCTTGCAATGTAGTTTATTCGGCCCAAGAAACCACGAACTTCTTTTTCTATTTTCGGCGCTGGCATTTCTTGAATAGCTTTTATTTTCGCAGGATCAACTTCAATACCTCGTTCACTAACGATAAACCCCAATAACTTTCCGGACCGCACTCCGAAAGTGCACTTGTTAGGATTCAGCCTCAGCCTGAACTTCCTAAGCCTCTCAAACAGTTTTAATAAGTTGACCAGATGCTCCTCCTCCGTTTGGGACTTTGCGATCATGTCATCAACATAGACCTCGATCTCATGATGAATCATATCATGAAACAAAGTTACCATTGCTCGCTGGTAAGTGGCCCCTGCGTTCTTCAGACCGAAGGGCATTACCTTATAGCAGAATGTTCCCCAGGGGGTGATAAACGTCGTTTTCTCCATGTCCTCCGGTGCCATCTTAATCTGATTGTAACCGGAGAAGCCATCCATGAACAAAAACACGGAAAACTGGGCTGTGTTGTCGACCAACACATCGATATGAGGCAACGGGAAATCATCCTTAGGGCTCGCCCTGTGCAAATCCCGATAATCGACGCACATGCGTACCTTACCGTCCTTCTTCGGTACAGGCACTATGTTGGCGACCCACGGAGGGTAAGTGGTAACGGCTAGAAATCCTGCGTCCAACTGCTTTTGGACCTCTACTTTGATTTTTACAGCCATGTCTGGTCTCGTCCTCCTAAGCTTCTGCTTGACTGGAGGGCAATCTTCTCGCAACGGCAAGCGATGAACCACGATATCCGTGTCAAGTCCGGGCATATCCTCATATGACCAAGCAAAGACGTCATTATACTCTCGAAGCATCTCGACCAGTCTATGCTTGACATCATTCTGCAGCGCAGCCCCTACTCTGACATTTCTGACGAGTTCCTCAGAACCCAGATTTACAATCTCAATATCTTCCTCGTGAGGCAGAATAACCTTCTCCTCTTGTCTCAACAAGCGGGCCAACTCTTCCAGAAGATCTTCGTCTTCATCAATCTCATCCTCGGCTTGATAAATTGGGCAATCAAAGCCGTAGTGAGCCGTAGAGGGTCCAGAGTCGATGTCATCTGTTATGTGTATCCTGCAATAACAAGGGTTAATTTTAAAGCAGGAATATGCAGGTTAGCACAAACCTCGTTGCCATTTTACTGTTTTTCGGAATAAACATAAAACAGGAATAACAGAGAACACAATATTTGAGTACGAGGAAAACGCCTTTTTATTTATTAACAAAATGCATATACATAATCCAACAAGGCCCTGACAGTAAAACTGCTATGCCCCGGGCAGGACATAGGGTCGTACAAAAATTGTAAAAAGCAAATCATTACTCTTCACTTGTCAGCTTGATAATCTCCTTGATGGTCCAATTGTTGAGGCGCTCGCCCAGCTTGCTTGGTTGCATCCAGGAGTCAAGATCACAATCGCTATCCCCGCTGTTCTCAGACGCAGCGTTGATGCTTTCGAAAATTACTCCCCCCTTGGTGAATAGGATCGGCCCTTTCCCACGAGACGAGCTGCCAGAAGAAGATGAAGCTTCAGCTCCAGGAGAATACCCCAATCCAAACTTATCCTGCTTGATTGGTATATCCAAGACATGCCCCCAACCTGGGGTGGAACCGGCTTCGACGACGGCCCGAGCTTCCTTAAACGAGGAGAGATTCATCTCTTGCTTCTCTGCGACCACAGGAGCTACCTCTTTCCCCTTGACGGTTTCAAACGCTTGGCAGAGCGTTTCATGGATCTCGCCATCCATTTCAACGTATTTAAAGGACGACAAGTGGCTCACCATAATGTCCTCCTCACTACAGACGGTTACTATGCTGCCCCCGACAGCATATTTGAGCTTCTGATGCAGCGTGGACGTCACGGCACCAGCAGCATGGATCCATGGCCGACCTAAAAGGCAACTGTAGGCAGGCATGATATCCATGATATAGAAAACCGTATTGAACGTCTCTGGACCAACTTGAATTGGCAGGGTCAACTCTCCGAAGACGTGGCGCTTGGTTCCGTCAAAGGCTTTCACTACCAGATCACTAGGCGTGCAAAGCAATCCACGGGTATCTAACTTCATCAGGGCCTTCTTCGGGAGCACATTAAGCGAGGAACCCGTATCCACCAGGACATGCGACATAATCGTGCCTCTGCACTCTATTGAGACGTGCAAGGCGCTGTTGTGATCTCTTCCTTTAGGAGTCAGCTCTAGATCTGTAAAACCCAACCCATTACCAGCATTAACATGGGCCACCACCTCTTCCAGCTGATTTACTGATATCTCCTGCGGCACGTATGCAGCGTTTAATACCTTCAGCAAGGCGTTGCGGTGCGCCTCAGAACACAGCAACAAGTTAAGAATCGAGATCTTTGACGGAGTCTGATGAAGATGATCTACAATCTTGTAGTCACTCTTCTTGATTAGTCGCATGAACTCTTCAGCATCTTTAACTAACAAATCTTTTTCTGCCCCAGAAGGGACCTCTTCGACAGCTTTACCTTTACCCTTGTCCACAGCGTCATCCCTAACCACTTTCTCTGCTGCAACCTCTGCTGGCGCGAACACTCTACCGCTTCGAGTGATGCCACTGACTCCGGTAAGATTCTGCACGGTCGATCCGCACGGCTCAAGCTCTATCTTCTGACCATTGCAGTAGACTTCGGCGCCGTAATGCCATGGAACGACATTAGTGCTCTCGAACAGGATTGGTCCGGCCCTGGTGATAGTAATAGTAGGTGGTCGGGGCGTAGAAATAGTAATAGGGTGATGAGGAATAGTAATGGTAGCAACTTCCTCTGCCTGCTTCAGTACGACTTCCCCTGATGCACTTTCTATGCTCCGGCTGAACTGCAAAATACCCTCGGACATCAGACTTTGGATACCTTCGACCAGCTGCTCACACCCGTCAGTAAGTGTAGCACAAGCCATACATAACTCTCCACATCCAGGAAAGAAGCCCTTCTTCAGTAACTTAGCCTTGACAAAACTAAGCGGCGTCTTTAATTCTTTGACATCAGTCAGCAAGTCCGCACTCTCCTCAGTGATAACGGCATTCACTCCGCCTCCCTTATGATGAGGCATAGGGTTCTTGGTAACGTTGGGCACGCTATCAGAAAAGTTGATAACCTTGGCGTCCACCAAGTCCTGGACTTTGTGCTTAAAAGCTTTACAATTCTCAATCGTGTGGCCTGGTGCCCCAGTATGAAAGTCACAAGTAGCACTGGCATCATACCCCGGCGGTGGTGTCCCTGTTAAGGGAGCCATTGTCCTCTTTTGAACTAATTGGAGCTGAAGCAACGTTTGCAGAAGCTGTGCATACGACATATGAGGAGTTTCAAAATGACGATTTGCCATAGGAGCCCGATTCTGATGTCTTCTATACCCCTGCTGATTCTGCTGCTGAGGCTGCTGCTGCGGCTGCGGTGGAGCAGCTGGGATATTTATGCTAGCAATCTGAGGCTGGGGGCCCTTGCCTTTTCTCCGAGCATTAGTGACAGCACTTGCATCTCCCTCTCGACGCTTTCCAGCGTAAGGTTTCTTATTACCTCCTCCAGCTGAGGATGATTCGCCCTGAATCTTTCCAATCTTTATACCGTTCTCAACATGCTCGCCCATAGTGATGAGAGCCGAGAATGTTCCAGACATGCCACTGACCAGCTTTTCATAGTAGATTCCAGGAAGGGTAGCCACGAACATTTGCACTAGCTCACGCTCAACCATCGGCGGTTGAACCCGAGCAGCCAATTCACGCCATCGCTGGGCGTACTCTTTAAAGCTTTCATTGTTCCGCTGTGCGAGATTCTGAAGCTGAACTCGGTTGGGGGCCAAGTCGCTATTGTATTGATAGTGGAGGACGAACGCTTCAGCGAGGTCTTTCCAGGTGCGCACAGTAGCAGGCTTCAAACCCATATACCATTCGAGTGATGGACCAGAAAGACTATCCTGAAAGAAGTGCATCAGCAACTTCTCATCGTCAGAATAGGCGGACATCTTTCTATAATAAGATCGAAGGTGAACACGGGGGCAAGTAGTACCCTTATACTTCTCAAAGGTAGGCACCTTGAACTTATGAGGTACCTTGAAGTCAGCAATCAACCCGAGCTTGGACATGTCAACGCCCAATGTGTTCTGGTTTTCAATGTCCCTCATCTTGTCTTCCAGCGCCTTGAACCGGAGTCGAGCTTTAGCATTCAACTCTGCATCTACACCTCTCTGAGAGAATACGTCATCCTGATGGTCCTCCAGCCACGGTTGAGGCACCAACAGATTTCCTGCACCAGCATTGCCGTTGACCGGCCCTATGTTAACATTGGCTCCCAAACTACCATTGCCGACGCCTGCCGCGTTGAGCCCGATATTGGTCATCAGATTGCCGTTAGCATTGCCGTTGCCCCCGGCAACAGGAACAACATTCTGTGGAGCATCCACTGGAGGAGGAGTAGGCACAACCCCTCCATGAAGTATGCCATTACTGTCAACCCTGGAGATCAGCGGTTGAACCAAAGTACGAAGCTGGTCTTGACCATTAGCGACCACCTGCATCAGCTCCATAAAACGATCCATCCGTTCACGGAGCTCTTGAACATCTGACTGCACCTGGTCCATTATCCTTGTCTGATTAGCGCGAGTTGAGTAGCGGTGAATGAGTCTTTGATCAATCCTGGAGATCGAAAGCAGCTCGGAACCTGAAAAACCTGCCAACAATAAAGGTTAGGAAAAGCAATAAGATATACACCATGCAAATATGCTTCATGCAGATGCATGCGTGCGTTTGTGTGCGTGGGAGATTTTCCCCGATCCTAGTGCCTTAGTGACGGTGCTGACAATAATAAGAGGAAGAAGAAATCCGAGCCCAATCATGGAAACATCAATCTCATATATATATAGAAAGGCCTGTCAAGGCAGTACACAGTATCAGCGAGTACAAACAGATCAACAGCATGACCTCAGCCAACAAGTCTGGTGATGGTCAGCATACATCAAAGATCAAAACAACAGGGATATAACTAATCAAGTACGGCCACGGGCGCGATACTCTGCTAATAACTCCTTCGTATCCGGATGATCTGGCAAAGTGAGCAACCTCTCGACGAGTAGTTCGCTCTGCCTGATGGTATGCTGGAGCCCCTGAACTGAACTCTCCCAAGCTCCTTCGCCAAAGCAATCCTCTAGTTTCCGCTTCTTAGACTCAAACATCAGCTTATGCTCCTTCAGGTTAGCAAGAGCTTTGTTGAGACGGCTTTCGGCGGCGTATCTGCGGGCGGTCTCCTCATCAAACCTCCGCTCACTGTCCTTTACTTCGGCTTCTAGCTTAGAAATCTGCAGCATCAGCTTGTCCTCTCGCTCCTTCCTGGTGGCCATGGAAGTCTTCCAATGCTGGTCAAATTTAGATATCCTTCGATATGCTTCCTCCAAATGCTGCTTCTTCGTAGCTAGCACATCATTAGCAGCCCTGAAGTCTTGACCTAAGCGTTCCCGATCAGCAATCTGCTTTGCCAAGTCTGCACCCAGTTGGTTCACCGACTCTGTTTGCTTTTTGAGAGCATGCACGGCTTCGTTCCTCTCACTCCGAAGCTGAGCTAACTCCTTCTCTAACTCTGCATTTGCCCTCTTCAGTTCATCTCGCTCGGCCAATACCTGGTTGTGCTGATGAATGGACACAGTGGTGGGCTCTTCAACTGGTGGAGGACTCTCTGGTCTGTCATGAGGGAATGGCATCCCTATAGCGCTGGCTCTGGCTCTGATCCAAGCTAAATAAGGAGGGTAGGCTTAGCTGTTGCTCTTTCCCAACAAAGGCTTCCTTCTTGTGCTGATATTGTTCCACGCATACTGAAGCTTGGACAACAAATCCCCCTCTAGAGTACCCGTGAGGTACAGAGATTCCTGTACCTCCTCCTCCTTCGGCGGAGTCCTCAAAGCGTATGCGAACTGACGAACTAGCAATGATGGATTGTAGTTGATGCAACCCTTCCTACCTATCAGAGGTACATTAGGAAACCCACTACAACTGAAGATCAACTCGGTGCCTAACCTGTCTCTGTCAACGAACCAATCAATATCTTCTGCCGACAAGCTCATCAGACGCTCAGGCCACTCAGCTGTGGCTGCAGACAAGACAGAAGAACCCTTCTTGGGCAAATGACTATCAAACCATCTGTACAACAACGGTACGCAGCATGAGACATTCTTCCCTCTCCGGTTCTCATTCTTGTAATGCACTGAATGGTAGACGTCTCCGATCAGAGTAGGGACTGGATTCCCTGAGGCGAATATGTGGAATGCATCAAAGTCCACGAAATCAGGCATGCTGGGGAACAGGATAATGCCATATATGCATAAAGCAAGGATGGCGTTGAATGCGTCCCAACATTGGTCCTTAGCACACTGCTGAGCCTTAGCTATCAGAAACTGCAGAGAGAACCCTGGGACCTTGTTCCAGCTCGTCACCACTAACTCAGAAGCGCTCAAATGGAGTGAGGAAGCTAAACCGGCCAGATCAGGCTCAGCATCCATGTGGACAAAAGGCATCTGCCTTTTGATAGGCACACCCAGCATATCAGCATACTCTTCCAACGTTGGCGCGAGAACGAAGTCACGAAAGGTGAAGCACCTCAAGGGAGGGTCATAAAACTGCAGGAGAGCATGTAACCCATTCAACTCGGACGTGGAAGGTCTGCAAACCAGACTAAGCAACCTGCCATAAGACTTCCTGAACCTATCCTTCATAGAATCCCCTGCCAGGGCTATCAAACCAGTCAGCTTCGACACATCGGGGGTCGGGAACTTGTACGCAACAGTCTTCCTGAGGGAGGCCATAACAACAGCGGAAGGCGAGAAATCCGGGATCGGGGAAACGGTACCTGCAACACAGACACACGTTAATGGAATGCAGATGGATATGCAAACTAATGCAAGATGCAGGCATGCAATAATATATCCAGGTAGCTGCTGTGGAGATTCGGTATCAACAGTCGCTGATGAGAAGGAAACCCCGGTGTAAGGCCACTAATCTGATCTGCTGAGAATAACCATCTGATAGGACCGAGATCAAAATTCTGCTCTGACAAGAATAAGGGCCTGATAATAAGGACCCCAGGTGCAAGATCAAGTAACATCTGTTGATGAAGTCTTCAGACCCCACTCAAAATCTGCTCTATCCTGAACAAACCACTGATGATAATACACTGATCAAAGCCTGCTCTATCAAGAACAGACAAATACCCGATGATAAGATCCTCTGACCAAACTCTTGCTCTATCAAGAACACATCTATAACTGAGAACCCAACATAACTGATTCGCTGTCAAGAAAACCAGGTAGTCTGAAGGTCTAAGTTTCGTGCAATAAACCCAGTCCCGCTCACAGGTATGGACCTAGACTGACTCAAGGTACGGCATCCTATGCGTTCATCAGCGTCACAGACTTTCAAAACTGATGATACGATTCCCAGAAGGAGTGGCATCATCAAGTCCTGAAGAGGCCTCACTTAGCTGAATCACAAATGATCGGTCCCCAGAGTCGACAATCCACCAAACCAGCAACCGTCTCAACCCAAAGGGTTGAAAGTGAAGCCAACCGGATGAATCTCGTCTGAGCGTGGATTTCATGAGACACTAGTGCCTGCAAAGCAAGCACGCGCCCACTAATTTCCACTCTAAGTCTAAGGTGCACTCAAGCCTGGGTCTGGCTTCTCACTCAATCAGAACTCCCATCCCACAACAGCACAAATAATCATATTTTACTGAATATAAAATGCGGGAAAATAAAGTGCGAGAAGTAAAAATGCGATAAATAAACGCAACCCAACAAGCAAACACACAAACGATAGGATTGACTCGCACAGGGAACCGTTGGAGTCCCCAGCAGAGTCGCCAGCTGTCACTTGCGCGAAAATAAGGTGCCGGCATGACAGAAGAGTCGCCACCTTTCGTTATTTATCCCTCAGAGCGGGAAAGGAAACGATCGGAGAAACCTGACGAAAAAGGGTAAGACAAGGTCGTCGCAACCATTGTCTGGGTTCGGGAGTCGGTTACGCAAGGGGAAGGTATTAGCACCCCTCACGTCCGTGGTACTCGACGGGATCCTCGCTTGTTTGTTTACTTGGACGGGTTGGTTATAATCTATCTACCTATCAAGGCTGGCTGAAAAAGAAAAGAAAAATGACTCGGCAAAGCGTCGCACTTTATGCCTACGTATTCTCATCAGAGAATGAGAAATCAGAGTCAACGTAGTTCGGCCTACGAAGGATTACGGGGGAAAGGTTGCTCGCTAGGACGTCGCATCCTATGCCTACGTACTTTCATCTGGTATGAAAGATCAGAGCTCACGTAGTTCGGGAAACTACGGCTTATTTCCTGAAAGAAGTGTTTTTTATTGTGTTTGCGATTTCAACCGCACTAGAGACTATGACCTGAGAGTGAATGTGTCGCATGTCACCCAAAGGGTACCATACTAAACATCCAGACTGTGGAAAAGAAACTCTCCCACAACCCTTTCTCAGATAGCTTAAGGCTCGTAACGTACGAAAGAAATCATTCATGATTACTGTATCTTAAACTGTTTTGAGATGAGAAGAGAACAGGCCCAACTAGGGGGGAGACTATCAAGTCCTGCTGTTATCATGCCATGGATTCATCCTATGGTTGAGGTCTGAACAGGGAACTCCTAGATGTTGTCATGCATAGGTTTCAACCTAAAAGTCTATCATCAAATCCTTATCAAAGGAAATGAGAGTCCTAAGGGATCATGTCAATGATACACCAAAACAGACAAAAGCATCAGCTTAACAGTAAAATGCATGCAATGCAAGTGAGGGAGGAAATGTGTGTGGGGCTTCAGCCTCCACAAGCTCGTCTCGACCTCAAGCCAGTCATGAAATAACAGTAATCATACTGAAAAATAAACAACATGCTATCAAGCAAAATACAGTAAACTGCAATCATACAGATAAAGGAAATGAAGTGCTATCAAGCAAAACAAACCACATGGGCAAGGGAGCTGGGCTCTACCGAATACCCGCAAGCAAAGCCAAGCAATAACAATACAAGCAGATGCACTCATGCTCTTAGACTGAACTTATTCTAAATGGGCTTGGTCTAATGCAACAGACAAATCAGACAAAACAAACAATACAGCAAAGAAAAACAGAAGGAAGCCTCAACTCCTCCAGCAGCTACTCAGTCTTCAGACTTCAATCATCAATTGCTTTCCAGGTGTCAACCCTACAATATGAGTATCAACTCATCCTCTCCCTTAAGCTTCAGCTTCTTTGATCAGCTCCACCTTCAGGCTTCACTATCTTCAGGGATATTCAAGTATCAACTTGATCTTCATGCTCTTCAAGCTTCAGCTGGAATGGCAGTCTTCAAGGATTCTTCCTCTTCAGAGCTTCAACTTCCATCTTCAATGGCTCAAATGCTCCAGCAAACAAGATTCAGTCAATAAGATGAGGTGAGGATGTTAGAATGCTCACTGACTTCCAAAGGATGCCATTGAGGACTTAACATCAAAGGGAAAGGCTCTCTCAAAGTTCTACCTTATAGGGCAAGGTCACTAATCCCTCCAAAGGAGAGAGGTGAATACCCTTAAAGGACTCTATGTCACAGAGAAGAGAGGAGGTGAACAAAACACTCCTTGTTTATTGAATGGAAGTATCCTATCTAGGGCTCTGCCTATGCACCTATAAACCTATAAACAAACAAATAAACCTGAGCTAAACCCCTCTGCAAGGCTTTCAAAGCTTCAATGATGATCCACAAGGTCTTCAACTCAATCTTCAAAGCTCACACACTCAAAAGAGAAGAAAAGAAAACAATACAATACAATCTATGCCTTTAAGCAACACACATACTATCCATACATTCAAAAATCAATTAAAAATGCTAAAACACCATACAATATTCTAGCAAAATTCTAGGGGATTCTATACATACTTGCCCTTAACCCATATATTCCCCATACACTAATTTGGCCTATAAACCCCAAAACAAAATTGTTCAAATCTATCTATACAACCTAAAACCCTAATTTGAACACCTAAATGTCAAACAATCAAACTACATCAAATTTTAATCTACAAATTGAGAATTAAATCCTAAATGAAACTAGGGTTCAATATCTAACTATTCCAAAAAGAATGGCTCAAAAATCCTAAGGGAAAGTCCTAAAACAAATTGTACAAAATCAAGTATCAAACAAAATCAATTAAAAGTACTATTTACAAGAAAATATGCTAAAAAAATATTAAAAGAAAAATAAAATGGAATTTTATTTTTTATTAATTTTCTAAACAAAATCATGAATATGTTAAAAAAAAAGAAGGAATGAAAAATATTGATTTTTATATTTTCTATGAATTTTTGAATATGCAAAGAATTAAAAGAAATTAAAATAAAAGAATATAAGAAATAAAGGGGAGGGGGTGCCAAAAGTAACACGCCCCAGTTCATTCTGATTGGGCCATGGATGTGGGAGGTGTGGATAGAAACGAATTGCTGAAGCCCAGTTCTATTACTCAATCAAAACGGCGCGTTTGGATAAGTGGAACGCAGCGTTTCATGCGCTTCAGTCTTCCCTCCGTTTTTGAAATTGAATTGGAGTCGTGCGATGGACTGAATTGGTCAAGGATCTGAGACAATCCAACGGTGGAGAGATCATCTTCTCCAACTCAACCCTAGGGTTTTCAGAAACCCTAACCTCATGCAAGGATTTCCACTCGATCGTTCTCCTCCATTTCTCCATGGATTCACGAGCTTCCAAAAGCAAAGTTGTACTATTAGTCACCCAGAACACGATGCTATCAATAATTGTCCCTGAAACCTCTTGAATCATCCTAACAGAGGGCTCCAACATTAGGGTTTCAATTCTTTCCTCTGCTATCAATCTTGATGCAACTCAAATCCATTGATATAATCTTGTTCTACACGCTACCCTAATCATTCTGAACTATACCATGCATGCTAACACTCACTGAACAGCTTGTTCTTGTTCTTCCAAGAATCAACACCCTGCCATGAAACTTCATAGATCTTCCTCTAATCCTCAGAATATAGTCCTCTACCCTAGCTTAACCAGTCTAAACCTAGAACTATGATGGAATGCACATAAATAAGGTGATACGATTGAAATCACCAACCTGTCAAACTTTAATGGTGGATATGGTTTCACTACAATTCAGTGCCTGCAAGCTTCCCTGATTGATCTCCAATGGCAGATATGAATTCTGTATGCAAAAGGATGGATGAACAAGGCTTGAATCTTGTGTTTGATCTCAATATGCACTTCTTGAAAATTCTTCAAAACAACTTCAAACCTCCATGGATCTACCTTCAATTTGGTCTGCAATTGCTCCTAAAGATTAGAGTAGTGTGTTTGTGGAGGAGAAATGAATGAAGATGGAAGAGAAAGAGAGTTTGTTATGGAAATGCAAATGGAAGAATCTCACTTTTTCACACTCTAATCTCACCACTCACCAACAATTATCACCAACCCTGGCCATATGGTGATTCACCCTTCTTATAACAATCAAAAGAATGATCTAGATCCATCTAGAAACTTGTGGAAAATGCTTGAAAGTTATAGAATTTCTCCTTTAATGACATGTTGATCATACCATATCTCATGAGTTAGGCTTGCCAAATTGACTTTAAAATCTCCTTACAAGAGATATTGAGAAAGAATGAGTGAAAAACATGCATTTCCTTGCCTTTGGTAAAGCTTTGTTTAGTTACCTTATTATGCAAGAATGAGAATTACAAAGTAACCCCCATTTCTAAGCTTCAAATAAAAATTCTACTTGAACCATTGTTTTTAAAATAATGTTTGGAGTCAAAATGATATATTGGATGACCTATTTTGGATTTGTGGATCTCCCAAACCAAAATTCCATTTCAACTTTTTCAACTTATAAGCCATTTACAAGCCATTTGCACCACTTTTAAAAATCCATGCTCTAAGCTTTTCCAAACTTTCACACCCTTTTTATAGCCTTAAAATCCCATTTTGAACAACTTTTATGTTTTGAGTTTTTTCATTTGAGGCTTGGAAATAGGAGATATGGCCTTTGCTTAAAATGACCTATAACTTCCAAATGACCAAAATACCCCTGTCTTGCTCAATCCATAAGTTGAGTTCTACAAATCCTATCAAGGACCTCTAGTACTCTCTAGAAAGCTAAGAATATGCTATTCAACATTCATGTTGACCAAGAGATCATAGGAATCATCCTACTAGGGCAAAAGTTGTCTGCAAGTTGGGTGACTTTCAAGGACCCAGATTCACACACCTCAGCTGACCTGTAATTTGTCAAAACCATAACTTGAGCTCTGCACATCCTATCAAGGACTTATACAACTCAAATTAAAGCTAAGAACAAGCTATACAACATTCATGTTGTGGGGAAGATGAGATATCAATCACATCTTGAGCTAAAACTGCCTGGAAAATAGGGATCAAACTAGGGTTTTTTCACTGACAATCCTCAGAAACCCTAACTTGAAACTTCTCAAACTCCTCAATCCTGATGAGTTGGTCTAGGAATCATCTTTATAACATCTCCATGCATCATTCCATGATCTCATGGCCCTTGGATTAGGTCTCAACCTTCTCAAAATCTTTAGTTATCCTAGGGTTGACCCAGTCAAAACCCTAATTCTACCATTCATGGTTGAATCTTCTGAATTCTTGCATAATGACCTCTCTGGGCTTCATGATGGCTATCAAGACATCTCATAGGCTTTCTCAAAGCTTAAAGTTCACTCTCAAAGTCTCAGAATCATCTGAGGAGCTCCCACAACTCTCAAGCTATGAGTCACACATCCTTGGTTTCACCCAATTCCTCTGAGGATCTCTTGAACTTTCTGATGAAGGTATCAACTTTCAAACACTTGATGGATAAATAATTGTTGGTCAAATTTTGGGGTGCAACATAAATATATCAAACACTTTGCGTACAAAACACACCAAGTTAAATTTCCTTTGATTTGTAGTACATAATTTTTCACACTTGCAATCAAAAAGATTGTAATGGTTTTTCACAACAGTTTTTAACACTACAAATCAATCGAAATATTTCTAACAGTTGATCACACACAAACTTCAACAATGTAAAGTAAAGAGATAAAGAAAGAAAGAACGACACACGATTTATTTAGGCAGTTCCCCTTTCATCCTCGCTTCGGGTACGTATTCCCCTAATTCTAAAAATAGATTTGAGATATGTATAATATTTGTTTGCAAAATTCACTACAAGAGAAGTCCTAGCTAACCAACAATCTAACCCAATTGTTGAAGTTGAATCTAGCCATTTCTCTCCCCCTTGAGTCCAGCTAAATCAAGAGCATCAAACCCTTCGAGCAAACCTTCGGTTACCACTACTCACTTGACCGAACCCACTGTTCTTCAAGTCTTTCACTTGGCTAAATCTGTAATGCAAAGATTTGTGAAAAAAAACCCCCCAAATCCCTCAAGATCTTAGAGGATAAAACCTCAATGGTTTTATTCAAGAAAATCCCACTGAATCTCTACCCAAACTTGATTTACAAATCCTATGTTGGGCGTTATCACTCTTGACAAAGCACAAATCAATAAAGATGATTATGTGTGATTATTTACGAATGCAATTGTGAGAGTGAAGATGAAGAGCAAAGCAATGAATCTTTCAATTTTCTTGTGTTTCCAAAGGTATGCATATGAGTATATATTGTTAGAACACAGATTGGTTCTTAATAATATCTCTATGTTTTGATGATAACTATTATGAAATTTTGTAATTAAGAATTATATACTCTAAAATTTGCTTGAGAGTGTTTGCTGCAGATATCAAAATTATTATCACTCCAGAAGCAAATCAGAACTGAACATAAGAAATATGCTAGACTCTGAAACGTCAGATGCATCCATTAGAAGATTCTGAATGTTGCCAACAGAAGATCCTGAGCGTAGCCTCCAGAAGGATCTGAAGCAGAAGCTCCAGAAGAATCTGAAGCAAGTCAGAAGCATCTGAACCAAAGAAGAATTTTGTATGAAGAGTTTTCAAAGCATAGTTATTACAGAAGATTCTGAAAGTACTAAAGCTGCCAGTACTGAGGATCTGACTCAAATATGCTCTGAACTTACACACGCTAAAAGCACACCTGCTGCAGAAGACTCTGATTCAGCAAAACTCTGATCAACATCAAAAGGCTCTGATCAAATTAGACTCTGATGAATCTTGCTAAAATTTGAAGAAGAAGAATTCAAAGATTATGTTCGTTGGAATAACCCAAACGACTCTTTCCTTATTTATGCTAGACACAAGAACACAGACAAAAAGGATTTCTCTGTGCTTTCTTCTTCTAGGAAAGGTCACTTGATGTGAAGACAAAAAGGCTCAGACCTTTTGTGACACTCTTCTCAACATGAAGCTCTCTTGGATCAGCTGCCTATAAAAGCAAGTCTTCGCCCATCTTCTTTAGTTGACGTTTTACCTGAAAAGAAATCAATATTCAAAGCTCTCATACTATTCATATTCTTTCTAAGAATTAATTTCTTTGTTCTTAATATTAAGTGAAAAATCACAGTTGTGATAAAGCTTTTTAGAAGCAATTTAAACACTTGTATTTGTTATTACATTTGATTGTAAACATTAAGAAGATCCAGTTAGGATCAGTAGTTCTTGAGAAGACTTTGAACAGTTGTTCTTAGTACTTACTATTGTAATCAGTTGATTAAATAGTGGATTAAGTCCTTGATTGAGAAAGGCAAATCACTCTAGGAAGGGTGGACTGGAGTAGTTAAGTTCAACGAACCAGGATAAAAATACTTGAGTTTTTATTTCTAAGTTTTTATCTTCATACTTATTCAACCCCCCTTTTAAGTATTTTCTCACCTTCAGTTGGCATCAGAGCTCTGGTTCTGTGTGTGCTACCACTTCACAGTGATAGTAAAGATCCAGTGAGAAAAACTTTGATATATATTTGGTTGTTATTATGGCTGATAATACTATGTCTAACGTTAACAGCTGTCGCTTGCGCGAAAATAAGGTGCCGGCATGACAGAAGAGTCGCCACCTTTCGTTATTTATCCCTCAGAGCGGGAAAGGAAACGATCGGAAAAACCTGACGAAAAAGGGTAAGACAAGGTCGTCGCAACCATTGTCTGGGTTCGGGAGTCGGTTACGTAAGGGGAAGGTATTAGCACCCCTCACGTCCGTCGTACTCGACGGGATCCTCGCTTGTTTGTTTACTTGGACGGGTTGGTTATAATCTATCTACCTATCAAGGCTGGCTGAAAAAAAGAAAAGAAAAAATGACTCGGCAAAGCATCGCGCTTTATGCCTACGTATTCTCATCAGAGAATGAGAAATCAGAGTCAACGTAGTTCGGCTAACTACGGGGGAAGATGGGGAAGGTTGCTCGCTAGGATGTCGCATCCTATGCCTACGTACTTTCATCTGGTATGAAAGATCAGAGCAAACGTAGTTCGGGAAACTACGGGAATATGGCTCAACTAGGAGGGAGACTATCAAGTCCTACTGTTATCATGCCATGGATTCATCCTATGGTTGAGGTTTGAACAGGGAGCTCCTAGATGTTGTCATGCATAGGTTTCAACCTAAAAGTCTATCATCAAATCCTCATCAGAGGAAATGAGAGTCCTAAGGGATCATGTCAATGATACACCAAAACATACAAAGCATCAGCTTAACAGTAAAATGCATGCAATGCAAGTGAGGGAGGAAATGTGTGTGGGGCTTCAGCCTCCACAAGCTCATCTCGACCTCAAGCCAGTCATGAAATAACAGTAATCATACTGAAAAATAAACAACATGCTATCAAGCAATATACAGATGAGAGAAATGAAGTGCCATCAGGCAAACAAAACACAAACTTGAGAAAGAACCAATCTACTCTCTAATACTGACCCTAATCACAGAATCCTAATCAAATCTAAGCAAAGCTCTCAAGCAAAACTCTAACGAGAGAAATCAATCCCAGTCTTCAAGCTTCAGAACAAGCTTACCAAAGAAAGGGAGCTAAGCAAGCAGACTCATAGTGTCTTCCTCAGGAAAGCACTAGGAGGTGTATACTCAGGAGTCATACCCTATGTGGCTCAACCACTGTGATCAGTTTACATTCCTCCTCAGGAGAAATTAAACTCACAAGCAGGCTCCAACATCACTGGATATTTAGGAAATCCTATCTGAACTAGTGGAACTAAGTGAACAGACTCATAGGACCTTCCTCAGGAAAGTACTAGGAGGCTTCCACTTAGGAGTTGTATCCTATGTGGCTCAACAACTGTGATCAGTTTACATTCCTCCTCAGGAGAAATTAAACTCACAAGTTGGCTCCAACATCATTGGATACTTAAGAAATCCTAGATCAACTAGTGGAACTAAGTGAATAGACTCATAGGACCTTCCTCAGGAAAGTACTAGGAGGCTTCCACTTAGGAGTTGTATCCCATGTGGCTCAACAACATGTGATCAGTTTACATTCCTCCTCAGGAGAAATTAAACTCACAAGTTGGCTCCAACATCATTGGATACTTAAGAAAGAGGTGAGAAGAAAGAATGAAAGTCATTCACAGTGCCTTCCTCAGGAAAGCACCATGAACTTCCCTCAGACTTCAGGATCTCAAACCTCACAGACAGGGGACAAGACAAGCTCTGGGTCTCTGAATCTTGGTCTACAATCTTCACTCCATGATGCTCTCCATCAAAGTCCTCAAGGCAACACAAGCCCCTCAGCAAATTCCTCAGAATGAACCCCACAGATGAACAGATAACCCACTGAACAGACCAAATCATCAGGCAACTTCAGAAAATACCTAAAAATACTAAACTAATGGGGAAAAATCTAACAAATATTCACAAGGGTCCTCAACACCTACTCATAACATCTACAAAGGTCTCTACCTAAAAATCAAGATAAAACTCAATCAAAGAAAGGGATTCATCACCTAAACACAATCTAAACCCTAATCAGGACCCCCTAAATCAACCCTAATTAAACTAATAAAAATTAATTCTAAAAAATCTAGAAAAAATCCTATGGGGAACTATGACTCATCATCTAATTGCATAAAAAAGAATGGATTAAAAACCCTAAGGCAAGGTTCTAAAATAATTCCTACAAAATCATGACACAAGATTAAACAATTAAAAAGCTATTTAATTGGAAAATCTATTAAAAATATTAAACCTAAAAATAAAATCTCATTTTTATTTTTATAATTTTCTACACATTTTCATCTACTCATAGGAAAAAAAAAGAATTAAAAAAACATTTTTTATCTATTTTTAATGAATTTTACAAAACAGAAAAATAAAGAAGAAAAAATAAAACAATTTAAATGAATTAAGGGAGGGGGGTATGAATAGCACTACAAGCTAGTTAAAAGAAATGGGCCAACAAAGCAGGGGGGTGGGAATAGAAACTCTGGGCCCAGAACGCCCTTTAATGAAACGACCGCGTTTCATTTAGTTCAAACTTCCCTCCAATTCTCAGGCACGATCACAGCCGTTGGATCAGGCGAATTTGTCAACATCTGGGAATGATCCAATGTCTTCTCCTTCATCGTCCCCAATCACGAATTAGGGTTTTCAGACCCCTCCCTCATGCATTCAAATTCGAGCTCTTCTAGCTCTCTCCACACGCCATGATTCCACATAATTCTAAAATGAAAAATGCCCTACTAAATGCCTAGAATGCAATGGTACGATTAGATTTTCCTAATTCACCCTAGATTGTTCTAACAGAATGCATCAACATCTTGGTACAACCATGGTTCAGAATTTTGAACTGATATCAATCCTCACTAAACTCCAAACCAAAGCTACAATCTTGTTCTACATGCTATCCTGGTGATTCTAACCTAATTTATGCTACCTAAAACTCATTAAACAACCAATTATGGAAGATTAAAGAATTATGGTTCTGTTATGCAACCTCATGGATCGTGCCCTAGCTTTCAGTACTTGGTCATCTACACTAATACAATCATTCTATACCTATAAAACCAACTAAAACTCAATAATTAAGATGGAAGAAAGTGAAGAAAGAACCTGTCAAGAAGTTAATGGTGAGGCTCGAGGGGATGCTTGCAGTCCTTGTAATTGCTCCAAGATGGTCCTACAATGGTCCTCAACCTTCTGTTTGCACTTGTATGGAAGGAGGATGCTTGTAGTGGGAGAAAACCAAAGTTACTTCAACTTGAAGAAACTTCTCCAATGGCTATGTACCCCTCTCTCTCCTCTGACTTGGCTCAAGTTTCACCAACCTTAGACTCTCCACAATGCATTCCTTATATAATAATTGATGGATGTTTCTAGAATCATCTAGAATGTGATGGAAGTTTCTTTAAAATCTCATGTTATGCCATATTGGTTATCTCATGATATATCACCTCTAACCAACTTACACACCTTTTAAAATCTCACCACATGATAATATGGAATGGTAAGGAAGCTCACATGCCTTGTAATTGCCTTATGTTAAGTTTTCCAACATTGCCTTCTTTTTCAAGTAAGAAATTTCCAAAGGAAGTCCATTTTTGGAGCCTCAAATGAAAATTCTACTTAAACCAAAGTTCTTAAAATGGTTTTTCCAATCAAAATGATATATTGGATGACCTATTTTGGATTTGTGGATCTCCCAAATCACTTTTCAATTTCAACTTTTCAAAGTTATAAGCCTTTTTTAGTTCATTTTTGACCAATCATGGAATCTTGTGCTATGAGCTTTTTCAACAATTTGTGACCTTCTTTCTAGACTTAAAATCACATTTTGAGCAACTTTCATGTTTTGAGTTTTTCCATTTGAGGCTTGGAAATAGGAGTTTTAGGCATTGGATAAAATGACCTATAACTGACAAATGACCAAAATACCCCTGTCTTGTTCAAACCATAAGTTGAGTTCCACAAATCCAATCAAGGACTTCTACCACTCAAATTAAAGCTAAGAAGATCCTCTTCAACATTCATGTTGACCAAGAAACCATAGGAGTCATCCTACTAGGGCAAAAGTTTCCTGCAAGTTGGGTGACTTTCAAGGACCCAGATTCACACACCTCTGCTGACCTGTAATTTGTCAAAACCATAACTTGAGCTCTGTAACTCCTATCAAGGACTTCCACCACTCAAATTAAAGCTTAGAACAAGCTCTACAACATTCATGTTGTGGGGGGAAGATGAGATATCAATCACATCTAGAGCTAAAACTGCCTGGAAGATAGGGATCAAATTAGGGTTTTTCCACTGACAATCCTCAGAAACCCTAACTCAAAACTTCTCAAACTCCTCAATCATGATGAGTTGGTCTAGGAATCATCTCTATAACATCTCCATACATCATTCCATGATCTCATGGCCCTTGGATTAAGTCTCAACCTTCTCCAAATCTTCAGCTGATCTAGGGTTGACCCAGTCAAAACCCTAATTCTACCATTCATGGTTGAATCTTCTGAATTCTTGCACAATGACTTCTCTGGGCTTCATGAAGGCTATCAAGACATCTCATAAGCTTTCTCAAAACATCAAGTTCATTCTCAAAGTCTCAGAATCATCTGAGGAGCACCCACAACTTTCAAGCTATGAAGCACACAACCCTGGTTTCAGCCCATCCCTCTGAGGATCTCTTGAACTTTCTGATGAAGGTATCAACTTTCAAACACTCAATGGATGAATAATTGTTGGTCAAATTTTGGGGTGCAACAGCTGCCCCTATTCAAACGGCTTGAACCTGACTGGGTGAGAAGCGAACGGCTCTCAGCCAATCAAGGTACGAGACGGTTGAATACCGGTAAACCCGAAAATTTGCCAACTGCACGACCACATGATACTCTGCGGGGAACAAATCTTTGAACACTGCAACACTAGCTGCTCAACAACTAGCTGGAGAGATACTGATCTGACATCGCCGTCGGAAACAAACATCATTCTGAGAGACACTCGACATCGCCGTCGTACCAACATCATCTCTGTTGGGGATTTAAGGAGTCTGACCTCGCCGTCAAACAAACATTTAACCTCGCCGCCGAACAAATGATGATCTTAAACATCTCTGACCTGGGGTTCACCCCTGGTGAATGGAACAAAAAGTACACTTACATACCTGAAGCTACTCCACTGGGAATGAGAGGCTTAACCGAGCACACTCTGATCTGGGGTTCACCCTCAGAACCATAACGAACATCGGAATACCACTGCACAATGACCTCACTGTAGAACTTCAACATTAAAGATATATGAAACCCTGGCCCCTGGCCACTCCCAGCTTCAGCTAGAGAAGATCTTCGAGTATTTCTGAAGATAAGCATCCTTGGCCTTCAAGGATGGCAACTCTGCAGGAGGTATCTTTGACTTCAGTCTGAAGAAAGGGATCCTTGGTCTCCAAGGATACATGGATTTACCTTCAGGCAACTCCACCTCTGCTATAGAGTATCCGAGACTTCAGTCAGGGATATACTTCGGCCTTCAGTCCGAAAAAATGAATCCTAGGTCCTTCATGACCTTGGGGGATAACCTTGCCCTTAGGCACCTTCGCTTCAGCTTGGGAAATCCGCGACTTCAGTCAGAGAAATGGTATCCTGAGCCATTCATGACTCTACGGGGATTCAAACACTTTGCCTTCAGGCAAAACTCCGCTTCAGCTGGAGAAACATCTTCGACTTCAGTCAGAAGAAATATCATTCACTTGATCGCAATCAATCATCACCTCAGGATAACTGACTTGGTCTTCAGGCCAACACGGATCATCTTGTTATATCTACAAACTTTGGAACCTTGTCTTCATCCACCCGTTGAATCTTCAACACGGAAATCTGGACTCACAGGAACCTTCTGATATCGCCATCGGGCGCTTATGAAATCCATCTTCAGATTAGACATCACTGTTGGGGAAACATCTTTGACTTCAATCAGAAGACGTATCATTCTCTTGATCGCGATCAATCATCACCTCAGGATAACTGACTTGGTCTTCAGACTCACACGAATTACTCTGTTGTATCTACAACTCCGGAACCTTGTCTTCAGCTACCTGTTAATTCTTCAACACGGAAATCTGGACTCACAGGAACCTTCTGATATCGCCTTCTGGCGCTTACGAAATCCATCTTCAGATTAGACGTCGTTGTTGGAGCAGACATATCACGCTACTGAGGACTTCAAGAATCATCTTTGAACAAACAAATCCGTCGGGCATCTTCAAGCATCGTCCTGAACTGATAACCTTTCCGGAGCAAACCTTCTGGTTGGGAATTCCAGGAATCTTCCTGGGCAACTCTTACTGGAGGCGCTATTGGGGAGCTCAAGTATCATACTAGGCGAACAACCCGGGAAGTTGTACTGAGGTCTTAAGAATCATCTTAAGCAAATGGCCCTGCTGAGGGACTTGAGAATCATCTCGAACTGAAGACTTCGCTGGGGATCTCAAAAATCATCTTGAGCGAGCGACTGTGGGGATCACACCGGGGTCTTTAGAATCATCTAAGAAAACAACCTTGCTGGGGAGATCTTCAAGAATCGTCCTGAGCAACTGGTCTTTCGGTAGTACATCTGTACAATAAGGATGATAATGACCTAGGTTATGCATATGATGCGTATGCTTCTGCACTACGCCCCACCCGGTGGGAATGATACGCGGTTATGATAAATGCCATGCAATCATGCACAATGCTATTGCAATGTTTGAATGCCATGCAGTCATGCACAATGCTATGCAATCATGCACAATGCTATGCAATCATGCACAATGATGCGATCCCATCAGCAAAATAAATGCCGAAGGGGGAAATCCTCCTGTCAAGGAGAAAGAAGCACTCAGGTAGAGGAATCATCCTGCTGAGGAGAATGGGAACACGCCAATATCAATCAGGCTCTGTCTGGGGAACTGATCTTCCGCGAACTGCTGCAGGGAAAACAACTTCAGCTGACTGCGGCAGGGGATGGAGCTCTACGAGAACTTGGATCTGCTGATATCAATCGCGAGAATGAACTGCGCGGCCGTCTCGGCTACTCTTCTGGGGATGACCACTCTGTGGGGGAACCAACTTCAGCTGCTCCACACTCTACTGGGGAAAAACCAATCATGATCTGATCAACTTCCAAGGATTCGGATCTCTTGGACATCTGCAAACTCGGCTGAGGAAGGAGAAGTCATTCTGCTTCGCTGGAGAGAGTGCGACTCTGGGGGAATACAACATCAGCTGCCCCACGCTCTGCTGGGGAAAATTGATCATGATCTGATCAACTTCCAAGGATTCTGCTTTTCTGCGGACTCAGCCGGGGAGAGAGATCATTCTACTTCATTGGAGAGTACGACTCTGATGGGGAAACTCAATTCCGCTGGGGAAGAAAGAATCATCTGACTTCGGGGGAGAGTACAACTCTGCAAGGGAATACAACATCAGCCGTTCCAAAACTCTGTTAGGGAAGAGGGAATCATCCATCTTCAGGAGAGAGCATGACTCTGGTGAGGGATCTCAATTCCACTGGAGACTTCAGTCTGGCATCATCAGTTTCTGCATACTTCGGTATACGGCTTCCTGCACTTGTGACCCGGTGCTGGGGGAGACACCTGCTTCGGTGACTTTACTGGGGGAAGCACGAGCTTCAGCTTCCCAAACATTTCTAAGAACTCTGCACTTGTGACCCGGTGCTGGGGGAGACGACATCATGCTTCGGTGCTTGACTCAGCTGATGAGGTGGCGTTCCTTCAGGATGCGTCTGCTTGGGGAAGAGAGTCACCTCTACCTGGGGAAGACATATCAATGCTCACTATTCTGATTCTGATTCTGCGGAGGAGAGACCATTGAACTCTGCTGGAGAGGGAGGACTCGCTCCGCTTCGGGGATATCAATCCTGGTCTGCCGAGGGTAATCTTGACCCTAATCTGATGAGGGGTAAACGCCATCTCAATCTGCTGCAGTCTCAAACTGTACGGGGGAACAACCTCGAACCGTATATCTCTGCGGAGAAATAATCCTGATTCAACAACGCCAACACAGGGAATACAGGCTACCAATCATGGAGTCAAGTAACAAGTTATGCTGTAGGATAGCAACCCAATGACCGCAAGGCTTCTTCAGAAGGTTCAGGTTTTGACGGGGTAATGACACGATTCCCCGATACTCAATTCTTGCTAGGGTGAACAAACTCATTTGAACAACTTGCCCCAGTGCATTTCAACTTGCCCCAATCCGACCTTCGGGAATAATTCGTTCTGAGCCGAAAACAACTGGCAACAAGACAATCTTCAGAGGGCTTGCCCCGGCATCTGCACAACGGGAGGATTCATCCTAAACTAATCAGCTTTCAGCATGGTTGGCTTCAGTATCTCTGAAGTAGTTTGCCCCTGAACGAGCGATGAGCGACTCAACATGCTCTGATCGAACACTGGAGGGATCTGCCCTTAAATCGCAAGGATTCCGGATAACTGCCCCTGATTGGGTCTCAAGAAGATTCACTTCCGATCAACCGCTGCTTGCATAAACTGCCCCATAATCAACTGATGTTCCGGGACTTGTCCTCAGACAAACCGATTCCAAACTCACTGGAAGTCATTGCCCCAGATTCACAGGGCTTCGCAGCATACCATTCTGGCCCAGACCTCTGGTGATTCAGTCCTGATTGACTATTCCTTGCTGAAGTTCCTTCGTATCAGCTACTAACCTGCAACTAAAATTGTTTATTCACGAGTAGTAATTTTAATGCAGTGTTCATGCAAATTTCGAAAAAATGTTGTACTGTCACTCATTTACGTGTCGTGCTAGTGAGTGACGAATGGACTCGAGAGTTCAAACGTAGTGCTGATGCGATCAGTGAAAAATGCAATAAGGATATGATTAGCAAATCATGAAGGAGTCAGGTTACTCAACCTTATCGTAATGCACTCTCAGAATAAACCCTGCCTCAATTAGGTCTTTTAAGGGTTGTATCATGGTCGGGTTCACGGTTCGTGAAACAAAGGATATTTGGCTCAAATTATGATTTGTACCCACCCCTTCTACGTGATGTTCTCCGATCCTAAAGTTCAGTTAACTTAGCTCGAGCGCTCTCCTCTTCGAGAGGTATGTTGAACATTGGGAACAACTGGTTAAAGAATTCTCAAGGTGTTTCGGAGTGACAGTTACTCCTTTTTCGTTTTCGGTGTCTGTGTCTACACGACTTCGTCCTTGCTCGAGGATTTTTCTTTTTTTATCCTTTCTTTTTCGTTCATTCATTTTTTTGATTCCCTAACTTTTGCCTGGACTGACTCCTTTTGAGTTCTTTTCAACTTTTCTTTTTTGAAGTCCAGCGGGATGCCCTGATTTTTGCCTAAGTATTTGCTTTCTAGCTTTTCTTTTTTTACTTAGCGGGCTTTCTTATTTCTCTTTTTTCTTGGAACAAAGTCGTGCGACACTGGTTGTCTTGATTGCTCCGAAAGGATTGTGACTGTCTCACTCCTGATTGGTGAGGTTTAACCATTGTGGTGGATGAGGTACGACCTCTAGCGAGGAATATGACGTGATTGGTCCTCGAAGGACAACACTCCTCTATAAGACTTGAACGCTCGATCAAGCTAACTGACAACTACCCTGCCCCGGGTTAAGATGTGAGGGTTTAAAAATCCGAAAGAAACTCCTACTTCTCGGCTCGAAGTGGTTAACAAGGGATTCTCTTCCTTATCTCTCCGGTGTTTAGGGATTTGAACCAATGCCTTGTACGTCATCGGCAAAGTTTTATCTGAAAGCAATACGATCATTGGCTATGAGTATTCAGTTTCACCTCCCTCCGCTCATTTGCTAATCATAGTAAGAAATCGGAGTAAATAAAATGCAAGTGTCAGTGCAATGCAGTAAATGAGTGACAACGACATAATTAGTTCAGAAAAAATGCATAGTCACTTTATTATCATTACCATTCGAAATATACAATGTTTAACAGCAAGTAGTAACTAACAGAAAAGAAACTACGAATGCAAATGGTGAAAAGTCTGAGGACTGCCAATGTTGAGGACGTCTGCCCGTCTGGATCAATGGCTTCCGGAAATAACCCTCTGAATCTGCGAGCTCAAACAGCTGAGAGGTCGCCACGCACAACCAAGACTCCCTCTGGAAAGGAAATACACCCTTGGTCGATCAATTGTTGCACCTTCGCCTGGAAAGCCTTGCAATTTTCAGTTGAATGCCCCAGAGACCCACCATGGTAGCCACACTGAGCATGAGGATCGTACCCTGGAGTGTAAGGCTCTAGCACGGGCTTGAGAGCTTTCGGTTCCACCAAGGAATTCTGAACCAACAGTGGAAGAATCTGACTATACGGCACAGGCACTGGATGGAAGGAATCATTCCTTTGTTCCACGTGGTTGCGAGGTCTTTTGTGATCCTGGGGCTGGTATTCTTTCCGCCCAAGAGCAAGAGGTCGTCGTTTCTGAACGGCGACGGTCTCTCGTTTAGGCGCTTGCGTCCTTGAACTTGATCCAGGCAGGAGCTGCAAGCGAGGCGATTCAGTCACCAAAGGTCGTGGGACGTATTCGAGATCTTTCTCAGCTTCAGGCAAAGGAGTGGAATCATCCACCTTTTCCGCAGGGTAAGGGATAAACTTTCCCGATGCTCTTATGCCGCCCGACACAAGCCTAATCGCCCTTGAGTCGATCAGATCCTGAATCTTATTCCGGAGAGCCTTACATGTTTCAACATGGTGCCCCGGTGCCCCTGAGTGGAAATCACAACGTATGCTGAGATCAACGTCTGGTGACACGTCATCTGGTGGATTTGAGGTCCGAAGCTTGAGAACACGGTTCTGAACCAACAGCGGCAGCAGCTGGGCATAACTCACAGGTAGTGGGTCCACAGCTCTATCAAGTAGCTTCTTCTTTTGACCATAACCTTCAGGATTATTCTGAGATGCTCGGCGCGGCTGATGACGAGACAGGCCTCGAGCTTCATGCTGTGTAGAGGGTCCATGAGGTCCACTTGGCTTCAGCACAGGTGGCAATGACGGCAATGGGGGAAGCACTTTGGTCTCCTCCTTGGGTGCTTGACCACTCTCCTTATTTAGCATGCTTCTCACCACTCCCATGAGAAAGCTCAACTGATTCTGCAGCTGCTGATTCTCCTCTCTGAGTACTTGCTGGTCCAGACGCACTGCCTGTATGTCATTCATGACCTGCCCCAGCTGGCTTTGGACTTTCCCCAGTTCAGCTTGTATCTGCTCCATTAGTCTGAGCTGCTTGATTCTGAGTCAAACCTGCAAACACAAGGGTTAGAAGACAAGTCCCGGCTTCTGCCATGCAAGATGAATTATGGGTGTCTGTACGCTCAGGAGATCACCCCTGATTCTGGTGTCAACGTGCCAACAAAGTGTCAATGCAATAATAAGACTGGATCCATTCATGGAAGAAAATATCTCATATTGCTCGGGACACCAGGATCGGGGTACGAAACACGCCTGCAGCACAGACACATGCTAATGGGATGCAAACATGAATATGCAAGCTAATGCAGAATGCAGGTATGCAACAATATATCCAGGTGGCTGCTGTGGAGATTCGATGTCAACAGTCGCTGATGAGAAGGAAACCCCGGTGTAAACCACTAGTCTGATCTGCTATGAATAACCATCTGGTAGGATTGAGATCAACATTCTGCTCTGTCAAGAACGAAGGCTTGATGATAAAGACCCCGGATGCAAGATCAAGGAACATTTGTTGATGAAGTCTTCGGACCCCAAATCACAAATCTCACTCAAAAATCTGCTCCATCAAGAACAAACAATAACTGCCAATGAGATCTCCAGACCCCACTCGAAAATCTGCTCCATCCAGAACAAACCTCTGATAACAATACTCTGATTGGAACCTGCTCTATCAAGAGCAAACAAACACCTGATGATAAGATCCTCTGATCAAACCCTTGCTCTATCAAGAACATATCTGCAACTGAGAACCCAACATAACTGATTCACTGTCAAGAAAACCAGGTAGTCTGGAGGTCTAAGTTTCCTGCAATATCCCAACCCCACTCACAGGTATGATGGACCTAATCCACGGACAAAGGTACAGCATCCTATGCGGTTGTCAGCGTCACAGACATTCATGAGTGACAATACGATTCCCAGAAGGAGTGGCATCGTCAAGTCATGAAGAGGCCTCTCTTAGCTGACTTCCAAATGATCGGTCCCCAGAGTCGACAATCCTCACGTCTGGACTCCCCTCAGATCCTCAGGACCGGAAAGGAGCACCTCTGCGAGAATCTCGTCTGAGCGCAGATTTTCGTAGGGAACTGTGTCTGCTCAGCAGACAGGTTCGTCTACTACTTCTCCGCAACTATATCTAGGTGTGTACTCAAGCCCAGGTCCGGCTTTTCACTCACAGTAACATCCCTCTCCCACAGCAGCACAGATAATCATATCAAACTGGAAATAAAATGCGGGAAATAAAATGCGGGAAGTAAAAATGCGGGAAGTAAAAATGCGATAAATAAACGCAACCCAACAAGCAAACACACAAACGATAGGATTGACTCGCGTAGGGGATGGGAAACGGTCCCAGCATAAGGGATGGGAAAAGTCCCTAGATGCTATTGTCCCCAGCAGAGTCGCCAGCTGTCGCTTGCGCGAAAATAAGGTGCCGGCATGACAGAAGAGTCGCCACCTTTCGTTATTTATCCCTCAGAGCGGGAAAGGAAACGATCGGAAAAACCTGACGAAAAAGGGTAAGACAAGGTCGTCGCAACCATTGTCTGGGTTCGGGAGTCGGTTACGTAAGGGGAAGGTATTAGCACCCCTCACGTCCGTCGTACTCGACGGGATCCTCGCTTGTTTGTTTACTTGGACGGGTTGGTTATAATCTATCTACCTATCAAGGCTGGCTGAAAAAAAGAAAAGAAAAAATGACTCGGCAAAGCATCGCGCTTTATGCCTACGTATTCTCATCAGAGAATGAGAAATCAGAGTCAACGTAGTTCGGCTAACTACGGGGGAAGATGGGGAAGGTTGCTCGCTAGGATGTCGCATCCTATGCCTACGTACTTTCATCTGGTATGAAAGATCAGAGCAAACGTAGTTCGGGAAACTACGGGAATATGGCTCAACTAGGAGGGAGACTATCAAGTCCTACTGTTATCATGCCATGGATTCATCCTATGGTTGAGGTTTGAACAGGGAGCTCCTAGATGTTGTCATGCATAGGTTTCAACCTAAAAGTCTATCATCAAATCCTCATCAGAGGAAATGAGAGTCCTAAGGGATCATGTCAATGATACACCAAAACATACAAAGCATCAGCTTAACAGTAAAATGCATGCAATGCAAGTGAGGGAGGAAATGTGTGTGGGGCTTCAGCCTCCACAAGCTCATCTCGACCTCAAGCCAGTCATGAAATAACAGTAATCATACTGAAAAATAAACAACATGCTATCAAGCAATATACAAATGAGAGAAATGAAGTGCCATCAGGCAAACAAAACACAAACTTGAGAAAGAACCAATCTACTCTCTAATACTGACCCTAATCACAGAATCCTAATCAAATCTAAGCAAAGCTCTCAAGCAAAACTCTAACGAGAGAAATCAATCCCAGTCTTCAAGCTTCAGAACAAGCTTACCAAAGAAAGGGAGCTAAGCAAGCAGACTCATAGTGTCTTCCTCAGGAAAGCACTAGGAGGTGTATACTCAGGAGTCATACCCTATGTGGCTCAACCACTGTGATCAGTTTACATTCCTCCTCAGGAGAAATTAAACTCACAAGCAGGCTCCAACATCACTGGATATTTAGGAAATCCTATCTGAACTAGTGGAACTAAGTGAACAGACTCATAGGACCTTCCTCAGGAAAGTACTAGGAGGCTTCCACTTAGGAGTTGTATCCTATGTGGCTCAACAACTGTGATCAGTTTACATTCCTCCTCAGGAGAAATTAAACTCACAAGTTGGCTCCAACATCATTGGATACTTAAGAAATCCTAGATCAACTAGTGGAACTAAGTGAATAGACTCATAGGACCTTCCTCAGGAAAGTACTAGGAGGCTTCCACTTAGGAGTTGTATCCCATGTGGCTCAACAACATGTGATCAGTTTACATTCCTCCTCAGGAGAAATTAAACTCACAAGTTGGCTCCAACATCATTGGATACTTAAGAAAGAGGTGAGAAGAAAGAATGAAAGTCATTCACAGTGCCTTCCTCAGGAAAGCACCATGAACTTCCCTCAGACTTCAGGATCTCAAACCTCACAGACAGGGGACAAGACAAGCTCTGGGTCTCTGAATCTTGGTCTACAATCTTCACTCCATGATGCTCTCCATCAAAGTCCTCAAGGCAACACAAGCCCCTCAGCAAATTCCTCAGAATGAACCCCACAGATGAACAGATAACCCACTGAACAGACCAAATCATCAGGCAACTTCAGAAAATACCTAAAAATACTAAACTAATGGGGAAAAATCTAACAAATATTCACAAGGGTCCTCAACACCTACTCATAACATCTACAAAGGTCTCTACCTAAAAATCAAGATAAAACTCAATCAAAGAAAGGGATTCATCACCTAAACACAATCTAAACCCTAATCAGGACCCCCTAAATCAACCCTAATTAAACTAATCAAAATTAATTCTAAAAAATCTAGAAAAAATCCTATGGGGAACTATGACTCATCATCTAATTGCATAAAAAAGAATGGATTAAAAACCCTAAGGCAAGGTTCTAAAATAATTCCTACAAAATCATGACACAAGATTAAACAATTAAAAAGCTATTTAATTGGAAAATCTATTAAAAATATTAAACCTAAAAATAAAATCTCATTTTTATTTTTATAATTTTCTACACATTTTCATCTACTCATAGGAAAAAAAAGAATTAAAAAAACATTTTTTATCTATTTTTAATGAATTTTACAAAACAGAAAAATAAAGAAGAAAAAATAAAACAATTTAAATGAATTAAGGGAGGGGGGTATGAATAGCACTACAAGCTAGTTAAAAGAAATGGGCCAACAAAGCAGGGGGGTGGGAATAGAAACTCTGGGCCCAGAACGCCCTTTAATGAAACGACCGCGTTTCATTTAGTTCAAACTTCCCTCCAATTCTCAGGCACGATCACAGCCGTTGGATCAGGCGAATTTGTCAACATCTGGGAATGATCCAATGTCTTCTCCTTCATCGTCCCCAATCACGAATTAGGGTTTTCAGACCCCTCCCTCATGCATTCAAATTCGAGCTCTTCTAGCTCTCTCCACACGCCATGATTCCACATAATTCTAAAATGAAAAATGCCCTACTAAATGCCTAGAATGCAATGGTACGATTAGATTTTCCTAATTCACCCTAGATTGTTCTAACAGAATGCATCAACATCTTGGTACAACCATGGTTCAGAATTTTGAACTGATATCAATCCTCACTAAACTCCAAACCAAAGCTACAATCTTGTTCTACATGCTATCCTGGTGATTCTAACCTAATTTATGCTACCTAAAACTCATTAAACAACCAATTATGGAAGATTAAAGAATTATGGTTCTGTTATGCAACCTCATGGATCGTGCCCTAGCTTTCAGTACTTGGTCATCTACACTAATACAATCATTCTATACCTATAAAACCAACTAAAACTCAATAATTAAGATGGAAGAAAGTGAAGAAAGAACCTGTCAAGAAGTTAATGGTGAGGCTCGAGGGGATGCTTGCAGTCCTTGTAATTGCTCCAAGATGGTCCTACAATGGTCCTCAACCTTCTGTTTGCACTTGTATGGAAGGAGGATGCTTGTAGTGGGAGAAAACCAAAGTTACTTCAACTTGAAGAAACTTCTCCAATGGCTATGTACCCCTCTCTCTCCTCTGACTTGGCTCAAGTTTCACCAACCTTAGACTCTCCACAATGCATTCCTTATATAATAATTGATGGATGTTTCTAGAATCATCTAGAATGTGATGGAAGTTTCTTTAAAATCTCATGTTATGCCATATTGGTTATCTCATGATATATCACCTCTAACCAACTTACACACCTTTTAAAATCTCACCACATGATAATATGGAATGGTAAGGAAGCTCACATGCCTTGTAATTGCCTTATGTTAAGTTTTCCAACATTGCCTTCTTTTTCAAGTAAGAAATTTCCAAAGGAAGTCCATTTTTGGAGCCTCAAATGAAAATTCTACTTAAACCAAAGTTCTTAAAATGGTTTTTCCAATCAAAATGATATATTGGATGACCTATTTTGGATTTGTGGATCTCCCAAATCACTTTTCAATTTCAACTTTTCAAAGTTATAAGCCTTTTTTAGTTCATTTTTGACCAATCATGGAATCTTGTGCTATGAGCTTTTTCAACAATTTGTGACCTTCTTTATAGACTTAAAATCACATTTTGAGCAACTTTCATGTTTTGAGTTTTTCCATTTGAGGCTTGGAAATAGGAGTTTTAGGCATTGGATAAAATGACCTATAACTGACAAATGACCAAAATACCCCTGTCTTGTTCAAACCATAAGTTGAGTTCCACAAATCCAATCAAGGACTTCTACCACTCAAATTAAAGCTAAGAAGATCCTCTTCAACATTCATGTTGACCAAGAAACCATAGGAGTCATCCTACTAGGGCAAAAGTTTCCTGCAAGTTGGGTGACTTTCAAGGACCCAGATTCACACACCTCTGCTGACCTGTAATTTGTCAAAACCATAACTTGAGCTCTGTAACTCCTATCAAGGACTTCCACCACTCAAATTAAAGCTTAGAACAAGCTCTACAACATTCATGTTGTGGGGGGAAGATGAGATATCAATCACATCTAGAGCTAAAACTGCCTGGAAGATAGGGATCAAATTAGGGTTTTTCCACTGACAATCCTCAGAAACCCTAACTCAAAACTTCTCAAACTCCTCAATCATGATGAGTTGGTCTAGGAATCATCTCTATAACATCTCCATACATCATTCCATGATCTCATGGCCCTTGGATTAAGTCTCAACCTTCTCCAAATCTTCAGCTGATCTAGGGTTGACCCAGTCAAAACCCTAATTCTACCATTCATGGTTGAATCTTCTGAATTCTTGCACAATGACTTCTCTGGGCTTCATGAAGGCTATCAAGACATCTCATAAGCTTTCTCAAAACATCAAGTTCATTCTCAAAGTCTCAGAATCATCTGAGGAGCACCCACAACTTTCAAGCTATGAAGCACACAACCCTGGTTTCAGCCCATCCCTCTGAGGATCTCTTGAACTTTCTGATGAAGGTATCAACTTTCAAACACTCAATGGATGAATAATTGTTGGTCAAATTTTGGGGTGCAACAACAACAAATATGAAGAAAGGGACAGAATCAACACTAAACCCCCTATGTTTGATGTGGAGAAATTTGATTATTGGAAAGACAGGATTGAAAGTTTTTTCCTTGGATATGATGCTGATTTATGGGATCTAGTCATAGATGGATATGTTCATCCCACTGATGGGAATGGCAAGAAAATAGACAGAAAATCTATGACAGATGCTCAGAAGAAGGAATTTAGAAATCACCACAAGGCCAGAACAATATTGTTGAATGCAATATCTCACAGTGAGTATGCAAAAAATTACAAATAGGGAAACTGCATTTGACATGTTTGAGTCCTTAAAGATGACTCATGAGGGAAACTCTCAAGTCAAGGAAACAAAGGCTCTGGCTCTGATCCAGAAGTATGAAGCCTTCAAGATGGAAGACTTTGAATCTGTTAAAGCTATGTTCTCCAGATTTCAAATACTTACAGTTGGACTAAAGGTTCTGGATAAAGGATACTCTACTGCTGATCATGTGAAAAAGATCATCAGAAGCTTACCTACCAGATGGAGACCTATGGTGACTGCGCTGAAAATGGCTAAAGATCTGAACAAGATCTCCTTGGAGGAACTAATTAGTTCACTAAGAAGTCATGAAATTGAACTTGAGGAAGATGAACCTCAAAAGAAAGGTAAATTTGTTGCTTTAAAATCTAATAAATCTGCTAAAGCATTGCAGGTAATAGAGGAAAGCTCTGAAGAATCCTCATCTGAAGATGAAGATGAACTATCCATGTTGTCTAGAAGAATAAACAAACTTTGGAAGCACAAAGGAAAGAAGTTCAGAAACTTCAGGAAGCCTGACCAAAGAAAAGAATCTTTTGGACACAGAAGATCTGGCAAAAAGGAGGTTGTCTGTTACGAATGTAAAGAACATGGACATTACAAAAATGAATGTCCAAAGGTGCTGAAAGACAAGCCTAAAAGAAAATCTGGTAAGAAGAAAAAGGTTCTAATGGCCACCTGGGATGATTCAGATACATCTGAATCTGAATCTGAGTCAGAAGAGGAATGTGCAAATGTAGCTTTGATGGCAGACATAGAAGATCAGGAGGAAGGAACTTCAGGATCTGAATCTGACTCTGAATCTGACTCTGACGCTGAAGAGGTAATGGCTAAACTCACTAAAGAAGAACTTATCAAAGTGTTATCAGAAGTTCTGAAGAGCTATAACAATATTAAGCTCAAATACAAGAAGAGTCAAAGCAATATTGTATCTGAGAATAATATTCTCAAATCAGAAGTAGCTAAGCTAAATGAAAAGAACCTAAAATTGAAAAATGATTCTGAATTAGCTCAACAAAACTCTGATTCTGAACCTGAATCTGAATGTAAAAATATTTTGGAAAAATATGATTATAACTTTCAGAAGTTTCTTGCTAAAAGCATAGACAGAAGCAAAATGGCTTCTATGATCTATGGAGTTAGCAGAAATAACAGAAAAGGAATTGGATATGAATCTTCCTCTGGAAAGGATTTAAATCCAAAACCTGTTGATAAAATTATCATAAAAAAGACTCCTTTATATTCCCATTTTAAATTTGGTCACTTGAATGATATTGAACAAACACGTTCTGAAAAGAATATTCATGTGTTTAAATCTAAAGTTAGTCAGAATAAACCTTATGTTGAAAAATAGAAGTTTAGATAAACCTTCAGAACAACTAACCCTAAAGGACCCAAGAAGATCTGGGTACCTAAAAGTAAAATAATTTCTGTTGCAAATGTTCTTAGCAGCAAGGTCAGGACGCCAATCATGGTACCTGGACTCTGGATGCTCGCGACACATGACAGGAGAAAGGTCAATGTTCCAAAGTATGGAGCTTAGATCTGGAGGTGATGTGAAATTTGGAGGGAATCAGAAGGGCAAGATCATTGGATCTGGCACCATTGGAAATGGTAAACTTCCCTCTATTACTAATGTTTTACTTGTTGAAGGGTTAAAGCATAACTTATTGTCCATAAGTCAATTAAGTGACAATGGTTATGATATTACCTTTAATCAAAAATGTTGTAAAGCTATTAGTCAAAAGGATGGCTCTATCCTATTTAGTGGTAAGAGGAAAAACAATATTTATAAAATAAATCTTTCAGAGCTTAAGGTTCAGAATGTTAAATGCCTCTTGTCTGTTAATAAAGAGCAATGGGTCTGGCACAGAAGATTGGGGCATATTAATATGAGACGTATATCTCAGGTTAATAAACTTAATCTTGTCAGAGGACTTCCTAATCTGAAGTTCACCTCAGATGCTCTTTGTGAAGCATGCCAAAAAGGGAAGTTTTCAAAATCATCTTTTAAATCAAAAAATGTTGTTTCTACTTCCAAACCACTAGAATTACTTCATATTGATCTGTTTGGACCAGTGAAAACTGCATCCATCAGAGGCAAGAAGTATGGATTAGTCATTGTTGATGAATATAGTAGATGGACATGGGTAAAGTTCTTAAAACACAAGGATGAGTCACATTCTGTGTTCTTTGACTTCTGTAAACAAGTCCAGAATGAAAAAGATTTCAAAATTATAAAAGTCAGAAGTGATCATGGTGGTGAATTTGAAAATAAAAATTTTGAAAAATATTTTAATGAAAATGGCATTGCTCATGATTTTTCCTGTCCTAAAACTCCACAACAAAATGGGGTTGTAGAGAGGGAAAACAGAACTCTGCAAGAAATGGCAAGAACCATGATCAATGAGACTAATCTGGCAAAACACTTTTGGGCAGAAGCAATCAACACAGCCTGTTACATTCAGAACAGAGTGTCTGTAAGACCTCTTTTGGAGAAGACTCCATATGAACTGTGGAAGAACAGAAAGCCCAACATTTCATATTTTCATCCTTTTGGATGTATTTGCTATATGTTAAATACTAAAGAAAATCTGAACAAGTTTGATTCCAAAGCACAGAAGTGTTTCATGCTTGGATATTCTGAACGCTCTAAAGGCTACAGAGTATACAACACTGAGACACAGATTGTGGAAGAATCCATTCATGTTAGATTTGATGATAAGCTTGGCAGTAAAAAGCCAAAGCAGTCTGAAAACTCTGCAGATAGAGAAGTAGTCTTCACAGACTCTGAAGGCTCAGAGACAGACAAAGCTCAAGTGAAGGAACCAGAAGCAACGCCAGATGCCATTCCTTTAACTTCTCAGATGAACAATTTAAACATTTCTGAAGAATCAAATGTTAGAGGATCATCTTCCAGAATCAAAGCTTCTCATCCAGAGAATGTTATTATTGGAAAGAAGGATGATCCCATCAGAACAAGATCCTTTCTAAGATCATCTGAAGCATCATTATTTGGACTGGTGTCAGTGATTGAACCAACTTCTGTAGATTAAGCTCTGCAAGACAATGATTGGATTATTGCCATGCAAGAAGAGTTAAATCAATTCACCAGAAATGATGTGTGGGATTTAGTTCAAAGACCAAAAGGATTCAATATAACTGGAACTAAATGGGTCTTCAGAAATAAGCTAAATGAGAAAGGAGAAGTTGAAAGAAATAAGACAAGGCTTGTTGCTTAAGGGTACAGTCAACAAGAAGGTATTGATTACACTGAAACTTATGCTCCAGTGGCAAGGTCAGAATCTATACGCCTTCTTATTTCATTTGCTGCACAAAATAACATCACTCTGTATCAGATGGATGTTAAAAGTGCCTTTCTAAATGGTATTATAGAAGAAGAAGTTTATGTCCACCAACCTCCTAGTTTTGAGAGTGAAAAATTTCCAGATCATGTTTTCAAACTAAAGAAATCTTTGTATGGTTTAAAACAAGCTCCCAGAGCTTGGTATGAGAGATTGAGCAATTTTCTTCTGGAGAAAAATTTCATCAGAGGCAAAGTGGACACAACACTCTTTTGTAAATCATTTAAGAAAGATCTTCTAATTTGTCAAATTTATGTGGATGATATCATATTTGGATCTGCCAATACTATGCTGGGAAAGGAGTTTGCTCAATGTATGCAGGCAGAATTTGAAATGAGCATGATAGGAGAACTGAGATTCTTTCTAGGAATTCAAGTCAACCAAACTCCAGAGTGCACTTACATACATCAGACTAAATATGTTAAAGAACTTCTGAAGAAATTTAACATGACTGATAGTAAGCTGGCCAAGACTCCCATGCATCCAACCAGTTCACTAGGCAAGGAAGAGGTAAGTAAGAAAGTAGATCAGAAACTCTACAGAGGTATGATAGGATCTCTTCTTTACTTAACTGCTTCTAGACCTGACATATTGTTCAGTGTATGCATGTGTGCTAGATTCTAATCAGATCCTAGAGAATCACACTTGACAGCTGTCAAGAGGATTCTAAGGTATCTGAAAGGTACTTCTAATGTGGGTTTGTGTTACAGAAAATCTAATGATTTCAAATTAGTTGGATTCTGTGATGCTGACTACGTTGGAGACAGAGTGGAAAGAAAAAGTACTTCTGGAAGTTGTCAATTTCTAGGAAGAAATCTAATCTCTTGGTACAGCAAGAAGCAACCCACAATTGCATTATCAACCACAGAGGCAGAATATATTGTTGCTGCTGGATGTAGCACGCAGATGCTCTGGATGAAAAGTCAGCTAGAAGATTATCAAATATTTGAAAGTAACATTTCTATTTTCTGTGATAATACTTCTGCTATATGTTTGTCTAAAAAACCCATTTTACACTCTAAGGCAAAACATATAGAAATTAAGCATCATTTCATCAGAGACTATGTTCATAAGGGAATCATAAATTTAGCCTTTGTTGATACAGATCATCAATGGGCAGATATTTTCACAAAATCCCTTGTTGAAGATAGATTCAAATTTATTCTGAAAAATATTGGTATGGATTTTTGTCCAGAATGATATTTGTCAGAAGCAAATTTTACAAATGCAAAAATGCCTAATGCTCTGAAGTATTTCTTCTGATTACTTATTCATTTTCTTTAATTATTTTCTTGTGAAACTCTGAATTAACAATCCTCAGAGGATATGAATGTTGGTTAACGTTTCATTTCTCAAGAGAATTCAGAAGCACATGCAAGCAAACACGTGTCACTATGAATCTGCAAAGGTGGCGTGTACACTACTGAAGAGACGTTTGAGGTGAAGTTTGAATAGTGAAAATCTTGATTTTCCCCCAAATTGTCAGAATCAATAAATGCTTGAAATGATTTTATTCTTTTTCATTAAATGCTTTGTGTGAACGTGCTTTTATCTGACTGTTTGTATGCCTAAGTGTTTAGTATAAATATCACTCTTCTCACCATTTTCACACTTTTCACATCTCAATCGTTTATGCATTTTTGTCTTCTTTTCTCTCTTCACAAAAACCCTAAGCGTTTGACAAACTCATCTTCAATGGCAACTTCTTCATCCACTGCTGCTCAATTTCAATCAACCATGGCTGTAGTTACTTCTGCAAATATGGGTGTGACTCCATATACGACACCAAAGAGAACTTTGTTAACACCTGTTGAAAAACTGGAGGTTCTCTGTGAATCAATGGTGGAATTTGATTCACTGGCTGAGAATGGGTTTGAGTTTCGCTCCATTATAGATGCTCAAGGATGGGTGAAATATTTTGACAGACTTTTTGGACCAGTCTACCCCCTTCTGGTAAAAGAATTCTGGATCCATGCTGCTGTATACCCTAAGTTCATTTTATCTTCTGTTCTGGGAAAAGAGATAATCATCACAGAAGATCTGATCAGGAAACTCATTGGATATGAGGAAACAGATGGAGTATCTCACTTGTCAGTTGGGCGTGTAGATATGGATGAAGTATATGAGGAAGTGATGACTGCAGGACAAGCTTCTAATAAGTTCAAAGATCTGAAGCCTGACTACAAGATCTGAGCTAAGATTTTCATGGGATGCATTCATCACAGAAAGTCTACAAACTCTCCAGACTATGTCAACAATGAACAACTCTATTTTATGTATTGCTTAAGTCAGAGCACCAAGGTAGATCTTCCCTATATTCTGTTTATACACTTATGGAATCATATAAATGCCTCTAGAGAATATGTGAAAGAAAAAGGTCAGAAGATCAGAACCTGGATTCCTTTTGGAAGGTTAATTTCAGATCTTCTAACAGAAAATGGACTGGTGACTGCTCTATATGCTGCTGGAGTCACAGATGAACTGGAATTCATTCTTGGAAAGCCTCTGAATGCCAAAAGTCTTCAGAGACTAAAAATAGTAGAAGAACTCACAACAGCACCCAAGAAGCTGAACATCACTGAACTTAGTCAGAAGAGAATCCCTGTAGCTGACTACCCTCTGTTCTTTGCTGAAGAACAAAGAGAAATTATAGTGAGTTATATTGATGCTTGCAAGGCAGATGGAACGCCCATTCCTGCAGATATTCTGAAGAGAGCAAGGGAACCATTGCCTGTTGTAGAAGAAGAGACTCCAAGAAAGAGAAGTCAATCAGAAGCAGAAGTTGCACCTGTTCAGAAGAAGCCCAAGGTTGCTGAGAAGCCTCAGAAGCTGTTCAAGAGGAAAGCATCTGAAGACACTCCTTCTGTTCCAGCTAAACGTATCAAGATTAAAGGTAACAAATCTTCTGTATCTTCTGTAAATAATACTGTTGTAAATGATTCAACAATTAAGTCTATTCTAAAACCACCTTCTATCCAAAAACAATCTGTTACTGCTCCACCTCATGTATCTGTTCCATCCCCACAAAAATCATCTAATCCTGCTTCCATCTCACCTATCAAACTCTCTACTACAAAATCATCTGTACCAAAACCAACAACAACAAAACCACATATTCAGACTCCCCAACCAGCAGTACCAACAAAACAATCTGCACCACAACACCAACAAAAAGAAAAACCATTTGAACAACCAAAAGAAAAACCATCTGAACAACAGAAAGAAAAACCATCTGAACAACAACAACCACAAGAAAAACAATTTGTATCACAACAAGCACAACAACCAGAAAAACAATCTGAACCACAAACACAACAACAAGAAAAACAACCAGAAAAACCATCATCAATCACATCTGAACCCATTGCATCTGTTCCAGTTACCTCTGAACCAATAAAAGTTACATCTGATCCACCCACATCTGAACCTCCATCAAAACCTTCTGAAAATCTTTCAGAATCAACCAACCCATCTGGAACCAATATCCCTGAGACAGAGGTTCTTGATGTTACACCTCTCAAAACCGTCTTTCAAGTGTCCTTTACCTCTTGCACACCAACCACATCATCCAATTCCTCAGAATCTAATATACACCCAGATTTTCTGGTATCCCCCTCTCACAGAGATTCGGAGGTAAACCAACCAGAACCCCCTGTATCTTCTGAAGTTCTTATTCCAGATCCTATTCCAACACCTAAACCATCTTCTGAAATCACCATTCCCAATCCTACACCCAAGGCAAGCACATCTGAGTGTGTACCTTCTGCCTTTCTTAAACTGTTTTCATCACACCTTCACAAACTTCCCCATGGTTTAAAAATAAAAGATTTCTATGACAGATTTGAACCATCTGAAACCATCACTCCTCTCAAACCCAAACTTACCATCATTCTACCATCTGTGGTTCAATCCTACATTAAAACAATGTCAGTTGTACCTTTATCAGATCCAAAACCTTACTCTGCTATATCTGCTAAAGTTGATATACCTGCTTCATCGGATAAACCTGCTAATTCTTACAAACCTGCTGCTTCTGATAAAACTGCTAAATCTGCTTTTCAACCTTACTCTAATAAACCCTTTGATGTGGTTTCCTATCATACCAAAGCAAAACCAAATCTGTTGAATGCCTTAAACAGATCAAAACCTGACAAATCCCCTGAAATTCCTTTCATACCCTATTACCCTCCTCCTCTGATCTCCATTCACAAATCCATATTTCCACCTACTCCCCAACCCAAACCAATAACCTTGGAAACTCTGTTACACCCCAGACCTAGACTAAATGTTGATCATTTATTTACATGTTTTTTGCAAGAAATACAGATGTATTTAGGTACTGTACAGAGGAAGTGTTCAACAACAATGGATGCAAAGGAATCTGATGTCATTTGGAATGGCTTCATAAACAGATTCAACACAGTAGCATCAAATCTGAAGAACATATGTTTTGATGATGCGAAGCTCAGATTTGCTGAAACTGCTAGAAGTCTGTTCTGGACTGTTAAGAGATCTGGACCACTGCTTCTTACAGATGCTCCTTCATCATCAGAAGAGAATACTGAATCTGCATCTGAAGACAACCCTCTGGCCATGACTCTGATAGAACATCCTTCTGACTCTACTGCTCCAAGCTCTAAAGCTCCTATGGAAATTGACTTTGTTCAAGCTTCAGGAACTGTTCCGCCTTCTTCATCTGAGATTAAGAAAGAACATCCATATCTTGAGGATAAGATTGCAGTTCTGGAAGCTGGTCAATCAGAAATCAAGTCATGGATGGCTAAACAAGATAAGAAATCTGAAGACATGACTCAGTGGATGTCTCAACAGGATCAGAAGAATGAAACAATGGCTAAGTGGATGTCAAAACAAGAACAGTCCTCTTCTGAGATCACGGATCTGTTGAAGATGCTTTTGTCAAAACACTCTTAGTTTATTTTTTTTCATTCTGATGTTTGCATCTAATGTTTGCATATGTATTTTTGAATATCTTCTGATGTGTGTACTCTTGCTCTGAATTGAATGAATGAATGTTTCAAAGTTTTCTCCACTTTATTTATCTCATTTACTGTTTCCTTTTATTTGTCTTTTCAAAGTTATTACTTTTTGCTTATGACAAAAAAGGGGGAGAAAATATAGATCTGAACTGTTTAATTAAACTTCACCAGAATGAAACTTCAGACATATCAATTTTATCTAACATTAAATCTGAGTATTTCAGAACATTTGATAAGTACACTCTGTAAAAGAAACTCTGAGACTCTCCGATCATTTGGCAATTATCGAACTCTGACTCTGAAATTTGCAAGACACTCTGACTCTCAAATGTTAAAGAACAATCAAGCTCTAACTCTGAAAAATACTCAAGACAAAAGGGAAGTTTCTATTCCTTATTTGTATTTAATTCAGGGGGAGATTCATCATCTCAGGGGGAGTTATAATTATTCTATTTTCAATTAAACAAAATTTCTGATGTTTTTGTCATCATCAAAAAGGGGGAGATTGTTAGAACACAAATTGGTTCTTAATAATATCTCTATGTTTTGATGATAACTATTATGAAATTTTCTAATTAAGAATTATATACTCTAAAATTTGCTTGAGAGTGTTTGCTGCAGATATCAAAATTATTATCACTCCAGAAGCAAATCAGAACTGAACATAAGAAATATGCTAGACTCTGAAACGTTAGATGCATCCATTAGAAGATTCTGAATGCTGCCAACAGAAGATCCTGAGCGTAGCCTCCAGAAGGATCTGAAGCAGAAGCTCTAGAAGAATCTGAAGCAAGTCAGAAGCATCTGAACCAAAGAAGAATTCTGTATGAAGAGTTTTCAAAGCATAGTTACTACAGAAGATTCTGAAAGTACTAAAGTTGTCAGTATTGAGGATTTGACTCAAATATGCTCTGAACTTACACACGCTAAAAGCACACCTGCTGCAGAAGACTCTGATTCAGCAAAACTCTGATCAACATCAGAAGGCTCTGATTAGACTCTGATGAATCTTGCTGAAATTTGAAGAAGAAGAATTCAAAGATTATGTTCGTTGGAATAACCCAAACGACTCTTTCCTTATTTATGCTAGACACAAGAACACAGACAAAAAGGATTTCTCTGTGCTTTCTTCTTCTAGGAAAGGTCACTTGATGTGAAGACAAAAAGGCTCAGACCTTTTGTGACACTCTTCTCAACGTGAAGCTCTCTTGGATCAGCTGCCTATAAAAGCAAGTCTTCGCCCATCTTCTTTAGTTGACGTTTTACCTGAAAAGAAATCAATATTCAAAGCTCTCATACTATTCATATTCTTTCTAAGAATTAATTTCTTTGTTCTTAATATTAAGTGAAAAATCACAGTTGTGATAAAGCTTTTTAGAAGCAATTTAAACACTTGTATTTGTTATTACATTTGATTGTAAACCTTAAGAAGATCCAGTTAGGATCGGTAGTTCTTGAGAAGACTTTGAACAGTTGTTCTTAGTGCTTACTATTGTAATCAACTGATTAAATAGTGGATTAAGTCCTTAATTGAGAAAGGCAAATCACTCTAGGAAGGGTGGACTGGAGTAGTTGAGTTCAACAAACCAGGATAAAAATACTTGAGTTTTTATTTCTAAGTTTTTATCTTCATACTTATTCAACCCCCCTTCTAAGTATTTTCTCACCTTCATATATGTACGTACATGAATGAGTAAAGAAAAACTGAGCTTGGGAACACAAATACATAGAAAAATGGGTAAACACGCATGAGAGGTCGACCTCTGACATCAATGAGTCGACCTGAACAAGGCAGAGACCAAAACTGCATAAAAATTGCCTCATGTGTTGACCTACAGGAACTCATGCGTCGACCTCCAGATGCCATACGTCGACCTACAGGGTCAATGCATGCAAGGCAGAAAATTTCAAAAACGTTTCCCCTTAGTGTGAGTCGACATATGACCTTTATGTGTCGACCTCCAGATGCCATGTGTCAGCCTACACGATCAGCGCATGCAAGGCAGAAAATTTCAAAAACTTTTCCCTTCACTATGAGTCAACATATGACCTTTATGAGTCGACCTATGGCTCTAAAAATGACCTAAAAACCCATTTTTGACATTTTGTATGATCCTATATGTCTAATACATATATAAGGATCTTTATACACGTTTGCAAGAGATGAATGCATGGCTTAGACAAGGTGATACCGTCCGAAATACACAAGTACTCAATATCCTAGTTTTGACATCATTAAAACATAGTAAAAAGAAACCTTTCCCTCACAGCTTCCTCATCTTCCTTGTTTCCTGCATAATCAACATTAACTGCTATAATTCTTCAAAAATGCAAATTCCCAGTTCACCCCTTAGCTTCTCAAAGTGATTTGCATCCAAAGCTTTAGTAAATATATCATCCAGTTTCTTCTCAGTGGCTACATGTTCAAGAATAACCACTTTGTCTTTAATAAGATCCCTGATAAAATGATGATGAATGTCAATATATTTTGTCCTACTATGTTGAACAGGATTTTTGGAGATGTTGATAGCACTCAAGTTGTCAAAGTATAATGTCATGACGTCTTGTTTGATATTATACTCCTTCAAAATCTGCTTCATCCAAAGTAGCTGAGAACAGTTGCTTCCTACTGTAGTATACTCAGCCTCAGTAGTGGATAAAGACACAAAATTCTGCTTCTTACTGAACTAAGAGATAAGATTGTTTCCCAAGAAACATCCACCTAAGATGCTTTTCTTATCATCAGCACTACCAGCCCAATCAACATCATAATATCCAACAAGCATGGCATCAATATCATGAGAATATAGCATACCATAGTCACTTGTACTATTGACATACTTCATAATCCTCTTCACTTGATTGATATGACTAATTTTGTATTTGTAAACATATTTTACACATACAAACACAAACATACGATATTTGCAACAAATACGACATTAATAAACCTTCACATATAATGTTGTCAATACGAATAATGGAGAAATAGATAGCTCAAGAATCATAAAGAATTAATAGTATATTACACAACATACATTGTTCAAAACAAGTCTTGAGAACAACAAAATGACAAAACAAAAAACAAGACAAAATGCAACATGAAATGCAATGACAAGAAAACAAATTAATAAACTATGGTCTCTGGCTCTTGTGAGGTTGGCCTCTCCCATGGAATGAATGATTTTGATCATTTTCTCCTTGTGCATCTAGACGTTCACATGGACTTTTTGACTGTTGAAGCTCATTGGGAGGTCACGATGCTGATTTGCCGAGGTTTCAGCTATTTCATCAAACCTGCCCAAAACTCTTGATGCAAAGAGATCAAAATTCTCATTCTGCGCAAAAAAATTTCCCTGTATTATTTCATACTGTTGTTCTTGAAGGGATGCAAAATTTTGTTGCTCAAGTTGCATGCTTTGGAGCATTTCAAGAACATATGAATTATCAGTTTGAAGTTGATATGGAGAAGGAGGCACATATGAGATGCTTTGATCAGTCCAAGAATTTTGACGCCAGATTCCCTATCCTTGGTTATCGTTGGCGTCATGACCCGGAGAGTTACCCATCCAAGCATGATCATCATGGCCTTCATAGGGACCCTAGGTATCCATTGGGTGGGTTTCCTCATCTTCATATTGTTCTTCCTTTTCACCTTCATCTAAGTTCCAAATCTGTCCACTTGAACCCTTAAACTTGACCATATAAGTCTTTTGTTGTCTGTCCCAAATGTACCCCATAAGAGTCATAGTCTTCTGACTAAACTCTTGGTCACTAGAAATGGAAATATAAGGAATAACTTGCATAGAAATTCTAGCATGACCTAATATACTTTGGATAAACTACCTATAGCATAAGGATGAACCTCACCGGTTTCCTTCAAGGCATAAATGTGACTAGCAACATAATAGGTCCAATTTACCTTCTTCTTATTCTTAAGAAGATTAGCCAATTGCACTTAGGCTTGATCAACTCTTTAATAACCTCCTTTCTTTGGACGTAGAATGTGGGAGACAATCCACTGCAGGATTCAATCCTCCCGTTTCAACAGACTAGTTGTGATCGACTTTGGAAATAAATCATTTGCAACTACTTTCTCAGGATAAGGGTTCTTAAGCATGGAATTTAATGTAGACTTAAATTCATATTCTGGATCCAAGTTAGTATCAGTTATTTGAAGATCAGGAGAAAGGTAATCACACATATCAAACAAGTCTTTCCATACAGCGCTACCAACATTGTAACTCCCCCTCCGCCCACCATCTTGTAGGCAAACTCATACCCAGTAATTTTTCTTTCAAACCCACAAAAAACATCCTAACCATATATTTATTGTAATTAGTACTACATTCCAAGAAGGCATCAAACTTTTGATGGTTAAGAATATCAACAATTTCAAGAATATGCATCCTATCTGCTACCTTAGAATAATAAACATGTTGTTTAACAATAGATATTTTCCTAAAATTTGCCTCATATACCTCAGCAAGTTCAGAAGATAGTATAAACAAAGCATTTACTGGAGTTTGAGAGTGTTTGCTTGAGAAGACAATGCTCTACCTGACCTTTTACCAGTCACCCTTGAAGTAGCCATTGGAGAAAAAAAGAAACTCATTTATTGATGAAGATATACAATTACAGCAGTAGAAGAGAGTGTAGGAAGACGGAATTCTTCACTAATTTAGGTTTGAATCCCTATTTTTTTAGAATTATTGAAGGGGGTTTAGGGTTTTGGAGGAGTTTATATGAGTTTTTAAACATGCAAGATGCAAATGAAGAGGTGGAAGACAAACCACACTCTTGAAAGGTTTTAATTATAAAAAAAATTCTGAAAACACGAGCAATGCGTCGACCTCCAGGTTGCTATGGGTCGACGCATGTGAATGAATTTTTCAAAAATTTTAAAGGCTCGGTATACGTTGACGCAGGAGAGACCCTCATGTCGACGCATGATAGGCAATGACTTTCAAGCATATGTTTTGATGACCATGAGTCGACCTATGGCCCAGTCAGGTAGACACATGCAGTTAAAATGAAAAAAAAATCAAGAAAACATGATATGAATGATGCATAAAAACATAAATAACAAGCTCATACCATTTCAAACATCAATATGGAATAAGAGAGGAATCTAAAACTATCATTTAAGTAATAAGATAACACTCCACAGATAACATAACACATATATTTAGTAAATATATAGCAAATAGATAGAAATGATAGTACCTCCAATGGTGATGAAAAATGAATTCCCTCACATAGCTTAAGCTTTCAAACATGGTTAAGAAATATATAAATAAGCATAGATAGAGGGCATGCAACAACTTATTTAAACATGGTCCGAGATATCAAGAACACCAAATTCCCTATGAATGTTAAAGAAAGGTTTTGTCGCGAGAAGTTTTGTAAAAATATCGGCAAGTTAATTTTTAACGTGCTCGAATACGACATCTCCTTTCTCTACATGATCCCTAAGGAAGTGGTGTCGAATTTCAACGTGTTTTGTGCGCGAATGTAGCACTGGATTCTTAGTTAGATTGATGGAACTCGTGTTATCACAAATAATTGGAATACTATGAAGTTTAATATCAAAATTGAGTAGTTGTTGCTTAAGCCACAAGATTTGGGCACAAAAACTATCGGTTGCGACGTATTCGGCCTTGGCAGTTGACAAAGCAACAGAAACTTGCTTTTTGCTATGCCAACTCACTAAGGAGTTTGAAAAGAAATGACATGTGCCACTAGTTCTCTTCCTATCCAATTTGCAACTGGAAAAATCGAAATCAAAATATCCAACCAAGTTACAATCACTTCCCTTGGAAAACCAAAGCCTAAAGTTGGATGTACCACAGAGGTATCTAAGTATGCGCTTTGCCACTTTCAAATGTGAGTCCTTGGGACATGGTTGATATCTAGCACACATACAAACACTAAACATGATATTTGGTCGAGATGCAGTGAGATATAGAAGGGAACCTATCATACCTCTATACCTTTTCACGTCATAACCTTATCTCGATCTAAATTCACATGTGTTGGCATTTGAGTATCAATGGATTTTGCGTTAGCCATATCAAAGCGCTTGAGTAACTCACGACAATACTTTGTTTGGCTCACAAATGTTCCTTCTTCGAGTTATTTGATTTGAAGTCCAAGGAAGTAGGTTAGCTCCCCATCAAATTAATCTCGAACTCACCCTGCATTAACTTTGAAAATTCCTTGACCAAGTGCATGTTAGTAGATCCAAAAATAATGTCATCTACATAAACTTGGACTAGTATAGAATGATTTCCTTGACGCTTTATAAAGAGAGTAGTATCAACCTTCCCCCTTGAGTATCCTTGATTTAGTAAAAAATTTCTAAGTTGCTCATACCAAGCCCTAGGAGCTTGCTTGAGGCCATACAAAGCACGTTTAAGTTTATAAACGTAATTAAGAAACTCATGACTTTTAAAACCGAGAGGTTGAGATACGTAAACCTCTTCATCAACATATTCGTTTAAGAAAGCACTCTTTACATCCATTTGATATAGTTTGAACTCTTTTGTACAAGCATAGGCTAGAAAAAGGCGTATAGCCTCAAGGCGGGCAACGGGAGCATAGATCTCCTCATAGTCAATGCCCTCTTCTTGGCTATAACCTTGAGCCACTAGCCAGGCTTTATTACGAGTTATTACTCCATTTTCGTCTAGTTTGTTCCTAAATACCCATTTTGTACCAATTACTCGATGACCTCACGGAGGGGGGACAAGGTCTCATACCTCATTTCTCTTGAATTGATTTAATTCCTCTTGCATTGCCAAAAACCAATATTCATCAAGTAAGGCCTCTTTGGAGTTTTTTGGCTCAATTTGAGAGACGAAATCAAAGTGATAACAAAAGTTACTTATCTTAGACCGTGTAGTTACTCTTTTTGTGATATCTTTGAGAATATTGTCGATTGGATGATCCTTAGAGGATTTCCATGCCAAAGGAAGACCGTCGTTGCTAATTGGATGATCCTCCTCAATCTTTTCAGAGTTGTGATCTTCCTCTTCCTCAGCTTTCTCCGATTCGGGTTGATCAATCCCTTCTTCAGAGCCTTTGAGTATGTCTTCTAAAGAAACACCTGCCCCATGAAAAGAAATACCTTTCCGACAATTTTCAGACAAGATTCATCAAAATTAACATGCACAGATTCTTCCACAATAAATAATCTTTTATTATACACTCTATATGCTTTGATCGATTGAGAGTATCCGAGAAAGATACCTTCATCAGATTTTGAGTCAAATTTTCCAAGATTTTCTTTTCCATTATTTAAAACAAAACATTTATATCCGAAAATATGAAGATGTAACACATTTGGATTCCTACTTTTCATAAAGTCATAGGTTGTTTTGTTGAGAATAGGGTGTATAAGTACCATATTCAACACATAACATATCGTACTAATAACATCGGCCCAAAAATATTTAGGAAGGCCACTTTTATTGATCATAGTTCTTCCTATCTTCTCTAAAATACGATTTTTATGTTCCACAACTTCATTTTGTTGAGGAGTTCTTAGAGCGGAAAAATTATGATAAATACCATGTTTATCACAAAACTCCTCAAAGAGGTGGTTTTCAAATTCACCTCCATGATCGCTTCGAATAGTAACGATGCTAGAATTTAGTTTGTTTTGAGATACCTTGGCAACCTTTTCAAAGGCTGAAAAAGTTTCACTTCTACTAGTCAAGAAAATAGTCCAACAAAATCTAGAGTAGTCGTCTACGATAAAAAAACCATAGTAATTTCCACCCAAGCTTTTAATTCTAGATGGTCCAAAAAAGTCCATATAAAGAAGTTCAAGAGGTCTCGATGTAGAAACAACATTTTTAGATTTGAATGAGATCCTCGTTTAATTCCCCATTTGGCATGCGTCGCATAAGTGATCTTTTAAAATTTTAATATTGGGTAGACCGACAACTAGATATTTTGAAACTACTTTATTTAGCAAGTCAAAGTTGACATGCCCTAAGAGCCTATGCTATAGCCAAGAGTCTTCACTCATGGTGACAAGACATTTAGTGCTAGTCAATGATACTTCATTCAAGTCAAGCATATAGACATTATTTACCCTCAAGCCCTTAAACACACCATCTTTCTTATCATTGTGTTCAATTATACAACATTCATTTGAAAAAGAAACTTTATATCCTTTGTTGCACAATTGACTAGTGCTAATAAAATTGTGCTTAAGACCTTCAACTAAAAGGACATCTGAGATAGTAGTAGACGACAGATTACCTACACTACCTTTTCCGAGTATAGCTCCCTTGTTGTTATCACCATAGGTTACAAATCCTTTCTTCTTTTCCTCAAAGTCAATGAATAAGGAAATGTCACCAGTCATATGCCTTGAACATCCACTGTCGAGAAACCATCTTCTCTCTGTAGCTTCAAGACATTTCATCTACAAAATTAAACAAGGGAAATAGGTACCCAATTTTCATTGGGTTCTTGTGTGTGAGTGAAACTTTGGTTGCATTTGGGCAACCATTGGGAAATACCTTTAGGAACCAAGAATCTCCTAAATCGGCATTTTGCAATGGTGTGTCCCTTCTTGCAACAATATAGATAAGTTAAGTTTAAATTGGAGTTACTTTTGCTACTTTGATCTCATATCACATATGTATATTTCTGATAAGGATTATTCATACTACTTTTAAAATGTAAGCGATCAACCGCAAATGTAATTTTAGGTTTTAAAGTTTTGTCTAATTTGTCTTTAAGAGTTCTAACCTCCTTTTCCCAAATGTGACAAGTTTCACAACCCGTCTAATTAAACCAAGAGAACTTGTCATCCTCAATTTTAGCTTTTGTAGCATCTACCATTGGTTTCTTAAAAGCTTCTAATTTCCTTTCGGAATCGAAAATCTTTTTCTCTAAATGTAAGAAAATTTTCTTATTTGAGGCTAAGCGTTTGAAATCATCTTTAGCCTCATGGTGTATAGCTTCAAAAGAATTTTGCAAATTGAAATAAGACATTTTATCAATATGTTCATATTTAGAATGACTTACATTCTTTTTCTTCTTTTGATTGACCGTTTCGTCTTCATCACTCGAGCCACCTTCACTTGAGGACTCGGTATCACTCTCTCATGCATGTATGCCCTTCTAGTCTTGCTTGATTTCTTTTGTTGATGATGTTTGTCTTTTCCTTTGTATTTCTTCATCAAGGGACAACCTAGTTTGTAGTGACCGACCTTTCCGCAATTAAAGCGTGAACTATTTGACTTTGTATTCTTATTTCCTTCTTGCTTTGAAGATTTTGATTGACGTCTAAATTTAATGAGATTTTTGTTCGAATGTTGTATTTCATTCTTCCTGATGTATCTATTATACCTTCTTATGAAAAGCTCTTTGGTGGAGGACTTTGAGCGAGAAGCCTTTAGAGCAATAGACTTCTTGTCTGTGTCTTTTGATTTCCCTTTCTTTTCATTCTTTTCACGTTACTCAATATTAATGAGCTATTTCTCATGTTCTTCGAGCTTACCAAACAATGTTGTAGTGTCCAATGTTATGAGATCGTTAGCTTCCTTGATCATCGTGACCTTAGGTTGTCATTCCCTATTAAGACATCTCAAATTTTTTATTAGTAGCAAAATCATTGGAAACGGGTCTACCAAGTGAATTTAAACAATTGATTAGGTGAGTGAATATTTTTTGCATTTCCATAATGGTTTCACCATGCTTCATGTGAAAGAGAAAAAACTCTTGAGTTAAAGTATTGATTCTAGCTAGTTTGACATCATTTATTCCCTCATGGGAAACTTGTAATGCATCCCACATAGCCTTAGCGGTCGTACAATGAGAAATCCAATAATATTCATCAACTCCTTAAGAGGATATGAGAATATTTCTGGCTTTCTAATCATAATTGTACTTTTTCTCATCATCATCATTACATTGTGCTTCCAATTTAGGTATAACAATATTATCTGCATTGGTCATGGTTATTTCAATAGGACCATTTTGAATAATGTTCCATACCTTTCTATCAATAGAATTGATATGCACCCGCATGTAATCTTTCCAATAATTGTAATTTTCGCAATTAAAAATCGGCGCTCTATTATACGCCCCTTTAGGTTCGTTAGCCATTTTATAATAAGCTATATGTGAAGCACTAGATGAACTGATGCTCGTGATACCACTTATTAGACGATGGTACTGATCTAGAAGGGGAGGTTGAATAGATCACTAATTTTTAATACTTTGCACGTTAAAAATTTGTTTTACAAAATTGTGCGAAGGCGACCTTGGATCAAAAATCGTCTAGACGAATCGTTATTGGATAGATCGGATAACCGAATGGAATAATTTTGATGAGATAATAAAATAAAAAAATTTCACAATTAATTATTCAAATGAAAATCACTTAAGGTGAACCAATTTCAACAGCTTAATTTTAGATAAAATTGAATTGACAATATGTCGAACAATTTGTGTGTTATCAATATATCAAACACTTGGCGTGCAAAAGTACCAAGTCAAATTTCCTTTGATTTGTAGTGCAGAATTTTTTACACTTACAATCAAAGTGATTGCAATGGTTTTTCACAAAAGTTTTTAACACTACAAATTAATTGAAATATTTCTAATAGTTGATCACACACAAACTTCAACAATGTAAAGTAAAGAGATAGAGAGAGAAAGAACGACACCCGATTTGTTTAGGCAGTTCCCCTTTCGTCCTCGCTTCGGGTACGTATGCCCCCAATTCTAAAACTAGAATTGAGATATGTATAATATCTGTTTGCAAAATTCAGTACAAGAGAAGTCCTAGCTAACCAACAATCTAACCCAATTGTTGAAGTTGAAGCTAAGTGCATCAAACACTTCAAACAAACCTCCAGTTACCGCTACTCACTTGACCGAACCTTTCGTTCTTTAATTCTTTCACTCTGATGATTTCTATCGTAAGATGTTTGACCCCATATCTTTCAAAACAATCCTCTGGTTACCGTTACTCACTTGACTGAATCCACCATTCTTCAAGTCTTTCACTCGACTGAGTCTGTAATGCAAAGATTTATGCAAAAAAAAAACCCAAATCCATCAAGATCTTGGAGGACAAAACCTCAGTTGTTTTATTCATGAAAATCCCACTGAATCTCTACCCAAACTTTATTTATAAATCCTACGTTTGGACAGTATCACTCTTGATAAAGCACAAATTAATAAAGATGATTATGTGTGATTATTGAAGAATGCAACTGTTAGAGTGAAGATGAAGAGAAAATAAATGTATCTTTCAATTTTCTTGTGTTTCCAAAGTGATGCATTTGAGTATATATGTATGTACATGAATGAGTAAATAAAAACTGAGTTTGGGAACACAAATACATAGAAAAATGGGTAAACACACGCGAGAGGTCTACCTCTGGCATCTATGAGTCGACCTGAATAAGGAAGTGGCCAAAACTGCACAAAAATTGGCCCAAGCGTCAGGGTGAGCGCATGCAAGGCAGAAAATTTCAAAAACTTTTCCCTTCAGTGTGAGTCGAACTATGACCTTTATGCATCGCCTACTTGGTCAGCGCATGCAAGGCAGAAAATTTCAAAAACTTTTCCCTTTAGTGTGAGTCAACCTATGACCTTTATGAGTCAACCTATTGCTCTAAAAATGATTTAAAAACCCATTTTGACATTTTGTATGATCCTATATGTCTAATACATGTATAAGGACCTTTATTCACATTTGTAAGAGATGAACGCATGTCTTAGACAAGGTGACACCATCCAAAATACATAAGTACTTAATATCCTAGTTTTGACATCATTAAAACATAGTAAAAAGAAACCTTGCCCTTACAGCTTCCTCGTCTTCCTTGTTTCCTGCATAATCAAGGTAAACTGCTATAATTATTCAAAAATTCAAATGCACAGTTCACCCCTTAGCTTCTTAAACTAATTTGCATCCAAAGCTTTAGTAAAGATATCAGCCAGTTGCTTCTCAGTGGCTACATGTTCAAGAATAACCACTTTGTCTTCAACAAGATCCCTGATAAAATAATGACGAATGTCAATATGTTTTGTCCTACAATGTTGAACAGGATTTTTGGAGATGTTGATAGAACTCAAGTTGTCACAGTATAATCTCATGACATCTTGTTTGATATTATACTCCTTCAAAATATGCTTCATCCAAAGTAGCTGAGAATAGTTGCTTCCTGCTGCAATATACTCAGCCTCAATAGTGGATAAAGACACAAAATTCTACTTCTTACTGAACTAAGAGATAAGATTGTTTCCAAGAAGAAACATCCACCTAAGGTTCTTTTCCTATCATCAGCAATACCATCCTAATCAACATCACAATATCCAACAAGCATGGCATCAGTATCGTGAGAATATAACATACCATAATCACTTGTACCATTGACATACTTCATAATCCTCTTCACTTGATTGATGTGACTAATTTTGAGCTCATCTTGATACCTTGCACAAACACCAATAGAAAAAGTGATGTTAAGTCAGCTAGTTGTCAGATACAACAGGCTACCTATCATGCTTCTGTAGAGACATTAATCCATATTAACATCATTTTCATCCTTAGATAGATTCAAGTGAGTAGGTGTAGGAGTCCCCTTGTGGCTAGCATTCTCCATATCAAACTTCTTCATTGTGTTGTTGGCATACTTAATTTGAGAGATGAAAATAGAATCTGTCTAATTTCGAGTCCAAGAAAATAAGTTATTTCACCTACAAGACTTGTCTCAAATTCAGATTGCATCAGTTTGACAAAATGTTGAACCATTTGGTCTGACATCCCACCAAAGACAATGTCATCCACATATATCTAAGAAATTGTGAGCTTGCCATCCTTTTGCTTAACAAACAAAGTCTTGTCTATTCCTCCTTTCCTATACCCATTACTGACAAGAAATTTTGTCAGCTTCTCATACGAAGCCCTGGGGGATTGCTTCATACCATAAAGAGTTTTCTTCAATTTATACACATGATTTGAGTGTACCCTTGAGCCACAAGTATGGCCTTATTTCTGGTGACAACTCCATTCTCATCAGATTTATTCTTATAGACCCACATTATGCCAATGACATTAGTTCCTTCAAGTCTAGGAACTAAATCCCAAACTTCATTCCTCTTAATCTACTTTAATTCTTCTTGCGTGGCATTAATCCAAAATTCATCAATTAGAGCCTCTTTCACAATTTTGGGTTCAACCTTAGAAACAAAGCAAGCATTGGATACCACCTCCCTTGATCTAGTGATAATCCCTTCATTAGGATTTTCTACGATGAGTTCCTTGGGACGATCTTTTTGAATTCTGATAGAGGGATCTTTGTTAGGTTGATTGTCATCAAACTCCACAGTTGCATATTCATTGTTGTTATCATCATCAACCATATTTTTTGAGGTACCAATCAACTGGGGCAATGTCTGAACATCATCTTGAACATCTGTATGCTTCTCCATAGTAGAATCATCTATCACAACATTAATAGACTCCATCATGGCCTTGGTTCTTGTGTTGAAAACTATATAGGCTCTGTTGTTGGTGGAGTAGCCCAAAAATATCCCTTCATCACTCTTGGGATCCATTTTCCTTATTTGCTTACGATCAACCAGGATGTAACATTTACTTCCAAAGACATGAAAGTATTTGACAGTAGGCTTTCTTCCTTTGCATAATTCATAAAGAGTGGTTGTAGTGCTAGTTCTCAAAGTGACCTTATTATAAATATAACAAACAATATTCATTGCTTGAGCCAAAAAATGGTACGGGAAATGCTTAGCATGAAGCATGACTCTTGAAGGGCCCTATTCTTTTGCTCAACAATCCCATTTTGTTGAGGAGTGATGGGAGAAGAGAATTCATGATTGATACCTTCAGAAGAGCAAAAATCAGCAAACTTGTTATTTTCAAATCCCTTCCCATGGTCACTCCTAATTCTGACAATTTTACTTTCTTTTTCTCTTTGAAGCGTTTGACACAATCCTTCAAACACTTCAAAAACATATGGTTTTTCCCTGATGAAGCGCACCCAGGCGAACCTTGAAAAATCATCATCAACAACATAAGTATACCTTTTTCCACCAAGGCTTTCAACTTGCATAGGGCCCATTAAATCCATGTGAAGTAGTTCCAAAACTTTTGAAGAAGACAGATGTTGGATCTTTAGGTGTGACATTTTGGTTTGCTTTCCAATTTGACATTCACCACAGATTTTACCTTCCTTTATCCTGAGCTTGGGAATGCCTCTGATAGCTCCTGTAGATACAATCTTCTTCATACCTTTCAGATGTAACTGACCAAGCTTTTGATGCCACAACTGGACTTCATCTTCCTTGGACATCAAACATGTTGAGGGACAATTTGTTGATTGAGGTGTCCATAAATAAAGTTATCCTTAAATCTAAATCCCCTCATCAGAATTTCATTCTTCTCATTAGTAACCAGGCATTCAAGTTCAGTGAAATTGACCTTTAAACCTTAATCACACAGATGACTTATGCTTATCAAATTTGCAGTCAAACCTTTCATAAGAAGCACATTTTCAAGACTAGGGAATCCCGTACAAGCTAGTCTTCCAACTCTTGTAATTTCTCCTTTGGCACCATCACCAAAAGTAACATAACTTGTGGAATGTAACTTAATATTCACCATAAATTTCTCCACTCGAGTCGTATGTCTAGCACACCCACTGTCAAAATACCAGCCCTCTCTAGCTGAAGCTTTAAGGGAAGTATGAGCAACAAGAAAAGTAAAATGGCCTAAAAAAAGGGAATAAGTCAAATAAAGTTTGGTGGAAAAAATCAAATTTTGGGTTAGAGGTCACAAACAAGCCATATGACATACCAATTTGATTGTAAAATGCATTTTAAAGACAATGGCATTGCCACAATTTTGAATTGAGGGTTATTTCAAGGACTTGCTTTGTAAATTGGTTACTTGAACCATAAGGCACAATTGCAAAACCACACTTCCAAGCAAATGCAAGGCTCCTTTCCATCCATACACCTCCAATATCTCATTTGGAGAGAATTTAAACTCATAACCAAGTAAATTGCAAGCCAAAACATGAGATGGTATGTGCATAGCATAAGAAGAGATTTTCATGACATGAGAAGTTGATTTTCTCATTGGATCAATCTAGAACTTTCTATGGTCTTCAAATACATTCTCATTGGATCAATCTAGAACTTTCTAGGGTCTTCAAATACATTCTATATATACTTGTGAAAAGGTTCAAAGCAAGAGTTGGTGATTCATTTGTGCAAAAAAACATAGATTGACATTGGAGTTTGGAAGAGAAAATGTGAGAGATCAAAGTTGGATTCAAGGTATTTTCAAGAGTTATCAAGAATTTAATCTTCTCCAACAAACTTCAACAAAGGTTTTCCGCACTTTTTGGCAAGAAAAAACGAGCTCCAACTACTCCGTTTCGACGCTCCGAAACCGGTATGTGAAATTTAGTTTAATTCATTTTCATTCTTTTTTTTCTGTTTTAATAGCTGTTTGCATTAATTGCGTTAAAAATAGTAAAAATGATCGAAAAATTATGAAATTTTTTTCTGTAGATCTTGATTGTCTTAAGAAACTGTAGGAGTTGAGTTTGCATTTTTACGATTTTATTTGAATTAGTTACGAATTTTCTTTTGTGATAATATCCATTGTTATGCATAATTGATATTGTTGTTTGTTTAATTTTGTTCTCTTTGATGCTTTATGCTTTTTAGCTGATTCTTTCGATATGATTGAGAGGACATCCATAGGTTTCCCCAGGAATTTTCTTAGAATTTTTAAAATTGATTAGATTCTGTTTTAGGCGTGTAGTTTAGAGCCTTCCCAAATAATGGTTTCCCATGACCAAATTTCATTTAGTAATTGTTTAGATGACCTAGAAATTGATTTAGGTCCTGATTCTAGAATTTTAGAATGTTCAAACATGCATGTTCACATAGGAATTTTATTAGAATTTTACAATTTAGTTTGCTATTTTTTTTGGGTTTTGCAAATGATTGTTGCTTTCGGTGTTCTCTCTTGAGTGCTTTGCCTTGTTTGGAGCGTTTGGTGGACTTGGAGCTTGAAGAATTTGGATTCCTTTTTAGAGGAGCTTCTGGACATGATGAATATGCTTTGGCTTGAAGAGTGGGGCTTGGAGTGGAGCTTTCTTTCTCTTTTAAGTTTGTTTTAGGAGTTGGTAGAATTAGGCTTTTAGGGTGACCTTTTGTAGAATTAGTTCATTTCTTCCATCAAACATAGAATGCATTGTTTGCTTCTATTCTATCCTATGATGCAAATTCCTCTTAGGGAAGTTCCATCTCTCCTTAGGAGGGAAGTGGGGCATACCCTAGAGATTAGAACTTTTGAGGATACACTTCCACTTCGATGTTGGTTCTTGTTGAATTCCTTTGGTTTTCAGCAAGTATGCCAACATTGCAACTTGATCTTGATGACAAATCTCTTCTTGGAGTGTGCTTGCTAAAGCTTGGAGATGAAGATTGAAGAAGCTTGAAGATGGAATCTAGCTCAAAGATAAGACCTTTGCTGTCATTTCAACTTTGTTGTTCAGAGCGTGTTGTTGCTGTTTGTTGTAGGAGTTTGTTGCTGCTGCTTGGGCCGCCTCCTCTGTATCTTTTGTTTTTCTCTATATTGTCTGTTGGCTTGTGCTGCTTGCCCTTTAGGCTTGAAGTGAATTTGATTCACTTTGCCTGTTGCTTTCTTAAGTTCGAGGTTGAGTGGGATTCCTTTTCCTCGCTTGTTTTGCTGCATCTCATACATTTTACTGTTTACTGTATATCTGCTGTTTCTTTTCCGTTTATCCCCTAGGATCTCTGATTTCCTCTGCGCATGAGGGAATTATGACAGACATTAGGTGTTAATCCATGCATGACAACATTAGGGTAGTTTTGATTCACCTTTCAAACCCTAGGTTTTTAGACTTATCTTCTATCTCAGAACAATTCAAAACACAGTAATAAGGATAATCGATGTCGTACGCTACGAGCCTTAAGCTATTTGAGAAAGGTTGTTGAAGGGTCACTCTTCAGTAACCTGATTACGTAGTGTGTTACCCTTAGGGTGACATACGACGTAGTCACCCTCAAATCATAGTCTCTAGTGCGTCAGAGAGTGCAAACAAACTAAAAAACACTTCTTTCGTAAAAGATTTAAAACAAACATCAAAGTGTCATTTTTGTCCGCTTGGACTCTTAATCAAGAGAAACCCTTTCATAAGGAGATAAAAAAACATTCAGACAAGCTTGTGTCTTCCATAGCCCGAACTACGTTTGCTCTGATCTTTCATGCTATATGAAAGTACGTAGGCATAGGATGCGATATCCTAGCGAGCAACCTTCCCCTCCTTTCCCGTAGGTAGGCGAACTACGTTGACTCTGATTTCTCGTTCCAGACGGGAATACGTAGGCATAAAGTGCGATACTTTGCCGAGTCATTTTCTTTTCTTTTCAACCCAGACCTATAGAGTAGATAGAATAACACACCTTTCGATAGAAAACAAGCATGGATCCCGTCGAGTACGACGGACGTGAGGGGTGCTAATACCTTCCCCTTGCGTAACCGACTCCCGAATCCAGGATTTGGTTGCGATGACCATTCCTTTCCCGTCTTTGCATGAGGTTTACTTCGAGCGTTTCCTTTCTCTCTGTTTGGGATAAATAACGCACGGTGGCGACTCTTCTGTTCAGTCGGCGCCGATTTTCACAGTAGCGACAGCTGCCGACTCTGCTGGGGACTGCGATGGTTCCCTATGCGAGTCTCGCCTTGGGTTTTCTTCCTAGCTGTCTGGGTCTGTCCCCAACAGCTGGCGACTCTGCTGGGGAACGGAATATCCCCTATGCGAGTCAATCCTAGCGCCTGTTTTCCCATCATGGGTGTTGTATAGATTTACTTTTCTGTCTTTACTTTCCGCATTTTATTATCAGCCTTATATTATGCAAACAGAAGAGTCGCCACCGTGTGTTATTTATCCCAAACAGAGGGAAAGGAAACGCTCGAAGTAAACCTCACACAAAGACGGGAAAGGAATGGTCATCGCAACCAAATCCTGGATTCGGGAGTCGGTTACGCAAGGGGAAGGTATTAGCACCCCTCACGTCCGTCGTACTCGACGGGATCCACGCTTGTTTTCTATCGAAAGGTGTGTTATTCTATCTACTCTATAGGTCTGGGTTGAAAAGAAAAGAAAATGACTCGACAAAGTATCGCACTTTACGCCTACATATTCCCGTCTGGAACGAGAAATCAGAGTCAACGTAGTTCGCCTACCTACGGGAAAGGAGGGGAAGGTTGCTCGCTAGGATATCGCATCATATGCCTACGTACTTTCATACAGCATGAAAGATCAGAGCAAACGTAGTTCGGGTTACGGAAGACACAGATTTGTCTGACTGTTTTTTATCTCCTTACGAAAGGGTTTTCCTGATTAAGAGTCCAAGCGGACAAAAATGACACTTTGATGTTTGTTTTCAGTCTTTTACGCAAGAACTGTCTTTTATGATGTTTGCAATCTCTGACGCACTAGAGACTATGACTTGAGAGTGACTACGTCGTATGTCACCCTAAGGGTAACACACTAAGCAATCAGATTACGGAAGAGTGACCCCCCAGTAACCTTTTCTCAAATAGCTTAAGGCTCGTAACGTACGACATCGATTATCCTTATTACTGTGTTTTGAATTGTTCTGAGATAGAAGAGAACAACACTCTAAAATCCTATGGTTGAAAAATGGGAATCAAAACTAACCTAATGTTGTCATGCATGGGTTAAAACCTAATGTCTGTCATATTTCTCTCTTGCACAGAGAGAAACAGAGATCCTAGGGGATAAACGGAAAAGAAACAGCATATATACAGTAAACAATAAGTATGCATGAGATGCAGCAGAACAAGCGAGGCAAGGGAGTCCTACTCAACCTCGAACCTGGGAAAACAATAGGCAAAGTGAAACAGCTTCACTTCAAACCTAAAGGGCAAGCTGAACAAGCCAACAAACAATACAGAAAAAGAAAATAAAACCCAACACCAGCTTTGACAGCAACACCAGCTCCTACAGTAAGCAGTTCAAACAGCACCAGCTCCGACAGCTACAGTTAATCAACAGCACAAGGTTGACAGTAATGCTTCAAGCAAGATCCCATCTTCACTCTTCAATGATACCCAAGCTTTAGATAAGCTCTTATCTCCAATAATCTCCAGCTTTAGCAAGCACTGAATCCCAACAAACAAACAGCTTCAAACAGCAGCAAAACCCTAATTTTCACAGTTAACCAGCTTTGACAGGCACAAGCTTCCTCTTATCCAGTCATCAATACCCTTCTCATTTTCAATAGGCTCCCAATCTTCAATGCAAACACTCACAGGAGAGAATCAACTAATAGATGAAGTTGGAATGTTAAGAGGCTTAATGATAACCCAGGGACATCATTAAGATCTTATCATAGCAAGTGAGAGGTATCCTCAAGGTTCTACCCAATCAAAGCATGCTCTACATCCCTCCTAAGGAGAGAGGGAACTTCTTTGGGGGACCTTATGTCATAGGATGGAATTGGGGGACCTTATGTCATAGGATGGAATAGAGGCACAAGAAGCTCTCTATGTTTGACAGAAGAAATCAGTCTACTCTAAAGCTCTCCCTATATCTCCTATCTCCTAAGTCTTCAAAAGCAATCTTCAAGCACAAGCAACCTCAAGCTCCAAGCATCATTATTTGTCTCCGATCATCCTCAAAGTCTTCATGAGCTCCAACAAGCCAAACCCAAGCCCAACACCCAATTGAAATGCCCAAAACCCAATAAACAAAACAACATCCCAAGAGGGAAACACACCAATAACAACCAATTTGCAAAAATCAAACAAGATGGAAATACTCATCATAAAATCCTAGATTAATTTCTAAGGGACCCTAACTATGTACCCTATACCCCATATAAACCCCAAGGCCTAAATCGAACTAAAAACCCAAAAACTATGTGTTAAAATGTAACTATGTGAGTTTAAACCCTAATTCTAGCACACTTGCTTCACACCTCTCAAAAACAATTAAATTTAAGTCACAAAAATGTGACAAAAATCCAGGGGAACCTAATTCTATACTCTAACCATAGCAAAAAGAACCAAGTTAAAATTCTAAATCAAATGACCATACAAAATTCAGAAAGTAGAAGTATCAAATAGAATGCAAAATAAAGCAATAAAAATGTAAAAAATGCCATAAAAAGAAAAATGCATGAAATGGTATTTTTATTGTTTTATTATTTTCCTGAGGTCATAATGAAAATAGGGAAAAAATTCCCAACTAAAAAAGATCATTTTTCAATTTATTATGGATTTTCCAATTAACCTAAAATAATATGTGAAATTAAATAAAATAAAAAGAAAATGAAAAGGACACGTGATGAATAGCAATGAATGTTAGTTCAATATGTCAAATGGGCTCAGAGAGGGGTGTGTATAGTGAAGCGCGTGCTAAGCCCATTAACCATCAGAAAATGAAATGAAAATAACCAAAAAAAAGGAAAATCCGTGTGGTGAATAGCGAACAAAATCAGTGTTACCCTCAGTGGGCCTTTGCAAGGAGGTGTAGATATCATGTTTTACACTAAGCCCAACCAAATACATTAAGTGAAACGGAGCGTTTCACTAATGTCTCAGATCCTTCACAAAATGGTATGCACTCGTGGCCGTTAGATCCTCCTTTGGTCAATGGTCTTACTCGGATCCTAGGGCTCTAAGGTTATCTTCAACCTTCAAACACTTTTTGGAGGGAAACCAGCCATGGAAACAGAATTAGCAACTTCATCTTCCTCAATTCGTACATGCCATGAATCTTCACCAAAAATCAAACCTAATTACTCTAAATCACTCCATTTTTCGCCAGCAATCTAACTATGCAATCTATGAACACTGAATCATCATCTTCCTCAAAACACGATTGGATTTCCAGAAAATGCTCAAGAACTAAATCTCACCAAACCTAAAATTGGATAGTCTAATCTCATCACCATGTTTCACTGAGTATTTCTAGCTATCAAACTAAGGTTATATCATCAAGAATCATCAACAATGAGCAAGAACAAAAATCATGTCATTCAACTTATTGTCTCTAAATCAAATCTAATGCTACCAGAAAGCTCCCTACATCTATCTACATTGAATCTAGCTATTCAAAACCTATTGAAACTACCTAAATCAAGCCATGGAGTGAAGTTTACATACCTGTAATTTTGAGATGAACAGAGTGATCAAAGCTTCAAGATAAGCTTCAATAAGCTCCAGATACCTTCACCAACACCAAAGGATGCTTCTGTATGCAAAGAAAGAGATTGAAATGGCTTGGATTCTTGAATTCGATCTTGAGTTGCAGATGAAAAATTCCAAATGCTATCTCACAATTCTTCAATGTTCTTGCTATGGATTCTATCTGAAATCATCCACCAATGCTAGAGCAAGCTTCTGAGATCAAAAGAATGGATTGAAATGGAGTAGAAAGGTGTAACCGAATTCTGTTTGCAAATGGAAAGTTAAAATTGCAAACTCTCAATTTTCTCTCAATTCTCACCAACTCCAACTTTGAACCAGTTCTGAATCTTATATAGAATGTGAATGAAGACTCTAGAATCTTCTGGATTGATCTAATGAGAAAATTAAAATCTCATGTCATGAAATCTCATGTCATGCTATGTTCATACCAGCTCATGCAGCAGCTTGCAATTCACCTTGTTTCTGATTCAAATTATCCTCTAATGAGATTTTAGATGTGTTAGGATTCATTAAAGCCTTGGTTATGCCTTACAAAGTGGTTTTGCATATGTGCCTTATGATGTAAGTAACCATTTTTTCAAAGCAAGTCCTTGAATTAATCCTCAACTCAAAAATGTGGCAATGTCAATGTTCTCAAAATGTGTTTTCCAATCCAATTGGTATGCCATATGGCTTGGTTTGAATTTGTAGATCAAAAAATCCCAATTTTCATCCTTGATTTATTTAAAATTCACCCTTATCTTAGGCCATTTTTGTGATTTTGTGAAGCAAGCCATTACAAGCTCTCATGACCTCTTACCTAGCCTAAAAACATCATTTTGAACACATCTCATGTTGAACATTTTTTCATTTGAGGAGTGGAAGATGGAGATTTTGACCTATGTTGAAAAATGACCTGTAATTCAACTTTCCCAAAATACCCCTGGGTTGCCAAGACCATAACTTGAGTTCCACAAATCCTCTTGAGGACTTCTAGTACTCAAATTAAAGCTAAGATAAAGATCTACAACTCTTATGTTGGGAAAGAATCCATTTGAAAACTCCTTGATGGGAAAATATTGCTTGGAAGTCAAGTGACTTTCACAGGTAAATTTCAGTGTCCTTTGATGACCCATAACTTGCAAGAACCATAACTTGAGTTCTACAAATCTTCTTGAAGACTTCTAGTACTCAAATTAAAGCTATTGAAAAGGTCTACAAGTTTCATGTTGACCAAGACTTCATTTGAAACTTGCATTTTGACTTATCTGGCTTGGAAGTTAGGCCTAAATTAGGAGATTTTACACTGAAACCCTAATTTGGTAACTCCTACTCTTGATTCTCTTTGATTTATCCTTGGCACAACACCACACATGTATCCACATATCAATCCATGAATCCCACATCCTTCAATTAAGCCTTGATGCTCTTCAATCACTCAGTTGACCTAGGGTTGACCTAGGGTTGACCCAGATGAAACCCTAGTTGACTGTACTTCAACTCTGGCTCTTGTACTTGTATCAATGACTTGTCCCCTCTAGGTCTTCCATGATCTTTGTGCACATTCCATACCCTTAGTTCATAGTTCATACTCCATTGATGATACTCAATATACCTCAAATTAGGAGAGAAATCCATTGATGATACTCAATATACCTCAAATTAGGAGAGAAATCCACTGGTTGACCCTCAAACTTTTCAAAGCTTCAACTCATTTATTGATTACTTGGATGGTCTTGAGCTTGAATAAAAACCCCTTGATGTGCCTCTTTTGATAAGAATGGCACTTGATCCCTTGTTAGATGACTTGTTATGCTATGTTATGCAAATGATTAGACCATGTACATGACTTATTATGCAAATGACAATGCAATTGAAACATAAACCAGGTGAAATAGGTTGAGCAAATTTTAGGGTGCAACAACTGGCACGAGATGTTGCACTTCGCTTTGCACGGTTATCGTACGACGGTACGAACATCAACATCAAACGGGGCAACACCTTTCTCACTGGTGTATGGTATGGAAGTTGTCCTTCCATTAAAAGTTGAGATCCCTTCCTTGAGAGTATTGCTCGATGTCCAACTAGATGAGACAGAATGGGTGCGGAATAGGTTGAATCAGCTCAGTTTGATGGATGAGAAGAGATTTGCATCTATCGCATATGGTCGGTTATATCAGAGCCGGATGAAGAAAGCTTATGACAAGAAGGTGCCCCCTCGAAGCTTTCAGACAGACGATCTTGTGCTAAAGAAGATTCTCCCACCACAATCAGATCACAAGGGCAAATGGACTTCTAACTATGAAGGTCCATACATCGTGCGAAAGGTCTTCTCTGGAGGAGCCTTACTGTTGTCCACCATGGACGGCGAAGATTCTTCATCCCCTGTGAACTCGGACGCAGTTAAAAAATATGTTGCTTAAAGAGACCCATTGGACAGAAAAAAGAGAGTCAATGCAAAAATGGGGCATCCCGGCGAACCAAGAAAATAGAAAAAGGTTCGGGCAAAAGTTAGGGATAAAATTGAAAAGATGTACACCCGCGAAGTCGAAAACCTGAAAAGGGCGACTTCGGAAAAAATGGGTATCCCGGTGAATTGAAAACCCGCAAAGGGCGATTCAGGCAAAAGTTAGGGATTGAAAAGCAAATGACTGCGGTCCGAGTTTGATCCTGCATTGCTTAGTGGTTTGGGAGTACCTGAGGGTCGATTATCTAAGTCAATCTCTTCCGAGGGCAGAGTGTCGGGAAAGTGTCGGAGTCAGGCGAGTCATAGGAGGATCAGCTCATGGTGTTCGTCTGTACCACGTTGCTGACATGTACACAATTTTCTCTTTTGTATTTTTGTACATATTTGAATTTGCTTTTGCGTAACTTCCTCTTTTCAGGAGTTGCATCCGATGTACAAACTTTGCCTATTTACAGGTTGTTATCAATAAAACATACTATTCAATACTTGATGTTTAATTCTTGTTTTAACTTTTACTGTTTTGTTTGTGGAAAACGCCGATGTTTTTGATAAACTTACATGGGCACAAGCTTGCAGGCCTCGACCAATGATTGTTAAAACTTTGAATTAACTGAATAGTTGTCACGGATACTAACCAGGATAATTCCTTTTGTGTAGAATGTCTTGTGTTCGTTTGTGTTTTGCAGGGTTGTCACCTTTGCAGCAGATATTCAAGGGAGGGTGTTCCCCAGCCAGAGCATGCTTTATGTGAAACCTTTTCCTCCCGGCAGGCGGAATTTGCTTTCCATTCCCGGCAGACGGAAGTCAAAATTTTTATCCCCAGAGAGTTGGGATTGCATCGGAGCAGGATCAGATTATCCTCAACAAGTCAAGATTGACTTATTCGGTAGGATAAAGTCATCCCCAGCAAGGCGAGATTGATATACCCAGCGGGGTGTGCATTCCCGGTGGTTGGTTATGAGCGCATTTACTCCCCAGAGAGTCCCTGCAAAGTACAATCAGAGTACACTAATCGATTCCCAGCTGAGTATTCTCAGGATGGTTAATCCCCACAGAGCAATCAGGTTGCCAGTGGTTTGAAAGGAGTAAAGGTATGTAGCTTGCCTATTGAATTGTTAGTTTTGTGTCAAAACTTATATGTATGAGGGAAGATTGTTGTGTGTGGCTATAATGATTACAAAAAACATTCAGAAATTGAGTTAGACTAGAAATAAATACAGTAGCAACATTCTATTATAATGTGTTAACATAAAATAATTGACTTACGGGATTAAGCAATGCCTTATAGGGAGAATCACGACGGCGGTAGGTTTGTGGGTGGTGGTGATTGTATGAGGGAAGGGTTTCGAAGCTGAAAGGTTTGTGTGTGGAGGTAGAGATGGTTGAGTTTGAAGAGGTGAAGTTGAGGAGTGATAGAGGCGGATGGAGGTTGAACTTTTTTTTTGGTTTTCTTCTTGTTTTTTTACATCTGTGCCACACTTCCAAAAATTATATACTAAAATGCCACACTTTGTAATTAAATACACAGTTTTAAGGGGGTTCGGCCAACCTTTGGACGAACGGATGGAAAATGTATCGAGCACAAACCTTTGGAAGAACAGTATTTAATTACAAAGTGTGGCATTTTAAAAAAGTGTGGCAGAGAAAACCAAAAAATAAATTCAACCTCCATCCGCCTCTATCACTCCTCAACTTCACCTCTTCAAACTCAACCATCTCTACTAAACTTCCTCTGTCACTCTTCAGATCCTCCACACACAAACCTACCGTCGTCGTGATTCTCCTTATAAGGCATTGCTTAATCCCATAAGTCAATTATTTTATGTTAACACATTAGAATGGAATGTTGCTACTGTATTTATTTCTAGTCTAACTCAAAATGTTTTTGTAATCATTTCAGCCACACGCAGCAATCTTCCCTCATACATATAAGTTTTGGCACAAAACTGACAATTCAATAGGCAAGCTACATACCTTTACATCTTGTTCAAAGTTTCCTTAATCCTCCATGTGACTATATTGAAAACTACAACGGTTGTCCGATATTATTTAATTTAACGCAGGAAAGGGTGGAGGTTTACGGGTGTATTTGGAAAAATTGGTGGATGTTGTGGATGTACAGAAGTATGTTATGACTAACCAATTTGTCCAACCAAATATCAAAGGGCAAGATGAATATTGGGGGTATTATAAGAATGCTATTGATGAGGTTACTGCAAGTGTAACTACAAAGACTTCAGGTATATGGTAACACCTATATTTAGAAGTGCAAAATAATTGTTGTGTATTATATATATGATTTTCAATTAGCTCAACTCATGTTCTCACAATTTTAGTTACCACAGAACCATGAGGAGGGTGAATATTGCCTTTGAAATAATTCTAAGTAACTAATTAGTCCTACTCATGTTCTCACAATTTAGTCATCACAGAACCATGAGGTTGGGTATTGCCTTTGAAATAATTCTATGTGGAAGGAATACTTGAACTTCTCACTTCTAAGCTAAAATTTTTAAATTAGTTGCAGTGCTTCCACACTTCTCCTTGATTCATTGGTGTACTAACTGCATTGCACTCCTCCATCTGAATTTTTTTCCCATGGCATATCTTTCTTTTGACATATGAACACATTCTAGAATAAAAATATATAAGGCTACCTGGAAAATCATTCTAGAATAAAAAAAACATAAGGCTACATTTACTTTGTTGCACAACTCTGCTTATAGGTCAACTTCCACCAATGGTGGTAGAGTTGTATCATTAAGACTGAGAGAACCAAAGAGTCTCAGAATACCACCACCAACAGTGCGGTATCAGTCTATAAACTGATTATACCTCCTTCTATTTCTCTCAGGTCCTTGAATTGAAGTCCCCACAAACTTCTCTGATTCAGAAACCTATGCAAAGGACCCTACTTCACTTTCCCTGTTCCGTGTGGAAACTTCTAGGCCAATATCCTATTTCACTTCACATGGTGAAGTTGTACAGTTTTTGGATTGGCATGTTTCACAAAACCAATAATCTGAAACTTCAGCGAGATTATTTCGCATGCAGGAAACTAGCTAATCAGCGTTTTAACATTTGGTGACACAAAACTGTTTTCTTACTCCACCTCCAGAATACCACCAACAGATTGGTATCAGAGCTGCAGATCCTTGCAGATGCAGCAACAACAACAAAAATATGGAGTACGAAAACAGTTTTGTGACACTTTTTACACTGAACTTCCACTGGTGGAAATTATACTTAAGCACACTCCAATTTTACTGAATTCACCACATACAACACTGATTTCGTACTAGACTTCCACTAGTGGAGGTTGTTCTTAAAAAGGCTGCAACATTGTTTTGGTCTGTTTTCGCACTAACTTCCACTTCCACTGGTGGAGGTTGGACTTTGAAATACACCAATTTTCCAACAAATTGAACCTAGAGGGGTGGTGCGACTCGGATTGGGCTAGTTGTCCCCTTACGAGACGTTCTTTGACTGGATAGGTGGTATTACTTGGCCTTTCTCCGGTATCTTGGAAAACTAAGATGCTGAGAGAAACAGAAGGAGGTATAATCAGTTTACAAACTGATACCGCACTGTTGGTGGTGGTATTCTGAGACTCTTTGGTTCTCTCAGTCTTAATGATACAACTCTACCACCATTGGTGGAAGTTGACCTATCAGCAGAGTTGCGCAGCAAAGTAAATGTAGCCTTATATTTTTTTTTATTCTAGAATGATTTTCCAGGTAGCTTTAAATATTTTTATTGTAGAATGTGTTCATATGTCAAAAGAAAGATATGTCAGCCTTATGTTTTTTTTTATTCTAGAATGATTTTCCAGGTAGCTTTATATATTTTTATTCTAGAATGTGTTCATATGTCAAAAGAAAGATATGCCATGGAAAAAAATTCAGATGGAGGAGTGCAATGCAGTTAATACACCAATGAACCAAGGAGAAGTGTGGAAGCACTGCAACTAATTTAAAAAATTTAGCTTAGAAGTGAGAAGTTCAAGTATTCCATCCACATAGAATTATTTTAAAGACAATACCCAACCTCATGGTTCTGTGATGACTAAATTGTGAGAAATGAGTAGGACTAATTAGTTACTTAGAACTATTTCAAAGGCAATATCATATCTTTATTTTGACATATGAACACATTCTAGAATAAAAATATATAAGGCTACCTGGAAAATCATTCTAGAATAAAAAAAACATAAGGCTACATTTACTTTGCTGCACAACTCTGCTGATAGGTCAACTTCCAGCAATGGTGGTAGAGTTGTATCATTAAGACTAAGTGAACCAAAGAGTCTCAGAATACCACCACCAACAGTGCGGTATCAGTAAACTGATTATACCTCCTTCTGTTTCTCTCAGCCTCTTAGTTTTCCAAGATACCAGAGAAAGGCCGAGTAATACCACCTATCCAGTCAAAGAACGTCTCGTAAGGGGACAACTAGCCCAGTCCGAGTCGCACCATCCCTCTAGGTTCAATTTATTGGAAAATGGTGTATTTCAAAGTCCAACCTCCACCAGTGGAAGTGGAAGTTAGTGCGAAAACAGACCAAAACAATATTGCAAAAATTAGTGTTGTATGCGGTGAATTCAGTAAAATTGGAGTGTGCTTAAGTATAATTGACAACTAGCCCAGTCCGAGTCGCACCATCCCTCTAGGTTCAATTTGTTGGAAAAATTGTGTATTTCAAAGTCCAACCTCCACTAGTGGAAGTGGAAGTTAGTGCGAAAACAGACCAAAACAATATTGCAAAAATCAGTGTTGTATGCGGTGAATTCAGTAAAATTCGAGTGTGCTTAAGTATAATTTCCACCAGTGGTATCTGAATCTGAATCTGAAGAAGACTATTGGTTATTGTAAACTTTGATTTTTGGGTTGAATATGTTACTTAGTTTTAGCTTTCTGCAACTTCCACGGCCTAGTTTCATAGATACTGTGTTGAGAAGAACCTTCTTTCTAGAGGACATATTAGAGTTTGGCCTAACAGAACCTTACAAAACCGGTTGGTAGAGTGAGGATTACCCCCACTTATAAACACATGTTCATGACATATATTGTCTGATGTGGGACTCTTAACACACCCCCTCACGCTCAGGACTGGACAACTGAAGCGTGAAAATAAATGGTGGGTGGCCGCATAGCGGAAACCGTAGAAGGTGGCCTACCGGATCTTAAACGAGGCTCTTGATACCATGTAAATTTTGTTTGTCTTACCTTGTTAATCCCCTGGTTTAGATAAGTTTGTTTTTCTTTTCTCGTTCACCTTGTTAATCCTTCGGTTTTGGTAAACCTTGTCATTTATCTTATTAGATATGTGTCATTCAAAAAATGTTACATCTACTTCTTCTTATAATTCTTCTTTTTCTTCTTATCCTTCTCCTTCTCCGCCTCCTCCTCTAGAAACTCAACACAGTATCTATGAAACTAGGTCGTGGAAGTTGCAGAAAGCTAAAACTAAGTAACATATTTAACCCAAAAATCAAAATCGTTTACACTAAAAGGTTTAACATAGAAAAAGTGGCTTTCGTTGTCTCTCTAATAGATTCGAGTTGGTGAAAATCCAAATCCTCCAGATGTACTATGATTTGGAAAATCAATCCCAAATCTACGAATTAACTTTCAAATTGGGAGAAATTCGGCAAGATGAAGATTCAGTCACCAAATACTTCAATTATCTCAAACGTATTTGGCAAGATTTGGACCTTTTCAATGAGTATGAGTGGAAATCACCTGTCGATAGCAAACATTACAAGAAGATGGTGGATGTTAGTCGTGTTTTCAAGTTCCTTGCAGGTCTAAATGTTGATTTTGATGAGGTTCGTGGCCGAAAAAAATTCAATCTGATTTCACAAAGGTGGTGCAAACCCTATTGTCTCTCCAGTAGAAATCCAATCTGATTTACCAAGTGAAGGTCCTACAGATAATCTGTCTTCTAGTTCTTCATCTGGCAATCCTTCTTACTCATCCAATGATTTATCTGATTTGTCTTTTCCTGATATTAATCTTCCAATTTCTGTGAGAAAAAATATTCATGACCTCGATGTCCCGATTGCTGAGAGGAAAGGTTCTCGTATGTGCACTAAACATCCTATGTCTAATTACTTGTCATATGACAAATTATCACACACCCATAAGGCATATGTGTCTAGGATTTCTAATTTGTTTGTGCCCAGAACTATTCAGGAAGCATTAAATGATCCGAATTGGAAATTAGCAGTGAAAGAAGAGATGGATGCTCTAAACAAAAATAACACTTGGAGTATCACTGATCTACCACAAGATAAAAAGGCAGTAGGGTGTAAGTGGGTCTTTACAGTGAAATGCAAGGCTGATGGAAGTGTGGAAAGATACAAAGCGAGATTAGTAGCAAAAGGATTTACTCAAACTCATGGTATTGATTACCAAGAGACTTTTGCCCCGGTTGCTAAGATCAATTCTATCAAAATTCTTCTTTCTCTTGCAGTAAATTTCAACTGGACATTATATCAATATGATATTAAAAATGCCTTCTTGAACGGTGAATTACATGAAGAAGTATATATGAGTTTACCTCCTGGATTTGAAAAAAATCTTGGAAGAAACAAAGTATGCAAATTGAGAAAATCCTTATATGGATTGAAACAATCGCCAAGGGCCTGGTTTTAGAGATTTGGAAGTGTTGTTAAGAGACATGGCTTCACCCAAAGTCAAGCAGATTACATTATGTTCTTTAAACACTCATCTGAAGGTAAGATTGATATCTTAATAGTGTATGTTGATGACATTATTATTACAGGAGATGACATCAAAGCAATTAGTGATCTGAAGAGAAGACTTGAGGCTGAGTTTGATATCAAGGATCTTGGAAAGTTAAAATACTTTCTTGGGATGGAGTTCGCAAGATCTAAAGAAGAGTTTTTCTCAACCAGCGCAAGTACATACTCGATTTACTTGCATAAGGGATTTTTCTCAACCAGCGCAAGTACATACTCGATTTACTTGCAAAAACAGGGATGACAGGGTGTAAAAGAGTAGAAACACCAATGGATCTCAATGTGAAACTAATGCAGTTGCTGAAGATGAAATAGTAGATAAAGAACGTTATCAACGATTGGCTGGAAGACTAATTTATTTGTCACATACAAGGCCAAATATAGCCTTTGCAGTGAGTGTAATAAGTCAATTTATGCATGCACCAGGTGCAGGCTATTTTCAGAATATTAAGATATTTGAAAGGTACTCCGAGAAAGGGGCTGATATTCAGAAATAGATGACATATACAGGTTGAAGCCTATACATATGCTGATTGGGCAGGTAATATAAATGATAGAAGGTCTACCTTAGGATATTGTACTTTTGTAGGTGAAAATTTAGTTACATGGAGGAGCAAAAAACAAAATGTTGTAGCCAGGAGCAGTGCAGAAGCTGAATTCCGATCTGTGGCCCATGGTTTTTGTGAAGTATTATGGATCAAAAAGTTCATGGAAGAATTGAAGTTTTTTGGCCCAACTCTAATTATTTCTATTGCCCATAATCCTGTCCTACATGACAGGACGAAGCATGTTGAAGTGGACAAGCATTTCATCAAAGAAAAAATTGATAGCGGTGAGATTTGTATGTCCTACATACCCACCAAAAGTCAAGTAGCAGATGTTCTCACAAAGAGTCTTCTAAAGAGACTGTTTGATAACATGGTGTGCAAGCTTGCTATGAACGATATATTCATGTCAGTTTGAGGGGGAGTGTTGAATATTAGCACAAAATCAAAACAGATTTCAAAAGACCACGACACAACACGGACACTCCGACACCGATAATATCAAAAACATAAGACACCGATACCACTGCATATATGATATTGTTTAAACTATATTTATTCATCTATAATTAAGAGTTAAAAATAATATAGTTGAATATACATGATCGGGAATGAGAACACCATAAGATTCCGATATGGATTTGGTGACATCAGAAACAAGAGGATAATTCAAGTCACCAAGGTCGACTTTCTATCTGATTGAACCCATGCAAGGTGTGAGAACTACACACACAAAATAAACAAAAGCATCACTGACAAATAAACAAATGCTTGAAACTCCGTTACATTACATAGCTTATGTCATAAGAACATACCGAACCTATTAGATACTAACACAAAGAAGATTGGTGTACTAATTTGTGCGGCCACGTTTTGCGGGAAAAAACACTACAAAAATAGTCCTGAAGTATTAGCAACGCCGAAGAAGTTGTGATGGTTGTAGGTTTACAATTCGCAAACTTACCAGCCCTGGTGGAAGTCTTGAAGTGCAAGATGAAGGCAAATTCTTTGCCGAGGCCTAAAATAAATAAGAAAATACAAACAATCAAAGTCCATTTGAAATAGTATAGCAGACCTCCAATTTGTCCTAAACTAAATCCATTTGAAATAATCCAGATAAAATAGGAAATGCATTATTTCAACATTAGTAAACATATAAACAGCAGGATAGAATCAAGATTAGTAGTATAGCAGACCTCCAACTTTACCTCGGTGGACCTGTGGTTTAACGGAAGCTTACGAAATTCCTCTGCCAACATTTTCAGGTGAGACAAAATCAAGTCCTACCTTGATGTATGACTACAAAAAGACGATGCATGTACTGACACATTAACACAAACATTTCAAACAACAGCCAGAAGAAAATCAATCAGGACATTATATCCAAAAAATAATTTGTAAGAAATTAGAAGTTCAAGCTGTCATGCAGCGATTATATCCAATATATAAGTTTTTAAGGCAAACAAGGAAATTTGTAAGATGTATGTATGTAAATTTTACCTTCAGATTCCTGACTTGGTGAGGACAACCGGCTCGAACGATAACAGCATCTCCTAGCTTCTGAGTAAAAGTCCAAGGCTAAATTTCCTACATGTCAAGGGTAAACTATCAACAAACTGGTGCAATTTAATTGATCAAATCAGCTCACTTCCCAAAAGCATAAGAATATTTGTAAAACCACTAACCATACTCCTCTTTAAGTTTCCTCTTATGCTCATACTCCTCTTGTTTCTTTTCACTATAATTTATTGATGTCTCATGGAACATTAAACTTCCTCATCGCCATATGTAGTGAAGGATATAGACCACCAACACGAGATGACACAATTAACTTTATATGTAGTGGAGGATATAGACCATGTGTAGTGGAACATTAAATTTCAGGAGAGGTTCAGCAACATTAACTGCAAAAACCAGAGAAACAAGTGACACAATTAACAAGTCTCACAATTACAAGAATGAAAAACAAGTAACACCTAAATGAGAATTCAAGTACCCATACTGTCAACAATCACATTAAGAAATATTTGGTTGATGATCCAGTGATAGTCCCACCACCGCATCAGACGCCTCTTCCAAAGCTTCGTATAAAATGGCGGATGATGTGTTGGCGTGCTTCTCCGGAGATTGAACAACCAGCTTGGCTTCCAAAATCTTGATTTTGATTGATAAAACTTGGCACCATTGGCACTGTCTAGATTTTGAAGAACCACTGCCATCTCTGGATTCAGCTGGTGAACAACCCTGTGGTACCAGATAATTCAGGCAATAGTAATTTAAAATATATTGCTTAGAAAACACAGGATTTTGCATACCTGCAGGGAGCACACTTCCATGCCCTTGTCTTCGTATCGTACAAGGGCACACAGACCTTCACCACACAGACAACGCCTGAGTTGGTCCTCCCACAAAAAGAATTGGCAACCGAAGTCCCATCTCCCATTTGACAATTTCTGTTTCAGTAAGTTCATATAAGACTTCAAACAGTCAAATTACATATACAATTTCACACAGTCTACATAAAACTATATAAGGGTTAATAAAGTTATATAATGGTTAACTCAACATCACAACATTACAGTTATAACATTACAGTTATAACAATTCACCAAGCGTTTGTAGCATTCCGCATAACCGCAGGACTCGGACACATTTTTGAACCCAAGTTCAAAATTTTCACAGAATAGATTCACATATGACACGAAAATCTATATCAGAAATTTCAGAAATTTCACATCATATCAGAAATTTCACAGCAATCATACACATAAAATCAAGCAAACCAAAATAGATTCACATATGACACAAAAATCTTAAGAGGGGAAAGAACCCTCACTACCCTCTTATGATATTACCATCAATATTGAACCCACTCTCCCCCTTACCTCGAAATTGCTCAGAAAATTCCTGCGAATCTGGATCTTGAGAATGCCCTAGCTCTCCCTTGGTCTATCGCCATATGTAGTGGAGAATTACCCGTACGGGTCTATGGTAGAGTGGAAATGAAATTTGCTTGAAGGTTATTTTGAATATTAAAGATATTATTACCGTTAACTAATTTATTTGAATAATAATTACTAGCGTCCAGACGAGAACTCGCGTGTCTGTCTGTCCGCTTTTTTATTGCACACGTATAAATATAAATGATATATTTTTATTTAATATTAATTTTACGTGGAAGTTATCTGGGAAGTTATTGGTATGGAGTTATACGAAAGATGACAGTAGTAGTTCAATGGAAGTTATTGGGTAAGTTATATATTTTAAAATAAGAGTAAATTTGGTATAAAAAAAAAAAAAACTACACCAAAAATCAAGTATTATTTTTATATATGTTATAGATTATAGATATATGATTTTAATGTGATTTTCGTGTTGTTAACTAGTAAAAGACCCGTGCGTCCGCACGGGTATGAGAAAAAGTATAGTTAGATAGTTAATTATAAAAAAAATCTCTCTTTCAAAATAATATATATAATTAGATGGTTAATTATAAAAATCGCATCAATAATACGTAATCGAAGTATAGTTGTCTTCCTCCACGTCAAAAGAATCTCTCTTTCAAATTCACAACCACCAAAATATATATAGTTGGATGGTTAATTATAAAAATCGCATCAATAATACGTAATCGAAGAATGTGGAATACAAGAAAACATACTTTCAGTGGAAGAGGAGAACTTGAGAAACGGTGGCCGTGACAATTGCAAAGCTCAATCCATAGTCAAATACAAATATGATACTAAGGACCCTGCTTACATTATATATTGCACCAGTGGAATCAAATGTGTTAATTCTATATTAAAATATAAACTGATGTTTAAGACAAATTCTATAGAGAATTGTTCTATCATTTCTATTTTATTTTCTTTAATTCACTCACTATAAATATCAGGTTTCTATCACATTTCTTCATGACATTAAAGCTCAACAAATACAGGAACATTTAAAATTATGAAGCTACATTGAAGAAGTGCAAATACTGAGTATATACTCTAGAAATCTAAGGAGGCTTTATTGAGACCTACCAAAAGGCATTTTCTTCAAGCATCAAAAGCAGCAATAAGTCAGCAAAAAATTCATTGCCTGCAATTTGAATTATCCCAACATGTTAAGTCAGTGGATTATAGAGGTTGTGAACATATATGATTGTCCATGTGATAAGGTATACAATAAATTATAGCATTACTTGAGCCATGTCCTCTTAATAACAGTTTCCTGTTAGACGTGCCATTTCTATCAGAAACATGTACATTGCAATATCAGAATTACAATAATATCCCGTTAAAGCCTTTCACCTTGCTATCTATTGATTACCTACAAAACATAATTTGCCCCTATATCTCTGACCAAGAACAGCAGGCTGAACGTGCAGTTGTATTTACACCAAGCCAACGCAAAATGATTTCTAAGTCCCCACAAGACTAAAATTTCTACAATCGGCAAAAACCTCAATATCTGATAAACCCTATAATATGGACTATATTTTACTTTTTCTACATTATTGAAAACTGAGTATTAAATAGCTATAATCTAACAGTGTACTTAACTTGCTCCAAGTTTATATATTAATTTATAGTGGATTTGAAATAAGGAGTACCAAAATAATCCGGCTAGATTGATATTGTCCAAATAAGAAAGTTGGATTGGAAATATGGAATAAGTGTTTTTCTGCCATGTGACCATAACCTTATTAAATAAAAACAACCAAAATATCAGTGACATGTGAATAATAATTTTAAAAAATAATAAGTGTGGTGTCGATTTCAGACATGGACACTGACACGGATATATTATATTATTTTTTTAGAGGTGTTACTGCTACTGAAACTTAAAACTTAGTATAGGAAGATATCAATTTTACTTACCCAAGGGGCCCATGCTAAACCAGAAAGCAAAGCCTACAAAACAAAGTGTATGAAGAGAACTATGGTATAAGTGATTTTGGTTTTAGGAAGCATGTAAGATGAAAAGAAAAGAAAGATAAACTTACATATGCTATTGATGCAAGTAAGGCCAAACATAGAATCACTTTCTCTCCAACCAAAGGATTAAGTATTGGAAGCAGCACAATCTGCAAATCAGTTTGCAGTAAGTACTTAAAATAAGCCAAATATCTTACAATGTTAGTATTATACATACCTGAGAAAAAATTGAACCAATTTCAACCATCATCAGAAGTTCCGAGAACTGATTTTTGTTAAAGCCGAAAACAGCTTTCAAATAGTACTGCAGTGGAATTAATTACTTACTGTCAAGTTATGAGTTAATTAAAAGAGATTTTTCGTTTAAGTATAAGCAAAAAGCTGAAAACATACCAGCAAAACACTGCTTATGGCAGACATTCCCAACTCATAAAAGAAAGAGACCAGAGCCATGCCTCTTAATGTTGGACTGAAAAAATAATCATACATATAATCAATCACATGCAAGTTTATAAAAGATGTTAGATAATCCTTCTATGTCGAATGGATCCAGACTGAATCGTGAACGAAATCACTTTCCTTAAAAGTATTTCAAGCACACTCTCAAATTGTCTTAGAGTTGAAACGGCCTGAATACCCAGGATAAGTCAGCCTTTTTCTCGAAACTGCACAAGACTGATGAAGTTTCGAATGCAAGGAAAATGTTGGAATTATATGGAAGAGGATTTCAGAATTTGGAGTGAATGATTTCGAATTATGAAGCATATATTTATAGCCATGCATGTGTCTTTTCAGAAGTTTGCAATTCTTCATAAACACACTCTCTAATGAGCATTTGCAATGGTTCACATAAAATATCATGCACCACTTCGTCAAGTGTCATGTATTTCAAATTCAAATTCAAAATCAAACTCTAGGCAACGAATAAGTCTGAGCGATAATTAAAAATTAAATTCGCGGCCGGAGCGCCACCGGCGCCGCGAAGAGCCCGATTGCTCCGATGCGTCGTGCCCAAGTGCTCAAGTGCCGTCTACAAGCCGCCACTAGCGCCTCTACGCCCACGCCCCCGGATCCGGATCCGGAGCCGGAGCCGGAGCCGGTGTCGCCGGTGGCGACACCGGCGAGGGGTGTTTTGTATGAGACAAGTGACATAAGTTTTGGCACCACCACATGTGACTATGTGGCACTTTATCCTTTTTGGCTCTTTTGGAAATTACATTGTTCCAAGTGCCTTATAAATGCTATTTAATTTTACTCCTCTTCCAATGTGGGACTAAGCATTTATTATAACACCCACTTTGTCATTTTGGAACAACTTTAATGGAAATAAATTATTATTTCCAACAATCCCCCACTTGTTCTAATAATGACAAAATAATAATTCCAGAAATGGGACATAAGAAGTATTAATACAGTTAAGTATCTTTCGATTTTAAACTTAACCTTAGTAAGAATAACACAAGGTTTAATCGGAATATTAGGTAGCAATGCTTTTAAACCATGAATCCATTTGAATAGACCGGTGTTACCTTACACACACTCCTTAAAGATTCTTCCTCTGCATAACTCGCTTAGCACTTATTTATGGCCATGTGCTATCCTGTTTCATGAATTTTCCATGAGAGAAACTCCAACTCTCACTTTGAGACGGCACCATCTCATAATTCACATAGGTGAAGTTCATATAGTATCTGTTTCCAGTAGATACGTACCCTCGGTATTGAACTTCATTAAGAGTTTAAGATAAAACTCAACCCTCATTTCTAATGTCAACATAATTATGAAATGTTAGACAATTATCCAAATCAACGACTTGTTGTTACCCATTGAAAATCTTAACGTTAATGTTCTGTTAACTTAAGATTGGGTTGCCGCCATTGTCGGAACTCTTACTCAAGGAGTTTCAACCCCATACCTCTCGAGGTTGTTCTTACTAAGTCTCTGGCCAGTGGCTTAGTAAACGGATCAGCCAAATTATAGCTTGTTCGTATATACGTAAGTGAAATGATTCCATCCTTAATCAGTTTTCTTACGAACGAATGTCTAAGTCCTATATGCCTGGACTTTCCATTATACACTTCGCTAAATGCTCTTGCCAAAGTGGCCTGACTATCGCAGTGTATCATTACCTTTGAAACATTGTCTTTAGCCAATGGAACTTCCAAAAGAAGATCCCTCAACCACTCTGCCTCTTGACTAGCGGAAGCGAGAGCCACGAATTCTGATTCCATGGTCGAAAGAGTAATGCATGTTTGTTTCTTGCTCTTCCAGGAAATTGCTCCTCCAGCTAGTGTAAATATCCACCCAGTTGTAGATTTGTGATTTCCCACGTCAGAGATCCAAATGGCATCGGTATATCCTTCTAGTATAGCAGGAAACCTACCATAATGAAGGCCAAGATCTTTGGTTTTCAACAAATAACCAAATATCCTTGTGATTGCCTTCCAATGTTCATTAGTTGGATTACTAGTAAATCTACTCATTTTACTAACTGCAAATGATATATCGGGTCTAGTACATTGCATTAAGTACATAAGACATCCGATCGCACTTGCATATTCTAATTGAGCCACTGCTCTTCCATCATTCTTTTCAAGTTTGATTACATGATCAAATGGAGTAGTTACTTCCTTGAATTTCAGGTGTTTGAACTTATCAAGCATTTTCTCAATATAATGTGTTTGATTAAGTTCATAACCCCCACTATTTTGCTTAACTTTTATTCCTAAAATTGTGTCAACAAGCCCAAGATCTTTCATCTTGAAAGTGGAAGTTAGAAACCTTTTTGTTTCTAGAATTCCATTAAGTCTATTGCTAATTATTAGCATGTCATCAACATAAAGACACAAAAATATTACAGTGTTATTATACACTTTTGTATATAAACACTTGTCACAAGAATTAGGAATAAATCCATTTGACATTATCGTAGAGTCAAACTTTTGATGCCATTGTTTTTGTGCTTGTTTTAAGCCATATAGAGATTTGACAAGTTTGCACACCTTCTGTTCATTTCCAGGAAGGACGTGTCCTTCTGGTTGTTCCATGTAGATTTCCTCATCGAGGTCTCCGTTTAGGAATGCTGTTTTAACATCCATTTGATGAACAATCAGATCATTTAAAGATGCTAAAGCAAACAACAACCTTATAGTGGTTGTTCTCGCTACAGGTGCATAAGTGTCAAAATAATATATACCTTCCTTTTGTCTAAATCCTTTTGCCACTAATCTTGCTTTATAAGTGTTTAATGTACCATCACTATGATATTTCTTTTTAAACACCCACTTGCATCCAATGGGTCTTGATCCCTTTGGTAAATCAACAAGTTCCCAAGTGTGGTTGGACATAATTGAATCCATTTCATCTCGGATAGCATCTTTCCAAAAAGAGGAGTCTCTTGAAGCTATTGCTTCCTTATAAGTTTTAGGATCTTCCCCTACTTGAAGAATTACCGGAATGCTTTTAATAAAATTTGTACTATTTCCTTCAACCAGATAAAATGAAATGGATTGAGAATCAATTTCGTCTGGTCCTAGGTTCTTTATTTTCCGGACTCTTTTGCTTATCCTAGGTTCGGGTCGTGGTTCATTTATTCGAGATGTGTCTTCAGGTTGTATTTCTACAATCCGAGAAGAGTCTTTTTCACAAGATTCTTTATTTATGGCCGACTCTGATTCTTTATCCTTAGTTATAAGGTTTTCAAAGAATTCTACATCCCGGGATTCAACAATAATATTAGACTCTAAATTTAACAGTCTATATGCTTTGCTATTTTGTGCATATCCTACAAATGCACATCTTATCCCTCGAGGACCCAACTTGGTTCTCTTAGGATCCATGTTTTTGTAATATGCCACACACCCCCACACCTTAAAATAGCCAATATTTGGTGTCATGCCCTTCCATACCTCATATGGGGAAATTCCACTTTTCTTTAAGGGAATTCTATTTATTATGTGACAAGCGGATAATAAAGCTTCGCCCCACAAATTGAAAGGTAGTTCGGAATGCAATAACATGGCATTCATCATTTCTTGATATGTTCGATTCTTTCTTTCTGCTATGCCATTTTGTTGTGGTGTTCTAGGTGCCGAACATTCATGTATTATACCATGTTCTTCACAAAATGCATCAAATTCAGTAGAGAAGTATTCACCGCCCCTATCACTCCTAAGGACTTTTATACTTCTACTTAATTGATTTTCCACTTCTGCTTTGTAACTCTTAAAGACATTAAAAGCCTCATCTTTATGCTTTAAGATATATACATAAGTGTATCTAGAACAATCATCAATAAATGTAATGAAATATCTATTTCCCCCACGGGTCAACATGCCATTAAATTCGCACAAATCTGAATGCACAAGATCAAGCAGATTTGTATTTCTTTCAACACTTTTGAAAGGTTTCTTAATCATTTTTGATTTAACACATAATTCACATTTATTGAAATTTTTGATATTACATGATATCAAGCCTAGTTTAATTAGTCTCTTCATTGAACTAATACCAATATGTGCTAATCTATTGTGCCATAAAGTAACTGAATCAAACATGTAAGCAGAATTAGAAATTTCATTAATCATGTTATCAGTAATACATAGTTTGATCATTCCTTCAGCGGAATATCCTTTTCCAACAAACACACCATTACGGGTCAAGATAAGTTTGCCCGATTCATACACAGATTTAATACCCGGTTTTCCCAATAAATCCCCACTAACAAGATTCCTATTCATGTCTGGGACATGAAGCACATTAACAAGGGTAACTTTCTTTCCAGAAGTGAAGTTGAGTTCGACCGTTCCGGTTCCAACAACTTTGGATCGCACTTCATTTCCCATTTGTACTTCTTGTCCATCATTTGCCTCAGAATATGTTTTGAATGCAGCCCTGTCATATGAGACATGAACCGTGGCACATGTATCATACCACCAGCCTTGGACTTTGCCTTTGATTGCCATAATTTCGCTCACAGTAGCAATTATATCATCATTAGCATTCACTGCATTGATCTCCTTTTTTGATTTATTATGCCTGCAATCTCGAGCATAATGTCCAGGTTTTCCACATACAAAGCATCCATTTTTCGGACCCTTCGGACCACCGAAGTTCTTGAACTTGGTATGTTCCTTTTTTGGTGCGATGTGACTTTTCTTGACATCATGTTTTTTCTTTTCCTTTCTGGTCACAGCATTGGCTTTGGACAGACCCGCAGATTCTGATTTTTCCCTCTCCTTCGATTCCTCCTCGATTCGAAGATGCTTCTGGATTTTCTCCAAGGAAAAGTCATCAGAACTGTGCAGCAGTTTCTTTTTATATCCTTTCCACGAACTTGGTAACTTCGCAATGATTGCACCAACTTGAAAGGTTTCAGGAATGTCTATTTTCACCGCTTTGATTTTGTTCACCAGGACTTGCAATTCGTGCACTTGAGGAAGTATGGGCTTGGAATCTATAAATTTAAAATCAAAGTATTTAGAAATTAAGAACTTTTTCATACCTTCTTCTTCGGCTTTGAATTTAAACTCCAGGGAATTCCATATGTCTCTAGCGGACGGATTGTCTGTGTATAAGTCGTATAGGCGGTCAGATAGCGTATTCAGAATATGCCCACGACATAGTAATTCGTCCTCCCTTCGCAGCATGCGCTTCTTCTTGAGTTCGTCAGAATCATCTGCAGTTGGTTCTGGAATTGGTGTCAGATTGGGATCCAAGACGTAGTGAACCTTGAGTGCAGTAAGCAGGAACGTCATCTTGTCTTGCCATCTGGTAAAGTTGTTTCCATCGAAGCGATCCAATTTGACAAGGTCCTGATTCATAACTTTGATACTTGAAACAGCAGCGTCGGAATCCATGATACAAATACTTTTAAGATTGTTAGATAATCCTTCTATGTCGAATGGATCCAGACTGAATCGTGAACGAAATCACTTTCCTTAAAAGTATTTCAAGCACACTCTCAAATTGTCTTAGAGTTGGAACGGCCTGAATACCCAGGATAAGTCAGCCTTTTTCTCGAAACTGCACAAGACTGATGAAGTTTCGAATGCAAGGAAAATGTTGGAATTATATGGAAGAGGATTTCAGAATTTGGAGTGAATGATTTCAAATTATGAAGCATATATTTATAGCCATGCATGTGTCTTTTCAGAAGTTTGCAATTCTTCATAAACACACTCTCTAATGAGCATTTGCAATGGTTCACATAAAATATCATGCACCACTTCGTCAAGTGTCATGTATTTCAAATTCAAATTCAAAATCAAACTCTAGGCAACGAATAAGTCTGAGCGATAATTAAAAATTAAATTCGCAGTATACCGGCCGAAGGCCGGTCCGCCCGCCGGAGGCGGCCGGAGCCGCCTCATTAACGCCGCGAATAGCCCGATTGCTCCGATGCGTCGTGCCTAAGTGCCGTCTACAAGCCGCCACTAGCGCCTCTACGCCCACGCCCCCGGATCCGGATCCGGAGCCGGAGCCGGAGCCGGTGTCGCCGCGAGGGGTGTTTTGTATGAGACAAGTGACATAAGTTTTGGCACCACCACATGTGACTATGTGGCACTTTATCCTTTTTGGCTCTTTTGGAAATTACATTGTTCCAAGTGCCTTATAAATGCTATTTAATTTTACTCCTCTTCCAATGTGGGACTAAGCATTTATTATAACACCCACTTTGTCATTTTGGAACAACTTTAATGGAAATAAATTATTATTTCCAACAAAAGATATTGTTGCTAAAAATCAGATAAAAAACCTGAAAATTTACTATTTCTGCGGCATTTCTCATAGATTTGTATCTTCGGTTAACAACGCTAACGATTTTTTTGCAGAAGCCTAACTATTGGTTCTTTCTTGGATTCATTTTCAGAGTTTCATCTAGGAAAATTTGCATGTAAATTGGACAAAAGGTCAATAGTACTACTGAAACCTGAAATTCATAAACCATGATTAAGATTCATAATTAAACCTCAAGACAAAACTGAGTGAACAAAGATTGGTACCAAAAAAATGTAGTTTTGAGGAAGGAATCGAGCCAGGACGTTCCCGAGAACATGTGAAGCAGAAAATAGACCAGTAATCCAACTAAATACTGCTGCTCTTTTGTTTTCATTAACAACATCTGCCACATACGCGACAGAAATGCATAAGATAAGTCATTTAATTATGAATAAGAGACTCAAAATGTAAGCAATAAAAGAAGTCATTGTTGTTGTCCAGTGTTTGCACCGATTTCATGTGTTTGATCATAAGTCATTTATTATCTAAGAATATATTTTCCATGTTGCTTCCCAATTCCCACAGGGACATATCTGCATCGAAGGTGTTCACCATTTCTAAAATTTCAAGCATTTCAACATACTGCACAAACCTATAAGCATCATTAACACTAACTAGTCAGAGAGTAAATCAAAAGGCCCACTCACCGCAGACAAATGAAGCAAATCTAATGAAAACTAATATGGCATTCGCCTCTTAAATGTTCCTTTCATAGATCACATCTCAAAATTTCTATGTCTATAAATATTTAGTCTGATTGATTGCACAGAAAGTGCAGCCTGCTCTTCTACAACATTTAAATTATTTAGGTATGGCTTTACTAATGCAAAATTTGTTCGTAATTACTTCAACCTCGGAGTCCTAATTTAAACAAACCCACACGATTAATTACTGTTAAATACTGATAAATTGAGTAAGCAAGAGAACATGTTAATCATGGCATCATGTTAATCAAGATATTTATAATTATGCTAGCCATTATTCAGAAAAAGATATTAAATATTTATGTAATTAAATTAACAGTTAAAAGCAAATATTTACCAATTAACTTCATCTCTGACTCTGTTGTCAGACCAGCAGCCTTAAAGGAGCTACTGGATACTTGACACAATGCAGATGCTCAAATTGTGATGCCTTCCGCTTCACTTTTTTCAATAATACCTTCTACAATTTTAGGATAACACAAATAGCATGAAGATATAGCAAGCAATAGAGGCTTCCAGAGTGGACTGGGCGTACTTCGAACTTCAACAAAGCGAGAGAAGGCTTCCCGACTAAAAACAATTGCCAAGGACTGTTTTACACCTTCAGTTTCAATTGAGTAGGTCGGACAGTGTAGTAATGCATGGACACAGGAGGAAGCTCTATATGTGGTCACTAAGTGCAATGTTAACACAAGTAAAGAAATGTAATTAGTCGAAGTCACAAAAGTGTAATGAAGTGATAATCCATCTACCATATAAGAAGTCTGTCTTGAATGTTCCATTGAGAATCATATAAAATAAGATATTCCAATTACATTGAAGATTACATCATAATATAAAGTGAGTCAGAGAAGCCATATATAAAAGAAACAGAAATCAAAGAAGCCATATATGAAGCCAAGCATAGGAGTATCATTTTCTCTTCTTTTTAATCTTAAAAACAATACTTCATCAAAAGAATGTAACAAATAGATTATATTGGACCATACCATACTATTATAATTCTCATCATCATCTGCAAAATTAACAATATCTTCTAACTCCATTTCAAATATGCATTTTGCATCCGGATGCATGTTGCCATCCAATCCAATTTCCACCTAGATCCAAGACAAATAAAATTAACTTAATGATCAAAGGTCCCAACATTGTTTTGACTGAAATCTAACAGGGGCTTAACAAACTTACATCCAACTCTATCAATAAGGACTTGTGTAGTTTTGTTAGACAAATATATTTATTTGTGTAGTTTTGTTATTGGATGTATAACCGCCCCCAGTGGAAAGACTTGTGTGTTACTATTTCTCTTTGCACTGTCCAATAAGGACTGTGGTTTGAATCCCACCCCTAACCCTTTTTATTATTTTTTCCATTTTCACGTTCAGTTGTATTTTATATATATTCAAAGGTGTAATGTTTTCTGTATTTTATATATATTCAAAGGTGTAATGTTTTCACAATTGGGCTGGTGGCTCACTAGTTTTAGCACATAGAGAGAATTTTTAATATAGAAAATATATAACTAAATAATACAAAATAATAAAACATGTGCATACAAAATTTAAACATATTAAAATATTTATTTTAAAGACTAATACAATATTGACTGGACCTTGCATCCATCAATGGACTTGCTATTGTTGTACTCTTAATTCTGTGTGTCAATCAACAATTTATTCAATGAAATAGAGGTAACTAAACAAAACTATGCAAAACGCAAAAAAAGACAAAGGAAGATTCAAACTTAAAAACCATATGTGCATTCATTGTCATTATCAATGTGTGAGATGTTTGTGCTTCCTTGATAGCAATGAAAGTTTAGTGGCCAAAATATTCATTTTTAGCTTTTTCATCAAAGCAACTTAGAGATCGTTCTGCATGGTTTTTTGCCGAAGACAAAAACATGAGCTGTAATAATATAACAAATTGAATATGTTATATTAATGTATTAAATATGTTTATTAAAATTTTCTCTAGATGTAACACTTCATCCAAATGAGATATTGGAGCTCTAAACAATGTTATTAGAGATTTGCATTGTTATTAATATTATATTTTTATTATTCAATATTACTAGTATGATCTTAGTGTTCTATGGATTTTATGAATTTATTATTGTATGTCTTTACATTATTAATATTATATTTTTATTATTCAATATTACTAGTTTGATTTGAAAAGCATAATCTCTTTAATCTTGATATTTATCAGCTACTAATAAGTCATGAGTATCTATATATATAGAAGATCTATTTTCATGCGGCATACAATGATGTGAAAATCATAATCTCTTTAATATTGATTTTTTTCAGCTACTGCTACTAAAAATGTGGAGTGAAGTTTGAATCTTCACCAAAGATGAGTTTAAGTACTACTCCAGAGAAAATGATTGGTTCATCTACCAATCTACTTAGTGTCAATAAGGAGTGAGTTGATTGAGTGGTCATGAGTGACAATGAAGAGGTTGATCTTAGTATTTAGCTTCTCCATACATGGTTTTTTAACCCTTGAATTAAGAGTGGACATTAAATTCACTCTTAATACACTAGTTTAAAACTGGAAATAAAAAGTGGCTAGTTTTTCTGATTTAGTTGCCATGGGTATCAAAGTTGAAATTGGTATGAAGAACAGTAAAATGAGCAGGACCGCAGGAAATTCTAGCAACAACAACAATGTCAAGAAGTTCTCTAGCAACTTCTACAAAAAGAAAGAAGGAAAAACAAATGTAGTAATGATTAGTCGAATAGAGAATCAGCCTTGGAAACAACAATCTTTCACTCAGCAACAACATTTTGTTCAGCAACCAATTTATCAACCTTACGTGGCAGCCATTGTAACACTCCCTTCTATACCCCAAATAATCAAATAAATTATTTAAGCACATAATAAAATTTCATCAGAGTAAAATTAAAACATGGTATAAAAGAGATATGTCACATCATACACAAAATTAAACATACAACACCTGCTCTATAAAAGATATACAACAGTGGGGTAGCTTCAACAGAGGAACTTGGTCCTTACACCCATATCTCAATATTTAGAATTAAAAGCGAAAAATCTAAACATTGAATCATTTTAAACATGTAATCATATAAATACATATCATCCAGTTTGATTCACCACATCATTCATGTTTACGTAAACATTCATCAACAGATACATATACAAAATGTATCCCAAAAGAATACTATACAATCCTAACTACTCGGTGCTACATATTAGAGCTAACCGACCAAAAGAATGAAGTTATATTTCACAAAAGACCTCCAGCAAACCTAATCTGCAATGCCTCATAGAGCATTATAAAACAGTAGAAGGGTGAGAAATATTATCATAATAATCAATGCATGTAGTTATATATATATCTATACAAACATAGGATACACATGTTCCGCATTTCTCACCACAATTCATTATCATCATCATCTACATCACAATATATGTATAAACAAACATGGATAATCACCAAACATATTTATCATGCACACATCCATAATTCACATCATTCCACATAAACACTTACAATTATGTTTATTCATCCAATCACAACTCTCATTCAACAATTCATACACATGCATACTTCCATATAACAATGATATATGCCATGTGACTCAATGCCATGTGGTACCAACACTTGTTATCATTTTTTGATTTTTACATTTAAACCGGGTCCGTCCCTTAGACCGATAACAACAAAAGCCCGTCCTCTAAGCTTTCAAACCCACCCTTCTAGGTTTGGGACAAGTCATTAGTCTCCACGAAACTAGCAAGCATTGCCTCTTGACTAAATGATGTGTATGCAATCAACAACCATATGCACTTAAGACCGCTCTCGCATCTTAATCCCATGCATAGTCAAAAATTCAACACACAAGAATTATAACATGATTGCACACACAACACATCTCATAATAATCAAAGTTTTCATACTTTCAACACCATCACTATATTTATCAAGCAATGCACACATATTCACAATATGTTCTCATGCATTCTTCACATACAATCAATATGCATTCACAATATCGCGCTAACGACAACGAATTCAATCACATTCATCATGCATTTTTAATCAATTTAAACAATGCATAAATTTGTCAAAAGACCACATTTCATAATCAATTTCACAATCTAGGATTCATGCCATACGGCTACCCACAACACATCTTATCACAATAGTACACAAACTATTCATTACAGATAAGGATTGAACACAATCGAACCAAACAATCAACATTGGATGGAAAACAAAGGAGTAAAAATGTTGTCACACTCGCTGATCCATTCGCCTGGCGAAGCATTAGCGAATGCTCACTGCTTCATTCGCCTGGCGAACTCGCTAGCGAAGGCAGGTAGTAGCTACTGGAAGTGTTCGCTGCCTACTCGCTGGTTCACTCGCCTGGAGAACTCGTTTGCCACCTCCTACGCCTGGCGAACACGCCAGCGAAGGCTGATTTTGGCTACTGTAATGGTTCGCTACCCACTCGCTGGGCTTCGCCTAGCGAACCTTCGCTTCTGCTCGCTTAGCGAACGCTAGCGAATCTGCGAACTCAGAACCCCAAACAATCCAAAATCACCAAATCATCACAAAATCAACCGATTTAATTCCAATCAGTTCCAATAGTCTTAGCCCAACATTACCCGACTAAACTACGCCATTTATTTCCGATTCTAACCGTTCAAAACTCGATTTCTACCGATTAAACCTCTTTTTGCCCTAAAATGGGAACTATAGAAAAACATCCAAACAATCCAAACCAATCATACATAATCATATACATTGACAATATAATGATATTTCATACCCTTACCTTGATTAAATCGAAGCTAGGAGTTGTTCTTGAGCTTTCCAAACTTTTCCTTCTTTTCCTTCTCTTTTCTCCTCTTCCTCTTTCTTTCTCTTCTCTCTCTCTCTTATGTTTCTATCTTTCATTTTCCTTCCACTTTCCCTTATATGCCTTTCTATTTTATTTCCTTCCATCATATTTCTCCTCTCAAATATCTACCAATAATTCCAATAATTAAAATCACCCAAATAAATCAATTAATTAATATAAATAATTAATTATCGAAAAATTGGACTGTTACAACCCTCCCCCACTTTAGGAATTTTCGTCCTCGAAAATGTTACCTGATTCAAACAACTCTGGATAAGACTCCCTCATCTGAATCTCAAGTTCCCAAGTCACATTTCCACCAGCCGGTCCTCCCCAAGCGACCTTCACCAAAGCAATCTCTTTACCTCAAAGTTGCTTCAACTCCTGATCCTCTATCCGCATAGGTGATGTCTCCACAATCAGGTTATCTCTCACCTGCACATCATCTACTTGGACTACATGAGATGGATCCGCAATGTATTTCCTCAACTGAGATACATGAAACACGTCATGGAGATTAGCAAGCAACGACGGTAAAGCAACTCGATAGGCTACCTCTCCTATCCTCTGCAAAATCTGATAAGGACCAATAAAACGCGACGTCAACTTACGCGACTTCAATGCCCTACCAACACCAGTCATAGGAGTAACCCGAAGAAACACGTGATCTCCCTCCTGAAATTCAAGTGTTTTCCTCCTCTTGTCATGATAACTCTTTTGACGACTCTGAGAAATCCTCATCTTCTCCTGAATCATCCTAATCTTATCAGTAGTCTGTTGGACTATCTCGGGTCCAATCACGGAACTCTCTCCCGACTCATACCAACACAATGGCATCCTACACCGTCTATCATACAATGCTTCAAACGGTGTCATACCAATACTCGAATGAAAGTTGTTGTTGTAAGTAAATTCAATCAAAGGTAAGTAGCTATTCCAAGCTCCTCCCTTCTCCAATACACAAGCTCTCAAAAGATCCTCAAGTGACTGAATCGTCCTCTCGGTCTGACCATCGGTCCGCGGATGGTAAGTTGAACTCAAATGCAACTTCGTACCAAAAGCACTTTGCAAACTCTCTCAAAATCTCGAAGTAAACCTTGGATCTCTATCTGACACAATGCTAGACGGAATACCATGCAAACTGACAATCCTTTTGATGTACAGCTTTGCCAATCTCTCTAACGGGTAATCCATTCGCATAAGAATAAAGTGAGCAGATTTGGTCAATCTATCCACAATAACCCAAATAGCTTCAAAGTTACTCAGCGTCCTCGGTAAACCAGATACAAAATCAATAGAAATGTTATCCCATTTCCACTCATGAATAAACAACGGTTTCATCAAGCCCGACGGTTTCTGATGCTCAATCTTTGACTTCTGACAAGTCAAACAAGAATACACAAACTCGACAATATCCTTCTTCATACGAGGCTACCAGAATACTTTCCTCAAATCTTGATACATCTTAGTAGCACCCGGATGAATACTCAATCCACTATGATGTCCTTCTTCAAGAATACTCTTCTTCAGCTCAATAACATCAGGAACACAAACTCTATCACGACACCTCATGATACCAATTTCATCAATCCGAAAATCACCACCTTGACCTTGATTGATCAAAGTCGACCGATCAACTAAACTCAAATCAGATTTCTGTCCTTCTCGAATTCCGTCAAGAATACCACTAGTAAGCTTTAACATACCAAGCTTAATTCCGTAGGAAGTCTTCTCACACACCAAACTCAAATCACGAAATTGCTCAACCAATTCCAACTCTTTCACCATCATCATCGACATATGCAACGATTTCCTACTCAATACATCAGCTACCACATTTGCTTTACCCGGATGGTAATTCAAACCAAAATCATAATCCTTCAGAAGTTCCAACCATCTCCTCTGCCTTGCATTCAATTCTTTCTGATCAAAGAGATATTTCAAACTCTTATGATTATTAAATACCTCAAATCTCGAACCAAACAAATAATGTCTCCAAAGCTTCAGCACAAATACAACGGCGACCAACTCTAAGTCATGCATCGGATAATTCTTCTCATGCACTATGAGTTGCCTCGAAGCATAAGCCACAACTTGTTTATCTTGCATCAACACACCTCCTAAACCCATCAAAGAAGCATCACAATACACAACAAACGTTTCTGCCGGATTCGGCAAAATCAAAACAGGGGATGTCGTCAATCTCCTCTTAAGCTCTTGAAAACTTCCTTCACACTTTGCATCCCAAACAAAAGCTTGACCTTTCCTAGTCAACTGCGTCAACGGTAAAGATAACTTGGCAAATCCTTCAATGAATTTCTGATAATAACCTGCCAAACCAAGAAAACTTCTAATCTCAAATTTTGATTTCGGAGTCTCCCATTGCGATACCGCTTCAACCTTCGACGGATCAACTGAAATACCTCTACTCGAAATCACATGACCAAGGAAACTCACTTTCTTCAACCAAAATTCACACTTAGAAAGTTTAGCATATAACTGCTTCTCTTTCAACACAAATAACGCAATCCTCAAATGCTCGACATGTTCTTTTTCACTCTTCGAATAAATCAAAATATCATCAATGAACATCACCACAAACTTGTCCAAATAAGGATGGAAAATCCTATTTATGTACTCCATAAATACACCTGGTGCATTAGTCACACCAAATGGCATCACAGAATACTCATAATGTTCATACCTCGTTCTAAAAGCAGTCTTCTGAATATCCTCAGCCTTCACATGAATCTGATGATACCCATATCTCAAATCTATCTTACTAAACACACTCGCACCAACCAATTGATCCATCAAATCATCAATCTTCAGAAGTGGATGCTTATTCTTGATAGTCACCTTGTTCAACTGTCTGTAGTCCACACAGAGTCTCATAGAACCTTCTTTCTTCTTAACCAACAACACTAGTGCACCCCACAGTGACACACTCGGACGAATAAACCTCTTCTCAAGTAAATCTTCAAGTTGACTATTCAACTCTTTCAATTCCGATGCGGACATACGATATGGAGCCATCGATATCGGACTAGTTCCAGGAATTAAGTCGATCACAAACTTCACCTCTCGTTCCGGCGGTAAATCTTTTATCTCCTAAGGAAAAACTTTCGGAAAGTCACAAACAATTGGCAAAGCATCAATTGTTCCACTTTCACCAATGCTCAAAGTTGCCATCAACATAAATACCTTCGCACCATCTTACATTGATTCCTTCACTTGCTTAGCAGTCATAAACAAATCCCCTTTATCTTCAGGTTCAGGAAAAATAACCGTTTTGTCAAAACAGTTAATATAGACACGATTGAATTCCAACCAATTCATCCCAAGAATAACATCAAGTTTATCTAAGTGAAGACACACTAAATCAACTCCAAAGTCTTTACCAAAATACTCAACGGACAATTCAAACACACATACAGGGTAGTTACCGAACCCATAGCAGGAGTATCAATAACCATACCACCACTCATAACAGACAACTCAAGATTTAACCTCTTAACACAACCCAAAGAAATAAAAGAATGTGTAGCTCCAGTATCAATTATAGCGATCAAAGGTATACCATTAATGAAGCAAGTACCTCAGATTAATCGATTTTCACTAGCAGTCTTCGATCCAGATAGAGCAAACACTTTCCCATTCCCTTGAGTCTTCTTTGGATTATCACACTTGGTACTGTAACACGGTGGGAGAACTGACTTTAAACAATGTTGCGGATAGCAAGAGTCGCCACCGACTTTTATTTTATCCATAAGGAAAGGTTATAAAAGAACAGGAAAGACCTTAGAGAATATTTTGGGTCCGGGGGGTAGGTTATGAAGAGGGAAGGTGTTAGCACCCTTTTCATCCATGGTTATCCATGGGCTCTTAGGTACTTAAGCTCACTTTTGAATTGTTTTGAAAGTGTAGTGTGTGAATAGAAAATTTTCAGAATAGTTAATAAATAATCCATGTAAGGATGTGTTAAGAACTTGTTTGAAAACTTGTTGAAAATTTGTTTAAGTGTGAAAAAGTTTTGAAGTGAGCAAGTATCTAGGAGTAGCCTACCCTAATGTTTTAAGGTCTTTCTTATTCTTTATCCTTTCCTTAGTAAGACTATCCCTACTATAATGGAGTAGGTAGTCCTTACTTTGGATGTTAAGGGACATGTGAGGGACAATTGGATTTTTGAAGGCCATTGTGGGGTGTAATAAGCAAACTGGAGGGACTATCATCATTTTTCGAAAGGGACTCGATTCGTAAAGGCAACCATAAGGGACTTTGATGATTTTCTTTTTGAGGGACTTGCTTTATACACCCCACTTAACCAATATTCATAGGCAACTTGAGGGATATCCTTAAGAAGTGAGACGGCGATTAAAATCGACTTACGTGTGTGAAATGTTTAATTTAATTATCTTATATTAAAATGATCTAATTTATTTTTTTAAATATCATACATCTTGGCACTCCCTAATTACTAACCATAATGATAATAATAATTAAATGATTACAATTTACATCTAAGAGGCAATTACAAAATTATAATAAATAAAATAAATAGTAAAATATGATCAAAATAAATATAATAAAAAAAATAACAAATAAGTAAATAAAATATTGGGGTTAGTAAATAATAAGAAAAATTAAATAAGGTTAGTATAAATATAAAGTTAGTGAAAATAATTAGTTGAAACAATAATAATGAGAAAAATAGACAAAGTTAGAAAAAATAATAAGATAGAAATTTCAAAATAATAATAAGCAACAAAATATGATTAGCAATAATAATTAATTAATAACGTGATTAAACATAAGATTTGATTTTTATTTAGAAACATAAATGATTAAATAATTACTATAATATAAAGTTCTAAATATCATAAGATTTGATTTTTATTTAGAAACATAAATGATTAAATAATTACTATAATATAAAGTTCTAAATATCATAAGATTTGATTTTTATTTAGAAACATAAATGATTAAATAATTACTATAATATAAAGTTCTAAATATAACATAATTATAAATTTCTTAATCATTTACAAAAATTTAATTATCTCTAATTATATATTAACAATTATTAAGAAAAATATTTACACATTATGATGAAAACAAATTTTAACTAATCAATAATCACATTCACCAAAATTTTACATTAAGTATTTATAAGGTTTAATTTTATTTACAAAAATTTACAAGAATTATAATAAATATATACATAGAATCATATAGAAAATTAAAATTAGGTTTTCATATTAATTTGGAAAAAAGATGTTAATGTTATTTATTTTAAAAAAACAGATTTTTATATTACAACAAATTTTAATAAATTAATGATAACAATAATAATAATAATGATAATAATGATAATAATAATAAATAATGATAATAATAATAATAATAATAATAATAATAATAATAATAATAATAATAATAATAATAATAATAATAAAGCAATAATGAATTTTAAATGTGCCAAATAACCCAACAATGTTGCTAACGCAGAAATGCGCTCATCGCAACCCGATCTAAATCGGACGAAACAAAATTTATCGCAAAGAAAAAGAAATTAAGCAAAAAATAGTATTATTGCTCACACAAAAATGCGATCATCGCAACCAGATCGAACTAACACAAATGTCACGCGTCATGCACACAAATGTGCAAACATCGTATCGACATAATTCGATCAAAAATCTTATATATATATAAACTCTAACAATTTAAAAATTATATATATATAAACGCAACAGTAATAGATAAAGAAAAAGAAATAACGGTAATAGATGAAGAAAAAGAAATAACGGTAAAAGATGAAGAAAAAGAAACAACAGTAATAGATGAAGGAAAAGAAATAACGGTAAACGATGAAGAAAAAGAAACAATAGTAATGGATGAAGGAAAAGAAATAACGGTAAACGATGAAGAAAAAGAAACAATAGTAATGGATGAAGAAGAAAACTAAATAACGGCCAACGGCACTCACTCCTCTTAGGTTTTTTTTCATTCTCTCCTCTTTTCCAACAAGGCAACACATGTATATACAGGGAACAAATTAGGGTTAACACCAAATTGTCAATAATGTCCCTAAAGCCCATTTTAAAGCCCAAACTAAATAATTAGTTAAGAAAAAATAAAATTTAAATAATTTAAAATAATTAAAATAAACTTAAAATAAAAACTAATAATCCTATTGATTCCTAAAATAAAAAATATTATAAAAAGAACAAAATTTTTTTCAATATTTTTTTATTTTATGATTTTTTGGATATTTTTATGAATAATTTAGAAAAAAGTGAAAAAAATAATATTTTAAAAAATGATTTAATTAAAATACGAAAATAATAATTAAATAATAATAAAAAACTATTTTTGTTATAAAATAAAAAATATTATAAAAAGAACAAAATTTTTTTCAATATTTTTTTATTTTATGATTTTTTGGATATTTTTATGAATAATTTAGAAAAAAGTGAAAAAAATAATATTTTAAAAAATGATTTAATTAAAATACGAAAATAATAATTAAATAATAATAAAAAACTATTTTTGTTATTTTTTTTAATGAAAGATAGAAAAATTTAGAGTAAAAATAATAAAAACAACAAAAAGTGCCAAAGGTGAGATTCGAACTCTCAACCTCTCACACTCATAACTCCTTACACATGTCCTCCTGCCAATTGTGCCATTTTTACTTTTTAGAAAAAAAAAAGTGCATGCCATATGATATTTACCTGCAAAAAGTCAAACGACTACACAAATTTGTTAGTAATTGATTATATGCAATGAAATGCGACGACAAATCTTAGGGCAAAATTTGGGGTATTACAGTTATTATGATAATATTTCTCACCCAACCTCTCTTTGATGTTGGCAAAAAAAATCATGAAGTTTGACTTTGGTTTGACCACAGTTGACCTCAGTTTGACCTTTTAACTGCATTGACTGCTTTTGACTTATCTGATCATCTGACTGAGCAAACTTTTGAGAAAAGTCTTGAAACTTGACATGGGGGTTCTTATACACATATAAGATGTTATGAAGCTCACTTGAAGTCTTGGAAGTCCATTTAGCCTGATTAAAGTCAAAACCCTAGTTTTGGATGCACTGCTTAGGAGGTGCATTGTCTGAGGGAATTGTCAACTCTTCTGACCAATTATGAATTTTGTGAACCTTGTGAACCTTCTTGGAACACAAAGTCTTGTATTGTGAGGGCAAATTTTGGGGTGCAACAGCTGCCCCTGTTCAATTTTCTGAAACCTGAGGGGTTAGATTGGTATATTTGCCAGTCGTAACCTGGAAGGTTGAAGGGGATTGAACACAAAAGCCCAAAAATTTGCACTCACCAGTGCATGGAGTGATATTGATGGTTGGTTGAACATGATTGAGTGGGCTTAAAGATGCCACTAGGGGAAAGTTCTTCAGTAGTATAATGAGAGCTGTCAGGAGTCTGGAGTAATACTGATGTAACAGCATGTCTTCATGAGGATAGAGCGATCAATAATGATAACCCTAAAGCAGTCTTGAAGTGATAAATCAGACCTCAGGAGGATAGAGCAATCAATAGCTCTAAAGCAGTCTTGAAGTAATAATGGCTTCAGGAGGATAGAGCAATCAATAGCTCTAAAGCAGTCTTGAAGTAATAGAATGGCTTCAGGAGGATAGAGCAATCAACAGCTCTAAAGTAGTCTTGAAGTAATGATTTCAGGAGGATAGAGTAATGAATAGCTCTAAAGCAGTCTTGAAATAATAACGTGATATGTCTTCAGGAGGATAGAGCAATCAATAGCTCTAAAGCAGTCTTGAAGTAATGATTTCAGGAGGATAGAGCAATGAATAACTCTAAAGCAGTCTTGAAATAATAATGTAATTTCAGGAGGATAGAGCAATGAATACTCTAAAGCAGTCTTGAAGTAATGATTTCAGGAGGATAGAGCAATGAATAGCTCTAAAGCAGTCTTGAAATAATAACGTGATATGTCTTCAGGAGGATAGAGCAATCAATAGCTCTAAAGCAGTCTTGAAGTAATGATTTCAGGAGGATAGAGCAATGAATAGCTCTAAAGCAGTCTTGAAATAATAATGTAATTTCAGGAGGATAGAGCAATGAATACTCTAAAGCAGTCTTGAAGTAATGACTTCAGGAGGATAGAGCAATGAATAGCTCTAAAGCAGTCTTGAAATAATAACGTGATATGTCTTCAGGAGGATAGAGCAATCAATAGCTCTAAAGCAGTCTTGAAGTAATGATTTCAGGAGGATAGAGCAATGAATAGCTCTAAAGCAGTCTTGAAATAATAATGTAATTTCAGGAGGATAGAGCAATGAATACTCTAAAGCAGTCTTGAAGTAATGATTTCAGGAGGATAGAGCAATGAATAGCTCTAAAGCAGTCTTGAAATAATAATGTAATTTCAGGAGGATAGAGCAATGAATACTCTAAAGCAGTCTTGAAGTAATGATTTCAGGAGGATAGAGCAATGAATAGCTCTAAAGCAGTCTTGAAATAATAACGTGATATGTCTTCAGGAGGATAGAGCAATCAATAGCTCTAAAGCAGTCTTGAAGTAATGATTTCAGGAGGATAGAGCAATGAATAGCTCTAAAGCAGTCTTGAAATAATAATGTAATTTCAGGAGGATAGAGCAATGAATACTCTAAAGCAGTCTTGAAGTAATGATTTCAGGAGGATAGAGCAATGAATAGCTCTAAAGCAGTCTTGAAGTAATGATTTCAGGAGGATAGAGCAATGGATAGCTCTAAAGCAGTCTTGAAATAATAATGTAATTTCAGGAGGATAGAGCAATGGATAACTCTAAAGCAGTCTTGAAATAATAATGTAATTTCAGGAGGATAGAGCAATGGATAACTCTAAAGCAGTCTTGAAATAATTAGATGGCTTCAGGAGGATAGAGCAATCAATAGCTCTAAAGCAGTCTTGAAGTAGTAATATGACCTCATGAGGATAGAGCAATGAATAGCTCTAAAGCAGTCTTGAAGTAATAGGATGATTTCAGGAGGATAGAGCAATCAGTAGCTCTAAAGCAGTCTTGAAGTCATGAGAGGCTATCAGGAGGATAAAATAACCCTGAGGTTACAATAAAGCAGTCCCAAAGTAATAAGAAGCTCATCAGGAGGATAAAGTAACCCTGAGGTTACAATAAAGCAGTCCCAAAGATCATAAGCTTGTTTGTTGGATAATTAACCTGAAAACAAGGTAGCATTCTGTATAACAACATTAGTTTATGCTTTATGTATGCATGTATGACATGATGCACTTAGGTAATGTACTATAGACATATATGTTATGGTATGATGTAAATGATGCATGTATGATATGACACTGCTGGAAGTGTCTGGATATCCTTGTATAACAACTGCTGGCCAAGGAAAATAAATCCCGATTCGTTGTTGAAGAATACATAACCCTCCGTCTGCTGGGGATAACAAGGTATAGATAACCTCCCATTGTTGGGGATAACAAGGTATAGATAACCTCCCGTTGTTGGGGACAGTAGGGTATAAATAACCTTCGTTTTCGTTTGATAGTAGGATAAGTATAACATCCCGTCTTCGTTCATCGTGCCCTTATTGGAAAGTAATTTCCCGTATATCCGTATGAGGATAAAAGAGATGGATATAAATTCCAGGGGAGATTAGACTTTGTGAAAATGGATTAGTCCTACTGATGGTTTGTAACTGCCTTGTAAAGATGAACCGACGAAGCTTCGTTGAAATCCTTCCCTCGTTCGTCCTTAGTAAATACTATTACTGCATTTTCATGCATTTCTGGTAAACATCAATCATATTAAAAGCATACATGCATTTCTGGTAAACATCAATCATATTCAAAGGCATACATACATTCAAACACAACCAATGGACGTTTCGCTTATGTAAATAGGGTAAAAGTAAATCTGGATTCAAAAGATGGAATTTATTTATATCAAAAGTGACCCATACACGGGTAAGTTTGTACAAGGAGACATAAACCCTAGTAAGAGAATTTTGTCATGAAGTTTTACAAAAAGAATCAGCTATGTGGGAAATAATCCTATTGAGTTTCAATTCTACTATTGCCCCTCAAGTATCTCATCTTCTTGCTGTTGAGACGGAAACGATTGGATTGAGCTTTATCTGTTTGAGCTTGAGTAAGTAGTACAACTGGTTGCAGTTTCATGAGTGATCCAAACGAGACATAGTCATACGCTTTAATCCCTAACTTTTGCCTGGATTGCCCTTTCAGGTTTTCAATCCACCGGGATACCCTTTTTTGCCCAAGCCGCCTTTTCAGGTTTTCGACTTGCCGGGTGTACATCTTTTTATATATATATCCCTAATTTTTGCCCAAACCCTTTTGGTTTGCCGGGATGCCCTTATTTTTGCCTAGGCCTGTCAACCTAGCGGGTCTCTTTTTATGCGTAGTATTTTTTAACTATGTCTGCGTTTACAGGTTGTGGGAAGTCTTCACCATCCATTGTAGTCAATATCATGGCACCTCCTGAGAACACTGCCTTGACTACAAATGGTCCCTCATATGTTGGAGTCCACTTGCCCCTAGGATCACCCTGTGGTAATATGATACGCTTGATTACCAAGTCACCAGCCTGATATACCTTTGGCTTAACCTTCTTGTTAAAAGCTTTGATCATCCGTTTCTGGTACATCTGGCCATGACAAACTGCTGCTAACCTTTTCTCATCAATCAAATTTATCTGGTCAAGTCGAGTCTGAATCCACTCATCTTCATCCAAGCCTGCATCCTTCATAATTCTCAAGGAGGGGATCTGAACTTCAATAGGCAGAACTGCTTCCATACCATAGACCAAGGAGAATGGGGTTGCCCCGGTTGAAGTACGTATTGTAGTACGATAACCATGCAGAGCAAATGGTAACATCTCGTGCCAATCCTTGTAAGTAACAGTTATCTTCTGTACAATCTTCTTAATGTTCTTATTAGCAGCTTCAACTGCCCCATTCATCTTTGAAATCAACAAGGTAGTATGGGTCAACATATACTGTCTTAGTCGGCGAGCAGCCCGTGCCAAAGCGCAGCAAGTTTTCTCGAGCAGTGAGTATTTTGTTTCACAGTCGGTAAACTTTTTGCTAAGGTAGTATATTGCCTGCTCTTTTCGACCAGACTCGTCATGTTGCCCCAATACACACCCCATTGAGTTGTCTAATACTGTTAAATACATAATCAAGGGTCTTCCATCAACTGGTGGCATTAAAATTGGAGGTTCTAGCAAATATCTCTTGATTTCATCAAAGGCAGTCTGGCACTCATCATTCCATTCCATCACCTGATCTTTCTTCAACAACTTGAAGATTGGCTCACAGATGGTAGTTAATTGGGAAATAAATCTTGCAATGTAGTCCCAAGAAACCTCTAACCTCCTTCTCAGTACGGGGAGCTGGCATCTCTCGTATAGCTTTCACTTTTGCAGGATCCACTTCAATACCTTTTCCACTGACAATGAAACCCAGGAGCTTTCCAGATCTAACTCCAAAAGTACACTTGTTTGGATTTAATCTCAACCTGTATTTCTTCAACCTCTCAAACAACTTGTGCAGATGATCAAGATGTTGTTCTTCATTCTGAGACCTGGCTATCATATCATCCACATATACCTCTATCTCATGATGAATCATATCATGAAACAAAGCCACCATAGCACGCTGATATGTTGCCCCTGCATTCTTATGCTGAGCAGTGTTGTCTAAATCAGCCCCTATCTGGACCTCTTTTCTGTTTTCTTCAGTTCCCAGATTCACAACTTCGACTGGCTCTTCATGTGGCTGTATAGCTTTCTCTTCTTGTTGTAACAACCTAGCAAGCCCTACAGATATTTCACAATCGTCCTCGTTTCCGTCTTCAGTTTGATAGATCGGATTCTCGAAATTGTAATTGGCAATAGTAGAACTGTTATCAATTGGATCCAGAGTGGATGAGGATCGGCATTTTAGTGACGTGGGTGTGTGTAAGAACACATAGCTGATAAAGCAAAAATAAAAGAAAAAGAAAGACAAGGAACACAATATTTACGAAAACGAAACGTCCACTGATTTTATCGAATGAAGTATGCAAATGAGATGACAACCCGTAACAAGCACACCATTGTGCCCCGGGTAAGGCACATGGCTTGAAAGTTTTAATTGTTCCAGAAATTATAAATTTAAAAACATAACACAGTAATAGTATTTACTCCTGACTAAAGGAGATAGGGATAACATCTTCAGCTGTCCAATTATTGAGTCCAGCACCCACAGTAGGAAGAATCCATGCCTCCAAGTTGTAGTCTTCATCTTGATCTCCCACGGCATTGATAACCCCTTGATTGGTGATACGAACAGCACGGGCACGACGGACAGCCTTCTGGGACTCTTCTTCCACCATAGCTTTTGCATCATTGAGGGAGGCCATTGCCATTGTTGGAGGGTTTCTGATGACCACAGGAACCTTCTTCACAGCAGGAGGAGTCACACAATCCTTAACAGCCCAGGGAACCACTTCAAATGACTGACATGGAGTTTCAATGTATTCACCTTCTACTTCCAGATACTTGAAAGTGTTTACATGGCTGACAAAGTATTCTTCCTCTCCAAAGACAGTAACAACTTTTCCATTCACCGGATATCTCAACTTTTGATGTAATGTGGAGGTCACCGCACCTGCCCCCTGGATCCAGGGACGACCAAGCAGACATGAGTACGAAGGACGAATATCCATCACATAGAATGTAGCAGTGAACACCTGAGAACCAACCTTGATTGGAAGATCAATTTCCCCATGCACTACTCTTCTAGAACCATCAAAAGCCTTTACCACAATATTACTGGGCTTCAATACCGTATCTTCAGGACTCAGCTTGTTCAGGACTTCCTTAGGCAACACATCCAGAGAGGAACCATTGTCTATCAGCACATGAGACAGGGTAGTGCCCCTGCATTCAATTGAAATATGCAAGGCCCTGTTATGATCCCTCTTGGCAGGGGTCAAGTCAGCATCAGAAAATCCTAACCCGTTGTCATAGGTCAGGTGAGCAACATAATTCTCAAACTGGTCCACAGAAATTGCACTGGGTACATGAGCCATCTTTAGAAACTTGATCAATGACTTGGCATGAGCCTCAGAACATAATAACAGGGAGAGCATAGAAATCTTTGAGGGAGTATGCCCCAGCTGATCAACAATATCATAATCACTCTTGCGAATGATTTTCAATACTTCTTCCATCTGCTTAGAGAGGTCATCAGCAGCTGGCACATCAGTAGATACAGGCTCAATAACAGGACCCTTGCCCCGAGCATCAGTGGTGGAAGTAACAGCAGGAGTAACCGCACTCTTAGAAGCAACTGGAGGAGAGAAGACTCTTCCACTACGAGTGATCTTGCTAGATCCGGCAATATTATCAATGTCAACAGGCATATCAGGTAAAGGCTCCTGTTTGACACCATGGATGTAAACATCAGACCCATAGTGCCAAGGCACAGCTTTGTCAGATGTATAAGGAATAGGACCAGGAGTGGTAATGATCAGAGGAGCTACTCTGGCTTCAGTGACAACTTTCACAGGACCTTCAGCAGTAATCTTGATTGGGCCCTGATGAGTGATTTTAATGGGACCCTTTGAAGTGATTCTTAGTGGTACTTTGTCAACCATGTCAACCTCTTCAATCTTTTTACCCTGAGTCAGATGATCCACCATACTTTCTACAGATGCTGGTCTTCTTTCAAACACTATAGTATATTTATCCATGAGACGTTGAATCCCATCTCTCAAAATGAAGCAACTATCCGGCTTATAGGTACAATATAGACAATCTTCATGACAACCTGGAAAGATCCCAGCTTGTACTAACCTCTTTTTGATAACAGACAATGGTGTGCTCAACTCCATAACTGAATAGACATGCAGATCTTCATCAATATCTTTATCAATGGCGTTGACAGTCTTCTCGTGATTTGGCATTGGAGCTGTAATCACATTTGGAGTACCTGGTGGATCAAACTCAATTTCTCCAGCATCAATCATATCCTGAATTTTGTTCTTCAAGACCCAACAGTTATTAGTATCATGTCCTGGACAGTTTGAATGATATGCACATCGTGCATTGGGATTGTACTTGGGAGAGGTAACATTGGGATTCTGAGGGGCCTCCCTCAGGGTAATAAGTTCAGCTTTCAACAAGTGTTGCAATGCCTGAGCCATTGACATGTTGATCTTCGTGAACTGTCTTCTAGCCCTCTGTTGGTTGCCTTGAGGCTGCTCTGTTATTGCAGGAGTTGGATTTGAAATATGAACTGCACTAACAGACTGATGCCTTCTGTTACGATCAGGCTGACCATACACAGCATTAGATTCTTTCTTCCCAGTGGGAGGCTTCTTTGCAGCACCTGATGAAGAAGTGCCCACTTGGATCTTACCACTCTTGATACCATTCTCTACTCGCTCTCTTGTCATGATCAACTCAGTGAAGCCAGATGATGAGCTTCCAATGAGATGACTGTAAAACGGACCATTCAGCGTACACATGAACATATCCACCAACTCCCTATCAGTCAAAAGGGGTTGAACTCTTCCAGCTAAGTCTCTCCACTTCTGAGCATACTCCTTAAAGCTTTCTTTGGCACCCATAGACATGCTTTGAAGCTGCATGCGAGTGGGGGCTAAGTCAGCATTGTATTGATACTGCTTGTAGAAAGCTTCAGCAAGGTCATTCCAATCTCTGATGTTGACACTCTCCAACTGATAATACCACTCTAGCTGAGCTCCAGATAAACTCTCTTGAAAGAAATGGATCCACAACTTTTTATCAGCAGTGTGGGGTTGCATTCTTCTGACATAAGACCTCAGATGCAATTTGGGACAAGAGACCCCATCATAGACAACAAATGTAGGAACTTTGAACCCAATGGGTATGACCACCCCAGATATCAAGCTCAAATCCTCAAAATCCAGCCCAGATGATTTCTGTAATTCCATAGCATCCATTCTATCCACCAGCATCTTGAATTTGTCTTCGTTAGGCTCATGGTAGTAGTTAGCCTCAGAATCAGAGTCCCCCATAGTGTTGTGGAGACTGCCTCTCTCCTGCTCAGATTCTTCAGATTCATAGTCTTCAATCTGTTTCTTGGTCCTGACAGGACCTTTGAACCTTCTTCCCATGTTGAGCAGCCCAGCAGACCTTCTAGCCTTCTTAGTCTTCTTGGCCAGCAGTGTCTTCAATTCATCCTGCCCCTTGGATAGGTTCAGGATCGGCTCTTGGAACTGTGCATTCTGTGCCTGGAGATCCTTAACTGATTGTTCAAGAGCCATTGCTGAAATAAACAGCGAGAAGATGAGAAACCTGTGCACAATTATAAACCTGTGATGCAATGATATGGGAATGCATATGCAATGTTTTCAAGGACCGCAGGATTTAAATTTGCTTAAACAAACAAGAAAGTAACTTTTTATTAGTAATAACTTGTTTTGCCTTTTAGGCTTACAAAAAATGAAAACGAAATAAGTACAAAAGATGGGGTTTTAAGTCTCCCATGGACGTTTCCTTTTGGTGTTGAGGTATGAGTTGAGGTTTCGTTCCTCATGAAGTAGCTTTGTTAGCTCTAGGATCCTTGCTTGGCTTGCTTTGTAATGAGCCTCGAAAGTATCCCTTTGCTCTTTCAGTTGGATCCATGATCTCTGCAAGTCTTCCATATCAGTAGGCATGTCTGGGTGAAGGATGGTATAAGCTGTATCTCCTTCAGCAACAGGTTCCATGGTAACTGGTAGGACGGCAGGATATGGCATCATGAGTGTCTGAGCACGAGATCGTACCCATCTGAGATAAGCCTCCATGGGAATAGTGTACTTAGGCTCCAGTGTCTTGCTGTCAATCCTGTTTACCTTTCCCTAAGCTCGGATGAATCTCTGACGGTAACCCTGAAGATCGTTGTCGTAATCAAACACAATGCCCTGAATCAACATGTCATGTGGACCATCGCTCCGGGCGTAACCAAACTGTCGTAAAGCTAGAGATGGGTTGTAGGTGATGCCTCCTCTTATGCCTAGAAGTGGTATATTAGGAAACTCCCCACAACGGTCAATGATGGTGACATTCTCCATAGATCTGGAGCACCAATGGATGTCTGAGTGAGAAAGTGACATGATCCTCTTGGACCATCTGAACCCTTGCTCATTCTTCATTACTGAGCGAGGAAGGTGAGAAATAAACCACCTAGAAAGTAAAGGTATGCAGCACATCAAAGTTCCTCTTGCTCTTGTAGTACGGGTGTGAAGAGAATGTAGGATGTCTCTAAGTAAGGTAGGCACTGGATTGTGACTCAGGAATATGTTGATGGCATGAACGTCTATGAATTGATCAGGATTGGGGAACAACACTAAGCCATAAATCAATAAGGCTAAGATCTCCTCAAAAGCATCGTAGCTCATAGCCTTCAAGAACATTTGAGCTTTATCCACTAATACCTTGGCAAGAATACCTTTAACTCCACTTCTCGTCTCTAGAACAATGTCAGACTTCTTCAGATGTAGAGCTGCAACAATAACTTCTGGTTTAAGCTCCTTCTCTAAGCCTGTGAATGGCTTCTGATCAAGAACAGGTATACCCAGAAGTTTAGAGAACTCCTCCGTGGTTGGAACCAGCTGATAATCAGGAAATGTAAAGCAATGGTGCTTAGGGTCAAAGAACTGAAACAGCACACTCATCATGTCTTCACTGAACCCTGAAGTAACTAGATCCAATAAGTGACCATGTCTCTTGTTGAACTGGGAATGATCAGGCACTAGGGAAACCAACTCCTTGAGCTTAGCAGGTATCCCTACAAAGTTGATCCTGATGGTGTTTCTACGAGCAGAAGCCATGACCTGCAACAAAGAACAAAGATAAATCCTTTGGTCCTTGAAATGGTTAGGGAAAATGATATGCTTATGATGCATGATGATGTCATGATGTTATGTTCAATCACAAACATGTGGCACACACAAACAAGTCACACAATTGCCCTAGGTTTAAAGGCTTGCATGAGGTTTAAAGGTAAGTACCCTCCCCTGAAGTTAGATGGTTCATCCTGTCATACAAAAGTAACCAGGTTCTAAGGGATCTCAATATCATTGATCCTTCACAAGGGTGGTTGTTCAGAAGGCAACTTACTTGCCAACCAAAACCCTCCAAGTTTAAGATCTCAATGAGCGTAGTATCGAGTGTCAACCAACTTCAGTCTGCACCAAAGCCGGTTACCTCACTACTTTCTAAAGGCCAAGATGAGTTAACTAGGGTTCTAAAAGTCAGTTAGTGCATTGACAACATATGGCAGCCTCAATATTATCCTCAACTTGACTTAAGGAATATAAGCACTAACCAAGAAGTCGCACTAACTATGGCCACCAGATCAACCGTATCGATATACGTCGTACAGTTTCCTTGGTCTATTGCCATTTACCTAAGGTACACTAGATCCGGGTTAGGACCTTTCACACATAAGAGCACCCCAACAATATAATAATAAAGCAAACAAGGCAAACAATTTAAAGTGATCTTAATTCCTAAGGGTACCCCTCTTAAATAAATCCCCAGCAGAGTCGCCAGTTCTGTAACACGGTGGGAGAACTGACTTTAAACAATGTTGCGGATAGCAAGAGTCGCCACCGACTTTTATTTTATCCATAAGGAAAGGTTATAAAAGAACAGGAAAGACCTTAGAGAATATTTTGGGTCCGGGGGGTAGGTTATGAAGAGGGAAGGTGTTAGCACCCTTTTCATCCATGGTTATCCATGGGCTCTTAGGTACTTAAGCTCACTTTTGAATTGTTTTGAAAGTGTAGTGTGTGAATAGAAAATTTTCAGAATAGTTAATAAATAATCCATGTAAGGATGTGTTAAGAACTTGTTTGAAAACTTGTTGAAAATTTGTTTAAGTGTGAAAAAGTTTTGAAGTGAGCAAGTATCTAGGAGTAGCCTACCCTAATGTTTTAAGGTCTTTCTTATTCTTTATCCTTTCCTTAGTAAGACTATCCCTACTATAATGGAGTAGGTAGTCCTTACTTTGGATGTTAAGGGACATGTGAGGGACAATTGGATTTTTGAAGGCCATTGTGGGGTGTAATAAGCAAACTGGAGGGACTATCATCATTTTTCGAAAGGGACTCGATTCGTAAAGGCAACCATAAGGGACTTTGATGATTTTCTTTTTGAGGGACTTGCTTTATACACCCCACTTAACCAATATTCATAGGCAACTTGAGGGATATCCTTAAGAAGTGAGACGGCGATTAAAATCGACTTACGTGTGTGAAATGTTTAATTTAATTATCTTATATTAAAATGATCTAATTTATTTTTTTAAATATCATACATCTTGGCACTCCCTAATTACTAACCATAATGATAATAATAATTAAATGATTACAATTTACATCTAAGAGGCAATTACAAAATTATAATAAATAAAATAAATAGTAAAATATGATCAAAATAAATATAATAAAAAAAATAACAAATAAGTAAATAAAATATTGGGGTTAGTAAATAATAAGAAAAATTAAATAAGGTTAGTATAAATATAAAGTTAGTGAAAATAATTAGTTGAAACAATAATAATGAGAAAAATAGACAAAGTTAGAAAAAATAATAAGATAGAAATTTCAAAATAATAATAAGCAACAAAATATGATTAGCAATAATAATTAATTAATAACGTGATTAAACATAAGATTTGATTTTTATTTAGAAACATAAATGATTAAATAATTACTATAATATAAAGTTATAAATATCATAAGATTTGATTTTTATTTAGAAACATAAATGATTAAATAATTACTATAATATAAAGTTCTAAATATCATAAGATTTGATTTTTATTTAGAAACATAAATGATTAAATAATTACTATAATATAAAGTTCTAAATATAACATAATTATAAATTTCTTAATCATTTACAAAAATTTAATTATCTCTAATTATATATTAACAATTATTAAGAAAAATATTTACACATTATGATGAAAACAAATTTTAACTAATCAATAATCACATTCACCAAAATTTTACATTAAGTATTTATAAGGTTTAATTTTATTTACAAAAATTTACAAGAATTATAATAAATATATACATAGAATCATATAGAAAATTAAAATTAGGTTTTCATATTAATTTGGAAAAAAGATGTTAATGTTATTTATTTTAAAAAAACAGATTTTTATATTACAACAAATTTTAATAAATTAATGATAACAATAATAATAATAATGATAATAATGATAATAATAATAAATAATGATAATAATAATAATAATAATAATAATAATAATAATAATAATAATAATAATAATAATAATAATAATAATAAAGCAATAATGAATTTTAAATGTGCCAAATAACCCAACAATGTTGCTAACGCAGAAATGCGCTCATCGCAACCAGATCTAAATCGGACGAAACAAAATTTATCGCAAAGAAAAAGAAATTAAGCAAAAAATAGTATTATTGCTCACACAAAAATGCGATCATCGCAACCAGATCGAACTAACACAAATGTCACGCGTCATGCACACAAATGTGCAAACATCGTATCGACATAATTCGATCAAAAATCTTATATATATAAACTCTAACAATTTAAAAATTATATATATATAAACGCAACAGTAATAGATAAAGAAAAAGAAATAACGGTAATAGATGAAGAAAAAGAAATAACGGTAAAAGATGAAGAAAAAGAAACAACAGTAATAGATGAAGGAAAAGAAATAACGGTAAACGATGAAGAAAAAGAAACAATAGTAATGGATGAAGGAAAAGAAATAACGGTAAACGATGAAGAAAAAGAAACAATAGTAATGGATGAAGAAGAAAACTAAATAACGGCCAACGGCACTCACTCCTCTTAGGTTTTTTTTCATTCTCTCCTCTTTTCCAACAAGGCAACACATGTATATATAGGGAACAAATTAGGGTTAACACCAAATTGTCAATAATGTCCCTAAAGCCCATTTTAAAGCCCAAACTAAATAATTAGTTAAGAAAAAATAAAATTTAAATAATTTAAAATAATTAAAATAAACTTAAAATAAAAACTAATAATCCTATTGATTCCTAAAATAAAAAATATTATAAAAAGAACAAAAAATTTTTCAATATTTTTTTATTTTATGATTTTTTGGATATTTTTATGAATAATTTAGAAAAAAGTGAAAAAAATAATATTTTAAAAAATGATTTAATTAAAATACGAAAATAATAATTAAATAATAATAAAAAACTATTTTTGTTATTTTTTTTAATGAAAGATAGAAAAATTTAGAGTAAAAATAATAAAAACAACAAAAAGTGCCAAAGGTGAGATTCGAACTCTCAACCTCTCACACTCATAACTCCTTACACATGTCCTCCTGCCAATTGTGCCATTTTTACTTTTTAGAAAAAAAGTGCATGCCATATGATATTTACCTGCAAAAAGTCAAACGACTACACAAATTTGTTAGTAATTGATTAAATGCAATGAAATGCGACGACAAATCTTAGGGCAAAATTTGGGGTATTACAGTTATTATGATAATATTTCTCACCCAACCTCTCTTTGATGTTGGCAAAAAAAATCATGAAGTTTGACTTTGGTTTGACCACAGTTGACCTCAGTTTGACCTTTTAACTGCATTGACTGCTTTTGACTTATCTGATCATCTGACTGAGCAAACTTTTGAGAAAAGTCTTGAAACTTGACATGGGGGTTCTTATACACATATAAGATGTTATGAAGCTCACTTGAAGTCTTGGAAGTCCATTTAGCCTGATTAAAGTCAAAACCCTAGTTTTGGATGCACTGCTTAGGAGGTGCATTGTCTGAGGGAATTGTCAACTCTTCTGACCAATTATGAATTTTGTGAACCTTCTTGGAACACAAAGTCTTGTATTGTGAGGGAAAATTTTGGGGTGCAACAGGTACTAATGTGCCCTTGCTCGCCACAGTTGTATCAAGTCACATTCGCACCGCTTCTGCACTCAAGAGCTTTGTGGCCTGGCTTGCCACACTTGAAACATTTTTGCTCCACACTCTTGCACTCAGGAGCACGGTGTCCTTCTTCATTGCATCTATAACATCTCACCGGAGTGGAATCTCCTCCCCCACTTAGCTTCTTGCAGTAACCAGCTTTCTGTTTCCCCTTATCAGCAGGAGTCACACACGGCTTCCCCCTAAATTGACTTTTCCCTTTCTTATTATTTAAACTCTTATAATGACTAGACCGAGCTCTACTGTCTTCATCATAAATTCTACTCTTGTTCACTAACTCAGAAAATCGCCTAATTTCCTGATAACCAACAACTTGCTTGATTTCAGGCCTCAAACCATTCACAAACTTGAGACACTTGGATCTCTCAGCATTAGCAGTGTTGTAACGAGGACAAAACTTAATCAATTCCTCAAACCTTGCGGCATACTCGACTACAGTTGAGTTACCCTGCTTCAGCTCAAGGAATTCAATTTCCTTCTTACCACGGACATCTTCTGGAAAATACTTCTCCAGAAATGCCTCTCTAAAAACATCCCAAGTAACCACAATCTCATCCTCTTCAAACCTTTGGCGAGTATTACCCCACCAATCTTTAGCTTCCTCTTCAAGCATATGAGTGCCAAACTGCACCCTCTGCGCATCCGAACAGTTCATGACTCCAAAGATCTTCTCAATTGCTTTCAGCCATACTTGTGCTCTGTCAGGTTCATGGGTTCCCTTGAAAATTGGCGGATTGTTCCTTTGAAACCTTCCCAAAGCACGAAACTCATCATCAGCGTTGTTTCCAGCATTCACATTGGCTTGAGGATTCTGCCCAATCGCTCCAGCCAACATTGCCAAAGCCTCAACAATCGCTTCATCATTCCTGCCTACAACCATTGTTCTTGATTCCCACAACAAATCCTCGTTAGAACAACCATATGGATAGTGCTACACACATACCAAATGCATAAGGAAATGAACACATTAACAACTTGCTCAACTGACCGACCTGCTCTGATACCACTAATGTAACACTCCCTTCTATACCCTCAAATAATAAAAAAATCATTTAAGCACATAATAAAATTTCATCAGAGTAAAATTAAAACATGGTATAAAAGAGGTATGTCACATCATACACAAAATTAAACATACAACACCTGCTCTATAAAAGATATACAACAGTGGGGTAGCTTCAACAGAGGAACTTAGTCCTTACACTCATATCTCAATATTTAGAATTAAAAGCGGAAAATCTAAACATTGAATCATTTTAAACATGTAATCATATAAATACATATCATCCAGTTTGATTCACCACATCATTCATGTTTATGTAAACATTCATCAACAGATACATATACAAAATGTATCCCAAAAGAATACTATACAATCCTAACTACCTGGTGCTACATATCAGAGCTAACCGACCAAAAGAATGAAGTTATACTTCACAAAAGACCTCCAGCAAACCTAATTTGCAATACCTCATAGAGCATTATAAAACAGCAGAAGGGTGAGAAATATTATCATAATAATCAATGCATATATATATATATATATATATATATATATATATATATATATATATATATATATATATATATATATATATATATATATATATATATATATATATATATATATATATATATATATATATATATATATATATATATATATATATATATATATATATATATATATATATATATATATATATATATATATATATATATATATATATATATATATATATATGCAAACATAGGATACACATGTTCCGCATTTCTCACCACAATTCATTATCATCATCTACATCACAATATATGTATAAACAAACATGGATAATCACCAAACATATTTATCATGCACACATCCATAATTCACATCATTCCACATAAACATTTACAATTATGTTTATTCATCCAATCACAACTCTCATTCAACAATTCATACACATGCATACTTCCATATAACAATGATATATGTCATGTGACTCAATGCCACGTGGTACCAACACTTGTCATCATTTTTCGGTTTTTACATTTAAACCGGATCCGTCCCATAGACCGATAACAACAAAAGCCCGTCCTCTAAACTTTCAAACTCACCCTTCTAGGTTTGGTACAAGTCACTAGTCTCCAAGAAACTAACAAGCATTGTCTCTTGACTAAATGATGCGTATGCAATCAACAATCATATGCACTTAAGACTGTTCTCGCATCTTAATCCCATGCATAGTCAAATAATTCAACACACAAGAATTATAACATGATTGCACACACAACACATCTCATAATAATCAAAGTATTCATACTTTCAACACAATCACTACATTTATCAAGCAATGCACACATATTCATAATATGTTCTCATGCATTCTTCACATACAATCAATACGCATTCACAATATCACGCTAACGGCAAAGAATTCAATCACATTCATCATGCATTTTTAATCAATTTAAACAATGCATAAATTTATCAAAAGACCACATTTCATAATCAATTTCACAATATAGGATTCACGCCATACGGCTACCCACAACACATCTTATCACAATAGTACACAAATTATTCATTACAGATAAGGATTGAACACAATCGAACCAAACAATCAACATTGGATGGAAAACACAAGGAGTAAAAATGATGTCACACTCGCTGATCCATTCGCCTGACGAAGCATTAGCGAATGCTCACTGCTTCATTCGCCTGGCGAACTCGCTGGCGAAGGCAGGCAATAGCTACTGGAAGTGTTCACTGCCTACTCGCCTGGCGAACACGCTCGCCACCTCTTTCGTCTGGCGAACACGCTAGCGAAGGCTGATTTTGGCTACTGTAATGGTTCGCTACCCACTCGCTGGGCTTCGCCTAGCGAACCTTCGCTTCTGCTCGCTTAGCGAACGCTAGCGAATCTGCGAACTCAGAACCCCAAATAGTCCAAAATCACCAAATAATCACAAAATCAACCAATTTAATTCCAATCAATTCCAATAGTCTTAGCCCAACATTACTCGACTAAACTACGCCATTTATTTTTTATTCTAACCGTTCAAAACTCGATTTCTACCGATTAAACCTCTTTCTGCCCTAAAATGGGAAATATAGAAAAACATCCAAACAATCCAAACCAATCATACATAATCATATACATTGACAATATAATGATATTCCACACCCTTACCTTGATTAAATCGAAGCTAGAAGTTGTTCTTGAGCTTTCCAAACTTTTCCTTCTCTTTTCTCCTCTTCCTCTTTCTTTATCTTCTTTTTCTCTTATGTTTCTATTCTTTCCTTTTCCTTCCACTTTCCCTTATATGCCTTTCTATTCTATTTCCTTCCATCATATTTCTCCTCTCAAATATCTACCAATAATTCCAATAATTAAAATCACCCAAATAAATCAATTAATTAATATAAATAATTAATTATCGAAAAATTGGATTGTTACAACCATCACACATTCATTCAATCAACAAATTCCCATGTATCAACCTGTGCAAGCAGCTCCTGCTTATCAGCCAGCACGAGCAACTCCAACATATCCACAAGTGGATGGCTCCAACTTATCATCAAAGAACTCAAGTTCACCGTCCAAATGTATCAAATTAGAACAAAAGATAGGGCAGTAAACCTCCTATTGCCCCAATCCCAATGACGTACACAGAGTGATACTCTTTATTATTGGAAAGAGGTTTGGAAACTTCTAGACCTTTGGGACCACCACCTGATCCACTACCACCATACTATAATCCAAATGCTCACTGTCCATTTCATGAAGGTGCTCCTAGACATGATTTGAAAAGTTGTTATGCTCTTAAACACATTGTCATAGAATTGATTGAAAAGAAGATTCTCTCATTTGCAAATTATGGGCCGAATGTTAAAAATAACTTTTTGCCTGCTCATGGGGTCGTCAATACAATTGACGAAGAATTTGATGAATATCTGATCCTAGATGTTACTGATATCAAGACTCATCTGCAAGCTTTCCATGCAAAGTTATTTGAGGCATGATTTATAAAGGTTTGCCACAATAATTGTGAAGACTGTGTTGTTTGTCCCAAAGGATGTGAATTGTTGCAAAAGGACATTCAAGAGTTGATGAATGAAGGGTTCTTACAAGTAAGTAGCCTTACACAGTTTCAAGACCAAAACAAATGTGACAAATTTTTGAATTATAAAATAGATACATTTAAAAAAAAATTTGGAACTGTGTTGAGAAGCCAACTTATGTATCTATAAAGATTGAATGTGTACAGATATATGTTTATCTCTTGACACATCAATAAGATTCATGATGAACCATAAGAGACTACAACATTAAGCACTCAAAGTTTGTCAAACATAACCTTGTATTTAAATTCCAGCAACATTTAAATTTAAAAGCAATTAAATTCATCAATTAAAATTATCCAATTGTACTAAATATAGGTGAACATCTACTTCTTCTTTTGTTTCTTTCGACTAAGAGTGAAAACACCTTTTCTTTTGGGGTCTGTTCTTAAACCACCTCTAACTCCTCTAACATATTTTCTAGAAAATTCTGCATGTTGTGCCTCAACAACAACTTCTGTTTGTGCCTCAACAACAACTTCTGCTGTTGGTTGTGCCTCAACAACAAAATCAGCACCCACTCGCTCTTCCCCAAACTCAAAATCAACAGGATTAACGGTCGCTTGGCTAGCATTAATTGTTAGAATGTAACATAATCATTTGTAAGAAAAAATACATTATATGAACTTTAATCAAAGAAATCACAGTAGGTATGATTGCATATAGTTAACATGGATCAAAATAATCATATGTCATCCTCTTAACAATTTACAGTCCATCGTGAGACTTATACGTAGAAGATCAAGTGACTTTCTATCATGATCCCAGTTTTAATATGACAGAACACATGTGTTCTATAAACAAAAATGGAAATAACAAAACACTGGCCCTATTGTCTTATAAGTGGAGGAACTATGCTAGAACGCATGTGTTTTATAAACCAAAATAGAAATAACAAAACACTGACCCTATTGTAGTGGAGGAACCATGCTAGAACGCATGTGTTCTATAAAATTCAATAAAATAACCTTAGTATTCTAAAAAATGTAAGGGTAATATCATTTACGACTGACGCGACTGGAGCGGCCACTTTGACGCGGTGTCATTATGAATCCAAACCCATTATTGCCCTTGTTCCAGTCGAGTCACCCATATGTAACGGAACAGCACTGCGTGACGCGGTTTTCTTGATTTTGCTGTTCAGTTACGAGATAACGGCCGGAATGACCGAGTTTAACAACAGAGCTTATGTTTATGTTTAAACACTGATGATGTTGTTCAGAATAACAATTCAGCTGGCTGGGTGGGGGAAGGGGGTTTATTCAGAGATAACTATGGTAACTGGAAGGGAGGCTTTAACAAGAACATTGGTTCTTGCAATAGCTATAAAGCTGAACTCTGGGGTGTGATTACATGTTTGAATCTGGTTGTGAAAAAGGGTTTCAGAAATCTTGTCCAAATTGATAACAAATCTGTTGTGGATTGGATTTAAAAGAAGGCAGTTCCATTTTCAAAATATATATTTCAATTCAAAATAAGAAAACACAGACCCACTCTATCTATATGATTCGAAGTTCAAATAAGAAAACATAGACTATTGGGTATAAATAGCAGAGAGCAAATTTGTTTTACCTGTTCTCTCCAAACAGGGAGAACCTGAATTCGCTTGGTGATATTCCAAGTCGGCTTGGTCCAAAAATTGTTGGTCCTGATCTATGATAGCTTGAACCAGGCACACTTGGAGTTGCTGGTCTTCTGTTTCTGCTTGAACCTTTTGCAGAAGTGTTAGGACCATCACCACTTCCTGACGGAATTCCTATCAACTTGGACATCAAATTCGATTTTGGCATTTGATGGTTAAACAGACAATCGCAGCGGTTCCAACGAATGATCTTCTTTTTGTAATCGTCGAAATAATTATGGGGAAATGGTCCCAGATTCTCCGTGATTTTGATTTGGTACTCCAGGAAATCAAAGGAATCCACAAAATCTGCAGCATTCAACCTGAATTATTTTGCAACAAGATGTGGTTTATGATGAACCACAAGGTTGTTGCAAAAAATCGGGCTGACCGTGCTTGCTAACAAAGCATTCGACTTTAGCTCAGTTGGTAATTTTTCAGCATCATATGGAAAGAATCAGATGTCTTGTCATAAAAAAAATTGAAAAGGATGAGTACACAAGAGAAAGTCTAAATGAGTTTCAAAGAGTTGATAGAACAAAAAGATATCCTTAAAGATCTTACCCCTTCGGTGAGATTGGCCAAAACATTATCCACCGAGTCATAGGACTTTCTATGGTTATGGGACATATTATAGATGCTATTGATGAACCAAAAAATCGGGTAAGAGAAGTCAAAAGTCAGTCTCAGATCTATCATTTTTCATCAATAATTTGACAGAAAAACTTAGAGGTCTCTTCATCGATCTGAAAAGAGGAAAAAAAGTCCTCAAAGGTGAATAATAAAAAAATAAAATTTAACTTCTAGAGAAAAATCCTAAAACTTCTAAAAGAAATTAAAATCTAGAAAAAATTAATATATAAATCTAAAAACTATAAATAAAAGTCTAAAAACAAAATTGGTTAAAGAATATATTAAAAAAAACAACATTAGTAATCTTTTATAAACTAATTTATATTACATATTATAAGAAATAGCATATTAATAAATTAATTACATTAAAAATGGAATAAAATTAAAGAAGAAAAGTTTGTACAAAAATAGAGGGGTGTGCCTGTTGAAATCATGGGGTGCGGTCCAAATGGAGAGAAGATCATTTAGGCCCTCGAGACCCATTATCTCTCCCAACTAAACAAAACCGTCAACAATAATCATGAAAAAACGGGACACGACAACCACATATCACTCATCACAGTTTCACTCAAATCTCAATTGCTCTCCTTCACCGATTCAGAAACTCCTCAAACTCTATGTGATCTTTAATCTGAAAAATGGGTTTACGAGTGAAATGGCGGAAAAGAGGGTTGTTGGATTTCGTATGGCTGTTGAGGGTTTGGAAATGGTGGTTCGAAGGAGGTTCGTTGGAAACGGAGAGTGGGTGATTGAGGAAGATGGTTGAAGAAGATTGGGCTTTGTTAATGTTTATTCTGGGTTTAGCGATGATGATGTTTGGAGATGTTTGTGAGGTCTCAGACGGAAATGGAGGAAATGGGGTCGGAGAACGGTGGTGATGGTGATTCTGAGTTATGTTCATGGCGGTTTGGAGAGATTGAGGATTGTTTGTTTGAGGTTGTTTTAATGGTTGTTTGAAGAAAAAGGAAGATGGTGAAGTGGAAGGAGGAAGAAGATAGTTACGGAAGTTGTTGATGGCGGTGGTTGTTCCGAAAATGGTGATGAAGAAGATGATGATGAGCAGTAGGCGGAGGTGGCTGCGTTTTTAGGGTTTTTCGGCTGGAGGTAAATGACAATAAACAGTAGCCTTAAATACTAGGAACCCGACACGTGTATGCCTCTAGTTGTTGTTTCTAGATTGATTAATTTAGTTTAATTGTTGTTAATTAATAAAAATCTAAACTAAACTCCTAATTATAACTAAAGCAAATTTCAGTCTAAATAAAGTTCTAATAACCTAACTAATCTAATTGCTTAATTAATCTACATTCTAATTAATAAATCTATTTCTAAACTAATTCTAAACTAATACTAATTAGTCTAAATAAAACTCTAATAAAAAATATATTATATTTCCAAAATCTAATAAAACTTTAATAATAATAAAAATTCTTAATGCACTGACAAGGAAAGAGCAAAAACTCATGAAAATGAAGGATGAAGATTGGGATGAATTAGATTTTGAAGCACATGGAATCAATAATTTAGTCTAATTAAGGTTAGATCAGATCGGACTTATTTAATAAAAAAAATCAGACTTAATATTTTTTAAAAAGTCTATTTAATTAATAGAACATATTTAAACTACTAAAAAAGTTATGAAGTCTTATAAACTGATCTATATTTTCATATATATTAAAAATAGTTTATATATATATATATATATATATATATATATATATATATATATATATATATATATATATATATATATATATATATATATATATATATATATATATATATATATATATATATATATATATATATATATATATATATATATATATATATATATATATATATATATATATATATATATATATATATATTGTTCCGGTATGGGCCTCACCTCGGCAGGCCCCATACCGCATGCGGCCCAACAAGCGAACCGGGCACGCCTGGCACGCGCCCCTTCGGAACGAGCAGGAGCAGGCCGCCGAGCACAAGCTACATCTCCACACCCTTTTTGTCGTCCACCACGCGGGCTCCCCTCCTCGGGGAGAATAACGTGCTCGGCACGTTCTCCACGTGCTCCCCTCCGCGGGGACACGTCACCGACCAGCTGCCCACCTCCGAAAGAGCAGGTCAAACCCACTTTCCGGGGATCTAGGGGCAGTTGAACTAGGGCGAAGACCACGTCCTGGTCTTCACTACGCCACGTAAGCCCTAGCAGTCATTAGGGTTGGGCCTGGTCATCCAGCCCACCTCGAATGACCGTTGGCCCAGCGCTGGGGTCTCTCTATAAATACCCTCTTCTTCAAGAGGGTCAGGTAACTTCTTGCCCCTTTTTTTGTACTATTGCTTCCACTCTGCCTAACTTCTTACTTTGGCATCGGAGTGTCTTGCAGGTACACCCCCCTCCTCTTTCTCACCCCGGCGAACAGGCAGCAGCCCAACGGAGTGTGGCCAGTCCGTGATCCCCTCCTGATCAGGTCAGATCAGTGGCGCCGTCTGTGGGAAACTGAAACTTCCCCGTTACTCCGAGCAGAAAACCAAAAGTTTCACCAAACCTCCACGGTCATGGCCAGCCCACGCCGCGATGACACTCCGCACGACCTTGCGCTCAACATCGCCACCAACGGGAAGCAGACAGGAACGACACATCTGACGGAAGCCGACGAAAGGGACGGGCAAACTGCTTCACCATCGTCCGAGGAACGGCCCCTACAGGCCGACCACCGCCCCCCGAGCCCGCCGGCATTCCACCCCGTTCCCATCCCGGCGGGAGCAGATCCGACGGTGGCCGCTCTCTTTACAGCCATCAACCAGACGAACCAGCTGCTGTTCCAACAAAATGCGAGAATTGGGGCATTAGAACGCATCGACCCTCCGAGATACCCCCAGCGGGAAAACCAAAACGGAGGTTCGAGGAGTCCCTCACCTCGACCCAGGAACCGCCGACCACGACTGGAGAGACACCGCCCGCAGGCGACACGGGAGCGCACCAGATCCCCGGCGAGACATGGTCGCGGGAGGAACCAGAACGCTGCGGCGATCCCAACCGAGGAACCCCGAGGCGGGAACTCAGGCTGGAGATCAAGGACCTGAAACCCGGGACACACCGTGAACGGCTCATCTCCCCTAAGATCCCCGGCGCACAGCGACGAGGATGACTACCGCACCCCGCTATCCCGGGAGATCATGGCAGCCCCCATACCCCAGGGAATGGAGAAACCACCGACGCTGTCGACGTACGACGGCACCTCCGACCCGGACGATCATCTGGAAGATATCGAGGCCATGCTCGACTACCGAAACGTCTGGGGAGCTATCAAATGCAGACGCTTCCCGACGACTCTGAGGAAAGGCGCTATGACCTGGTACAAAAGTCTGGAGCCCGAATCAGTTACGTCGTGGAGGGTCTTGAAGGACCTATTCTCCAAACACTTCACGGCGTCCCGGCGTCACCCGAAGACGGAAGCAGTCCTCGGGGCAATCATCCAAGGCCCCGACGAACCTCTCCGGAAATACATCGAAAGGTTTACTCGGGAAGCCGTGCAGGTGACAACTTCCGACGAAATGAAACGCTACTTAATGGAACAAGGCCTGCGCCACGACTCCAAATTCTACGAGGCCGTAGGCATACACCGGCCCACGTCCCATCAAGATTTCCTCGACAGGGCCGCGCATTACATCCGGTTCGAGGAGACACAAGCGGCCAACTCCGCTCGCGACACCCGAGACAGAGAGGCCCCCCGCGGGCACCGAGACGACGGAGCTTCGAGCCATCGACGAGGAGGGGACCGCCGTCGGGAAGACCGCCCCCGCGAACCCCGCGAACAACGCGAACCACGCGGCCCGGCAGGAAGATTCACAGAATACACCGCCTTGGTCGCTTCATGCGAACGCATACTGGCCGAATGCGCTAAAACCGAGTTTGTGCAGGGAGGTGTCCGTTTTCCGCGACCAACGCCGCCCAAACCCAACGTGGACAAGTCAAAATACTGCCGATTCCACAGGACCCACGGGCACGTAACGGAAGACTGCATCCATCTCAAAGATGCGATCGAAATCCTAATCAAAGACGGGCACCTAAAGCGATACACCCGAGGAGGTGAACCACCCAGGTCAGAGGCTCCGGAGGCTAAGAAAATCGAGGAACTCCCCTCTCCAGAGGACAGCGGTAGACTCCAGGTCGCGCTGTGCGTCAGCCGCCCCGAGGATTGGTTCGCGAGCAGAGAATTCGGCATCCCCGAAGGACCCAGCCTAGTCGACGAGCCAATCCGACCAACCAGCCGATGGGAATACTTCCCCAGAGCCATGGTCATCTCTGATGGAGCCACGAGGAGTCTGTCCATAGGATCTGTGAAAAGGAAATTCGACGAACTCATCGCGAGCAACTCCGGCAAGATGAGCACGCTCGACAAATTCCGGGGCCGATCCAACCCGATCACATTCTACCTCGAGGAACTACCCGGGGGATCTCCCAATTCCAACATACCCCTGCTCATACGTGCCCGAATGGCAAACTTCGACGTCAGGCGCCTCCTCGTGGACGGCGGGAGCTCGGTTGACATAATGTACTCACATCTGTTCACAACTCTCCAGCTCGACGAATCCAACCTCTCCCCCTACGTAGGCTCCGACCTCCAGGGGTTCAACGGGACGACGACGAGACCCTGGGGATACGTGGAATTGAAAGTCACCTTCGGGGAAGAGGAAACGGCCAGGGACATCAGCGTCCGCTTCTTAGTCATCGAATGTCCGTCCCTCTATAACTGCATCCTGGGCAGGACGACGATAGCAGAACTCACTGCGGTACCCTCCACCGTCCACCTGAAGATGAAATATTACACGAGAAGGGGAGCCGTGGTCACCCTCAACGGAGACATCGAAGCTGCCCGAAGATGTTTCGAAGCCGCGCTGAAAGGCCTCGACTCCATCGCTCCACCGACCAAAAAGAAAGCGCCAAGCGCTACACCAAAGGACAAACCAACAGAGCTGGTCGGATCCGTTGAGCTCGACAGTCGCTTCACCGACGAGCTCGACAATAAAGCAAAGACCGACGAAGTCAACGGGCAGCCCCCACACCCAGCGCGCCCCATCCCGGATGGCGAATTCGAGCTCATTCCCCTCGGGGAAGACACGAACAGAACCGTGAGGATAGGCGCAGGACTCCCAGACCTCGCGAAACGACAGCTCCAAGCCTGCCTCCGCGAGAATGCCGACCTCTTCGCCTGGAGCGCCGCGGAAATGCCGGGACTCGACCCCGCGGTCGCCTGCCACCAGCTGTCCATCAACCCAACCGCAAAGGCCGTGGTACAACGCCGACGTCGCCAGTCCCCCGAAAAATCGGCAGCGGCCGAACAAGCTGTAAAAGACCTCTTAGAGGAAAATTTTATTTCGGAAGCCCGGTATTCCACCTGGCTGTCCAACGTTGTACTTGTTAAAAAGAATAATGGAAAATGGCGCATGTGTGTTGACTACACTGACCTCAACCGGGCATGTCCTAAGGACGCCTACCCCCTCCCCAATATCGACAAGCTCGTCGACAACTCAGCGGGCTTCAAACTTTTATCCTTCATGGACGCATACTCGGGATACAACCAGATCCCGATGGCCGAACACGACAAACAAGCCACGACCTTCATGACAGCGTCGGGCAATTACTATTACAACGTGATGCCCTTCGGCCTCAAAAACGCCGGGGCCACGTACCAGCGGATGATGAACCACGTCTTCCGCGACGAGATCGGGGACATGCTCGAAGTATATATGGACGACATGATCGTCAAATCCGGCGCGGAGGACGACCACGCGGCACACCTCCAGAAGGTCTTCGAGACCGCGAGATCATGTCGCATGCGTTTTAACCCGGAGAAATGCACTTTCGGCGTCTGCGCCGGTAAATTCCTCGGCTACTACTTGACCGAACGGGGGATCGAAGCCAATCCGGACAAATGCCACGCCTTCTCCAATATAACCATGCCGACCACGAAGTGTGCCATCCAGTCCCTCAACGGCGTGCTAGCCTCCCTCTCGCGATTCATCGCGAGATCGGCCCAACACGCCCTCCCGTTCTTCAAACTGCTCAGGAAAGAGACCAAGTTCGAATGGACGAACGAGTGTGAGAAAGCCCTTCGCCACCTCAAACGCGTCCTATCCGAACCGCCAGTGCTGACGCGCCCCGCGACGGGCGAAACCCTGTATTTATATCTGGCCGTCTCCAACGAAGCCGTCAGCGCCGTCCTCGTGAGCGAAGCCGGGGAAGGACAAAAGCCCATTTACTTTACTAGTAAAGCCCTCCACGGCCCGGAGGCCCGATACCAGCTGATCGAGAAAGTCGCCCTGGCCCTCGTAACAGCGGCACGCCGACTCCGACATTATTTTCTAGCACACACCATCGTGCTCCGCACCGACCAACCCATCCGCCAGCTACTCGGCCGCCCCGACATGGCTGGGCGCATGCTGAAATGGTCGCTAGAGCTCTCCGAGTTCGAAATCACATAGGAGAGCCGGCACGCCATCAAGGCTCAAGCTTTGGCCGACTTCGTCGTCGAGATGACCACGCCCCCCGATCCTACCACCGGGAACCACCTCTGGACCATCTTTGTGGATGGCTCCTCCAACTCTACGGGGAGCGGCGCCGGCATCGTCCTCGATAACGACGAGGGTACGGTCATCGAAGTCTCCCTCACGCTAGCTTTTCCAACGACTAACAACCAGGCCGAATACGAAGCATTTCTCGCCGGCCTTCGCCTAGCATCCGACCTGGGAGCCAGGGACATCCGAATCTACACGGATTCCCAGCTGGTCGCTTCGCAAGTCCGAGGCGAATACCAAGCAAAAAACGACACCCTCGCCGGATACCTCGCGCTCATCAATGAAAAACAAAGAGGGTTCGACTCAGCAGAAATACAGCACGTTCCTCGGGAACAGAACACCCGCGCCGACATCCTCTCCAAACTAGCAAGCACCAAAAAACGAGGCGGCCACAAATCGGTCATTCAAGAAATCTTGTCCCAACCAAGTACCAGCCCGACCACCACACCCCTCGGCATCAACGCCATTGGAGACGCGGACTGCTGGATGACCCCCCTCCACACCTATCTCAGCACCGGCCGTCTGTCGGCCAACTCTAGCGAGGCCAACGCAACGAAACGATGGGCCTGCTCGTACGTCCTCCTCGAGGGACGACTGTACCGCCGAGGCTTCGCAATCCCACTCCTCAAATGCATAGATAAATCCCAGAGTACGACCGTTCTAGAAGAAATCCACGAAGGTATCAACGCGCAGCACCTCGGCGGCAGATCCCTAGCGCGCAAGGCCCTACACGCAGGCTACTATTGGCCATCAATGCAGTCCGACGCGAAAGAACATGTCAAACGGTGTGATAAGTGTCAACGACACGGAGACATGCACCTCGCCCCCCCAACCGACCTCACGTCCCTATCATCTCCGTGGCCGTTCGCCTGGTGGGGGCTGGACATCCTCGGGCCCTTCCCCCTCGGTTCATACCAGAACAAGTACCTCATCGTGGGAGTCGACTACTTCACCAAGTGGATCGAGGCTGAAGCTCTGGCCAAAATCACCGCCCACAACATACTCCGATTCTACAAACGCAACATCCTCGCCAGATTCGGGGTACCGCTCGCCATCGTCACCGACAACGGCACACAATTCACAGACAAAAACTTTCGCGACTTCGTCACCAAACTCGGGACCAAACATCACTTCGCCTCGGTCGAACATCCTCAGACAAACGGCCAGGCGGAGTCGGCGAACAGAGTTATACTCAGAGGACTCAGACGACGACTCGGAGACGCCAAACGAGCATGGGTCGAAGAACTCCACAGCGTCCTCTGGGCATACCGTACTACCCCCCACTCAACCACGGGGGAGACCCCATTTCGCCTCACGTACGGAACCGAGGCCGTGATACCGGTCGAAATCCGCGAACCGTCCAGACGAACGGAAGCTCCCCTGGATACCGACGACAACGACGGCTCCCTCCGAGAAGAGCTCGACCTCGTCGAAGAAATCCGCTCAGGAGCAGCTCTCCGGGAAGCCCGGCTGAAGCAACAAGTCACACTTCGCCATAACAACAAAGTCATAAAACGCGATTTTCAAACAGGCGACTTAGTTCTACGCAGAAACCAGAAAGACTCCCACGAGGGCAAACTGGCTGCAAACTGGGAAGGCCCGTACCGAGTCCGAGACAAAACGGAGCACGGGGCCTATTACCTCGAAAACCTGCACGGGGAACAACTAGCTCGACCATGGAACGCCGCGAAGCTTAAGCGGTACTACAGTTAACACATTGCCCGCGACGACCCATCGTCCCGACCACTGGGGGGGCGACATGGTACCACCGCACATCCCCGCGTCCACCAGCGACCAAAGAAAAGCAAGCCCTGCCTCTCGTGTGCGCGGGCAGAAGGCCTTGCTCGGCAGGGAATACCTCGACCGAGGCTCCTCGCCGCCGTACCAAAACAGGCAGGACACCCAGCTCGCGATGGGTCGTCCACGCCCCGGGGAAAACTACCCCCGAAACGGCCCGGCTACATCCCCGGCCAAACCGGCCAGTTCCCTGCACTACCGGTAACAAATTGTCGAGCTAAACACACCGAGCGCACACTTAGAAAATTTACAAGAAATGTCATACACATCAGAGGCATTCAAACAAATACGAAAAACGAGCATAAAACGACATGCAAATAACGAGCGCACACTTAGAAAATCCACGATAAATATATTTAACAAAAGCGGGCACCAGCCCAGTAGTCAATGGTACAAACACAGAGCACGCAGGCCCAAAGAAAAAGATAACAAACATCGGCACGCAGGCCACAAAAACAACGAGCACGCAGGCCCGGCAACCTATGCTTCCTCGTCCGCCCGGTCAGCAGCCACGGGTTCCTCCTCGGGGATAACAAGATAGGGATCGATCACCTTCCCATCAACAATCTCGTGGTACGGCCCTATCCCGTCCACGACCAGCACGACACCAGGGTTGGCGACCTGAATCTGCTCGACCGTGTTCTTGAACCCGACCTCAACGGCCTCCAGACAATCGCTCTCCAACACCCGGATACGGGCGATCAAGTCAGCACGGGTGATTAACCGGCGATCCCCGTCAGTCTCGTCCTCGGCCGGACGAACAGCGCTGTCCAAAACCTCCGTGCGAACCTTCAACGCCTGCACCTCGGCCGTCACTGTCCCCAGCTTCTCCTCCAGCGAAGTCACCTTCCCCTCAGCACCCTCTGCCCGTTTCCGCTGCTCGGCGACATCCTTCTGGCTCTTCTCCAACTCCTCAGTGAGCTTGGCCAACCGCGACTGCGTGAAAGTGAGATTCCCTTGCAATTTGGACAGCTCAGCAGCAGAGCAGCCCTCCTCGTTCAGCACGAGAGTCGTCGTAAACGTCCGCATCATTGCGGCCAAGTCCTCAGCCAGGACACGTCGACGGGTCTCCCGATCAGCCTGACGAACAGCCTTCACCTCCCCGGCAGAAACAGTGGGGGAACGGGCACCATGAAAATATCCCGGATGCTGGTGGCAGGGAGGGACGACATAACCTTCCTCGACGGCGCCGACCGTCAGATCCACCACCCGAGGCTCCTCGGACCTTTGCCTCTTCGACACTCCTTGAGACACAGGGGATTGGCTCTCTTGAAGCGACGAGGACGAAGTTTGCCCCCCCTGCGTCGCGACCTCCTGCCCGACCAGCTGACTCACCCTCGTCCTCGGGGCCACGGCATTCCTAGCAGCGCGCAACTGCTTCACCCGCTCGTCGACAGTAGACATGTTCGCTGCAAAAACAAAGAAATGGGTTAGCGACGATCAAAAACCCCGACCACGAGGGAAAACGAACATCCCTACCTAGATAATCCAGAGCGGCCGCCCCGGTCGCACAACCGAGCAAAGTCTTAGTATTTATCAAACGCTTCTTGGTGCGTATGTTCCCCTGGGCGTCGAGGATATACCGACCGTCGGGCGTCACCAGCTTCGACGGAGGGAGAGACCGCACAAAGGCAATTATTTTCAAATAGGCGGCCATGTCCTTCTCCTCGAGGGTCCCCGCCCGGACGATATACCTATCCGTCCCTCGGCTGAAATGCTCCGCAGTCCACAGTAGATGTATCTTAGGAAGCCACGCGCGGAACCGTTGGCCATCTACCGTGCGCTCGCCCTCGTCGAAGAGAGTGTCTGAGCCGTGCTGCGTGATCGGTTTGACGAGGTAGAACCGACTTTTGAAGTCTTTGATAGAATCGCTATACGCTTTGAAAATTTTGGTCGATTGTTTGAAGGAGACCCATCCGTGGCGACCTCGCACCGTCTGCCGCTGCAAATGGAAGATGCGGAAAAATAACGGCACCGTCGGCTCCACCGAGAGGTAGAAACACACCACCTCGAAAGCCCGGATGAAAGCCAAAGCGTTGGGGTGCAGCTGAGACGGGGCAAGACGCAGCCAGTCAAAAAGCCCCAGATGGAAGGCGGAAAACGGTAACCGGAGCCGAGCTTCTTTAAAATAAAATTCATACATCGGGAACATCCGCCGCCCATATCGCGAACAGATTCGGTGATGTTCTTTTGGCCGGTACACCTGCCAGTGTTGTGTTTCCCCTATCGGCGTGTCCTCGACCGTGGCGTACACGTCGGACGAGTCGGCCACAAAGCAAGAGGGGATAGAAAGTGGCTCCTCGGCCGCCCACTCCTCGGACGGGGCGATACGCTCGTCGTCATACTCCGGGACCTCAGGTTCATTGTCTTCAACCATTATCCCCGGCACCAGAGCCGACATCTACACCTGAAAGCAGAGGACATCGGTGAATTCGATAGCCAGGATCAAATCCACCCTTCCACCGCAAGTCAAGTGAAAGGGCGACAAAGGCCGAGAAGCGACGAGCAGACACTCGCTCCCCGTCCACCCTCCTCGGGGATCAAAGAACGACCCCTCACCCCCCTCGGGACGGCCATCAGAGAAGGTACTTCTCCCCGGGGCATCCATCGGAGAAAGCCCCCGTCCTCGGGGCATTCATCAGAAAAAGCTCCCGTCCTCGGGGCATTCATCGGAACTAGCCTACCGTCCCCGGGACATTCATCGGAAAACTCGCCAGACGCAGCGGAACTCGCGTCCCTCCTCGGGGAGTTCATCACGCCCCGACCACACGTTCCAGTTAGACGACGGAAATAAAAAGGAAGGGAAAAGAGGAACTCACTTGTAACGGCGGCGGACGGATGAAAAGAGCAAACGGTACGGCGGCGATCGGCGGCAAGCGGCGGACGAGCAGAGACGATAAAAGATTAGCAGGGAGAAAAGTAACAGAATGAGCGGGGACCTCCGTATTTATAACCCGGCGCGGGACTCGAAGCGACCCTAGGCTCATTAATGACATAGGGTAGCCGCCCCTACGACCGCTTAACACAAGACACGTGGCGGCAACCTGACAGTCGCGTCCCTTCACCTGCCTCCTCCCCGTTCTACCGACGACCGGAGTCCTTCGTGCGAGTGCCTGTTCCAAACACGACGACCTTAAGTCCTCGCTCTTCCCCAGAGCTTCGACTTGGGGGGCTCCTGTTCCGGTATGGGCCTCACCTCGGCAGGCCCCATACCGCATGCGGCCCAACAAGCGAACCGGGCACGCCTGGCACGCGCCCCTTCGGAACGAGCAGGAGCAGGCCGCCGAGCACAAGCTACATCTCCACACCCTTTTTGTCGTCCACCACGCGGGCTCCCCTCCTCGGGGAGAATAACGTGCTCGGCACGTTCTCCACGTGCTCCCCTCCGCGGGGACACGTCACCGACCAGCTGCCCACCTCCGAAAGAGCAGGTCAAACCCACTTTCCGGGGATCTAGGGGCAGTTGAACTAGGGCGAAGACCACGTCCTGGTCTTCACTACGCCACGTAAGCCCTAGCAGTCATTAGGGTTGGGCCTGGTCATCCAGCCCACCTCGAATGACCGTTGGCCCAGCGCTGGGGTCTCTCTATAAATACCCTCTTCTTCAAGAGGGTCAGGTAACTTCTTGCCCCTTTTTTTGTACTATTGCTTCCACTCTGCCCAACTTCTTACTTTGGCATCGGAGTGTCTTGCAGGTACACCCCCCTCCTCTTTCTCACCCCGGCGAACAGGCAGCAGCCCAACAGAGTGTGGCCAGTCCGTGATCCACTCCTGATCAGGTCAGATTATATATATATATATATATATATATATATATATATATATATATATATATATATATATATATATATATATATATATATATATATATATATATATATATATATATATATATATATATATATATATATATATATATATATATATATTGAAGAAAAAAAAGATAAATAGATTGGTCTACATATACATATATGTTACAAAAAATATTAAATAAATTGACCTATATATATAGGTATATAGACCGACGTAGACTTCTTAAATAATATTGGTTAATTAAAAATCTTAAAAGAAATATGCTTTTAAATATATTTTCAAATCAGATCAAATTTTTAAAAAGGTCATATCACAAACAAAAAAAACAAATATATATGCATGTAAATTTGTTGGGATAGATACAATACAAATCAAGGAGCATGATGGTGTGGTAATAACGTTGATGGATGTGAGCACATTCCATATATGCAGAAAGAAAATAGTTTTAAAAAGTGATGTTTTAAAAGTTGTTTGTGGTTTTTTTTATAGTGTTAAAAATAATTCATCTTGAAAAATTATTATCTTCATTTAGGAAAAACAATAATAAGAGATTTAGCCGTTGGAATTAGTGGAAGTAAAAATCAATCACGAGTGTTCTAGATGATTTAGGTATTAGCAAGAGTGTGTGGATCTAATTTTTCATAAATTACTTGTGTTTGAAAAATAATTATAACACCTAAAAATAAATTTTAAAATCTATTTTATTTAAAAAAAATTTTAAAAAAGTGAAAATAATATGAGAATAAGAAAGTATAGTTTGTTATATTTTATATTTTATGGTAATGTAAGATTCTTACACTTTACAATCAATTCATGTTATTTGGAAAACTCTGGTTTATAGTAAGTAAATTAGAGTGAAGTGGGTTATTTTATTTTGGAAACATAAAAAATAAAACTATTAAAATATGATGAAGGATAAAATTTAAATATCGTAAAATACGTGGTGGGTTTGAAGAATAAGGTGGTGGGTATAGAAAAAGTATTTATTTAATTATAACAAAGTTCAAACAAATTAACAGCAAGATATATCGGCCGAAGGGACTAAAGATTTGGGAGAACAATTCTTACCTATACCCCCACATAATCCTCCAACTCTTTTTTTTTTAATTAAAATTACTTTTACCAATTTGAGTTTAAACTAAAGTTTTGTATATTTTGTATTGGAAACTTCAATATTTTAAACTTGAGTTATTCGAAACAATGTTTTATTCGATTTTAACTATGTTCTAATTGTGTATATATGATTTTAACATTTGAAGAAACAAAAGGTTGTTAAATACACACTGCCTTTTTTTTTTCAAAAAAATATTCCTAACAAAATATACGTTTAGTTTAAACCACGAATAAAATTAAGTTTGAAATAAAATATTTTTGGGTTAAATGTGCTTTTTATTTTTATAAATAATTTAACATTCAATTTTAGTTTTTATAAAAAATTTCTTTAAAGAATGATCTTTCTAAAGTTTTTCGTCTCCAATATAATTTCTAACATCTATTTCCTTTAACTGACGCTGACATGTCACACCACGTCACTTAAAATCAAATTAAAAATCTAGTTAAATTATGGGTGTTACAAACCTACCCTAAATGTCTAAATCATCTCAAACATTTTATTAAACAGTTTCTGAGCAATCTTTCAAGAATTTTTCTATTGAATGTTTTGTTATTTTTGATGATTTTCCTTGCATATGCTCCTTCAGTGATGATTGAAAATAATTATTTTTATAATCTTAAATAACATTTCAACACTAATTGTCTTGGTTTTGGAGAACAACAAGACAAGTAATGGTACCATTGATACTTCATGAATATGGTGATGTATCGGACTTCAAACTCCATCCACGGACTTCAACCTCCATAAGAACAATGCTTCTTAATAAAATAACCCAGTTTTTCAAAAAAAAATCCAAAATACCCCACATTTTAAATTATTTTCTAAAGTATTCCAGTTTGGGGTACTGATTGCATGCAGGCACCATGTGAATTGGCGACCCCTTGTTAGGGCATGAGTGGAGTCGCCAATTAGATTAGAGACACCTCATGTTGTCTCCAATCCAATTGGCGACTAGGTGTTATTCTTAAAGGGGATCGCCAATTCATCTAGAGACATGGTGCATTATGTAAAAAAAATTACCAAAAATAAATAACATTATCATTAATTAAAAATACTATTACATAAATTAATATTGGCGACCGGGTTGGCCATATCGGTCACCGATTCCATATATCCTAGGCACCCTCACTCGTTGCACTCGTTCCCTTGTTGTTGATTCACGTCAGGTGTTTGAGGAGTTGAAGTCTCAGGAACATTTCCAGATGGTTCCCTAAGAATTTCTTACATTTCCATGAGGTCTTGTGTGTTGAAACTGAGTGTGCGACCCATGCCATAGTAGTTCGGATGTCAAGAAGGGGTCATTGGTGTGCAGTCTGGACGATTGAAGGGGGACATTGGTGTGAAAGGATGTTTGAGTGTGTAGGCTAGGGTATAACGTCTGAGCGTTTTGGCTATGGAAAGATGCCTGGGTGTTACGGCTATGGTATGATGTACCCTCATTTTGGCTATATCTTGATGTTGTGTTGGGGGCATAGCCATATTGGGTTTCTTGATAGTAATAAGTATGTTGGAGATGGTATGGGGGACGCTCTTGGTATTGTGGTTGAGTGTTTGGCATGTTTGGATGGTTGGTGGGTTGGTAATTCTATTGGGTAGGGGTTGTAAGTAACATGGCCTTCGTGGTGGGTTAGACGTTGAAGCTTCTTGTGCATAGGTGGTTTGTCGTGGATCGTATAGGTACTTCTCTTTGGAGACAAACCCAGTTGGAATCGATCTGTACCAAGCCATATAATTATCAGTTGGTATAGACGGGTTTGCCTTCACCGGGTCACGTAAGACATTGGCGTTACGGTTCCTCCATTTATGACACTCAGATTTTGTAAAATCCTTTCAGTCGGGATAACTCCATTGATCATTAACTCTTTTGAGATACCATTTACTGAGGTCATCAGGGGGATCTGGGATGTTTTGATGCATTCTAAATTGTAGTTTGACACGGTAACTATTGTACATCTCCATAGTGGTGAATCTGATGATCGGCACGCAAGCAGTTCAAACGACAACACTTCTTCTCTGACTTCATGTAGGTGTTCCATGTTTCCATGTTTAGATATGGATGCCAAATAAACTGAAGAAGAGAAAAATATTAGGTCATACAATTGTTGATATAAAAAATAAATTGATTTATTTAGAGGCCTTACATCTCCAGGTGTTAGGTGATCCAACAGATTGCGGTATTGAATGATACAATGTCTAGGGCATCTTTGTAAGTCATACCCTTAGCCGACCATCTAAACAATAAAAAGTTCAAATTCAATTAGTTAGGCACGATAATTAGTAAGGTGAAATAAACTAAGATTAAGTTAGTAACTTACTTTTGTGCATACGGGAAGGAAAAGCTGTTGTAGTTGACGGGCGCTAGGGATGGAAATCTATACCAACCCCATGCTTGGAGCAAAATGGCGCATCCAGAAAAAGTAGACGTGTTTTTTTGGCGCACTTACATAATGAGCTATACAAATAAGACAGGCAAGCGGAACCGCAACTATACTCTCTTGTTTTATCTAGGTTTCTCAATAACGGTAAATACATAACGTGCATAGAAGAACCAGTGCCTTCGGGAAATAAAAATAAACCAATTAAAAGCATAAGATAACACCTGGTTTTTATTATTTTCATTTCTTTTGTAGAATCTTGATCTAATATAAAACCAGTGTACCATGATTTGAGGCGCGAAAGTAAAATACCTTGGCCTCTTGAGTTCTCATCTAGCAAGTTGGCACCCAGGAGTTCCTCACAAATTGAACCATAAAGGTTGGTTGGTCCATTGACTGTCTTACCATCAATACGTAAACCAAGTAGCATGTACACATCCTCTAGTATATTCACCGTTTGGGAAAAAGAAGGTGTGTGTCTCTGGGCGCCATATCTCTTGCAAAGCTATTATAAACTTTGCATCAACAGAGTAAGACATGATTTTGCTTACATGTTCGAAATTGGCGAGCTTAATATATGGTTGAATTAATTTGTCGGGTGCAACGTATTCATGGGCACGAGGACGAAACTTAGAAGCTTCCTACATAATTATCAATTTAAAAAAAAAATTAACAAAGACATTAAAAATTAGCCCTTACATAATTCTCGATATTTGCAACAGTGCCTCTATGCGTTTCACCCATTGTCAACATAGCCATTATAACTGATTAAATGTGAACTGATACTGTCGACACTCTAAACTTGATATTATTTCTCTACAACAATTATGAATAAGATGATGTATGACTCCATACCTTTAACTTCCTTATATAGTGAAATAGGAGTCACACGTGAACATTACACATTGTACCATGTCGCCACATGAATTGGCGACTGCCTTTAATCTTAACAAAGGGTTGCCAATATAATTGGAGACACCAGGGAACCTGAAAACTAGTTGTGCACATAGTTGAACTTGTCTCACACATGCATAACAGGCTGACACCCACATGGTGACACAATGTGCTCAGACTGCACATGTCTCCATGTGAGTTGGCGACTCCCTTTCCAACATTTGACCGTGTCGCTAATTCATATGGCGAACTCATTAAAGTTCCCATGCATATTTAAATGCTCCCATGCATTTTCATATGTAGCAACCAAAGCAACCAAAAACAGTAAGTCTCTAACAAGTGTTTTATGATGTCATCTGCACCGAGATACTTTGTTAACACCCACTATAATGGAGAGACATATGTCTCCGATGACACTGGGTTTGGTTTTTATAACACCAATGTCGTCCGATTCACAATCAATAGAAACACAAGTTTCTTGCATTTCAAACAAAAATTGGAATCGAAATTAGGGTTTGGTCCTATATCACAAATAATATATCAAAACCCAATTTTTTTTACACCAATCACGTTAAATTTTATCTACTTAAAGTGCGAGATGATGAAGATGTTGAAAATGTGTTCGTTAGTCACGAACATTCTGGTTTCAAATATATTGAGTTGTACACGTTCCTCCAACAAAATATTCCATCTCAACAATCTCAGATCATCGATCAATCAACAGGTGTAGACTCAGATGAAACCAAAATAGAATACTCATATGAAACTGAACCGAAGGTCAACATTGTTTATGAAGAATAAACACGAAGCGAGACGATGGCCGATCAACTATTGAACAACAACGTTGAAGATGACGAATAAGTGCCAATACCTCCAGGTCATGTATATTGTCCGCCTCAACATATGACAGACTTGGACTTGCAAGACGATGAGAGATATGCAGTTATGTTTCACAACCCGTATATACGATCAGAGAATGAATTAAAAGTGGGAGACAAGTTTCATACCAAGGAAGATTGTGTACGAGCCATTAAAAAATATCACATGGATAAATCTGTTGACTATAGTGTACACCGAACTGATTCGAGAAGGTATGTCATTATTTGTCGTAATCCACCTTGCAAGTTTCGGCTTGCTGCGTTTTATTGAAAGAGAAGCGGTTCTTGGAAGATAGCTTCCATAAAGCCACCTCACAGTTGCACTGCCACAAATATTGTTCAGGATCACTGAAAGCTAAGCGCAAAATTGATATGTCAAGACATTTTTCCGCTTGTTAACAAGGATCCATCAGTGAACGTGAGTATAACAATCTCTCATATCGTGACACGGTATAATTATACTCCCTCGTACAAGATGGCGTGGATTGCAAGGACAAAGGCTGTTGAACAGGTATTTGGCAACTGAGAGGATTCGTACAAGCAATTACCACGATTTTTGGTAGCGGTAAAGACATACACACTGGGAATTGTTGCAATCATGCAGACAGTTCCGACATCTAGTCCAGATGGAACTATTGTTGATGGAAATGTCATCTTTCACCATCTCTTTTGGTCGTTTTAACCATGCATAAAAGGTTTTGCATTCTGCAAACCTGTTACTCAGATTGATGGAACATGGCTGTAAGGAAAATACAAGGGCACCTTGCTTATGGCTGTTGCACAAGACGACAACAATAATGTATTTCTCATAGCCTTTGCTCTGGTGAGGGTGAGACCACTTCTAATTGGAGTTTCTTCCTTAAGAATCTCATAACACATGTCGCTCCACAACCCAATCTCTGTTTGATTTCAGACAGGCATGTTGCTATAGAGAGTGCTTACAGTAACCATGATAACGAGTGGCATAATCCTCTTTTTACCTATGTATATTGCATTAGAAATATTGCACAAAACTTCATGCGTGCAATCAAAGATAAGAACCTTCGCTAAAAAGTTGTGAATGTCGGGTATGCTCTAACTCAACCAATATTCCAATACTACCTTAACAAAATTAGGATGTCAATGCAGATGCAGGAAGGTGGTTGGATAACATTCCACTGGAAATTTGGACAAGGGCTTTTGATGGTGGATGTCGCTGGGGCCACATGACGACAAACCTTTTGGAGTCCATGAACGGGGTATTCAAAGGAATTAGAAACCTTTCAATCACCACTTTGGTGAGATCATCCTATTATAGGTTGATATCACTTTTCGCACCAAGAGGCGAAAGATGGAGTGCAGTGTTAATGTCAGGTCAAGTATTTAGTGAAAGCATAATGAAAGTGATAAAAGAGGATACTATCAAAACCAGCACACATACAGTTATAGTCTTTGATTGTCATAGGCAAACATTTAGTGTACAAGAAACAATGGACCATAATGAGGGGAGACCCAATTTATCATATGCTGTCAAACTAAATAGATGTTGGTGTTACTGTGGCAAGTATTAGGCCTTCCGTGTACCTTGCTCATATGTCATTGTGGCATGCGCACGTGCTCGTCGGGATGCTTATAGTCATCTATCTGATGTTTACAAGGTGATTAATGTTATGAATGTCTACAATAAAGGTTTCACAGTGCTACCAATGGAGGAATATTGGCCTCCATACCAAGGTGGCATAGTTTGGCACAACGATGTGATGCGAAGAAAGAAAAAGGGATGCTCAAACAGCAAGCGTATAAGAACCGAAATGGATACGGCTAATAAAATGATAAGATTATGTAGTATATATCGGTTATAACGGATACATGATACTTTTCGCCCATAGCTTACAAAAACGTCTCCAAAAGTCAAACATAACTTTCTTCAGTTTCATCACCAACAATTGCACTTGCAAATATTATGCTCTGACTGACTCTAGAAAATATCACTAGCGGGATATTGTATTTTATTTTCCTGTATGTGGCATCGAAAGCCAAGACATCTCCAAAAATAAAGTAGTTTGTGCGTCCTATACCGTCACACCAAATTTTTTTTTTCAAGCGTTCCATCTTCTTTGATTGTGTGTCTCCTGAACATCATGTCATCCTTATATGACATTCTCTTCGGGAAATCAAGTGCCCCATTGGCATTTGGCTGCTTTGAACCCCTTTTCTTGAACAGTTCGTTGTACATGTATCTCCTAGAATAACCAAGCTTTGCATATCCTCCTGCCTGGTTTGCAAAAAGCTTATAAATCCGGAAGGTTGAAATGCCTGATTTCCTCATGGTCTTCATTTGGTATTTGTCGTATTCGCTCATCTTCCTGTGTAAAGGAAGCATCCGCTTATACTTGTCATAGACAAATTTGTACTTATGAACATCATCAAGAACTTTAATATACCAACGCTCAGTGTTGAAGTCAACATGTACTTGCATTCTTTCCAAACAACCACACATGCTAGTTGGTTTATATTCACGCTTTCTAACTGAATAATTGTTGCACTTGTCATCTTTAGCGCCTTCCCTATGATAGAGAAATGTTTGTTGAACTACTTCACCATTGACATTCCTTACCATCTCACTCTCTTCCTACCAGCAAATCCATGGATACATTCATACCAATTGTAAAACATAAATGCAACTTCACGATCTGGAAAATGGTACTGCATTATTTGTTCAGAACTAATTCCTTTGAAATCAATTTTCTCCATATCAGAGACACAATTCATTGTGGTTTCTTCTTCAAACATGCAACCCCCAGCCTCGCAGATGTTGTCTCCGGCGTTTTCTTCTGATGACAAACTACCATCTTCCGAAACAGATATATTGCCTAAATCCTATTCAAGATATATAACAACATCAAAGTTGTATTTTTACTTTACACTATGATAACGCATAATGTTAACTATAAATATGTAGAATCCACGATTTAACTAATGATGCGTACCTCAGTAGGACAGTCATGGCTTTGACTATTGTGGGATCCTTAAAAAATTGATAATATTTCATCTGAATCCATTCAAATAACTTATTCAAAATGAACAAAACGCACAAACATAGTTAAACGAAGTCAACAAACCCTAAACGATTATCTTTCCAAACTAACCAAACCTAAGCAACAAAATCTACATTTTTCATTACACGATAAACATTACGTTACCACACCTAACGATAACGGAAACTATAACAAACATGCAAATATAAACCTTCAATCTTCAATAAAGCCCCGTTCATAACCATGCTTACGGAAAACGAAAGGGTTCTTAAACGAAATTATGATTCTTAAAATAAAATATATATAAACAAACATCAAATACATTTTTTCAAACTTTTAACTTCTGTGTTTCATTTTCGAATTTTCGAAAATTCTTCAACCTTGAGATTAACGGATAGACTTGAATGAAAAAAGATAAACACTTAAATTTTTATTGTCACTGTGAGTTTCAAACTAAGGATAAGTTACAAAATATTATTATTTGAGATGGGAGTGCATATTGGAAATAAGAGTTACAAAGTAGCAATAAAAATAAAAATATTTTTATCAAGATTAAAAATAAAATAAAAAATTGATAGCAGGTCATAACCTGCTATTGCAGGTAAAAAGGACAACTTGACTATGGTTAGGGATGGCAACGGGGCGGGTCGGGGGCGGGTTTTACTATACCCGCCCCCGCCCCCAAACCCAACCGGGGGTAAAAATTTACCGCCCAGACCCGCCCCCAGTAGAGAACGGGTGCACCCGCACCTGCCCCGCCCGCACCCGCAAAAATTTTAATTTCTTTTTAATTGCAATAAAAATTAATAATTTAATTAAAAAATTGATTATTTTAATAAATAAATTATTTATTTAATTAAAAATTTAATTAGTAAATGAATATTAATTTGATTAATTTAATTATTTTAATTGCAATAAAGGTATTTATAATTTAATTAAAAATATAATTAATAAATGAATATTAAAATAAGTAAAATAAGAGAATTAAACTAAAATGCATTATTCGGGGGCGGGGCGGGGGCGGGGGCGGGCGGGTCTTAGTGTCTCCCCGCACCCGCACCCGTAATTAAAAGTCGGGTTTTCTCCGCACCCGCACCCGTACCCACTCAAATCGGGTTTTCCCCGCTAATTTTGGGGCGGGTCCGGGTTTTTTTGCCATCCCTAACTATGGTGGTAAAAAAGTCTCTTACCCAAGTTAAACGCCACCTCGATTAGGGGTATGAATCTTTTTAGAAGATTGTATTTAGATTCGTGAATTATACTCACATTCTCCCTTTGCTGGTGATTTCTATTAGAAGTAATTCATATTTATTAGTTGTACTATTTTCTTAGCCCCCAAGTTTGTTAGAGGGTATTTTAGTATTTTTTTTATCTTATTCTAGTAACCCTAGTGTTAGCTTATAAATAGGGTAGCAATCATTGCAATTTGTGTGAGTGTGTGTAGCCGTCATTCTCTTAATAGAATATTTCTCTATTTATCATTTATTCTACCTTTGCACCAACAATTGGTATCTAGAGCTCCGGTTCGGATTCATTGGGAAACACGGGAAACACGAGTGAACGTGAGGTCTTGTGTGTTTGATTTTGATTCTTAGATTCGTGTTGAATCTTGAACAAAATCTGATCAGAATTTTAATTTTGTGGGTTGAGAAACACTGTGTGAGAAATCTGAGTGTACTGTGCAAGGTAGAAGATGAACGGAAACGACAACATGAACACCAAACTTCTAGTATTTGACGGTAAAAACTAGAATAGTTGGATGATCCAAATGCGTGTACTGTTTGGTGCTCAAGATGTTCTAGATCTTGTCATTGATGGTTATGTTCCGGTAGCAGCAAATGCGACGGATGAACAGAAAACACGCAGAAGGAAGTAAGGAAGAAGGATTAGAAAGCATTGTTCTTCATTCATCAATGTGTGGATGTAAATGTGTTTGAGAAGATTGTAGTTTCAACGACAGCAAAGGTTGTGTGGGACACACTGGTGAGATGTTATGGTGGTGACACATCAGTGAAGAAGGTGAAGCTTCAATCCTTGAGAAAGCAATATGAGAATCTCAACATGAAGAATAATGAGAAAGTCTCTGAATACATCTCCAGAATGATTCTAATCACTAATGAGATGAAGGCGTGTGGAGAAACTCTTTCTGAAGAAACAATCATAGAGAAAGTATTGAGATCCCTTGCCTCTCAATTTGACTACATTGTGGTAGCAATAGAACATTCCAAAGATCTGAGCACCATGAGAATTAAAGAGCTGCAGAGCAGTCTAGAAGCGCAAGAGTTGCGTTTGACTGAGAGAACCTCTGAAAAGGAAGTAGAGCAGCAGGCTCTGAAAGCAACTTCTGATAGGAGGTATCATAAGCAGTTAGAAGCCAGGAGAAGATCTGATGGTGGTCAGAAGTCAGAAAGCTCAACCTCTGATAGACAAAAGAATGCTCAGAAGGGAAAAGAGAAGTATGACAAGAAAAAGATCCAATGTTACTGTTGTAAGAAGTTTGGTCACTTTGCTAGAGATTGTTGGTCAAACAAGGAGAGAAAATCAGAAGAAGCAAATATAGCCAGAAGTTCTGATGACGAATCTGTGTTATTGATGGCCTCTGAATCTGATAATATGGATCTGATAGACTGGTGGTATATGGACACTGGCTGTGCAAATCATCTTACTGGAAACAAGAAATGGATGGTTGACTTTGACTCTAAAAAGAGAACAAAGATCAGATGTGCTGATGACAAATATCTTAATGCAGAAGATATGGGAAATGTTAGAGTGATTCCGAACAATGGGAAAACAACATTGATTCAGAATGTGTGGTATGTACCTGGCATCAGAAGCAATCTGATGAGTGTGGGACAATTAATTGAGAAAGTTTTTTCAGTTACCATGAAGGACAATCTTCTGAAGCTGTATGACTACAATCAGAAGTTGATTATGGAGTCAGAACAGGGAAGGAATAGAACATTCAAGGTGAATGTCAGAACTGCAGACTCAGAATGTCTTAGTGCAACAAGTGCTGAGAAGGAGAGTGAGCTGTGGCACAAAAGATTTGGTCATTTGAATTTCAGAAGCTTAAAACATCTGAATTCAAAGAAGTTGGTACATGGAATTCCTGCAATTAAGAAGCCTGAAAAGTCATGCAAAGTTTGCATGGAAGGAAAACAACCACGATTGCCATTTGCGTCAGAAGCTGCTCCAAGAGCAAAACATGCCTTGGGAGTTGTACATTCTGATGTGTGTGGTCCATTTCCAGTAGCATCAATTAGAGGGAATAAATACTTTGTGTTGTTTGTTGATGAATTCACAAGAATGACATGGGTATCCCTTATTAAGTTTAAACACGAGGTGTTTGATGAATTCAAGAAGTTCAGAATGAAGGCTGAGAATCAGAGTGGTCAGAAGTTAAAGATTCTTAGAACTGACGGTGGAGGTGAGTATAACTCTAAAGAATTCCAGAAGTTCTGTGAGGAGAATGGAATTGAGCATGAGGTTACTGCTCCTTATACCCCTCAACACAATGGTCTTGCTGAAAGAAGAAACCGCATTCTGCTTGATATGGTGAGAAACATGCTAAAGGAAAAGAAGCTTCCTCAGAAGCTCTGGGGAGAAGTTGTTGCCACTGCAACGTATGTACTCAACCGATGTCCTACGAAGAAGTTGAAGGAAATAGTTCCAATACAGAAGTGGATTGGAGATAAGCAAAATGTTAGTCATCTGAAGGTGTTTGGTTCTGTTTGCTATAAACATGTTTCAGAAGTCAGAAGACAGAAGCTGGATGATAGAAGCAAAGTGATGATTCTGATAGGGTACCACAGTATAGGTGCATACAAGCTCTATTGTCCAGAAACCAATAAAATTGAATTCAGCAGAGATGTGATTGTGAAGGAATCAGAAGTTTGGAATTGGGATAAGTCTCAATCTGATTCTGATGTCAGAACTTCTGAAGAAAGGTCAGAGTTAAGAATTTCTGAAGTTGGAATAAACTTTGACGTTGACTCTGACTCTGATATTGATTCAGACTCTGGAGAAGACTCAGAAGATGAAGGTGACTCTGATGATCCAGACTCTGGTGGCAATTCAGACTCTGAAGATGGCCAAGGCTCTGGAAGAAGTCAAGCCTCTGAAGCTAGAAATTCTGAAGTTCAAGACTCTGGAAATATGCCAGACCCTGAAGATGGTCAAAGCTCTGGAGGAAGTCAATCATCTGAAGCTCAAGACTCTGAACAAGTTCAGAGACCACAAAGAATCAGAAACGTCCCCAGAAGATATGCATAATTTGACATGCTGCAAGACACTGAAGTAGAATCTGAAGGAGAAGTTATTCAGTGTGCCATGATAGTAGACTCTGAACCCATAAGTACAGAAGAGGCTCTTAAGCAGAAGCTCTGGCTGAAGGCCATGAAAGAAGAACTTGATGCTATAGAGAGAAACAAGACTTGGAAGCTGACAGAACTTCCAAAAGACAAGAAAGCCATCAAAGTCAGATGGGTTTTTAAGCAGAAGTTAAAGCCAGATGGTTCAATTGGCAAACATAAAGCAAGGTTGGTAGCCAGAGGATTTCTACAGAAACCTGGGCTGGATTACTCTAAAGTGTTTGCACCTGTAGCAAGACATGAAACAATCAGAATGGTGATTGCAATAGCTGCTAACAGGAATTGGCCTCTGATGCATTTATATGTAAAATCTGCATTTCTAAACGGTCTATTAGAAGAAGAAGAAGTTTACGTGTCACAACCCCCTGGATTTGTGAAAAAGAATCAGGAAGGGATGGTGTACAGATTATACAAAGCTCTATATGGATTGAAACAAGCGCCCAGAGCTTGGAATCAGAAGATTGATTCATTTTTCAAGAAGCAAGGCTTTCAGAAATGTGAGATGGAGTACAGTGTTTATGTTCAACATACTTCTGAAGGCAATATGACTCTGGTGTGTTTATATGTTGATGACATACTGCTGACTGAAAGTTCTGAACAGGAGATAGCTAAGTTTAAGAAAGTTCTGATGAATGAATTTGAAATGACTGATCTAGGCAAAATGACATACTTTCTAGGGATGGAGTTCAGATATTCTGAGAAAGGTATCATTTTGCATCAGCTCAAGTATGAATTAGAACTTCTGAAGAGATTTGAACTGAAGAATTGTAAGATTGTTGTCACACCTTCTGATACAAATCAGAAACTGGATTCTGACTCTGATGGAAAGGATGTGGACGCTACAACCTTCAAACAGTTGGTTGGTTCTCTGAGGTATTTGTGCAATACCAGACCTGATATTTGCTATTCTGTTGGGATGATTAGTAGGTTCATGAGTAAACCTAAGTGATCCCATTACCAAGCTGCTGGCAGGATTCTGAGGTATATCAAAGGAACTCTGAAGTATGGAGTGTTATTTCCTTCTGGAAGAAAGGATGAGTCAGAACTTCTGAGTTATTCAGATTCTGATTGGTGTGGAGACAAAGTTGACAGAAGAAGTACCTCTAGGTACTTGTTCAAATTTCTGGAAGGTCCCATTTCTTGGTGTTCCAAGAAGCAACCTGTTGTGGCGTTATCAACCTGTGAAGCTGAATACATTGCAGGTGCTGTTACTGCATGCCAAGCTGCGTGGATTCTGAATCTGTTGCAGGATCTGAAGATCAAAATAAACAAACCTCTGAAGCTGATGATTGACAACAAGTCTGCAATCAATCTTGCCAGAAATCCAGTGTTGCATGGGAGAAGCAAGCATATTGAGACCAAATATCACTTTCTGAGACATCAAGTTCAGAGTGGAGTGTTAGAAGTTGTACACTGCAGCACTCAGAAACAGTTGGCAGATGTTCTGACGAAAGCTATCAAGACTGATCAATTTCTCAGACTAAGGGATGAGATTGGTGTTACAAGTTTTGATGGAATATGAATTAAGGGATGGTATTAGAAGTAATTCATATTTATTAATTGTACTATTTTCTTAGCCCCCAAGTTTGTTAGAGGGTATTTTAGTATTTTTTATCTTATTCTAGTAACCTTAGTGTTAGCTTATAAATAGGGTAGCAATCATTGCAATTTGTGTGAGTGTGTGTAGCCGTTATTCTCTTAATAGAATATTTCTCTATTAATCATTTATTCTACCTTTGCACCAACAATTTCCTCACTATTATTATGTTTTCCATCTTGGTGGAAGACTTGATCTCTTTTATGAAACTAGTGTCCTTCAATTTCATGTCCTCTTTGTCTACCGATCACCTCCTTTGTTTTGCACATGCATCATTTTCTTTGAGATACCAACTTGACTAAATGAAAGTGAGAAAACTTGTGAATTATAATGTTTTCCTCGAATCCTGGCATATCGTATAGCTGCCACAAGAGGTATATATTTTCTCATTCCAAGTCAAAATTATTCTCTCCAATTTGTTCTTTCTAGATTGTTATGACCCACATCAGCATGTTCTCATTTCGTTGGTGAATTCTTCACAAATGACACAATTTTTTTTCAGAGCCTCATTGTAGCACCCAATATTTTAAATATAACAAATGTGTTATTTGTAATAGTTTTCTATTTTATTTTCAATGACTTATTTATATCGTAAGGTATGTAATATTTAAATTAATAAGAGATTCATTTTTTTAATCCATTTTCTAATGTACCACCAACAAATATCCATTATGTAACGTGCGCACTTATACACAATAGAAGCAGCTGAGACTCAATCATAACTTGAATTTATCCGAACAAAGAAGGGGGAGGGAGAGGTATGCAAAAGGCACTTAAGATGTTGAAGTTATGTACTTCTTGCAGATACATATTTTTCTAATTTGAATCTTCATTAGAAGCAGATAAACAGATTTGGTGGCAGACACCCTTAACCTCCCCTTTCCAACTAATACCCTATAAGCAAACAATACACAACTACTATCTAATTCACTCATTTTTCCAAGTATACCTACCACCAATCTTTATCATTCTTTTAACAAAAACTGGCCAACCAACCCAAATAATGACAGCATCTGATTAAGGATTTTTGAAAATACTGTTACATTGAGACCACAAGTCTTCTATAGTGTGTGAGTGAATCAATGTTGTAGTTGAAATGGTATAAATTTGAGGATACTAAAGTTAAATTGTGCTAAAATAGTCCATTTGAAATTCAGCATTTTCACTGTGAGAAAGAGATTAAAACAATTTTCAACTTAACAAAAATGTACAAGATTGAATCTTCTTCCTAACTATATTTTCATAACAAATGAATAAAAAAAGAATATAATCAACATCTCAGACTCAAAGTTCCCTTGAAGAACTCTGCCAAACCTCAACACATTGCAAATCTTTTCTTGTCAAGAACATTCTACTTCCTCCAAATGCCAAATTGGTAATCTTAGCACCTCCAATATCTTGTCCTCTCCCCATCAAATTCTTCTTGAAAATCCTGTCATTAGAAGAACCCATTATAATCTCCGACCACAGCTCTACGTCGCCGCCTTTACTGCAAAACACTTGATTCCCTTGTGTTTCAATTTTGCAACCGAACCCTTCTTTTTTGCCATTCAGTACTTTTCTCTTATCACCTAAACAAACCCATGAGTTTTTCTCAGAACCCAAGTTCTTCAAATCCAAATAAGACACTTCACCGGAATTCACACCGACTTTAAACATAGCAGACAATGAATCAGAAACTGTTACATCGGCAAAACAATCAACTTTCTCGGAAATCTCCCACACAATATCGCCGGAGCGAACGTCCCATAACCTAATATTACCGGAAACACCGGAAGGACCGCTGTGAGACCCCGACGCCATTAACAGATTCTGACTTTCAATCCACTGCAACTTCGTCGCCGGGATGGCCGAATCAATATCGGCGCCGTAGATTTCATTGTGGCCAATTTCAGTTACGGGCCTCAAGCTATTCAAATCATAAACAACTATAGAATTCGAGTTTCTCCGGGAGGATTCAAAGCTGACGAACATATTCTCCGGGGAGGATCCAATAGCTTGAACGGTGGATCCCGATTTTGTCACGTTCTCCCAATTAAGTGTCTCCTTAACATAACCCTTTTCCAAATCGAGAATCTGCAGGCCGGAGAAGTCATTAGCACCGGCAGCGGCGAGCGACGGAGATAAAGCTAATAAAGAATCAACCGCGGTGAAGTGCGTTAGAATAGTAGATTTCCGACGAAGCGACCAATCAAACGTTGTAATCTTGCTACCGTGAGAAACATGAAGAGAACCGTAAGGGGTGGTTGCGATGACAGAAGGAGAGTCTCTTCCATTTAACGGCAAGTGAAGCGATTTCTGGAGATTGAAAGGCTCTAACTGAGAGGGATTGGAGAAGGAATTAACGAGGAGATTTTCGATGCCGTAGAACCGGGACTCGACGATGAGGTCATGGAGGTCGAAGGATTTGGCTTTGGAAGGGAGGTTACCGGTGCGGAGGAGAGAGAGGAAGAGAGAGAAGATTTCAGGGTCTCTGTCGATGAAAGGTGTGAAAGGGGAACAAGTTTGGGAGATTCTAGAGAAGAAGGTTTTAGGGCCAGCTGAGGTCAATGTTTGTTTAGTGGTTTGGAACATTTGGCCACCGACGTCGATGGTGATTATGTTGGAGTCTGATCTTGGTTGCGATTGGAGGAGAGAGCCTGCGAACGGTGGCATTTTTGCTTTGGGTTATGATTTGGTTATGATTTGAAGTGGAATGGGTTTGAACTTTGAAGGGAGAACAAGTGGGTTATATATGAAAGGGGAGGGTTGTTAGTTAGTTTTGAGATGGGTGTGGGAAATGAGGGACTCTAGAAGCTGCAATGCATAAAATGTCTGGAGTTTGTTGTGAGCGTCATGCCCAACGTACTCTTTTTTTTTTTTCTCTTGTTCCTAACCTGAATTACATTGGCTGTACAAATTGGACCATTTCTAGTATTTTTATTTATTTATTTATTTATCTATTGAGGAGGTATAAGCATTATAATGTAAGTTATGAAAGTGTTATTCTTTTGAGAAAAGATTTAAAAGTAAAATAAAATAAAAATAGTCAGACCAATGCGGCTGGTTGAAAGTCAAATTTGGTGCCCACGTTTATGTTTTACTAGAACCTGTAGTTTTTTTTTATTGAAAAATAATAGGACTGAAATGAACTAAACTGACTTCTCTATTTTGTTTGCGCTAAAATTTGACTTCTCATTATTCTTTGAATGTAATAGAGGACTATTTAAAAGTAGGGATGACACTTTGTCCAACATATTTGTTTTGGTTTTTTTTTGGAACGGATTAAAGTTTTATATATGTGTTTTTTAGTGTGTCTGTCCCGATTTGTTTTGTGCACCACAAATATTAACATATTTTTTTATATATTTTTAAATTAAAAGATGTAGTGTTCTTGAATTTACTCCATCCCATCTTTATTTTTGATAGAGTAGGGTATTTTAGGTCTACACCTTCAATTATGTCTGTCATGTTCAATCTTGTCTTTTAGGGGTTTTTTTGTAAGACGAGTTTAAATGGGGGGAACATTGTCCATTTGCCACATATATTTGAAAGGTGTAAAAATTTAATGATTTTTTAAAAGTGATTTGTTAACTTATGTCGTAAATATATATTGTGTCTTAAGAAGGTTTGAAGGGTTGTGTATATGTTTGATTTTTGTGTATACTATATGTCTAATTTCTTGGGACAAGTTATCTTGAACAGGCTAGTTCAGTTTGGATCGAACGAAGCTTAACCCAATTGAGGAGCATGACTAGGTTTAAATAATTGATGGACTATGTCGTTTAGGGGTGTTTGCGGTGCGGTTTAGGCGATTTTGATGCTAAAAATCATCTGAACCACAAGAGAATTAAGCATGCGGTTTGGTTCGGTTGTCTTTTAGAAATAAAACTGAATTGAATCAAATCAAACCAATGCGGTTTGGGTTGGTTCGAATAGTTTGATTTTTTAAATATTTTTATTGAGCAATACATACACCTAAAAAGAACAACATAACTTTGTATTTATTCATTTATACATTATCATATAACAACAAAACTAATCATATTTAAACAAAAACTTCTCATTCAATATACAAAAATCAAATTAGACAAAAGTGGAATAAAAAATAAAAAATAGTAGCATAAAATAATATAAAAGAAAAAAGAAAAATGGAGGAGAGGAGATATCGAAGAAGATGAAAAAGAAACAACATAAGAAATGCGATATTAGAGAAGAAATGTGCAATAAAAACGTAATTAGAAGAAAAAACAATAACTTAAAAACGAGAAGATGAGAAGAATGTGTGATACTACTAGGAGAGATTTGAGAAGGTTGAAACTAAAATCCTAAGTGTGGGTAAGAGAATATTTGTAAGGTTAAGGCATAATAGGTTTGGGTTTTTGGTTGGATGTGTGATATGTGAAGTTTGAGTTATAACATAATGCGGTTTAGTTTGGTTTAGTTCGGTTTGCAAAATACAAACCGCAAACCAAATTGAACTGCGCGATTTGTTAAAAAAATGGCTCAAACACATCTGAACCAAATGCAATTTTTTGCGGTTTCGATTTAGTTTGGTTTAGTTTGCGGTTTTCTATTGGGTTGGTTCGGTTTTGAACACCCTTAATGTCGTTCATATCAATCCATGGCCAACACGATGCGATATTTGATTGAGGCATGATAGAGAATGCATTATAGCTTGGGATTTGGGCAATCAAACTTGATTTTCAATCATCATTAAGAAGTCATATAAATTAGGGACTTTTGAGAAAAACCCAAGTCCCACATTGGTTAAAGATACAATCTACAAAGAATTTATACAGAGTGAAACCCTTCACCTTACCAACAGGTTTTGTAGTGTTGAGTTAGGCCTAACCACATTCTTTTATCATGGTATCAGAGCCTATCGATTTGGGTCACCCACCATTTTTTTATATGCGCACCAAAGCCAAAAAAAAGTGTTGGGCGCAAGGGAGTGTATTGAAAAAACTAAGTCTCATACATCGATAATTCGGGCCACCTACTGTTTATATCCACACACTAAGCCTAATAGAGCTGAGCGTGAAGGGGTGTATTGGGAAAAACTCAAATCTCGCATTGGTTAAAGATACAGTTTACAAAGGATTTATATAGAGCGACACTCCTCACCTTATTAACCGGTTTTGTAAAGTTAAGGTAGGCCCAACCACATTCCTTTATCAGGGTGTTTCCCTTGAAAATCGAAAAATAACCACTGATCTTCCAAATCTAACTTTGGTGACTCACAGGATCGATCAGATTGATCCTAGGACATGTGCTAAAGGCTTTTTGTTTTGAAAATCTATCCAAGTTTCACACTCGAACAATATTGGGGTGTAAGAATCTTAAAGAAACATCTATTCGACTACGGAATAACTTAAAAGATAAAATAAAGCTTTCAATAAAAGAAAGAAAGAAGTTTGTTTAGAGAGGAGAAATTGGGTTAAGGACGAAGAGAAAAGAATTGCATAGAAAAAGAAGGGAAAGAAAGTAAGAAAGAAAGGTGCAAAGACAATAAAAGACTTTGTAAAGTTTAAAGCAAAGTAAAGTAAATTTCATTAAGTTAAAAGATGGTGTGTTTACATCACGTACATTCTCTATAATACTCGCTTTCTCTACGCTTGGATACTTGGAGTAATTTTAAGAGTAATTTGTACAATAGTAAATTACAACACACTTTGGCTATGTCTAAGACATCCTATTTATAGTAATAAAAAATAACTTCTAATAACCTCCAACATCACCTCCTCTCGCCACTTGTCACAAATGCATGGATTTACTGCTCATAAGGCGCCACATGTCTTCTTAAGTCTTTCAGCAAGCAAAACCGTTCCCTCCAACTTTTGAATTTCAAATCCTTCGACGAACCATCCACAATAGCAAGCGATCAAACTCCTAGCTTCTGGGTGAGTTCTTCGACTTCTTCTTTTTTTGTCTGCTTTACATCTTTCGACCAATCTTTCGTTCTCAACTTACCCTTGGCCCTTTATCTTGAATTCCTTTCTTCTAAACGGGGCGTCGAAATTAGGAGCTAACACAGGGACAATCACATTAAACTCTCTCTAATGGACTTTATATATAAGATGAGTCATAACTACTCTATAAAAAAAGAAGATAATGAATTTAACTAGATTGATATCATCGATCAAGATGACATTTCATTGAAGAATTATCAATATTCTTGATTTTGTTTCTTATTTTAATATTCTAAGAAATAAGATCAACATTAAAAATAAAATTAAAAAAAAAACTATTATGTAAGAATTGCACTCCAATTAAAGATTATTTCAACCTGTTTAATGAGAGATTTCAATAACTAGTACAATGATCAAGAATTCAATATGAATTGAAGAAATGTTGCCCAAAGAAAGAAGAAAAACAATTCCTAATTGTTGCATTGTTGTCCTAAAATATGCCATCAACACCAACAAAACTAGAGTTTCTCCTATTCAACCTATGAGAGTTTGCTTTAATCCAACCACAAATCAATCTACTCCTAGTTACCTCCTTAATAATGGGAGTTGTTCTTGGATGACCTATTATAATAGAAGTATTAAGAATAGAGAAGTGGATAATGTAGTTAAATGTAATTTTTTTAAGGTTTCTCGCTTGATCTAAATTACGAAGAGATAATTAAGTGTAAAGCACTTTGCAAGAAAACACTTTCATTATGAAACCTCTCTTGATTCCTGCAATGTCAAATTCCCAAAATAATGTTACTGATAAATTATCAAATTAAATCCTTACATTGAACCCTCCAACCATTGTGTAACAACGATATAACATTGACAAAAGAGGAAATACAAAAAACGATTGTAAATAAGGGTACCAAACCACTGCCAAAACTTCTAGCAAAAAAAACACTATATAAAGATATGAGTATATTCATATGAATTCCCACATAGGCTACACACAAAAACAATAGTGTAACCCTTGTGATCAAGATTTTGGTCAGTTGGCACCTTACTATGCAAAATCCTCCAAAGTATAAATATCAAGAGGGAGGAACATAAGCATACCTAATAGCTTTACCCTAGAAAAGGAGGGTCCACTCTTACAAGATAATTATTGGTTTAATGAATTATTAGATTCTTTAACTTAATTTAATATCTTATTTTACTCTTTTATTTAATAAATGTTTGTTTTAAGTTTTTTAAAAGTCATTCTATTAGTCACATTAGTTCTATCTGATAAATTTTGTCAAATTTGATCCAACTTATTCTACATTAAATGACATGTAATATTTAATTTTATATTATTGTAAGATTAATTTTTTTTTTAAAAGCTTAAATATAATGTATGAAACAATTTCTTCCCTCTTCCTCAAACTCTAGTCACCACCTCTCTCACTTCTTTCTCTATGTCTTTGTGTATTAATTTTGTGAGACTTAGATCTAACATTTTTCGTTTTCACATCTCATAGCTATTTTAGATCTAAGAACTATGCTTAAAAAAGTTGAAGCAACAAAGTAGCAAATTTTCTCCCCTACACATGAAGTTCATTTTTGAAGGAAGCAAACACTTTTCTAAAGATTGCTCAATTAAAAGAGAATCAAACAACAGGATTAATCAAGTGAGTTTTAAGTAGTAATATATATATATATATATATATATATATATATATATATATATATATATATATATATATATATATATATATATGATTTTGGGGTTATCGTTGCTTTATGTATCATCTACTTACTATGGTTTTTCGGAAACAAAAATATGACGAAAAATTTGGTAAACAACCGATGGTATTCTAAAACATTAATTGATTTAGTTCACTTGCAGGATCAACTAGTAAATCCTAAGGACATAACTATAGTGTTTTATGTTTTTCTGGAAAATTTGTAGAACACTTCGACGGTATTCATTGGTTTGTAAAAAATGATTGTTTGATTGTTTTATTTGAAAAGAAATGTAGTAAAGAGCAATGAGTAAAAGAAAGTAAATTTCTATTGAATAAAATGTATGGTGGTTCAAATGTACATTTCTCAACCATGACTCTTTGAGTAAATTTGAGTACAGTACAATAATTGAACACATAAAAATCCTAATACTAAGACCCCTATTTATAATGCGTCAAAATAACTGCCTCTAACGAACATTTCTTTAAAATTTGACATGTTTCGCCCCTGCATGCTTTTGTTTCACCATGATTCGCCACGCATCTTCTCCTAAGAAACTGATAAGGACAAAAGACAGTTATCCATCCATTTTTAAAATTCAAATGTCTGTCGAAGAAAAGTCTTATAGCATCCCTTCGCTGAAGTAACTTCTTATACTTAGAAAATATTTCTAAGTATTTGCTCAAGCATATCTCTTCATGAGAACCATTTCGACAGAATTTTACGTCAACCCCTGTTGAAATCAACCAAACTTGAGAAACTTTCATATTTACTTAGTTTCTCAAATGAAAACATGGCGTCGAAATTCTCAGCCAACACTAACTATAAAGAGCGCTCCCGAAACCTAAGCGTAAGCATCCACCTATCTATCTTTTTTTTTTTGTTTCGTTTAATTTTGTATTTCACTCTCTTAATTTTAATTCTCCACAAGACAACTTTTAACTTAATTTTGTGTTTCACTCTATTAATTTTGAGTCTCCATGACACAATATTTTTAGCTTAATTTTATGTTTCACTATATTAATTTTGATTCTCTAAAACACATAACTTTTAGCATAATTTTGTGTTTCACTCTCTTAATAATTTTGTGACAATGTGCCGAAAAGTGTAATGATGACGACGACATCAGCAAGTCGAAAAATTTTGATCAAAAATACCATGTCTCTCTTGTTTGATGCAAATTGAAACATGCCCTTTTGGGTGGCAATTTGTTACACTGGATTTTTCGACTTAACTATAAATGGCAAGTGACCATGAGGCTAGCCATAAATATGTCACGTGGAAGATAAAAATAGAACGAGTCAACATGGACAACATGACTCAAGGTCAGAAATCACCCGAAGGTGATGTTGGTCGAAGGTAGTATGGTCGAAGAACATAAAAAGCATGAAGACTAGGTGAAATAGAGTACTATGTTACACTAGTCACGTAGTGAAACTGAATATTATGTCACGTTGGCAAAGAGTTCATCACTACAGTGGACGATACGTCGAGACACGTTACCTTAACGTGGTCGACGTCGAAGGTTTCGACGAGTGTCTTTAGTTCTTGGTGCTAGCAAAGCAGTTGAAATATTCAAAAAAAGGAACAAGGCGGGAACTACTACATCAACGTCGACGGTTACTGAGAACATGGGGTACGTCGGGAAGAAAACTGTTACATGATCTGAAGATGTGTTATCATAGAGATAATTTAGTAGTCTTATACACTTATTGTGGACTTGTATATATATCAACTTAGGTTTATTTTGTAAGGGGTCCGCAAATTGTACACATTTCTGTCACATTCAAAGTAGTTGCATTGTGAGAAACGAGTGAGGAAAATGTACGTATGTGTTCCACTAATTTAATACATTCCAGCATTTTTATCTTAAAAATTCTTTCTTTTTATGATTTAAACTCTTCTTTATTTTGACTACCTTTACGTTTCCTCACAATTTTACCTCGATTGCCTGTATCTTTTCAGCAAACTTTACTTTCTGCATTTTAACTTCAAGTCTTTTACTTCACCTTACCTTGCATTTTGCCTTGTCTTTCCATTACGTTTCTTTATTATCAAGATATCACAACTTCATTCCAGAAGTTTGCGTTAACTTTGACGGCCACCCTTATTTTTAACGAAAAACAACACACAAATATTTCCGAAAGATTTTCAAATTTTATCCCTTAATTATTAATATAAACTCACATTTATTTGTAAAATTACAGCACAAACAATTTCACAACTAACACCATTTAAAAATAGACACATTAAAATTTTTAAATGTGATAGTAATAAAAGGACTAAATTTGTTTACATTTGATACAGGTGAACCGTAAATAAGTTAAAATAGAAAAATTAGAATTGTAATTAAATCTTTAATATTTTGTTAAAATTGCAAGATAAGATATATGTAAATCAATTTTCTTTGCATGGACTAAAATGATGAGAAAATTAATAAATATATAATAAGTAGTTTTATAAACAATCAATCATAATTTTTTATTAACTAAAAATTAAAATTAAAATTTTTTCTTTCCTTTATAATTATAACTACCTTATGAATTCAAATAAAAAATAAATTAAATTTAAAATAAATTTAAATTTTTTTCTTTTTTTATTAAATATTTTCAAAAAATAAATTTGAGTACGTTTTCATGTTAGTATTTCACAAATTGAAAGATATATATGAATTAGAAGCATATTTAAGTCTTTTGTGGTCACTTTTATGTTTAGGAAGAAGATTTACATTATTAACTCTCCCAAACTTATAGATGGTAGAAAGGATATATTTTATTAAATAAAATTGTAGAGAATTATAACTTAAATGGGAGACGATCATTGTGTAAAATAAAACTGTAGAGGATTAAAATTTTCTCAAAATCCCACGTTTTTATAGTTGCTAAATGTAGTACTAATATAAGTTGAATAATTTAAATGTTTGAATACTGTACATGAAGATGTTTAAAATAGTTTGAACTAATGGTGAATATTTAATCAAGTGACTCATTCAAGTAGTATTTATATAATGAATTTTTTTAGAAAAAATAATTATGAATGAAACAATTGTTTATCTAATCATATTTAGTTTTTAGCCAATTTTTAGAGTCTCACTCTTTGAAAAGAGAATGGTTCTTTTTATTATTATAATAATTCAAGTGAATCAAATTATGGAATTTATCAAAATCAATAGGATTAAAAAAGTTCAACAATCACTTGCAATACAATTTTTTATATTTTATTTTCTAATTAATATTATTTTCATTATTTTTAATAATATTATAAAAATACTTTAATGAAGAAAAAAATTTATTTGTATAAAAAGTCAATTGAATCACCTATTATATATTTAAAAATTATTCAACAACAAAATCTACATATGATAAGAACATGACCTTTGCACTATATGATTCAATTCTTTAAGATAAAATAGTAGTATAAATTATTAATTTTCATTCAAATTTATACAATCCCACAATCGTATCAAAACGTAGGTGTATTGATAATGTATTTATTTTTAAATGATAGATGACACTCTGCTATGGCTGCTATAATGAATGATTGACTTATGAGATAACATTTAAAACAAAATGTAATTGTCAAGCTCAAGCATGCACAGATTATTATTATCCTAAAAATTTGGAAACATGTTAGGAACTTCCTTATGAAAAAAGGTGGCACTAAGAAACTAACTTGGTCTTTGTAGGACTGCATCTCACGTTGTTGAATTAGGGATTTCAAATGAGAATTTTTTTTATTTTATTTTTTTTAGAGATTCTTATGTATCACGTGCGCTTTTAAAAATATTCTATTTGTCTTTAGAGATATTTTTTTAGATATTTTTTATTTAACGTAAATTTTTTTTAGAGTTATATTTATAGAAGGTTTTCATTTATATAATTCCGGAACAAATTAGAATACATGGCGCACAAAGTCTTTTCTCCTCCCTCATTCTTTTATTTTTCATCTTCTCATTCTCAAACTCTCTCAACTAAAAAAAATCTTTTTCACCAAACTTCATTATTTTCAATCAAGTTCATCAAGAAGCGTTCATTTCAACGATCAAGAAACACCAACGCATTTAAAGCTCGATATAATTAGTAAGTTTTCGAGTTTTCGAGTTTTCGAGTTATTTTCGAGTATTTCTCGTAAAAGAGTTAGAATATAGTTTTAGGGGTAGAAATCCTTAGATAGTTTTAGAAACATAGTTTAGAAACAATGTATGTTTTGTTTGTTGGTTGAAATGGGCGAATTAAGGCTTCAAAAATCACATTTGCATGGATAGGAGACAACATTGTCGTTATATTTGAGTTGCAGGTTGTTCCGGATCTACATCTACGGAACAATTTGATATTAGGACACTTCTGTAGATGCAGCTTCGGAACAATGCAAACGTTGTAAATTCTAGGTTCTTTCGTAGATATAGTTACAGAACTTGTTCCGTGTGTGTATATCCAGAAGTATAAAATGTTTTTTTTTATTTATTTATTTGTATCTAATTGTTTTTTCTTGGTTATTCTGTTGCAGACATTATGGAAGACATAGATGATAAATTGCGACTTGGACGAGTTTTGCAATATGCATCTTTGAGACGCAAGCGGAGCCAGGTCATCGTTACTGAGGCCGATACAGCTGAGGCACAACCTACTGGACGACCTTCTTCATCACATGTCTAGGACACTCCCTTGACCCTGTATCCCACCCCATCATTGACTTCTTCATCTCGGAGGCGTTGGCATTCAACTAAAGGTTCACCACAGGCCCCATCATCCCGCAGGCCTCGTCGAGATACTCTTGTTCCTCATCTTGCCGATGATGTTGATCCAGTGCCACCTCTAGAGGGTCATGACCCACCATCGGAATATGCAGGTGACGATAGGGGTGTGCAGAACTCAACCCAACCCGAAGACCCGTCCCAACCCAATAGCTTCGGGTTAGTCTTTTTCCCGTCTCATGTAAAAAAAATGGAAAAAAATGACTGTCCAAAAATGAACCCGGTATAAAGTGAGACGGATTCGGGTTGACCCTTGGGTTACCCAACCCGTCCTAATATTATGAATGCACATGTGGTACTATTTATTTATTTAATTTATTGGTATATTTAGATTATTCTAAATTACCAATAGACTTTTCCACTTTCCACCTCATAATTTAATATATTCACTAAGTAAATACTAAGTATACATCTTCCTACTTTCCAACTTTCGCACTTTTCTAGTTCTCTTACATCATGTTTTTTTATTTTACATCTTCTTACTATGTTTTACGGAAAATAAAAAGGTGATGACATATATAGAATTACATTATGTTTTTTATTTTTAAAAATTGACTTTAGATGTATTCATTGTTTTTCATTCATACTAATGATTTTATTCATATTTCTTATTTAAATGATTTTTTTAAAATACTATAATAAAATTTTTAAGTCACTAAAATTTTTTTCTCCATATATTTCGGGTCAACCCGATATCGTCTTACATTAACCCGGTCTAAACTAAAATATATATTATCGGTTTTTTACGGGTTTAGGTACGTCTCAGGGTCATTAAAATAGCCCGATCAAAATTTAGGACAGGGTTAGGGTTACTCATAACCCATCCCAACCCGTCCCTTGCTCACCCCTAGGTGAAGACGACAATTATGAGTTTGAGAGTTTCCCAGGGGGGTCCCTCAGATACGTCCTTGTTGGCAGGGTACGCCGACCATACTGCCAGACATGTCTGGGATGGAGAGGTAACATTACTCATATTATTTCTTTTTTTAAATTGGAAATTTATAATTTGTACCATTTTTTCTTATTTATGGAAATTTACAGTCTCGTCCTCCGCAGAAGTTCTATAACCACGGGCGGAAGATATTATCTTTGGAGCAACCACAAGAGGCTTGATTCCAGGATGTCCTTGTTGCCTCTGGTTAGAAGGACCTTTGCCTAATCGGTTACATCGTGATACACAACGGGATAATGATGGGCTTTGCGGAGAGATGGTACCCTAAGACGTCCTCTTTCCATCTACCGCATAATGAGCTTACTATCACACTGGACGATATCTCTTGTCTGCTACATATACCGATTAGGGGTACCCTCCTCCGTCACGGTAGGACGACGAAGGAGGATGCAAGAGAGATATTAGTCGAGGAGCTTGAGGCTCATCCACTGGATTTGCTGGAGGAGGTGGATAAGATCAGAGGGGCTCATGTCAGGTTCTCCTTTCTCACTCGTAGATTTGGTGAGGCGCTTGTTGTTGCACGTCAGACAGATGGTGATCCAGCTAAGGTTGAGATACATAGACAGTGTGTGTTGAGATTTTTTTCTTCTATTTTTAGTCGGCACTTAGTTGTTTGTGGACACTTCCGCCACATATACGGATGTCGCTTACCTGAGGTACTTTTTGGATTCTACACGGATCCATGAGTACAACTGGGGGCGGCTACCCTAGATTACACATATTCGAGGCTGGGAGAGGGGTGCATGTGGAAGACCAGGACTGTGGTAGGGAGCATGGCACTAATTGTGGTAACAATCTTATATCCTTCAATTTTTTTTCATTTCTTTTCATTCTATATTCGAGATAATGCTTGATCCTGATGTTTTTTTATTTTCATTTTAGGCTTGGATACTCTAGCACTTTCCCATGATCTTCGAGCGAGGGAGTGTACCTGATTACACAGAGTAGATGCCGTGTGCCCATGCCTTTCTTCCGCGCAGGGGGAACCAGGCGGTCGACCCTTATAGAGACTATCTCGATCACCTGGCTATTGAGGAGATCTGGTATGACATCTATGCTGATCACCATATGGCGCGCCCGTTTGACGATATCTCTCTATTCTCATGATGGCTGACATGTTGTTCGACCATCACTGTTCCATATTTGGCTTAGTGTGTCATGCAACAGTTTGGCTACAGTCAGACCATTCACATACACATAGTACCTAACGAGGCTCGAACGACCAGAGCCACGACAGACTAGAGTTGCATTGATGGCTACATCATGTGGTTCTTCACCATATCACACCCCTACATGGTGCCCACTACAGAGGGATCAGCACCCAGACCAGCTCATCAGGAGATCCTAGAGGAGCAACGGTCTTAGTTGGACTACACTCAAGATGTTCTGCCTCGTTGTCATGAGATAGTAGAGATGGGGCGGGCAGACATTGCCGTCAGTTTCTTCCCTGAGGGGTCAGACCACAGGCGTGTATTGGATGATATCATTACGGTGGCAGTAAGGGAACTTATGTACTGAAGGCATCGCACCAAGACGAGTGGGATCGATGGTCGCGGACGCAGACCGGGCGGTCGAGGAGACGGGAGAGGCAGACAAGGCGGTAGAGACGAGGCGGTCAGACACACACAGTAGTGACTGTGCTGTTTTTTTGATGTATTATATTTTTGATGACGTTCATGTACCATATTACTTCTTATATATATCATATTATTTTATTTACGAATGTATGTCAATTTATATTCATCTACAAGAGTTAATTTTCATCTGCGACCAATAAAACTTTATTTATTTTTATAAAAAAACCTGTTCTGATAAGATTTCGGAGATGCATCTCCAAAACTTTTTTCGTTGATGCATCTCCAGAATCCTCCAGCGTAAAGAAAAAAAAGTGCATTCGAATGTGTATCTCCGGAAGTAGGGGGCATAAAAGTAATTTCATTAGGTGCCTAAGAGTATCAAGGGGTGGGGTAAGAAATCTTCTTCCAAATTAGGGTAACCGCAATGTGCTTTGGTCTTTAGATCCATTAATTGTCTTATTATTAATTATTCTTTTCGTCTGTATTTATTTATAATATGTTTCGATCCTATTACACGAATTAAAAATATTATAATTAATTTGAATGAGAAAGAAAACTTAAGACATCATTTTACAATATTTTTTTATTAAATAAAATAGTAAAATATTTTTACATTGTGTATCCCACCAAACCACATTTTTATTTTTAAAATACTGATATGACTTGACAAATTTAAGATTTTTATTGGATGTGTATTTAATATTGTTTTACATTGATGTTGCACTATGTTTAAACTCTTAAAGTAATGAAGAATAAAAATTCTAAAATAACTTATAATTTAAAATAATATTTTTTACAAAGTGATTTAAAGTGTGTGTTCCTTCCCGAAACCAAAATTAGACGTGGTTCATTGATGCAGGTTCTTGAATCGGTAGTCCCGACCTCCTACAGTGTTGAAATGAGTTTTTGGTGCGACGGAGGAAGGCATAACTCAATATGAGAGTAGTGAAAGTGGAGATTAGAGAATGTACATAGATGTCCCACGTGAAACAGTTTTATACAGTGGGTTAGGTGGAAAGGAATGAATGGATATGGGCCAAGTTATTTGGGCCTTCGGCTGGCCTAGAACATTTGCCACTAAGACTCTTTAGGCCTTGACGGAGTCAGGAGAGTCTTTTATCCGTTGCGACCGGTCTTCGACGAAGTCTTCCACGCTACTCAAGTTGTGAGATGCTTCAATTTTACTGAAAAGAAATGAGTAACTTAAGAAATAAATATGCTTCCATCATTGAAACGTTTCATCATTTCTCTCTGAAGTGTATGTTTAAAAGACAAGATAAACCAATGCATTGCTTAGAATAAACTCAAGTGCATTTGAGTTTGTTTATGTTCCCGATAGGAATATCAGTGTTAATTTTACAATTTCTTTCATGATGGATTTAGACCATTAGATTACTTTGGCTTATAAATAGGAGTGGAAGGAAGTTGGACAAGTTTTCGCACTCTATGATATCCAGTATTTTCCTCTAATATTTTTTTCTTGATTATGTTTTGGGGGGTCTCACCGTTGATTTGACAATGACTTCTGACTCGTGTTCTCCTTCCCCTACTCATGGGGATTTTAGTGGCAAACTAGTTTCTTTAAATTATGATTCTGACTTGGAAGGGGTGTCTGAAAGCTCCCTACATGAGACGACTTTCTCACTGGATTCTTTCAAAGCTCTCTTGTCAATCGACAATAGTGAAGGGGAGAATCTCATGGAAGGTCCCATGTCTCCCCATGTTCTGACTGAGGCAAAGATACACGTGGCCAAGAAGAGAAGGGAGCGTGGCAGTGACTTTTCCCAACATCATCGAAAGTTGTACGGTTGTGAACCTAACGATGCTGATATTATGGTTCATCTAAAATATTGGGGTAGACCAAATATAGTTTCCTCCATTAATCCCGACGAACACTTTAAGGTTGACGAGCTACTAAAACAAGGAGTGAAACTGGTGGAGCCTTCACGCGCTATCAAATACAAATTGGTGGATGCCAAAGTGGTGGGGACCCTGTCTGTTTTGAACAGTGAAGTTACCATAACTTCTACTGATATTATAGTCGAAAATGCCTCAGATTGGTCGGTTCTTCATGTGGATCCAGCTAAAAGGGTATGCAGTTCTTTTGACAGTTGTTCAGTTCCGCTATATGAGTGTCTTTTCACCATATTGGGGGTACAATTTCCCTTATGTGGGGGAAAGGTACCTCGGTCCTTATTTTAATGATGTCAAAATGTGTATTAGCTCATACATTGTAATTTGGACGGTATCATCGTGTCGTAACTTGCATTCATGCTTTAAAATGCACAAAATATTCTAAAGTCATGTGTCCATACATATATGAGCATCCCATATATGTTTTGTATGCATTTGATCATGTTAAGAAACTTAGGTCTGCACAAACATGGCTTAGGTGGTCCAAGATATGAGTAAAAACTTGTTTTTGGGAGTTTCAAGTGTTTGAGTCGACTCAAGACCCTACTTAGGTCGACTCATAAAAGTTAATTTTTTATCTTTTGCTCTCGGGTCTGCTCACGTCGACCCTTTGGTCGACTCATATTGTGACCATTTTAATTTGTCTTTTTGAAGCAAGCTTGCATCGACGCATGGCCCTGTTTCGGTTAACGCATAGCTTAATTTTCTGTATAATTTTCATTTGGTTGTGCTAGGGTCGACCCCCTCACCCCTCTTGCTCAGGTCGACCGTTCACTGACTTATGACTATTTTTCTGATCTGATATATTTTAAAATTATGTTATGTTTGTTAGTTGGTTAAGGCATCATATATATTCATTTTGTCTCGTCACTTCACCCACAATAAGAAAAGTGAAAGATATACACTGAATTATTCTCATCATCTTCATCCTCATTCTTGCATTTTCTTAACAATTACACATAACAATTTTTGTTGATCATTTGCATCATTGAGGTGATAACATCCAAGCGTAGGATTGTGTATCTCGTTTGGAAGATTTGGGTTCAAATGGTGTGTGATCAAATCAGCCGAGTGAAAGGTTTGAAGACTGTTGAGGTTGTTAAGATAAGTAGCGGTAATCGGAGGTTTGTTCAACATGTTCGAGGAACTTGATTTATCTTGAATTAAGGGGAGATAAGACATAGTATCAACATCAACAACTAGGTTTGAGTGTGTGGTGACTATTGATTCTCTTGTATAAACTTTTGCAACAAGATAATACGTATCTCAATTCTAGTTTTAGAATTGGGGGCAGGCGTACCCTAAACGAGGACGATAAGGGAACTGCCTAAACAAATCCGGTGTTGTTCTCTCTTTCTTTATCTCTTTATTTTGAATTGTTTGTGTGATATCAATTAATCAATAAAATTCTGCTGTAGTGTAGTGCTGAAAATCTAGTTTAAAAACTCATTACAATCACTTGGATTGTAATTGCAAAAATTATGCACTTACATTACATAGGAAACAATACTTGGAGTGTTTTGCACACCAAGTATTAGACAAATTGATCGCACACAAATTGTTTATTATATTGTCAAATTAAGTTTACACTTTATAAGTCATTGGAAATTGGACAAACTAAAGTGGTATTATTTATATTGATTAATTATCGAACTATTGATTCTGTTTCTCATTAGATTTGTTGTTCCATTTGACTTGTCACATATCCGATCTTTTCGGTAACGATTCGTTCGGACGACTTCGTTCCTAGGCCGTTTTTGCATAATTTTTAAAACCAATTTTTTAAGTTCCGAATCTTGTAATAAATTAGTGATTTAGTCAACCTCTCTTCTAGATTATTTCTATCATCTAAGAAGTGGTATCACAAGCACCAGTTCATCTAGTGCTTCGCATATAACTTTTTAGGAAATGGCTAACGAACCAAAATGGGCTTACAATAGAGCACCTATTTTTACAGGTGAGAACTATAGTTATTGGAAAGATTGTATGCGTATGCATATCAATTCCATTGATAGAAAGGTATGGAATGTTATTCAAAATGGTCTTATGGAAATAACCATGACCGATGCGAATAATGTTGTTGTGCCTAAGCCGGAAGCACAATGGAACTAAGAAGATGAGAAAAGTATAGCTACGATGGAAAGCTAGAAATATTATAATATCTTCTTTGAAAATTTATGAATATTATAGAATTTCCCATCGTACTACTGCTAAAGCTATATGAGACGCATTGCAAGTTACCCATGAGGGAACTAATGATGTCAAACTAGCTCGAATTAATACTTTGACACAATAGTTTTATCTCTTTCACATGAAGCAAGGTAAAACCATTGTTGAAATGCAAAAGAGATTTTCTAATGTAATAAATCGCTTAAATACACTTGGAAGACTCGTTTCCAATGAAGTTGCTACTAATAAAATTTTGAGATGTCTTAATAGGGAATGACAACCAAAGGTCATAACTGTAACGCCCATTTTAATTATTCGAGTTATTCGATGTATTTATTTCTGGCATGCTTGCGTGGAATTTGTTTGAGAAATTAAGATCCATAATATTAGGAAAAATATGATTAATAATAATGATAATATGATAATTAATAGTGTTGTTACTATTATTATTAATATTATCGTTATTATTATTGTATTTAAAAATATTATTGGAATTAATTTTGGATTAAAAGAAAATAAGAATATTAGTTTTGGGAATTAAATAGAGGATTATTTGGGATGAAGGGCATGTTTGGCATTTGGAAAAAGGGAAAAGAGAAAGAAATACGCTTGAGAAGGAGAAACACGAGAGCACGGTGAAGAAGAAGAACAAGGTCTGAAGCAAGAGCAAGAGGAAGCTTGGCTGTGGGAATTTCGTGTGGATTCTTGAAGTTCTCCATCATCAGAATCGCAATTAGGTAGGGGGGATCGGTTAAATTTTGGTAAATGCATGAATAATAGGTAGAAGGGGATTTCCCTTAACCCCACTAGGTTGTGATGAATGTTGTTGATTTGTGTTGTGATTCTGAATATTGGTAACGTGTAGAAATCATTGCATGTGCTGTTTTGGTTGATTTGGGGGTTTCCGGGTAGTTCGAAGTTATGCCGGAACTGAGTAATTGTGTAGAGCTAACAATTAATCGGGTTAAATCGAGGATAGATGTTGTAGTTAGGTTGTGGGACAATGGTCTGGTATGATGGGGTTTGGCTTGGAATAGAATCGGCTGAGTTCGGAGCGTGTTGCCGACTCTGAGTTATGGCTTTATTTTTCTGAGATCGCAGGTATTCGCTGGGCGAATGAGGGGGCGAACCTTCGCCAGGCTTCGCCGGGCGAACTGGGCAACGAATGCTGCCAGTAGCTTCTGTTTGGATTCGCTAGGGGCTTCACCAGGCGAATGGTCAACGAGTGTTCGCTGCGGGGCTTCGCAAGGCGAATGTGCCATCGAGCTCGACAGCAGTTTGTGTTTTACTGTTGTGCTGTATTGATTCCTTTGTGGTTTTGGACCCTTGTTGGTCATGTTTGATGATGAGCTTGTTAGTGAGATGAGGTGAGCGTATGTGTGGTGTCGGAACGTGAATTCTGTGATATCCGTGTGATTATGATATTTGAATTGGTGTATGTTATGATGTATGACTGTGGTGATGGGTGAGACATATGTGATACATGATAAATTGTGATCAGTAGGATCATATGCACCTTGTGTGCTTGATGTGTATGTGATATATAATGAAATGGATCAGTAGGATCGTGTGCACCATGAATGCTTGTGTTGTTGTGCATGGTGTCTGCATAGCATGTGGACGGGATGGAATCATGGCTCAAATGGGGCATTTGTGATTCACCCGTGCTCCAAATGGGAAGCGTGGATGGGAGTTGAGTCGTGGCTCAGATGGGGCGTTTGTGATTCACCCGTGCTCCAAGCAGGGAGCGTTGGTAGGGATAGATCGTTGCTCAGATGGAGTGTATGTGATCTATCCTGAGATTTGATTATATGGGCTCAGGAGGAGCGTGGTAGGGATAGATCGTTGCTTAGATGGAGTGTATGCGATCTATCCTGAGTTGAGTCGGTACCGCATATCATTGTGTCAAGTTGCATGTGTTGCATTGTGATGTGTGCTGTGTTGGCATGGGACAGTAGGTCCGAATTTGATGTATATGAAATGATGTTTATATGTTTCTGCTTTTTATTTCATGTACATTATTACCATTATATTTTGATCGTGATTTCTCACCCCTTGTTGTTGTGGTGGTCTGTGCTTCTTCAAAAGTACAGACAATCCAGGTGCTTAGCTAGCTTGGATTGTGGCGAGTCGTAGGGATGCTCTGATACGTAACACCAGGGCTTTTGGGAGTGTTTTGTTTATTTGATGTTTTGTGTGCCCCTGTGGCGTATCTTATTGTGTTGAGATTTGAAGATGATATTTTGTGTACTTTGGGCAGATGGCCGACTTGATGTATATGATGATGTGTGTGTGTGTGTATATATATATATATATATATATATATATATATATATATATATATATATATATATATATATATATATATATATATATATATATATATATATATATATATATATATATATATATATATATATATATATATATATATATATATATATATATATATATATATATATATATATATATATATATATATATATATATATATATATATATATATATATATATATATATATATATATATATATATATATATATATATATATATATATATATATATATATATGTTTATGACATATATCTTTTTCCGCTGCATTTTTGTTGAAAATCATTTTAAGAAATGTTTTGTGGAATTTTGGTGAAAATGTGATATCCCGTTTTAGGTGTGGAAACTCTGATAACTGTTTATTTAATTGTTTTATTTTATTTTGGGGAACAGGGTGTTACAAGTTGGTATCAGAGCAGGTCGGTCCGTCCTGCCAGTGTTGTAGTTGAGTCTGTCTGTAGGATAGAGTTTGGTTGTTTTCCGTTAACCTATTGTTGTGGTTGTTGAGCAGTATGGCGGGGAGGAATGATGTTGCGTTGGCTGCAGCTATGCAAGCAATGGCACAGGTGGTGGCCAATCAGAATCTGGCTGTGAGCGCACAGTTCAGAGACTTGACGCGGTTCCAGAGTAACAAGCCACCAATGTTTGAAGGTGGGATTTTGGATCCGGAAGCTGCACAGAAGTGGCTGAAGGCGATAGAGAAGATCTTCAGAACCATGGGGTGCAGTGATGAGCAGAAGGTGAGGGTCGGTACTCACATGTTGGAGGGTGAAGCCGAGGCTTGGTGGGACAACTGTCGCCAAAGGTTGGAGGCTTCGGGAACCCCGATCACTTGGGAGGTGGTTCGAACGGGTTTTCTGGAAAAGTATTTTCCGGAGGATATCAGGAGTGCTAAAGAGGTTGAATTTCTAGAGCTGGAGCAGGGCAATATGTCGGTGGCCGAGTATGCGACTAGATTTGAAGAGTTGACACAGTATTGTCCCCATTACAATACTAAAGAGGCCATGACTTCTAAGTGTCTGAAGTTTGAGAATGGGTTGCGACCGAGATCAAGATGGGAATAGCTTGTCAGAAGATCAGGAGTTATCGTCAGTTGGTGAGTAGAAGCCAAATTTATGATAATGACAACCGGGCAAGGATTGCACACTAAGGATAAGGCAGTGAATGACCGTAAGGATAAGCAAAGATTCGGTGGTACACCTTACAGTGTGCCGACCGATAAGGGAAAGCAGGAGGCTATGGCTGATAAGAAGTTCAGAGAGAGGAAAACATCGATGAATTTGAAATGTTATCGGTGTGGCATTGTGGGGCATCGTGTTAGCGATTGTCCTCATGAAGCGAAGAAGTGCTATAAGTGTGGGAAGTCGGGCCATGTGGTGGCGGATTGCAGGACTAATATGCCTACTTGCTATAACTGCGGTGAGAAAGGTCATATTAGTACTCATTGTGAGAAACCTAGGAGGGCTCAAGCGCCTCAGGTCAGCAGTAAAGCGTTTGCTGTGGTAGGGACTCAGTCGGCGGACGAGGAGCGTTCGATCAAAGGTACTTGTTTTATCAATAATGTTCCTTTGAATGCTATGATTGATACGGGTGCAACCCACTCGTTTACCTCTGTTGATTGTGTGAAGAGGTTAGGTTTGGTACCGTCTACTTGATAACGTGAAATCGTATATATATAATGACATACATTTTAACTAATCTATGACTGGTTTCACTCTGATTTCGGGTTTTTCCACGTTATTTGTCTAGTATTTTGCAGGTATTCAAAGTTCATGTTCAAATGGAGCAAGATGAAGAAAACAAGCAATTACAGATGAAAACCAGATGAAAAACAGACCAAAAACAGCAAATACGAATTTTGCTGATATGACGGTCATCACATGCCCATTACGACCGTCATACGTGTTACGACCGTCACAACCCATGATGACCGTCATGTAGACAAAAAGTGCAGAAAACGTGCACGTGCTGTAAGTGCCTTCAAAGACCAAAAAGAGTGGACCACTAGCTCCTACTTTCTCTGACATCAATCCCACTTCCTGAAGCAACTAACCGTTGGAAATTCCATCTATAAAAGGAGGAAGCTGAGACCAGAAAAGGGGGGCTGCATTCAAGACACGAAGTGCTGCCAAATTATTTTCAGAGCAAATTTGAGTTTCAGAATTTCTTATTGTTTCCTTTTTCTTTCCTTTCCTTGCAATTGTGTTTTACTTTTCAATTCTATTCTGTACGAGTGATTGATACCAAGACTAAATCCTGCCGACATTTTGGAGGATTTCCCAAAAGGGCAATTGAATTATTTACAGGTTCCTATTATAATCGTTAATTGAATTTTACTTCCCATTATGATGCATGTTTATATATTCTACCATTGTTTGCGTGTTCTTAGTTTATATTCCATGTCTGGCTAAATTAAAGTAATCGGTATGTAATAGGTAGTCAGATGGGATTCGATAATAACCGGTGTATACTTTCCTTTTCAAACTTATTTCTGGGTTTAGTTTTAAATCGATTTTTCTAAATAAATGTTCGTTGCGACAGTGAGAACCTATTTAAAAGCAGTTTTGCCACGACAGTGGGAAATTCATAAAGGTATGAACCAACAAGCGACATCTGAGGTTAGGACCAGATAGTAAAAACTAAGCATTCGTTTTAAAAACAGCGACAGCGCTTTAAAAAGGATTAGAGGTTAATGGTTTTCAAAAAGTAATTTTAACCGCGAACGGAATAGCGACAGCATACGTTCCGCCTTAGAGTTGCGACTAGCGTCAACAACCATCGTGAGACAAAGGTCTTTAAACCTTAATTTTCTTCTCAAACTATTTTTGAAAACACCCAAAACACCGGTGACTTGTCGAATCCTTGAAGAACTAACATATTGCATACCAATTCACGCATTTATACCTTAAGTAACGTTTTTAGTTCCCCTTTGGTTTACACACTTATTTTGCTTTTATTTCCTTAAAACCATACCAACCTAGCTAAACACAGTAACACCCTAAAATACTAGCTTGATTACGAGTCCCTGTGGGATCGATATCTTATATTACTACGCGATAGAATGTGTACTTGCAGTTAGTTCAGTTAGACATAGAAAGTCGCGATCAAGTTTTTGGCGCCGTTGTCGGGGACCCGTTTAGTCAATAGTGTAATCCTTTGTTACACAATATAGACTATGTTAACTATTCTCTCTCCCTCTATTCGTTCTTCGGTTGTATGCCAAGTACGCGCTCACAAGGCGACGTCTTACAACCTACAATCGCCGAACTAGAGCGCTTCTTACACTTAAGAAGGCGCATCCTCAAATATCAACGAAAACACAATATTCCTGATCTTCTAGCTCATACTCCTGTTGAAGAATCGAAGATGGCTGAAGGACCTCAGAACAAGCCGCTGAAGGACTACGCTACCCCATCTCAGCTAGAGCCTCGAAGTAGCATTGCTGCCCCCGCTATTAACCGGAACGATTTCGAGCTGAAACCGTCATTGCTGTCAGCTGTATAACAACATCAATTCTCAGGAAATGCAAATGAGGATCTGAATGAACACTTGACGAAGTTTGTGCAATACGCAGACACAGTGAAGGCCAATGGAGTGACTCCAGATGCAATAAGACTTCGTCTCTTTCCTTTCTCTCTTAGAGATAGAGCTTGGACTTGGTTACAATCCTTACCATCCAACTCCGTTACGACGTGGGAACAGTTGAAGAACGTTTTCTTAGCAAGATACTTTCCGCCGAGCAAAACTGCTATGCTTAGAGCTCAAATCAATGGCTTTCGACAGAAAGATGCTGAATCTCTCTATGAAGCATGGGAAAGGTTTAAGGATATGATGAGAGCATGTCCTCACCACGGTTTAGAAGACTGGGTGACGATCCATACTTTCTACAATGGGCTTCTATATAACACCAGATTAACGGTAGACGCTACCGCAGGCGGTGCACTTATGGATAAGCCATACGACGAAGCCTGTCAACTTATCGAAAACATGTCTCAGAACCATTGCCAATGGGGAGGTGAAAGAACTCCATCAGAGAAACCCTCAGCGAAAGGTGGGATGTACGAGATCAGCAGTCTTGAAAATTTCAACGCTAAGGTGGATGCTCTAGCGCAGAAAATCGACAGTCTGACTGTAACTCCACCTGCAACCGTAGCTGCTGTAACTCCAAATTGCGAGTTATGTGGAATCGCCACTCATAGTGCGCCCGAGTACCTATTATTGGCAGGAATTCCACCAGACCAAGTAAACTACGCTCAAGGCAACCCTTACGCAAATACTTACAACCCAGGATGGAGGAACCACCCAAACTTTTCCTACAAAAGCGATAATGCCCTGCAAGCACCGGCTGCTCCGCCAGGATATCAGAAACCAGCCGCTGCTGCCCAGACTGCCCCTAGGAAATCAAATCTCGAAGTGATGATGGAAAAATTCATAGCTACCCAAGTTCAAACAAATAAAGAATTCCTGAATCAAGACATACACACTAGCGAGCAGATTAAACAGCTGACCAAAAAAGTAGACGCTTTAGCTACCCATCATAAAATGCTTGAAACGCAGATATCACAAGTGGCTCAACAACAAGCCTCTGCAGCCGCACCAGCTGGGACATTTCCAGGTCAGCCAGAACCTAATCCGAAGGGTCATGCAAACACTGTCATATTGAGAAGTGGAAAAGAATTGGAAGGCCCAACAGATCCTAGGAATGAAGATTCATCCATGCATCAGAAATCTGATAAACCAACAGAAAAGGAGTCTGAAACCAAAAAGAAGGAAGGTGATGAGCAAGAGGCCACCAAAGATGAAAACTCATATGTGCCTCCACTGCCATATAAACCACCGATTCCTTATCCTCAAAGATTCATAAATTCCAAAACTTCAGGACAATTTAAGAAATTTGTTGAACTTCTGAAACAACTAAATATCAGTATTCCTTTCACAGAAGCGATAACTCAAATGCCGTCATACGCTAAGTTTCTTAAAGAAATCTTGTCTAACAAAAGGAAAATCGAGGATAACAAAATAGTTACACTTACTGCCGAATGTAGCGCAATCATTCAAAATAACTTGCCTCCTAAACTAAAAGACCCAGGTAGTTTTTCCATACCTTGCGTCATAGGAAAGTTCGTCATAGACAAAGCTTTATGCGATCTAGGAGCCAGTATAAGTGTTATGCCCTTATCTATATGCAAAAAGCTGAATATGAGAGAACTAAGACCAACTAAAATGTCCGTGCAATTGGCTGACCGATCAGTAAAATATCCCGTCGGTGTGCTGGAAAACGTTCTAGTACGCATAGGCCAATTCTATATTCCAATCGACTTCATAATCATTGACATCAAAGAGGACTCTGTTACCCCAATTATTCTAGGAAGACCGCTCCTAGCGACAGCCGGAGTTATCATAGACGTAAAGAAAGGAAGACTAACATTCGAAGTAGGAGAAGAAAAGATAGAGTTCATCCTTACTAAGTTCTTGAAGGTACCAGCCATAGATGACACATGCTATATAGTAGATGTCATTGACGAATGCATACGAGAATTGGAGAAGGAAGAAACTAAATATTCTGAAATCATGAAGATCCAAATCCCTGCTATTCATGAAGATGACAACTAGCGTGCACCATACAAAGATGATAGTCTGAACGAGATCTTAGCGCTAACTCCAAATCACATGCCAGGTCCGAAAAATCCAACTTTAGAACTTAAAGAACTACCTAAAACCTCAGGTACGAATTCTTAGACACAGAATTCAAAAGACCAGTAATAGTCAACGCAAATTTAGGACAGTCAGAAACTGAGCAATTACTAGAAGTCCTAAGGAAATACCCAACTGCATTAGGCTATAATATAAGCGATCTTAAAGGCATAAGTCCTTCCATCTGTATGCATCGTATCATGCTAGAGGAAGACTGCAAAACTTCAAGAGAACATCAGAGAAGGATAAATCCGATCTTAAGCACTGTAATCAAAGACGAGGTGAAAAAGTTACTAGATGCAAGAATCATATACCCGATCTCCGACATCCAATGGGTCAGCCCAGTGCACGTAGTGCCAAAGAAAGGAGGAGTTACTGTAGTGAAGAATGCAAAAGGTGAATCGATAACCCAAAGAGTTGTGACTTGAAGCAGGATGTGTATCGATTACAGAAAACTGAATAAGGCGACTCGGAAAGATCACTTCCCTTTACCTTTCATAGACCAGATGTTGGAAAGACTAACGAAACATTCGTACTTCTGCTATCTAGATGGTTATTTGGGATTCTTCCAAATTCCTATTCACCCCGATGACCAAGAAAAGACAACATTCACCTGTCCTTATGGCACTTTTGCTTATCGCCGAATGTCGTTCGGACTATGCAATGCTCCGGCAACCTTCCAAAGATGCATGATGGCAATCTTTGCGGATTTCATAGACGACATCATGGAAGTGTTCATGGATGACTTCTTTGTATGCGGACAAAGCTTTGAAAGCTGCCTGTCAAATTTAGAAATGGTACTCAAAAGATGCGCTAAAGTGAACCTTGTCCTCAATTGGGAGAAATGCCATTTCATGGTCCGACAAGGCATCGTTTTAGGACACGTCATATCTGAAAAAGGGATTGAGGTTGACAAATCTAAAATAGAGATCATAAAGGATCTTTCAACCTCCGAAAACAATACGAGAAATATGAAGCTTTTTAGGACACGCTGGATTCTACCGAAGATTCATAAAGGATTTCTCGAAAATCACAAAACCTCTGACAGGTTTGTTGATGAAAGATGTCGAGTTCGTTTTTGACAAAGAATGCTTGGAAGCATTTGAAACTCTAAAGACATCACTCATTACCGCACCAATCATGCAACCCCCAGATTGGCGACTGCCATTCGAAATCATGTACGATGCGAGTGATTATGCTGTAGGCGCAGTTCTAGGACAAAGGAAAGACAAGAAGCTTCACGCAATCTACTACGTCAGTAGAACTTTAGACCCTTCCCAAATGAACTACGCCACAACGGAGAAGGAACTTCTAGCAGTTGTGTTTGCACTTGACAAATTCTGTTCCTACTTGGTAGGAGCCAAAATAATCATATACACAGATCACGCTGCCATTAGGTACCTAATAAGCAAAAAGGACGCCAAACCAAGATTATTTAGATGGATCCTATTATTACAAGAGTTCGACTTAGAAATTAAAGATAAGAAAGGGACCGAGAACGTAGTTGCAGATCACTTATCCCGAATAGAGGGCATTAAACAAGAGTCAGTGCCTATCAATGACGATTTTCCTTACGAACGTCTGATAGCCAAATTGGAAAGCGATATGTCCAACTTAACCTCGGAAGAACCAGAACTTGAAAAAGCCGTAGAAGCTGTCTATGCCCAAGCCACTTTGCCTTGGTATGCCGACATCGTTAACTACTTAGCCGCAGACGTGCTTCCACCGGACCTAACTTATCAAAAAAAGAAGAAATTCTTCCACGACTTAAAGCATTACTATTGGGACAAACCTCTACTCTTCAAACGAGGCGCCGACAACATATATCGTTGCTGTGTCCCAGAAGAAGAAATAGAAGACATCATTTCCCAATGCCATTCAGTACCTTATGGTGGTCATGCTAGTACTTCAAAGACGTGCGCTAAAATTCTACAATCTGGCCTATTTTGGCCCAGCCTTTGGAAGGATGTCCACATCGCTGTACTCAAATGCGACCGGTGCCAACGCACCGACAACATCTCACGACGCAATGAAATGCCTCAGAAAGGAATTTTAGAAGTAGAAATCTTTGACGTCTGGGGAATAGACTTCATTGGACCTTTCCTGTCTTCTTTTGGAAACAAATATATACTCGTCACTGTCGACTATGTATCTAAATGGATAGAAGTCGTTGCCGCTCCAACAAATGACGCGCGAGTAGTCGTCAAACTCTTTAGAAACACAATATTTCCTAAATTCGGTATGCCTAGACTCGTCATTAGTAACAGTGGTTCGCACTTCATATTGCGAATTTTTGACAAACTCCTCTCTAAATATGGAGTCAAACACCATGTAGCTACACCGTATCATCCACAAACTAGTGGACAAGTGGAGGTTTCGAACAGAGAAATAAAACAAATTTTGGAAAAGACTGTCGCAACCTCCAGGAAAGATTGGTCATCGAAACTGAACGAAGCTTTATGGGCCTATAGGACCGTTTTTAAGACGCCAATAGGTACCACACCATTTAAATTGGTTTACGGAAAATCATGTCACCTGTCAGTGGAATTAGAGCATAAAGCCTTTTGGGCTATTAAGACGCTGAACTTCAACTACACTGAGGCAGGGGAGAAACGAATCTTGAATCTTCATGAATTAGAAGAACTCAGGTTGGACGCATATGAGAATGCCCGCATCTACAAAGAAAGAACCAAGAAATGGCATGATAAACGTTCGATCTAGAAACAATTCAGTGTGGGAGACGTCGTGCTCCTATTCAACTCAAGATTAAAACTTTTCCCTGGAAAATTAAAATCTAGATGGTCTGGACCTTTTGATGTAACCAAAATCCTTAAAAGTGGAGCTGTTGAAATCAGCGATAAAACCAACGCACTGTTTATAGTAAACGGACAGCGTTTAAAGCATTATAATCAAAATGAAAACAGCCACCACGTGAGCAGTGTGCAATTGCTCGAGCTTCCCGCTCAAACCCCTGAATAGCTTGTCACTAAGCTATCGTCAGGCTTTTGACGTTAAAAACAACGCTGATTGGGAGGCAACCCAATTTTTCCCGTTTTTCCCTTCTAAATTTATTGAAATTATGTTTTCATTTTAATTTATAATTTCCATAAAATTCTATTTTCTTATTTTCTACTATTTCCTTTACTTTATTTTTCTTTCTTTTATCACCTTTTGCTTCTTAAAAATCTAATCTGAGTAAATGTGATTTCAACTTTTCCAGGATTTTAAAGTTGTCATACCTTTCTCCCATTTTTATCTGACTAACTTCCGAGTATGGCTGACATCGACGTTACGACCGTTGTATTTAGAGGACTAGCTCACAAGGCCAGATTTGAGGCACTGACTCAGAGAAGCATCACTTCGACTCTGTACTACAATAGATCCACCTTGGATAAGCTAGGAATCCAGGATAGCATTCAGTATCTGTTTAACCAATTAGGCTGGGAGCAAACTGCTCTAAAGACCCGATTTGCTACCTACCGTGAACTCACGTTCGAATTCCTTAGCTCCTTAAGCTACTTTCCCGAATATGGCTATGGATCCACCAAAGAGCTGATAACCTTTAGAATGTTTGGAATGGACCACACCCACAACCGTACGTCGTTAGCTAACATCCTAGGATTCCCTAGCGGACCTCATTAGCAACACTGAAGAGGATTTTGATATCGAGTTAGAACAATTCTGGGGTACCATCACTGGTAACTATCACCCTGAACCTAATGATATGCAGAATAACGAGATACATAATCCAGCACTCCGTTACTTTCATAGGATTTTAGCCCATACCCTCTTTGGGAAGGAGGAAAACATTACAACGGTTTCTAAGGAAGAGTTGTTCATCCTTTTCTGTGCTTCACAAGGACGCCCTGTCAATGTTGTACCTTTTATGATGAGGTCATTCGCATGCCTTAATCAGGAACCACATTCGCCCATCTTAATAGGAGGCTTAGTCACCATGATTGCCCACAAAATTGGCCTTAGGTACCACCTGAACGAAGCCATTCATTTTGGCACCATCACACCAATGGACATTCAATCTTGCTTTAACAGACGTATCTTAGGTAACTTAGGACCAGAAGCCTACGAATACCTTATCGTTGATCGACCTGTCCACCTTTTCACATTGCCTAACCATGAGCGGACGAGTATCCACAACAGAAACAATTGGCTTTATGAATTGGACGAGCCTATGGGACCTCCATCACCTCAATCCACACCCAGGCCTACATGTACGAAATTGATCACATATCAGAAGCACATGACTATATGTACTACAAAGATTATGTGTCCGAAGTGGAGACAGATCCTGAAACCCCTCCTAATTACCATAACTTTCCTGATCCCACTCCTGAACAAGGCACAGACAAGTTGGACCCTGTTCTGAAAACTATGGACGATTTCAAGCTGAAATTAACCACTGTAAAAGATGAACTGACGCAACTTCACATGGATGTCGTTACTTTTATGGACGTAGTTAGCGACCAGTTTAATGACGTTATTCAGCAGATCAACAAATTGAAGCAACCAAAGGATTGATATTTTAGTTTCTTTCTAAGTTTAGTTTACTGCATCTCGCGTTATTTCCCATTTTTAAATTTCACAATTGTTTTTTGATTATTGTACTACATTAAACAAGTATTTCGATTCAATGTTATTTCAATTTCATTACGGTATTACCTTAATTTTGTTTTTTTTGTACCTTCCATTTTGTAACTAGTCTCTTATACTGCAATTTCATTAAAAACACATTTACAACTGTGGAAAACGCCCCATATGCAAAATTCTGCAATTCTGCAGAATTTGTTGATGTGACGGTCGTCACACATCCCTGACGGTCGTCACGCGTATTACGACCGTAACAATCCCTGACGGTCGTCACGCGTACAGAACCCCACTTCTGTCAAAAACAGGGGTTACGAACCTTTACCCCTCCATTCTCTTAACTTCCCACTCTCACACATTCAAACCCCACTACAACTTTCCGAATCCCTCATTAATCCACCACCATTTCAACTTCCATTTCACCACTATAAATTCACCTCTGCATTTCCCTAATTCTCCATCCACAGAACATATCTATTTTTCCTCTCTGAACCTCTCACGAAAATGGCAAGGCAAAACCGTGAAATCCCCAATCTGAGCAACATCCTCTTCAGAGAAGGCGAGTCCGGAGAACGGCAAAGGACCAACTACATGACTTTCCATCAACGGTCGCTTCAACCGACCCGCTATGCTCACATTGAGTCTTTAACAGAACTTGGAATTCTGGATGGTGTCACCTGGATGCTGCAGAGGGCCGACATTTGGCATCTCTGCACTAACCCTCAACCTACCTACGAGCAACTCACATTGGAGTTTCTCAGTTCCTTCGCATACGTGACTTCACCCGGCGATACAAATCAGCTCACCGGCGCTGCTTGCTTCCGCATGTTCGGCACTGAATACTAAATCAACCAGAACCGAATCACCGACATGTTGCAGTTTCCTCACGGCGATGACGCTCATCGCCACCCCTCCGATCAGTTCTACCATGAAGCCTTCACTCTTTGGAACCAAATGACCGACACCGTAACTGACAATTGGGAGACTCTGAATGCCACCCACATCCACAATCCAACCATCAGATACTTTCATCGAGTGTTGAGCAACACTATCTTCGCTCGTGATAGTAACCACAAAGTTAATTTGAAGGAGTTGTTCTTTCTCCGTTGCGTGTTTGCTTCGGAACCCGTTGACGCCGCATCGTTCCTCTTGGATCACATTTAAGCCAACTGCAACCGCGGCTCAAAACCGTTCTATTTTGGTGGCATCATCACTTCTATCTCCTTAGGCCTCGGTCTTGGCAACCACCTCCAGAGCCTTCGCCAGATGCCTCCTATTTTTCTTGACACCGACCATTACAGCGCCTCTCACCTAGTCAGATCCCGAGCAGATGGCAAATATCATCCGGTAGTGTGAGGCCGCACTATCCAAAGCATTATCATACCCTCTCACACCTGAATGCATCCTCAGGACAGAGCCAACTGGCTCTTTGATCCGAATGCCCCTACTGCCCCAACTCAAGAAAATGCCCAAGGGCCCGTGGATGACGTTCAAGAAGAGTTGGACAGAGCTGACCAAGTTGAGTCATCACAACCACCTCCTGCCGAAGGTCCCTCCTCACGTCGCCGCCGCCGTCCTGAAGCCGATTTTACAAACGCGGACCTCCTCCGCTCCATCGAACAACAGAATCAGATGATAATTATGATGGAACAACAAAACCGACGGGCTGAACAGTTCGACGCTTGGCAGAGAGAACAACTCGGTCAAATGAGGACCTCCATGCAGTAGCTCCAGGATGGCCAAGCCAGCTTGATCGACGACATGGCCAATCTCACTGTGTGAGTCGACGGCCTCCGCGACTACATTTACCACACAGGAGCTTTGAACCTCGATGCATGCGACGGAAGAGCCAGAGGTAGAGGTAGAGACAGAGGCAGAGGAAGGGACTAGTAGTATTTTTCATTTCTTGTATTTTGTTTTTCTTTCCTTTGTACTTTCCCTTCCGCATTCTTTTCAAATCAGTGAGGACACTGATTGAGATAGTGTGAGAGCGGGGCGTTATTTCCCTATTTCCCTGTTATTTCCTATTCCGCTTGTACTTTCATTCAAATTTTCAATTTAAAGTATTTTAATTTTGGCAAATAAAGCTCATTTATATATATATATATATCTCCGTTACGTGAACTCCCCGCGCTTTATCCGACATATACAAAGAAACTTTTATCCTCCTCAAAGCATCACGTGATACACCAAAACTTAACCAAGTTTGGAATTCCCGAGAAGAAAATGCTAACAAAGCCACTACCGCCCTGACACCTTAGACCTCTGGTTTATGCGAGTCAGTATCACTACTTACTTGTACCAAAGCCTCAAGTTTCGACTCAAACGGAGCCCCCAGTAGTTTATACGAGCAGTCAGCACCATCCTAAACACTTCTAAGTAAGAAACCGATGCAAATAAGTGCGTGATCTCTAGTATGAAATGAAAAATCATGAAAAAGAAAAGCCATATAGCCTGAATACAGAGACATGTTCCTTCTAAGTTAGGTGCTCCTCACCCGAGAATTTAGCCCAAGGGTACGAAACTCTTCAAGATTAATAGCAGAATAATCATATGTGCGAAGAAAAATCAAATTAGCAAAGAGATTATAGTCACTAACAGGTTTACTTGCCATGAACGTGTATGGACAACGGGCTTAATGTGATTGCGCCAGAACGAAACCGGGTAAAACTTGTTGCAGGAGACTTGACGCCGAGCTGCAGTAACATGATTGGGACTGGCTTGTATAAAAGAGAGGCCTTCGAAGACTTACAGTTCAGTGTCATCGCCATATACGTTTTGTTTCCATTGGACCACCGGTTTCCTAACTTGAAGTCTGAGAAGTCTTTTCGAAAGAAGAGCGCGCCGCGTGCTTGCTAAATTTTTAGATTTTTCCTACCGTTACTTGAGGACAAGCAAAGATTCAAGTTTAGGGGAGTTTGATAATGCGAAATCATATATATATATATATATATATATATATATATATATATATATATATATATATATATATATATATATATATATATATATATATATATATATATATATATATATATATATATATATATATATATATATATATATATATATATATATATATATATATATATATATATATATATATATATATATATATATATATATATATATATATATATATATATATAATGACATACATTTTAACTAATCTATGACTGGTTTCACTTCGATTTTGGGTTTTTCCATGTTATTTGTCTAGTATTTTGCAGGTATTCAAAGTTCATGTTCAAATGGAGCAAGATGAAGAAAACAAGCAATTACAGATGAAAACCAGATGAAAAACAGACCAAAAACAGCAAATACGAATTTTTCTGATATGACAGTCGTCACATGCCCATTACGACCATCATACGTGTTACGACCGTCACAACCCATGACGACCGTCATGCAGACAAAAAATGCAGAAAACGTGCATGTGCTGTAAGTTCCTTCTAAGACCAAAAAGAGTGGACCACTAGCTCCTACTTTCTCTGACATCAATCCCACTTCCTGAAGCAACTAATCGTTGGAAATTCCATCTATAAAAGGAGGAAGCTGAGACCAGAAAAGGGGGGCTGCATTCAAGACACGAAGTGCTGCCAAATTATTTTCAGAGCAAATTTGAGTTTCAGAATTTCTTATTGTTTCCTTTTTCTTTCCTTTCCTTGCAATTGTGTTTTACTTTTCAATTATATTCTGTACGAGTGATTGGTACCAAGACTAAATCCTGCCGACATTTTGGAGGATTTCCCAAAAGGCCAATTGAATTATTTACAGGTTCCTATTATAATCGTTAATTGAATTTTACTTCCCATTATGATGCATGTTTATATATTCTACCATTGTTTACGTGTTCTTAGTTTATATTCCATGTTTGGCTAAATTAAAGTAATCAGTATGTAATAGGTAGTCAGATGGGATTCGATAATAACCAGTGTATACTTTCCTTTTCAAACTTATTTCTGCCTTTAGTTTTAAATCGATTTTTCTAAATAAATGTTCGTCGCGACAGCGAGAACCTATTTAAAAGTAGTTTTTCCACGACAGTGGGAAATTCATAAAGGTATGGACCAACAAGCGACAGCTGAGGTTAGGACCAGATAGTAAAAACTAAGCATTCGTTTTAAAAACAGCGACAACGCTTTAAAAAGGATTAGAGCTTAATGGTTTTCAAAAAGTAATTTTAACCGCGAACGGAATAGCGACAACATACGTTCCGCCTTAGAGTTGTGACTAACGTTAACAACCATCGTGAGACAAAGGTCTTTAAACCATCATTTTCTTCTCAAACTATTTTTCAAAACACCCAAAACACCGGTGACTTGTCGAATCCTTGAAGAACTAACATATTGCATATCGATTCATGCATTTATACCTTAAGTAACATTTTTAGTTCCCCTTTGGTTTACACACTTATTTTGCTTTTATTTCCCTAAAACCATACCAACCTAGCTAAACACAGTAACACCCGAAAATACTAGCTTGATTACGAGTCCCTGTGGGATCGATATCTTATATTACTACGCGATAGACTGTGCACTTGCAGTTAGTTCAATTAGACATAAAAAGTCACGATAACTACTCTTGAGCGGCGGATGACTATTGAAACTCCCTCGATTGCTTCAGTGACTACTTTGTTAGTGTGTTTGAAGTGTCCACTGACTATTTTTGGCCGAGATTTCCGAGTGGATCTAATTTATTTACCACTTGGCGGTTTGGATGTTATTCTGGGTATGAACTGGTTGGATTTCAACCGAGTTTACATCGATTGTTATCGGAAGGTGTTATTGTTTCTGACTCCAGAAGAGGAAGCTTTGGCAGATTCCTTATCTAGTAAGGAATTGAGAACTTTGTTGGAAGATGACGCTAAGGTGTTTGCTTTATTTGCATCGTTGTCGGTTGACAACAGGGCGTTGTTAGATGAGTTAGCCGTGGTGAATGAGTTTCCGGAGGTGTTCCCTAATGATATTACAGAGTTGCATCCGAAGAGAGAAATTGAGTTTGGCATTGACCTTGTTCCTGATACAAGGCCTATTTCTATGGCGCCGTACAGGATGTCGGCAACGGAGTTGGCCGAGTTGAAGTCTCAGATTGGAGAGTTGTTGGATAGAAAGTTTATCAGGCCAAGTGTGTCGCCGTGGGGAGCTCCAGTGTTGTTAGTGAAGAAGAAAGATGGTAGCACGCGGTTGTGCATCGATTACCGTCAGTTGAATAAAGTGACCATCAAGAACAAATATCCTCTTCCAAGGATTGATGATTTGATGGATCAGTTGGTGGGAGATAGTGTGTTTAGTAAGATCGACTTGAGGCCAGGTTATCATCAGATCAGAGTGAGAGAAGGTGATATTCAGAAGACGGAGTTTAGGACTTGATATGGACATTACGAGTATGCAGTAATGCCTTTCAGAGCGTCTAATGCGCTGGGAGTGTTCATGGAGTATATGAACCGTATCTTCCATCCTTATTTGGATCAGTTTATTGTTGTGTTCACTGTTGATATACTGATTTATTATAAGTCTGAGGAAGAGCATGCAGAACATTTGAGGATTGCTTTGCAAGTGTTAAAGGATAACAAGTTGTTTGCTAAGTTATCAAAGTGTGAGTTCTCGTTGAAAACGGTGAGTTTCTTGGGGCATGTTATTTCTGGTGATGATGTTTCGGTAGACCCATCGAAGGTGAGTGTGGTGTTACAGTGGGAACCACCATAGACGGTAACTGAGGTTAGAAGCTTTTTGGGTTTGGCATGGTATTACAGAAGATTTATTGAAGGATTTTCTAGATTGGCGTTACCATTGACTCAGTTGACGAGGAAAGACCAAGTATTTGTGTGGGATGTTGCTTGTGACGAGAGTTTTGAAGAGCTGAAAAAGAGATTGACTTCAGCGCCGGTGTTGGTGTTACCGAATCTGAGTGAGCCTTTTGTGGTGTATTAAGACACGTCTAAGATGGGATTAGGCGGAGTTCTAATGCAGAATGGGAAGGTGATAGCTTATGCTTCGCGGCAATTGAGGGTACACGAGCGGAATTATCCTACTCATGACCTTGAATTGGCTGCAGTGGTTTTTGTACTGAGGATCTGGAGACACTATTTGTACGGTTCGAGGTTTGAGGTGTTTAGTGATCACAAGAGCTTGAGGTATCTGTTTGATCAGAAAGAATTGAATATGAGGCAGAGAAGGTGGTTGGAATTCTTGAAAGATTATGATTTTAGTTTGAGTTATCACCCAGGAAAAGCGAATGTTGTTGCGGATGCCTTGAGCAGGAAAGCGATTCATATGTCAGCTTTGATGGTGATAGAGATGGAGCTTATTGAGCAGTTCTGGGATTTGAGCATGGTTTGTGAGTTTACGGCAGATGGTGTGATGTTGGGTTAATTGCAAGTGAAGAAGGATTTCTTGGATATGATTAGAGAACACCAGAAGTTGGATGTGAAACTTGTGGATTTGATGCGAGGAGCTGAAGATGACTCCGATAGTGATTTCAAGTTGGATGGTGCTGGTGTATTGAGGTTCCGGCGCAGAATTTGTGTGTCGGATAATGACGAGCTTAAGAAGTCAAATTTGGTCTAAGGACATCGTAGTAAATCAAAAGTGGAGCATCAGAGACCTTCTGGGATGATGCAACCGTTAGAGATTCTGGTTTAGAAATGGGATTGTATCGCCATGGACAGTCAGAGAGGACTATTCAGACGTTAGAGGATTTGTTACGGGCTTGTGTTTTGGAGAAAGGTGGTACGTGGGATACTCATTTGTCATTGGTAGAGTTCGCGTACAACAACAGTTACCATTCTAGTATCGGAATGGCATCGTTTGAAGCTCTTTATGGTCGGAGGTGCAAGACTCCTCTGTGTTGGTACGAGTCAGGTGATAATGTTATTTTGGGGCCAGAGTTGGTACAACAGACTACTGAGACAGTGCAGATGATCCGTGAGAAGATGAAAGCATCAAAGGATAGGCAGAAGAGTTATTATGATAACCGAAGGAAAGAATTGGAATTTAGTGAAGGTGGTCATGTATTTTTTAGGGTTAATCCAGTGACTGGTGTAGGACGTGCATTGAAGTCCAAGAAGTTGGATCCGAAGTTTATCGGGCCGTATCAGATTTTGCAGAGGATTGGTGATGTGGCTTATAGAGTGGCGTTGCCGCCGGAGCTTTCGAACTTACATGACGTGTTTCATGTGTCGCAACTTCGGAAGTATGTACCAGATCCGTCTCATGTGATTCAGAGAGATGAAGTTCAAGTTAGAGAGAATCTAACTGTGGAGACGATGCCGTTGAGAATCGAGGATCGCAAGATGAAGCGACTCAGAGGGAAAGAGATACCTTTAGTGAGAGTGGCTTGGGGAGGTGCTGCAGGAGGCAGTGTAACCTGGGAATTGGAAAGCAGGATGCGGGAAGCGTATCCGGAATTGTTTCCATCAGGTATTTTCGAGGACGAAAATAATTAAAGTGGGGGAGAGTTGTAACGCCCATTTTAATTATTCGAGTTTTTCGATGTATTTATTTCTGGCATGCTTGCGTGGAATTTGTTTGAGAAATTAAGATCCATAATATTAGAAAAATATGATTAATAATAATGATAATATGATAATTAATAGTGTTGTTACTATTATTATTAATATTATTGTTATTATTATTGTATTTAAAAATATTATTGGAATTAATTTTGGATTAAAAGAAAATAAGAATATTAGTTTTGGAAATTAAATAGAGGATTATTTGAGATGAAGGGCATGTTTGGCATTTGGAAAAAGGGAAAAGAGAAAGAAACACCCTTGAGAAGAAGAAACACGAGAGCACAGTGAAGAAGAAGAACAAGGTCTGAAGCAAGAGCAAGAGGAAGCTTGGCTGTGGGAATTTTGTGTGGATTCTTGAAGTTCTCCATCATCAGAATCGCAATTGAGGTAAGGGGGGGGGGGGTGGAATCGGTTAAATTTCGGTAAATGCATGAATAATAGGTAGAAGGGGATTTCCCTTAACCCCACTAGGTTGTGATGAATGTTGTTGATTTGTGTTGTGATTCTGAATGTTGATAACGTGTAGAAATCATTGCATGTGCTGTTTTGGTTGATTTGGGGGTTTCCGGGTAGTTTGAAGTTATGCCGGAACTGAGTAATTGTGTAGAGCTAACAATTAATCGGGTTAAATCGAGGATAGATGTTGTAGTTAGGTTGTGGGACAATGGTCTGGTATGATGGGGTTTGGCTTGGAATAGAATCGGCTGAGTTCGGAGCGTGTTGCCGACTCTGAGTTGTGGCTTTATTTTTCTGAGATCGCAAGTATTCGTTGGGCGAATGAGGGGGCGAGCCTTCGCCAGGCTTCGCCGGGCGAACTGGGCAACGAATGCTGCCAGTAGCTTCTGTTTGGATTCTCCAGGCGAATGGTCAGCGAGTGTTCGCTGCGGGGCTTCGCCAGGCGAATGTGCCATTGAGCTAGACATCAGTTTGTGTTTTACTGTTGTGCTGTGTTGATTCCTTTGTAGTTTTAGACCCTTGTTGGTCATGTTTGATGATGAGCTTGTTAGTGAGCTGAGGTGAGCGTATGTGTGGTGTCGGAACGTGAATTCTGTGATATCCGTGTGATTATGATATTTGAATTGGTGTATGTTATGATGTATGACTATGGTGATGGGTGAGACATATGTGATACATGATAAATTGTGATCAGTAGGATCGTATGCACCTTGTGTGCTTGATGTGTATGTGATATATAATGAAATGCATCAGTAGGATCGTGTGCACCGTGAGTGCTTATGTTGTTGTGCATGGTGTCTGCATAGCATGTGGACGGGATGGAATCATGGCTCAGATGGGGCGTTTGTGATTCACTCGTGCTCCAAATGGGGAGCGTGGACGGGAGTTGAATCGTGGCTCAGATGGGGCATTTGTGATTCACCTATGCTCCAAACAGGGAGCGTTGGTAGGGATAGATCGTTGCTCAGATGGAGTGTATGTGATCTATCCTGAGATTTGATTATATGGGCTCAGGAGGAGCGTGGTAGGGATAGATCGTTGCTCAGATGGAGTGTATGCAATCTATCCTGAGTTGAGTCGGTACCGCATATCATTGTGTCAAGTTGCATGTGTTGCATTGTGATGTGTGCTGTGTTGGCATGGGACAGTAGGTCCGAATTTGATGTATATGAAATGATGTTTATATGTTTCTGCCTTTTATTTCATGTACATTATTACCATTATATTTTGATTGTGATTTCTCACCCCTTGTTGTTGTTGTGGTCTGTGCTTCTTCGGAAGTACAGACAATCCAGGTGCTTAGCTAGCTTGGATTGTGGCGAGTCGTAGGGATGCTCTGATACGTAACACCGGGGCTTTTGGGAGTGTTTTGTTTATTTGATGTTTTGTGTGCCCATGTGGCGTATCTTATTGTGTTGAGATTTGAAGATGATATTTTGTGTACTTTGGGCAGATGGCCGACTTGATGTATATGATGATGTGTATATATATATATATATATATATATATATATATATATATATATATATATATATATATATATATATGTATATATATATATATGTATATATATATATATATATATATATGTATATATATATATATATATATGTATATATATATATACATACATATATAGATATATATATATATGTATATATATATATATATATATATGTATATATATATATATATATATGTATATATATATATATATATACATATATATATATATATATATATATATATATATATATATATATATATATATATATATATATATATATATATATATATATATATATATATATATATATATATATATATATATATATATATATATATATATATATATATATATATATATATATATATATATATATATATATATATATATATATATATATATATATATATATATGTTTATGACAGATATCTTTTTTCGCTGCATTTTTGTTGAAAATCATTTTAAGAAATGTTTTGTGGAATTTTGGTGAAGATGTGACATCCCGTTTTAGGTGTGGAAACTCTGATAACTGTTTATTTAATTGTTTTATTTTATTTTGGGGAACGAGGTGTTACAACAACGATCAAGGAAGTCAATGATCTCACTACATTGGACATCACAACTTTATTTGGTAAGCTTGATGAACATGAGCAAGTGCTCATTAGTCTTGACAAACATGAGAAAAGAGAAAAGAAAGAGAAGGTGAAAGACACAGACAAAAAGTCTATTGCTCTTAAGGCTTCTAGCTCAAAGTCCTCAACATAAGAGCAAAGTTGAAGTGAATCTAATAATGATGAGGAAGATACGAGTGAAGATATGAGACTGTTTGTGAGAAGATATAATAGATATATCCGAAAACATGGTATTCAACACTCGGACAAGAATCTCATCAACTTTCGATGACAATCAAAGTCCTCTAAGAATGAAGGCAACAAGAGTGGCAAATCAAAAGGGTCATGCTACAATTGTGGAAAGACCGGTCGTTATAAGTCGGATTGTCCATTGATAAAGAAAGACAAAGGAAAGGATAAAAATCGTCAATAAAAGAAATGGGAAAACCTAGAAGGGCTTACCTTGCTTAGGAAAGTGATAGCGAGTCCTCTAGTGAAGATAGCTCAAGTGATGAAGACGAGTTTGTCAACCTTTGTCTCATGACTCATCAAAGGAAGAAGAAAGAGGTAAGACACTTTAAACATGATCACTCTAATAAAATGTCTCATTTGGAATTGCAAAAGACTTTTGATACTTTACACAATGAGGCTAAAGAAGTTTTTAAACGCTTAACTTCAAAAAAGCAAATTTTTTCACATTTAGAGAAAAAGATTTTCGATTCCGAAAAGTAATTAGAAGTTCTTAAAAACTCTTTGGTGGAAGCCACAAAAGCTGAAATTAAGAAGGAAAAAAGTACTTGGTTAAATTGGGGTTGTGAAACTTGTCATATTTGGCAATAGGAGGTTAGATCTCTTAAACCCAAATTAGACAAGGCTCTAAAACCTAAAGTCACATTTGTTATTGATCGGTCACATTTTAGAGAAAGCATGAATAATCCATATCAAAAGTATACATATGTGATTAGCGATAAAGATAGCAAATGCAATTCCCATATTAACTGTACTTGTTTATATTGTTGCAAGAAGGGTGACACCATTGCCAAATGCTGATTTAGGATATTCTTGGTTCCTAAAGGTATTACCAATGGTTGCCCAAATGAAGCCAAAGGTTCACTCACACCTAAGGACCCAATAAAAATTGGGTACCTATTTCCCTGATTTGAATTGTGTAGGTACAATATCTTAAGCCTACAGACAGAAGATGGTTTCTCGATAGTGGATGTTCAAGACACATGACGGGAGACTTTTCCTTATTCATCGACTTTGTGGCGAAGAAGAAAGGATTCATGACCTACGATGACAATAACAAGGGAGCTATACTCGGCAAAGGTAGTGTAGGTAATCCCTCTTCTACTACTATCTCATACATGCTATTAGTTGAAGGTATTAAACACAATCTAATTGGCATTAGTCTATGTGACAAATGTTATAAAGTTTCATTTTCAAAAGATTGTTGCATGATTGAACATAACAATAACAAGGATGATGTGTTCAAATGCCTGAAGGTTAACAATGTCTATATGCTTGACTTAAGTGAAGTATCGATGAGTAGTACTAAATGTCTTATCACCATGAGTGAAGATTCATAGCTATGGCATAGGCGTTTAGCTCATGTCAACTTTGATTTGCTAAATAAAGTAGTATCTAAGGATCCAGTAGTCGGCCTACCCAAAATCAAAATTTCAAAATATCACTTATGTGATGCTTGCCAAATGGGGAAGCAAGCAAGAATCTCGTTTAAATCTAAAAATGTTGTTTCTACAACGAGACCCCTTGAACTCCTCCATATGGATCTTTTTGTACCATCTAGGATTAAAAGCTTAGGTGGTAATTACTATGGTTTTGTGATAGTGGATGACTACTCTAGGTTTTGTTGGACTATTTTCTTAGCAAGTAAGAGTGATACTTTTTCAGATTTTGAGAAGTTTGCCAAGCTCTCTCAAAACAAATTGAATACAAACGTTGTTGCAATTCGAAGCGATCATGGAGGTGAATTTGAAAACCACCTCTTTGAAGAATTTTGTGATAAGTATGCAATTGATAATAATTTTTCAACTCCACGTACTCCTCAACAAAATGGAGTAGTGGAACGTAAAAATTGCGTTTTAGAAGAACTTAGAAGAACTATGATCAATGAGAGTAACCTTTCCAAATACTTTTAGGCTGATGCTATTAGTACGACGTGTTATGTTTTGAATAGGGTTCTTATTTGTCCTATTCTCAACAAAAATCTATATGAGCTTTTAAAAGGAAGGAAGCCTAACGTATCACATCTTCATGTTTTTGGTTGTAAATGTTTTGTATTGAATAATGGTAAGGAGAACCTTGACAAATTTGATTCAAAGACCGATGAAGATATCTTTCTTGGATACTCTCAAACTAGTAAGGCATATAGGATATTTAATAAAAGGTTACTTACTGTTGAAGAATCCGTACATGTTACTTTTTATGAATCTTATCCTAAAAATGACGAAAAGTGTATTCTTTTTCACGGTGCAGGTGTATCTTCAGAAGACATACTCAAGGACACTGAAATAGGGATTGATCAACCTGAAGTAGTGAAAGTTGAGGACGAAAAAGATCACCATTCTGAGGAGATTGAGAAGGATAATCCGACTAACAACGATGAACTTCCTCCAACTTGGAAGTCTTATAAAGACCATCTTATCGAAAATATACTCGGTGACATTTCAAAGGGAGTAACTACACGATCCAAGCTAAGTAACTTTTGTTATCACTTTGCTTTTGTGACTCCGGTTGAGCCTAAAAAACTCTAAAGAGGCCTTACTTGATGAACGTTGGTTTTTATCAATGCAAGAGGAATTAAATAAATTTAAAACAAATGAGGTTTGAGACCTTGTCCCGCTTCCGCGAGGCCATCGAGTAATTGGCACCAGATGGGTGTTTAGGAACAAACTTGACAAAAATGGAGTCATAATAAAAAATAAAGCATGCTTAGTGGCGCAAGGGTATAACCAAGTGTTGCACCCTAAAATTTGACCAACCGATTCTCCTATCTGACTCATGGTTTAATTTCATATTCACAGCTCAGATGTATGATTTTTGTGCACAAGCAGGGGATATCAGAGTTTACAGCTTGATTGTTGTCTATCAGATATGGCAGACCCAGTCCAGACTACCAGGGTTTTATTTTCAGGAAATTGTGCGCTCCTCGGTGATTTTTCGGTGATTTTGAGGATATTCTGATGCCCGGGGGATCTTTGTTCGATTCGATCTGGTCTCGTGCGCTTTTATGGGAGTCATTTGCATTCATCTGCATTTTTAGGGTTTTAATAGGCTTTTGTGAATTTTTAACAGGTTTTATAGATTTTTCTGGAATTTAGATAGGGTTCTTTGAATATTTTAACAATTTAATTCTCTTTTTAGGATTTTATAGATTTTTTAAATAGAATTTTAGAATATAAATAAGATTTTAAATAGTTTTATCATTTTAGAATAATATGGTTTTTCTTTTAAATCATTTTTAGGAATTTTTCTATAGAAAATAATATAGTTTTCTTTTATTAATAATAGGTTTAATTGTTTTTAAATCATTTTTAGAATTTTAATAGAAAATTAGGATAATATAGAATTAATTAGATTTTTAATCATTTTTTAGAGTTTAATTAGGATTAATTGAATTTTTCAGAATTAAATAGGTTAATGACTTTTTAGAGTTTTAATTAGGTTAATCATGTTTTAGATTTAATTAGATAATTTAGAGTTAATTAGACTTTTAATAATTGATTAGAGTTAATTAGGTTTAGTTAATTGTTTTTTTATCATTCAGTTTTTACAGTTTTTTGTTATTCAGTTCGTTGGGCCCAATTGGGGAGGCCCAGTATGGCTTTTTTGTCCAGGAATTACTCAGCATGTCCAAAAAAATGATGGTCCAGATGTGTTCAAGAGTCCAGCGCAGCCTGGAATGTTCTAGAGAGTTCCAGCAAACTCCAAGGGTATAAAGGCGCCACGTGTTGGCCATGCAGGGCCCCACGTTTTCTGCGCTGATCACGCCACGCCACACTGAGAACGACCCCACACGTGTCCCCCACTCACTCTCTCTCTCAGTGCATGCACGCCACTTGGCGCCCCCACATCATTGCCTGAGTTCCCCACCGGCGGCCATGCATCAGCCGTAGCCCCCACCGCCGGCCACCGCCAACAAACTCCGGCCACCACCAACCGTCGCCGGAAAACCATTTTTCCCCAGAATCCTCAGATCTTCATCCCCTTCCTCCGATCCCCTCCCTTCCACCTTCATCCACCTTCAACCAAAATTTCCAGAATACTTCGCACCACCTTCATCCTCCATCAATTCTTTTCCAGAAATCGTCCTCAACCTTCATACCTTCATCCAAGATTTCTCCAGAAATCGCCATAAACATTCATCCTTCAAGCAAGAAAAACGCAGAAACTTCAAACTGCATCAAGCTTCATCAAAATCTCCAGAACGCTATCATCTTTTCCCCAGATTTCCAGAATCATCCTCAGATATTCGTTCATCTTCAAGCGATATTCCCAGAAAACGTCATCTGCGTTCAAATCCTCAAGGAACGTCTCCAGAACTTTCCAGCAAGATCTCAACGCGAATCCCAAACCGAACGTCTTCAAGGATTACTTCAGCGAACGTCAATAGTTCACGGTGTCGTTCATACATCAAGCCAGGTATGGCGTTCTTCCACTCATCGCTGCTAATTGTTGAATGTAGGTTCGTATTAAGATTCACGGTTGGAGCGTGGTTTAAGACTAGATCTTGAGTAGTGATTTCGTGTGAGGGATTGAGGGGTTTGGGTGAGGATTTGTTCGTTTAGGGTTTTGTTAGAGTTGGTTGAGATCAGATAGGTTGCAGAGAATGAGGGAGAGGAAGAAGATGATGGAACGGCGCTAGGTATTTGGATGAACAGTACCAGAGTATTTTGAGGGGAAGATGGTTTTGATTAGGTTGTTTGGATTAGGGTTTGACGTTGGGCTTAGGCCCAAACGCGTCTTCTGATCACGCACACCCCAAATTGTTCAATTACCCCCCCTAGCGTATGGAGTCTTAGTGGATTGAATTGGGCCTTAAGCCCCAATCTGCTAATGACACCCCCCTGGTGTAGCCCATAGTGAGAATTAACTGGAATAAATCACTCACAGCACCCCCCTGGCGTTTTTCTTTTTCTGAGTCACTAATGGTTTTTTGACAAAATCTGGGCCCTGCGCCTCATGCTGTTGGCACCCCCCCAATCAGGGCCCAATGTGAATAATAACCTGAAACCATTGCTGTTTAAACCCCCCCTCCATTTTATTTTCTTTTGTTTTGATTTTTTTCTTTTATATTTTTCTTGGCATGTAAATAAATCATAATAAATGGAAATAATTGTGGTTTTTTAATAATTCTTTTTCCATCCATCTCATGAAAATGTTAGGAAAATTAAATAAAAATAAAAAGGTCATTTTATTTTTGTTTCATATTTTGTGCATATTTTCCATTTTAATTGATGTGTTTTTTTAATATTTTCAATGCATGCATATCATTAGAGAATTCATAAAAAATGGTAGAATTAGTCAAATAATTCCGTTCTTTTTTCTGTAGACTCGTAATTCAGTGTAGAATTTTATAGTATAAGAATATTAGCTCAATCATGCACTTTCATTTTAATTGCATTTTTTTCACTGTCATTGATGTTGAATAATTGGTCTGTGAATATGTCTGTGCTGCTGATTTTAATTCTTTCATCTGGTGTGGAATTTTATTCTGATTTTTTAGTATGTTGCCCTAGAGCCATGTAGGTTTCCCAGTAGATTTTTGATAGATTTTTGTAGGGTGTTCTGATAGGATTTGTCTGAGCCTGAAAATAGGAGAAGTTTTGATGACTTCTGACTGTGAAGTTCAACTGTGGTTGAACTTCAGAGATAGTCTTTTGTGGTTAGTTGGCCTGTAGGTTTCTTCTCAAGGTGGGAGCTGATGGAAGTCCTGTTGGAGCTTGCAGGGATGCAGTGGATTGAGGCTTAGTCTAGGAGCTTGTTGTCTGTTTGCGAGGTTCGAGATCCTGAAGTTTGAAGGGAGTTTATGGTACTTTCCTGAGGAAGGCACTATGAATGACTTTCATTCTTTCTTCTCACCTCCTTCGTAAGTATCCAATGATGTAGGAGCCGACTTGTGAGTTTAATTCCTCCTGAGGAGGAATGTAAACTGATCACATGTTGTTGAGCCACATGGGATACGATTCCTAAGTGGAAGTCTCCTAGTACTTTCCCGAGGAAGGTCCTAGGGGTCTATTCACTTAGTTCCAGTAGTTTGTCTAGGACTTCTTAAGTGTCCAGTGATGTTGGAGCCGACTTGTGAGTTTAATTCCTCCTGAGGAGGAATATAAACTGATCACAGTTGTTGAGCCACGTAGGATACGATTCCTAAGTGTCAGCCTCCTAGTACTTTCCTGAGGAAGGTCCTATGAGCCTGTTCACTTAGTTCCCCTAGTGCATATAGGTTTTTTCTCAAGTATCCCGTGATGCTGGAGCCTTCATGTGAGTTTAATTTCTCCTGAGGAGGAATGTAAACTGATCACAGTTGTCGAGCCGCATAGGATATGACTCCTGAGTAGTAACCTCCTGGTACTTTCCTGAGGAAAGCACTATGAGCTTGTCTGCTTAGCTTCCTTTCTCTGGTAAGCTTGTTCTGAAGCTTGGAGACTGGGATTGATTCCTCTTGCCTAGGAGTTTGTTTAGATCCTTGCTTAGGGTTTTGATTAGAGTTGTTGCTTAGATCCCTGCTTAGGGTGTTGTATAGAGTTTTGTTTAGAGATAGATTAGGAGATTGTTTCAGGTTTGTTTGAGGCCCTGCTCAGGGTTAGTCTCTTTGTGTTGTTTGACTTGTGTGATGTTATGTTGCATTAGACTTAGGTTCATCTAGATAGTTTCTGAGTAGGTGCATCTTAGAAGTAGACTTTGTGTGCATGAGAAGTTGGGGTGGTCCTCCTTCTGCTTGCTTGTTATTGCGTGGCTTTGCTTGTTGGTATTTGGTAGAGCTGAGCTCCCTTGCCTCTGTGCCTTGTTCGTCTAGTTGTTGCATTCATGCATATTTTCAGTATTCCTTTGCGTTGCAGTTTCTTGTTTGTAGTTTAGTCCTGTTGCCATGATCCCTTAGGAGCTCTGACTTCTCCGCTGCGGAGTTGTTATGATAGACATTAGGATGGTCAGCCAGGTGTGATAGCAATAGGTAGATTCCCCTTTCCAGGTATAGTTCTAGGGTTTCCCTTTCCTTTCCGTAGGAGCTTTTGAGTAGCTTGATCCGTAGTTAGCTGAACTACAGCTGCTCTGATTCTTCGTTCCAGACGAAGATATGTAGGCATAGGATGCGATATCCTAGCGAGCACACTAACGACTAACCTTTGTTCTCTCGCGGCTGTGCGATCGAGACTTTCCCGCTAACGACTAATTGTTATCCCTTTCTCTTGCCCGAGTGCATTTGAGACCAGATCGTATTTGTAGGTTCCCGAGCCTTTAGGACCAGTTTGTTTTCTCACTGCTGCGTGAGAGCCCCTGTTTACCCGTAGTTAGCCGAACTACGTTTGCTCTGATCTTTCATTTCAGATGGAAGTACGTAGGCACAGGACGCGATGTCCTGGCGAGCAACCTTTCCCCGTTTAGACGTAGGCAGTCGAACTACGTTGACTCTGACTTTCCCATTGCACGAGGGAATACGTAGGCCCAGAATACCGTATGTTCTGTCGAGTCCTGTCCTTTTATTTTCTTTTCAGACCAGCCATTAGCGTAGATAGATAATACACCCCTTTACCTATAAACACCAAGCGTGGATCCCATCGAGTACGATGGACGTGAGGGGTGCTAATACCTTCCCCTCGCGTAACCGACTCCCGAATCCAGGTTTTGGTTGCGATGACCATACCTTTTCCCGTCTTTGCGAGGTTTACTTCGAGCGTTTCCTTTCCCGCTCTGAGGGATAAATAACGCACGGTGGCGACTCTCCTGTCAAGCCGGCGCCGATTTTCGCAGTAGCGACAGCTGGCGACTCTGCTGGGGACCTATAGCATCTAGGGACTTTCCCATCCCTTATGCTGGGACCGTTTCCCATCCCCTACGCGAGTCAATCCTAGCGCTTGGATGTTTATTCGTTGGGTGTTGTGCATATTGTGTTTTACTTTTCTGCACTTTACTTTTCTGTACCTTTACCTTTCCGCATTTATTTTCCAGCATTATATTATCACGATTATTGCTGTGGGCAAAGGGAGGTTACTGTGAGTGAAAAGCCGGACCTGGGCTTGAGTACACACCTAGATATAGTTGCGGAGAAGTAGTAGACGAACCTGTCTGCTGAGCAGGCACAGTTCCCTACGAAAATCTGCGCTCAGACGAGATTCTTGCAGAGGTGCTCCTTTCCGGTCCTGAGGATCTGAGGGGAGTCCAGACGCGAGGATTGTCGACTCTGGGGACCGATCATTTGGAAGTCAGCTAAGTGAGGCCTCTTCATGACTTGATGATGCCACTCCTTCTGGGAATCGTATCGTCACTCATGAAAGTCTGTGACGCTGACAACCGCATAGGATGCCGTACCTTTGTCCGTGGATTAGGTTTATCCTACCTGTGAGAGGGACTGGGTTATTGCAGGAAAACTGGCCTTCAGAAACCATGATTCAGTACTTTTATCAGATGGTGTTCTTGATTCATCTCCAGGTGTGTTGTCTGGGTCAGATGGGTTTCTTATCTGAGGTTGAGGCTATTATCAGATGGTATTCTCGTCAGATACAGAGGTTCAGATGGTTTTCTTACCAGGGGATTGATATTTTTGAGCATCAGATGATAGTTAATGTCATGAGGTTCTGATGACCGTGTTGGTTTTCTGTTCTTGATCACAGAGATATTCCTCTTCAGGCTACAGCATAGCCCCTATGTTCGCAGATTGCATTATTTATCATATTGCATCATTGCATTACCATCTGCATTCAACTAACGTGTGTGTATTGCAGGTACACATTTTCCCTTCCAGTTCTGGTGTTCGTTCCTAGCAAGACATGGAAAACCTGAAGAGAGTATTGCCCTATAAGTTTCCGTCGCCGAATATCAGTCTATTGTTAGAGTTGATGGCTATTGCTAAGAAGAGAGGAATGGGTGACTTCAGAAAGAGATATGGGAGGATTCTGACCTACGTTTATCAGCCATCTGTCTACGAGACCAGCGGCATCTATACTCTGTTACAGTTCTACGACGCGGAGCTCAGGTGTTTTGTATTTCCCGACTTTGTTTTGGCTCCTACACTGGAGGAGTACTCTGCACTTCTGGATATACCGATCCGTGATCAGATGCCTTTTTATCGTCCGGACGCTGAGCCTAAGCTGGCTGAGCTTTCTGCCATCCTGTGCTTGAAAGAGTCTGAGCTGTCTGGGAAGATGATCAGAAGAGGAGACGTATGGGGATTTCCATTGGATGTCTTAGTGGATAAGGCTCGAGAGTATGCCCAGAAGGGTAAATGGGATGTTTTTGACGTCATTCTTGCTGTATGTGTGTATGGCATCGTGTTGTTCCCGAATATTCCTGATTTCGTTGATTCAGATGCCTTCTATATTTTGGCTGCGGGAAACCCAGTTCCTACTTTGCTGGGAGATATCCACCATTCAACTCATTACCAGAATGAAAAGCGACGAGGAAGGAATGTGTCTTGTTGTGTCCCTCTCCTATGCAGGTGGTTCACCGGTCATTTGCCTAAGTCAGGCCCTTTTGTCACCTCTATCAATTCTCTAGGATGGCCCGAGCGCTTAATGGGATTAACTGCTGAGAACGTGGTATGGACCAATAAAGAGGTATTTGGAGCTGAAGTCATACTCAAAGGCGAAGGATTCCCGAATGTTCCGTTAATCGGAAGGAAAGGTTGTGTCAACTATAACCCTTCCTTATTGATCAAGCAATTTGGGTACATACCTCAAGGAGCGCCAAAGCCCGAGGAGATACAGGAATCTCTGTATCTCACCGGGGCAATTGGGAAAGAGATGCTGACTAAACTTGAGAAAGCCTGGAAAAACTTGCACAAGAGAGGGAAGCTTTCAGGTAGCAGAGGGGATACTCGAGGTCCTAGCTCATATATAGAATGGATTCGTGAGCGAGCCGTGAAGTTCCTTATGCCGTATCCAGCAGTTCAGCCATTGCATCCTCCTCCGGTAGAAGAACCTACCACTGTGGACATTCAGGTTTACAAGCAGTTGATGGCGGAGAAAGAAGAGCTGGCAAAGGCTAAGGAGGCTTTAGAGCAGGAGAATGCCCAGCTTCGGCATGAAAATATTGAAACAGGATATATTTCTAAGCAACAGGCTGAAACTCTGAAACATCTGAAGGCTACGCTATTGGAATTGACTGAAACCAAGAAGCGTCTAGAGTTAGATGTAGACTCAGTTAGTAGTGTGTTGGCCACCAAGAAGCAAGAGCTGGAAAGGGCCTACACAAAGCTAGCCAAGTTCAGAGAACACTGGGATCTCACTATAACCAAGCGCAAGGAGCGAGAAGAAGAGCTGAAGACTCAGATTGCTCAGTTAGAAGAACAGGTCAAAGTGAAGACTGAGGAGCTTGAAGAAGAAGCCTGTCGCCGATACGAGGCCGAGCGCAAGTTGACAGATGCCATGAAGAATTTGGAAGATTTCCAGCATAGGGCAGATGCCAAGAGACCCAAACCTGGGGGCGGTGCCAATGATAAGGCTTGGGAAGACTTTGTCAGAGACATCCAGGGGACGGTCAGGAAGAGGGATCGACTGATAGAAGGTTTGATTTATCAACCAGATCATGCAGAGACAAAGAAGATGGTCGAAGACTTCCGCAACCGTACCCATATTTGATTTCTCTTGTATTCTGTATGTTGAGATCACCACCAGGCATGTTGGCTGGGATCCTCTTTGTCATATCAGCTGTATGGAGCATAGTTATGTAATTTCTGGACAAGACTGTTATTCTAATCAATATATGAGGGTTTTTCCAAATATTGTCTCTATGGTTTATCTCGTCTTGCTACCACTGACACCGGAATTGGAGGGAAAATATCTCCAATGCACACATGCACGTTAGCATTTTTGTATTTCTGTTTGCATAAATCATATTGCATAGCATTTCTCTAGCAGGTCAGAGCACTTATCCAACCTTTGTTTTCACCAGAAGGTGATTCTCGGGGAATTGTTTGAGGCAAGAGTGGAGTGTTGAAGACGACCAAGGGGCTGAAGCAGATTTGAGCAGAGTCAAGCAGCATAGTCCGGTACAGGTAATTGATGGCTATGTCTGAAGGCGATTTCCAGGCTCCTAACACCTTAGCAGGGTTTACTATGGCGTCCAACCATCAGTATGATTTTATGGAAGGCTTCCCGCAAGCAAACAATATTACTGCAGACCAAGTTGTACAGCCAACTGTTGAGAACCGAGATCAGCATGAGCAGTTTATTGCCCGAAATGAACGTTATCCTCCTGTTAACAATCAATGTGTTGCTTTCCCTGCGATGAATTACCGGAGAGATATTCCAATGACCGGGTTAGTAGATCCAAGAACTCTTGACTATGGTAGAAGACTCCGAGTGTTGGAAGAGCAAATGAAAGCCTTGGAAGCGAAAGATGCCGTTAACCTGGATGCTGTAGCCATGTGTTTGGTTCCTGACCTCGTGTTGCCGCACAAGTTCAAAGTGCCGGAATTTGAGAAATACACAGGAGATAGCTGTCCGAAGTTGCATTTGATGATGTTCTGTCGGAGGATGACTTCGTTTGTGCGAAATGACAAATTGATGATCCATTGCTTTCAGTATAGCCTGACTGGGGCATCGTCGAGATGGTATGTGCAATTAGAGAGTAATCAGATTCGATCATGGGTAGATTTAGCCAGAGCTTTCATAAAGCAGTATGATTATAACTTGGATTTGACTCCTAGTCTCGTAGATCTGCAAGAATTGTCTCAGGCAGAGAATGAATCATTCAGAGCGTATTTGCGAAGGTGGAAAGAATTGTCTGCTAGTGTTCAACCACCGCTTCCGGAAAGGGAACTGGTTGACATCTTCTTGGGTACTCTGAAAGGCCATTATTTTGACAAATTGTTCAGTTGCACAAGCTTTGTGGGCCTGATGAGGTTGGGAGAGATTGTGGAGAAAGGACTCAGGAGTGGAAAGTTTCGAGGTGTTCCTTACGTCCCAGTTGATAGGATTGAGTCAGTTGTCAGTTCTCAAGAAGAGTGGGAAGGAGATGATGCCACCTCAGAATCTCTAGCATCTCAGGATCAGTTTTCAGACACTTCAAGTCAACGGTCATCTTATCGCCGATCGCGTCAGCATGCTCCACGAAGACCAAGGAAGCCTGAAAGGCAGTTTACTCAGCTACCGGTGTCATACAGTCAGTTGTTGCCAGATCTGGTCAGAAGCGGATTGATAGTGCCGAAAGAGACTAAGCCGGTGATTCCACCGTATCCTCCAGGCTTTGATGCCAGCGCCCGCTGTGAGTACCATGTCGGGGCACAGGGGCATTCCACAAATGATTGTAAAGTGCTTAGAAGTCAGATTCAGGATCTGTTAGACTCTAGCCGTATTTGCATCACCTCTCAGGGTTGTGTTCAGATTAATGATTTTCCATCTTCCAGTTGTGGGGGTTCGTCAGTTAATATCATGGAAGGCTCCACAGGAAGTGTGTGCTCTGAAGATTGTCAATCAGAGAGTTCAGTTGAATATGGGGGAAGTTTCTAGAGGTTTCTATGCCGGGTGTCGCATCTGTTTCTCCGCCTAACCCGTTTAGCTTTTGTGCATCAGTATTTGTCGATCACCACCAGGATTGTTGGCTGGGGTCGTTATATTCAGACTCAGTTGTGCTTACTTGCTGATTTTGTTGGTTGTACATGTGTGGGAGATATTCGTCTGTGTGTCTATAGTTTGAGTTTCTCTTTGTCGCGTTATGAATGTGTGTTTGTTTGCTACGCTGCATTATCATTTAGCAGGTATATCAGAACCGTGGGCCTTATTTACTCATCGTCCAGTTTGTTGCAGGAATTCCTTTAGAGATATGGAACAGAATCAGGTTGAATTGATCGAAGTCCAAAGCCAGCTGGGGCAGATGATGAAAGACATGCAAGAGATGCGTCTAGAGCAGAAGATTCTCAAAGAGGAGAACAGTCAGCTGAAGACCCAAATGAGCTTGATCATGGAAGTAGTCAAGAATGTGCTTAGGAAAGAAGACGATCAGCTATTCGAAGCCGCAATGAAGAAGCTCGCGCCCCCTGTGCCTGTGGGACCTGAGCAGCAGCAACAGAAGATACATCCGGTTCAGCGGAAGATCCAAGAAGGAAAGCCAAGGAGAATATTTGAGGCACCACCTATGACATATGCCGAGCTCTTGCAGATCTTATTGAGGTTTAATCTGGTTGAGAAGAGAACGTTGACCTCACCAACGAAAGCGTTTCCTCAAGGGTACGATGCCAGTAAACAATGTGAATTTCATTCCGGGGCATTCGGACATGACATCGAGGGTTGTCATGCTTTTAAGCACAATGTTCAAGACCTGATTGACTCGCACGATATTGAATTTACGCCGGGCGGCGTAGCTGTGCATATTGCTCCTGTCTCAGTCGATGCTAAGATGACAGATGTTTCCAAAGCTGCAGTGGGTCAGAAACGTATCCTGGACTCCATGGTGTCAGAATCTCCAGGCCCACAACTGTTGCCTATTCCTGGGGCAGATCTGAGAAAGAAAATGGTTAAGCATAAGGAGAGCGTTCAGTACATTGAAGGTCAAGAAGCTGATGGTGCATTTGATGCAAAGGGTGTTCAAGGGTCAACCCGGTACCAGCAGCAGCAGCCTCAGCAGGGGGCACAGCAAGCTCAGCGAAGATTCCAGGGTGGCAAGCCGAGAAGAGTGTTTGAGAGGCCTCCCTCAACATATGCCGAGTTGTTGCGGACATTGTTGGGATTGAATCTGGTAGAGACAAGAACTCTGGCACCAATAACGGGAACTCCCCCGTTTGGTTATGACGCAAGCAAGCACTGTGAGTTTCATTCTGGAGCCCCGGGTCACGATATAGAAGGCTGCCATGCTTTTAAGCACAAAGTGCAGGATTTGCTTGACAGTGCAGCAATCAGCTTCGGGCAGAGAGGTCCCCAAATCATCTGAATGAAGGAGAAAGGGCTCTATAATTTGTTTGAGTCGATTGAAAGCAGATCAGGACCGCATCGAATTGCCTCTAATAAAGATAGCTGGTTCAGCAGCAGGGTAGATGCAAAAGCCCAGTTCTCGGGAGCTAGCATATTTTCTTTGTTTTAGCTTGTCATTTCTTTGCATTTGTAGTTGCTTTCCTGTTTGAATTTGTAAACTTGTTTGTAAAACTTGGTTGTTTTCATTCAAATTGATGATAATGAAATAAATGTGCATGTTTTGATTGAATCCATTCGTGTTCACTAACTGTTTTGCAAATATCCACTGCTTGGTTAAGTAGAATTTGGGGAGGATGACGAAAATGACCGACATGCAAATTCCGATATTGTATGCTTTTGAAATAAAACCTGCTGATGATGTACAGGCATTGTTTCAAACCCCTAAACACCGGAGATATAAGGAAGATAATCCCTTGTCAACCCCTTTGAGCCTTGTAGTAGGAGTTTCTTTCTGAAAACGAAAAACCCTCAATCTTAACCTGGGGCAGGGTAGGTGTTAGCTAATTTGACCGAGCGTCCAAATTGCAAAAGGAGTGTCCGTTCAAGGATCAATCACACCCCTAGAGGTCGTGCCTAAAAGACCACAATGGTTCAATCAGGAGTGGGACAGCCACATCATTTCCCAAAGAGTCAGACAACCAGTGTCACACGACTTGTTCAAAAGCAAAGAAGAATGAAAAAAATCAAAAGCCCGCTAAGTCAAGAAAAATTCAAAACAAATGACTTAGGCAAAAAATGAGGGCATCCCGCTGGACTTAAAAAATCAAAAGAAACTCAAAAGGAGTCAGTCCAGGCAAAATTTAGGGATATGAAAAGAAAAAGATGAAAAGGATCAAAAGAAAAATCCTCGATGGAAATACGAGTCGTGTGACCTCAAGTGTCAAAGACGAAAGAGTGAGTGGCTGTCATTCCAAAATCCAAAAGTTTCTCAAACTATCATTCCTATCTTTCAACCTCTGAGAGGTGAGCGCTAAGGTCAAATTAGCTGAACGTAGGATGGGAGAACATCAAGGAGAACGGGTGGGGTAAAGTAAATTTTGAGCCTTTATCCTTTCTTTCAAAACCATGAACCTGACCACATTACAACCTTCAAAAGTCCTAATTGAAGCAGGTTGTTCCGAAAGCATACTCCGGTAAAGGTCGCGTCGATTCTGACTCCTAAAAAGGTTCCTCTTACCATGTCGGTACTGATGTTGACAAATGTTTTATGCATCATATGCCATAAACTGTGTTTCCTTTTCCCAGTGAACAGATTGGATGTCAAAACTGTCATATGTGTTGCATTAATACATCTTGTATGCATAACAACTTGTTTTACTCGCGAGTAAGCGCTTGACAGCAGGAAAGTTTCCTACAATGGAAAGTCTGGTCAAGATAGAATGCAGAACGCCCAAATGTTCCGAGAGCAGGGGCAAGCTTTACTGTGATCCCCAGTCAGGTCAGCTTTTCGAAGTCAGTTATTCTGGGGCAATCAGGTGGAGATTCGGTGAATGCGTCGTAGTCATGAGGTACTACTCTGAATCAGATAATCGGGGCTAGGTCATTGCAGTCAGGGGGTAGATCATCTTAAGCACGCAGAAGTTATGCGAGAAGCAGGTGAAGTGAGGTATCTCTCAGAAGTTCAGAACGCTGAGGCATGTCATATCAGACCATCAAGGAACAGATTTGCAGATTTCCTTTCAGGGATTATCCCCACAGATGTCCTATAAGCTGGGGCATACCAGAAGAGAAAGGATTGTTGTTTTCCGTACCAGCAAGGCCATTCAGGGTTATTCGAGCGGATACAGTCGATTTTCGAGAGCGAGATGATTGCGGGAAGTCGTGTTACTATCCCTTGACTCTTCACTTCAAGGCTGTGTATTCAGGAAGATTGTTTTCCAGCGTCAGTTGTACCTGACCCATCACGGACAGCCTAAGAGTTCAAATCCATGTTTGCGATTACTGTGAAGACCATCCGTGTTGGTGCATCAATTTCCAGATCCGAGCTTCATCAGAGCGCGGGGAGACTCCCTCCATTGTCTCCAGCAAAGACCAATTTGTCATTGGCAGGGATAAGCTATCCCCCAGAGGAGTCTAATCATATTCAGCACGTCTGCTATTTCACAGCGGAGTTATATACCCCAGCAGGGTATTACTTCGTCGAGGTGTTCGGTTAAGTTCCTAATATCCCCAGCGGAGTTGATTTCACTCTCCCAGCATTTATTTTGCTAGGACGATTCAGTGATATCCGGGTTATCCCCAGCGAAGTTGGCCTCGCCTTCAGCATTTATTTTGCTGAAGTGGTTCTCTGTACCCGGCCCTCTCCAACAGCTCGAGCCTGCTAGCATATTGCATGCATCATACCTGCATCATACCTGCATGACATTTCCAGAATGCGTAGCATTTCCATCCCAAATGGAGCATTACGCTGTAGAAAGATTAAAGCATTTGCATATGCATACGAAGCATGAGTCAGATTTTCTATCAGCCTCATATGGCGCGTGAATTACTCTGTGATCAGTTCAGGGACATTTATCCAGCAGCAGTATTCAGACAGTTCAGCAGATTATTTGTATCTCAGATCATACAACGATTATGCTTTAATCAAGCAGTCATCTGATGTCGACAGACTCTTCTTCCCGTCAATTCATATTGACGATGTGTTCCTCCAATAAGTGGATTTCTCCGTCTAGACGTCTTGAGTACGAATGTGGTTTTCTTTCCGTCTATCCATAGACGATGTGAAGTTGCGGGTGATCGCAGTAAGATTTCAAGAAGGGGTTCCCCCAGGATGTGCTTTTCTTACCGTCTATCAGTAGACGACGTGAAGCTTTGGTTGATTTTCAATGGAGTTCAAAATAGGGTTTCTCCGACAAGTGGCTTTCCTTTCCGTCTGTCAGCAGACGATGTGAAGTTTCGAGCTATTGTTCAGCGGGTTTCTTATTGCCAGATCATACATATGATGAGGTGTTTCCCCAGCGAGTCTTCTCCGGCTATCCTTAGTTGTTGAGGGGTTTCAAAGTGATTTTGAATATCGGTTCTCTTTCTGGTTATTGGATGAGATGACGTTTAAGAGGGACTTTTCTGACCATCAATCCCTATTGATGACGAGGCTCTTCGAAGAATGTTCAGTTTGCGTGACCGTTGATTCTTATTGACGACATGATTCTTTAAAAGGTGGTTTTCTTCCCGTCGGTCCATACTGACGATGTGGCCCCTTCAAGGATATTGACTTTTCCATCAATTCCCGTAGACAGAAGGATTCTGAAATTCAAAGGATGGTGTTGAATTGCGTAATGGTGTCTTTCCGTCTATCAGTAGACGATGTGAATTTGGAGAGTATTTCTTTCCGTCTATCCTTAGACGATGTGAGTAGGCGTTCAGGCTTTGTTTCCGTCTACCCTTAGACGATGAGAATTGATTTGTCATCGATCAGGATGTTCCCGTCTACCCTTAGACGATGAGAATGTTGATTTGTTTTATCAATCAGGATAATGCCGTCTACCCTTAGACGACGTGAATATGGAGATTATGGTGACTTTCCGTCTACCCTTAGACGATGTGAAGATGGAGATTATGGTGATGCCGTCTACCCTTAGACGAGGAGAATATTGATTTGTTTCATCAATCAGGATGATTCCGTCTATCAGTAGACGATGTGAATTTGGAGATTATTTCTTCCCGTCTATCTTTAGACGATGTGAGTATGGAGATTCAGGCTTTGTATCCGTCTATCCTTAGACGATGTGAACTTGGAGATTAGTGTCGGCTTTCCGTCTATCCTTAGACGAGGTGAGTATTCAATCAGGGTGTCTTCCCGTCCATCTTTGGACGATGTGAGTATATTTCTCTTCCTGCCTATCAGTAGGCAATGTGAAAGGATTAGGTATTTTGGTGCAACCCTCAGAGTTTTGTTATATAGGGTATCACAAGCAGCGGGTATTCAAATCAGGAGTTCTTTATCAGATGATTAATCAGTTTGGTGCCGCAATGACTGGACTCGGTTTTCTGGACTTTATTCTCCAAGCAGTACAGTATATGATCGCGGTTGGCAAATTTTCGGGTTTTATTTGTATTCAACCGTCTCGTACCTCTGAATGTTTGAAGGCTGAGCGCTCTTCAAACCCTTCAGGTCCAAGTCGCTTGAATAGGGGCAGCTGTTGCACCCTAAAATTTGACCAACCGATTCTCCTATCTGACTCATGGTTTAATTTCATATTCACAGCTCAGATGTATGATTTTTGTGCACAAGCAGGGGATATCAGAGTTTACAGCTTGATTGTTGTCTATCAGATATGGCAGACCCAGTCCAGACTACCAGGGTTTTATTTTCAGGAAATTGTGCGCTCCTCGGTGATTTTTCGGTGATTTTGAGGATATTCTGATGCCCGGGGGATCTTTGTTCGATTCGATCTGGTCTCGTGCGCTTTTATGGGAGTCATTTGCATTCATCTGCATTTTTAGGGTTTTAATAGGCTTTTGTGAATTTTTAACAGGTTTTATAGATTTTTCTGGAATTTAGATAGGGTTCTTTGAATATTTTAACAATTTAATTCTCTTTTTAGGATTTTATAGATTTTTTAAATAGAATTTTAGAATATAAATAAGATTTTAAATAGTTTTATCATTTTAGAATAATATGGTTTTTCTTTTAAATCATTTTTAGGAATTTTTCTATAGAAAATAATATAGTTTTCTTTTATTAATAATAGGTTTAATTGTTTTTAAATCATTTTTAGAATTTTAATAGAAAATTAGGATAATATAGAATTAATTAGATTTTTAATCATTTTTTAGAGTTTAATTAGGATTAATTGAATTTTTCAGAATTAAATAGGTTAATGACTTTTTAGAGTTTTAATTAGGTTAATCATGTTTTAGATTTAATTAGATAATTTAGAGTTAATTAGACTTTTAATAATTGATTAGAGTTAATTAGGTTTAGTTAATTGTTTTTTTATCATTCAGTTTTTACAGTTTTTTGTTATTCAGTTCGTTGGGCCCAATTGGGGAGGCCCAGTATGGCTTTTTTGTCCAGGAATTACTCAGCATGTCCAAAAAAATGATGGTCCAGATGTGTTCAAGAGTCCAGCGCAGCCTGGAATGTTCTAGAGAGTTCCAGCAAACTCCAAGGGTATAAAGGCGCCACGTGTTGGCCATGCAGGGCCCCACGTTTTCTGCGCTGATCACGCCACGCCACACTGAGAACGACCCCACACGTGTCCCCCACTCACTCTCTCTCTCAGTGCATGCACGCCACTTGGCGCCCCCACATCATTGCCTGAGTTCCCCACCGGCGGCCATGCATCAGCCGTAGCCCCCACCGCCGGCCACCGCCAACAAACTCCGGCCACCACCAACCGTCGCCGGAAAACCATTTTTCCCCAGAATCCTCAGATCTTCATCCCCTTCCTCCGATCCCCTCCCTTCCACCTTCATCCACCTTCAACCAAAATTTCCAGAATACTTCGCACCACCTTCATCCTCCATCAATTCTTTTCCAGAAATCGTCCTCAACCTTCATACCTTCATCCAAGATTTCTCCAGAAATCGCCATAAACATTCATCCTTCAAGCAAGAAAAACGCAGAAACTTCAAACTGCATCAAGCTTCATCAAAATCTCCAGAACGCTATCATCTTTTCCCCAGATTTCCAGAATCATCCTCAGATATTCGTTCATCTTCAAGCGATATTCCCAGAAAACGTCATCTGCGTTCAAATCCTCAAGGAACGTCTCCAGAACTTTCCAGCAAGATCTCAACGCGAATCCCAAACCGAACGTCTTCAAGGATTACTTCAGCGAACGTCAATAGTTCACGGTGTCGTTCATACATCAAGCCAGGTATGGCGTTCTTCCACTCATCGCTGCTAATTGTTGAATGTAGGTTCGTATTAAGATTCACGGTTGGAGCGTGGTTTAAGACTAGATCTTGAGTAGTGATTTCGTGTGAGGGATTGAGGGGTTTGGGTGAGGATTTGTTCGTTTAGGGTTTTGTTAGAGTTGGTTGAGATCAGATAGGTTGCAGAGAATGAGGGAGAGGAAGAAGATGATGGAACGGCGCTAGGTATTTGGATGAACAGTACCAGAGTATTTTGAGGGGAAGATGGTTTTGATTAGGTTGTTTGGATTAGGGTTTGACGTTGGGCTTAGGCCCAAACGCGTCTTCTGATCACGCACACCCCAAATTGTTCAATTACCCCCCCTAGCGTATGGAGTCTTAGTGGATTGAATTGGGCCTTAAGCCCCAATCTGCTAATGACACCCCCCTGGTGTAGCCCATAGTGAGAATTAACTGGAATAAATCACTCACAGCACCCCCCTGGCGTTTTTCTTTTTCTGAGTCACTAATGGTTTTTTGACAAAATCTGGGCCCTGCGCCTCATGCTGTTGGCACCCCCCCAATCAGGGCCCAATGTGAATAATAACCTGAAACCATTGCTGTTTAAACCCCCCCTCCATTTTATTTTCTTTTGTTTTGATTTTTTTCTTTTATATTTTTCTTGGCATGTAAATAAATCATAATAAATGGAAATAATTGTGGTTTTTTAATAATTCTTTTTCCATCCATCTCATGAAAATGTTAGGAAAATTAAATAAAAATAAAAAGGTCATTTTATTTTTGTTTCATATTTTGTGCATATTTTCCATTTTAATTGATGTGTTTTTTTAATATTTTCAATGCATGCATATCATTAGAGAATTCATAAAAAATGGTAGAATTAGTCAAATAATTCCGTTCTTTTTTCTGTAGACTCGTAATTCAGTGTAGAATTTTATAGTATAAGAATATTAGCTCAATCATGCACTTTCATTTTAATTGCATTTTTTTCACTGTCATTGATGTTGAATAATTGGTCTGTGAATATGTCTGTGCTGCTGATTTTAATTCTTTCATCTGGTGTGGAATTTTATTCTGATTTTTTAGTATGTTGCCCTAGAGCCATGTAGGTTTCCCAGTAGATTTTTGATAGATTTTTGTAGGGTGTTCTGATAGGATTTGTCTGAGCCTGAAAATAGGAGAAGTTTTGATGACTTCTGACTGTGAAGTTCAACTGTGGTTGAACTTCAGAGATAGTCTTTTGTGGTTAGTTGGCCTGTAGGTTTCTTCTCAAGGTGGGAGCTGATGGAAGTCCTGTTGGAGCTTGCAGGGATGCAGTGGATTGAGGCTTAGTCTAGGAGCTTGTTGTCTGTTTGCGAGGTTCGAGATCCTGAAGTTTGAAGGGAGTTTATGGTACTTTCCTGAGGAAGGCACTATGAATGACTTTCATTCTTTCTTCTCACCTCCTTCGTAAGTATCCAATGATGTAGGAGCCGACTTGTGAGTTTAATTCCTCCTGAGGAGGAATGTAAACTGATCACATGTTGTTGAGCCACATGGGATACGATTCCTAAGTGGAAGTCTCCTAGTACTTTCCCGAGGAAGGTCCTAGGGGTCTATTCACTTAGTTCCAGTAGTTTGTCTAGGACTTCTTAAGTGTCCAGTGATGTTGGAGCCGACTTGTGAGTTTAATTCCTCCTGAGGAGGAATATAAACTGATCACAGTTGTTGAGCCACGTAGGATACGATTCCTAAGTGTCAGCCTCCTAGTACTTTCCTGAGGAAGGTCCTATGAGCCTGTTCACTTAGTTCCCCTAGTGCATATAGGTTTTTTCTCAAGTATCCCGTGATGCTGGAGCCTTCATGTGAGTTTAATTTCTCCTGAGGAGGAATGTAAACTGATCACAGTTGTCGAGCCGCATAGGATATGACTCCTGAGTAGTAACCTCCTGGTACTTTCCTGAGGAAAGCACTATGAGCTTGTCTGCTTAGCTTCCTTTCTCTGGTAAGCTTGTTCTGAAGCTTGGAGACTGGGATTGATTCCTCTTGCCTAGGAGTTTGTTTAGATCCTTGCTTAGGGTTTTGATTAGAGTTGTTGCTTAGATCCCTGCTTAGGGTGTTGTATAGAGTTTTGTTTAGAGATAGATTAGGAGATTGTTTCAGGTTTGTTTGAGGCCCTGCTCAGGGTTAGTCTCTTTGTGTTGTTTGACTTGTGTGATGTTATGTTGCATTAGACTTAGGTTCATCTAGATAGTTTCTGAGTAGGTGCATCTTAGAAGTAGACTTTGTGTGCATGAGAAGTTGGGGTGGTCCTCCTTCTGCTTGCTTGTTATTGCGTGGCTTTGCTTGTTGGTATTTGGTAGAGCTGAGCTCCCTTGCCTCTGTGCCTTGTTCGTCTAGTTGTTGCATTCATGCATATTTTCAGTATTCCTTTGCGTTGCAGTTTCTTGTTTGTAGTTTAGTCCTGTTGCCATGATCCCTTAGGAGCTCTGACTTCTCCGCTGCGGAGTTGTTATGATAGACATTAGGATGGTCAGCCAGGTGTGATAGCAATAGGTAGATTCCCCTTTCCAGGTATAGTTCTAGGGTTTCCCTTTCCTTTCCGTAGGAGCTTTTGAGTAGCTTGATCCGTAGTTAGCTGAACTACAGCTGCTCTGATTCTTCGTTCCAGACGAAGATATGTAGGCATAGGATGCGATATCCTAGCGAGCACACTAACGACTAACCTTTGTTCTCTCGCGGCTGTGCGATCGAGACTTTCCCGCTAACGACTAATTGTTATCCCTTTCTCTTGCCCGAGTGCATTTGAGACCAGATCGTATTTGTAGGTTCCCGAGCCTTTAGGACCAGTTTGTTTTCTCACTGCTGCGTGAGAGCCCCTGTTTACCCGTAGTTAGCCGAACTACGTTTGCTCTGATCTTTCATTTCAGATGGAAGTACGTAGGCACAGGACGCGATGTCCTGGCGAGCAACCTTTCCCCGTTTAGACGTAGGCAGTCGAACTACGTTGACTCTGACTTTCCCATTGCACGAGGGAATACGTAGGCCCAGAATACCGTATGTTCTGTCGAGTCCTGTCCTTTTATTTTCTTTTCAGACCAGCCATTAGCGTAGATAGATAATACACCCCTTTACCTATAAACACCAAGCGTGGATCCCATCGAGTACGATGGACGTGAGGGGTGCTAATACCTTCCCCTCGCGTAACCGACTCCCGAATCCAGGTTTTGGTTGCGATGACCATACCTTTTCCCGTCTTTGCGAGGTTTACTTCGAGCGTTTCCTTTCCCGCTCTGAGGGATAAATAACGCACGGTGGCGACTCTCCTGTCAAGCCGGCGCCGATTTTCGCAGTAGCGACACCAAGAGGAAGGCATAAATCATGAGGAAATGTATGCTCATATTGCCCGACTCGAGGCTATACGTCTTTTGCTTGCTTACACATGTGCTAAAAAAAATTAATTATTTCAAATGGATGTAAAGAGTGATTTTTTAAACTGATACATTAATGAAGAGGTATATGTAGCTCAACCTCCTGGTTTTGAATCGCATGAGTGTCCTGATCATGTTTATAAGCTTAAATGTGCTTTATATGGTCTCAAGCAAGCCCCTAGGGATTGGTATGAGCGTCTTAGCAAATTTTTACTATACCAGTGGTACTCAAGAGGGAAGGTTGATACAACTCTCTTCATTAAACGTCAAGGAAAACACTCCATTTTAGTACAAGTATATGTAGATGATATAATATTTGGATCTACTAACATAAATATGGTCAAGGAATTTTCTAAGTTGATGTAGGGAGAGTTCGGGATAAGCATGATAGGGGAGCTAAACTACTTCCTCGGATTGCAAATCAAGCAACTTGAAGAAGGAACGTTCGTGAGCCATACGAAGTATTACTGTGAGCTACTTGTAGCACCCCAAAATTTGCGTCATCATTTCTTGGTTTAGTGGCTTGTTGTTGCGGTGAAAATTTGATATCAAGCTATTAATTAACTTGAACCGTTTTTCTTTTACAACCGGTCTTTAATTTATCCAAAGGATAGGTCTAAAGAAAGAAAGAACCTTTTTCGCGATGTAACGACAATGCTTAAGAGATTCGGGGATCGGGGGTTAGTTATATATAGGGAATGTATTAGCACCTTAAATATCTGTAGTACTCTACAGGAACCTTTTGTTTAATTACTTGCTAAGTTTGTGAATTGTGCACTATGGTTTAAGGATTGGGAATTGAGATAAAATACATAAAAAGGCCTAAGTGGTTTTCTAAGTTTGCTCGCAAAGGCATCGCACCTTCTGCCTACGTATCCTGACTAGGATAGAATCAGAGCAATCGTAGTTCGCCTCACAAGGGAAAAGAACACTTGATGATGATCAAGGTTCAAAGTGGAACAAACATGACAATGTTTGTGTGGAGTTTGACAAAACTCCCTAATCTAGGTTGTAACAGGGGGAAGTAAGAAATCATGATGATGATTCTTACACAGAGTTGACGAACTCTTTCCTAGGGTTCTAGTTGCAGATCACTCCTAGTATGGGTGGGTTTCTTAGACTTCAAGCAAAGTCTAAAGGCTCCTAATCTAGGGTTGAAGTGACTTTACAAAGTCAAGAGAGAGTGAAGATTTTGGTCCAAAACATTGACAGTCAAGTGGACAGACCTTCCCTTAGAGGGACAAATGATTAGCAATTGGATGAAAGCTAACAAGCTTCATCACTTGGGGATAAAATAAATAAAAACATTATACAAGAGCAATCATGGTGACAACCAATGAAAAAGATTAAAGATGAAAAGCAATGATGACAATCAAAGCAGATGGCTTAATACGAGAACTGTGACGACAGTTCGCACCTGGAGCACAGTTAACAAACAGATGAGGAGAACATGATAATAATTCAAAGTAAAAATCCTAGCATGTTGACAAACATGTATAGGTATGATAACAATCAAATTTTACAAAGAAAAACAAGTGGAACCCTTTTAACTTTCATCTGCAACCGATTAGGGTTAGTACTGTCGACGCGCGGATCGCACATAATCAAACATGGTGAAAAAATAATCAAACATGGGAAATAATTACATGGCATGAAAATAAACATTAAAACAAGCACAATGAAAAAAGAATGAGTGAAAAATGATAAAAAATGAGAGAGTTATGATTTTTTGAAGTTTCATGTGAAAAATGAGAAAAAGTGGCAACAAGGGTTATCACAAGGGATCGAACCCATGCCAAGTCTAATACGCGCGCAAGTCTCAACCACTGGGGCGGCCATACATCCATTAATTGAAGCAAAAAGATAAATATATAATGTATGTTCCTTTCATGGTTGGGCAAAAACAAAGGATTTTCAAGATTTGCAAAATGGTTCATAACTTTCTCATTTTTTGGTCTTTTTTCACAAACTTTATATGCTTTTGGGGTAGAAAATCATGAGGAAGAGGATGGTGGTGTTGGTTTTTGAAAATTATTTTTCTACTGGAAAACCCGATAGGGTATTTGTTTATGTTCAAAATTTGCAAAATGTCATGGACAGCTTCACACAATCATGCTAAATGCCAACTAAACTCACATACACATCAGTTACATGATACTTAAACAAATGAAAACATGTTCATGGCCAGGAGGTACAGATTATGGAAAGTCATATTCAATTTGCAAATGGTCATAAAAGCAACAATGCATAACAGTATGGTTTTTGAGTTCCAAAGCAATTCAGACCAAAGTAAGATTATGAACACATTCCAAACATGATTTCAAGTGTGTGTATGTGAAAAAATTCAAGCTGGAACAGGTGTGTGGAAGTGTGGTATCCAAAGTGCATTCTTGTGTGTGTTATGTGCATGTGATGGTATGTTTCTTGTTTCAGTCAAGTTTGAGCCAATGTGATCATTCAAACACCTTACACATAATTATTATAAGCAGCTAGGACAATCAAACCAGTCTAAAACATGCCAATACAAGTTCTGGTGTTCAAAGTGCATTCTTAGTGTGTGTGATGCATTTCAATATGTGATTCCTATTCTGGACAGTTGTAGCCTCATATGACAATGCAAACACATTATGAATGATGAACATGGGATGTTAGAACAAGCATTTCAGTTCAAAAGCAACTGTTTTAAAAAAAGTATGTGACATGTCCTTTTGTGAAGAAAGTGATCCTTAGAAGAATGTATTTTTTGTGACAGTGATTTTCAGTGTAAAGTGAGCATACAAGCATGTTATAAATGACTGTTATGAGGTGTTTGTGAAGTGAGTTTGTGAAAAAATCAGTTTGGCACAAAATGTAGCATTTGAGTGGTATTGTGTATGTGAAGTGATTTTGAAACATGAAACTTTGAAAGAATTAATTTGAGGCCAAGGCAATCACACCAACATATTTCAAATGGCATATATGAGATGTTATTTGGATGTAAAAATGAGTTGGCATGAAAAAGAGGTAATTGAGTGATTTGTGTATTTGAGGCATTTGTGTCAATATGTGAAACCTTGATGCTATATACAAAACAACAAAACAATCACCTGGACATGCTTAGAATGTTTATAGAATCATGTTGAAATGAAGAAAACAAGTTTATCATGCTCTATGCAAATTGTGAGTGTCAAACTGCTATGGTATCCTTTGACAGCATTAATACATCAAACCAAACATCATGTGTTTGTTAAATTTACACAGAATATGCATCTCCATATAACCATGTCCAGCTTGATTTAAACAACATAAGTCATACTTGTAAAACTGCTTTCAAACATTCATAACAGAACAGCCAAATGAAACCAAACTTAACAAAGAAAACAATGGTAACATCCCAAAGTGATGACTGCTGCAACAACAGATTAAGGACAGGTATATAGCCATACAAACAGATTCAACACAGATTGACATCCATATGAATCACTGAGCATCAAAACTGAGTTTAAACAGAACTAGCAACATGTCTACCCAATTCAATACCTCCAAACACAACAGTAATAACCTGGTCATGTTAGAAAATAAACCCCTCACCACTGCAACAGTATTGTAACAAGCAACAAAATTGCTATTAATTAAGCTTTGAATCCCACAGCAGTACCATAACCAAATAAAATCAAACAGCTGCTATGACAGTTCAAACTCATAATCACAATGTAGCAAGGACAAATTCAATGATTATGTTAATAACCATAGCAAGTATACCATTTATCAAGAATTAGACATCATGAAAATCAACATGTGTTCATTGTTCAAATTCTACCAATATGCTCAACAGTGTGAATTCATGGGAAATGATGCAAAAGTGAATAAAGATCAAGTACATGCCTTTTGATGAACCTTTCAAACAAGCTAGAACAGAAAAATACCAGAGATCCTTTATGTCACTTTCTTGCTTTTGAGTCTTTCTTCCACTTTAGGTAACAATGCACTTATGGTGCCAAATGACAAGATATGAGTTTCTAATGATTGATGAGTGTTTGGACAGTTGAGATATGATAATGTTGAGGTGTACAAGTGATCACAACCTCAAGGAAAGGCTTGGAACACAATTTGGTGGTTTTTGTGGCTTTTGGTCAAAGTAAGCTAGGTATGAGTTTGACTTTTTGATTTTTGAGTTTTCTTGGTGGTTCAAAGGGATAGACACCTCCCATATGACATTTAGAGAGTGTATGGAGGGTTGTTGGGGGTGTTTGAAAGGGTAGAAATGATTTTGAGCCAATTTCACTTCATGACCATTTTTGGTGTTTTCATGGATCTTGTGATTTTGGAGATTTGGTGCAAGATGTGGAAAATGTAATTACAGAACTTCTCTATGGTTTTTATCAGATGAATTTTGTATGGAATGAAGTGAAAGAGCTCTCCTTTTATAGAGAAAGTGATTGAGGTGCTTGCTAGGGAGATTTCTTCAACATGAAGTAATCTTTGGATATTTTGAACCAAACCTCCCTTGGAGGGTTTTCCACCTAATTCTGATGCAAATACAACTTGCCCATGCTCTTTGATGGTTTTCTGATGTTTGTAGCAGGATAGGATCATAGGGAAGGGGCTGGTACATCCTTTTACTTTCCACCTCATGCTTGGAAAGTTCAACTTGCCAACTTGCTCCACTTGCAAGGCAATGAACTTCAAGCTTTGATTTTGTGGTATTCTGCATAATTCTTTCTTGTATCATGTTACATACATCTCATACATCAGATACAATAAGTTGGATCAAGAAAATTTGGCAAATTTGGTGAAAGAAATCAATCTTGAAAATTCAGCCAATGTGGGACTTAACATGTGAAACCTCCAACTTTGCACCTATGTAACTTTCTGCTCATAACTCCTTTTGATATGTTCTAGTACAATTTAGAAAGCCCTCACATAGCTATAAAACATTCATTTTTTTCAAGGAATCAAACTCCAATTGGAACTAGGTGAAAAACCCCCTCAAAGTTGCTGCTCACAAGCTTTTAAAGTGAAAATAACTTAGAAATTTTCTAAGTTATTTTCCCTTCTAGGAATGTTTTTGCTTCTATCTCAAAAAGTATGCATTTTCTGGTTATGGACTAGTACGGGACTTTTGTAGGACTTGTCAAGAGCTTCCAAATGAGATTTGAACCAACTCAATTGGATGTGTGGTTAAGGAGTTATGGTTTAGCCCTTTTCAAAACCCTAATTTCCCGATTTCTCGATTACTCTCTCATCCTTGATCCAATGATCATGAAAATTGATATGCAAGTCCATTATTACATAAGGAACAACTTTGATTCACAACTTGGATTCCAATTCTCAAAATTTGAGGAGTTGACTTTTCGGTCAACCGTACGATCGATCGGTGCCGATTGAGTCGCCTGTTGACATTCTGGATATCCTGAGACTTTGATACTTCTTGAATGGTCTTTAATAAGCTATATGAACTTCATGGACCTCAATCCCACCATTACAACATCTTCCAACATCAAAGTCAAACCACAGTTGACTTTTTACTAGTTAAAAACCCTAATCGGGGCCTCCTGACTGCACTGTTCTTGATTCTGAAATGATTTCTTCAAATTGACTTCTCATTTGACTTTGATATTATCTTTGACTTCATTCCATGATTGAATTGGCCCAAATCATTGGTTGATCATTCCTTGGTTGTTTTGAATTTGTCGGTGCGAAAACCCTGATTCCTCTGTAACTTGACAATAATGAACTTGCACTGATTTAGGGTTAGATAATTCATGATCATGCTTCTACAATGATAATGAGAATCTAAGGGGTCAAAATTTGGGGTACAACACTTGTATTTCTTTACATTTTTGTATTACTGCATATCATGGAATTGGCTCTCGAGACATGGGATCAAGTTTTTTCATGGCTCAGGGTTCTCTTTCATTGTAAGAGTTTAAACAACGAGCGTCAGAGGCTTCAGGATTTATTTTGCCTAGCAATCGAGTGGACGATTTTATTTTATTCAGCAGGTTATTTTCAGCACAGGAGATAGGTCACAGGATATCTCAGGCATTCTCACAGTTATAATATCCAAGGGCAAGTTTTAGAGGCTTAACAGGGCTCAGAATGGGTGAAAACGGACGGACGCGCATGTTTCCCTCCAAATGGCGCTATTTTTGAAAGTTTGTGAGTGGTTAATCAATTAACCAAAGGAAAATTTGCCCCGTAACATGCATTTTCAATGTTGTCACATTTGGGGTCTATTTTGATCACTTGTGAATTTGATTTTACACTAGAAGAAGGATCTAGAGTCACTCTAAATTTGGATTAACTTGCAAAATCAATATAAATTCCCTCTAATTTTTCATTCCTAATCTCATTCCAATTTTCATAACCTCACTCCAAACCATAATTCTACTCCTAACCAAGATCCTATTTAAGTGAATTTGCTCCAAACATCCACAACAATTCACCATAATTTCCAACTTAAGATTTCACACTCTCCCATTCTTGAGAATTTGCTCTCAAAATTCTCTCAACTTTTATACACTCCAAAACCTCCATTAAAGCTCTTTTTCACTTGAGTTATTTGACTTTTCATTGGAATCATTGAATTCTAGAGGTAAACCTCCAGCACTCATCTCCATCATCTTCAATTCATCACTTGATTTTCGTTTGGATTTGGATCTAATCTTGGAAGCAAGTTTATAAGTGATTCTTGGATCAATTTTGGCTTGTTATCCACTTCTATTGTAAGAAAGCTCTTGGATCATGAAGATTTCTTGGGTTTCTAGCTTGGATCTATCAATTTGCAGTAGATCAACACTTACCAAAGCAAATCTCAGCTTTGAAGGTTGGTTGATTCTAGATCCAATTCTGTTTTGAGCTTATTTTAATAATCACAATGTAGATCTTCAAGTTTTGTTTGATTTTAGTGATTTTGACTTTTGTGATTTGTGATTTCGATGTTTGATTAAGTCTGGTTGATGTTTGATCACTGATTTTTGGTTTTGAATTCGTGTGTAATTGATCACATGATCATTTGGATGATTGCACATTGAATTAATTACTAAAAGTGCTTTTAAATTGTTGTTTTTCTGCTTCTGGTGCAGTGTTAATCGATTAACCAGTTGCAGTACAAAACTGGTTAATCAATTAACCAGTGCACTTTTTGAAGTTTTTAAGTGGTTAATCGATTAACCAGTTTGCACTAGCAAATGGTTAATCGATTAACACTGGACCAGAATGTGATTTTTGGTTGTTTTCAAGCATGTTTTGATTTCTTTCCACCTCTAACCTTCATGGATTGATGTGATGCATTTGTGTGGACTATTCTTGACCTGTTTCATCATGCTTGATTGTTTGATCTCGATTTTTCGATGCGCGACTTTTGGTTTCTGTTTGAATGTGTAACATGTTTATGTTGCTTGCTTGATGTGATGATCTTATGCTTTTCTTGGTTATATCATGTTAATGATTCATTGTTGATGATCATCTTGTTGGATATTGTGATGCATGTTTGCATTTGTTTCTGATTCCGTTTGTCGCATGTTCATTTGATTGCGTAATTGATTAAAAAAGCATGTTGTTCTTGATTGTTCTTGATGATGCATTTTGTTAAACATTGGTGTTTGATTGTTGATGCATGTCCATTCTTACATGATAATTGTTCATGATTGGTGTTTCTCATGCTTGATTGCATTGAAACATGCTTACTGCTCTGCTTTCTACAGCTGTTGTATTCTAAATTTGCATGTTGTCTTTGCTTTGCTTATTTGTTGTCTGCCCTTTTACACATACTTTTGTGCTAAATTAGTAGTTGTTAAATGATGTTGTGCTGCCTTGCTGGATTTTGTGGCTGTCTTGTGCAGGAAGCGCTGTTGTAGCTGTTGTTTTACCTTGTTTTCTTACTTTTTGCCTTGCCTTTGCATGCTCCCTTAGGATTCCTATTCCAATTTAATTTTCGATTAATTTTGATATTAGGATAGACATTAGAAGCGCAATCCATGCATGATAACAAGTAGGTTAGTCCCTTTTAACCTTAACATTAAGTCTATCTTTTGCATGCTAACACTAGGATAGAATTTCCTCTCGCATCTGCCATACCCTAAATTTGTCCTACCTCTTTTTATATTTTCGCATTTTTTATTTTTGCATTTTTTTAAACTTAATTTCATGTCGTTTAGACACGTACCCACCCCCGATTGGGCGTTTCTCGAATCTCGACTTTTTTTTGCCCAATAGGAGCGCGACACGTGGCATAAGGGTATTTTCGTAAATATTTCAATCTTTTTCTAATTTTCTCATTTCCTTGCAAATATCACTGTTTTGTTCATATTTTTATTTCTATCACTTATTTAATTTTATTTTAATATAGAATTTTAATTTAGTTAGAATTTTTATTAGAAATATTTTGTTCTTATTTAAAATAGAAATAGATTATTTTTATAGCATATAATTAATTTGTTTTTTTATAATCATTTTAGTATTAGAATTAGTTAGATTTGATTTAATGTTAGAGATACTTTAGGATTTTAAAATTAAGTTAGTAATGTTAGAGATACTTTAGGATTTTAAAATAAAGTTAGTAATTTTAGAGTTATTTTAGAATTAGTGTAAATAGGTTTTTTCTTTAAATTTGATTTAAAAATAAATTATTAAAAATACTTTAGATTTTTATTTGATTTTAGTACATAATTTATTTTGTTAGAGCTTTATCAGAGTTAATAGAATTAGTTATTATAGGGTTAGTTTAAAATAGTTTTTTCAATTAAATTTGATTTTATTTAATGTTTACATAATATATTTTTGTTTTTGCGTATTTAATAATAGTAATATACGTGTCCCAGCGGTTGGATTTGGGTGTCTTACGTCTGGTGGATGGGTGTTTAAATCCCGTTTTTTAACTTCCATTTATCATTTTTTATGTTTTCGTATAGAATTTTCTTCTTATATAGTTTTATTTATTATTTATTATTAACTTGTTTTATTTACTTTCTTTTTATTTATTTAGATTATTTATTTATTAAAATTAGTTTTTATTATTTTAGAATTTTAAAATAGTGTGTTAGAATTTTATTTTAGTTCTTAATTAATAGATTATTAAGTAGACTTTTTAATTGTTATTAGTTTAATTAAGATTATATTGTTATTAATTAGATATTACATTATTATTATTATTATTTTTCTTATTATTATTATTATTATTATTATTAAGTCAGTTCCATTTCCTTTAATCACATCATTTAAACTTAATTCAAACTGCCACGTGTCAAGTGCCTATAAATGCAGGCACTATTCATCTTTCTCCTACCTCTCAGCAGCCTTCAACCTTAGACACTAACCCTAACCCTAATCTTCAATGGGCCGCCAACCACACACCAGCCGCAAAATCCATCCGCCATTGTTTTTTCAACCATCAACGATGCATCTTCTTCATCCTATCACCATCATCGTTTAACAACCACAAATTTCTCTCAACCAAATTAAAACCTTCACCGAAAATTCCTCAGCAACATTAAATCCCATATCTCTGAAACAAACCTTCAACCATAACCACCATTACCTGCAATAAAACAACAACCATAACAGAAGATCACAACTCAAAATCTCCTCTTTCACAACCACCGTGAAACCCATCGGAACTCTTCAAACACAATCCACAACAAAAAACCCGTCAACCTCACAACTCTCTGCCATAACCCACCTCCAACAAACTTCAAATCCAGTTTTTCTTTCTACGTTCAACATTAACAACAACAGAACCCACAAATCTATTTCTCAAGAATCCAAACCCAACTGTCATACCCTTTAATCCTCAGCCCTTCACAAAACCTCCATAAACAATCAAACATTCTCCGACCATACAACCCATCAAACTCACCGCGAATCTTCTTCCCAACGTTTTCCGACAACCACATCAAACAAACCCGTTCAAACCGTCAGCAAACTCTAACAAACTCCTCCCCTGTTCTTCAACCAACATCATCAAACGAAGCCCTCAAACACCTTTCATTTTCATCGCTCACCGTAAAACCCCAAATCAGGAGATAATCATTTCCCCACAACTCAGAAAAAACTTAGAAACAGAGTGAAATCGAAACAAAAGATGAGATCGAGTGAGATTGAGAAGGCGTGAGAGAAGAGATTCTTTTCCTTTTTGTTTTTCTGTAAGTATTAGTGAAAAGACAATCTAAAGCAGAAGATGACCGTTCCCTTTTTTGTTTTTCTGCTAATTTATTTATTTATGTTGGTTTGGGCTTAAGCCCATCGTGACAGTAGATATGCACACCCCTCTGTTTTTTATCTCTACCCCAACTATTTTTTTTTTATTTTTTTATTTTATTTTTTATTATTTCACTTTAGGTTATTAGCATATTTTATGTTTTTGTGAATATTATTGTTATTATCTTTATAAACATTCTGTACATATTATTATATATATATTTTTGTATTATATTTTTATTATATTTTCTTAATAGTTTATTAATTCTTCTTTTAGAAATTTATAAGCTATTTTTATTTTTATTTTCCATATTATTTTCATAATAGTTAATATGCTGGTTTTCTTTTAGAATTTTGGTTTATTAATTCTTTAGAAGTTGATTCCATTTCTCATTTGTTATTGGGCATTTTTTGCCGTTTTGGTCGATGACGAAGTTTCCGCCGTTTAGCCGTCAAAATATTGACGTGAAACAAAGGATCTGAGACCACCTTCTTTCTCCGATTTTATTTCGATTTTTGGATCAATGAAGTCTTTTATTCGTAAGCGTCGCGTATCGAAGTTGATAACCTTCTCGATTTCAAATCTATGGTGAATGACCATTGGGGTCATTTCCCGTACTTTGGGATCGTGGCTACCTTCGATTAATCAGCATTATGTTTGCGATTAAGACGAGATCCATTCTTTCATATCCCGATTCGATTCACTAACCATTGAATTTAATTTCTGTTGAATATTATTGTGGATATTATTGTTATATTATCTTACTATATTATTGTCATATTATTTATTCATACTATTATTATCATATCATATTTATTCATATTTATTCACCCATATTCGAAAATACCTAATAAAATATCGAAACTCCTAAAAGCCAAATTGGTGGACTGTTGGATCTTTGGTCATTTGCAGGTATCCTAACTTTGAGTCGTGCCCGACTTTTCTCAAGGCGTAGTTTAGGACACAATGCACACACACGGCTTTCTCTTGGGCTACCTTACAATGAGACCCCTTTATTTCGTGCAATCCCGTGTAACTTACATGTATCCCTTCCCCATTTCGATGTATGTTTCGTATTTCTTTGATTATTAGTTAATCTCCTAGGAGCACCCATAGGGACTAGAGCGGATCAAACTATTTTCAAACTAATTCTCGATTCATTGTCGAGCCATTTTCAAACCCTTGTAAGTCGAGTGCTCATACGCATTCGCCATCAACCTATTACAACTCGACCCTTGATGCGTAAGTCAAGTCGGTCTCTTTTTCAAACAATTTCATTTTCAACACGCTTTGCACGCGATAACGAGTCAAACCCTTGATCCAACGTCAAGCGGATTTTCGAAACAAACCATCAATCAATTAACAACTATTTAATTCTTTTCAAGGTGTAAAAAGTAGGTTCAAGTCTTTGATCTTGCTTTCAGTTGTTTACATGCGAGTTGTCTTATTCGGGTGTGAACAATTGACGCCTCTAAATAACATTAACAACTCGACATCGTTCAACTATTTCCAACTCAAACAACTTTCCTTTCACGATAAAAAAGAGAGTGTACCAAGTCTTTGGTCCGCTCTCCCGATTATTTGGAGTTTGAGAAGTCTTTCTTAAGCTTCAATTAATCGTCATCATTTCAACCTCATCCTTTCAAACAACCTTCTTTTACGATGAAAAAGATAGCGTTCCAAGTCTTTGGTTCGCTTTCCCGATTACTTGGGGTCTGTGAAGTCTTTCTTAGGCTTCAAGTGATCGTCATCATTTCAACCTTATCCTTTCAAACACATCATTCTTTCATGATAAAAAAGAGAGTGTTCCAAGTCTTTGGTTCACTCTCCCGATTACTTGGGTCCGAGAAGTCTTTCTTAAACTTCGAATAATCGTCATCCGTACCCCTTCAAACTCAATTTAAATCCAGTTTCTTTCGTGGTCGTTACCATGAACTACGAATGCTCTGATTCTTTATTCATTCTTGAATATAAGATACGTAGGCACAAGATTGCGATGATCTTGGCGAGCACAGTCCCTTCCATCTTTCATTTCCCCCTTCCTTTCCCATAGTCGAACTACGACGCTCTGATTTCTCATTCTCGTCCGAATGAGCATACGTAGGCACAAGGGCCCCAATCCTTGGCGAGCACCCTATCTTCTAAACATCCCCTTTTCCTTAGTGTTTTTAGCCCTTTACGGTATCCTTTAGCATTTAGTAGTGAGAAGAGAAGAATTAAGTTTAGCTAACATCCATTAACTCGAATTAAGAGGTTCCCGTCGAGTATGACGGACGTGAGGGGTGCTAGTACCTTCCCCTCGCGTAACCGACTCCCGAACCCAGGAATATGGTTGTGACGGTCGTGTTCCTTTCTGCGTTTATGAGGTTTTCTCGATATTTTCCTCTCCCGTCTATTCGGGAAAAATAAAGTTCGGTGGCGACTCTGTCGAACCGCATTTTCGCGCCTTTCGCGCGAGGGTCGTATGTTCGAAATGAATTTTTCGAGGTGCGACAGGTGGCGACTCTGCTGGGGACTATTTCTCCATGCAAGAGAGAGTTGAGCCTATCTTAGTTTGAGTTGTTAGCTTTTTGTTTTTATTTTCTTCTCGCTTATTTATTGGTATCCTTGTCTTGGTTACTTGTGCTTATGGCATTTTGGGGTTGTTCTGCTTATGGTTATTTTGTGAGATGGCTCTACACCCGAGTCCGAGTATAACCCTAGGATTAGGATGGTGGTTGTGTAGTGGAGACTTGCGTGGAGTCTTTCACGTTAAGTTGAAGCGAAAACCCCGCTTGGAGTAGATTCCTTGGAGATATTGTTGTTGTGGTGAGTCTTTGCCATTACAATAATGTTTTCAAGTTTGAATCGTTTATCCCAAGGACCATAAACCGTTTTATCCATGGTGGTTGGTAGTGTTAATTCTTTGTGAATTAATACGAACGCCCCAATCAGATGAGATCCCTTGAACGTATTATTTTCTTACAGTAATATTTTCAACCTCGATCTATGACTCTGAGAACCTTTTCTAGAATCCGTGTGTCGATGGTTGTGTAGTTGATGCCTCCGAGAAGTCTTTCTCGCGTGGAAGATACGAGAACCTAACCTAGAGGAGATTCTTTTGAGAATATTACCGTCGTGATGAGGCTTTGTCATGGCAGTAATATCTTTGAAAGATGTCCATGACTCTAGGCACCTACCCGTTTTAGAATCCTACCTGTGGGGGTTTCTTTGAGCAGTGACTGTGATCCTTGAACCGTTCACCCGGCTAATCTTAGAACTGTTTGATTTGTGATCTTGTGATCCTGGATCTTGCATCTTGCATTGCATATCATTTGCATTGTATCTCATTTGTTGTGCATCTTGCATTCTCCATCCTTCAGCAGTTTCTCATGTCTCTGTTCCTTCTTCTCCAGTAAATCAAGTTGATTCCTCGACACCAGTATGCAATTAGAACCAATACGAGACGAACGATGGAGCAGATTCAGCAAGAGCAAGTTGCTATCAGGAAGGAGCTGGAATCCCTCAACAGAAAGATGGATCAGATCTTCGAAGCCCTCTCCATAACTGGAAAGGAATCAGAACAGCGAGCCGTTCAACGACCACGTCAGCAAAATCAACACAGAACATGGAAGCCAGATAGAGTATTTGATAGTCTTCCAATGACATATGCAGATATCTTTGCTCAACTAATGGAGAAAAAGGCTATCGTTCCGAGAGATCTAGCTCCCCCAACTGTCCTTCCTGCTGATTACGACGCGAATGCTCATTGTGAGTTTCATAAGGGCGCTCCAGGTCACAACATTGAGAACTGCAGGTTTCTCAAGCACAAAATTCAAGACCTGATTGACAAGGAAGCTCTCACCTTTGATGGGAAGTATCTCAGTGCCATCAACAACCAGATGCCGCCAGCCAACTAGTGCTAACATCAGATCAAGTCCAGTCAAGTCCATTCTCTAAAGAAGGCCGTCATGCTGCCATTTAATCTTTCGCAGTTCTTATATTTTGTCTTTGTTTGTTTAAGTATTGTATGCTTTGAACAATTGCCATTCATATTTGGTTTTCATTAATGTATTGTTTATGCATGTTTCGAATTAGTTATGTCGTATTCACTCATTTTTCACTTATCACCGACACATTTATTCACTCCACTCTATTCACTGTTGTTTAGCGTGATTTAAGGGAGGATGATGAAAACGAGATACCCATAATTGCAAATCGTATGCTTTCAGACCGAATCTCGTCAATGATGTACAGGCATTGTTTCAATTCCCCATACACCGGAGATATAAGGAGTTAATCCCTATTAAACCACTTCGAGCTTAGAAGTAGGAGTTTCCTTCGGATATTCGAACCTTTACGCTCAACCTGGGGCAGGGTAATGTTCAGTCAATTCAACTCCGCACTTGAATCCACAAGCAATGACCCATGCTATGGCAGTCACAACCTTCCAACAAAATCCAAAAAATCAAAATCCTGCTAAGTCAGACACCTCAGAGGGGACTTAGGCAGAATCAAGGCAATCCCGATGGATCTGACAAGCAAAGTCAATCCATGCAAAAGTTAGGGATCAAAAAACGAAAACAAAAGAGGACCCCGAAACCCTCAACAAAAACAAAATGATGAATGAGGGGTTTCTTCTCACTTGTCTAGAGTGTTTAGTATACGCCCCATGGATGATACGCGACACATTCGTTCCTACATCATAGTCTTTAGTGCAACATGAATCACAAAGTAAACTAATTCACTTCATTAAAAATCATAAACAAAACTCAAACCGTTTAATCCTTCAGGATTTGTATTTTAAACTCATTTTCAGAAAGAGTATGCTACTTTTCCGTTCTACCGCAAACATGCATCAACCCTAATTGCTGGAATGAGAACTTAACGTCGCTCATAAAAAACACTTAACCAACATATGGTTTCGTAGTTGGTTGAACTACGTTTGCTCTAATTTCTCATACCAGATGAGGATACATAGGCACAAGATGGTGATGTCTTGGCGAGCAACCTTCCCCTCATCACCCGTAGTTTTCCGAACTACGTTGACTTTGACTTTCTCATTTCATGAGGCAGTATGTAGGCATAGGGTGACGATGTCCTATCGAGTTTCTTTCTTTTTTTTCTTAATTCTCGTTTTCGTTTAGCAATAGCTTATAGATAAATACACCCTTTGATTAGACAACAAACATGGATCCCATTGAGTACAACAGACGTGAGGGGTGATCATACCTTCCCCTTGCATAACCGACTCCCAAACCCAAAATTTGGTTGCGATGACCTTGTCTTTTCCTGTTCTTCAGGTTTTCTTCGATCGTTTCCTTTCCCTCTTCTTGGGATAAATAACGTTGGTAGGAAACTCTTCTATTTTTTCCGTCAGATGTTTTTCGCAGTTGTGACAGCTGGCGACTCTGCTGGGGACTCTGGTTCCCGATGCGAGTCAATCCAACACTTGTTTGTTTCTGTTCTTTGGGTGTTTACTTTTTGTACAGTTATTTACTTTTATGTACATTATCTGTTGTATAGTATTGCATTTGCATTTTACTGTTGCATATTATATTATGTTACTGTTGTTGTGTTGTTGGGTGGGTTGTTCCATAAGAAACAAGCCCGTTACCCAGGCTTGAGTATACATGCATGATTAGTGTGGAGAGTAGTATGGACTTGTGTGGCATCTTGACACACAAAAGTCTGTGCGAAATCCGCGTCTAGACGAGGTTTTCTTTGGAGACATCCTATCATGCGCATCTTGGGAAGTTGAGGGGGTGTTGAATTAGAAAGCTAACGAATCTGGAGACCGTTCATTAGGAAGTCATTTGAGACCTCCTTGATTGACTATGTTGCCAAACCAGTAATGGTGAACGTATCATTGTCTCTCAATCTAAGAGTCTGTGATACTAACGACCTGCATAGGATGTTCTACCGTCCAATACTAGAACCTACATGTCAAAGGGATGGGTTTTGCAGGAAACTTTAACCTTCAACCAACCCGATTTTCTGGTTTTCTTGTCAGAGCGGATTTTTGATCTTGGGTATTTCAGATTTCTATCACCTCGGTGTTTTGGTTTTCTGGGTTTTCTTATCAGAGCGGAGTTCTAGTTATATTCAGTCAACAATACAACTGTAATCTTGAGCATTTGATACCTTGATCCCATGTTTGCATCTGAATAATCATCCTGCATTTAACATTGCATGTTTATTTGTTTTACAGGTTCTTGTCTACCTTTTGATTTCGGTCCTGGTTTTTTGTAGAGATGAAGTATGAGAAGAAGAAGATCATTATATACAAGTTTCCGGCACCTGAGTTAGGACCTTTATTTGGTCTGATTGTTATGGCTGATCCTGGCATTCTTGAGGTATTCATAAGGGATTATGGGAGGATTTTGAGTCTTATTCGTAAGGTTACAAGCTATGATCAAGGAGCCATTCACGCTTTAGTACAATTTTATGACTCTCCACTATGATGTTTCACCTTTTCAAATTATGTGTTGGTTCCGACTTTAGGGGGGTTTGCTTTTATTTTGGGAGTTCCAGTCCAATATGAGGTGCAATTATTTTGTTCAGAGGAAGAGCCCAACCTCAAGAAGTTTGCCACCGTTCTTTATTTGAGCGCATCTGAGTTGGTTGATCATGTCATTAGCAGAAATGGAGTTTCTGGCTTTACCTTATCTTTCCTGGTGGATAAAGCCTGGAAATATGTTGCCGAGGGTTGTTGGGTGATTTTTAGTGCAATCTTGGCTTTGTGTATCTATGGCATTGTGTTATTTCCCAACATACCAGACTTTGTTGATATGGACGCCTTTCGTATCATCCTTTCCAGGAATCTTGTACCCACTATTCTAGAAGACATATATCATTCAATACATTACAAGAACGAGAAGAGGAGGGGAAAACATGTTTCTTGTTGTACACCGCTTCTCTACAAGTGGTTTATGGACCACCTCCCTCATTCTGGAGCTTTTGTGGATTCGAGGAATTCATCTGAATGGTCTAAGAGGCTCATGGGTTTGACCTCCAAGGATTTGTCTAGTTTAACCCAGGTATGCTTGGTAAGGAGATTATCTTTAGTTGTGGTAGCTTCCCCAATATGCCTTTGATAGAGAGGAAATAGGGAGTTAACTATAACCCTTCTCACGCTGTCAAACAACTTAGGTATGCTTTGAGGGGGTCTCTGAAGGACGAAGAAGCGTAGGAATCTATGTACTTTACTGGCGCAGCTGACCCTGGTATTCTGACAAGATTTGTTGATGCATGGAGTAAAATCCACAAGAGGGGGAAGCTTCCTTTAGGGAAAAGTGATTGTCGAGCCTACAATTCATACATGGAGTGGATTCAGAAGAGGGTCGAGGAGATACTATTGCATTTCTCTGTTGAGGAACCCTTATATCCTTTCTTGATTGAGGAGCCTACAATGATTGATATCCTGAGATACAATAAGTTGTGGGCAGAAAAGGAAGAGCTGCACAAAGAGAACGAAGAGTTGAAAAAGGAGATCAATCAATTGAAGCATGATAGAGGTGTAGTTATTTACTTGGCTAAGATGAAGTCAGAATCTTTAACCAAGCTAGAGAAGGAGCTATCTGAGGAGATCAGGGTGTAAGAGTGGATTGGTCAGGATCTGAAGAGTACTGATAGCATTTTGAAGCATAGAAAGAAGAATTTAGACAGAGCATATTTGGAGATATCCAAATTCAATGAGCAATGAAATTATACAATAACTGCTAACAAGAACAGGGAAGACCAGCTTCACAGTCAAATTGATAAGCTGAAGATGCAACTCAAGGCCAGAGAAAGAGAAGTGATGGTAGAACCATCCCGTAGATACACTAGTGAGCAGAAACTACATGAGACTCTATCAGCACTTGAAGAGCTCAAGATCCGGGCAGATTTGAAGAGACCCAGGTTGGAAGATGCCTTTGTTGAAGATGTATGGGAAAAGTCTTATCATTGTCTCAGAGATTTTATACACAGAAGAGACATCCTCATCAGAGAATTAGTTGCATAACCAGATTATCCAGACACGAAAATGATGCTCAAGGAGGCTCAGACCTGGAGCAAGGAGCATGGTTGTTGGGGAGGATCATCATCTGATTTATCTTAGTTATTTCTCTTCTTTTGTATCTTGATCATCGCCAGATCTGTTGGATGGGATCAATATCTTTTTGTATTCATATTTTTCTCGTTTGTTGATTTGTATTGACTTAGCTTTACTTGATACATGAGAATATTATTGTGGTATTCTTATCCATCTCTACTATTCATGTTTATTGAAACCGGAATCAAGGGGATATCTCCTTGTAAATACATAGACATGTTTGCATTTTGCATTTTCATTTGCATCGCAGGTGTCTGTAGTGGCCTTTTGTTCTTATCTCTGCTTGGTTTTCTTCAGTAACAAGATTAAGGAGTTCAGCTTCCATAGATACTCAATTATGTTTAGTGTATGTATGTGTGTTAGGTATCAATTATGTCCCAAGGAATCACATTTAAAAGCTGTAAAACGCATACTTAGATACCTACGTGGTACTCTAAAGTATGGACTGTGGTATTCCAAGGGAAGTGATTTCTCTTAGGTTGGCTATTCTGATTCTGACTTTTCCGGTTGCAAATCGGATAGGAAAAGGACGAGTGACACTTGTCATTTTTTCTCAAATTCCTTAGTGAGTTGGCATAGCAAAAAGCAAATTTTTGTTGCTTTGTCAACAGTCGAGGCGGGATACATTGCGGTCGGTAGTTTTTGTGCCCAAGTCTAGTGGCTTAAGCAACAATTACTTGACTTTAATGTTAAACTTGAGTGTATTCCTATTTTATGTGATAATACAAGTGCCATTAACTTAATCAAAAACCCTGTACTACATTCACGCACGAAGCATATTGAAATTCACCATCATTTCCTTAGGGATTACATAGAGAAAGGTGATGTTGTGTTTGAGCATGTTGATACCAAGAATCAACTTGCTGATGTTTTCACAAACCACTTGCGACGTAGCCTTTCTTTAACATCCGTAGGGAACTTGGTATTCTCGATATCTCTGATCGTGTTTAAAATTAAATGATTGCATGCTCTAGATCTATGCTTGTCTATATTTTTTATTAAATATACTGAGAAAGATCAAGCCATGTGAGGGCATTCTTCATCCATCTTCATTAGAGGTAATATCGTTCCTCTCTATTTGATTATTCTTGATCACATATATATTTGTAAGAAATTGTGTCATGATGTGTGTTGTACTGATGTTTATTCTATGGTTTGGACCAAATTTAATCCATTTAAATGTTTGAAATATGTGTGGCTTATTATTTATTATTGGTTGATGCATACATAACTTGAAAATTTGAATTTTTTCATGTTTGCACTGCATGAGTCGACCCAAACAGGGCATAGGTCGACTCACTCCATCTCTATTTTAAGATGTTTTGAATCGGGTGACCACAAATAGGTCGACTCACATTTCTATAATTCAAATTTGTGCATTTTTGTACAGCTTGCGTCAACACATTCTAGGTTTAGGTCGACGCGTCGCTGCGAAATGCTGAAAATTTCCTTGGAAATTGAAGTTTTTCATTCTTTTTCTCTTGGAATTTTGGCTCATTAATAGTATTGAATCATTCTATTGATTCAGATTCATCATCATTTGCATTTACAATTCTCTTCCTCTTACTTCTCTCACAAACTCTAGAAAGTCTCTATAAAACCATCAAAACCCATTTCTCAAAAACCTCATCAAAATAGAAATTTTAAGGTTTCATAAGTCTTCAAGTGGGTTTCTCTTCATCAATCCATACTCAAGTACTGTTCATCATCACCAACATTGAAGTTTCCATGGCATCTAGAAGAGTAACAGGCAAAAGAACCACAAAAGCTGCAACCTCTCAAGCCGGTACGTCACAACCTCGACCAAATGTTCCGGTAAACGCTTTATTGCGATTAGTTGGGTCACTCACCTACTCAAGATCCATATGCTAATCAAGGATGGGGTGAGTGGAAACACACCGGGTGGACGACTCTAGGTTCATCCTATATGCCTCCAACAAATGTATGGTATCATCAAGACTCATACTATATGCCTCTTTCTCCACCTAGACCTCAACGAAACAATGATGAAGTTCTTGACATGTTGAGAAACATGCAGCTCCAACAACAAGAGTTTGCCACTACTCAAGAGGCAAGGTTCACCGCTTTGCAAAACCAGCTTCAATCTCAAAGTGAGAACTTTGATTTGTTTGCCTCCACTGTGATAGGTCGATTTGATACTTTGGTTGAAACTTCCGAGGGTCAGAATCATGCTCTCACGACGAGTTTCAACACTCTAAACCAGGCTGTTTTAGAACTTATTGAACGCTTGGATGAGCAACTACCACCACCCCCAGATTACTATTTCAGAGGGAGGGGTCATCCATTTAGGGGGAGGAGACCTTAGAGGATTTTGTTGTTTTCATGTAGTGAATCTCATGTTTTATGTTTGAATGTCATTTTATGTTTTGATATCGTTTTTATTTCTTTTCGTGAAGTTACATTGAACATTTTGGCATTGTAATGCACTTAATCTTCTTTATATGCTTCTTGTTCTATTTATGTTCATAATCCTTGCATTAACATCATTTTATGTGGACGTTTGTTAATGTGTCTTTGTTGCAAAATATATGATTGTGTTCACATGGATATATGTTGGTTTTGTTGACCTTGTGTTTCTCTTTTTTTTTTTATGTTGTCAAAGAGGGAGAAGAGAATGCAAAGAAAATCAGTAGTTTATTACACAAAGATTGATCAGATTTTCTTTCGGAAGAATGCATAAAATCAGGGGGAGGATGATTCTCAAATTACTCGATAAGTTGAAGACTTTTGCAACTGTTTTACCATCATCAAAAGGGGGGAGTATGTGAGGGCAATGTGCCTCAGTCCTTATTTTAATGATGTCAAAACATGTATTAGTTCGTACTTTGTAATTTGGACGGTATCATCATGTCGTAGCTTGCATTCATACTTTACAACGCACAAAATATTCTAAAGTCATATGTCTATACATATGGGACCATCCCATATATGTTTTGTATGCATTTGATCATGTTATGAAACTCGGGTCTGTGCAAACATGGCTTAGGTGGTCCAAGGTATGAGCAAAAACTTGTTTTTGGGAGTTTCAAGTGTTTTAGTCGACTCAAAGCCCTACTTAGGTCGACTCATCAAAGTTGATTTTTTATCTTTTGCTCTCAGTTCTACTCACGTTGACCCTTTGGTTAACTCATACTGTGACCATTTTAATTTGCCTTTTTAAAGCAAGCTTTCATCGATACATGGCCTTGTTCCGATTAACGCATAACTTAATTTTCTGCATAATTTGCATTCAGGTGTGCTCAAGTCGACCCCATCTTGCTCAGGTCGACCGCTCACTGACTTATAACTATTTTTCTGATCTGATCTGTTTTAAAATGTGGTTATATTTGTTAGTTGGACAAGGCATCATATATATTCCTTTTGTCTCATCATTTCACACACAACAAGAAAAGTGAAAGATATACACTGAATTGTTCTCATCATTTTCATCCTCATTCTTGCATTTTCTCAAGAATTACACATAACAACTTTTGTTGATCATTTGCATCATTGAGGTGATAACATCCAAATGTAGGGTTGTGTATCTCATTTGGGTTAAGATTTCAGTGCGTTTTTCTTGAATAACATCGTTAGGGTTTTGTCCTCCAAGATCTTAAGGATTTATGGTTTTTGCACAAGCCTTTGCTTCACAGATTCAGCCGAGCTAAGGGGATTGAAGAACGGTGGCTTTGTTCAATCAAGTAGCGTTAACCAGAGGATTGTGTAAGGAAGATTTGGGTTCAAATAGTGTGTGATCGAAATCATTCGAGTGAAAGGTTTGAAGACCGGTGGGGTTGTTCAGACAAGTAGTGGTAACCAGAGGTTTGTTCAACACGTTCGAGGCACTTGATTCATCTTGAATCAAGGGGAGAGAAGACATAATATCAACATCAACAACTAGGTTTCAGTGTATGATGACTATTGATTCTCTTGTATAAACTTTTTCAACAAGATAATACATATCTCAATTCTAGTTTTAGAATTGGGGGCAGGCGTACCCTAAGCGAGGACAAAAGGGGAACTGCCTAAACAAATCCGGTGTTGTTCTCTCTTTCTTTATCTTTTTATTTTGAATTGTTTATGTTTATTTAATATCAATTGATCGATAAAATTCTACTGTAGGTTAGTGCTGAAAATCTGGTTTTAAAACTCATTACAATCACTTCGATTGTAATTGCAAAAACTCTGCACTTACATTACATATGAAATAATACTTTGAGTGTTTTGCACAACAAATATTAAACAAATTAATCGCACTCAAACTGTTTGTTATATTATCAAATTAAGTTTACACTTTATAAGTCATTGGAAATTAGATAAACTAAAGTGGTATTATTTGTATTAATTAATCATCAAATATTGATTATGTTTCTCATTAGATTTGTTGTTCCATTTGGCTTGTCGCATATCCGATCTTTTCGGTAACAGTTTGTTTAGACGACTTGGTTCCTATACCACTTCTGCACAATTTTTAAAACCAATTTTTTAAGCGCCGATCCTTGTAATAAATTAATGGTCTATTCAACCCCCTTATAGATCATTGACATCGCCTAACACCTTCTATAATTTCTAGATAGCTGTCATAACTCATCTGAAGGTGGCCCCATCTTAGCTTTATTTGGGGGTCTGGGCCTACATGAAAGTATTTCGGCTCTGTGTAAACGTAATTCTTGGAAACCAAGCTTGAGGGTATTCTCCGACTTATTCTACCTGATGTGTACTTCTCAAGACGACGCCCATGATCAAGAGCTAATTAATTTTCACCCCGACAATGATTGGTTCAAACGTCTCGACAGTGACTATGGAGTGCTTATTGCTAGTGAGGTCCCTTACTTAATTGACCCACCTTGCTCTCTAGTCTTCTTTGTCCTCTTGCTTTTGCATGAGACATTTCCTTAAGCATTAGGACCGATATCACTTTTGCTAGACTGTCAACTCTTATCAAATCAAGCTAGGCATATTCTCCATTGTTGGGGCAAGGATAAAGCAGAACTTATTGTAACACCCCAAATATACCCCATAAAATATAAAAATAAATCAGAGTAATAACATCAAATATATTCAGGACGTCACACAATTCAACTCAATCAGCTACTCATATATAATAATATGTAACACATACAATATTTGAAAATTAGTTATGATAACTATAACAACTCAACATGTCTTAAATTCAAAATTTTATTGAAATAACGGAAGCATCAACATGAAATGTTATTCAAAACATAATAATTCTTCAAAATAAAATAAACTACAACTACTCTAGAGATATCCAAACTTAACATAACACAATGTCCCCTGACCCCGGTGTTTCACATCAGAGCAGACGCCGATACTAAAGCGAAAATAGAAGACTTCATATTCTACTTAGTTCAACTCCTCTACTGCGAGTTATCTGCATGATGCCCATGTAAAAGCAAAATTCAAATAGAAGGGGTAAGATATCATAAATAGATAAAGGAAAGCATGATAATAAAGCAAATGTTAGACTATTTCATGTACATCACCCATTCCATACAGCCAACACGACAACCATCCAATACAACAACAGTAACATCCATCATACAACAACAACATCCAACATACAACTATAACCTTCAACATAACAACAGATGAAACCAATATGCGATGCAATGAGGCTCATAACCAGACTCAATGCATGTGGTATCACTGGTTCCTATTTCAAAATCCAATACCTATTTCAGGATCACAATTTCTGCCGGAATTTCCATAATGTTGCTCACACCCCACATGAGAACACGACTTCCGTGATCGCTCACACCCACATGGGCACACGAATCATCGTGATTTCTCACACTCCACATGGACACACGATCACGTCAACAACAACAACGATATGGTTCCACAATTAGAATCCGGATAAGACGCTCACACCCCACATGGGAACATAATTTATCTCACAAATCATGCAACCGTGAAATGGATGACAACAAAAACAACAATAATGACCATCTAAACAATGTAACATGCCACTATAGACCAACAACAATAACATGCCATACAATCCAGCAACAATGACATACAACATGGCAAACATCTACAAGGCATTTAAAATCATCTTACACCACAACAAAATGATAGCAATGCGTTCAACATCAAAAACACAAAAATCATTCAACTTCTTCTAATGAAACTACTTTTAGATTAAAGTTTGTCATGTCATCTTTCCGACGCTTCAAATGGAACTCAAATCGGACTCCTGGAATGAAAGTTATGAATTTTTAAAGATTTTTCAAAAATCAGTCCCAGTGTAATCGGTTACTCCAAATGAGGTAACCGGTTACACTCTTGGAAACCAACCAACAATGCAAAATTAACACAAGGTAACGGGATACCCAAATCAGGTTAACTGGTTACCCCCTCACAGTTTGCCCAAAAACACTATTTTTCAACAGTGTAATCGATTACCCTATATCTGGTAACCGATTGCACCTGCATCAGAATCACTTTTTTGCTGCTTATCAGTACAAAAAGTGCTTTTTAACACAACCCAAAATCCCAATTTTCATACAAAACGTGTAACCCATTATTTTACTCAAAAACCAGTTTTCGTCAACACAAAAACCCTGGTTTCTTTCTCCGAAAACACCCAAAACCATCGTTCCAACTATGATTCGCAAGTTCACACAACGACACAACCACAACAATAATCAACCATCAATTAAACGAATTAACAACAACAACAATTGCATCAGTTTCTTCATCTACTATGATTCTAACAACAACATAAAACATTTCCATTAATCAACCAATTTAAGAACAACATTCCATCAGAAACATGAATAAAGGAAAAAACAACCCAAGACCTACATGAAGGAGTCTACCCACAATATCATCATACTAACCCTTAGCTAGTTAAAATCTCACCCTTACTTTAGAGTTCTTGCAACGATTTCTTCTTCCTCAACAATGGATTCCTCTTCCCTTACCCTATCTCTTACTTCACGTTCTTTCTTTCAAAAACACGTAGTGACCAATATTCCTCTCAACTTCCCCTTTTCTATTTCTTATATTATTATTATTATTATTATTATTATTATTATTATTATTATTATTATTATTATTATTATTATTATATCATTATTATTATTATTATTATTATTATTATTATTATTAATTCTACCAATTCAATAATAATAACAATATCCACTAATTATTTAAATTAATAATATTAATCTAATATTACTAATATAATTTAATTAGTCATTTTCACCACACCAAAGTTCTACAAAATTAGCCACACACCCCTCACCCTTAAAGTAATTAATTCTAAGGTCACTACCTCCTACCACATGGTGCTCCAACATAATAAAACACACATAATCACATACAATCACATAATATCACATAATTTTAGTTACGAAAAAATAATTAAAATAAAACGAGCATTACACTTATGCTCCTGGAACCAGGGGTTTGACCCTGATGGAGTGTCTTCTTTTGAGCAGAAGAAAAAACGAATAAACACTTACTCAATATTGAGTGGTGATGACAGAGGCATCACAATGATTTCAGTCGATTGGGCAGGGCAGAAGCTCGTTGTCGTTGCTTTGATAAGTGTCCCGGTGGCGACTAATGTGACCATCCCATCTACTACTATGCCGATTACGGCTCCTAAGGTCAACAACATTTATGCTGCAAAGGTTGTTCTTTCAATGGAGATCTCGTCGCCATCCTCCATCTGTCATAAAAAGAAGTCAGGATGACAACGCTTTTCCTGCCCCAGAAGAGGGTACGCCCAAACAGGTCAATTTCTCTAAAGACGTCGGTTCGGGGTTTCTAACCCCTTTTCTTCATCTTCCAATAATTCTTCCCTTTCGATTCCCCAACATCACGAAGGAATTCACTACTGATGTGGTCGAGGAGGACTTCGCCTTTATTCTAAATTTGTCTAAGACAGAGAGTGCGGAGCTTCTCATCGACGCCTCACGTAGCTCTTTCAGAGTTGGCTCCTTGTTTTCTTTGGAAGATGCAGGTCAGGGGGATGTCTTGGCTCTTGGAAACGCAGCCAAAGGGAGAGACGATTGGGTGAAGTGTGAAGTTATGGAAGTGAAACATTATTTTGGTGAGAAGAAGTTAGCTGAGCTGCAGAAACAAGCTAAGCTTGCGAAATCTTTGCAGGCAGAAGTGAAACTTCATGGCTCTCCATCGACAATAGCTACCAGGGTGGCTGAGCTGGAGACTTCTCTGAAGACAGCAGAGAAGCAGGAGCAAGAGGCATCGGAGGTTGTGGTCGAGGCGAGGCGCAAGATGGAAGAGGACGACCATGCTTTCAAGCAGGAAAAGGAAACCTGCGTCGAGGCTTTGAGAGTTCTTAAGGAGGAGCTGACTGTTGTGCACGAAAAGTCCCAAAATACCCTTCAACAGACTATGCAGACTGTGTACGAGGTCTGAGATTAGGTCTTGAGCACCCACAAAGATTTTTCCCCAATATCTATGTTAATGACAACTAGTTGGATCCTTTTGGCGCTACTCCAGATGAGAATTCTAGGGATGAACCGTGATGTCGGGGCTTGAGAGCCTCCCTTTATTCTTTTTACTTTGTTTTCCTGTAAACTTTATCGGGCCAATATGTGAGACGTTGGATCGAACTCTAGTGTTGTCGAAGTCTGTTCAAAAGTAATGCGTGTTGTAGTCGAAGTTTGTTCTAACATGCATTAGTCAATATTGCTAGGGTTGTTAGCATGTTGAATTGGGTCTTGCTTGTAAGCCCAATTGTTTAAGTTAGCTTGTACCCTAAGTTGGCTTGTAATAGGTAATTGTTAAAAATCCCATTAGGTTAGTGTGCTCTTTTTCTTATAAATAGGATGCTAGTTTCTCAATCTTGGAATAAGGAAAAATAGGAAGATAAAATCCTAATTTCAAGGGAGAGAGGTTATTTTGTTATTCTTGTATACTTGTAATCTTGTTCTAAGAGAAAGGAAAGAATAGCAGTTTAATAACCAATCATTATTATTCCTTGTTGTTTTACCTTGTTTTCTTTGTTAACCCTAACCCTTGTGTGTTTCTTGATCATTAAGAAACCGTTTATACTTTGTTTGAAGGTATCTGATTCACAACAAATTGGTGCGGTGAGCGTGGAGAAGATGCCTTCAACAAAGTATGAGATTGAAAAGTTCACCGGAGTGAACGACTTCGGTCTGTGGCGCTTGAAGATGAAAGCCCTATTGGTTCAGCAGGGTTGTTTGGAAGCGTTGAAGGGTGAGACAGCCATGGACGTTGCGTTAACGGCAAAAGAAAAGACGGGCATGATCGAGAAAGCCCATAGCGCAATATTGTTGAGCCTTGGTGATAAGGTTCTTCGACGGGTATCAAAGGAGACTACAACATCGGGATTATGGGTAAAACTTGAAAGTTTGTACATGACCAAATCTCTGGTGAATCGACTCTACCTGAAGCAAGCTTTATAATCATTCAAGATGAGTGAAGACAAAGTGTTGGCTGAGCAGTTGGATATGTTCAACAAGCTGATTCTAGATCTTGAAAATATTGATGTGAAGATCGATGATGAAGATCAAGCATTATTGCTGCTGTGTGCTTTGTCCAGAACACATGCTCATTTCAAAGAAACTCTCTTGTATGGAAGGGAGTCCCTGACCTTTGAAGAAGTTCAATCAGCCTTGTATTCTAAGGACTTGAACGAATGAAAGGAGCATAAACATTCGACAGTGGGCGAAGGTTTGGCCGTTAAGGGAAAATTCTTGCGAAAGGATGGTAAGTTCGACAAGAAGAAAGGTAAAAGTCAACAGAAGTCTTATAGTGGCGAAACATCTAGTATTCAATGTTATCACTGTAAGAAGGAGGGTCATATAAGAAAGGTGTGCCCTGAACGCCTGAAAGATCATGGAGGTAATGGCAATGCAACCATTGTTCAAGATGACTTCGACTCATCTGATGTTCTTGTGGTTTCAAGTGGCGACTCGAGGAAAGAGTGGATTATGGATTCAGGTTGCACTTGGCACATGACTCCAAACAGAGATTTGTTCGAGGATCTATGTGATCAAGATGGTGGACCTGTGCTGCTAGGAAACAACAAATCTTGCAAAATTGCAGGTATTGGATCTGTGAGATTCAAGCTCCATGATGAGTCAATAAGGTTATTGACTGAAGTCAGGTACGTACCTGACTTGAAGAGAAATTTGATTTCTTTTGGTGAATTCGACAGAAAAGGATACATTTTTCAAGGAGAGAAAAGTATCCTAAGAGTCATGAAGGGGTCGAAGGAAGTCTTGAGAGGCATGAAGAAACAAGGCTTGTATACCCTTGAGGCTGAGGTTGTAAGTGGTTCGACAAATGTTGCATCCACAAAATCTATGTCGAAGACAGAATTATGGCACATGAGATTGGGCCATGTCAGCGAAAGAGGCCTGGTCGAATTGGGGAAGCAGAACCTGCTAGGAGGTGACAAAGTCGAAAACTTGGAATTTTGTGAATCTTGTGTATTTGGTAAATCCTGTAGGGCGAAGTTTAACAAAGGCAAGCAAAGAACACATGGATCTCTGGATTACATTCATGCTGATCTTTGGGGGCCTGCAAGGAATCCCTCACACTCAGGTGCAAGGTATTTTCTATCCATTGTTGATGATTATTCCAGAAAGTTATGGGTATTCATTCAGAAGACGAAGGATGAAACTTTTGAGAATTTCAAAAGTTGGAAGATTCTGGTCGAAACTCAAACTGGCAGAAAGGTTAAGAGGTTGAGAACCGAAAATGGCCTTGAATTCTGCAACGAAGCGTTCAACAGTTACTGTGTTGAGTCTGGGATTGCAAGGCATAAGACTGTAGCAGGTACTCCTCAACAAAATGGCTTAGATGAGAGATTCAATCGAACAATCCTTGAAAGGGTTAGATGCATATTGGTTAGTGCTAGATTGAAGAAGGTGTTTTGGGCGGAAGCTGTTTCGACAGTAGCTTACTTGATAAATAGATGTCCCTCGACTGCCTTGGGAATGAAGACACCTGAAGAAGTTTGGTCTGGACATCCACCTAGTCTCGACAAACTGAGAGTATTTGGGTGTGTGGCCTATGCTCATATTAGGCAAGACAAGGTCAAACCTAGAGCTCTGAAATGCATGTTCATGGGATACCCTAAAGGAGTCAAAGCTTATAGGTTATGGTGCCTAGAGCCAGGTCACAGGAGGTGTATCACTAGTCGAGATGTAGTTTTCAATGAAGCAGAGATGGCATTCAAGAAAAATGATGATGCTGACGAAGAGTTGGAACAGGGAGACATTCCTGTTGAGGTGGAACATGTTGATACTGAATTGCTTACCCCAGATGAAGTCGAAGAAGACGCAGAAGATGTTGTTGAAGATGAGGAGATTGATAATGACTACCTGCTAGCAAGAGACAGGTCGAGGAGAGTCATCAAGCCACCTCAGAGACTTGGGTATGCAAATCTTATAACTTATGCCTTAATCTCTGCTAGTGAGGTTCTAGATGAAGAACCTAGAGACTATAAGGAAGTTATGAGGAGTCGAAAAAAGACTGAACGACTGAAGGCCATGGATGATGAGATGAAATCTCTTCATGATAAAAACACTTGGGAACTGATCAAGAAACCTGTTGGAGCCAGGTTTGGTATGTCGATTTCAAAGCCTGTTGTAACTCCGACAAACCCTCAATTTAAGCTGAGTATAGATCAGTGTCCCAACACTGATGTTGAAAGAACTTATATGAATAGCATTCCATATGCTAACATAGTAGGTTCTTTGATGTATGCTATGGTCTGTACTAGACCCGACATAGCATATGCAATAAGTCTTGTAAGCAGGTACATGGCGAATCTTGGAAAGGCTCACTGGCAAGCATTAAAGTGGATTTTAAGGTACATAAATGGGTCTCTGAATAGAGTCCTAATTTATGGTGGAGCCTTAGGTGAAGATAGTAAAGCAGCAATCGAAGGATATGTCGACTCTGATTATGCAGGTTGTATGGATTCCAGAAAATCTATCTCTGGATATGTGTTCACTATGTTTGGGACAACAATCAGTTGGAAAGCAACACTTCAGAAGGTCGTTGCCTTATCAACCACTGAAGCGGAGTATATTGCCCTAACTGAAGCTGTGAAGGAAGCATTGTGGCTTAAAGGTTTTGCAAACGAGCTAAAACTTCAAGGTCGAGTTATCACTGTTAAATGTGATAGTCAAAATGCAATACACCTGTCGAAGAATTCAGCCTATCATGAGCGAACCAAGCATATTGATATGAGGCTGCATTTCATCAGAGGGGTAATCGAGCGCGGAGAAGTCCAAGTGCTGAAGGTTTCGACAAATCATAATGTTGCTGATATGATCACCAAGACGTTGCCCAGTTGCAAGTTTTTCCACTGTATGCAGTTAATAAAGCTGCATGAAGAAAGCTAGTTTCTTGATGTTATAGAGTTAGATCCAAGGTGGAGATGTGTGAGACGTTGGATCTAACTCTAGTGTTGTCGAAGTCTGTTCGCAAGTAATGCATGTTGTAGTCGAAGTTTGTTCTAACATGCATTAGTCAATATTGCTAGGGTTGTTAGCATGTTGAATTGGGTCTTGCTTGTAAGCCCAATTATTTAAGTTAGCTTGTACCCTAAGTTGGCTTGTAATGGGTAATTGTTAAAAAGCCCATTAGGTTAGTGTGTTATTTTTCTTATAAATAGGATGTTAGTTTCTCGATCTTGGAATAAGGAAAAATAGGAAGATAAAATCCTAATTTCAAGGGAGAGAGGTTATTTTGTTATTCTTGTATACTTGTAATCTTGTTCTAAGAGAAAGGAAAGAATAGCAGTTTAATAACCAATCATTATTGTTCCTTGTTGTTTTACCTTGTTTTCTTTGTTAACCCTAACCCTTGTGTGTTTCTTGATCATTAAAAAACCGTTTATACTTTGTTTGAAGGTATCCGATTCACAACACAATACGTTCTGATTTGTAAGACAATTTTACTTGATAATAAGATTACTATATCAAATAACGACTTTGTTTATATTTATTCTTTAGATAAGTGTCGAGATCCTTTTTTATTTATTGTTCCTTTAGGTTGTTTCTGAGTTGTACTGGCTCAAAGGCCTGCTTTTATTCCTGCAACCTGTAAAATATTTTTGCGTTGAGGGTGATTCATATTCGGCTTCAGATTATTTATCACTTAGGTGTGGAAACCTTAGTGTTTTTTATGTAACTTTTAATTGTTCTACCCGACAGTATTTTGCTGCTCTGCATGGCTTCTGGTTTATTCGCGCTCTCGTGGTGAGGCAGGAGCCCACCCATATGTGGTCGTATATTTGTATTGTGCTTCACATCATAAATTACTGTTCCCCGACCAAAGGAAGGATCCCCGTCCCTTGCCTCCGAGTTAAGACTCGGTTCGAGGTGGAAGTTCTCTAAGAGCCATCATTAAATGCCCTTGGATTGGCTAGACCCTAAAGGGGGTGTGCCAACTATGCATAAATGAGTGTACTCTTTGATTGTGGAGATTTGATTGTTGTAGTCACATGTGCTAAGCGTCAGTGACAACACCTCTGAATGTCTTTGTGTGTTCTATGTGTAATGGAGATTTGATTGATGTAGTCACATGTGCTAAGCGTCTTCCACAACACCCCAGAATGTCATTGATTTGGGCATCCACTATGTTGGTTGTAATCGGGTTTGCTCTCATCTATATTTTCTCTATGGTGCTCCGAAGAGAGAGAAAAACAGAAAGCGAATAATAGATAAATAATAGACAAGAATATGTGTTCAAAGACACATCCATATTTGTAATCGAACAATAGATTTGTAGAGAAGTAAATTCATAAAGGAGGTGGTTAGGATGTGATGTTTATCCTCTCTCTAGTGCCTTGTTAGTTGGCTCGACTATGGACTGAGACGGTCGGGATGTCCATCTTCCTTGGAACTCGCCGAGATTTTCTTTATCGGACATCTCCAAATAAACGGTGCCTTTATGGGCGTGATCCAGTGGTGTATTATGGGGCCTTCTCCTTCCTTTTCTTTGGGTGTTCCATTTCCCGAATCTTCGAGGTGTGTGCCATGTTTCTTTCTTCTACTGAGGTGTTTCTTTGTAGATCGATGAGATCAGCGGGGTTATGAGAGAGATATTAGGAAAAACCCAACTCTCACATTGGTTAAAGATAGAACTCACAAAGTGTTTATATAGAGTTACAACCCTCACCTTACAAGTCGGTTTTATAAAGTTGAGTTAGGCCAAACTCTAACTCTTTCATGATATGAGAGTCTGATTTAAGATCTAGTGGGTCACCTACTATAATATTACGAGCCTATTGATTCGGGTCACCCACCATTTATATATGTGCACCAAATCCAAAAAAATGTGTTGGGCACAAGGGAGTCTATTGGAAAAACCAAGTCTCATATATCGGTAATTTGGGTCACCACCATTTATATACATGCATCAAGCCAATAGTCGGTAATTCGGGTCACCTACCATTTATATCCATGCACCACGCCGTTAAAGATAGAATTCACAAAGTATTTATAAAAAGTGACACCCCTCGTCATACAAACCGATTTTATAGGATTGAGTTAAGACAAATTCTAACTCTATCCGAAAAAATATTGATTGACTCGTCTGATCGAATGTCTCTTATGAAATATTGGTCAGAAAGGCCTTCTGCCGCATTTTCGAGTGCAATGAGGATGTCTCACTTCCTCCCCATCCACCATTCGGCTAGAATGGAGTTGAAGAAGTTTGATCCACCTAGGATTCTAAGTTTCTCTGACATTTCCGAGGCTTCTCGCTGGATTCCCAGGGTGGAGAGGGCCTTGTGCCCCTAGTTCGGGTCGATGGATCTCCGATATTTCTATGGCTTCGGCCTGTATGTCATTGTTCGAGTGCTACGGCTTACATTGCGCCTAGTAAAGACCTGATTGATTCTGGTAGGACAACTGTGGTTGCCAGGGGGCTGCATTAGTAGCAGGCGGATTTTCTTTTTCCTCCAAAGGCTTCCACCGCATTTGAGAGCTGGTTCCCAGTTATGTTCCATGATCCATCTTTGGTGCTATGCCGGTATGTTAGAAGGGACAGACGATCTTCATTGTGACAATGCGATGTGATGGAATAGCAAGGGGATATCTGATGTTCTGCGTGGTGACGTTGCACTGCACGTTCTGCGACGGTAGCCACCCCAGTTGCAATTATGCTCTGGGAGTTTGGTTAGCTACGATGTGATATAGCCAATTTTGAAACGACCTTTTGGATGCTTTTTTCCTCATACGAGGTGAATCAGTTATGGAGCTGCAACAGAGGAAGTCATGACGGAAAAATCTTGTCAATGACGGACGATCGAAACGGTACGTAATCAGAAATTCTATTAGGAGTGATGCATAAGATCTTTAAAAATGATATTCTGAAATTCTATTAGGAGTGATGCATGAGATCTTTAAAAATGATCTTCTGCTTTTGTGCGACTCCAATATGGATCCGGATCTGAGATAATCTATTCTCACGTTTGCGCGTAATTTGAAAATTCAGAGATTCAGTTGATCGGAGTTGAAATAGAACTCAATTAATCCGAACGCCGCGGATATACACGTTTACTCTTAAAAGATCTCCACTAAGTTACCGAAGAAGGATTCAATGAAAAGAACTGAGAATTGCAAATAAAATTACATATAAATCAACAGAGGATAAGGTACAAACGCTTAGAATATATATACAGCTATTTCTAACCCAAACTTAGTAAAACCTACCTAAACACAAAAGTAACTTCTTTGACACCACACTTTGTCCAAAAAAATTGTATAATATACTTCCCAATAAGTGCATCTGAGGTGGGAAAAGAAGCTTCCAAACACAAATTATTCAAATTCACTATTGCTTTTGAGGCCATTGTGTTCAAAATCCAAACCATCACTGTGTTAGTCTTCACAATCACCACCATTCAATTTAGCAGGTGTTGTTGCTGTTGGGTTTTGCCAAGTAGTAGCACAAATTCTGTGAACAAGAGACGACTATATATGTTAATCCTTTACTTGTTAGCTAACAGCAGGTTGAATAATTGGGAAGAAAGACCAATCCTTTGAGGCCCCTCCTTCATTCCCTGCAACTTTCTCATTAGCCCACCAATCAGCAGCTATATTTGGTGCATGAGAATCGCCTCCATCTGCACTGTCGAAATTGAATTCTTTCGTGGAAGACGAAGAAAGGGTTAATGATTGATCCTTCTCATGAGCTGTTGCATCGTCTCCAACCAAAGCGGGTTTTGTTTGCTTCGGCGCATCAATAAGAGTTTCTGTTACAACTTGTTTGTCATCACAGTCATTCTCTTCTTTGCCTGTTGTTGATGCTGCGGCATCGCTTTTGAATTTCGACAGGACTTTAGCCCATGCTGATGATGTTGTTGGCTTGTTTTCCACAGTGGCGGATAACTCAAATGAGACCCGATGATTTACACTTATCTCATTTCGGCGGCTGTTGATCGGACAAGGGGAGATTTTGATATCAGAAACCCAATTGGTTGGATGAAAACCAGCTTGTGTAGTAGTGGTGGATTTTACTGTATCTGGTGTTATGGACCCCGAACTTTGATTCGACTTCTGTTTTCCATAAGTTGAGAGGTTATCCAGTTTAAGAAGCTTAGCAGTGTCTGCTGTTTGAAACTCATCCGGCAAAGGAGACGAGGTACCAGACACCGAGATTGCGGATCTTGGTGATATTAGCGGACCAACCGGGCTTCCAGGTTGAAACTGATAATTTTGGAAGTCATAGTGAGATATTTGGAACCTCTGATAAGTCTCCGAGTTTCTGTTATTGGAGTCAAATAGCTGAGCAAACGGAACCTCAGGCGAAGACGGCGTGGTCAATTGGAGAGACTCAGGAGGTGGAGTGAAAGGAGCGGTTGACGAAGCCGAGAAAACAGGCGGCGAAACTAATTGTGTTTCATGCGCGTAAGGGCCAATGGCGAAGATTGAGTTAGGCCCGCCAGGCGAGTACATGCTTGCAGATACAGAAGTTTTAGATACTAAACCGACCGGTGATTGCGCGGTTGAAGGAGGTTCGGATTGAAAGAATGACGCCGGAGACGAAGGAGGAGCAATGAAGGGAAGTGTTATACTCGGCGGCGCTTGAGCAGTTGAACTAACAACATTAGCAGCAGCAGCAGCATCTGTTCCAGCAGCTGTTGTTTCTGGAACAAGAACAGCATGTCCAATGCGCTTTCGGTTGTTCTTCTGATATCCGAAACACCCGGTTATGTTCAACCAGTTTCCCCATTTTTTCTTCTGCAAACACAAGTAGCTTAGTTAAGTTTCAATCATAGAAAACATTGTTATGTGTTACATTGAAATTAACTAAGACCTTAATTTTAAACTTAAGGATTCTGATTCAATCTTCAACTTCTTGTTACTCCTAGTTAAAGTTTTTGGTATTAATCAATATGATTACCATAAAGTAAGATTTGTTTTATAACAAAAAAAAAAAGAAAAAGCACACAAAATATACAATTTTCATCATACACATATATATATGGAAACAAAAAAGATGTATTCTTTTCGGAAAAGAGATCAATTATTGAAGTTGAACCAAAAAGGCTAAAAGTTTATATATCATCAAAACAATCAATAAATAGATATAACAAATACATAAATTTCTCTCAGAAAATCAATACCACTTTCTAAAAAGTTGTGAGTATTATTGGACTATACCTGATTAACAGATTGAGAAACATGATTCTGAGAAGAAGCTATAGCAAAAGCAGCAGCGTTTATAGTATCAAAAGTGTTGTTGTTGTTATTGTTGTTGTTGGAGTCTCTTCTGTAAACCCTTGTCATGTTTCAGCGATGAGAAAAAGCATGTGGTGGAAGATAGAATGATGAAGAAGGAAGAATGAAAAGTTGAGAAATGAAATGTGAGATTGAATATAAGAACAAGAGATTGGTTATAGAAGCGTGTAATTTGTGTCGTGTGAGAGAGTACAAACCAAAGGTTGTGAGTCAGGTCAAACACGGCAATCACTCGTGTGGTTTAACAAAGACTTTGCTTCTCTTAATATTATATTTTGTATTTATGATTATTAATGTGATTAGCACATGATGTTACCAATGTTGTTGATTAATCCAACTAGTGTTGATGTTTCATTTTTATATTTTGTCGTATGGTAGAAGATGCTGTTTTGACTAGTCTCATAAAGTAACTGCATTTATTAATGGAGTAGGTTTAACAAACTTATTACTAGTAGTCAAGAGAGTATGTTGATTTTAGGGTTTAAACTCTAGATATTTTTATCAGTGCTTCAAACTAGGTGTCTACTTAACTTAGGACAAATTTAAATTTATAATTTACTATGTAGTGGTATGTTTGCATTGTTTTATTATTGATGCTCTTTTTCGCCTTTTTCTTTGCTAAACAATTTTTTATTTATAAGATAGAGTAGTAGGGATACTCAATCTCACAAGGATTATTACAAGTTTATAAAATTTTAAAGATTTTTACATTAATTATAAAAAGTAAAATTCGTCCTATGTTTGACATCGTAAGCCGTCCAAAATCAAGATATAAATTTAATATTGGACATAACATCATCAATTGAGGTAATAAGATTATTGAACATGTCAAACCACAATCATCCAAATCAAACTCGCCTTCAATTTCCTCACTTTCCTTCTAATAGCCAAACAAAAACTTTCAAAATTCTAGAGACGGTCTTCATGAACCACGTCATCCATATTCAACCATACAAACATTTTTTTCCATACCTTCTTATTAACTTTACAACAAAAAAATAGATGAGAAAGAGTTTCATCTTCTTCAAAACAACACGCACAAACCTTCTCATAAGAATTACGAATAATCCCTCTCCTAGCCAGCTAACCTATAGTTAGAATTTTGATTTTAGACGGTACTTTTGATAACCAAATATGTCTCACCACTTTAGTGACATCTTCATCCCACTTATCTTCCTCTTCAACCAAGCTCAGCTTTGCATAATAACTATTGACAAGGAATACACTATCGGTACAGTTCCTCCAACATAAGACACCGCCAGAATCGAGAATTAGCAAAATTTCGTTCAGAATTTTCATTTGTTCTAAGCATTGCTCTGCTGCTTTGAAATTATCACAATAATCTTCAAGATAGAAATGCCACTCCCACCTATCATCCATCTAAGAACCAACTTCAGCCAACACAACATCTCTGTTCACATAAACCTGAAACAAAATAGGAAAAAAATACATCAACGACATACATCCTTACCGCATGTAATTCCATAACAATATTCTATTTCCAGCACCCAATTTGATCAATACATTTTCAACGAACCAATTTTGGCCCAACTAGAAGTTCCTACATAGGAGATAAATATCTTTTCACCAAGTTTAAAAAAAAAAACTTTTATACCTCTAGGAACTGCATCGTCCATGACTTGCTTCTGCATATTTCCACATCTCGAAATCAAGAGGTCCCTCCAAATAGCATCATCCTCTTGTAAGAACCTATATTTCCACTTCCAAATTAATGTGGCGATAAAAAGTCTCAAAATTCCTAACACCCAACCCTCTTTTTCTTCTGATTTACAAACTTACTCGACTTTATCCAATTTATTCTCTTCTTCTTTTCAAAACCGTGCCACCAAAATTTGCTATAGATTTTATTTATCTCTTTAATTATCTTCTTTGGAGCTTTATCGAATGACACGAGGAACACCAGAAGATTTGCACGAACCGAGTTCAATAAAATTGCTCTACCTCCAATAGAAAAACTTATGCATTTCCAAATAAAAAGCTTCCTTTTGATGCTACTTATTAAAGGCTTCCACATATCACAGATATGAAGATTACACCCTACCGGAATACTAAAAAAGTTGAAGAGGATAAAATTGATGTTTTAAGATAAAAATTAAGAAGATGTCTCCATAAAAGACTCCTAAATATGAACATCAAACAACTTGCTCTTGAAGAAATTTACTTTTAATTCTGACACCATTTTAAAACCCCTCAAGATTTCCTTTATACTCCACAAATTCTCCCAACTTCCTTTCTCTATGATGATCGTTTCATTTGCAAACTAAAGAATCTTCTGCTCATTACCGTTGTCATACTGAAAGCCTTCAAACTCCCTGATACTAGTTGCCTTTTTGATTGAGCAAGTTAATCCTTCTGCTACTAAAACAAAAAGAAAAGGGGACAGAGGTCCCCTTGTCTTAAACGACGCTCAACTTAGAAATCATTTGATGGGCTTCCGTTGACCAACACTGACATAGTACTGCTGAAAACAGTTGCTTCTATCACACAATTGTAGGTGTTGCAAATGTGTCTTAAAACCTTTGTTGATGAAGAGAAAGAAAATATATTTTGGTGATTGCATTTACCACAAAAAATTGGACGAAAAATCGAGAAAAGAAAAAAAATTGGACGGTGAATAGTGTCGTCTATACGGTGAATAGTTTTATACGTACGGATGAATAGTGACTTCCGTACGGTGAATAGTATTTCCGAGTTTTCGGGCTTTTTTCAATTCGGTCCATGGATCCATGTGATTTTGGGATTTGTTTGTTGGGTATTTGCTATTATAAATATGTATCTCTTATATGTTTGGTGTGTGACAACCTTAGAGTTTTCACCAACAAGGAAAACCAATGGTTTAAAGGTATAACATATGGTTTCAGCTATGCACAAAGAAAATCTTGGATTACACATTGGATTTGAGCGATTCATATATTGAGAGTTGGAGAGGTAGAGAAACACTTGGGTAGAAAATAAAGTTGTTCTTGGGCGCCTTCTGGATTGTTCTTGAGAACCTAAAGGTGAATGTTATTTTCTTGTAACTCATCTGTAATCTCTTGTAACAACTTTCTGAGTATAGTGAACTGTAGAGCTGCTCTCTCCTCCAGAGTAGATCGTTTGGTTGCTATTGTTCTTTGTCTCACAAATTGATATTGAATTTTATCGTAATTCACAACAAGATTCACAACAATAGGCTTATTCAAAGTTGACTTTCAGCAACAAACACTCATTCTTCTCTTTCTTTGCTATGTGAAGAATCTCATTAGGCACTAGAACGTCATTCAACAATTGTCTCCCCGACACAAAAGCAATTTGAAATCGAGACACCACTTTGCAAATGATCCTTTTTAGCCTTGCTGCTAGCACTTTGACAAAATTTTGTAAAGACAACCAACAAACAAATAGGTTTGTAATTTCCTAACTTTTGAGGATTTAGAGTCTTAGGAACAAACACAATAAAAGAAATCATTATCGCTTTGAACAGCTTCGCAAACGAATGAAACTCATTCATGAACTTAAGTAAATCAACTTTCAAAATACTTTAGAATTTTTAAATAAATTCGAAGTTCATACCATCCAGTCAAAGGCTTTTAGATCCATCACTATTCTAAAAATTAGTCGTAATTTCTTCTTGCTAAACAATTCATATTATTATTGTGTATCGAAATCTACCCATTTAAATTAATTTATCAGTTGATTTGTTTAATTAGTATTAAAATTTGTTTGTTAGGATATATGTGAGTCATGTTTTGAGACTCCACAATTCTATATAGATATGGTTAAACAAATTTATTTAGTTTAATATTTGACATTACTATTAAAAATTGAGATTACAACGGAAATTATAGATAAAAAATACTAAATCTAATAGTACAAAATTTGGTCTTTTAATATTTAAACAATTGGGCTAATTATTGGAATGAGAAATGAAATATATTGTATTAAAATAAGTGTATATAAAATAAAAGTGGAGTGATGAATTACGTTATTGGGAGTGCACGTGTGCAAACTCATCTGGTGCCCATCATCATCCCACTCACAAACAAACCATAGTGGGACCCACCGCTATCTAAATCTCACCTTCCAAACTTGTTTCCTTTTCACTACCTTTACCATTTACACCCACCCTTAAACCAAATTTATGTTGGTAAGTAATTTTCTCTGAAATCTATGGCATAAAAGTATCACTTGGGTTTGGATGACTTTAGAGAGGGAAAGTCATTCTAACTTTCTCTCTATCTCTCTCCTATATCATTCTCTCTCATCTACTTAATAACTTTTTTTTTTGTATTTTTTAAAATAAAAAAATTATAAATTTCTTTTACATATAATTTTATCTTACATAAAAAAAATTGGTTGTGTAATTATTTTATCTAATAATTTAAATTTTCATCAATAAATAAATATCATCGATAATTTAAATCTAAATCCGCGACTCTACAATTGAATGTTTCTGTGTAATATTAATTAAGTTAAGCATAAAACAATTTTACATGCATGCATGACCTATTTAAGGAAAAATTATGAAAGTAAAACAATTTTACATGCATGACCTACTTAAGGAAATATTTAATAATTTTTAAGGTTACTACGTTTAAGATGGACAATACCATTATCTTATTGGAGTACACAATTATAGTTTATCTACTAGGTTGAAATTTTGCTATGTTGTTGTTGAACTAACATGTTTGAAAAAAAAAAACCAAAGCATTGAACAACTCCACGATATTGAAAAGTGGCCCAACTTACATAGATTTTATTTATAAGGTAGTGATTTCAAAAATAGAAATTGTGTAAAAATAAATAATAATATTTTCTTTATAAAAAAAGAATAATATTTTGAATAATTAAATCTATAATTTGTACTAATTAATATTATCATCTACTATTAGTTAACAAGTATTTTTAAGACCGATGTTAAAAGGATAATTTTTGTTATTTAGTATTTTTTGTTTACTTGAACACGCAAAAGAAATATGATGAATAATTAATTACCTACCTAAACTTTGTAGAAGCCAATTGTGGCCTTAAATCTGTTAAAGGCAAGATCTCACTGTAGTTACCTACCAAAGCATGCTATTGCTAATCTATAAAACTTACTTTAATTTGTAAAGGGAATAAGCCTTCGAACAGAATTTTCTGCCAAAATAGTTAATTAGTTCTCTCTTCCATATGCACTTTAGCACGCCTAACTAGACATGTCAAAATGGAGAATTTTTTATCTAAATAATTCACCTTTTTTTAAAAAAATCTCAAAATATATTTTAAAATTATTTTCAAAGTATTTTAGTTAGGGTTTAAGATTACACACGGGAGACATATGAATTGGCGACATCTTGTTAAGACTATAAGGGAGTCGTCAATTGGTCTGGAGACTCCTCATACAGTCTCCAATCCAATTGACGACTAGGTGTTGTACCTACAAGGGTGTCGCCAATTTATCTGGAGATCCCTTGTATTTTGAATTTTTTTTCTATAAATAGAGATGTTCTAATCATTTACTTTCACATTTTATCTGATATCTTTGTTCTGCTGATAACATCTATCGTCGCCGGTGGGGAAAAATCGTTTATTCAAGAGAGAAGTCTTCGATGGACATGTTGTTTTGGAACATACAAAGTTTCAATCAACTCAGGAGGGAGCTGAATCGGTGGTTGGAAGGAGACATTGGGGAAGGGGAAAAGATATGTAGTATCAAGAGACTTGATCGACTGCGTGGATGAGTTCGTGTTAAGACCGACAAAGATGCGAGGGAAGTCATGTTTGGACCGAATGAAATTAGTTTGATTATTGTAATCAGTTAGGAATGTCGTAATCACCTAGTTAATGTTTTATGTTTTATGAAATTAGTATGTGTTGTCTGTTGTTAGTCTTGTTTGTTGTTAAGACTGTTGTAACAAAGACTCATCAATATATGAAAATATTTGATTACAACAAATGAGACGATAAGCTAAATCATGATGCAGATTGTCGCTACCGCGAAAATAAGGTGTCGGCAAAACAGAAGAGTCGTCACCTTTCGTTATTTATCCCACAGAAAGGGAAAGGAAACGATCGGAAAAAACCTGACGAAAAGGTATAAGACAAGGTCATCGCAATCATTGTCTGGGTTCGGGAGTCGGTTACGCAAGGGGAAGGTATTAGCACCCCTCACGTCCATCGTACTCGAAGGGATCCACGCTTGCTGGTTTGTCTACGGGTGAAAAACAATCTAGCTACGGCTTCTAAGGCTAAACGGAAAGAACTGACTCGATAGAGCATCGCGCTCTATGCCTACGTATTCCTCGTGCAATGGGAAAGTCAGAGTCAACGTAGTTCGAGAAACTACGGGGGGAGATTTTGCTCGCCGAGATATCGCATCTCATGCATACGTACTTTCACACAATATGAAAGATCAGAGCAAACGTAGTTCGGGCAACTACGGAAAACCGGGGTGTTCTCGATCACACAGAGGTGAGAGAAAAAGATTGGCGATACTAGCGTACGCATTCTATCAGTTAGGTGTATGCTGCTCGCTCGACGGAGACTTAGGTGTTACCTGTTTGCAGTAGAACGGACGTAGTATGTCGGGGTTTAAAGGTACGGGGATCTACGGGACTTAGAACTACGGTCTGGTCTCGATTGCGCTAGGGCAAGAGAAAGGGAACATCAGTCGTCAGCGGGAAACTCTCAATCGCACGGAAGTGAGAGAACAGAAAAGTTAGTTGTTAGTGTGCTCGCTAGGATATCGCATCCTATGCCTACATATTCTCATCTGGTACGAGAAATCAGAGCAGCTGTAGTTCAGCCAACTACAGCAAAGGGAAAAGGGAAAAAGGGAGCTCGCTAGGATCATCGCAATCCTATGCCTATGTACTCTCGTCTGGTACGAGAGATCAGAGCAAACGTAGTTCGGCGAACACGGAAAACAAGTCTCGATTGCACAGGGGCAAGAGAAGGGGTCTCAATCGCCTGAATGCGAGAGAAAAGGGTTTCGATCGCGCAGGGGCGAGAACAAAGAGGAAGCAGGCTTAACACGTCTAAACGGGAAGGAACTCGGGACACACACACAAGAACCTAATACGTAGGAGCGAATGCGTCGTATGTCACCCAAAGGGTGCTAGACTAAACACTCTAGACGATTGAGGGGAAACCGCTCAATTGTTATTTCCCACGTATCTAACGCTACAGCTCACAACACTCGACGTTTGCACGAAGACTTGAATAAGAAAGATGTTGTCGAACGAAGCGGCTCCGTCGGCCCTTGACATGTGCGCAAGCTCCATTCCAATCTTCTCCTCTCTGGATCCTTGATGATGACGTTTCGAATCAGAACCAATGTAACGCTAAACCGTCATGATTTGACTTATACGATAAATCAAACTCTAAGAGGTAGTGTATTGATATCCGTGTCAAAGACAAGATAGAGAAATGATGTCGAAAATCATTCTCCAATTGAATCATGTCACACGGCCAACCCGGAATAAAATCCAAAATAAAAATCAAATAGCAGGAGAGAAATGAGGAGAGAAATCCACTAACAACTGGAAATAAAATTCTACTCCTAAAATTGAAAATAAATTCGTAATAGAAAATACTCTAAAGAAATATTAAAAGGAAATTGCATATGAAAAATAGTATATAAAATCCTATCTACAATTCTATAATATTCTATAAAGAAAAACAGAAATGAAAATTCTATATACAATAATATTCTAAGAAATACTATCTAAAGAAAATAGGAAATTCTATGTAAATTGCATAATAGAAAATAACCTGAAAATTCTATATAAAATTCTATACTATCCTAATAGAATATAAATTCTACAATATAAAATCTATATTAAAAATATGTAAAGAAATAATATCTAAACTATAATTTCTAAGAAAAAAAATAGAAAACATAAAACTACAACTATTACAAGCAAATGTCCAATACAAGCAAAAAAATAGAAAATAAAGGGAAGGGGGTACAACAACTACACAGGGGGTGGAACCTGGAAAAAAACACTAGGGCCCAGCCCACAATACAACCAGCCAGAAAAATAAACAACAAAAAACAAGGGGGAAACTGGGGATGTGATTAGAAACTCGTTGGGCCCAGCCCAACAGTCAACAAAAATCTCCCGCAGGGGTCCAACAAAAATGAAGGGGCCCAGCCCTACATATTCTCGTCTGGTACAAAAAATCATTCTTCACCTGCAATTTACCCAACATTACACTACCTGCAGTAAACTCACAAACCACGCTCAAATCTCGAAACTGCTCAATAAGCTCCATCTCTTTTACCATCAAAACCGACATATGAATCGTTTTCCTGCTCAAGGCATCTGCAACAACATTCGCTTCCCCTGGGTGATAACTCAAACTGAAATCATAGTTTTTCAAAAATTCCAACCATCTTCTCTGCCTCATATTCAACTCTTTCTGATCAAACAGGTACTTCAAACTTTTGTGATCACTGAACACCTCGAATCTTGAATCATACAAATAATGTCTCCAGATTTTCAAAACAAAAACAACCGCAGCCAATTCAAGGTCATGAGTAGGATAATTTCGCTCATGCACCCTCAATTGTCGCGACGCATAAGCTACCACTTTTCCATTCTGCATAAGAACTCCGCCCAATCCCATCTTGGACGCATCACAATATACCACAAAAGGCTCACACGGATTCGGTAACACCAACACCGGCGCTGAAGTTAATCTCTTTTTCAGCTCCTCAAAACTCTCTTTACAAGCAGCATCCCACACAAACACTTGATCTTTCCTCGTCAACTGAGTCAACGGCAAAGCTAATCTGGAAAAGCCCTCAATAAATCTTCGGTATTAACCAGCTAAACCCAAGAAGCTTCTAACTTCAGTTACCGTCTTTGGTGGTTCCCACTGTAACATCGCGCTAACTTTCGAAGGGTCTACTGAAACACCATCACCTGAAATAACATGCCCCAGAAAACTCACAGTCTTCAACCAAAATTCATACTTCGATAACTTGGCAAACAACTTGTTATCCTTCAACACCTGTAAAGCGATCCTCAAATGCTCTGCATGCTCTTCCTCAGACTTAGAATAAATCAGTATGTCATCAATGAACACGACAATGAACTGATCCAGATAAGAATGGAAGATACGGTTCATATATTCCATAAACATACCCGGCACATTAGACACTCCAAAAGGCATTACTTCATACTCGTAATGTCCATATGAAGTCCTAAACGCCGTCTTCTGAATATCACCTTCTCTCACTCTTATCTGATGATAACCCGACCTCAAGTTGATCTTACTGAACACATGAGCTCCCACTAACTGATCCATCAAATCATCGATTCTTGGAAGAGGATATTTGTTCTTGATGGTCACTTTGTTCAACTGACGGTAATCGATACACAACCGCATGCTACCGTCCTTCTTCTTCACTAACAACACTGGAGCTTTCCACGGCGACACACTTGGTCTAATAAACTTTCTGTCCAACAACTCTCAAATCTGAGTCTTCAACTCGGCTAGCTCCACTGCCGACATCCTGTACGGCGCCATAAAAATAGGCCTCGTACCAGGAATAAGATCAATGCTAAACTCAACCTCTCTCTTCGGAGGCAACTCTGTAATATCATCCGGGAACACCTTCGGAAACTCATTCACCACGGCTAACTCGTCCAACAATACCTTGTTGTCAACAGACAGTGTTGCAAATAAAGCAAACACATGTGCTTCATCTTCCAACAAGGTTCTCAATTCCTTACCAGACAAGGAATCTGCCAACGCTTCCTCTTCAGGGGTCAAAAATAATAACACTTTCCGAAAATAATCGATGTACACTCGGTTGAACTCCAACCAGTTCATACCCAGTATAACATCCAAACCACCAAGTGGCAAACAGATCAAATCCACACCGAAGTCTCGGCCAAAGATAGTCAGTGGACACTTCAAACACACTAGTGAAGTAGTCACTGAACTAATCGAGGGAGTTTCAATAGTCATCTGCCGCTCAAGAGTAGTCGGCACCAAATCTAACCTCTTCACACAATCAACAGAGATAAACGAGTGGGTCGCATCCGTATCAATCATAGCAGTCAAAGGAATGTTATTGATAAAACAAGTACCTTTGATCGAACGCTCCTCGTCCGCCGACTGAGTACCCACCACAGCAAACACTTTACCGCTAACCTGAGGCGCTTGCGCCCTCCTTGGCTTCTCACAATGAGTGCTAATATGGCATTTATCATCGCAGTTATAACAAGTAGGCATATTAGTCCTACAATCTGCCATCACATGGCCCGGCTTCCCACACTTGAAGCACTTCTTAATCTCTTTAGGACAATCAATAACACGATGCCCAGCGACATCGCACCGATAACATTTCAAATCTGACGATGCCTTCCTCTCTCGGAATCTCTTATCAGACACAACCTTTTGTTTTCCTTTACCGGTTGGCACACTGTAAGGTGTACCACCAAACCTCTGCTTACCCTTGCGGTCATTCACCGCCTTGTAATGTGCAATCCTTGCACGGTTGTCATTATCATAAATGCGACTTCTACTCGCCAACTCAGGATAACTCCGGATTTTCTGACACACAATTCTTATCTTGATCTCCGGCCTCAGCCCATTCTCAAATTTCAGGCACTTAGAAGTCATAGCTTCCTCAGTATTGTAATGAGGACAATACTGAGCCAGCTCCTCAAACTTAGCCACATACTCGGCTACTGACATGCTGCCCTGTTTCAATTCCAGAAATTCCACCTCTTTAACACTTCTGATATCTTCTGGAAAATACTTTTCTAGAAATCCAGATCGAACCACCTCCCAAGTAATCGGAGTCCCCGAAGCCTCCATCCTCTGACGACAATTGTCCCACCAAGCCTCGGCCTCCCCCTCAAGCATGTGAGTACCGAATCTCACCTTCTGCTCGTCACTGCACCCCATAGTCCTGAAGATCTTCTCTATCCCCTTCAGCCATTTCTGTGCAGCTACCGGATCTAAAATCCCACCTTCAAACTTCGGTGGCTTGTTGCTCTGGAACTGCGTCAAGTCTCTGAACTGAGCACCCGCAGCCAGATTCTGATTGGCCACCACTTGAGCCATAGCCTGCATAGTCGCAGCCAACGCCGCGTCATTCCTCCCAGCCATACTGCTCAACAACAACAACAGGTTAACAGAGAACAACTAACTCTATCCTACAGACAGACTCAAAACATTACACTGGCCGGACGGACCGACCTGCTCTGATACCAACTTGTAACACCCCGTTTCCCAAAATAAATAAAATAAAATAAAATAAAACGGTTAAAGTAAGCACATATCAGAGTTTCTCCCACTTTACGAGATGTCACAATTTTTCCACAAGATTCCACATAACATTTCTCAAAATCATTTTTAGTAATATTGCAGCGGAAAAATAAAATTAATCTGCCACAAACCACATAACATGTATATATACATCATCATGTATACAAAAATCGGCCATCTGCCCAATATATATATATATATATATATATATATATATATATATATATATATATATATATATATATATATATATATATATATATATATATATATATATATATATATATATATATATATATATATATATATATATATATATATATATATATATATATATATATATATATATATATATATATATATATATATATATATATATATATATATATATATATATATATATATATATATATATATATATATATATATATATATATATATATATATATATATATATATATATATATCCATCAAGCATCATCACACATCCCACAAAAGAACAGATACGCCACAGGGGCACACATAAACAACAAATGACAACAAACTCCCAAAAGCCCCGGTGTTACGTATCAGAGCATGTCCTACAATGACGCCACAATCTAAGCTAGCTAAACATTGTCTGTACTTCCGAAGAAGCACAGACCACAACAACAACAAAGGGGTGAGATTCACGATCAAATATTAATGGTATAAACATACATGAAATAAAAGGCAGAAAACAATAAATCAATTATTTCATATTTCTCACACCCGGACCTACTGTCCCATCATCAACAACCACAACACACACTAACAATGCAACACATGCACTCGACTCAACAAAATATGGTACCGACTCAACTCAGGATAGATTGCATACACTCCCTCTGAGCAACGATCTATCCCTACCACGCTCCTCATGAGCTCATATAATCACATATCAACATCCCCTACTTGGGACACGGGTGGTCGCATACACTCCTTCCGAGCAAAGATCCAAATTCCCGTCCACGCTCCCCACTGGAGCACATGAGCCACACATACCTCACGTCCACACGCTCCCCATTTGGAGCACGTGAGCCACACAGGCCTCACGTCCATACGCTCCCCATTTGGAGCACGTGAGTGAATCACATACGCTCCACCGAGCAACGATTCACCACGTCCACATACCATGCAAGACGCTATGCATAACCACACGACACACACAGTGCACACGATCCTACAGATCCATTCATCATAATATGCATACATACACAAGCACACAAAGTGCATCGATCCTACCGATCAACTCACCACATAACATATCACACACTATGCACATAAGGCATACCGATCCTACCGATCCAATCATCACACAACAACACATAATCACAGCGCATATAAAGCGTATCGGTCCTACGGACCCACTTACCACAACACATCACTACAACATACTCAATGCGTAACGATCCTACTGATCTGCATATTTCGCACACTGTGCATACATCTCGCGTACGCATCCACACATATTCATTCCTAGTCGAAGGATACATAGCCACCTTAGGCACCACAACGTACCTCAGTTCAATCGTTCGTATCTACGAGTATTCAAGCACACACCCTCTACATCACCTTCATGCTCTCAACCGATCCACAATAACCACGTACTCGCTCACGACCAACAAGGGTCCAACCACGCGAGAACGGAACAACACAGCAGAAAAATCACAAAATGCTGTCATGTTCGCTGCCATTCGCCTGGCGAAGCCCCGCAGCGGACACTCGCTGGGACTCGCCCGACGAAACCCCTAGCGAAGCCAAACAGAAGCAAAAAGGCAGCATTCGCTGCCCGGTTCGCCTGGCGTAGGCTCACCCCCATTCGCCCAGCGAATGCACGCGAATTCTGCAGAAAACAGCTTTCAGCTCAGAGTCGGCAACGCACTCCGAGCCCAGCCGATTCTATTCTAAGCCAAACCCCAACATACCAGAAAATTGTTCCACTACCCGACTATAACATCCAACTCCGTTCTGCTCGGTAACGCTTACATCTACGCAATTACCAACTTCCGGTATAACTCCGAATTTACCCGGAAACCACAAATGCTCTCAAACCAATTCCCACAGCCACATGCAACGAAATCAAACACCATAAACACAACCATCACAAAATTATAAACACTAAATCAACATCATATTAACATCAGTCTATGGGGATTAGGGATTTTCCCCTTTTCTACCAATTTCATGCATAAACCAATTCAACCGATCAATCCCCCCCTTACCTCGAAATGCTGCTTGATGATGATGAAGCTTCAAGAATTCCACACGATTTGACAGCCCAACGAACTCTTGCTCTTGCTTCAGACCTTGTTCTTCCTCTTCAACCGTGTTTTCTCTTCTTCTCCTTCACAATCGTGTTTTCCTCTTTTCCTTTTTCCCTAAATGCCACAAATGCCCTTAGTTCCAATTAATCCTCATTTTCTTATTTTCTTTTATTTCCACAATTAATTTCCACTAATATTTTTAAATATAATAATAATAACAATAATATTAATAATAATAGTATCAACACTATTAATCATCATATTATTATTATTATTGATCATAATTATTCTAATATTATGGACCCTAATTCTTCAAATAAATTCCACGCAACATGCCGAAAATAAAATTCATCAGAAAACTTGAATAATTAAAAATGGGCGTTACAACTACCTCCATTCTTCTACGATTCTGATGCAAATTTAAGTTTGAATCTAGGATAATCCCTTCATGGATTTTTTGCTGGAATCAGGAGTCCAAAAATTCATGGAATCGAAGTTGAAATGGTGCTTGATTAGATCGAACACTGTGAATCCTCATGTTCGGTTCTGAAGGCTCTTAATTCGGTGATTTGAGAAGATTGTGAACTAGTGAATTGAAGAGCGAATGTGAAATCATGGAAAACACAGAAATCATAAGTTGATTCCCACAGACGGCGCCAATGTTCCATTTTGGAGCCATAATTAGATGTCATTTGGTTTTTCAGCATCTTGAACAAGTGGTGTTGATCTCCGATACAATGGCACATGGTGGACCTACAAGGTTAGCACTCCAACACCGAGGTCAGTTCAAGATTCAAAATGTATGTAATAAAAAGTAGAGATCAGAAAATTCTACCTTACTTTTAGTGTGACCTGACTTTTATACCTTGGATCATATGGAATGGATTTGAGTTGGTTTGAGCTTTATCCATTTTGGGTTTTTAGCCATCCAAGATCAATTTATTATAATTTGACATTAACATTTTATAAAATCCACACCCCCACAATATGACCTGGAAACCCCGTAGAGCCTATGCATTTACCATATTAACCCTGTAAATTATTAAAATTCATTTCACAAAATTATTGGAACATTTTGAATTTTTTGAAAACCTATGGTGAATACTGGATTTTTCATACAGACTATCGGATTTGTAAGCAATAAATATCAATTATTTTTTATTTTCTAGTTTATACCATATTCTTAGTTCAAAATCATGCATTTTTACCGGATTTTTGGAAATATTCGATAAAAACACATCTTTTGTATGCATTTTTACCAGATTTTTTTAAAAAAACATGTGAAAATGCATACGTTTTTCTGGATTTTTGAAAAAAACTGGTAAAAATGCATACGTTATACCGGATTTTCCTAAATAATTGATAAAAAATGCATGCATTTTAATCTATTTTTTCAAAAATTTAGAAAAATGTATTTTTTAGCGAGGATCAGATGGTACGATTGCTTCTCAGCATCGTGATAGAGTTGAAGCTGCTGCATTGATGGCTCTTGCGAGAGCATGTGACATAGAGGACTCCCATATCTGGGGGGAGAGCAGCCCTTATAACACCCTATTTTCCGACTCGACAATTAATTAAATAAAACATGTAAAATGCATAGTTCCTCTAAGAAGAATGTTACTCAACTACAATAAAACTCATATTTGAACCACATAATTGAAAATAAAATCGTTTCATAAGCAACAGAAATTATAAAAATACTCGACATTAAAAGCCTTAACAAAATTATTAGTTAAAAAAATGGTTCATCATCAAAAATCAACGGAAAGATATGCAACATAAAATAAATAACAGAACAATCTGCTCCCCTCGTGTTATATATCAGAGCGACTTCAACTATAAAACTCGGTCGACAAGCAACTAAAGGGGGTGAGAATACATTTAAATAATAAATTGTGCACACAACAATCAGGATGGATTCACACATTATAGATTCACACACATATCAAACATCCACCCTAATAACATGTATTCTCATCTCACCCATATCATGGTCAAACTCACCCAAATCATATAAGATTACTCATCATTACACAAATATTTCATCATCATGTAATGTAATTCAACATCAACCCAACTCATACTCGTCATAGTCCTCACTCTGAATCGGACTCACAACTCAACTCTATATGCATGCAGTATCGAATCAACATTAAGTTCTTCATACGAATCGAGTTCCAATCAACTGCGATCGCAGAACCCCCACTCTGAGCTACGAGCAAGTCACTAGTCCTCACTCTAAACTAGTGAACATGCCTCTTTCACAACAAAGACAATATATTATGCAAGGCATTTAGTCATGCTATGACAATAATATAATCAATGATTACATCCCTACCATGACTATAAATAATCATACAACCACAACAACATAACAATGAATACAGGCCCACTCTGACCGTGAACGGTCATGCATTTAATGCATCACCAGTAGTTCTCACTCGAATTACGTATCACATAATTAAACTTGCATTTTACAACAGAAGCACCACATCAAATAAATATCCATACACAACACTCAATCAGGTTAAATCATCTTAACATTGATTCATCATTAAGCATGTATAATAATTCACACAATTGCTCATACATTCACACATTTAACATATATCCACACATCATTCAAACATGTTAATTCATCTCACAAGGCACTACCATAATGTAGATATGTGCATTGGCTTTCCAACACTTCAAACTACGCCTTAATCTGAGTCACGAAACTCATGTGAACCAATCTATTACACCTAGGAACCAATCTATTGCTCTTGACGCCTTGTTTCACTAATTTTTCACATTTCAAACGGAACCAATCTATTATATTAGGTAACCAGTCAATTGTCCACTGCACTCTGGCCAAAAATCTCAATTTTAAAAGGAACCAATTGATTACGTGCTTGAACCAATCGATTGGTCCAAGCTTTCTGTCCAAAAAATTGTAGTTGTGACAAGTGAACCAATCGATTGTTCCATGGGAACCAAACAATTTTTGTCTGGTTTTTTTCCTATAAATTACATGTTTAACTTGTCTTTTTCATCCTCTAACCATTTTAAACTTTACTCAATCATGTTCTAACATGTTCAAGCATCGCATAACATAAAACCAACAACATACATCAATTACATGCCATTAAACACATTACACTACACAGATTAATCATGTATTCCCTCAATTAATCACAAAAATTCAGAATTATGATCATGTTACAAAACCATCAATTTCAAATCAAACTCCATAATTATGAACAATTTAACACAATCGGTAATCGCCACATTCACTGGGCACAAATTTCAATAAATTCATTGCATAACACATCATTACATTCATTAAGTTCATCAAACAACCTATCAAAAGAAAAGGAAGAAAATCCTATTGCAGGTTAAGAGAAACATCTTTACCCTTTCATGATTAAGTTACCCTTAGATGAATAATATCCCCCCCATTTACCTTGTAGGAAGCAAAGACAATCTTCTATGGTCTTCTTTCCAAAAGGCCCTAGCTCTCCTCTTACTCTCTATTCTCTTCTTCTTCACGTACTGTCAAAAATTTCAATAACCCTTGTTTTCTCTAATTTTCTGAATATATAATATTTTAGTTAACTTCTCATAATTCAATTTTTGGCCCAACTAAAACTCAACTTCTCTCCCCTTACCACTTATTTCTCTTAATTGACAAAATTTGCCCAACTCTACATATTGTACCAATTTTCTATTAATTTAAATAATTAAATCCCACCAAAACTTAATTAATTAAACACAGTTGGCTCCACACGGGCCAAGAGAAGGAGGGGCGGACATACAGACCAAAGAGGTGTTATGGAGTACAAGAAGATGATTGATATGTTGACCTTATAGGATGTCATCTTGACACCTACACATACCATATAGTGCATCGGGAATTTGATGACACTTCCCTTTTTCTGGTTATCTACAATGGGAAAACGTAATGGCTAGACACTTACCTGAGAGGTGTATGCGCCAGTTTGGATATGTCTAGGACATTCCACGATAAGTCCCTATTATTCCATATGAGGATATTGATAGATGGTTTTTTAGTCACGTTATCATCTCGGCCCATGTCGTTAGAGATCTGCATGGTGGAGGTTCAGTTTCACGGATAGTGTATGGATGGGTACTTGGAGTGGTACCTTACTGTATCACACCCTCGCATCATCCCACCTAGACATCATGGAGATGGTGTTAGACCTTATCATGCTTGGGGACCTACTGATGACGTGCCTTCGCCTTCACATGATGCGGATGACGCTCAACACTAGTAGATGATAGCTGTCATTATGGACAATCTCATGGGTGAAATTCTGGTATCTGATATGAGATGTCGAAGGAGATGTCACGACACTAATCTCTGAACAATTCCCAATATATGAACAAGATAAAATGCAGTTAACAATTGTAAAGAGACACAAGAAATTGTTAACCCAGTTCGGTGCAAACACACCTAGGTCTGGGGGCTACCAAGCCATGAAGGAAATCCACTAAACATAATTAGTTTGAAGGCTCTCAGCAAACACTCTCTAGTTTACAATCTTTGCACATAATCTCTATCCGTGTAACTTCTATCTAAGACACTCTCAGATATGAGAAACCTCTCACTCCCCTTCAAACATATGCATTGATAAAAACAGAAGATCAAAAAGTAGAAGACACACTTCAAGGACAACATTTGATCTTGCTTAAAAGCTTCAATCAAGAACAATGCACTCGTGCTTAAAAGCCTAGAGTGGACAACTTACAACTCAAAAAACTCAGTCTAATTCACGCATCAAAGAGATGAATGAATGGCTTACAAATAACAAAAACACACGAAGGTAAAACCCTACTCCTTAAGCAATGCACACTCTCAACCCTAGCTTCTCTAATCTTCAAATAGGATTGTAAAGTATTTATATAGAAACACTTTGAGTGGGTTTAGGCATTAGCAAGAACAAACTCTGATTTGATAAAATCACATTAGATAATTCTTCAAATCTTTTCATAATTAAAGGCATAAGAAGAGAACCAAATCATATTTGATCAAATCAATCTTCAAATCTTATCAAGATTTTTTGCATGAAAATAAGACAAAAGATTCCAAAATAACTCCACAAATTATACATCAGAACTCTTTTGTTTAAAGAAAGTTTCCTCTTTGATTGCACCAGCAATATCTCTTACCAGAACAACATAAAAGGTTGCACAAAAACACAACAGACAAAACATAACATTCTGACTGAATATTCTGTAAACACATGTCATGACATCATAAACTAAACCCTGCAACAACAAAAAGGAACCTTGATAACGAGAAAACGCATCGATTATATTGCTAGGTTTCATTAACGTTTTATCGCATATTCACCGTTTTAACACTCGATTTCTCGAGTTTTTCTTACCATTTTGCAGGTACATCATTATATGGAGCTAAATCATGAATTAAGAGCAAAAGGAACAAAAGAAACCATAAAGAGATGAAGAAATGAAGAAGCCTGCAAAAGACTGCATAATTTGTTGCAGTCACGGCCGTCACAAGGGTGCCACGACCGTGACACCCCAATTTGAGCCATCACGACCGTAAGAGAGTGGTCACGACCGTGACACTTAAAAACCACAAGTTACGAACGTGAAGACCTTGTCACGACCGTGACAAGGGTAAAATTAGGTTTTTGACTCAGACTACGTCAAGGCATTACGTGAAGACCATTTCTCCTATTGGCATTACGTGAAGACCATTTCTCCTATTTTGTTGCCACGTTCCTGCATTCCTTCCACAAATTCAGCAAGGCCCATGCAACAAAGGACCAAAAATCCAGCCCATTAAGGATTCTATAAATAGTACAAGTTCTATGAACAAAGGACACAGAGCATTTTTTATTCAAATTCCTGCGGAAGCTCTGCCGAACTGTATTACGAACCAGCCTTTCTATTCCTGCATTATTTTTAGTTTTCTGTTTCGTTTTTTATTGTATCCAAACCCGCCATATAACAATTTCCAACATCAGGAAATTGTTATACATTTTTATTTGTTTCTAAACCTTCAACATTCGTTTATTTTCAATTTCCGCCAACTCCAAGCTTTCCGGTCTGTGGAAGAAGGAGTCTGCTCGAATATTTGTTAACCAGGTTTTTCATTATATTGCAATTTAATTTAATTATAATGTTTATTTATTTTTCTGCCATGAGTACGTTATTATTAAATTTTTTGTCTCTGTCTGGTTCAACATCGATGAGTAGCTAAACACCTTAGGGCGGTATGTAGTTATAACAAACTTAACCGGTAAAATATAACCATAGGCTAAAAATAATTAATCACTTAACATTCTGGCTGATACTTTTTAATTGAAATAGACCTTTTTGTTACGAGAGTAAGAAAAGAGTATTAGGTTAGGTCAAGACCACGAGAGTGTGAGATTTTAACCAGATAGCTAAAGTTAGGCATTTAAATTAAACACAGCGAGAGCGCTTTAAGATAAATTAGAATTACTTAGTTTCCAAAAATTACCTCTAAACACTTATGGGCTAGCGAGAGCAGGCATAGGGCTTTAGGGATAAGATCTGATATAAGACCACGAGAGTGTGAGTTGAGGGTATTTAAACTGGTAATCTCTACCGAATAGATTAAGTGAACACCTTTATAAGCCTAGGTTAGATTGACCCACCTAAGTTAGTATAATTACATACCGACCGCCTTAGTATTACTTTATTAAAACTTAAATTTAATTCCGCCTTTAATAGTCTTAAAAATCAACAAAAAATCGTGACAACCATTCGCCTTAGCTAAACTAGAAGTTCATCTAGCACTAAGTAACCATAGAATCCCTGTGGATCGATAATCTTAAATATTACTTCGATAGGCTGTGCACTTGCAGTAAGATACCGCTAGACGCATAAGTAGACACGTCTTTAGCCCATCAAGTTTTTGGCGCCGTTGTCGGGGATTCCTTAATTTAGTTACTAGTGCATTTAGGTAGCATTGTCTAGACTAAGGTATTAACTATTTAATTTAATCTAATCTCCGAGTGTATGCCAAGTACTCGCTCTAAAAGCGAAGACTTGCAACCTCTAATCCCTGAATCGGAACGCTTCTTACACGTAAGAAGACATATATTCGATTTCGAAAATAATTACAATATTCCAGATCTTCAATTAGATCCGCCTAAACCAGTCGTAAAATCAAAGGACGCAGAGATGGCTGAAGAACAGACTCATCCACTCAAGTATTACGCTAATCCTTCGCAAGCTGAACCGCATTCAAGCATTGCAGCGCCGGCTATCAACCGAAATGATTTCGAACTAAAACCTTCGTTGATATCAGCCGTGCAAAAAAATCAATTCGCCGGAAATCCTACCGAGGATCCGAATCTTCATCTTTCGATCTTTGTGCAATATGCAGATACCGTAAAAGCCAATGGAGTTACCCAAGAAGCTATTAGACTACGTTTATTTCCTTTTTCGCTTCGAGACAGAGCAAGAGCTTGGCTTCAATCTCTGCCTTCGAACTCAGTAACTACGTGGGAAGAACTTAAGAGAGTTTTCTTGAATAGGTATTTTCCACCTAGCAAGACAGCTATGCTGAGAGCTCAGATCAACGGATTTAAGCAAAGAGAAAGTGAATCATTATTCGAAGCTTGGGAACGCTATAAGGATCTACTGAGACTTTGTCCACGTCATGGATTAATAGAATGGATGGTCATCCATACCTTCTATAATGGACTCTTGTACAATACAAGAATGACAATTGACGCTGCCGCGGGTGGTGCATTGATGGACAAAGAATATAATGATGCCTATGCACTTATCGAAAGTATGGCTCAAAATCATTACCTTTGGGGAAGCGAGAGAGTCGCAACTGAGAAACCAACAAAGGGAGGTATGTACGAAGTAAGTAGTATGGACCAAGTCAATGCGAAGTTTGACCAACTAAGCCAAAAGATTGATAACTTGGCCATAACACCTACAACCACCGTGGCTGCAGTAACACCTAACTGTGAGTTATGTGGAGTCCCAGGACACGAAGTTTCTGATTGTCAACTATTGGCAGGAACTCCCACTGATCAAGTGAATTATGCTCAAGGAAACCCTTACTCAAACACATACAACCCAGGTTGGAAGAATCATCCGAACTTCTCCTATAAGAATAACAATGCTTATTACGCACCAAGTCAAGCACCAGCTACATCACCAGGATATCAAAAGACTGCTCCTAATATCCCTAGAAAATCGAACCTTGAATTGATGATGGAGAACTTTATAGCTAACCAATCTCAAACAAACAAGGACTTCTTAAACCAAAACATTCACACTAGTGAGCAGATTAAACAATTAGTGAGCAAAGTAGATGCATTAGCTACACATAACAAAATGCTTGAAACTCAGATTTCGCAAGTAGCTCAACAACAAGCACCTACTGCTGCACCAGCTGGAGTATTCCCTGGACAACCTCAACCTAATCCGAAAGGACATGCTAACGCTGTAATATTAAGAAGTGGCAAGGAACTTGACGGACCTACCGATCCAAGACTTGACAATCCAGCCATGTACCAAAAATCGGATAAACCGACTGAAGTGGTGAATGATCCAGAAGAAAAGGAAGATGACAATCGAGAGGTAGTGGAGAAAGAACAACCTTATGTGCCTCCACCACCCTATAAACCACCAATTCCGTACCCTCAAAGATTAATAAATTCCAAGACGACGGGTCAATTTAAGAAATTTGTCGAACTTCTGAAACAGTTGAATATTACTATTCCGTTTACAGAAGCAATTACCCAAATACCCTCGTATGCTAAGTTTTTAAAAGAAATCTTATCCAATAAGAAAAAGATAGAGGATAACGGAACAGTTACACTTACTGCCGAGTGTAGCGCCATAATTCAGAATAAAATGCCTCCTAAGCTAAAAGATCCAGGAAGTTTCTCTATACCCTGTGTAATAGGAAAATTCGTCATTGACAAAGCTCTATGCAATTTAGGAGTCAGTATCAGTGTTATGCCCTTAACGATTTGTAAAAGGCTAGACATGGGAGACCTAAGACCAACTAAAATGTCTGTTCAACTAGCTGATCGCTCTGTTAAATATCCTGTAGGCATACTAGAAAACGTCCCAGTACGTATAGGACAATTCTACATCCCTACTGATTTTATAATCATGGACATCTCTGAAGACTCCACTACACCTATCATACTAGGAAGACCATTCTTAGCTACCGCCGGAGCTATAATAGACGTAAAAAGAGGAAAGCTAACCTTTGAAGTAGGTGAAGAGAAAGTTGAATTTATTTTAACACAATTCTTACAATCACCAGCTATAGAGGATACATGCTATCTATTGGACGCAATTGACGAATGTGTAAGAGAAATGGAACTGAAAGAGACCACTTATTCTGAAATAATGAAAATTCAAATCCCTCCGATTTTCGAAGATGATAATTGGCGAAAACCGTATCAGGATGATAGTCTAAGCGAAAGTTTAGCACTTACACCGGATCCCATGCCAAGTAAAGATAAACCTACATTAGGATTAAAAACTTTACCTCATAACCTAAGGTACGAATTCTTAGACGTTGAATGTAAAAGACCAGTTATAGTAAATTCCAGTTTAGGAACTATAGAAACAAAGAAACTTTTAGATGTCTTGAAGAAATATCCAACTGCATTAGGATATAACATATCTGATCTCAAAGGAATATGTCATTCAGTTTGTATGCATCGTATTCTGCTAGAAGAAGATTGCAGAACCTCCAGAGAATCTCAAAGAAGAATTAACCCAACCCTTAGCACTGTAGTAAAAGAAGAAGTTAAGAAATTATTAGATGCCGGGATAATATATCCAATCTCTGATAGTGAATGGGTTAGTCCAATACATGTAGTGCCAAAGAAAGGAGGTATCACTGTTGTGAAAAACGCTCAAGGCGAATCGATATCGCAAAGAGTAGTGACGGGATATAGAGTGTGCATAGATTATCGTAAACTAAACAAAGCCACTCGAAAAGATCATTTCCCACTACCTTTCATAGATCAAATGTTAGAACGATTAGCCAAGCATTCTTACTTCTGTTATCTTGACGGTTACTCAGGATTTTTCCAAATCCCTATCCATCCTGATGATCAAGAGAAGACTACATTCACATGTCCTTATGGAACGTTCGCTTATAGGCGAATGCCCTTTGGATTATGCAACGTTCCTGCAACCTTTCAAAGATGTATGATGTCAATCTTCGCAGATTTTATAGACAACATCATGGAAGTGTTCATGGACGACTTCTCTGTATGCGGGCAAAGTTTTGAAGGATGCTTATCGAACTTAGAAATGGTGTTAGAAAGATGTGTAAAAGTAAATCTCGTGCTTAACTGGGAGAAATGTCATTTTATGGTCAACGAAGGAATAGTATTAGGTCATGTAATATCCGACAAGGGAATTGAAGTTGATAAAGCTAAGATTGAAGTAATAAAAGATCTTCAACCCCCTAAAACCGTTCGAGAAATACGAAGCTTTTTAGGACACGCCGGTTTTTACCGACGATTCATCAAAGATTTCTCAAAAATCACTAAACCTCTTACTGGTTTATTAATGAAAGACGCTGAGTTCATATTCAATGAAGATTGTCTTAAAGCATTCGAAACTCTAAAAACAGCCCTCATCACCGCACCAATCATGCAACCCCCTGACTGGAGATTACCTTTTGAAATCATGTGCGATGCGAGTGACTATGCTGTAGGCGCAGTTCTAGGCCAGAGAAAGGAAAAGAAACTTCATGCGATTTACTATGCCAGTAGAACCTTAGATTCTGCCCAGATGAACTACGCTACTACCGAAAAAGAATTGTTAGCAGTTGTCTTTGCGCTTGACAAATTCCGTTCTTACCTAGTTGGAGCGAAAATAATCATTTACACAGACCATGCTGCTATCCGATATCTATTAACTAAGAAAGATGCTAAACCAAGACTTTTAAGATGGATTTTACTCTTACAAGAGTTTGATCTAGAAATAAAAGATAAGAAAGGTACTGAGAACGTCGTAGCGGACCATTTATCTAGAATAGAAGGTATTAAACCCGAACAAGTGCCGATTAACGATGATTTTCCGTATGAACAGCTGATAGCACAAATAGGAAGCGACCTAGCTCAGTTAGATATAAATGAACCAGAATCCGTGGAAACAATCCAGACAACTGTAGGACTGCCATGGTACGCTGACATTGTCAACTACCTAGCCGCAGGAGCTCTTCCACCCGATCTAACCTATCAGCAGAAAAAGAAATTCTTTCATAATCTGAAACATTACTATTGGGATGAACCATTATTGTTCAAAAGAGGACCAGATGGAATCTTTCGCCGATGTATTCCCGAAGAAGAAATAGAAGATGTCATTGCTCAATGCCATTCATCTCCTTATGGTGGACATGCAAGCACTTCCAAGACTTGTGCAAAAATCTTGCAAGTCGGCTTATTCTGGCCCAATCTATGGAAGGATGTCCACATCGCTGTTATAAATTGCGATCAGTGTCAACGCACTGGCAATATTTCAAGAAGAGATGAAATGCCTCAAAAAGGAATTTTAGAAGTATAAATCTTTGACGTCTGGGGAATAGATTTCATGGGACCATTCCCATCATCTTTCGGTAATAATTACATACTCGTAGTTGTTGATTATGTTTCGAAATGGATTGAAGCCATAGCTTCTCCTACAAACTATACACGAGTAGTAATAAAGCTTTTCAAAAATATAATCTTTCCCAGATTTGGTGTGCCTCGACTCGTCATAAGTGACGGTGGCTCGCACTTCATTTCAAAAATCTTTGACAAATTACTATCTAAATATGGAGTAAGACACCGTGTGGCTACACCATATCACCCACAAACAAGTGGACAAGTCGAAGTCTCAAACAGAGAAATTAAACAAATCTTAGAAAAGACTGTCGCCATATCTCGGAAAGATTGGTCATCTAAACTTAATGAAGCTTTATGGGCTTATAGGACCGCTTACAAGACACCCATAGGTACTACACCTTTCAAACTAGTTTATGGAAAATCTTGTCACCTCCCAGTAGAACTAGAACACAAAGCTTATTGGGCGATCAGAACTCTCAATATAAACTATAATGCTGCAGGAGAAAAGCGAATCCTAGACATTAACGAATTAGAAGAATTAAGGTTAGATGCATATGAGAATGCTAAGATATATAAAGAAAGAACCAAGCGATGGCATGATAAACGCCTATCTAGGAAAGAATTTAGTGTGGGAGACGTTGTACTCCTCTTTAATTCAAGACTTAGGCTCTTTCCTGGAAAATTAAAATCTAGATGGTCAGGACCCTTTGAAATAACTAAAGTATTCCCGAGTGGAGCAATAGAAATTAAGGGTAGGAATAGTGAACCATTCATAGTAAACGGACAACGTTTAAAACATTATCATAAAGTTGAAAATAGAGATTATGCGAATAATCTAAAGCTTTTAGAATTGTCCACTAATTCCCCTGATTAATCTAAACCTAAGCATTACGTCAGGCTTTTGACGATAAAAACAGCGCCTTAGTGGGAGGCAACCCATTTACTTATTTAATTATTTAAACTATTCTTTTCTTTTAGCATATTGTTATTTATCGTTTTACTATTTGTTTAATTGTTTTGTCATTTTATAGTTTTATTTTATATTACTATTATTGCCATTACATTATGCATTTCATTTTCTTATTTTTATCTTAAATCACTTTTTACAGATTTTCTAAAGTCTTTTCCACTTTCCTTCTTCCCCTGATTTGTTTCCCCCATATTTGCACTGACCATGGCCAACCAACCAATTAACCATATGGAAACCAAATTTAGAGGTAGGAACCAAAGAATGAAGTTTGAAGAGTTATCACAGAGGCAAATGGATTTGACCCTGTACCCGGATGATAAGACTATGGAAACCCTAGGTATACATGATATTGTCATGTACTTGTTAAACCGACTCGGATGGGAGAATGCATTGATCCAACATAAGTTTGTGACTTACCGCGAGCTCACCCTTGAGTTCCTTAGCTCCTTAATTTACCTACCTGAGCGCGGTTTTGGATTTAGGAAAGGATTTATTAGTTTCCGCCTATTTGGAATAGAATATGACTTTAACCATAAAGAACTAGCTGACTTGTTAGGATTCCCTAGTGGACCATTTGCTTTTACTACCACACAGGTAGAATTGATGGATATGGAGCTAGATTTCTTTTGAGGAACTTTAACCGGAAACTACCACCCTGAACCAAATAACATGAATAATGATGAGATCCATAATCTTGCTCTCCGTTACTTCCATAAATTCCTTGCCCACACCTTCTTTGGAAAAGAAGAAAACATTACCGGAGTTTCTAAAGATGAAATATTTATTATGTCATGTTTCACTAATGGACAACCTGTTAATGGTGTACCTTTCATGATGCAAACCTTCACCCGTATCCAAGAAGAACCTGAATTACCTATATTAGTAGGAGGTCTTGTAACCATGATTGCTGATGCCATAGGACTTAGGTACCAACTGCACAGGTGCAACCGTCTAGGAACAACCCGCCCTATGAATCTTAATTTCTGCTTCAATAGACATATCATAAGGAATTTAGGACATCCACCTTTTGAGTACCTAATCCGGAACGAAGTAGTAACCCTGTTCACATTGCCTAACCATGCTAGAGTAAGTGTTCACAATAAGGATAACTGGCTTTATGAGTTAAACCCACCTGATTATCCATCTACTCCTGAAACACCTCAGTCTTACAAGATAAAAGATGATATAATGACCAATGTCGAAACTGACCCTGAGACACCTCCTGGTTACCATGACATTGACCACACTGAAGAAGTACATGAAACCCCTGAAGTGAATCAAGGAGATTATGCTAACAACTTACAAAACATCATGAACACTCTCAATGCTTACCAAACTACATTAATTTATTTAAAGAAGACATTAAGAGCATGCGATTGGACATTATAGGATTGACTGACATAACCTGCGAACAATTCTATCACTTGAACTCCGCCATCGAAGACTTGAAGAAACGCTTTTGAAAATGCTATAAGTGATTTAGTTTATTTTTCTCATTGTTTTCGTTTCTAGTTAGATTTATTTTTCGCAACAATTTCATACCGTAATTTCCGTTTATGTAACTTCATTTTCAATTACTTTATGCAATGCACCTTTAATTCCAAAATTTCTCCATTTTTAGCAATTTATATATTTTTCATTCTATGTACTGTTATGCTTGCATTATTTCATATTATATACAATATCTCATGCCATGCAAGTTAGTATAGTACTCTGTTGAAATTATATACTATATGGTGTTTAGAATTTAATATGAGTGTTAGTGAAGAAAATACATTATTATAAAATATGTGAATTAAGTGAGAAAATGTTTTTCTGGAAATTATTCAACGAAGCGTGCCCTCACGGTCGTCATACCCATCTCACGATCGTGACGTGCTTAAATAGCGTGTCACGACCGTCACACCCCTGTCACAACCGTGACAACCCCTATTACAGGAATCGTGAGAAACAGAACTGTTTCTCTTCGTGCCTCTTCTTCTTCTTCCTCCATAACTTCCTCAAAACTGCCCATTTTCTCCATAACCTCCGTAACCTCCCCATTACCAACTTTAAACCTCATTAACCCCCCATTATCATAACCTACCACATTCTCACTCTCCATTATTTATCCCGAATCAATATTTCTTTCATTTTACCATTTTTTCACAAAACATCAAAAATCTTCATTCTTCACTCTAAGCTCTTGCATGCAATGGATTCTATTACTTTTAGAGAACGTGATGCTGGAGAAACTCAGAGAGAACATTTTCTTCGATTCTAAAACCGCGGTGTGCAACCTACACGTTACATTGACACTGTCTGTTTGAGGGAACTCGGAATGCTTGCCAGTGTTACAAGCCTGCTTCAAAAAGTCGGTCTGTGGGATCTTTGCAGTCAACCTCAGCCCACATTCGAGCTTCTGACACTGGAGTTCTTAAGCTCATTCAGTTACATCACCGGTACCGGTTCTCAGAGTCAGCTCACCGGTGTCGCCAAATTCAGATTGCATGGCCAAGAGTTCAACATTTCGCAAACCAGGATAGCCAAGTTGTTAGGCTTCGATCACGGAACTGAAGCTCACCGTCGCGTGCCCGATAATTTTAGTGAACAAGCTTTCACTCTATGGCACGACTTAACCAACACCCGTGCATCAGCCTTCCAAAGCCTCAACGCTACGCACATTCACAACCCGGCAATCCGCTATTTCCACCGTGTCATATGCAACACCATCTTCGCTCGAGAAAGCAACCATAAGCTCAACTCCAAGGAGCTTCTATTCTTACACTGCGCTCTTAATGACAAGCCGATCAACGCTGCCTCTTTCATGCTTTATCATATCCAGGCCATTGCACACAGAGGCTCCACCCCGTTCTTCATAGGCGGCATTGTCACCACCCTCGCCATTCAGTTGGGACTTGGTGACTTGGTCGTTAATCAGCCTCACCTAGCCGCAGAATTCCTCACCAAGAGTTATTGCAGGTCCGCTCACCTGATTGCGCAGCGAGAGGATGACAGGTATAACCCTGTTGTCCATGGCACCATTTTCCATCATATCATTCTGCCGTCCCGCGACCGCATCGATCCATCCAGCCGAGCCAACTGGCTCTTTGTTTTACCTGCTGCTGCCGATCACGTCCCTATTCATGATGATCAGGCAGACCCTCCAGCGGATGAGATGCAGGACGCTATGGATGCAGCTGAGCCTGTCCAGGATATACCAGAGACATCTACCCGACAGCCCCCTGCTCCTGAAATCACACTTGAGGAAGTCCTCCGTGCGATTCATCAGCAGAACCAGATGAACGCCGCACTGGAGCGAAGGCAGAAGGAGCAGTATGATGCTTTACTCAGCACTATTGCAGCAAACCAGGAAGCTACTAATGAAAAGTTTGGAGAAATTTTCAGCGAGCTAGAAGCACTCCGCATTAACATCACTGCTGCCTCCGGCACCGGTTCTGATCCTGAAGCGACTCCTTCCAGACGCCGCTCCCGCACCAGAGGCCGAGCCCGCGGTCCTCAGCAGCCATAGTTTTAGTTTGCTTATGTTTGTTTTTCGTTTTCGTCGTTGTACTGTACTTTTACCGCATTTATATCACAACATTGAGGACAATGTCTGATATAGTGTGGGAGAGGTACCTTTCATTTCCGCATTTTCCCTTTTTCGCACTTTTCCATTTCGTTGTATTTTCAATTCCGTTGTATTTCTTTTCGCAAGTTAATGAAATGAGCAAATCTTTGTGCTATTTTCTTTAATTTCGAACTTTCCCCGATTATTTAGCTATACCAGAAAAAATCTTTAATTATTCGCATTACCCGACTTACCTACGGAATCGTAATTAGGAAGCCGAGAACGATTAAACAAGACCAATACAATCTTGACATCTTTGACTCCCTACTTAAGCAATTCCATCCCGATTACCATTACGAGTACACTTTTAGTTTCAGTTCAAAAGTAACCCCTAGTAGTTTATACTAGCAGTCAGCACCGTCTGAACACAAACCACATGGGGAGCCGATGAATATAAGCGTTTGATGCCTAATCAATAATGATCCTTCATATCTCGATGCAAAATGAAAAGAAATTGCACCAAAGTACACGGTCGCATATAAGAAACGAGAAATATGAGAAGGAGTCCATTGCAAGTTGGTTCAGAGGTACTGGTTCTGAACTCGGTAGGGCGTGCTACGGCTCGATCCCCCACAACCTCCAAATCGGATAAAATATGTAGGGTTACCACACTCGTGTACCAGACCCCGTGCTCAAAAAGGATCAAAGTCGCTAACCGGCTACTCCACTACGTGCGTGCTAAGGCAAAGGGCTTAATGTGATTGCGCTAGAATGAAACCGGGCGAAATAAGATCGAAAAACTCCAGGTGAAATCGTAATGTAATTGCCGATTGTTTCGTTTAACGGGAATTCGACGACATAGCTTGTTGCTTGTGTCATTAGTGTATCGGTAGTGTTCTATCAAAGTACCGAATTATCCGACAAAACGATCCCTCGTACGGTTTGTTATGAGTATGCGTGAATAAAATCTTGTCCGCCGATTTTCAACCGACTATTTGCTTGAGGACAAGCAAAGGTTTAAGTTTGGGGAAGTTTGATAACGAGAAAACGCATCGATTATATTGCTAGGTTTCATTAACGTTTTATCGCATATTCACCGTTTTAACACTCGATTTCTCGAGTTTTTCTTACCATTTTGCAGGTACATCATTATATGGAGCTAAATCATGAATTAAGAGCAAAAGGAACAAAAGAAACCATAAAGAGATGAAGAAATGAAGAAGCCTGCAAAAGACTGCATAATTTGTTGCAGTCACGGCCGTCACAAGGGTGTCACGACCGTGACACCCCAATTTGAGCCATCACGACCGTAAGAGAGTGGTCACGACGGTGACACTTAAAAACCACAAGTTACGAACGTGAAGACCTTGTCACGACCGTGACAAGGGTAAAATTAGGTTTTTGACTCAGACTACGTCAAGGCATTACGTGAAGACCATTTCTCCTATTGGCATTACGTGAAGACCATTTCTCCTATTTTGTTGCCACGTTCCTGCATTCCTTCCACAAATTCAGCAAGGCCCATGCAACAAAGGACCAAAAATCCAGCCCATTAAGGATTCTATAAATAGTACAAGTTCTATGAACAAAGGACACAGAGCATTTTTTATTCAAATTCCTGCGGAAGCTCTGCCGAACTGTATTACGAACCAGCCTTTCTATTCCTGCATTATTTTTAGTTTTCTGTTTCATTTTTTATTGTATCCAAACCCACCATATAACAATTTCCAACATCAGGAAATTGTTATACATTTTTATTTGTTTCTAAACCTTCAGCATTCGTTTATTTTCAATTTCCGCCAACTCCAAGCTTTCCGGTCTGTGGAAGAAGGAGTCTGCTCGAATATTTGTTAACCAGGTTTTTCATTATATTGCAATTTAATTTAATTATAATGTTTATTTATTTTTCTGCCATGAGTACGTTATTATTAAATTTTTTGTCTCTGTCTGGTTCAACATCGATGAGTAGCTAAACACCTTAGGGCGGTATGTAGTTATAACAAACTTAACCGGTAAAATATAACCATAGGCTAAAAATAATTAATCACTTAACATTCTGGCTGATACTTTTTAATTGAAATAGACCTTTTTGTTACGAGAGTAAGAAAAGAGTATTAGGTTAGGTCAAGACCACGAGAGTGTGAGATTTTAACCAGATAGCTAAAGTTAGGCATTTAAATTAAACACAGCGAGAGCGCTTTAAGATAAATTAGAATTACTTAGTTTCCAAAAATTACCTCTAAACACTTATGGGCTAGCGAGAGCAGGCATAGGGCTTTAGGGATAAGATCTGATATAAGACCACGAGAGTGTGAGTTGAGGGTATTTAAACTGGTAATCTCTACCGAATAGATTAAGTGAACACCTTTATAAGCCTAGGTTAGATTGACCCACCTAAGTTAGTATAATTACATACCGACCGCCTTAGTATTACTTTATTAAAACTTAAATTTAATTCCGCCTTTAATAGTCTTAAAAATCAACAAAAAATCGTGACAACCATTCGCCTTAGCTAAACTAGAAGTTCATCTAGCACTAAGTAACCATAGAATCCCTGTGGATCGATAATCTTAAATATTACTTCGATAGGCTGTGCACTGCAGTAAGATACCGCTAGACGCATAAGTAGACACGTCTTTAGCCCATCAAACCTCCTACAGAATGTTAAGATCATATGTCAAGACATCATATAGGACATCTTGTGATAACACCATGTTTTAACAAAATTTCTACCAATCACAGAACTAACAAACTCCCCCTTTGGAAAATTTTGGCTAAAACAACCAATTGATCACAAGAGTTACCAGACCATATCAGAGAGCACAACAGCAGTAGAAAAGTCACAGAAAAGCCTAACATGTCACAAAGAAAAAATAAAGCTCCCCCTCAAGCCAAAGTGCAAGAGAACCATACCAAAAAAATACTCCCTCAACAGCAGCAACAACACAACATCAACATCCCTCATACTACTTCTCCCCCTTTTTAGCCAAAAAAACTCACAAAAAAACCATTATTATAGAACAATCATACAAACCAATAGTGTCAAGAGTGCAGAATGAAACCAAAGAAATTACAAGCCAAAGCAGATTAAGTACTAAAAGAAAATTAAAAAAAAACAAACACCATTCAAAGAGCATCATAAACAAGCACCATCAACTTTCTTCCTCTGAACCAGAGCTGATACCTTTATCACCAGCAGTAGACCCAGAATCATGACCTTCAATATCACCAGTCCTCTCATCAAAGGTAGAATCCTCCCCAGCTTCCTCTTCATCTGCATCAGCAGCCTCAACACCATTACCTTCATCCTACTCCAGACTATTAATCAAGGCTTCCAATTTCAGCTTCCTTGCAGTAGTTACACGAATAACTTCTCCCAAATCTCTGCAAGTATCCTTCAATTCTGAGATAAGCCCAGTCTTGGTAGAGGATGTCTTCTCAGCAGATGTCAAGACAATGTCTGGGACATGTCTTCCAACAAACAATTTATAGTGGAGAGACAACACAGAATCCCTTTTGCACACCACATCATTACTAGAAAGAATACCAGGATACTGGCTTAGAATGATCCCACAAATTAGTGAAGGAAATGCAATGGGTAATTTGACAACATTGGTAGTAGCATGCTTCACAATTTGATAAAAAATATAGCTACCATTTGTACCAACAACAAATATGAACATTTCTAACCCAACAACAATGGTGGAAGTATTATTGGTAGGCACCCAGTTTGCTGCTCCAATCCTATGTAGGATATCATATTTAACACTCAGTTGACCAGCAATTAGTTTTCCCTTCAAGGGCCATGAAGCTACTTGGTGTGTAGTGATCACCTTGCACACTTGATTATCAGTCACCTCAAGTTCACTTCCTTCTTTCTCACCCCTTCCTAGATACCTGTTAATGACAACAACAAAAAAATCAATACATCTCCCCCTCAGAAACACCTTACTGAACTCCTTGCTTCTTTAGTCAGCAATGTCCTCAGGGATGCTCATAATGAACTCTTTGACCATCATATCATAGCACTTAGAAAAACCAGCCACAATCTTCATCAACCCAGCATTAGAAATTAACTTCACGACCTCCTTGATCTCATGAGCATCCTTGCCCAACTCTCTCTCAAGAGAAACTCTTCTTTGATACACATACTTCCACTTTGCCACATTATCAATAGAGTGGAAAGAAACATTATCTAAAGGAGCATCAGGCAATGTGTCTGTTGCTCTCTTGGTAGTAGACTTTCTGACAGGTGTGATGTCCTGGACATCATCCTCAACATCCTTTTCAGGCTCAGTTTCAGACCCAACCTTTCTCTTCTTAGAAGCAGGGGTAACTTTGCTCCATATTTTAGGAGGTCCAACGACACTCTTCTTCTTACTACTCTTGGAAGGAGAGTTATCAATCACAGCTTTGCCTCTCCTTGTCTTTAACCTCTTGGCAATCCTAGGAGCCACATTCACAATCAATTCATCATGAGATGGCAATTTATCAAGATCCACAACATCATCAGAGACATTAGTCCTTTTCTTACTCTGATCAGAACCACCAGTCTTGTTCTCCACACCAGAAATATCAGCATTATCATTAGCATCACCTTTAATCCTCTCTTTCTTAACCACAGAGTTAGCCAACTTGTGCAGGTTATCAGTATCAGTGCTCTTCTCAGAATGAGAACAATCAACATCTCTTTCCTCACTTTGGTTAGCATCAGAAGCATCCATTCGAGAAAGTGGGCTAGAAATCCCAGGAACATTGTGACCTCCATATAAAACCTTAGTAACTAACTTTCTAATGGCTCTATCAACATACATACTACCCTCTTCGGTCCTATTTTCAGAGGAAAAATCAAGAGGAGTATTATAAGTGTTACCTATAGGAGCCCATTTGGAACCGCTTGCATGTCAGGTTGTGGGCTTTGTTAACTCGACATCGTCATAGGGAACCATGGCTAGCGGAGCCACATCTATCACATCATCAAACGAGATGCTCACAGGATGAGTCGTTGTCTTTGATTCTGACCTAGCAGACTTGGAAGGAGTTGAACCATGTTGTTGAGACATCTTGAGATTTTTGTGTTTGGAACGATGGTGTTCAAGCAAAAGTTCTGTGAAAGTATGGGAGATGAAAGAGCAGTTGGAATGATAAGTGAGGTTAGGCTAGCGTGTCAAAATATCTTTTAAGTTATTTTGAAATGATAAGTGTTGTTGAGACATCTTTATTTTTGGGAAATACAAAACCTCTTGAATGATATTTTCGCTCAGCAATAATTGCTATAAATCCTCATAAATGCAAATCCCTAATTTGCCTCTTAAAATTTCAAATTGACTAGCATGCAATGCCTTAGTGAAGATGTCAGCTAGCTGCTTCTCTGTAGCGACATGTTCTAAGGCAATGCTCTTGTCTTCAACGAGCTCCCTTATAAATTGATGGCGAATATCAATATGCTTGGTCCTACTGTGTTGAATAGGATTTTTGGAGATGTTTATAGAACTTAAATTGTCACAATACAATGTCATGACATCTTGTGTGACATTATATTCAGTCAACATTCATTTCATCCACACCAGTTGAGAACAGCTACTTCCAGCTGCTATATATTCAGCTTCAGCAGTAGACAGAGAGACACAATTTTACTTCTTGCTGAACCATGATATAAGATTGTTCCCCAAAAAGAAGCAACCTCCTGATATGCTTTTCCTATCATAAACACTTTCAGCCCAATCAGCATCACAATACCCAGATAACACATAGCCATATCCATGAGTGTATAACATTCCATACTCACTTGTTCCATTAACATACTTCAGAATCCTCTTTACTTGATTGATATGACTCACTTTGGGTTCAGCTTGGTATCTAACACACACACCTACAGCAAAAGCAATGCCAGGCCTACTTGCTGTGAGATATAACAAGCTCCCTATCATATTTCTATAGAGACTTTGATCCACATTTACACCCTTTTCATCTTTAGACAACTTAAGATGAGTAGAAGCGTGTGTTCTTTTGTGATTGGCATTCTCCATCCCAAACTTCTTAACTATATTCTTGGCATATTTACTCTGAGATAGGAATATAAAATCTTCCATCTGTTTAACTTGCAACCCAAGAAAATAGGTTAATTCACCAACAAGGCTCATTTCAAATTCTGACTGCATTTGTTGGACAAAATGTTGAACCATCTCATCAGAAATCCCACCAAACACAATATCATCAACATAGATTTGAGCAATCACGAGATTTCCTCCTTCTTCTTTGATAAACAAAGTCTTATCTATGCCACCTTTTTTGTATCCATTATTAACAAGAAATTCTGTTAGTCTCTCATACCAAGCTCTTGGAGCTTGCTTCAGTCCATACAGAGCTTTCTTCAATTTATAAACATGATTGGGAAAAGTTGGATCAATGAATCCCTTAGGTTGTTCCACATAGACCTCTTCATTTAGGTATCCATTTAAGAAGGCACTTTTAACATCCATCTGAAGCAGCTTGAATCTCAGAATGTAGGCAATTCCTAAAAGTAATCTGGTGGATTCAAGGCGAGCTACAGGAGCACAAGTTTCATCAAAGTCAACCCCTTCAATCTGAGTGTATCCCTGAGCAACCAATCTGGCTTTATTTCTGTTGACCACCCCTTTTTCATCAGACTTGTTCTTGTATACCCATTTTGTTCCAATCACATTTATCCCTTCAGGCCTTGGAATAAGATCCCATACTTCATTTCTCTTGAATTTACCTAGCTCTTCTTGCATGGCATTGATCCAGAATTCATCAGTTAAGGCTTCCTTGACATTCTTTGGCTCAATTTTAGACATAAAACAAGAACTTGTTATGACTTCTCTGGATCTAGTAGTGACTCCCTTATTTAGATCACCTATGATAAGATCCATAGGATGGTCTTTCTGAATTCTGGTAGAGAGTCCCTTATTTACTAGTTCGGGTTCAAGTTCTGCATTAGTAGGATTGGGATCAGTGTTTTTGTCTGCAGACTCTGCTGAGATATCAAGGAATGTTCCAACATCTTCTAGGACATCAACTTCCATATGCACATCATCAACAACAACATTGATGAACTTCATCATAACTTTAGTTCTGGAGTTGAATACTCTATAGGCTCTGCTGTTATTAGAATAGCCCAAAAATATTCCCTCATCACTTTTTGGATCCATCTTTCTTTTTTGGTCATGATCTGCCAATACGTAGCATTTGCTTCCAAACACATGGAAGTATTTGACAGTAGGCTTTCTTCCCTTCCATATCTCATACAAGGTAGTCAAGGTTCCTGTTCTTAAGGTCACTCTGTTATGAATATAGCAAGCAGTGTTCATAGCTTCAGCCCAGAAGTGGTAAGGCAGTTTCTTTGCATGGATCATAGCTCTAGCAGATTCCTGGATAGTTTTATTCTTTTGTTCCACAACTCCATTTTGCTGTGGAGTAATGGGAGAATAGAATTCATGGATAATTCCTTCAGATGAGCAAAATTCAGCAAATTTTTGGTTCTCAAATTCCTTCCCATGATCACTTCTGATTCTAACAACATTGCTCTCCCTTTCTCTTTGAATTCTTTGATAGAAATCTTTGAACACATCAAACACTTCAAATTTTTCTCTTACAAAATTCACCCAAGTTTATCTGGTAAAATCATCCACCACCACATAAGCATACTTCTTTCCACCAAGACTCTCCACCTGCATAGGTCCCATCAAGTCCATGTGAAGAAGTTGCAACACTTTTGAAGTAGTGAGATGTTTAATCTTCTAGTGTGACATCCTAGTTTGCTTTCCAATTTGGCATTCACCACATACCTTTCCTTCTTCAATCTTTAGCTTAGGAATTCCTCTGACAGCTTCCATAGATATGATCTTCTTCATCCATTTTAGATGCAAATCACCAAGTTTTTGGTGCCATAGTTTCACTTCATCTTCTTTGGCTAGAGCACATATGGAGGTGTAACTAGAATCTTGAGTAACCCATAGACAACAGTTGTCCTTAAATCTGACTCCCTTCATAATCACTTTACTCTTTTTATTAGTAACCAAGCATTCAAATTTAGTGAAGTTGACATTGACTCCTTGATCACACAGTTGACTGATGCAAATCAAGTTGGCAGTCAACCCTTTAACCATCAACACATTATCAAGGTTTGGAACTCCTAAGCAGTTCAGTTTTACAACCCCCTTGATTTCACCGTTGGCTCCATCACCAAAAGTCACATAACTAGTAGAGTGGGGTTTGATGTCTACTAAGAGATTTTTAATTCCTGTCATGTGTCTAGAGCACCCACTGTCAAAATACCAATCCTCTTTAGCTGAGACTCTAAGAGACATATGAGCTATCAAGCTGGTAGTAGCAGCTCTAGGAACCCATTGCTTCCTATTAGAAGGAATGTTGTGATTGAGTCTAGGTTGAGGAAAAGGTTTAGGATATCCATGTAGCCTGAAGCAGAAAGGCTTTATGTGACCAAAACGTCCACAATAATGGCATCTCCATCTTTAGAATCTTCCTCTTGGGTGGTTGGGTTGTCCTCTGCCATGATGTTGAGACATTTAATGTGACATATTTCTCTTAGGCCCAGAAGGATTAATGTGTGAAGAGGGACTCCAGTCATAAGAGGGTTTCTTTTCTCCATCAAACCCTATCCCAGTCATGTCTCCTGCCCTTTTTCCAACCTGAAGGATTTCATCTAAAGTGTTAGTTCCATTGTTCAGCATTTTAACAGACCTGGACATTTGATCAAGTTGATAATTCAGCAATGTAACTTCATCATTCAACTCAGAGATAGTTTTAAGATGCTCTTTCTTTTCAGTCTTCAGTTTGATTATAAGTTTCTTCTGCTTCTCTCCTTGATGTCATACTTCTTCACTTCTGAGACATATATCTTTGTAAGAAGCTGCAAGTTCTTCAAAGGTTAATTCATCATCACTAGAGTCTTCATCAGAGTCATATCTCCCAGTCAAAGCAGTCACATGTTTAGCAGATTCTTCTTCAAGATCACTTTCAGAGTCCTCATCAATCCAAGATACAACTAGGCTCTTCTTTTGTTTATTAAGGTAAGTAGGGCATTCAGCTCTAATGTGACCAAATCCTTCACATCCATGGCACTGAATATCTTTGCTTTGAGTGGACTTTTCTTCAAACCTTGTTCTTCTACCAACATCATTAGACATGCTGATGTCATATGAGTTGTTCTTGACATTTGGTCTTGGCTTCATGTCCATCCTTTTCATTACCTTGTTAAACTGTCTTTTAAGGAGCACTATAGCATTGGATAAGCTTTCATCAGTATCCACATCACATTCATCCTCTCCATCTTCAGTATTGGACACAAATGCTATGCTCTTTTTCTTATCAGATCTATCACTTATCCCCACTTCAAAGGTTTAGAGAGATCCAATAAGTTCATCCACCTTCATCTTGCTGATGTCTTGAGCTTCTTCTATGGCAATTACTTTCATATCAAATCTCTTGGGAAGAGACCTGAGAATCTTTCTTACAAGCTTTTCTTCTGACATCTTTTCACCTAGGGCACTTGAAACATTGGCTATTTCAAGGATATTCATATGAAAATCATGTATGCTTTCATCATCTTTCATCCTTAAGTTTTCAAATTTGGTAGTTAGCAATTTAAGTCTTGACATATTCACCTTAGAAGTACCTTCATGAGTAGTTTTGAGAATCTCCCAAGCATCTTTGGCAACTTCACAATTGTTCACCAATCTGAATATGTTTCTATCAATTCCATTGAACAAGGAATTCAAGGCTTTAGAATTTCCAAGAGCCAATTCATCCTCCTTCTTAGTCCATTCTTCCTCAGCCTTCAGGTCAGATGTAGCTTTTCCATCTTTCCCAACAGTGACAGGGTGTTCCCATCCTTTTATGACAGATTTCCAAGCCTTACTATCCAATGATTTCAAGAAGGCCGCCATGTGAGGTTTCTAATAATCATAATTATTTCCATCCAGAACAGGTGGTCTATTCACAAATCCTACCTTTTTGTCCATAGTACCAGAAAGTATCGTCCCTAGATCTCACCCAGAACCAGAGCAGGATGCCTGCTCTAATGCCAATTGAAATTTTGGTATCAGATATGAGATGTCGAAGGAGATGTCACGACACAAATATATGAACAATATAAAATGAAGTTAACAATTGTAAAGAGACACAAGCATTTGTTAACCCAGTTCGGTGCAAACACACCTACATTTGGGGGGATACCAAGCCAGGAAGGAAATCCACTAAACAAAATTAGTTTGAAGGCTCTCAGCAAACTCTCTCTAGTTTACAATCTTCTCACCTAATCTCTATCCGTGTAACTTCTATCTAAGACACTCTCAGATATGAGACACCTCACACTCTCCCTCAATCACATGCAGTGATAAAAACAGAAGATCAAAAAGTAGAAGACATACTTCAAGGACAACACTTGATCTTGCTTAAAAGCTTCAATCAAGAACAATGCACTCGTGCTTAAAATCTTAGAGTAGACAACTAACAACTCAAAGAACTTAGTCCAATTCACACATCAAAGAGATGAATGAATGGCTCACAAATAACAAAAACACACGAAGGTAAACCCTACTCCTTAAGCAATGCACACTCTTAACCCTAACTTCTCTGATCTTCAAATAGGATTGTAAATTCTTTATATAGAAACACTTTGAGTGGGTTTGGGCATTAGCAAGAACAAACTCTGATTTGATAAAATCACATTAGATAATTCTTCAAATCTTTTCATAATTAAAGGCATAAGAATATAACCAAATCAGATTTGATCAAATCAAATCAAATCAATCTTCAAATCTTCTCAAGATTTTCTGCATGAAAATAAGACAAAAGATTCCAAAATAACTCCACGAATTATACATCATAACTCTTTTGTTTAAAGAAAATATCCTCCTTGATTGCACCAGCAATATCTCTTACCAGAACAACACAAAAGGTTGCACAAAAACGCAACGGACAAAACATAACATTCTGACTAAATATTCTGTAAACACATGTCAAGACATCTTACTTGACATCATGAACTAAACCCTGCAATAACAAAAAGGAACCTCCTGCAGAATGTTAAGATCATATGTCAAGACATCTTATAGGACATCTTGTGATAACACCACGTTTTACTAAAATTGTTGCCAATCACAGAACTAACAATGGGTTTGATGAATCCATATGATGATAGCGACACACTTAGCTTGTGGGGGATATATATAGACCTTATTATCATTTTTATATTATTTGTATATTATATGTAGTATTACTCAGATATTTACATAACACTGTTTTTTAGATAATATTTTGGAACTTCCATTATTCCATGAAGAACATAACTTAATGTTTGATAAACGGTTATATAACTTAGACAGACGAGTACATAGCTTAACAAAAAAAATAAGAAAACATAAACACTACTAGATGATCATGGATGTTGTGGGATATTGGATTGAACTCTAGTATGGTAGAAGGGTAGCTTCTGGTTTGACAGAAATTAAGCATGAAGTCGAAGTATGTTCGCATGCTGTTGTCGGAGTAATGCGTGTTGTAGTCAAAGTTTGTTATAGCACGCATTAGTCAATATTTCTAGGGTTGTTAGCATGTTGAATTGGGCCTTACTTGTAAGCCCAATTTTTTAAGTTAGCTTGTAATGGGTAATTGTTAAAAAGTCCATTAGGTTAGTGTGTTATTTTTCTTATAAATAGGATGCTAGTTTCTCAATCTTGATATAAGGAAAAATAGGAAGATAAAATCCTAATTTCAAGTGAGAGAGGTTATTTGTTATTCTTGTATACTTGTAATCTTGTTCTAAGATAAAGGAAAAATAACAGTTTATAACCAATCAATGTTGTTCCTTGTCGTTTTATCTTGTTTTCTTTGTTAATCCTAACCCTTGTGTGTTTCTTGATCATAAAGAACCCTTTTAAATTTTGTTTAAAGACATCTGATTCACAACAAATTGGTGCGGTGAGCGTGGAGAAGATGCCTTCAACAAAGTATGAGATTGAAAAGTTCACCAGAGTGAACGAATTTGGTCTGTGGCGCTTGAAGATGAAAGCCCTACTAGTTTAGCAGGGTTGTTTGGAAGCGTTGAAGGGAGAGACAGTCATGGAAGTTGCGTTAATGACAAAAGAAAAGACGTGCACGATTGAGAAAACCCAGAGCGCAATATTGTTGAGCCTTGGTGATAAGGTTCTTCGACATGTATCAAAGGAGACTATAACGTCGGGATTATGGGTGAAACTTGAAAGTTTGTACATGAACAAATCTTTGGTGAACCGACTCTACTTGAAGCAAGCTTTATATTCATTCAAGATGAGTGAAGACAAAATGTTGGCTGAGCAGTTGGATATGTTCAACAAGATAATTCTTGATCTTGAAAATATTTATGTGAAGATCGAAGATGAAGATCAAGCATTGTTGCTGCTGTGTGCTTTCCCCAGAACACATGCTCACTTCAAAGAAACTCTCTTGTATGGAAGGGAGTCCCTGCCCTTTGAAGAAGTTCAATCAGCCTTGTATTCTAAGGACTTGAATGAACGAAAGGAGCATAAACCTTAGACGATGGGTAAGTTCTTGCGAAAGGATGGTAAGTTCGATAAGAAGAAAGGTAAAAATCAGCAGAAGTCTTATAGTGGCGAAACATCTGGTATTCGATGTTATCACTGTAAGAAGGAGGGTCACACAAGAAAGGTGTGCCCTAAACGCTTGAAAGATCATGGAGGTAATGGAAACGCAACTTTTCAAGATAATTTCGACTCATCTGATGTTCTTGTGGTTTCAAGTGGCGACTCGGAAAAAGAATTGATTATGGATTCAGGTTGCACTTGACACATGATTCCAAACAGAGAATTTTTCGAGAAGCTATGTGATCAAGATGGTGGATTTTTGTTGTTGGGAAACAAAAAATCTTGCAAAATTGTAGGTATTGGATCTGTGAAATTCAAACTCCATTATGAGTCAATCAGGTTATTGACAGAAGTCAGATATGTACCTGACTTGAAGAGAAATTTGATTTCTCTTGGTGATAGAAAGGGATATGTTTTTCAAGGAGAGAAAAGTATCCTAAGAGTCATGAAGGGGTCGTAGGAAGTCTTGAGAGGTATGAAGAAACAAGGCTTATATACCCTTGAGGCTGAGGTTTTAAGTGGTTCGACAAATGTTGCATCCACGAAACCTGTGTCGAAGACATAATTATGGAACATGAGATTGGGCCATGTCAGCGAAAAAGGCCTGGTCAAATTGAGGAAGCAGAACCTGCTAAGAGGTGACAAAGTCGAAAAATTGGAATTTTGTGAATCTTGTGTATTTGGTAAATCCTGTAAGGCGAAGTTTAATAAAGGCAAGCAAAGAACACATGGATCCCTGGATTACATTCATGTTGATCTTTGGGGGCCTGCAAGGAATCCTTCAAACTCAGGTGCAAGGTATTTTCTATCCATCGTTGATGGCTATTCCAGAAAGCTGTGGGTATTCATTCGGAAGACGAAGGATGAAACTTTTGAGAATTTCAAAAGTTGGAAGATTCTGGTCAAAACTCAAATTGACAGAAAGGTTAAAAGGTTGAGAACCGATAATGGCCTTGAATTCTTCAATGAAGCGTTCGACAGTTACTGTATTGAGTCTGGGATTGCAAGACATAAGACTGTAGCAGGTACTCCTCAACAAAATAGCTTACCTGAGAGATTCATTGAAAGGGTTAGATGCATGTTGATTAGTGCTGGATTGAAGAAGGTGTTTTGGGCGGAGGTTGTTTCGACAACAGCTTACTTGATAAATAGATGTCCCTCGACTACCTTGGGAATGAAGACACCTGAAGAATTTTTGTTGGGACATCCACCTAGTCTCGACAGACTAAGAGTATTTGGCTATGTGGCCTATGCTCATATTAGGCAAGATAAGGTCGAACCTAGAGCTCTGAAATGCATGTTCATGGGATACCCTAAAGGAGTCAAAGCTTATAGGCTATGGTGCCTAAAGCCAAGTCACAGGAGGTGTGTCACCAGTGGAGATGTAGTTTTCAATGAAGCATAGATGGCTTTCAAGGAAACTGATGATGCTGACGAAGAGCTGGAATAGGGAGAGATTCATGTTGAGGTGGAACATGTTGATGCTGAATTGCGTACCCCAGATGAAGTCAAACAAGACGCAGAAGATGTTGTCGAAGATGAGGAGACTAATAATGACTACCTGATAACAAGAGACAGGTCGAGGAGAGTCATTAAGTCACCTCAAAGACTTAGGTATGCAGATCTTATAGCTTATTCCTTAATCTCTGCAAGTGAGGTTCTAGACAAAGAACCTAGAGACTATAAGGAAGTTATGAGGAGTCGAAAGAAGACTGAATGGCTGAAGGCCATGGATGATGAGATGAAATATCTTCATGATAACAATACATAGGAAGTGATCAAGAAACCTATTAGAGTCAGGTTAGTTAGCTGTAAATGGATTTTCAAAGTTAAGGAAGGAATCAAAGGAGTGACGTTGAAGAGATACAAGGAAAGATTGGTTGATAGGGGGTTTACTCAGAAAGAAGGTGTTGACTTTAATGATGTGTTATCTCCTGTTGTGAAGCACAAATCCATTCGAATGTTTCTTGCCACAGTGGCACAGTTCGACCTTGAACTGGAACAGATGGATGTGAAGACTGCGTTCTTGTATGGTGATTTAGATGAAACAATTTTGATGAAGCAACCTGAAGGGTATGTCGAAAAATGGAAGGAAGATTATGTGTGCAAGCTGAATAGATCCTTATATGGACTGTAACAATTTCCTCGATACTGGAATATGAGATTCGACAAGTTCATGGAACGCATAAGTTTCATCAGAAATCAGTTTGGCCACTGTGTTTACTTCAGATTTCGACCGGGTAATTCATTTGTTATTTGGTTGCTTTATGTGGATGATATTTTAATAGCAAGCAACAATGTCGAATATGTAATGAGGGTAAAGGTTGAACTCAATAAGGAGTTCGACATGAAGGATCTCGGGGTTGCGTCTAGGATTCTTGGGATTGACATCCGAAGAGATAAAAAGCATTCAAAATTATGCTTATCTCAAGAGGCATACCTACATAAGGTTTTTGAAAAGTTTGGTATGTCGAATTCAAAGCCTGTTGTGACACCGACAAACCCTCAATACAAGTTGAGTATAGATCAGTGTCCCAGCACTGATGTTGAAAGAACTTATATGAATAGCATTACATATGTTAACATAGCAGGTTCTTTGATGTATGCTATGGTATGTACTAGACTTGACATAGCATATGCAGTAAGTCTTGTAAGCATGTACATGGCGAATCCTGGAAAGGCTCACTGACAAGCATTGAAGTGGATTCTAAGATATATAAATGGGTCTCTGAATAAAGTCCTAATTTATTATGGAGCCTTGGGTGAAGATAGTAAAGCAGGAATCGAAGAATATGTCGACTTTGATTATGCAGGTTGTATGGATTCTAGAAAATCTATTTATGGATATGTGTTCACTATGTTTGGGACAGCAATCAGTTGGAAAGCAACACTTCAGAAGGTCGTTGCCTTATCAACCACTGAAGCAAAATATATTTTCTTAACTGAAGCTGTAAAGGAAGCATTATGGCTTGAAGGTTTTGCAAAGGAGCTAAAACTTCAAGGTCGAGTTATCATTGTTAAATGTGATAGTCAAAGCGCAATGCACCCGTCGAAGAATTCAGCCTATCATGAGCGAACCAAGCACATTGATGTGAGGCTGCATTTCGTCAGAGGGGTAATCGAGCGTGAAAAAGTCCAAGTGCTGAAGGTTTCGACATATCATAATGTTGCTGATATGATCACCAAGACGTTGTCCAGTTGCAAGTTTTTCCACTGTATGCAGTTGATAAAGCTGCATGAAGAAAGCTATTTTCTTGATGTTATAGAGTTAGATTCAAGGTGAAGATTTTTGAGATATTGGATCGAACTCTAGTATGGTCTAAGGGTAGCTTCTGGTTTGACAGGAATTAAGCATGAGATCAAAGTATGTTCGCATGTTGTTGTCGGAGTAATGTGTGATGTAGTCGAACTTTGTTCTAACATGCATTAGTCAATATTGCTAGAGTTGTTAACATGTTGAATTGGGTCTTGCTTGTAAGCCCAATTGTTTAAGTTAGCTTGTACCCTAAGTTAGGTTGTAATGGATAATTGTTAAAAACCCATTAGGTTAGTGTGTTATTTTTCTTATAAATAAGATGCTAGTTTCTCATTCTTGATATAAGGGAAAATAAGAAGATAAAATCTTAATTTCAAGTGAGAAAGGTTATTATTCTTGTATACTTGTAATTTTGTTCTAAGATAAAGGAAAGAATAGTCGTTTATAACCAATTCTTGTTGTTCCTTGTTGTTTTACCTTGTTTTCTTTGTTAACCCTAACCCTTGTGTGTTTCTTGATCATAAAGAAACCTTTTATATTTTATTTAACGACATCTGATTCACAACAGATGTTTTAACATCTTGATTTTTTTGTCGGCGGGTCTAGTAATTGTGGCGTCAAACTCGATTGGCCCCGTAGTTAGCATACAGTGATATGTTCTCCACATAACCTTCAAATCTTCATCACTTCTCAACTCAATACGATCGTATTTTACCCTTCCATCAGTATCAATCCATGGTGCAAGAAACTTGATCTTACTCACCTATTTGCTCTCGATGTGGGGAAACATATTGTTCAACTTGGATATTAGAAGAGGAAGAAATGCAGTGTCCTCCGAAAGCCGAAACTCTACAGGAGGTTTGAACCCGTTGAAGTACATTTTTGTCTTAAACAAAAATGAAGTATTGTAAAATATTTTTTTAACAACACATGATCACTATTTATATAACTTTGGATTCATTATAAACCACACAAAACGATCGGTGCAATCACAGCCGTACAAAACTGTCGAAAAAATCTAAACCATTCAATTTACACTACCAGATTTTTGACAAATCCGCTAAAAATCTAGTATGTAAAGGTTGACTTTTAAAAAATTGATACCTTTTAAATTATCGAATTTTTCACCTATAATCAAAAATTCAATAAAGATAGGTAATTTTAAAATTTAAAAAAAAAATAAATAAATAAAAGCCGATATACTACTCCACATATTAGGATTTTAAAATACCCCATATATCAAATTATTTATATACACTACCGAATTTTTTGATTTGTATCGAATTTTTTACTTATTCTACTAATTTTTTTATCCACACATTTTGATAAAATTTTAGCAAAGATAATGAATGTTATAGAAATATGGAGTACTGGGACAAAGTGCGGTTGGCATTATATAATCTCAAAACCCACCTATGTGAAAGAAAAAAAAAATGGGCAAACGCATAACTATATAAAAAAATGTGATAAACTCTCCTTTGTCAACAAAAACAATCGAAAAATATGTAGCATATGACACGTTGCAATTCCAAGTTAGTAATGGTTGTTGTGATCGATGAAAAACCCAAACAAACTTAACACACATTTGTGATCCGAAGGTAAAGCAACGCAAGTATGGAGTCTCTGGACTCGTTCGAGGATGAGCACTCACATCATCATCAATCAGGACCTTACGATGATGACAACACCATCAACTATGAAGGTTACGATTCTCAACAGCATTACGATTATGGATCTTCATACCCTGCCAATAACTCCGACGACGACCACCTCGCCGTCAATACCAACAACAACAGCAACAACCAGCATTCTCCTCCTGCTTATGGATTCGGTGTTTCAACTCCTAACCCTGATTTCGTCACTCCCTTTCAATCCACAGAAACCGACGATGGATTGTTCTCTTCTGATGGGCCTGTTCTCCCTGATCCTACGCAAATGCAAGAAGAAGGCTTTGCTAGACGCGAATGGCGAAGGTTGCATTTCTTTTCTTTTTCTTACGTTAATGTTTATATAATTCACGTATGAGTTTTTATCATGCATGCATGCATGGATCAATTTATAGTTTAATATGCATGCACTCACTAAGATCTTAGTATTGTTATCTCTGAAGCCCCCTGTCTGAAACTGACACCGATACTTTTGATTGTTTAAGTTATTCATTTTTTTAAAATTATTATCGATATTGATGTGTCAGTGTTAGTTTAGTGTTTTTAGTGTCCGTGCTTCATGGTTTATTATGACAGTAGAATCTTTATAAGTTGAAGCTATGCAGGAAAAATGCAATTCATCTTGAGGAAAAGGAGAAAAGAGAAAAGGAAATGAGAAATCAGATTATAAAGGAAGCTGAGGATTATAAAGAAGCTTTCCATGAGAAAAGAAAACTCAATTGTGAGACAAACAAACAGAACAACAGAGAAAAAGAAAAGGTATAATAATAGTACTAAACTTGATGATTCTTCTCTATTTGCATTAGGCCTTTTCTGTTTTTTGAACCATGAATGTGTGTAGATATATTTGGCGAACCAAGAGAAATTTCACAAAGAAGCTGACAAACATTACTGGAAAGCAATAGCTGAGATCATTCCTCGCGAGGTTCCGAATATTGAGAAGAGGAGAGGGAAAAAAGAAGCCGATAATAAACCTTCGGTTCATGTTATTCAAGGTCCTAAGCCTGGGAAACCCACCGATCTTGCTCGAATGCGCCAAATGATTTTGAAGCTTAAGCAGAATCCTCCATCTCATATGATGCCTCCTCCGCCAAAAGAAGAGAAAGATGCAAAAGAAAACAAAGATGGCAAAGACACTAAAGATGCAAAAGAAAACAAAGATGGCAAAGACGCTAAAGATGGCAAAGACACTAAAGATGCAAAGGAAGGAGGAAATGACAAGGATGGGAAGACCTCAACGGCAACTGCCGCTGCCACCGCAGATTCTGCAGAAAATAAGCCAACGGCACCAGAAAAAGATGCTGCTGCTGCTGCTACTAATGGTGAACTGCAAGATCCTCCTGCAGCTGAGGGTGACCAAGTGGCTAGTACTGAGCCACCAGCAGCTTAGTGATGTGAACAAAAAGAAACTATTTTTTCTTAGCAATTCTTTTTTATATATACCTATTCATTCGACGTTGCTAAATTCGATTCTTACGTTGGTTGAGAATAAGTTATGGCCATAAGAAGATACTTTTGACTTTGCAGGATGGCCTGTTGAGAGCATCAGGCTAAACTATTGTCCTAGATTTGTAGGTTTTAGATGCAAACATGTTTGTGGTGATTCTACTTTGGAATTCTTTATGACAGTACAATTTGTCTCCACTCTCTTATCTTTTGCATACTTATTTCATTTAGCTCTCAGAAACAAACACATAACACTGCTTTTGTTAATTCTAAGGTTTTTCTTAGTTCACATAAACATTTGACTGTTCAACTAACTAGTTACTGAGGTCCCAACCTACAAGAACTGCATTGGCCGGTTTTACGCATTTGCGCTCTTATTGGGATTAGATAAAACTGAATTTATCTGCCAACCTTTGGCAGGAAGGAGAAGTGTCACTAGCTGTAATCCTTTGGCAGGCTAACAAACTAACTCTAGAAGAGCCAAAACTGACTAACAAACTAACTGCTATAGCAATCTAATTAACTTTCATAACAGAAAATGAGAAATGGTTAAAGGCTAGTCAATTGGCTTCTTTATCATCTTTTGCATTCTTTAACAGCTTCTCACAAATTAAAACATAATATATGTCGAACATGCCTAACTTGGATATGAAACTGTTGAATATTTGCATGTAAGAATTGGTTAAGTTGTTGCGTGGAAAAGCTAAAGTATGTCCTTACATTAGTTAGATATATCATATAGTAACCTACCAATGAGTTTTCTATATGAAGAAATATCCTCAAAAGGATTTCCATTGTCTTGATGTAGCTTGATTCAAGGGTCTAATTGTAATGGTCTAAATATGGTAAGAGAATTTCTTATAACATTTTATGTATTTTTACCGCACCATTTGAAATTTCACATATGTTCTTTGATTTTGAAAATATATTTTCAGACGCACCTAAAGTTCTTTGAATGTTGAAATATTCCGGAGATATTCTCTTGAACAATTTGAAGTATAAGTCGCGTCAGACTCTTCTCCCTTATTTCAAAATTTGTTCAACACACAAGCTCATACTCTTCTTAATACACTTCAACTTCACAACATTAAGTTTTATCAAACAAGGCCCAAAGAAACATCAAACATCATCAATAATATCATTCAACATCATCAAAACCATAAGTTTCAGGTAAATTTTCGATTTTTCGGATAAATTTTGAGTTTTAGTGTAAACGTGTAGAAATCAATGATTAGTGTTAGAAATGTGTAGGAATCACATGTAACATAGTTTAGACTTAGTGTATGACTTGTTTCTTGGCTCAAAATGGCGATTAACTCGTGTTTCTTCAACTTGCATGAGGCACATTACGCCATTGTCACGGCCTCTGAGTTGCAAAAATTTCTGGAGATGCATCTCCGGAATAGTTCAGTGTTTCATATAGTTTGGGAATTTCCGGAGATGCATCTTCAGAACTCTTCAAAGTTAATAGTCTTATGGTGTTTTCGGATATGCATTTCTGGAATTGTTCAACGTTATTGCTTTATGATATTTTCGGAGATACATCTCTGGAATTTCCTAAAGTATGTTTTTTTTTTAATTTTCTTATTTGTTTGTTTTGTTTGCGTGCACTAATTATATGTCTTACTTTAACTTACATGCATAATGATTGACAATTCTACAAACTGAGACATGGCAGGGAAGCCCAACACGCATCTGTTCGGCGGGAGCGGATCAAGCAGGTTCCGAAGACAGCAGGTACCTCTGGTCAGACAGAGGCGCCGACTTCTGGGGATCGTACTTCACCTCAGACAACTCCATCTCAGACCACTCCACCTTCTTCTTCTTTCCGTAGGAGACGGGATTCACCATCTGACACGTCACTTCCTCCATCCTCCCGCAGGCGCCAAGATTCACCAGTGCCACCTCCTACGGATCCAGTGTCACCTTCGTTGATGATCTTGCTGATCCAAGACTTGCAGAGGGTGAGGTTGTTGCGGATGTCATGCCAGAGAGTTTTGGATGAGGTCCATCTGATTTGTCCTTACTTCCTATGTATCCAAACCACATTTTCAGACATATCTAGGACGGAGAGATAGCAATAGTTAGATTTTTGAATTATTTTTTACGTTTATTTTAATTGTTGACATTGATTATTTCTGACATTGATTATTATTGACATTGATTATTTCTGACAAATTTCAGGTGTATGATCCCTAGAAGTTTCATAATCATGGGAGGAAGATTGTTGGCTTGCCTCAGCCGGAGGAGGATTGGTTTCAATTTGTTCTATTATTATTTGGCCTGAAGGGCCTGTGCATTACCGGTTACACTCTGGTCAACCACGGGATGCTTAACGCATTCGTGGAGAGATGGAATTCTAAGACATCTTCGTTTAATCTCCCATATGGTGAGATGTCTATCACACTAGACGGTGTCTCATTTTTGTTACATCTTCCAATCAGAGGGAGACTCCTCGATCATGGTAGGATGATCAAAGACGAGGCAGTCGAGATGATGGTAGAGCATCTGATGGTTGATCTAGGGAAGGCGACATAAGAGGTGGATAGGACTAAGGGTTCTCATGATAGGTTTGAGTTCCTGGATGAGAGATATGATGATGAGATCTTTGCTGCACAAGAGGCTCATGGTAATGATGAGTAGATGACAATACACAAGGCTCGTGCTTTTAGGGAATATTTTCTTTTTTTGGTTGGCACTTGCATATTTGTGGACACTAGTGCCACGTATATTAATGTTGGATACCTCTGGTACTTCTTGGATCTCACTCAGACCGATAAGTACAATTGAGGGGCTTGTCCGGCCTATCTGTATTAGAAGTTGAGAGATGGACGCCGATGGAAGACGAAGCATGTCACAAGCAGCATGACGCTACTTGTGGTAATATTTCTTGAACCTTGAATTTTTTTTATAATTTTAATTTTATATTTGTGAAACTATTATCGATAATTCTTGATCCTTGAATGTTTTTTTTATTTTCATTTTAGGCTTAGATCCTTCAGGACTTCCTGCACATTGCGGGCTAAGTGAGTGTAGATGAGTACACTGGAGACATGTCGTGTGCCTGTGCTTTTATTCCGCTCAGAGGGAACCAGACGGTCGAGCCTTTTAGAGTCTACCTTGACTGTTTGGTTGCCGAGAACATGCACTTCTAAAACTACGTGGATCACCGTCAAACGCGAACATTTGATGAGATATTTTTATACTCTTGATGGTTGGCTTGCGGATCGCGTATCACTGCTCCTAACCTGCCCGAGCGCGTCATATGGTCGTTCGGGTACACCCGAACCATCCCTAGACACCCTATTGTCTCTTCTCCTTCTGCCTTAACTCGTAGACAGACAGAGAAGATGTTTGTGCATTATGAGAGGTCGTCTGCTTCCAGAGGAGGCAATAGCTTTCAAAGCGTCGAACGACTGGAGCTACGTCGATGAATTCATCAGGTGGTTCTTCAAGGTGTCACATTCGTACATGGTGCAGACTGCTCAAAGAGATTCGCCGAGACTAACTCATCGGAAAATACTAGAGGAATGGTGTTAGCCTTCAAATTTGACACCTAGTTTTGATTAATAGAAACAATGAGGAAAAAATTTTGTATGAAGTTGTGAGAAATTTCGACAAAATTGTGAAACTTGTTTGTTTTTTGTCGAAGCCACCTTCTGTTCAAGGAGGATATGCTGAATGGATTTGGAAAATATTCTATGTCTTGGAAGTTGGTTCAAAAGAGAATTATTGATGGTGTTTCTACATAATATTTGAATTCAAATAAATGAGGGAACTTTCTTCTTATCCAGATTTTTGAAGGAGACACGTGGAGCATTTTCAAGGAAAGAAGACATGTCAAGCGCCACTTATCTTATTTTTATAGGAAGGTCATTAGGGACAGTTATTTTCAATCATTATAAATAGGAATTCTTAGCGTTAGGATTAGGTGTGTTCAAAGTTATACAAAATCTCTAGAATTACTCAAAGTACTCGTGTGCAGAGAAAAGAGTGTGTCGAGAAAATGTATGTTTGACAAACACCATATCTTTACACTTTAATTCAAATTTTATCTTTTTACCACAAGTTTATATTCTTTATTGCCCAAGTTATTTTCAATGCATTTAATTGCTTTTTATTAAGTTTTTTTTGAAATTTACTTCCTTTAAATTTTAAATTTGTTGACTGTTATATCATGAGTACCGTCGAAGTATTCACCATTGTCCAAAGTTTAATTTAAGATTTACTAGCACATGTCTTAGGATCTATATGGTCAATCATGTAAGTAACCAAATTCTTTTTCAATTTGGAAGACCGACGATTGTTTACTATTTTTCACGGTAAATAAATTGGCACGCCCAGTGGGACAGTGCTAGTAGTGTTCTTTCTACAACTTTGTTTTGTTGTCTGTTCTCTTTGAAAACTTCCTTGTATGTTATTAAGAAGTGGTAAAGTAGCCACCATTAACGAAGATAGACCAAGGAGAAGGTATAATAGGAGAATGGCAAATTCAAATCAGCCAAATGTTTCAATTCCTCAAAGTTCATCGAGTAACAATGGAGAACTGCCCCAAGTATCTTCGATCGGGGGAACAACGGTCCCAGCGACTGTGTCAGAACCAATGACATCCATGGAAAGTTCGATGCCCACACATTCGATTACCCATAGTGAGTCCATTCTAAATTATACTGGCCCAAGGGGTCCTTTAGTAACCCCTCCACCAATGGGGAATGCTTCGAATAGGCCCTTCATGCCCCCAGGTTTCGTTATGCCCTTTAGCACTCGAGATCAACCTTATGGAATGCCAACATCTATGATGGAAAATTTGCATAACACCGTCTCAACATTATCAGAACCAGTAATGAATGTTACTTCGCCATTACAAGGATCAGGATCTGGGATAAACATCGGTCGAAGTAGCCAACATTTAGGAATTGGTTATTCCACCCAAATGCCAAACTTGACTAATAATTCTGCAGCGGTTATTAGGCAGCAAATGGATGAAAGTAATCACGAAATTGTCCAAATGTTGGCTCAAATAATGGGGACGATTTTTGATCCCCTAATCCAAAGAATCACTTAATCCAACCAACAAATGACAGCGCAGATGACACGCATTGCGGATTTTGTTGGAGTACCACGACCTCCTCGACATCCACAGAGAGAATACATAGTGGCGAATCAGGGAATAGTCCTCGAAGAAGATCCTACCATTAATCAGGTTCAACCAAACCAAAGAGACCCGCCCCATGCAAATCTAGCAAATGTAAGAGTAGCGGTCGAACAGCCGAGAATCGAATCTCCCAGAGCCCAACCTCAAATTCCCATTGAGGAGAGACCTAGGGTAGTAATGGTGGATAGGAATCAAAATAATGATAACATTGTACAGCAGATTCGACATGATGATATGGCCACAGATAACAATCTAATAGCCAATGTCGAAAGGATAATGGCTTGAAATAGGGTAAACTTTGGTCTTCAGAGACCAACCTATACTTTGCCATTATCAGAGTATATTTTACAATCAGACATACCTCCTAGATGGAAAATTCCTAAGTTCACTAAGTTTTTTGGGGATACCATTGAATCCACTATAGAGCATGTGGCTAGGTATTTGATAGAGGCTGGAGAGATTTCGAATAATGAAAATCTTAGGGTAAAGTATTTCCCAAGCTCTCTCACCAAAAATGCTTTTACATGGTTCACAACCTTGCCACCAAATTCGATCCATAACTAGACTCGGTTAGAATGATTGTTCTGTGAACAGTTATATATGGGACAAACCAAGATTATCCTCAAGGAATTGGCTAGTAGCAAACGAAAGTTTACTGAGCCAATAGACGATTACTTGAATAGATTATGTCTACTTAAAGTCGGGTGTTTTACACAAGTGACAGAGCACGAATTGGTCGAAATGGTCGCTGGAGGTCTAGATCATTCTATTAGAAAGAAACTAGATACCCAACACTTGAGAGATATGACCCAACTGGCTGATAGGGTTCAACAATTAGAACGTTTGAAGGAGGAAAAGGTCAGAGCAAATAAAAACAAGAGGGTGGCCTACGTCGAATTTAATGAAGACAATGAGGAACAATATAATGTGTCTTCAAACTTTGACGAAAGTGAGATCAATCTCGCTGAGTTAAAGCAAGGGCCCCCTTATTTCTATAAAGTCTTAGCCCCCTCAAACAGGAAAAACTCACTCGAACCAAACATGAACAATAGGTTCCCTAAGAAAACGTACACCTTCGACGTCACCAAGTGTGACGAAATCTTTGAATTGTTAGTTAAGGATGGTCAAATGATAGTGCCTCGGACTTTGGATGGCGATGGGAGGCAGTGAAGTGCCTCAAGAACTGCCTTCTCAGGTCCTTCCAGGAATTGATGGACTCTTCAACAAAGCTTTTGTACCATGTCATGGCACCTTTCATCAAGGTCGTGGGAAATAGCCTGCATTTGATAGCGCCTCTGACACTGCGGTAGTCGAGCAGGGCATGGATGTTCTCGAGGTGCTCGTCGGAATCTGTCGTTCTGTCGTATGTCCCCAGGTTTGGGGTTTCTCTAACCCCTTGGGAAGGGGAGCGTCCATGATCTCCCGAGATAGCGGACCACAGGGGTCATCCTTGTATCTCTTAAGTGGTGAGCGTAGCGGGGAGTAGTCCTAGGCGTTTGTTGTTAATTAGCTCTTGAACCTTATTCTTGAACGACCAACATCCTTCAATAGAGTGCCCTTTTGTCCCTTTATGGTATTCACATTGTGCATCAGGATCATATCTAGGTGGAAAGGGAGTACGAGCTGGCCCGAGGGATACGGGTACCACCAATGAACTCTGAATTAGGTACGAGAGCAGTTGTCCACACGGTATAGGAATAGGGTCGAGAATAGGGCGTGACTGAGACTTCTTACTGCCTCTCCAATTTAGGTTCCCATGTTCCTGAGATAGAACAGGTGATGACTGTCGATTCAGAGGCTTCGGAAGAAATTGTTAGGGATAAAACCCAAGAGGAACATCACACAATAGGATATTCACTACAGATTGCGGGGTGGAATGAACTACGGGAGTAAAACTCCTAGTTGTGGTACCTTCTTGAAGCTTTTCATTTCTTCTCCCCACAGTTGTCATAACTTCTGGGAGCTGTTTCATCTTGCGTTTCAAGCTGTTCTCATCCTTTCTCAACTCAACTTGATTCTGCTTCAAGCGTTCCATGGTTTTACAGCACTAATTCAAGTCCAATATGCGTGTCGGTAAGTCAACTGCGGATTATGGACAAAGGAGGGATAAGATTCCTGACTGAGAGAATGATTATGCAATGCAAATGAAATGCTAATGCAATGACATATAAATGCAATGCAGGCACGAACAGGATCACAGGTTCCATCATGTTCTGGGGTTAGATAGAACAACGGGTAAATAACGGATATCTTTGGTTAAAGGAACCCCATATGTAGGCTCTAAACGGGTAGGTGCCTAGAGCCATGGATCCTTTCGAAAATATTATTACCATGACAAAGATTCATCCGATAATAATACCCTCGAAGGATCTCTTCTAGGTGAGGTTTTCGTGTCGTCCCACGAGAAAGACTCCTCACGAGTCTCTACTACACAACCATCGAGTCCGAGGTTTCTTAAAGGGACCTCAGAGTCATAGATCGAGGTTGAAAATATCATTGTCAGAATAACGATACGTTCAAGAGATCTCATCTGATTGGGGCGTTCGCATCAACCCAAAAAAGGAGTGACCCTCATGAGTTAACACTACCAACCACCATGGTAAAAGGGTAAACGGTCCTTAGAGTTATAGATTCAAGCTCAAAAACATTATTGTCATGGCAAAGACTCACCATAACAATAATATCCTTAAGGGAATAAACTCTAAGCGAGGCTTTCGCTTCCTCCCAACAAGAAAGACTCCTCGAGGGATTCCACTACACAACCACCATTATAATCCTATGTTTTTCTCAGACTCGGGTGTAGAGCCATCTCATAAAGTTCCAACAATAAGAGAACCCCAATAGTTTCACAAGAATAACAATAAGATATATAAAAGCAAACAAGCAATTAAATAATAAGAGAAGATAAATACACGAACAAATCTAAATCTCGCGAATCGATTCAAGTTAGGCTTGACTCTCTCTAGCATAGGGCTATGCATGGTCCCCAGCAGAGTCGCCATCTGTCACACCTCGAAAATTACGATCCTCGCGATGGACGCAGAAAAAACGTTCGAACAGAGTCGCCACCAAAATTTATTCATTCCAAGGAAGGAATAGGAAAATATCGATAAAACCTTTAAGGAGATAAGAACATGGTCATCGCAACCAATATTCTAGGTTCGGGAATCAATTACATGAGGGGAAGGTATTAGCACCCCTTATGTCAGTTGTACTCAACGGGAACCTCTTGATTCGTTTCGTGAGAGAAATTAGATACGCTTGTTTATCTTCTAAAGGAATTGCTTGCTAAAGGGAAAAGGGTGTGGTTTCAAAATAGGGTACTCGCCAAGGATTGGGGACCTTGTGCCTACGTATCTTCACTTGTAAGAAGTGGAAAATTAGAGCATTTGTAGTTCGTGGGACTACGGGAAAAAGAGGGGATTGTGCTCACCAAGATCATCGCAATCTTGTGCCTACGTATCCTCATTAGGCAATGAGGAATCAGAGCAGCCATAGTTCGGCTTACTACGGTTGGATTGTGGGTACGGATGACGATTACTTGAAGCTTAAGAAAGACTTTTCGGACCCAAGTAATCGGGAGAGTGAACCAAAGACTTGGAGCTCTCTCTTTTTCATCATGAAAAGAAGGTTGTATTTGAGTGGAACGAGTGTTTAGGTCGCATTTTAACTGCTAAACATTGGCTTGTCTGCTCACTAGGGGAGGTTGAAGCACGAGTTTGTTATGCGCGAAAGAAGGGACTAAACAGTGTTCTTTGAGAAGAGTTGTTTAAGTTGTAGGTCGCGCGAGGGTGAGGAATTAGGTTTTGAGATACGTCAATCACACGGGGGTGAGAAATTAGATTGGTTAGATGTATTTGGTTTAAAAAAGATGGTAGATTTGAATAGGATTTAGGGTTTTGGTCGCACGGGGGCGAGGAATTAGATTGGTTAGATGTATCAGATGTTTAGCTAGAGGTGACGATTAGCTGAAGCTTAAGAAAGACTTCTCGGACCCAAGTAATCGGGAGAGTGAACCAAAGACTTTGAGCTCTCTCTTTTTCAACCTCAAATGCGAAAGGATATGATGGTTCGAATAAGTTAATCGGATGACGATTACTTGAAGCTTAAGAAAGACTTCTCGGACCTAAGTAATCGGGAGAGTGAACCAAAGACTTAGAGCTCTCTCTTTTTCATCTAAGTGTGAAAGGATTAGATATGGGTACGGTTCGAGTAAGTGGATCGGATGACGATTACTCGAAGCTTAAGAAAGACTTCTCGGACCCAAGTAATCGGGAGAGTGAACCAAAGATTTGAAACTCTCTCTTTTTCATCCCAAAGAGTGGTTGTATTTGGAAGGCTTTGAACGATGGGATGTGGTTAAAGTATTTTAGTAGATGAGGATTACTCAAAGCTTAAGAAAGACTTCTCGGACCTTAAGTAATCGGAAGAGTGAACCAAAGACTTGGAGCTCTCTTCTTTTCTCATCTAATATTATGAAAGATGTCTAACATAATTAGAGTGAATTAATCGGATGACGACTACTCGAAGCTTAAGAAAGACTTTTCGGACCCAAGTAATCGGGAGAGTGAACCAAAGACTTGGAGCACTCTCCTTTTCTCATCTAATATTATGAAAGATGTCTGACATAATTAGAGTGAATTAATCGGATGACGACTACTCGAAACTTAAGAAAGACTTATCGGACCCAAGTAATCGGGAGAGTGAACCAAAGACTTGGAGCTCTCTCTTTTTCATCTACGTGTTTAGGAAAATAGATTTGAATTCGTTTATTATTTTTAGAAGACAATTGTTCGAGCTTAAGAAAGACTTCTCGGACCCAAACAATTAGGAGAGTGAACCAAAGACTTGGAACTCTCTCTTTTTCATCTTTATCAAAATTATGTTTAAGTAATTATTAAGTGTTTTAATTTTATTTGAGAAAAGACTCGATATGAATCGAGGTTTAAGTTTGCGTATGGAATGAACAAGGTTGAACTAATGGATAGGAGGTCCTATGGGTATAGGGTAAGGTCGATGGCGAGGGTAAGGCACTCGACTTACAAGAAAAGATATAATCAAGTGTTTAAGGAAAGTTGAAGGTTAATTGCATTTGTTTTGAAGATACTTGACGTTGGATCAAGTTTGACTTTAGTTTCATATGTGAAGTGTGTAATAAGCGTCGTTGTACAAAGTCCAAGAGGAGGCTATAAGGTCGATGGCGATCGTAAAAACAATCGGCCTACAATGGTATTTGAAAATGGGCTTGACATTAAGTCAAGATATTAGTTTTTTTTTAAATAGGTTGAACAAGCATGTGAACAACATAAATGTAATTGAGATACGATAATAAAACATGTATAAACATCACAAGAAAATAGTAAACTAAATAAAATGGGGGATAGGCTAATCAAAACATGCCAACCTAAATAACATCCTAATTATCTAAGGTTAGTAAAAGAAAAGAAATTAAATTAAATTATTTTAGATTATTTTAGAATTTGAAGAGAAAATAAATAATTAAGATAATTATTAAATTAAAATAGAAAATAAAATTAAGATTAAGTATTTTTGTGTTGTCTTAGAATTTAAAAACTAATTTAAAACAATTAATCAAATTAAAATCAATTATTTAATAATATTAATCATTAAATAAATTAATAAAAGATTTTAATAGAATTAATTAAATTAATACTACTTCAGAATTTTCTTTTAACAGAAAATTAAATAAAGTTATTTTGAAGTATTTGTTTTTTTTTAGAATATACTTAAACTAAAATTAAAAAAAAGTTAGTAAATAAAACTAATGGGCCAGTCTGCAATCCAAGTGGGGGTGCAATCCGAAATTAATCCAGGCCCATAAACCGAGCAGCCCACTTCGGATGAGATAGAGGGTTCACAGTGAACCCTCAACCTAATAGGTTATCTTATCGAAATCTGGGGCGTCCATCTTCATCAAGTCAACCCTGACTTGAATCGGAGGGTTACAAAGAGAAGGTGCATGGAGACCATACAGGACTCGCACGGGTTGCATTGAAAACCCCCAAACGCCCAAAAACTTAGGAAGAACACCTGTCAGACCAATGAAGGGACACATATCGATTCCTAACATCATCAAAAACCGCCCCATTCTCTGAAATGCAACAGCCAAACCCTTCATCTTCTTCAACATATTGCCTTTATTACAAAACAAAATTTGAACTCCATTTCTCCTCTTCCTTCTTAAAATCATCTCAAATATTTAAACCTTCTTCATTCCTCTCAGCACAAGACCCGCGAATCTCTTTCCCCAAATTTCTAAACTTATTTTCCAGATCTAGCCCTAAATCCCCTTATACAAATATCTCAGATTTTCGACCATTGAAACTCAAATCTAAAAACAAACAGAAGCGATGCATAAGAAAAATAATCTCAAAAGATTTAATGGAGTTACAAACGAGGTAATGAAGCTAGTACCTGGTGGATGATTCCGGTAATTTTCCTCCGTTGGTGTCGAAACGAGCTCACAGCAAGCCTTCCGTCACTCCTCTGCTGAGCTTTTGCTTACGGTAAGAGCTCTTTAGGGTTTTCGCCGCAGAAATTTTTTTTAGGGTTCTTTTTTTTCCTACGCGAATGAACAGTGCGTGATATATATAGGGCCTGATACGGTGCGAGATTAGGGTTTTTTCTCAGCAAAACGTGTGAATTTTGGGTGAAAATTAGGTTGCTTTTTGGTAGTGGGAGTAAGGACTGAGGTTGTGGTATTGAAATTGTACGAACTTTTGTCAGTAGCAGTTTTTTTTGGAATTATCTATTTTTTTACCCTGATTTTCACCATGTAAATTCCTGGGATTTTTACTGTGGTTACATGGTATTTTTGCTTTAACATTGTTTTTGAATCACTTGCTTTTGAATGTGACTTATTTGAATACTTATGCGAAACTTTTGAACTTGGGTGTGAATCCTTGATTTCATGATCTGTTCTATTCATATTGTTAGAAGTCTGATGCTACTTGCTTGTTATTTGAAGGTAATAAACTCAAGGAGCTTTAACTTGCGCAATGGATGTAACAACCCAATTTTAATTAATTAATTATTCATATTAATTAATTGATTTATTTGGATGATTTTAATTGTTGGAATTATTGGTAGATATTTGAGAGAAGAAATATGATGGAAGGAAATAGAATAGAAAGACATATAAGGAAAAGTGGAAGGAAAAGGAAATAATAGAAAGGGAAGAGAAAGAAAGAGGAAGAGGAGAAAAGAGAAGGAAAAGAAGAAAAAGCTTGGAAAGCTCAAGAACAACTTCTAGCTTCAATTTAATCAAGGTAAGGGTGTGAAATATCATTATCTTGTCAATGTATATGATTGTATGTGTGTGTTTGGATTTGTTTGGATGTTTTCATCTTTTTCCATTCTAGGGCAGAAATGAATTTAATCGATAGAGTCGATGTTTGAACGGTTAAAATCTGGAATAAATGGTGTAGATTAGTCGAGAAATGTTAGGCTAAGACTACTGGAATTCGTTGGAATTGAATCGGTTGATTTTGTGATGATTTGATGATTTTGGATAGTTGGGGTTTTGAACATCGCAGACGTTCGCTAGCACCTTCGCTAGGCGAGCAGATCGCGAGTATTCGCTGTATCGAGCTAGTAGTGAATGGTCCCAGACTTGGACAGAATGTAATTGACCCTCTTCGCTAGTAGCGAGCGAGGTAGCGAGGGGTTCGCTAGGCGAAGCCCCAGCGAGTAGGTAGTGAAGCCTTACAGTAGCTTCTGTTTGCCTTCGCGAGCTTGTTCGCTAGGCGAACAGGTAGAGAGTGTTCGCTAGGAACTCGCTAGGCGAGCAAGCTAGCGAGTGTGACAGCATTTTCATTTCCTTGTGTTTCCATCCAATGTTGATTGTTTGGTTCGATTGCGTTTAATCCTTATCAGAAATGAATAGTTTGTGTGTTGTTGTGTGATATGTTATGGGTAGTCGTATGGCGTGAATCCTAGATTGTGGAACCAATTGTGGAAATGTGGTCTTTTGACAAACATATGCATCATTTAAATTACTTAAAAGTGCATGATGAATGTGATTGAGTTCGTTGTCGTTGGCGCGATATTGTGAGTGCATAATAATTGTATGCGATTGTGTGTGAAGGATGCATGAGAATATATTGTGAATATATGTGCATTGCTTGGTAAATGTGATGATGATGTTGAAAATATGTATATGTGTAATGCTCATACTCACTGGGGTAGAATAACAAGATGTTGTTCCTAGTGGAGTAATCACTGGGGTAGAATAACAAGATGTTGTTCCTAGTGGAGTAATCACTGCGGTAAAATGACAAATGTTGCTCCTAGTGAGGTATAATGACATGGTCGTATACACTGAGGTAGAATGACTAAGATGTCGTTCCAAGTGGAATAATCACCGGGGTAGAATAACTGAGATGTTGTTCCTGGTGGAGTATAAATGATGTACCCATAATCCCAAATAGGGATTGGTGAGAATTTATGAGTTTTATATGAGTCACATGGCATAGATATCAGTGTTATATGAAAGTATGCTTGTGTGTGAATTGTTGAGTTGAGAACTTTGGATGTATGTATGAGGAAATAGGCTTGGTGATTATCCATAAATGTTTAAACATATATTGTAATGTATATGATGATTAAAATGAATTGTGGTGAGAAAATGTGGGATATGTGCATTCTATGCTTGTGTGTGTGTGTATATATATATATATATATATATATATATATATATATATATATATATATATATATATATATATATATATATATATATATATATATATATATATATATATATATATATATATATATATATATATATATATATATATATATATATATATATATATATATGCATTGATTATTATGATAATATTTCTCACCCTTCTGCTATTTTATAATGCTCTATGAGGCATTGCAGATTAGGTTTGCTGGAGGTCTTTTGTGAAGTATAGCTTCATTCTCTTGGTCGGTTAGCTCTGATATGTAGCACCAGGTAGTTAGGATTGTATAGCATTCTTTTGTGATACATTTGTATATGTATCTGCTGACAAATGTTTATGTAAACAAGAATGACGTGGTGAATCAAACTGGATGATATGTATTTATGTGATTCCATGTTTTAAATGATTCAATGTTTATATTTTCCGCTTTTAATTCTAAATATTGAGATGTGGGTGTAAGGACTAAGTTCCTCTGTTGAAGTTACCCCACTGTTGCATGTCTTTTATAGAGCAGGTGTTGTATGTTTCAATTTTGTGTATGATGTGACATGCCTCTTTTATACCATGTTTTAATTATACTCTGATGAAATTTTAATATGTGCTTAGATGATTTATTTATTTATTTGGGGGTGTAGAAGGGGGTGTTACAATGGACATCAGTGTAAGCTTGACTGTGAAGGGCGGCCAAGCTTCTGAGGACGATCTAGCAGGACTTTGGAGCATGTAAATGAAGAGCAACACCAACATTTTAGTGGCACATCTGTTATCTTCTGAGAATTTCGGGCTCACAATATGGTTGACTTCTTCTATTTTATGCGACAACACATGAGGACAGCACCAATGTTATAAGAGTAGAAGTAATTTAATCATTAATATGTATTTGTTCTCCCATAACTCAGTCACTTTGAACTTCTGCAGGTGGCTACAAGATGGAAGAATGGGAAGTTTGAAGGTTAGAGGTATTGGCAAGGTCGTGAATCGGCTTGGACATCTTTTACTAATGAGTCTTTGCGTATTCTCCTTATCGCTTTAGTGAAAGACAAGATTGAACTCTTCTTGGATATTCTAATGCAACCCTCTTTTTTTTTTACAACCAATGATCTACCACTTGCTGTTTTATTACTGATGTGATCCTTACTGGCTAGTTTTACGAATTTACACCTGGCTTAGCTTGGAAATCTTCCTGGTAAGACTGTTGATTCCAAATTTTGTTATTCACATGATGGTGCATACTTGGATGTGTTGGGATATAGTTTCGTGGATTCGGTAGCTAACTTCTGGTTTGATCATGTAGGTGGTGATCAGCGCATGAAAGATGATGATGGACTTCTTCGTGCATAAAGCAAATCGCACTACGGATATCCCTTCTTCCCTTTTCATAATTTTTACTTTGTTCCTCATGTACTTTGAGAATCTTGTATGATACTTGAGTTTGTGATGTTGTGCAAGAATGAGAGGTCTATAAATTGTACCTGCTTATGTGTGGTTGCTACTATTTTGATATCCTTTATAGTAGTTTCTTATCAACATTTGTTGATGTCATTCGCAGGCCTAAAGTATGAATACCATGGATGGAATTTAGGAATAACATGGATTGATGCAAGACTTATAGCCCATGGTACCAATATTAATCCTGAATGGTTCTGTGGCATAACATACTAGCTTTCAACTTTGTCGTTTCTGAAATGCCGGAAACTTGAAGCATGGATAACGCACAACAGGCGCATGAAGATGATCACAAAGAGGTCAAAAAGAATCCGCTCCTCGACTTGCAGTGTGAGACTCAGTTGTGTAACCTAGGCAAAGTATCTGAATGAGTTTTCTTTTTATGATTATTTCTTATAGTTTTACATACTATCACCTGCAAGTGAAAATTGTAAACATGTCACGTGTTGACCTTGGTAGCATTATTATTGTTGCAGATCTAGACAGTGGGTGGCCTCATACTACTTACAGTAGTTTGCGTTTTAGCTCAACGAAAAACAACAATACAAAGCTCTATCATTTAGCTCGCAACTTATGCTTGGTAGTGACTTGAGGAAATTAGAGAGGTCTTGGCAAGGTCGTTACTAAAAGCATAACAAGACTCATCCCCAAGTTATCATACAAAACAGAAGAGCTAATTTCTGAAGTTAAGACCAATATCAGGGCTGGCCAATCCAACAATGTGTTCAACACGAATTGAAACTATGCCCATTTGGGAAGAACTTTCTGTAGTTTTAAAAGTTGATGCCAAATTGCCCCTTTTTTATTAATCATCCTCTTTTCAACTCGAAATATATTTTTTCGTCTCCTTTTTTTGAACAAACTTCCGATAAATTGCCAACATGTTTGTATCATTTTCTGTGCTGAAACCTCTATGAGCTTTCCTTCTTATCAGTGTGTGAATATGTTTCAGGTATAATGCAAGACGTTAAGGTGACACAACTTCGAGCCATCCGCCGGCGCCGTTGGAAAGGCTCGATTACAAAAAGAGACAAAGGATGCAGAAGGACAAGATATAGAAGCCATTCTTTGATGAATGCCACAACCAAACTTCACGTACTGCATGAAGTTTCCCACATGAGGGTATATTGCAGAAACGCATTTTATAAAGAGGAATTTTTGGCTTGGCATGGAAACTTAGTCATGGAACAATCTTGGTCTACGTAAAGACAAGCAAAAAGATTGGCTCCCCCTCTCTAGGAATATAGAATCAGATTTAAGAATTGTAATGTTTGTGAAACCGTCTATACCTGTTTTTGTACTTTGAACCTTTGGATAAGTGTTGAATCCAATGGATAACACTCTGTTTTGTATTAATTATTTGAACTGAGATCTTTGAACCTCTGCTTAGCCATTTTAAGTCATGAGTTGTGCGTCTTTCCATTGGCCTTGATTTGAAACTTCCAGCTTGAACATGAATATGTATCGTCTTGAAAATTAGTTATTTAGGCATATAACTCCCAAATGAATCCAACAAACTTGCTTGTAGTAAACTTGCAAATAGATGTTGTCTTCAAAATGGATTTGGAGTTTATGACTTTAGGAAATGAACTACTCGTATCTTGCATAAATTCTAACCACAACCTTAAATTAGTTTGTGTCATAATCTGATCGGTTGTGACGCGAGCTCTTGGAAATCCTATTTGCATATGACTTAAAATCATTCATTCGTCCTTGAATCAACTAAATCTTGGATTGAACAAATTAAAATATGACCAAATCATCTTAGCATCATGTTGGAGTGCAACTTGAACCCATCTTGATATATGGCTTAAAACTAATAAAACCAATCGATTAGCCCTTAAAAATAAACCAGTCATATAACTTGGACCGTCAATCTTATCTTGAGATTTGATCATGGAAAAGATGAAATATTTTTCCCTTCTTGACACCTTTATTTTGGCAAGAACTTATAATCACCACGAGCATAAACGAGGCCTTCATAATCCAAATCTTAAAATAAAAATAATAATAAATAAATAAAAAACATGATCAGAAACCCAAATGACTATCTATAATATTCATGAATTGACACAAATACTTAGTGAAAGAGAATGAGAGGGTAGGAAAATTTTGGGGTATGACATTTCGGCCTTGTTCTTCTTGGCAACCAGGGAGATGTTGTCCTTGCGGGGAGGAGTGCGTTTGCGCCTCAGGGGTTGTGGCCTCTCCAACTGTGGTCGGTGTCCTAGTTGTTGTGGTGACAGACTGCGAGTTTTATATCATTGGTGTCTCCACGGGGAAGAGTGCATACGACGGTCTCTTTCTAATGTCTGGTCCTCTTGTTCTGTTGATAGATCAGCACGTTGGTCTGGTTGAGGGTCGCGACCAAGGTTGCCATGGTCGGGTCGATGCTGGTCGACACTAGGATTGGCTGGAACTTCTCTGGCGCCTTCTCCAAAATCTTTTGGACTTTCTAGGCTTCAATGTATTGGATGTCATTGTCGGCCGCCTCGTCGGAGAAAGGGGAGGTGGTGCGTCCGTCTCTCTTCGGAGGTGCGATGTCTTTCAGAATTGGCATGTCGTTGTCGATGTCATGGAAGGGAGTGAAGGCGATTTCGTGACCGTTGTTGTCGATCGGCCATGATTAGTAGTTTTTAGAATTTTGCTTTGGTCTTTAGGTTTCAGAGAAAGAAAAGACGGAGGAGCAAAGGGTTCCCACAGACAGCACCACTGATCTTGCCGGGATTAGAAGAATCTTCAGTGGCCAACAACATACGTGGTCTTCAACTTCAGGTGAGGAAAATTGGGGGTGTACCTACAAGGCACTTTGATGCTAAAGTAAGTACAGAGTGAAGAAAAGCAAGTACAGAAGTGAGAAATGGAATTGAATTGAATATCTGACCCTTTATTAGAAGAGAGTATTTATAGAGGTGGAAGACGTGTTCGATACGAAGGTCATAATGTTTTCGCGACATACGCGGGATTAGCCGACCACGTGTCCACGGGTGAAGAGCACGCGGGAAATGTACTCTCCAACGGCTACCACGGATTGAACTTTTCTGTTGGGCCTCCGTCGACGTGGAGCTGGATTGGGTTGTACCTGACGCTGGGCCAGGCCCAGTTCAGAACACTAGTTTTAGAATAATTTAGTCTTTTTTAATGTTATTCCTCTCTCTTTCATGCATTACCAAAACCTTATACATATCACCAATGATGTAAGATCATGTTTAAAACCTAGTAAGCTTGATTCATGCAGCAGATCAAGGCAATAATTTCTTTCTCTATAGGCCCTATTTTGAAGTGAGCCGCCTCTAGTTCCTATTTCAAGGAAGTACTTAAGAAACCCAAGACCTTTAATCTTGAAGTTATAATATAAGGATCATTTAATCTCAGTCAAGAATGTACCAACCAATATTATATCATCAACATTTATAAATAGAGCAGTGAAGTTATGATTAGTTTGCACGATGATGAGAGAATAGTCTGAAAATGATTGTTTGTAACCTTGTTGAAGTAATAAACGAAGTCAATTTATCATACCAAATTATTTGAGGTCATATAGACTTTTAACCAACACTAATAAAATTATATGAGAAGACTTAATTGTTTCATTAGACACCTCGCGAAATTCCAAAAATACCTCAAATATTTAGTTATATGACTCAAAACAAATTATATATATATATATATATATATATATATATATATATATATATGAAAATTGGGGTTATAAAATATAAGAATAAGAGAATAAATGATGGATGTGGGGTATAATTTTTCACATTTTGTAATTGAATCGTTATCAAAATCATTACTCTCAATTACAAAATTAGTGGCTACAAAATTAGATGTGTAAGTAGCCCATATTTCTTATAGAAAATCTCCCTAGTGTGATTCTCTTTGCTACAAAAGGTGGAAGAGTTAGATTTTCTACACGAGGCTTCAAACCTTAAGTGGAAGATAGATTTTCCAAATCTTGTGCTAGCTTTCTTGAAAACAACAGCATTGACCAAAATCTTAGCCTCGTCAAAGGGAGCAAATTTACCTTGGTGTTTATGTTGAATAACTAAAGAAAAAAAAGTTGTATAATAGAGGATCCGTGAGAACACTTGAGATTTGAAAATTGTAGTTATTATTGAAAAAAGTGAGAAAAATGGTGTAAAGAATGTTGTGATTCCTACTAGCACTTTCTATGGCTTCAAAAATAACACTTGACTTGTTATCATCTTTTGCATTCTTAAACAATTTTTATATTACACGCTTCCATGAGTGAAGAGATTGAAAAGAAAATAAGAAACTTATTTTAGGGTGGTCATAAGGCAACTAACACGCGCGGAATTCATTGGTTCTAGTTTGAGAAACTATCTTTGCATAAAATATAGTAACATATTTTGTGGTATATCCGCAATCTTCAAGCTTTCACTCTACTTAAAAAGATGTCTGGTGTGTGCACAATTTGCAGCTTGATGGAGTGACGTTAAGATGTCTCGGTTTGGTAAGTGCTAGTATATCTAATTGTTGATATTTGTTCTCTTAATTAGAATAACTCTAATCTGAATTTATTGGGAAACAAGTCAATGGAGTAGGCCATGTTCTATCAACAACGGCCAAACCTTTGTTAAAAAGTTGTAAACAATAATAGTCATGTGTTGGACTAAAAAATTTGCAACGTTCAACTTTAAACATGCATTCAATTATCAAAATCAAATGAATTTAACAATTTTATTTTATTTAAATTAATTTTAATAGATGCTCAGTCACCATCTATTATGGTGTTCAAATATAAGATTCAATAATCATTGATTAAATATAAATACTTTGCTAATGATATGATCCATAAGATAGCAGAGTTATCACGGCCTAACTTTCGTTATAATAATGAACCTGGGGAATCAAATAAAGATAAAACTTCCGTTCTTTGCCTTATTGCATAAATAGTGCATACATCCTTGGAAGATCGATGTGAAAATCGAGTAGAGGAAATCACCTCAATTTGAGAGATGCATGCATGTGTAAGATCTACCAGTAGAGACATAAACAATTGTTTTTGGCTAAAAATACGCCATAACAGTTTAAAAGACAGCTTTGTAGTTTTCCTTACCAACTATTGGCACTTTAAGCAGCTAAGCTTTTTGAAGCAATTTCAAACACATTCTCTGATAGGCCATTTGTAGACATGATCTTCTCCAACTGGGCCTGTAACAACAACACAACACAATTATTTTTAAAAATCACGACAGCCCGAGGTAAGATTGTTATCATGCGAAATAGTAAAGTAATTTAAAAAATAACAGCTAATGTGGCAAAAAATAATAACCGTTACCTTTGCAAGTTTTTGTCTGGTCTCATCATAACGCTTCCATCTTGAGAAGGCTGACACCATTCTTGAGGCAACCTACATTAGACAAAATCACATCCAAAAATATTATGAAAGATGCAAAATTCAAGAACGGTGTTTTGAAGAAACAAAGTTCAGTTATTTCCACCCATTGGTTTCATTCAATTTCCTTTTTTAAAATATTTGTATAGGCATCAGCCAAAACAATTTAGTTATTTTCACAGATACAGGTACAAATTTTTTAAAACAGAATACAGAATGAAAACAAAACAAAACAAAACAACAAAAAAAAAAAACAACTTTAAGTATAGGAGCAAACATGTCTAAGTTTTGAAGAAGCAGTGTTTGATTATTTCCATCTTTGACAGGAATCACAGTGGGTATGGTATGAATTGAAAGGAATCAATCAAATATTCATGAGGATGAGTATTTTACTTGAAAATTAACTTGTTTAAAAGAATGAGCAATAAGGATTGAAGCCTAAAATGTTGGTAATAGAAGCTCTAATACTATTTCATGAACCAATCATCTCAAAAAACCTCAAGTCATTAGGCAAAAGCACATAATGGTTTTTTTATCTACCATGTGCGTCAAAGAATCCATAAGATAAAGATAGGTAATATGAAGAGACCTGAGGATTTATTTTGTCAAGTTGCAGCACAATATCTCCCAAAAACTCATAGCCAGACCCATCCTTTGCATGGAAATTCACAGGGGACCCGCAGAAACCGCCTATGAGAGAGTACACTTTGTTGGGATTGCGAAAGTCAAATGCTGGGTGCTTTAACAGTTTCCGCACATTCTCAACATTACCAGGAATGTCAGACACGGCTTGAAGAGCAAACCATTTGTTCACGACCTGGAAAAGAAGGTCAAGTATAAATTAGCAATCTAAAATACTTCACTATGTAATAGCAGAAAATACTTCACTGTGTAATAGCAGAAAGCCAAATGCTTTTACAATTAAAAAATGAGCTGTTCATATAGATGAGACAGGTACAACAAGAGATTGCATTGGCAGTCAGCCAGCCAAAACATAACCGAACATTTTGAAAAGCTAGGTTAGATGTCAAAAGGACGGCGTTCATCCTAGATAATGCATCAAAAAGAAGGAGAGTTTCTCTTCATATTCATAGTAATGTGTAAGAAGGAAGGTGCCTGGGTGCTCGCTCATTATGGACAACGGTTTATGGTTTACAATATAAATATGTTGTCAAAGACTAGAAAAAAACATGCCCAACAACCACCACCATGAAATTGGCTAAATATATCAAACTGTCGCATTTCTAACATCAAATCAATACTAGTATTTTTTTTTAAACGTTAAAGAGATAGAGATTTACCAAGTAATCATTCTGCCACTTGTCATAAAAGTCAGCAAGAACATCATCACGATTTTTACCAGGGTTCTGGGCTATGGAAGCCAATGCTGCAAACTGTTCAGTCATATTTGTAGCAGTTGTGTATTCTTGAAGTGCAAGGTCAGTGAATTCTTGATCCTCAAGGGATGCAAGATAAGCTGCCAATCAAACAAAAACAAAATTAGAGAGATGACTTGCTAACAACATGAATGAAAATTTATCTTATATATAAAATAGTTACAATAAAAATATAAAATATATCAGTTTATTATTAGGATTGCAATCATAGATAAGGACTTGAATTAGCAAGGTATATCAATTAGAATGTATGTATTTATTCTACAGGTTATGCATAGGTGAGTGGCAGATTTAGACACATTACAAATTCTACAAAAATAAAACTTATACCAAGAGCAACATTCTTCAAAGCTCGTCTGGACATGTTTGAATGATCAAACACATATTCTTCTGAGCTCTTATTATTTTCTACCTGCAAAAAGGTAAACAATCATATGCATTAAGGAATAAGTAAGAGATTCATTTGAGGAAAACTAAAAGGTATTTCTTTTAATAACTCCAGGCAGCTTCAGATTTTAAAAAATACATACAGTGCTAAGGAACTCCGATTTCAGTTCACTAGCAAGCTGCTTCCTGATGAAAGACCGAACAGTATGAACAGCGTCAGGGTCTGCAACTTCCATCAAGTCCATTATTTCTCCCTCACCAGGCAGAGTTATTGCCTTGGCCACAAATTCCTAGATAATAAAAGAACACAATGTTCAATCAATGCAATCATATGATATAAATCCCACAAGAAAAAACTGAAAAAGTAAAACAGGTTTCTAAGCATACTTTGTCCAGACTTGAGTCAGTTAGTATGCGCTTGAACCCACCAACAAAATTGGAATTTAAAACCAACGGTTTGTTATTTTGGAAATCATCCACCAAGTTGAGCATCAATTTCCGTGCCAAAATTTGTCCAGCCTCCCATCTATGTCATTTAAACAAGGCAGAAAAAGAATTTCCATTATGCTATCAAATAAAAAAGAACAAAATGCTTCTGTAAAAAAATAAAGAACAAAAATGCAACTTTGTAGAACACAAACCGGTTGAATTCATCAGAATCATTGGCTAATAGGAAAAACAGGTCGTCATCAGTAAGATCAGATTGAAGACGAATAGGAGCACTGTATCCCCTTAACAAAGATGGAACAGGCCTCTCAAGGATATCAGTGAATACAAACTCTTCTTCTTTCTGCAGTAGATACAAATAAACTTGTCATTCAAACGAATGATGAAAAGTTCCACCCCTTATGAGCATCTTATATCATTTTGACAAAATAACTGTCATATTTGAGAATATTAGGAAGATAAAAAACATCACTCATTTCTTTCAGCAACTCTAACAAATGAAGGGACATGCAACATGGTTTTAAAATTTTCCGCTCATTTTTTTCACTTCAAATTATATTACATAAGGATGAGATGGTCATACTCATACTCTGTAATATGAAAAAGTTGATAGTTTTCCTTAGTTAAATATTGGTAATTATAATTATAATTCATAAACTTACTGCATGCAATGATGGACCAGAAATGAGAAAACATAGGAATTTGGAGAAAGGAGAAAAAACTAGTAAAAATTAGAATGAATGTATTATGAGAGAATTTTACAATTTGAGGAGGATGGCTGTTGTTTTTTGGAGTAATTGACTGATATGACTCGACAACAACAACAATCAAGATTTATCCCACTAGTGCGGGGTGGACTACATGGATCAAATTCACAACATAATATTCAACATGACTCTCTTTTGAAAAAATTTGTTAGCATGGAAACGGTTCGATAGCATATGTGAGAAATTTGGAAAAACTAATATAGTAAGAAAATTTTATTAACTTATAACTGTTGGACTTTCCACCTTAATTGCAGTCCGCCCCTAGCCGCCTTAATTGCGGCTCTTTGGCTTGCCTCATTACAGCCCCTAACACCTTCATTGTGTTAGCTTTGAAGGGGTGGATTTAGTCCCACATTGCTTAGAGATATGGCTTGTGTTGTGTTTATAAGTGGGGGTAATCCTCACCTTACAAGCCGATTTTGTAGGGATGAGTTAGGCCCAACCCAAATTCTGAGATGGTATCAGAGCCTATCCTAGATCATTGTTGGGCTTCCCGCATTGTCCACGCTTCGGGCTCATTGAGGCCCAAGCGTGAGGGATGTGTTGGACTTTCCGCCTTAATTGCAGTCCGCCCCTAGTCGCCTTAATTGCGGCTCTTTGACTTGCCTCATTGCAGCCCCTATAACACCTTCATTGTGTTAGATTTGAAGGGGTAGATTCAGTCCCACATTATTTAGAGATATGGCCTGTGTTGTGTTTATAAGTGAGGGTAATCCTCACCTTATAAGCCGGTTTTGTAGGGACGAGTTAGGCCCAACCCAAATTCTGAGAATAACATAGTAGAATTTTTATTTTATTTGGAAGGTTCATTAATGTCTCTACACGGAACACAAAGCTTCTGTTGTTGAAAAGTACAACCCTCATCTCCATATACATCCATAACAAAAAAGGAGGGGGTAGGGTCAATTCCTGTGGAGAAACAACGAAGGTATAGCCAGAATAGCAGAGCCTTTAGGATTTAAAAAAAAAACTAGTTAAAGATGAGAAGGCAGGACAGCCTGTCTGAACAGAACAAACTAAACCTAGATACTCGGAAATTTAAATATTAACCCATCAAAGAAAGGCAATATCAAGAACAATGCATATAAGGTTAACATCAAAGGAAGCCAAACATTTAAATACATATAAAAAAGCTGGGCCCTTGGTTGACATTAAAGGTATAATTAAGAGACCTGCTTAAAACATGAGTTAGAAATTCATATCAAAAGAAAAAGTTAATAACCACCTTAGTGACTCTAAGGACTGTAGTGGAGACTGATTGGTCATTGCTTGAAACGGATTGCAAAGCTCCATTATGATAAATAGAGGAAAGCGGAATGTCCTTGCCAGTTGAGTCAAGCAAACCTACTGCAATAGGAATTAATGTGGGTTCCTTAACTGACTGCCCTGGAGTTGGTGGTATCTCTTGACTGCAAATATGTCCCCGTCAAACATATTCACAGATAAATAATCAAAAATGTAGGTCAAAATTTAATTACTTATAACTCAATCAGGAAGAAATGAAAAGTTGAAGTCTCTATACCTAATCTTCAAGGAAAATGTATGTCCTTCTGCATTATAAGAAGTATTTACTTTAACAATAGGAGTCCCAGCCTGAGAGTACCTGTACATTAGCTGATCAGTCAGAGTATGAAACTAGCATTATGATGCTGGAAAAGAAAACCCAAAATACAAACCATGATAAGAAATTTGCAAAATCTGCATTGTTAGCATCCCGCATGGCAGCAAAAAAATCTTCACAAGTTACAGCTTGCCCATCATGTCTCTTAAAATATAGATCCATGCCCTGAAATACAGAGAATCTATGAGAGTTGAATTCTAAATTAAAGTACATCAGATTGGTAGCATCATGAGATTGCAAGTAAGAGAATTATCATAGTCATTGGATGGATAAACAAGCATTCTTACCTTTCTAAACCCTTGACTTCCCAATAAGGTTTTGTACATTCTAACAACTTCAGCCCCCTGATACATAGGATCATAAGAACAAACTGTCCAAGAAAACTAATGGACATGAAGGGATTGAAAATTTTAGAATGAAATATCACACCTTTTCATAGACCTGCAGCAAAAGAAAAAAAATGTGATTATGAACAATGGTATATCTTGATGAGAGAAACTGGACCAAACTGATCAAAATCTTAAGAGGGAGAAAACACATGAACATACCGTGACTGTATTTTGACATTGAAGACAGGGCCACATCAGAAATTAATCAAGGTTGTCAAGATATTAGATAAGTTAGCGATAACAGAATAATAAATCATCAAACAGGAGTGAAATTTTCAAATATGATATTGACTCAATCTGAAGTTCTAAAAATAAAGAAGCTTGCCTGTGTAGAAATTGTCCATCTGTCAAGAAAGAAAAATCTATATAAATACAAACTTACAAGGCGGTTAAGGGGGAGTTTTGGAGACAAATGGATGAGACTGAGAATGACAGTATCTAAATTCTAACCTTGATGTAAGAGTGTGGTCGCACTGGATGGGCCATGGGACCTGCATCCTGGAAAATGAATATAAAAGTATCAGAATTCTAATTAAAAAGAACAGTAAAAGATGAATAATAATGACAGTGCAAGTTAAAAATAACATTGGAACAGAAAATCCACCAATACAGAATTTGAACAAATGAATAATCAGAAATGGAAAATGAAAAGGATATGTAACCTGTGGAAACTGGTAGTTCCGAAGTTTTGAAACATCACCAATCCGCTTTACCGTACGACTTCCCATGTCAGATGAAAATTCCTGCCAATAATTGAGGCAGCTCATTATTATATTAAAATATTCATAGAAATGTAATGTTGGGGGAATCTTGGACAATGCAATAGCCTGATCCAGCAATATCGTGATGTCCCAATTGAAACATAGTAACTGAGTACAAGAGACGGTACCTGATCACGAAAAACAGTGAGACCTTCCTTCAGACTAAGCTGGAACCAGTCGCGACATGTTACTCTGATATTATTATAAAATAAAAATATTTCATTACGCGTGAAAATGGAAAGATATAAAAAAAAACAAATTACAAATGCACTGCATGAACTCAAATTCAAATGTCAAATATTTTCATGTGGAAAGTCAGGTTTGTGATATCTCAAATATAAATCATAAATAAAAGTGAGTAAGAAAAAAACATTATAAAATGATTTGAATGATAATAAGATTATATAAAACCCTTAGTTCAAAAGATAGCAAGATCATAAGAAAGTGCCACCTGTTGCCAGTCCAATTGTGGAAATACTGCATGATAGATGAGAAATAAGCTTTAGTTGCAATTAACAAATGCCAAGGAAGTTGAATTATTCAAAAATTAAAGATCCCCCACATTTGCTGTGATATGTAGTAGTTACAAACCTCATGGCCAATAACTCCCAATATTGCAGCATAATCTGCATCAGAAGCAGTCTCTGGAGAAGCCAGTACAAGCTTGGAATTGAAAATCTACAAATAAGTCAAGGGAAGCATAAATGTCAGAGTTAAGACAAACAACCCGCCAAAACAAGCTGACAAGGAGACGTACATTCAAGCTTTTGTTTTCCATGGCCCCCCTGATCATTACAAAAACAAGAAAACAATATTACTTTCTGCAACTTAATCTTGTCATGATATATCATCTGATCAAATGTACAAAGGTGCAATACATGTAAGGTTACATGACAGAAAAATCGCAAACAAAAAGGTAGACAGAAATTACATATTAAAATCTGGGACAGCAACAATGTTGAAGAGGTCCAGGTCATATTCAAGTCCAAAAACCTGTTTGCAAAGCATATGACATGACAGAAAAATTCTTCAGAATCTGAAACCGTATTTATGATCTAAAAGAAAAAAACAAATAATAACTGACATCTTCGTCCCACTTCATAGCTGCTTTCAGAGAATACATAGCATGAGCAGTCTTAGGCACGTCATCTGCAGGCGTCCAGATCCTAAGGGACACCTTCCTACCTGAGCGGGTAGTAAATGTGTCATCTCTGCTCTCCAGTTGCCCAGCAACCAAGGCAAACAGATAACAAGGCTTCTTGAAGGGGTCCTCCCAGACAGCATAATGTTTACCACCCTGCAGCAAAGCATAGTTAATGTCTATAAATAGTGAACTAACCACCAAGGAAGCCTGTGCAATGCAATAAAAAAATCACCTCCAAGTCACCCTGTCCAACCAGGTTTCCATTAGACAACAATACTGGATACAGTGATTTGTCTGCCTCAATGTGAACTGTATACTTTGCCATTATATCCGGCCGATCCTGTTAGATGATAGGTTATTAGGATACATTAATTTGATGTGGAAATTAATTTTAAAATGTAAAGATCTGATCATCATCATCATCATACTAACTCCACTAAGATGCCGACCTGATAAAACGTGATCTTACGGAAGCCTTCTGCCTCACATTGAGTACAGAAATTCCCAGATGACTTGTAAAGTCCCTGTAGGAAATCAAATTCATAGTAAGTAAGCATATCCTCCATCTCCTCTCTTCAAACTGAATTGGAGCAACTGAAGCAGAAAAGAAGCAGTATATACAAAGAAGACAACGTTCAAACGGGAGAATTTTATTTACCTCTAGTGATGTATTTTTCTGTGGGAGAATCTCATTAACGATTTCAAGATCATATTTACCACTAGGAGGTGACTGGATTGTTAGATGACGTGGATCCACATGATAATCTTCCTCCTGCGGATAAACATAAGATAATATATTTATCTTAAAAATAATTCTATGCAGCCCTCCAATCACCAGTGATTGCTATTCATATAGTGTTTCTGAAGTGAACAATGCCCAACATTTCAGCTAGAAGACAAAGAAATCAGGAAATAAAAAGTGAACATCCTAGCTTGATATACTAGCAAGATGGCAACAAAATTCCACCAGTGATTATGTTGGCAAAGCGGGTAGTGCCCAGCTCAAAATAATATGCATACCTTCAAGGCATTGCCATTAATCTTAATTGACACCAAAGTCATGTCTTGTCCATCCAAAACCAGCGGGGGAGCAGAACCTGTTTCATAACAAAGGGTGATTAATGCTGCATACATTTCTGCTGATCGGAAAAATTACAAGGACAATAATGGAACCATAAAATGTTTACCTTCAGTGCGAGGAAAAACAGCAATTCTAGAACTAACTATAGTCTTCTCCTCTCCCAATGAAAACTTCAGATCCACCTAGAATAGTTCCATGCAGCACAAGAAAAGAAATGAAAAAAATTTTAATTGGCAACAGTATGAATGAAACACAATCTAAAAACTCATAAACCTACAGTTTCAAAGTAGTAATCGGGCTTCTTGTAATCCTTCAAGAATATTTCTGTTGGTGCCGCCATTTTTGGCTCTTCAACTTGCTTGGCTAAATCCTCAGTAGCAACCGAACAAATTAACTTCCTACTAGCTTTCTTCACAGCCTGGTAAATAATACAAAGAACATAAATGACCAACTGATTAAACAAAGTCTAAATTAGGCTATCGCCATAAAGCAGAGTAGAATATCTTTGAACACACAGCTACATAAACAAGCAACATTGAAGTTCCAGCACAAAATATATAAACTTACCGATACAGAAGAATAAAACGAGCAACAATTCTTACGTAGAATAACCTGCAAATATCATTGTCATTATCATTTTCATGACTCAAATCAATCAATCAATTCAGTACAGTCATGAAACAAAAAAGTTAAGTTTTATTATAGAAATGAATAAAAAACCTCTGATGAAAGGAAATGCCTATATCTGACACTACTTTTCGAGATTTTCTGAAAATAACCAACGTTGCAATTAAACTGGAGCTGCAGAAATGAAGTAACCAATCATCAAATTCCACAATTCAAAAAGCAATAAAACTAGACATGACTTAAACAAGAGTTCTTAAGAAACTCGCAAAACACTTCATTTCATAGTTGTTTTGATGAAATAAAACAGAATCATGAAAATCAAAGAGTGAAGAAATGGATGCATGGACAAAACAATCACACACGGGAGCAGGTGAGATCAAACCCAGTAGACTCTTCCTTGAAAAAGCCAAAGTCTTCGATGGCAGAACCAAACGTGCCATTAGTCACGAAAACCCTAATTGGGACCTATGGATTTTCAGAAAAAACAAAGGAACTTTGAAAAACCCTAGATCAGTTAACGACAGAGAATTCTCAGTCTTATAAGTGGATTTTAGGATAAGTGGGGTAAAAATCGATTATGGACGTAAAAATTCAAGGGAAAATATTGGATAAACTTGATGCATTAATATTGTATGGGAAAAATAAATAAATAAAATTAAATAAAAATAATCAGTGATCGAATGGAGAAGAAATGTTAGAGCTTTACCAGGTTCGGCGATGAAGTGCGGCGAACGGAGAAAGTGACAGAAGAGATGGATGAAACAAGAATTAATATATAGAGATTAGATCATCGGGTCCATGAACATTTCTTTTCTTGATTTTAAGGGGTTTTTTTTTTGTATTAAAAGTTTTTTAATACAAACATATGTTAGAATTTTTTTTTGGATATGATATAAGTATATTTCTATTTTATTATTAAAATTATAGGAATTTTTTTCTATAATAATCATATTTAAAAAAAAAAAAATATATATATATATATATATATATATATATATATATATATATATATATATATATATATATATATATATATATATATATATCAAATTGTGTTTAAAACAAAACAAAAATGCACGGATAAAAAGTGTAATCAGACTCATTAGCACGCATAAAACTTTTATACATAGCAGTTACTCTTTATGCGTATGCGTACAACTTTTGTACACAGTAGTCACTGTATGTAACGCATGCTTACAACTTCTGCACACAACAGCCACTGCTTATGGCTACTGTGTTGTCTTGTTATACCAACTTTCGTACATAGTAGCCATTGTCTGTGGCGCATGTTTCTAAAGGATGCGTGCATGCAGTGACATGACTTATATGCATGCGTTGTGCATGTTGGTGCATGTGCACAAAAGATATATGCATGCGTTAATGGATCTAGCTACACCACTTGTCAGTGATTTTTTTGTTTGAAACAAGGTTACTTTGTTTTTTTAAAATATCGTTATTTTGGAATTTATTTTGAAAAAATGGTTATTTTTTATAAAAAAAAAACTCAAAATGCTATGTCGATTATAATTATTTTTCCGTTATGGAAAAGATGATATGTGAAAGGTTGAAGATGAATATGGTAAAAAAATTCATGCATTGAAATTTTCATAGAAAAAATAAGGTATGTGTAAGTCAGTGATTTTCACTTCCAATTCGGTATTTGGAAGAGATGGAACTATATAAGTATGTAATGTGTATCATACTTTAGTGTCATTAGTTATGCTTTTATAGGGGATATGGTTAGAATTGTACCATGTCGGCACAATGTGGATTATGGGAAACTGTTGGATGTAGATCAACGGTGGAGATGATGACGGAAGATGTACTTTTATGGGATGTCTTATAGTGAACGTACATTTATTTCTCATGTGGTGGGTGTTTTTTATTAGATTGGACCTTTGAATTGGATCAAATTTATTAGGTTTTTGCCTCAGCCCGGAACACTTGTCATCCACATCCTTGTTATCAATAATGGAATGAGGAATCTAAATGTTGGGATTTGTGAGGTTGGTCCAAGCATGAGTTTCGTTGAGAAGATGGATTTATCGAGAGGGTGTCCTTAAGAATGAGGGGAGGCTATGTTACAATGTTTAGTGGGAGTTGGTGGCATTGGGAACACGTGCATTTTGGTAGTTCATTTATTTCAAATATAATCGATCATTATCATTTTGTAGTTTAAATTTTTAATATATTATATGTTATATATTACTTCACACCTATTATTTTATAGTATTTTTATATCATTAATATAAATAAAATTTTATAATTTGTAATTTAGATATCAAAGAACTAGTTCAAATCAAACTGCATTTATCGGATCATATTTTTCTAACAAATCATACAAAATTGAACCATGAGTAATTTTATCTTTGGATATTGTTCTGGGTTGGGCCCAGACCTGCCCATCCGTCGGGCAGACCCAACCTAATACTATTCAGAGAAGGCCCAATAAGGCCTAAAGCCCCAGTGTCGGGCACGGCCCTAGACACGTCGGGCAGGCACCCTCCCTCCGTCGGGCAGAACCACACATTTTCCACACGTTCTCCACGTGCTCCCTCCGCGGGGACACGTCATTAACCAACTACCCACCTCCGAAAGAGCTGGTCATCCCACCTTCTGGAGATCACGGGACGGTTGAACTAGGGCGAAGACCACATGCTAGTCTTCACTACGTCACGTAAGCCTTAGCAGTCACCTGGGTTGGGCCTGGCAATCCAGCCCAACACAAGTGATCGTTGGCCATGCGCTGAGGTCTCTCTATAAATATCCTCTTTCACTAGAAGGTCAGATATTCAATTCTTTATCTCTTTTCTGTATTTTCTCTCACTCGGGTCCATTACTTACTTTGGCATCAGAGTGTCTTGCAGGTACACCCCATTCCTCCTCCTTACTTCCGGCGAACAGCCTTCAGATCGACGACGCATGGCAGGTCACTGATTCCCTTCTGACTTCAAATTCCAAGATCATGACAAGCCCACGTCATGATGACGTTGTCCAAACCTCCGACCTCGTCCCAATCACCAACGGCGACGACCAGGCGGGGACATCCCACACCCGTGAAGGTGAACTAGGGACGGTCAAACCGCCTCTCCCTCGTCCGAGGACTCAGCGCATCACACCGCACCTCGAGCAAGGAGCCTGACTGCCTTCCAGCCCGTTCCTACGCCGGCTGGAGCGGACCCAACGATGATTGCCCTCTTTGCAGCCATCAACCAAACAAACCTGATGTTGTTCCAACAGAATGAGCGCATCGGTGCACTGGAGCGGGATACCTCATCTCGCTCTCCCCCGCGGAGAAATCAACGCGGAGACTCCCAGATCCCCTCTCCCCGTCCACGGGGGCGCCGACCACAACTGGAGAGGCCCCAACCCGTGGCCTCCAAGAAACGCGTCAGGTCACCTCCCCAGAAGGAGAGGCGTTCCCCAGAGCCAAGAGCGAACAAACCTGAAGCCCCGCCCAGAAGACCGAGGGGACGTAATCAACCCCCTCGGCACAACCCGTCGCCTTCCTGCTCCCTTGTCCGCAGTGATGAAGACGACTATAGGACTCCCTTATCGCGCGAAATCATGGTGACCCCCCATCCCCAACGGGATGGAGAAACCGCCCGTACTCTCCATGTATGACGGTACCTTGGACCGGACGATCACCTAGAAGACATCGAGGCCATGATCAACTACAGGAACGTCCGGGGAGCCGTCAAGTGCAGGCTCTTCCCGACGATGTTGAGGAAAGGGGCCATGACTTGGTACAAAATCCTGGAGCTTGAGTCTGTCACGTCATGGAGGATCCTGAAGGATCTCTTTTCGCAGCATTTCACGGCATCGCGAAGACACCCAAAGACGGAGGCCTCCCTGGGTGCAATAATCCAAGCCCCAGATGAATCGCTCAGAAACTACATCGAGAGGTTCATGAGGGAAGTGGTCCAGGTGGCGACCTTGGACGACATGAAACGATGTCTTACGGAGCAAGGCCTACGCCACGGCTCCAAGTTCTACGAGGTTGTGGCGATCCATCGGCCAAACACATTGCAAGGCTTCCTCGAGAAAGCCCGCTGTTACATCCGGTACAAGGAAATCAAGGCCGTCAATGCTGCCCGAAAATCCTGCAACCGCGAAACGTCCCGCGGGTCCTGAGAATAGGGAGCACCAGCCCCCTGGCGTGGGGGAGACTGATGAAGAGACGGTCGTCCCCGAGAGTACCGGGAGCAGAGGGGCCCCGCTGGCCACTTCACCGAATACACTGCCCTAGTCACTTCTCGCGAGCACATACTAGTTGAGTGTGCCAACTCGAAGTTTATCCGGGGAGGTGTCTGTTTTCCTAAACCGGCACCCCCCAAGGCCAACGTAGATAAGTCCAAATAATGTCGCTTCCATCGGGGCCACGGGCACGTGACGGAGGATTGCATCCACCTGAAGGACGCAATTGAAATACTCATCAAGGATGGACACTTGAAGATATACACCAGGGGAGAAGATGCCCCCCGACAAGAGGCCCCAAAAGCTAAGAGAGTCGAGGACATCCCTCCCCCCGCCAACGAGTCCGGGCTACAGGTAGCCCTCTGTGTTGATCGACCCGAAGACTGGTTCTCACTGAGGGAATACAGCCTCCCTACCGGGCATGATCTACCCGAGGAACCAGTACGCCCCATCAGCCCGTGGGAATACTTTCCAAAAGCGACGGTCATTTCGAGCGGGACCCCAAGCAAGCTCTCGATCGGGTCGGTAAAAAGGAAGTTCGACGAGTTGATGAACAACAGCTCCGGCAAAATGAGCACGCTCGACAAATTCCACGGCTGATCCAACCCGATCACATACTATCTCGAAGAGCTCCCCGGGGGAGCCCCTAACTCAGCCATCCCCCTACTGATACGGGTACAAATGGCTAATTTCGATGTTCGCCGCATCCTGGTCGGCGGAGGAAGCTCGGTGGATATTATGTATACCCACCTCTTCTCGACGCTACAGCTCGACGAAACCAACCTAACTCCCTACCTTGGCTCCAACCTCTAGAGGTTTAACGGGACAAAGACAAGGTCACTAGGATACGTGAAGCTCAAGGTCACCTTTGGGGTACAAGAAACAGCTAGGGAAATCAACGTCCACTTCCTGGTCGTCGAGTGCCCGTCCTTGTACAACTGCATCCTAGGCAGGACAATGTTGGCCAAGCTCACTGCGGTACCATCAACCGTCCACCTAAAGATGAAGTACTATACCAGGCTGGGAGCTGTTGTCACCCTCAATGGGGACATAGAAGCAGCCAGTCGATGTTTTAAGGCAGGAATGATGAGCCTTAGCACGATCGGTCCCCCGACCAAAGCAACCAAGCCTCCACCCATCCAGAAGAACAGATCAAAGGACCACGTCGACGTTGTAGACCTCGATTGCCGCTTCCCTAGTGAGCCAGATCACGAGGACGAAGTCGAAGACACTCTTCCAATGGCCAACGAGCAGCCTATCCACCCAACGCGCCCCATTCCAGACGGAGACTTCGAGATAGTAGTCCTCGACACAGACACGACAAGGATCGTGAAGATTGGAGTTGGGTTGTCCGACCTGGCGAGGAAGCAGCTGAAGGCCTGCCTCCGAGAGAACGCCGACCTCTTCGCCTGGAGTGCTGCCGAGATGCCCGACCTCGACCCCGAGATCTCCTGCCACCAACTCTCCATCAACCCGGCCGCGAAAGCCATGGTACAACGTAGACATGGGTAGTCCCCCGAAAAATCGGCGGCGGCTGAAATAGCTGTAAAAGACCTCCTAGAGGAAAATTTTATTTCAGAAGCCCGGTATTCAACCTAGTTGTCCAACGTTGTACTTTTAAGAAATCTAATGGAAAATGGAGGATGTAAGTTGATTACACCGATCTCAACCGGACATGTCCAAAGGACGCCTATCCCCTCCCCAACATCGGCAAGCTCATCGAAAACTCGGTGGGTTTCAAAATGTTGTCCATCATGGGCGCCTACTCGGGGTACAACCAGATCCCTATGGCCGGAGTCGACAAGCAGAGCACAACATTCATGACCGAGTTGGGCAACTACTACTACAACATAATGTCCTTCAGCCTAAAGAACGTCGGCGCCACCTACCAACGGAGGATGAACAAAGTCTTCCGGGGTGAGATAGGAGATATGCTCGAGGTCTACATGGACGACATGATTGTCAAATCCCGCACGGAAGTCGAACACACGACACACCTCAAGAAAGTCTTCGAGACAACGAGAAAGTGTAGGATGCGGTTCAACCCGGAGAAGTGTACCTTTGGGGTATGCACAGGGAAGTTCCTTGGATTTTACCTGACCGAACAGGGGGATCGAGGCAAACCCGGACAAGTGTCGGGCCTTCTTCGAGATCGCGACGCCGAGCACGAAGAAATCGATACAGTCCCTCAACAGGATGCTCGCGTCGTTGTCCCGTTTCATCGTCAAATCTGCGCAACACGCCCTCTCATTCTTCAAACTGCTAAAAAAGGAAGTCGCGTTCGAATGGATGGAGGAATGCGAGCAAGCCCTCCTCCACCTCAAACGTGTCCTGTCAGAACCGTCTGTCTTGACCAAACTTGACATCGGGGAAACCCTCTACTTGTATCTGGCTGTATCAACCGAGGTCGTAAGCACCGTACTAATCCAGGAAACCCCTGACGGGCAGAAACCTATCTACTTCATGAGCAAGGCCCTCCACGGCCCAGAAGTAAGATATCAGTAGATCGAGAAAGTCGCCATGGCCCTCATCAACATGGCCAGGAGGCTACGACACTACTTTTTAGCCTATACCATCATAGTCAGAATCGAGCAACCCATCAGGCAGCTGCTCGGCAGGCCCGACATGGCAGGGTGCATGCTAAAGTGGTCGCTAGAGCTCTTCGAGTTCGACATCATCTACGAAGGCAAGAAAGCGCTCAAGGCCCAAGTGCTGGCCGATTTCTTCGCTGAGATGACCCCCACCATGGAGTCAACTCCCGGAACCCACAAATGGACTATCTTCGTCGATGACGCTTCAAGCCCATCGGGAAGCGGCACGGGCGCCATCCTGGAAAACGAGGAAGGCAGAGTCGTGGAAGTCTCCCTGACACTAGCCTTCCTGACGACGAACAATCAGGCCGAATACAAAGCCTTCTTAGTTGGACTCTGCCTGGCAGAAGACCTCGGAGCTAAGGAGATAAAAATCTTCACGGACTCCCAGTTTGTCGCATCCCAAGTTCGGGGCGAGTACCAAGAAAAGAGTGACAACCTGGCCGAATACTTGGCCCTCATAAGGGATCACATGAAAAATTTCGAGTCCATCGAAGTACAACATGTTCCCCGTGAGCGGAACACGCAGGCATACATCCTCTCAAAGTTGGCGAGCACCAAAAAGAAAGGCGGGAACAAATTTGTCGTTCAGGAGGTCCTCGCACATCCTAGCACGGAGAGGGCAAAGACACTTCTCGATGTCAACACCATCGGGGACAGCGACTGCTGGATGACCCTGCTACACGTCTACCTTAGCACGAGGCTTCTTCCCGAGGACTCTAAGGAGGCCAGTACGATCAAACGTTAAGCCTGCTCTTATGTGATACTCGAGAATAGGTTTTACCAAAGAGGCTTCTCGATCCCTCTCCTCAAATGCGTCAACAAAAACCAGGCTTCAACCATCCTACAAGAGGTCCATGAGGGCATCAACACGCAACACCTCGGAGGATGATCCTTGGCAAGGAAGGTCCTGCGGGTCGAATACTACTGACCGACAATGCAGGAAGACGCGAAGGAGTGCGTAAAGAAGTGCGACAGGTGTCAGCGGCACGAGCACATGTACCTCGCCCCCCGAGCGAACTCAAATCTCTTTCCTCCCCTTGGTCGTTCGTCTGGTGGGGGATGGATATCCTCGGCCCATTCACCTTATGCATCTATCAGAATAAGTACCCGATAGTCGGTGTCGCATACTTCACCAAATAGATCGAGGTCGAAGCCCTCGCCAAAATCACAATGCACAACATACTCTGCTTCTACAAGAGAAACATCATTGCCACGTTCGGCATCCCTCTCGCCATTGTCACCGCCAACGAGACACAATTCACCGACAAGAATTTCTGAGACTTCGTGACCAAACTCGGGACCAATCACCATTTTACTTCAGTTGAACACCTGCAAACAAACGGCCAAGCAGAGGCCGCGAACAGGGTTATCCTACAAGGTCTAAAACGAAGACTCGGGGACGCCAAGAAAGGATGGGTCGAGGAGCTCCATAGCGTGCTTTGGGCCTACCGAACAACGTCTCACTCGACCACCGGAGAAACCCCATTTCGACTTATCTACGGAACCGAGGCGGTAATGCTGGTGGAAATAAGATAGCCTTCTAGAAGGACCGAACCCCCCCTCGAGGAGGAGACCAACAACGAGGCCCTCCGAGAGGAGCTCGACCTGGTCGAAGAGATTCGGTCGGAAGCAGCTCTCCATAAGGCCATGCTAAAGCAAAAAATCGGCCTTCGCTATGACAGCAAAGTCCTAAGACGCGAATTCCAGGTCGGCGACCTGGTCTTACGAAGAAATCAAAAGGACTCACGCAAGGGCAAGTTCACCGCGAATTGGGAGGGGCCCTATCGTGTCCGGGACAAGACGAAACACGGGGCCTACTACCTCAAAAATCTACACGGGGACGAAATTGCTCGACCATGAAACGCTGAGAAACTTAAAAGATACTACAGTTAAACACTGCCCGCGACGAACGACTTCGCGATCACGGGAGCGCACCCTGGTACCACACGCCTCCCAAATAACTCAATGAAAACAAACGCCTGCCCTATCGTGTGTGTGAGCAGAGCGTTCTATTCGACGGTGACCCCTTAACCGAGAGTCACCGTCGTCGTACTGAGATGATAGAACACCCAGCTCGCGATGGGCCGTTCACACCGTGAAGGGAAGACCACGATCCCCCTCCGTTACCGACGAGGTAACACCCCCGGTCACCCCGGCTAGTCCCCTACATTACCGACACAATCGATAAAGCGTCGAGCAACACTCCTAACAACAAATAAAGATACAAATTTGTACAAGCATACAAACATGCAAACGTAAAAACGAGCACAAACTTAAGAAAAAAAGCAAGAAATTGTATTATAAAAGGGGCACTAGCCCAATATTCAATTACATCGCAAAAGGGCACGCAAGCCCGACAAATAGAACTTAGCAAAATTTGGCACGCAACCCTAAAAACTACGAGCACGCAGGCCCGAAAGCATCTACACTAATCCTTGAGTCGATCCGCCTCGGGCTTATCGACCGGGGTGGCATCCTCAGCATCCTCAGGACCAATGACGACCACCCGTCCCTCGACGACCTAGTGGTAGGGCCCAATCCCGTCGGTGACCAAGACGACCTCAGGATTCACGATCTTGATTTGGTCCACAGCACTGGAGAACCCAACCTCGACAGCTCCCAGACATTCGTGCTCCAGCTCGCGAATCCTCTCTAACAAATCAACGCTGGAGATCAGAAGCTTATCCTCTTTTGTCTCGTCCTCGACAGGACGAAGTGAGTTCTTCAGTTCCCCCACACGAGCCCGTAACCTCGATAGTTCCTCCTCTGCAGCTTTTACCTTATCCTCAGCGTCGATCCCCCTCTTGCGCTGCACAACCACCTCCTCCTTGCTCAGGTCCAGTTTTGCAGTCAGCTTAGTTAACCTCGACTGAGCAAAGGTGAGGTCACCCTGCAACTTGGCTAGCTCGGCAAAGGAGCAACCCTCGTCGCTTAAAACTAGAGCGGTTGAGAAAATCTGCATCATTGCAGCCAGATCCTTAGTGAGCACTTGTCTCCGAGCATCACGACTCGCCCTAAGGACTGCCTTCGCTTCCGAGGCCGACACAGCTAGCGACCTTGCATCGTGAAAAAACCTGGGATTCTGATGGCAAAGGGGGATGAGAAATCCCTCCTCGGAGAATCCCTCTATAAGGTCAAAGACGGTCCCCGACGACTGAATTTTAGCCCGCTTCGTAGCCCCTTGCGACGTCGGGGAGTGACTACCTTGAGGTGATGATGAGGACCCCCTTCCTCCATAATCTACGACAGCTTGCTGCACCACTTGGACAACCCTGCCCTTCTCGGTTTTCATTGGGACTCTAGAGGCCACCAACTTCCTCATTCGCTCCTCGATGGTCGACATGCTACCTGCCAAACAAAAACAAGAAAGGATTAGCAGACAGACAAACGGGGAACGAAACGTCGAACAGATGATCGTCCACCACCTAGGAAACAAAGAGCTTCCTCGTCGGACGAGCACTCGAGAAGAGCCTTCATATTGATCAACCTCTTCTGTTGGCAAATGTTCCCTTGGCTGCCGAGGATAAAATTACCGTCAGGCATCACTAGCTTGGCCGGGGAGAAGCCGGCCACAAACGACATTATCCTCTGGTAGCCCACTAAGTCGTCCTCGTCCATGGTCCCCGCCCGCATAATGTAGTGATCCACGCCCTTTCTGAAGTGCTCATCCGTCCATTCCAAGGGCACCCTCGACACCATGACATCTTTCCGCTGCTCGTTCACCTCGCGGGCTTCCCGTTGATACAGGGAGGCGCACACCTTGTAAGAAACGGGTCGGACCACGAAGAAGCGCACCTTGAAGTCCCGAATAGAATCCATGTATGCTCGGAAGAGTCTCCTCGGCTGCTTCAGCGAGACCCACCCTTGTTGGCCATCCACCGTTTGCCTCTTCAAGTGGAAAAGGAGAAAAAACAACGATAAAATGACCCCGATCTCCAGATGATGGCAGGCGAGCTCGTGCGCCCGGATGAAAGTTATGGCATTGGGGTACAGCTGTGTAGGAGCCAACCTCAGCCAATCAAAGATGCCCAACTGGAAGTTTGTAAAGGGCAACTTAAGACCGACCTCGCGGAAGTAAAACTCATACATCGGGAACCTCATCTTCCCGTACGTCGAGCATATCTGATGACGGTCCCGTGTTCGGTACACCTGCCAACTAATAGGAGAGTCCTCACACCGATCCTCGATAGTCGCGTAGGCCCCAATATCATCGTCGACAAAATAAGAAGGTGCACTTAGCGGCTCCTCGGCTACCCAGTCCTCGACCGACCGAGTACGCACCTCAGCAGCTGGAGCCTCTGGCTCCACGTCGACTTTCGTGGTCTCAGGCACCCACGAAGTCATTATTCACCTGAAAAGCAGAAGGAAATGGTGAATTCGACGTTCAAGATCAAATTCACCCTTCCACCACAGGTCAAGTGAAAGGGCGATGAGGACGGTGACCACAACTCGGCGGTAGCTTGCGTTCACGCGACATCCATTTTCCTCCCAGACGTCCCTCCCCGGGGCGTTTATCCAATCCCCTTCAGCGTACCTGGGGTATTCATCTGACCCTATCCTACGTCCTCGGGGTATTTATCTAAAACTATGGTATGTCCTCGGGGTCCTCATTCTCAACATATTGATCATCCCCGAGACATTCATCCTGCAACCTCAAGTGTCCTCGGGGCCTTCATCCTAAACCTAAGGATACGCCGCCGTATTCGACGGAAAACCCTCACCCTCCTCGGGGCATTCATCATGTCCCTAACGACGGCTTCAAATGTAAAAAAAATAGAAGAATATAAGGGAGGAACTTACTGGATCGGAAGAAACGGCAGAGTACGCGGCGAATGCTACGGTGGCGTTGGTGAACAAATGTGTGTGCGGAAATTCAAACGTCGCGTGCGAAAGTGAGAGAAGGAGAAAAGTGGTAAATGGGCAAGCGCCTGCCTATTTATATGCCTAGCGCGGGACTCGAAGCGATCCTAGGCACTCGAGTACCCTAGGGTAGTCTCCTTACGTGACCCATTGACTGTTAGACACGTGGCCACCGCGAACAGTCATGTCCCTTCATTCTCCCCCGCGAGTACAGACGGGCGAGGACGCGCCAACCCTCCCCCTCCTCGACCTGATAACCCGACAAAACCAAGATCTTTGCACTCCTGAGTCCTCGACAAGGAAGAACGACAAAGATTCTTCCTCGCACCTTCTTCCTCCCCGACACAGTTATCATTAAGGCATCGCTCCTTCACTTTGGAGCTACGACTTAGGGGGTTCATGTTCTGGGCTGGGCTCAGTCCTGCCCATCTGTCGGGCAGGCCCAGCCCAATACTATTTAGGGAAGGCCCAATAAGGCCCAAAGCCCCAGTGTCGAGCACAACTCTAGACACGCTGGACAGGCACCCTCCCTCTGTCGGGCAAAAACGCACCTCTTCCACACGTGCTCCCTCTGCGGGGACACGTCATCAACCAACTACCCACCTTCGAAAGAGCTGGTCAGCCCACCTTCCGGAGATAACGGGACGGTTGAACTAGGGCGAAGACCATGTGCTGGTCTTCACTATGCTACATAAGCCCTAGAAGTCCCCTAGGTTGGGCCTGGAAATCCAGCCTAACACAAGTGACTGTTGGCCCTGCGCTGGGGTCTCTCTATAAATACCCTCTTTCACTAGAGGGTCAGGTATTCAATTCTCTATCTCTCTTCTGTATTTGCTCTCACTCTGGTCCATTACTTACTTTGGCATCGGAGTGTCTTGTAAGTACACCCCCTCATCCTCCTTACTTACGGCGAACAACCTTCAGATCGACGACGCGTGACAGATCACTGATTCCCTTCTGATCAGGTCAGATCAGATATATACTGATCAAAAAGTACAAGTGTGTGTATTCCTCCTACATGGGCATGAGGGCTCAAAGCCATTAATAAGTATATTACGTTGTATGATGGTTAAGGTTTACCCACGGCCAGGGACAAATCTAAGGCATTGTAATTGGCTGCCCCCACTATTGTTTAACTTTTGTATTAGTTAGTATATGGTATGATAGCTTATATGCTAATTAAAATAGTGTCCTGCCCCCACTAAATAAACACACATATCATGAAATGAGAGGAGTTTCATCCCCTCTTCATGCTCCTATTTAAATTTTTATTTGACATTTGTTACTTATATTAAACAAATAGTAGTATATTGGATGTATTTTAATTTAAATAAAAATTAAATATATCTGATTAAAATTTTGATTAAATAAATTTTGATTTTGCTGTACCTTTAAGTTTAGATCAATTTAACTTTTATATGAGTATTGTTAAATTATATTTTATTTATAGGTTAATTTAATATAGTTTTTTTATATAAATTTGTAGTATTGATAACATATTAGCCATATAATTTTCCAATCTCATAATAACATTTGTAAAATGTACATTAATAACACTTAATTTTTGTTAGTATCTCTTATACCGGTTAAATAATAATGGTTTCATTTTAATATTTGAATGATTAAGAATTTAATTGCATTTTTAAAAATATTTATCGTATCATTATAATAGAATAATATTGCCCCCACTAGCAAAATTTTCTAGATCTGTCTCTACCCACGGTGGTGAGAAACTATGTATGGTGGTGTTTTACGGTGGTTTAGATGTCATGCTCACTGGGGGTTAGAGGCCTTGTTGATGAGTGATATGCCTAGGTGTAACCATATACGGGGTGTGATCTATATGTCTTAAGATTTGTTTAAGCGTTATGTTTAAGGTGTAATGATTTGTCATTCTTCCTATAAAAGAGATGTGTTTATATAGGCCCAGTGATCTCTTGGGAGGGGTGATGGGGCGATTCGCAAGTGCACGAATAACGTCAAAGTAATACAAAAGATTATCGATCCCACAGAGACCAAACATCAATCTATCGACTATTATTGTTATGGTGATTATCTAAGGCAAATCAATTAAGGGGTTTGTTGTGTGAAATAAAAGTAAAGTGCGGAATTAAAATTAATAATAAAGCAATAGGCATAAATGCAATTTATATAGCTACGTAGTATTCCAGATCTGTGCAAATAGGATTTCTTATGGGGTAGTGTTTTCTACTCATGAAAAGAACTAATTTAACAGGAACTGTCGCTTTCGTGTATTCAGAACCGAGATTATCCCTAATAGATCCCTCTTATTGTCACTTATAAAAAGGTGCGCATTGCGTTAGGACTAATAAACCTATTTTTAAGAAATATAGTTTCTTGACTTAGTTGAAAAGTATTTTAACCTGGAATTTCTAACAAAAAGAGGTTCTTGCGAACCGGACTTCAAATCCATAAACGCGTCCGAAAACAGTTTTAAAATCGGTTTTCTTAAACATTAAAGATTCCTAATTGACTGAGCCAAGCGCTTTCGCTTCCTCAGAATAGTCAAAATTAACCAAATTTATCTAAAGGTTGGACGACTTTCGATCTTACCCAACTGATTTTAAGTAAAGAGAATAAGTGTTAAAAGTTAAAATAACCCCTAAGTAATTCTATCGACAGCCGTTTGGAATACTATTATGACTACAATCCTCGCATCCTAACCTTTAAGGTTTTAGCCGAACATGGTAAATAGATGCGAGTAAATAAAGACGAGTAAATAAATAAAAGGCAATAAATAGGCAGAAACCTGCTCTAAACGAGAGGCTTTAAAATCTTGTACAACTGGAAGTAAATGGCGGAAATAAATGGCGGCAAATTTAACTTCTACCCAAGTGCTCCAAACTCGATTACAGACTCGATTAAACGGTGTAATAACCCCTCGATGTGAGAAGCTTATTACTTTACAACAAGTGAAATTTATGGCTTGAGTTATGTTCTCAAAGCTTGGATGGTTTGAAATGAATTAGAACTCTTTTATTTATAGAGGCAGGAAAGTACAGGTAAAAATGGGTTTTGGAGGTTTTTGGGAGCAAAAATGGTGGTTTCCCAACTTCTGCCCCGCATATAGTCCAGACCCCGTGGCGGGCGCCATGGACTATATGGCGAGCGCCACCTTTTGAAAAGGCAGTTGGGCCAGATTTTGGTGCTTTGTTTTTGGGCCTTGGTTCTCCTCCTTAATTTTTGGAGGTGCGCTGCAGTAGAAATCATCTGACCTGACATACTAATTTTTTCTTTCACACACACACACTATATATATATATATTAACATAAAAGAACAGAAAACATAAAAATTGATTAAAATAAAGTTAAATGACATAGCAAGCATTATAAATATAAACTGTAGGATATAATGTCATGAAAAATAAAAACATAATTGGAAATGCAATAAGTCTGTAAATGCAAAGAGAAATAAAATAAATACTGAAAGCAGGGAAATAGTGCCATCAAGGAGCTGGCTGCTCGTCAGCATGCTCGGGATGACTGAGTGAATGCAACTCTCTGTGTAAATCTGAGATCTCCTCATATAGAACGTTTGTCTCAGTGGCATGGGTCATGTCGGAAATCTGAATCTATAAAGTAAGATCTGCTATTGTCTGCTGAAGTCCGACTATCTCTGAAAGTAGCTCAGCTATCTGGGTATACAAGTCAGGTCTTCATAGTGTATGATTATTGGAAAACACAATCGTCCTCGGAGAAGGTGGAGAGGGATGGTATTCCGCTGATGGTGGTGTATGTGGCTCGTCGATCGTCTCGCCATACCCTTCCAACGCATAACTCCAGTTGGAAGGATTGTGCACACTAGTCACAACTGGATCAGGTAGAGTGAAATAATGGACCGTTTGGTAATTGATGAGAAGTCTGAAAGCATCAGGCTGAAAGGAAGCTCCCCTCATCAGCCCACGACCCAGACAAAAATCAATATCAAGCAAGGTAGGTCCACAATAAGGGGTCAGATGCAACAACTGATTGGTCAGTCCCAATGCAATTATTATATGTGTGATAATGCCTCCCACGTGAATAACTCCTTCAGATGATCTAGCTTGGCCCTCGAAATTGTTCAGCAAGAAATTCCCACATGCTACTGGGCACAACCTGTTAGCGCAAAATAGGAAGAACATCTCTTCCTCGCTAACATGCATGTCGAAATCTTCCTTTCCAAGGAAGGTGTGAGCCAGAGTCATCTGAAAATACCTCATAGCCAGGTTATGAATCACTGGAGACAATTGAGCCGATGGATCTAGGCTCCCTACTCCTGTAATATCTCGCTAGAACTAATCAATGTCTCTGCTCAGAAAGTAGCATATCGGGAGGTCAAGAATGGAATCAGGAGTGGTCAAAAATCCAAGTAGGTTTATGAATCCTTTGTTGGTGAAGGCGTACTCCCTTCCAAAAAATCTGAATGTAGCCAACCTTTCCTTATTAACGTATGGCTCGTGGTGGAATGAGCTGAGAAACTCTAATGTAAAGTTCTTGTATGTTTGGTGCAGTTCGTCAGCATATTGGCCCCACTGGAGCTGATGACAGAGGAATCGTACGCTGGGCTCGATCCCTAAAGCCTCCATGCAAGCTTGATCCGGATATCGGGTCGGTGCCATAGGACGTTGTCGAAGAATCGAGTACCTCTCTTTTTTCCCGTCGTCTCTGAAGGCGACGTGCATGTCATCGTGTTGCTGCATCCTAAAAAAATAAAACTCAGAAAACTTGAAAGCATAATCATCATAAACCGTTAGTCGACACATAAAAGAAAAATAAAAATAAAGTAAAACAAAAATAAAATAAATGAAAAGATAAAAAGTTAAGAAATCAGTGGGTTGCCTCCCAGGCAGCGCTTGTTTAATGTCGTTAGCTGGACAAACAAAACCTATATGTTTGAAGTAGGCAAGGGTGGATCAATCAAGGTATGGCTGGAGTAATTGTCGGGAATGTCTCCTCCTTCGTAGAGTTTTAATCACTGCCCGTTCATAACGAATGGACTACATGACTTGTTCTGGATCTCGACTGCTCTTGATTGTAGAACTTTAGTAACTGTAAAGGGACCTGCCCACCTTGAACGAAGCTTGCCAGGAAAGAGTCGTAATCTAGAGTTGAACAGGAGAACAGGGTCTCCCACATGAAAGTCTTTCTTTACGATCTTCTTGTCGTGCCAGGCTTTGGTTCTTTCTTTATAGATAATGGCATTTTCATAGGAAGATTGGTGGAGTTCTTCTAGTTTATGTAAATCAAGGACGCGGTTTTGTCCAGCGGTCAAATAGTCAAAGTTTAGGGTTTTTATGGCCCAATAGACCATGTGTTCTAATTCAAAGGGGATATGACAAGATTTTCCATAGACTAGTTGGTAAGGGGTTGTTCCAATAGGGGTTTTGAAGGCGGTTTTGTAGGCCCATAGCGCATCCTGCAGCTTTTGAGACCAATCTTTTCTTGAGATAGAGACTGTCTTTTCTAAAATTTGTTTTATTTCTCTATTGAACACTTCTACTTGGCCACTAGTCTGTGGGTGATAAGGTGTCGCTATCCTATGCTTAACTCGGTATTTTCTTTTAATAATTTCGAAAATTCTTGATATAAAGTGCGATCCACTATCGTTGATAATAAGACGGGGGGTTTCGAATCTAGGGAAAATATAAATTTTAAACAGCTTAATGACTACCCGTGTGTCGTTAGTGGGGGAGGCTATGGCCTCGATCCATTTGGACACATAATCGACTGCAACTAAGATGTACTTGTTTCATAAGGAAGACGGAAAAGGTCCCATAAAGTCTATACCCCAAACATCAAAGAGTTCCACCTCTTGAATGTTCCTTAAAGGCATTTCGTCACGTCTTGAGATGTTTCTAGTGCGCTGGCACCGGTCACATTTGGTTATATAGGTGTGTATATCACGCCACATTGTTGGCCAAAACATACCTGCTCTAAGAATCTTGGCGTGAGTTTTAGATGCACTAAAGTGTCCTCCATAAGGTACAGAGTGGCAGTGTTCTATTATCTTTCTTACTTCTTCTTCTGGGACACAACGACGGAAAATACCGTTTGTGCCTCTCTTAAAAAGGAGAGGTTCGTCCCAATAGAAGTGTCTTACGTCGCTAAAGAACTTTTTTCTCTGCTGGTAGTTAAAATCAGGGGGTACAATATCGGCAGCTAGGTAATTCACAAAATCTGCGTACCAAGGTACATTGCTTACTGCTAGAGATCTCTCGGGGTTCTTAGAAGGTTTTAGGTCACTTCCTTCTACGACTTCTATCCTAGCGATTAACTTGTCATAGGTAAAATTGTCGTTAATGGGGAATGGGTCTGGTTTTATATACTCGAGCCTAGAAAGATGGTCGGCAACTACATTTTCCGTGTCTTTCTTGTCTCTAATATCCAGATCAAACTCTTGTAACAGGAGGATCCATCGAAGTAACCTAGGTTTGGCATCCTTCTTGTTCAATAAGTAACAGATGGCAACATGATCTATATAAACTATGATTTTAGCTCCTACCAGATAAGAACGAAACTTATCCATATCGAAAACTACGGCAAAAAGCTCTTTCTCTGTGGTAGCGTAATTAAGCTGAGCAGCATCTAGGGTTCTACTGGCATAGTATATAACATGTAATTTCTTATCCTTTCTTTGCCCTAAAACAACTCCTACAACATAGTCGCTAGCGTCACATATGATTTCAAATGGTTGGTCCCAATCTGAAGGTTGAATGATGGGTGCCGAGATAAGGGCTTGTTTTAGAAAGTTAAATGCTTCAAGGCATTTTTCGTCAAAGTTGAACTCGACGTCTTTCATCAGGAGGCCGATTAAAGGTTTGGTAATTTTAGAGAAGTCCTTAATAAAACGCTGATAGAAACCAGCGTGTCCAAGAAATTTATGACTTCTCTGATAGTGTTAGGGGTTTTAAGGTTTTCAATCACTTCTATTTTGGCTTTATCTACTTCAATACCTCTCTCGAAAACTATATGTCCTAAAACCATACCTTTGGTGACCATGAAGTGACATTTCTCCCAGTTCAACACCAGGTTGACGTCAACACACCTTTTCAGGATTTTCTCAAGGTTAGCGAGATAGTTGTTAAAATCAAATCCGCACACCGAGAAATCGTCCATGAATACTTCCATGGTTCCATCAAGGTAATCTGCAAAGATCGCCATCATGCAACATTGGAAAGTAGCAGGTGTGTTACAGAGACCGAAAGGTATTCGTCTATAGGCGAAAGTTCCATAAGGGCATGTGAAGGTAGCTTTCTCTTGATCCTCTGGATGTATAGGAATTTGGAAAAATCCAGAATACCCATCCAGGTAGCAAAAATAGGAGTGTCGGGCCAAACGTTCTAACATTTGATCTATAAAAGGTAAGGGATAATGGTCTTTCCTAGTAGCTTTATTTAATTTCCTAAAATCTATACACATACGCCATCCTCCTTCTATCTGTTTTGATACATGTTCACCTTTTTCATTTTGCACGACCGTGATGCATCTCTTTTTAGGTACTACACACACAAGACTTACCCACTTAGTATCTCAGATCTGATAAATTATACTTGCTTCTAGTAACTTGAGAACTTCCTTCTTAACAACATCACTCATTATAGGGTTTATTTTTCTCTGGTGTTCTCTAGAGGGTTTTGAGTCTTCCTCGAGCGAGATCCAATGCATGCACACGGATAGATTTACACCTTTTAGATCAGAGTTGTTATATTCTAAGGTGGAGGGATATTTTCGTAAGACTACTAAGAGTTGGTCAGTCTCTCCTTGGTTTAGGGTAGCACTGACTATCACTGGACGATTCATTTCTTCGTCCAAGAATTCATATCTTATGTTCTTAGGTAGTTCCTTAAGTTCTAAAGCTAGTTTTTTTAGGCATGGTATAAGATCTGGGGTAAGGGATAAACATTCGTACAGGTTATCATCAATGTAGGGTTCTATAAATCCATCATCTTCCTTTATGAGGGTTGAAGGGAGTATGATGGTTTCTTCTAATTCTAGCTCTCTAACACATTCATCGATGATGTCTATGGCATAATATGCGTCTCCTAATACTGGTGCCATAAGAAACTTCGACAGAATGAATTCTATCTTCTCGTCACCTACCTCAAACATCAACTTCCCTCTCTTAACATCTATTATGGCTCCAATGGTTGATAAGAATGGTCTGCCTAGGAGGATAGGAATGTCATCATCTTCTTTAATGTCCATGACGATAAAATCGGTTGGGATGAACAATTGACCGATCCTAACTGGGACGTCTTCCAATATGCCAACCGGATATTTGACGGATCTGTTAGCTAACTGGAGTGACATCTTTGTAGGCTGTAATTCTCTTAGTTTTAACCTTTCAAAAACTGCCAGGGGCGTAAGGCTTACACTAGCTCCTAAACCTAGAAAAGCTTTATTGATGACATGACTTCCCAAAATACAAGGTATGGAGAAATTTCCAGGATCTTTCTCCTTCTTGGCAAGTTTATTTTCGGAAATGGAATTATATTCTAAAGGTTTTGGATCATCAAGTCTACATTTATTGGTAAGGATGTATTTGAGGAATTTTGCATATGACGGTATTTGGGTGATGGCTTATGTGAAAGGGATTTCCACATGAAGTTTCTCTATGACTTTGATAAATTTTTGGTATTGGTTATTGGTCTTGGTTTATTTTAGTCTTTGCGGATATGGTATGAGAGTTTTATATGGCGGAGTTGGTTCGTTGGTTTTGTCCTTATCCTTATGCTTTTAAGATCCTACTGGTTCCTCGAGTTCGCTCGTGGGAACCATGCTTTTGTTAGGAGTCTTTGGTTCGATGTCGGGTTAACCGGTTCATCGTAAGCGGTCCCACTTCGTAAGGTGATTGCGTTGGCTTGCCCTCGGGGGTTCTGTTGGGTTTGACCAGGGAACTGTCCTTCGGGTGTAGTCTTAGGAGCTTGTTTTAAAGCTATTTAAGATATTTGGGTTTCAAGTATCTTGTTGTGGGTTACTATTTGGTCTACTTTGGTTCCTAAACGGATGATCAGTTCATTTACATGAATGTTCTGGTTCAGGAATTCCTTGTTTTGCTGGGTCTGAGCCGAAATGAAATCTTCTATGATTTTTTCAAGGTTCGGCTTAGGTTGCACAGCTTGCATAGGCAGGTTTTGTCTTTGAGCTTGATAACCGGATGGTCTTAAGGGTGCAGGGTTTTGGATAGGGTTATTGTTTTTGTAGAAAAAGTTTGGGTGATTCTTCCATCCAGGGTTAAAGGTATTTGAAAATGGGTTTCCTTGGGCGTAGTTGACTTCTCCTGAGTGAATTTCGTTTAGCAGATTGCATTCTGCTGATTGGTGTCCTTGAGTACCACATAGTTCACACTCAGTTGAAACTGCTGCAGCAGCTACTTGGTTTGTGTACATATGTTCGACCTTCAGGGCTAAAGCGTCCATTTTAGCTTGCATCATATCTATAGAACTTATCTCCTGTATTCCTCATTGGGCTTATTTCTTTTCTACTGTTGCTCGCTTTATCCCCCATTGACAATGGTTTCGGGCCATATCCTCAATGAGAGTGTGGGCTTCAGGGTAAGGTTTATTCATCAGGGCGCCACCTACGGCGGCGTCGATGGTCATCTTTGTGTTATAGTGAAGTCCATTATATAAGGTATGAATGATTAGCCATGATTCCAGGCCATGGTGTGGACATATTCTCAACAGGTCTTTATATCTTTCCCAAGCTTCGAAGAGAGATTCACTTTGGTTTTGGGTAAATCTGGTTATTTGGTTCCTAAGAACAACGGTTTTGCTCGGGGGAAAATATCTAGCGAGAAAAACTCTCCTAAGATCTTCCCAAGTTGTTATAGAATTGGCTGGAAGAGAATCTAACCAAGTAAGGGTTTTGTCTCTAAGGGAAAAAGGAAATAATCTTAACCTAATTGCCTCAGGGGTAGCACCATTGATTTTAAAAGTATTAGCTAGTTGAATAAAAGTTTTTAAATGTTGGTTCGGGTTCTCGGTAGCGAGTCCCGCGAACTAGTTTTATTGTACTAATTGTAATAGGGATGGTTTTAGTTCGAAATTGTGAGCAGGAATATTAGGGTTCACAATATTAGAACTAGGTTCGTCATTAGATGGTTGAGCAAAATCCTTAAGGGGTCTTTGGTTACGGTCTTCGCCCATAACTCTCTTAAACCTACGAAATAAGATATGTGCACGAGTGTAACGTTCAGGTTCCTCTAAAGGATCTATAAGGGTACCGGTGTTGCGCGTTCTTCCCATTGACCGGAGGATATAGCCTTAGTCTAGACAGTGTAACAACAGGGTACGAAATTTTGACGTAATTGGTCCCCAACAACGGCGCCAAAAACTTGATGGGGCGATTCGCAAGTGCACATATAGCGTCAAAGTAATACAAAAGATTATCGATCCCACATAGACCAAACGTCAATCTATCGACTATTATTGTTACGATGTTTATCTAAGACAAATCAATTAAGGGGTTTGTTGTGAGAAATAAAAGTAAAGTGCGGAATTAAAATTAATAAAGCAATAGGCATAGATGCAATTTATATAGTTACGTAGTATTCTAGATCTGTACAAATAGGATTTCTAATGGGGTAGTGTTTTTTACTCATGAAAAGAACTAATTTAACAGGAACCGTCGTTTTCGCGTATTCAGAACCGAGTTTATCCCTAATCGATCCCTCTTATTATCACTTATAAAAAGGTGCGCATTGCGTTAGGACTAATAAACCTATTTTTAAGAAATATAGTTTCTTGACTTAGTTGAAAAGTATTTTAACCTAGAATTTATAACAAAAAGAGGTTCTTGCGAACCGGACTTCAAATCCATAAACGCGTCCAAAAATAGTTTTAAAATAAGTTTTCTTAAACATTAAAGATTCCTAATTGATTGAGCCAAGCGCTTTCGCTTCCCCAGAACAGTCAAAACTAACCAAATTTATCTAAAGGTTGGACGACTTTCGATCTTACCCAACAGATTTTAAGTACAGAAAATAAGTGTTAAAAGTTAAAATAACCCCTAAGTAATTCTATCGACAGCTGTTTGGAATACTATTATGACTACAATCCTCACATCCTAGCCTTTAAGGTTTTAACCGAACATGGTAAATAAATGCAAGTAAATAAAGGCGGGTAAATAAATAAAAGGCAATAAATAGGCAGAAACCTGCTCTAAACGAGAGGCTTTAAAATCTTGAACAACTGGAAGTAAATGGCAGAAATAAATGGCGGCAGGTTTAACTTCTACCCAAGTGCTCCAAACTCGGTTACAGACTCGATTAAACGGTGTAATAACCCCTCAATGTGAGAAGTTTATTACTTTACAACAGGTGAAATTTATGGCTTGAGTTCTGTTCTCAAAGCTTAGATGGTTTGAAATGAATTATAACTCTTCTATTTATAGAGGCAGGAAAGTACAGGTAAAGATAAGAATGCCCCCCAACTCCTTTTGGGAGGGAAACATCCGTGTGAAGGTGGCGCCTGCCACCTCCTTGTGGCGACCGCCACATGTACTAAGGTGGAAAGGAGTGGGAGACGTGTTAGTTATCAGCAGTTGGCTTGCATCTAATGTGTGGCATCCCCTATGGCGCCCGCCATGGTGGAAGCCCTGTGTACATTTCCTCAGAAAGTAGGGTTTTTAGCTCGTTTTTCTTCATTTCTTCTCAAGTAGCCTTGAAAATACAAAAACTTGAAAAAGACACAAAGTAGAGGCATAATACAAGAAAATGGAAATAAAATACTAAATAACATGCACAAAATCGAGTCAAATAAACAGTATATCTTAGGTATATCAAAGGGTTACTGCCTGCTCAGTCAATGGTGGACCGTTGAATCCCTATTTTCTAAGAGGACGTGAATCAGTTAATGACCCTGACTTTTCTTTGTCCTAGAAAGGCCCCCCTGACTTCTCTTTATCGTAAAAACATTTTTTCCATGTTTCCTATGACTGGCTGATAGGAAGACCCTATGGGAGATGTGTAACCTCCCTCTGAGAGACTTGTAATTATCGCTCTGGTATAGTTTTTTTTACAAATATAACACTACATAGTCCCTCAAGCACGAGGCCTTTTGATATAGGATGAAGTGTTTTTTAGATTGCGACTCGGGGGAGTATCACGAGGACCATGGCTTCTTGAGGGCACATTTTTTTAGGTGAAGTTTCTATCAGCTTGAGACTATAAGTCTCTTAGGAAAAATGTAATGTAACTCGACTGATGAGACTCTATGTCCCTTAGGTGATGTGTTTGACCTCTTGGATAGGACTTCCATCGAGCCCTCAGGAAAAACTTGTGATCGAGTCTCTTAGGATGGATATCAATCGGGCCTCTTAAGCGTGATTCCTAATTTTGATACCGCCCGAGGAAACACTAAGTCCTCCAAGAGAGAGTTTAGCTAGCCTGAGGAGTCTAAATCCCTCAGGTGAAATTACATGTGGCTTGGATGATAAGGCTATAAGTCCCTTAAGTGATGCATTTGTATAGCTTGTGTTGCCCTGAGGGGCAGCAAGGACCTTTGCCATGAAGTCTAACATAAAATTTTGGCCTCATAGGATGGTAAGATTCTTCTTCATGAAGTTTAGCAAATAATCGTTGCCTTAAGGGGCGACAAGTCATGAGGTTCAGTAAATAGATGATGCCTTAAGGGGTGGCAAGGATCTTCATTATAAAGTTCGGCCTATAATCCTTGCCATGATTAGGAATAAATTGCTTAATCATTACTTCACATATACATATTTATAATATTTTAAGTGTAATAGTATCTAAGATGGAAAGCATTATAGGTTCTGGGCAAAAGCAGTCCTTCAGACTTCTGCAACTCGTATGCCCTATGAGGGAGCTTCTGAAATATGAGATACAACCCCTCCTAGTTATGTTGTAGCTTTCCCTATTGTGCGGGTATAACCACTTCTTTTAAGATAAGGTCACCTTCTTGCATTTCTCTCGACTTGACTTTAGAGTTATAACTTTTGGTAGTCATGTGTTTGGTCGTGAACTCTTGGACGTGGGCGACTTCTCTTAATTCGTCGATCAGGTGTCTTGCACACTTCAAGCCTACTTTATTTGCTTCTTTATTAAATTGGGATCATCGCTACAAAGGTGTGTCAATCTCCATGATTAGCATTGCATAAACTCCATAGACCATGGCAAATGGAGTTTCCTCGGTGGTGGAATATGGTGTGGTATGGCATGACCATGATATCTCATGGGTAGTCCCGCTCATAAACCCTTGGTATCATCAACCTTCTTCTTGAGCCCCTTCAAGGTTACTTTGTTTGCTGACTCCACTTGGTTGTTGGCTTGAGGGTGTACAACGAATACAAACTTCATTTGTACTCCTAATTCTCTGTAAAAGCCAGTGACCATAGCAGTAGCAAACTAGGTCCCATTGTCAGAGACAATGGCTCTAGGAAATCCATATCTGCATAATTTAGTAGAGGGTTCTCAATGGTACAATTTAGTAGCCAAAGCGATTACAATCAATGTAAATGAATATTGCAATCACACTGATGAATTTATATAACATCCAAATTACAAATACACAACCAAACAATAATCGAATTGTAAAAACATCGAAACAAAAATTATACTTAAAGCACGTAAATGATACCAAACGATACTATATCCTTTCAAAAACGTTAATCACAAAATGAACCTCCTCACACAAATCTCATATCGTAGGTTGAGAAGCTAAACTAAACGATAATGGTAGAAGTTATTGGTTGAATATGAAGAGAGATTTTGGTTGCAAACTTAAAACATAACTCAAAATTCCATTTGAAAGTTTGAGAGAAAAGTGTGTTGTATGGGTTATGAATAATAAAATCGTATACATGTTTTGAGAAGGATTTATAAAAGAGAGTATATATGTGTTGGAGACAAGGCACGAAAATGATAGAAAATACCCATTTAATTTGAGTCAAAAGCAAATGGTATGGGTTGAGTCAATAGAGTGAATGGTTTGAATTAAGAACTAAAAACTAAGAAAATTGTTTATGTGATTCAAATCAACCTTTTTCATGATTAGAGTCATAAAAATCCATGATTCAAGCCATAAATGCATAGCAAAAATCCAAATTTTCCATCTAATTTTTTTATTCGAATGAATCCTTTTATGATTCAAATCAATACCTCTATTCTTCGAGTCTGACATTTCTTTTATTCAAATCATAAATACATAAGCAAAATCATGTTTTCCATATTCAATTTTTGGTTTGGGTTACCTATTTTCATTATTCGAATTAGAAATGAATAATCAATTTCTATTTTTTACATTTAATATATGATTCCAGTCACTTAAAACACACTTCAAAACTTTCAATTTTTTTATAAAAATGGAGTGTTTGTTTGAATAAAGACTTGGTACGATATGAATCATTCTTTATTGTGTTTCTCGATTTAAAACTTTGACTAATTGACTAGAAACATACTGCATTGACTTTTAGCAATTAATTTGATTTATGCATGTGCAAAAATGATCTAACGCCCAACATTAGAATGCACAATGTGTTATGAGACTCAATTAATACAAACAAATCAAATGACTAAATTGACAATCAAGAAAACATAAACTAGGACAAACCCTAAAAGGCATAACAACTTCAGTCTCCCCCTTTTTGTGATTGGCAAACTTGCAAATTTTGCAATTGAAATTATGTTGACATTGAGCAAATGCAAAGTTTGATAATTTAATTCCTTCTTTTGCATGTGTCCCCACTGAAACATTGCACAATACCACAAATAGCATAAAATCCATAAATCAAGTTTATAATACACACATATTTAATAAGGATACTTTGGTAAAACTGTTATTTTCTCTATTTAAAACTTATGATGTCAAATTTATTTAAAACTTATGATTTTGGCACAAATATGTCCTGGGATCTTTTCGAGTTTAATCCCTTAAGTGAAATCAAACTTGTATTTGTTTACCAAATTTCCGAGTAAACAGCGTGTTGTATGTTAATTACCTTTGATCTCAATTTTCAAGCAATTTGAGATTTTTTATGTATTAGAACATTATCCCTCTAGTCGAGGCTAAGTTGCCTAAGGATCCGATCCTCAAGCATGCTCGCGAGATTTTTTTCCCCATAGACAACACCAATGGTGTTACAATGATACTTACAAATAAGTTGGTATGCTTAGTCTGATGGTGAATTCCAACAATAATCTTACAGAAATCTTAGATACTCACAAATGAGTTAATGTGCTTAGATTTGATGACAGACACCGACAATGATCATACAGAGATTTGAGATATTCACAAATGGGTTGGTGTACTTGAATTTGATGTTGAACTTCAATGTACAGTAAGTGTACTAACATACACTTTGACGCCTAAGTCGATGATTATTAAAGGTGAGAGGTATTTTGGAGTTAGAAATGTGTATACTCGAGATTAAGATCTCTCTTTTTCTTTTATGGCTGCCTTCTAGGGTTTCAAGTCTCTGGAGTCTTCCCTTTTGAGACGCTTATCATAATAAGTTTGTTGTATGTTGTTCTTTCCTTTGGATTCGTCGACTCCAAATACTCGAAAGAACATTTTTTACCTTTTCTATAATGGGCAGGCAATTTGTAGTGTTATATTTGTAAGAGCCCCACATAAGGCGACATCAGGTTCCCCTCCTATTAATGCATCACTTGGGGTCTACCTTTATGGGGTATATGGTCTCGCCTTTAGGGCAGATGACATGGATAATATTGTTATATCTCCACCAGTCATACAAGAACGAGTCACACTACGACTCTCTTGAAAGTTGGTGGTCAACAATCTTCCCCATTTAAGGGGAGCGGTTACCACTTCTTATGGTTTGCTAAACCCTAGGCCTAAGGGTGTTGAATTTTAATTCCTTGTGTCAAAATAGGTTGCTCGACAAGGACATGGAAGTCCTCGAATATCCTATTGTGTGAGTGTCAAAACATTAAAGGCGTGTACCTCAACAGGAATTTCGACTTAGGTCTAATTTTGTAGTGTTAACAAAATTAGGTATTTTTGACCTTTTATTTTTAGGCATTACTTAGGGAGCAAGCAAGCCAAATCTATAAATAGGGAATAACCTTATTATGAATTGTAACACTTGAACACTTGCAGTTGCGAAGAATAAAATTACAAGTTTGGAAGCAGAGAGAAGCTCAACAGGAGATCTCTTATCCTATTTTTTTTCTCTAAAACTCTAATTTTTATTTCTTCTCCAATTCAATTTTTTTATCCTTTCATTATCATTGTGTAGAGATAATCATCTTGCAACCAAGGTTGGTTGATTTACTCGAGTGAAGAGTGAAGAACAAGAGGGAATTTAATTGGTTGATTAAATCTTGTTCATCAAGATTGATTCAAATTTACTCAAAGTCTTGGGCTTAATTCCAACATTTGGTATCTAGAGCACTGCATGAGAGATTTGTGGGAAGTAAAACACGATGCCAATAAAGATTAATCATCTGAATGGATATTTTCCGGCGAGTCTCCCAATTCTGAAGGGTCAGAATTATGAGAATTAATGTAAATAGATGAAAGTAGTTTTTTGTTGTTAAGATCTTTGGGATCTTGTGAAGGAATAAGTAACACCCTTGTAGAAAGTGTTTCGGATCAAGACAATGCTACTTACAAAGAATTGAAGAAGAAAGACTATAAATCTTTCTTTATAATTCATCAATGTGTTGTTCCTGACAATTTCGAAAAGGTCAGTAATATAGAATCAACGAAAGAAACATGAGAGATCTTGGAGAAATCGTTTGGAGGCGCTAAGAAGGTGAAAGAGGCGAGGTTACAAACTCAAAAAAGAACTTATAAATTGCTTCAGATGGAAGACAATAGAAGTATAACTTATTTTTTCACCAGGGTTACAAAACTGGTGAATCAAATCAAGGTATATGGAGAAGTGTTGACATCAAGATCAGTTGTTGCAAAGATCTTAAGGTAATTAGCTCAGAAGTTTGACCATGTGATACTAGGCATAGAAGAATCAAAAGATTTGTCAACATTGACAAATGAAGAGCTTCAAAGGATGGTTGAAAGAGTTGCAAGCAATTCAAAGAGTAATGTGGCTTTGCAGGTGCAATCAGCAAGAGAAAATAAAGGAAAGGGGAAGTGGTTCGACCACAAAGGTAGAGGAGGCTACAATAATTCGACTGGTTGAAGTCAACAAGAAGGAGGCTGGTTAAATCAGAGAAATTCCTCATACCAAATCAACCAAATAGATAGTGCAACACATAGAGGAAGTGGTGGTAATCAAAAACCTAACAAAAGTCATATTCAATATTTCAATTGTCATAAGTATGGTCATTACTCTCGTGATTATCCTGAAAAACAAAAGAGCCAAAAGAATGATGCAAAGTTTGCAAAGCATAAAAAATAATAAATGTTGTTGATGGTCACAACAAAAGATGAAGAAAGATTCCAGGACCAATGATACTTGGACTCAGGATGTTAATCACACATGATTGGTAGGAAAGATTAGTTTGTCAACATAAAACCTTCAATGAAGAACATGGTGAAATTTGCAAATGACAATACTCTAGCATTTGATGGTATTGGTGATGTTCTGATTATGAGAAAAGATGGAAAGAGGTCACTAATTCCCAATGTATTGTACATACCAAACATGAAGAGTAATTTGCTCATCATTAAGCAGTTGATCAAAAAGAACTACAAAGTGTCGATTGAAGACAAAATGATGAGAGTTCTCGACTCAGGTGGAAGGTCAATCTTGAAGGCTTCCATGTCTCAAAATAGAACCTTCATGATTGAACTTAATGTGATAAAGCATCTTTTATAACCAAAAATAAATAATTTTTATTTAATTGAATTCTTTTAATTTAAAATAAATAACTTAATAAAACATCTTTTATAACCAAAAAAACCAACCGCGTAAACATACAAATCAATCATGCACTCACGACACATGCACCTACACTTAGCGCTTTCATGCGTATGTATGCTTTATTCTTATTTGCTCTTATTTATCCACAAAGCACACACTCACCTAGCGCTTTCATGCGTTCGTGTATGTCTACTTATTTGCCCTTTACTTTACTCGCAATTTATCTTCCGTAATTTACATTATCGTAACCCATTGTATCGCATCACATTCCGTCCAAAGGAAAAACCTACACATAAGTCAACACTTGTGTGTAGTGCATTCACATTTGCATCATACTCCCCCCCACGATCCTTGATTCCACTCAAGTTGATCGCTTAAGTTTAGGACCTACCCCATAGGAAGGACCTTGTCTTTTATCTCTACAACTTAGACAAACAAACAACACTATACAACTTTTTTTCAAACACAATAGAGAATGGATGTTAATCATCTTAAGCGAGATATAATCTCCACCCCCATAATAATACAATCAAACATGTAGGAACTTTGCCTTAAGAGTGATAAAGGCATACTCGTCAAACAATTCGAGTACTTAAGCCCTTTTCTTAAGACGATGCAAAGACTATTTTCCTACAACCCCCTTTACACTTGTGGTGGTTACATATCCCTTAACATGAAGACTCGTCTCTTCTCCTAAACCCAATCAAAACAACTACCCTAAACCCGTAGTAACTTTGACCACAGTCAAAGAGCTCCTTTAACCCTTTAGGGGAACTACAAGTACTCTGATTCCACTCCCGTAAGGATATGTAGGCATAAGATGCGACATCTTATCGAGTATACTTAGAAATAAACCACTAGGGTCTCTAATCCATTAAGCAGATAAACACTTAGCAATAAACAATATAAAACAAGAGGTTCCTGTAGAGTACTACAGAAACTTAGGATGCTAGTACCTTCCCTAAGTTTAACCAACCCCCGAACCTAAAACAACCTAGCTTGCATTTGCATTGCATTGTGGGAATTTCGATCTTTATCCCTTCCTTTGGACAAATCAAAGTTCGGTTGCAAAATGAATTAAAGATTCAAACTAATCAATAGTTTGGTATCCAAATTTCACCGCGACAGAAATGGCGACTTCACTGGGGAGCCTCTAGTGGGTTTCCTTATCTTGCTTTATTTGTTTATTGCTTTATATCTGCCTATTTGCTTACTTGTGTATTGGTGTTCTTTATTTCTTTTGGGTTATTATCCTTGAGTGGTGAGACAAAGTCCTACACCCGGACTTGAGAGAAATTAAGATAGGATGGTGATATATTCGATGAGGCTTATAGGGAGTGAGTCCCGACTAAGTTGATTCGAGAATCCCGCTTAGTTGAGACCCTTTTGAAAATGGTTCGGTTGAACGAGTTTAGTCGTGAAAACTTTTACTATTCTCAATTGGAGTCCATGATGCTAAGGATTGTAGTTACCTTTAACCCCACTTTGGCCTTTATTAGGAAGTAGTGCGAGGCTATGAGGGAGTAAGTCCCGAAATAGTGCTACGCGATGCTACACTCAAATGAAGTTCTCTTGAGAATATTATTAACCCCCGAGTTAGTTGGGAAGTTGATAATATCCGAAAGATGGGCTAATGACTTTGGGAACCTCTTTAGAACCTTGTTCTACAGGTACAATCAACCTTTAGTCCATAACCTTTGGGAATGGGTACACCTTTGCTCCATGCTCGTTGCAAACTTATGGTACCCTTTGTTTGTTTATCCTTGTCTATCTATGTGCTTACTTGTGTTTGTTGCATTCATAAAGCATCATCTTGCATTGATTTCATGGGATTCCTAGTTTAGTTATAAACATTACAGAAACCAATATGTATTACAAAAGAAAATATTTTGGAAATATTCTTTTAAGAGTCCTAACTTGGATGGCCTAAGGAAGTAGGAGTTCAGATTGAAGAAAACTCAAAAGACAAATACGAGAGACTTCCCTTATCATGAAGGATTGGTAGAAGTTCAAAAATACTTCCATCCATATTGAAGATCCAAGAAAACAAAGGATTCATTCCTCACTTTCCAACAAGAGATGGAGGATTTATTTTCCTCTATCAAACTAATCTTTAGAAGTTGATCATGGACTACGTATATTCAAGAAGATCCGAGTAGAAGAGCGAATCAACAAGCAATGAAGGACTTCCTTAGGACTTTATTTAGCTATTATGTTGGGACTCTTACAAGAGTGTTTCCTTGTAATCCATTATCAAAAAATAATAATAAATGACTTTCCTTTGGTGCTCTGTGACGTTTATGAAAACTTGAGTTCCATGAAACCTTTCGTTTTTTATTTTTTTGCATTCTGCATTTTTGCACCCATCACACAGCATTTCACATATGCATGTATCTCTCCTCTTCTGTGGCTAATCCGGTCTTCTGTCTTTGTCTGTCAGTTGACACCTCGCTCATCTGACCAAGCTTGAAGTATTATTAAAGGATAGTAAAGAGAGCAAAGATATGGACCGCATTACTAGTTTCAGAGTAAGGTCTAAACCGACATTTCACCGTCCCTCCAACGACTTTGTTCCTATGCAACTTCAGCCTATGCAAGACAACCTGTTTGCTGACTTTCAGAATATTCATGCTGAGAAGGAAATGGACGATCCTGGGCTTATAGCATTCGAGAATGAACTTCGTGACTTCAAGGAGCGACGGAAAATGATGAAGAGGAACCGTGCACCTGATTTTTATGCTCATGACCTGCGCCTAGTTCCAAACCTAGTTGTCCCCCCGGAATTCCAAATGCCCGCCTTCGAAGTGTACAAAGGTAAGATTTGTCCAAGGTATCATTTGATGATGTTTTGTCAGAAGATGACTGCTTACCTTGGGAACGACAAACTAATGGTTCACTGCTTTCAAGAAAGTTTGGGTGGAGCACCGTTAACATAGTATATGAAGCTACAAATGAACCACATTCAGTCCTGGGAGGACTTAGCTGTTGCTTTTGTAAAGCAATACAATTACAATTTAGGAATAGTTCTAGATAAAACAGATGACAGTGGATCGTCTAGAGGATCCACAACTCCGATATCCCGCCCTCAACATGGATATGCAATGCCCGCTCAGCGCGAGCAGCAAGTACCTCCTAAGCGAAGGATGCCATTTCCAGATCAGCATCGACATGTTCGAAGACAGTTTCCGAATCAGAAAGTACCTCTGAAAACTCTGAAAGAAGAAACTCATTGGTTCGATCTTATCCCATTGACTTACCGTCAATTATGGTTTTATTTCATCCGAAACTCGGTAGTGACACCTAGAAAGACTAGAACCATGAACTCTCACCCACCGTGGTTCAACCCAAACACCAGCTGTGAATTTCACGATGGAGTGTTGGGGCATTCGATCGAAGATTGCAAAGTTTTTCAAGAGAAAGTTCAAGAAATGATTGATAATGAAGTGCTAACCTTCAAAAGAGAAAGACCGATCATGAATGGAATACCATTATGTTGATATAAGTGAAAACTCCAGAAGAACTAAGAAGGGCCCGTCGGCTGTTTATTTTGTTTGCTTGTGTGTTTTTTTCTTCTTTGGTTGAAAGCATATTTGGTATGTAAGAACTTGTTATTTTGAATAAGTAATGCAATAAGTGTTTGTCTTGAAGAAATCCATTCGTTTTCACTCAAATTGTTTTTCAAAATTATTTATAATGTCGACGTTTACCCGATCTCTTGCTCTGACAGAGAATTGGAAGGAGGATGATGAAGTAAAACATATGATCTCTTGTTGTATGCTTCGAATAAGAACCCTACTGATGATGTAAGGCATCATTTCAACCATCTAAACACCAACATAGTTAAACCCTCTTTTTTTTTAAACCTTGAGAAAAGATTTGTTTTTTCTCCCAAACCGAAACCTCGTCTTTGGCCTGGGGCAGGGTAATATAAAAAATAATGAACATCTTCAAATTGGGTGGGCTCAAATATACTAACCCTTTATTCCTCCATTTTACCAGTCATAAATTAAGCCCATATACAACCTTCAAAGTCCTAATTGAAGTAAGGTTTAGTTCGAAAGCATACTCGATGAGATATTGTTTCCTGACTCCTTGAGCTACGCTCAAATTAAATCGGCTTTATAAATAATTTTAATCCTAACTAGTGATTTCGATCACCAGCTATTAGGATATCCCTTTTCAAAACTTCAAGACAAACGTATGTTGCATTAACCGCTTTGAAATTAACATTTCTGACTCGCTAAATGCGCTTGACATCGTAGAAAGATTACAAACGAACATTGATGGATTTGAAGACTTTGCCAACCTGGGGCAAGTTATTTTCCCATAAGTTTGATCCGTGCGAGTTCAACTTTCATCTAAAGCACAAATTGGAAGACTCAGTTATACCGCCAATCAGGGGCAGTTACGTCGAGATTCGGCGAATCTCTAGGGAGTTTGAAAACAGTGGGGCATTTGGACATCATGTTTTCTATAAAATCCTCTCGAGATGTTTTGTCTACACCACGCGACTTGGGGCATTTGAAGCTTTGAGGCAAAGAGGATGTTTATTTCATCCCCAGGAAGCTCAACTCCAACATGTTCAACAACTATGATGATCCAGGATATTTATCTTATCCCTTACCTCCGTCAAAATTTTTCATACAACCTTTCAGACTTATCGAGATGTTACATCCCAAATAGGTTGACCTCAATTCTCCAAGAGAAGATTTTGAAGTCTTGAAGCAGGATTGGGATCCTATATTTAGTTCTCCATCTATCCTCAGTGATACCTCTATCTTCAAAGATTGGTCGAGATGTTTATTTCATCTCCGTCACCTCTTTCTGTCTATTTTGTCAGCATAGGCATACGCATAGCATATAAGTAGACAGCATGGCATGCGCATTTCCGCATTCTCTGTGTTTGTTTCTATCACCTTGGCTGTAGTTATCCCTAGGTGTTTGGGTGTGTCTTATCCTTCCAATTAGATTCGTCCCTAGGCAAAAAGAGCATACTGCTTCATTTCCCCATGAAGTTCAACCCTCGTGGAAGACGATTATTTTAGTACAATTCCATTTGAGTTCACACCTCAATGGTCAAGTCTTGCTTGACAGTTTCTTTTCGGCTACTTCTCGAATCGAACTTCGGTCTTTTGGCAATCACATCATAAACGCGGATTAAGTGTGCATTTATTTTGCACCCTATTCCCCAGGAAGAATACTCATAAAGACAGACGTTTCTTCAACAATAGCATCACATAATTTTTCTCAAACATCTACAGCAATCTCTTTATTTGAGCAACTCGTTTTGATCAGGATCTTGTTCAAAACGACAAACGACAGTTTTCACAAGACAGTGCAGTTACCCTCAGTGGGTCCTTCAACATTATTGACTCATCAGAGAAGACAATTACATACATCTCTCTTCATTTGAGAGTTCACATATTTTACAACAACAAAGGTACTCCCCAGGAATAACTTCCCCAATGAGTTCATCGCACAAGTTTGTTTCCATCAAGTGACATCTCCCGGGAGAAGTTGAATAAGCTTATGACAATAGTCTCCCTTTATTTGAGAAGACATACATTACAATTCAACCGGTTCACATCTCTTCTGAAGATCCCCGGTGAAACTTTACAACTACACCTACAGGGTTCTACAACGAACTACATCTACAGTCTACAACGACATCTACAATCTACAAAATTACAACCCCCTAGGAAGGTGCTCCCACGAGTTTCCGTCATTCCGGGAAGGGAACGAGACCAGCTCATGATTCCTATATCATGATGCTTGGGGAAGTTCTACATCAGAGACCGAGACCAGCTCATGATTCCCATATCATGATGCTCGGGGAAGTTCTACATCAGAGACCGAGACCAGCTCATGATTCCCATATCATGATGCTCGGGGAAGTTCTACATTAGAGACCGAGACCAGCTCATGATTCCCATATCATGATGCTCGGGGAAGTTCTACAAAAACATCTACATCTACAAACTACAGTGACTCTACCACCTACAAGATTTTGACATTTCAAGCAGAGACAAAGACCAGCTCATGGTACCCTTATCATGACGCTCGGGGAAGTTATACATTTACTATTTCAAGTTGAGTTCCGAAAAGAAAGATATACACAAAAACGAGAAAAGAAAGAAAAAATGCCAAAATAAAACTGAACCATCGACTCAATTCATTTGGATTATTACCAACAATATTATGATAATAAGTATATCTTTCGACTAGAAGCTTTTCCCATTACCATATCCCCGGTGTGTGAGGTATTGTTATACTTATGGAGATTCCCTAGTGTTGGTTACTTCCTGCCCCCGTGGGGTTTCCTTTTGTCGGGCCTGTTTTTTTTTCCGTGTGTCATTTCTCCATGTGGCGTCATTTCACCACAGGACTCGCTGTCTTACATTTCTCATATCATTGCATATCATTTGCATCCGGGTGGTTTCTTAAAGCCAAAAATTCGCGCTATGTTTGTATTTAAGTCCCTCCTATCTCGTCGAGACGAAGATTTCAATCTTCATATCTCCGGATAGAAGTAACTTAAATAGGGGCATCTGTTGCACCCTAATTTTTGACCTTAAGATTCCACCTCATTTTACGCATTTTTTATATTATTTGACGTTATTTTAATATTTATGTTTTGCGACTATTATTACTAATATTATATTTATCATATTTATTATGTTATCTATTTTATTTACTAACATTACTTTCGCTCTTGAACTATTATTGGATCAATACACCAAAGATGTCTTTGGATGCAGTTTTCGACTATATCTCGTTAAAATCCAAGATCAGGATTCGGTATCTTATAAGTTAAGATTGTTAGTCGTTTCCCTACCAAAATCATCAATCGAGAGTGAAGAAAGATTTGGAAGCCATGATACAAAAAGAGGAGGATTGGAATTCATTGAGTTTGGGTAGGCACGCTTAATTTGGGAGGACTATTTATAAGAATCCTTTTGAGGTGCACATACCATTTGAGTGTGAGAAATCAGGATTTAGGAACAACCAAGTTTATTGAACAAAGAATACAATTTTCAATCTAAAAGTGTACACCAAGAGACGAATACTACAATTGGACTACAGTAGAATAATTACAAATGTACATTTGACTTGACCACATTACTTTCCAACAAATCATTCAAACTTAAAAGTAATGGGTCATCACGTTGTAACTTCACGCCAGGTTATTGAATCCAGATCCAACCAAACCACTAAAAAAGAAGCCGCCGCTTCAATGTTCACTTTGCTAAGAACAAGCCTGAAGCCGTTACATTCTGTCAGGATGAGCTCCGTCTTCACCGTATCCGTTTACCAATCCAATCTCCACTGGAGTTACCTGAGCAGAAACAAGAGATCATGACATTCATTAAAGTAATTCTTAGAAATGGATATTTATTTGAATAAACTTAGACTCCTGTCAGTTACCACCTACGTGACCTCGAGGACATTTCACCGAGTAAGCGCCGTTACGACCTGCCATCACCTGTTCAACACAACCAAGAATTGAGACCAATAAGTTAACATCATTGATTCGTATTTACGACAGCATTATCTCAAGACGCACTCAACATAAACAGGTCCTATATAAAGCTTTTAGAATACTCAGATGAGCAAAGAAGTGGAGGAAACATCCACTCAGCAGAACCAGGAGCCGCTTCGAGCACCCTGCAAACCAAACCGCAGACATGAGCATTTAATCTAAAAGAAGTGGAAAACCATGGAACTAGTTTTGTCCCCTTCCAATTTGAAACCGACACTGTAATGGTACAGGTCGTCAACTTTCGAATGCAGAAGACACCCAAATGCCACAGGAGGATTCGTCGCGCGTGCATCCGGTACTACTACATCTGTGATATGGCTAGGCGCGCAGGCAGTAAATGCAACAGAGTACTACCGCAAAACAACAAAGGTGTCAATAAGGGGCGGTTATCTTCTCCTTCTTTTCTGTGATCACAATGACATGAGCAGCTAAACATTTGAGGAAGCAAGTTGGGTAAACCAGAACAGTTTTGGGGAGACACCTGCTTAGACTTTGAGTAGTCAATAAGGGGGACCTAGCTGTATCTCGAGTCGACAACAAATACGACGTTTCAACCTGCAACAAAACAAACAGTGGCACACATTTAGATTGGTGAGGAGCAACTTTTAGTTGCAAGGTAAAGCAAGCCTCACAGAGATGTGCACACGCATCAAGCAATGAGAATCCTCATCACACACAACTCGAAAGTAAAAACCGCTTTGAAAAGAAAGTTTTGTGGTTAAAAAGTGGAAACTTTAGACAAGCTGGCAGTTACCTATCGAAACCATTGTATGGGGCTGTTAAAACCATAACCTATGGAGCCTTGTTTTTCTAGCAATCCGAAGGCATCATTCTCGACCTGCATCGTTTCTGTGTTCACCGATAAAATCTACGGCGAACCCACTGTTACAGTCTTTCAACCTGAAAGTTCCAATATAGTAGTGATACGCAATCCATAATAGACCCGACATTACCACAGTTATGCCGAGTGGCCAAAATTCGGAATAACACCGATCAACAGAAGCTCAAGAAGAGGCTATGAATCTACCTAAAGTGTGAGAAGAGGGTTTTGGTACCTCGTGTTCTTTACCGGTTTCCCATGGATGAGGGTAATTTTTTTCTTATCTCATGAAGACACTAATGTCAACGATTTCCATCCGTAAACAGCAGCTCACACCCAAAGCAACTTCAAACTTCTCCATTAGAAGACAATGGCCTACATGAAAAAAAAACAAGAAGAGGAGTCATGAATGCAATCCTTAATTCATCAAGTAATCATCGAAGGCAGTCGCAATATGTCAACAATTAAGGCCTACAATTACAAGCTTTCAACAAGGACATAACAGTCATGACTGTTTTCGCCGGTAACGCACCTAAAATCATCATAAGCTTGTGCTTTATAACGGAGGCGCCCAACTGACAACCTTCCCGTATCTGACTACACAAGGGAATTTCTTGCTAAACTGAAAGGTTGCTAGACCCTCTCTCTCCATGCCATGAGCACAAGATTATGTTTGTAGGACTTCACGCAAGCAATTTGTACCTTTCCTATAATAACAAAAGACAATTTTGAGAAAGAAACGAAACAGGACAACATCCTCAGCCTGAATTGATTTAACAGGTTTGGGCCAAGAAGTAAATGACTGTCTAAATATATTTGGTCGGGATTTTAATGTATCATTCCTTTTCTGCTAAAATAATATCCTTGGCTTAGCAACAAATGAGTGGAATACAAAATTTGTAACAAATTCTTTAATTGTGCCCATAAGTGTTGATATTTGGATCAGAATTCCCAGTGGAAGTGAATCTAATAACAAAATCTCTTCATCCATATGTTTAATGACATGCATCAGCAGTTGTCATATCATTGCTGAAGATAGCTACTTTTTTTATGGATGTATGGCTATATGGGATGTTATTGAGGAATTCTCTTCAATTGGCGATCAATCCAAATGTTTCAAAACTGATGTTCTGCAATTTCTTCATTCCAAAAGAAGCTTAAAGGAATCTGGAACAACTTCGTCAAGTCTGATACCATCAACCATTATACTGACTGAAGTGAAATGTTGCACTCAATCATTGACGATAAGCTTCTGTCATAGACACGAAGGTTTTGTGGAATCAATAAGCCAAGGCGATTTTAAGTTTACTTGTTCTGCGTCCTTAGTTGATGATTCTTTGGTATCATTGGATTTGAGGTTCTCTAGATTGGTGATTTACTCTTCACACGGTTCTGTCTTGGCAAAATGTGCCTCAACTTCCTCTTCCATGTTTGTACTTTGCATCTGTTTTTCCATGTCTATTGACAATATGAATGAGCTCAGTCTTTGTCTTTCCTTTCTTGATATATGGCTTCATTTGTCTGAGTGGACTGAGATAGTTAATTTTCTCAACCATCTCTGTTTACCTCTGGTGAAAACTCCTATGAATGCAGTATCTGAGCATTTGTCAGTAGATACTGGTACTTCTATAAAAGAAGCAGAAGTAAAAGGTGAATATAGTTTCCTTGGTTCCAGAAGTACCTCAATACCTTTTACTACTCAGGAGAGTGAGAATGTTGTCTTATTGATTATTAGGTCGGAAAAAGTTTGTATCAAATTTCACATCCCCATCTGGACTAGCGAAGAACCACATGTGGAACTTCATCATGCTGAAATTCAAAACCTGACAACTCTAAATGTGTCCTCTGATAGCAGCCACTTCAAAGTCGTTGAGGAGTGACGCTAAGAACTCCACGATGCGATTGAGGTTTTATCCCCTGTAAATGGCAAGAAATCTCAGTAAAGGATTAAAAGCGATCAAATAGGTTATTAGCATAATCAATCGAAAAGGAACATATCTTTCTGCACTCTAAAAACGTTGCATAATGAGCAACAAAGACAACACAAGATGCCAAGAACCTGCTGCAACTTCCTGCAGAATGAAAGTAACACGACATGAATAACGAGACAAAACCTATACCAAAGACTTAATGGAGAAGCTAGTTTGGAAATTAAAAAGAAGTCATGTGTGATTCTACTTCTTGATACCGTGAAGTGTACATAACTTGTCACCGAGATAATCAATAAGCTGGAAATGGGGTCGAACACGGTGTTCCAACATGAACGTGATTTGAAGCATTGTACAGTTGAGGATGGTTTGCATCCGTTGGTATCCTCAGACAAACCTATTCACTCTGCTACCATATTTGCTTCGGGCCGTCCGTCTACTGGCCCAATAACTCGATTGCTACTCACACCTGCAAATCATAATTGCCAAGTCAGCAAAAAAATCAATCAGAGAATATCCCTAATATGATTCGAATATCCCCAATCTAAATCGTGGAACAGGTTGATACAGTATCAAGATTTGATTTTCGTTCACTAGACATTAAAGAGATCAGACAGAAAAAAGGGAAAGTTTTCAAATCGCATCCCAAAGCAGAGGGTCCAACTACGACAATCATGGTCATTATCACAAATCCAAATTGGAAAGTTGGGAATTTTGAAGCTTATAAAAGGGCATCAAAGGCGAAAGAAAAAGGGAGCTTACACAGAAATCCCTAAAGCAAACCCTAACACAAAACACACGGCAACACTCAGAAATCCCCAATTGAAAAAACCTAACATACAGAAAGAAGAGGAACTCATCTTCGTTTTGACGTCGGAGGCTGCTACCGTCCAATCCCACTGTCACGAATAGCCCTTTGTTCGCTCTGAAACCCTCATCGTCCCTTCCGTTCACACATCCGCCACCAGAAATCACCGCGGAAAGCTTTCGTCATCATCCACGCCATCAAAACGCCGCTACCGTTGCCATGATTATCTCGCGGTAATCTTTTCATTCGTGTCAGGTTCATCGAAATTTTTAATTCGTTTGTTTGTGTTTCAGGGCTCGAAAGAAGAAAAGGGATCGGGGATTAAAGAGTTGAACATAAACGAAAGAGGAGTAAGGGAAACAGCGAGAAGAGAAAAGTTGCAGTCAGAGAGGGGAACGGCGAGAGGGATCGGGGGGAATTGGGGCTAGGGTTTAGTTTTTTTATTATTTTATTATGTTGATTGTAATGTTAATCACCCACTTATCACACACTAACACTAAACACGCACTAAACCTCCACTAATCCCTACCATTAACCGTTAACCTCATCATTTAACCCCTTATTCTTTAATTAACCTAAAATCAACCCTAATCAACTTTTTAATTAAACTGTTTTTTTAATTAATGAAATATTTAAATTATTTTCTAAAAAAGTTTTTTATCTAAATCAATTTTCTGTTTTTTTTAATAAAAAATATAAATAACTTTTATTTAATTGAATTCTTTTAATTTAAAATAAATAACTTAATAAAACATCTTTTATAACCAAAAAAACCAACCGCGTAAACATACAAATCAATCATGCACTCACGACACATGCACCTACACTTAGCGCTTTCATGCGTATGTATGCTTTATTCTTATCTGCTCTTATTTATCCACAAAGCACACACTCACCTAGCGCTTTCATGCGTTCGTGTATGTCTACTTATTTTCCCTTTACTTTACTCGCAATTTATCTTCCGTAATTTACATTATCGTAACCCATCGTATCGCATCGCATTCCGTCCAAAGGAAAAACCTACACATAAGTCAACACTTGTGTGTAGTGCATTCACATTTGCATCATACTCCCCCCCACGATCCTTGATTCCACTCAAGTTGATCGCTTAAGTTTAGGACCTACCCCATAGGAAGGACCTTGTCTTTTATCTCTACAACTTAGACAAACAAACAACACTATACAACTTTTTTTCAAACACAATAGAGAATAGATGTTAATCATCTTAAGCGAGATATAATCTCCACCCCCACAATAATACAATCAAACATGTAGGAACTTTGCCTTAAGAGTGATAAAGGCATACTCGTCAAACAATCCGAGTACTTAAGCCCTTTTCTTAAGACGATGCAAAGACTATTTTCCTACAACCCCCTTTACACTTGTGGTGGTTACATCTCCCTTAACATGAAGACTCGTCTCTTCTCCTAAACCCAATCAAAACAACTACCCTAAACCCGTAGGAACTTTGACCACAGTCAAAAAGCTCCTTTAACCCTTTAGGGGAACTACAAGTACTCTGATTCCACTCCCGTAAGGATATGTAGGCATAAGATGCGACATCTTATCGAGTATACTTAGAAATAAACCACTAGGGTCTCTAATCCATTAAGCAGATAAACACTTAGCAATAAACAATATAAAACAAGAGGTTCCTGTAGAGTACTACAGAAACTTAGGATGCTAGTACCTTCCCTAAGTTTAACCAACCCCCGAACCTAAAATGACCTAGCTTGCATTTGCATTGCATTGTGGGAATTTCGATCTTTATCCCTTCCTTTGGACAAATCAAAGTTCGGTTGCAAAATGAATTAAAGATTCAAACTAATCAATAGTTTGGTATCCAAATTTCACCGCGGCAAGTACAGAAGACTCATTGGATCACTTTGATACCCTTTTCACATAAGGCCTGGTCTAGCATATAGTGTAGGTACGATAAGTAGATTCATGTAAAAGGCAAAGGTATCACACCTAGCAGTGACGAAGAGGATTCTAAGGTATCTGAAAGGAACTTTCAACTGTGGTAATTTGTTTCCTACAAATAATGAAGGAAAAGAATGCAAATTAGTGGGATACACTGACTCAAGTTGGTGTAGTGATGTTGAGGATAAAAAATCCACAACTGGCTATGTGTTTATGTTAGGTGGTGTACCAGTTGCTTAGAGTTCAAGAAAGGAACCAATAATGGCACTATCGTTGTGTGTAGCATAATACATAGTTATTTCTCTTTGTGCATGTCAAGCAACACAGGTGGTGGATTTACTCGAAGAGATTACAGGGAAGAATTATGGAGCAATCACCATGAAGATCGACACCATGTCTGCTACCAATCTGGCGAAGAACCCGATAGCACATGAATGAAGCAAACACATCAAAATGAGGTTCAATTATCTTCGAGAGCAGGTGGCAGAAGCGGAGCTGAACATAGAACAGTGTAGAACTAAGAATCAGATTGCAAATATCACGATGAAGGGAGTGTAGGTCAAAATGTTCAAGAAGTTAAGGTTTATAGTAAACATAGATAACTTAGACATAATTGAATAAGTAGTGTGTTGAATTTTAATTCCTTGTGTCGAAGTAGGTTGCTTGACATGGACAGAGAAGTTGTCGAATAACTTATTATGTGAGTTGCGAAACATCGAAGAAGTGTGCCTCGACAAAAATTGCAACTTAGGTCTAATTTTGTAGTGTTGGCATAATTAAGTATTTTGGGCCTTTTGTTTTTGAGCTTTACTTAGGGAGCAAACAAGCCAAATCTATAAATAAGGAGTAACACTATTATGAATTGTAACTCTTGAGCACTTGTAGTTGTAAAGAATAAAATTACAAGTTTGGAAGTAGAGAGAAGTTCTGCAGACGATCTCTTTTCCTATTTTTTCTTTAAAGCCATAATCTTTTTTTTTCCCAATTCATTTTTTTCTTCTTTCATTGTCATTGTGTAGAGATAATCATCTTGCAACTAAGGTTGGTTGATTCACTCGAGTGAAGAGTGAAGAACAAGAGGGAATTTAATCGGTTGATTGAATCTTGTTCATCAAGATTGATTCGGAATTACTCAAAGTCTTAGTTTTAATTCCAACAAATGACCTCTATAAATACTACTCTTCTGACATGAAGGAAGACATATCACACTTTACCCAATCTTAACGCCTATACAGAGAGTCATCTCACCTCACGTGAACGGGCTTTCTCATACCACCATAAATGCTATAAACACCATCATACAGGGTCTCCCATCACTACAAACAAGCTCTAATTATTATAAACCTACTAAAATATTTGAGTATCCCTTACTTTTATAGAGATACCACATACACTTGTTGATTTTAACAAATTCACAATTTAATTGAGCAATCAATTTAGTTCATCGGCCTAGACAAATACAATAATATATAATTCAAATAATTTATTTAATTCTAAAATTAATTTTTCGTATAATAAGATTTTAATTTGTATAATTAATTTATTTTAGTTAGTTTGATGTGAATGATTTGTTTTTTACTGTATTAGATAACGCCTTCATTTTAATTATTTAACTTTTTTGAGTTATTTTTTAATTATTAAAAACCAATTTATTTTTGTTTTATAATAGTTGTACATGAAAATTATAAATAAATAAATTTAATTATATTTTACGCATAAATCTCTAAAGACAATAAAAATAGTAAAATTTAATATATCTAGACCCGAGTTCAATCTCTAGTAAATGTGTACTTAGAAATACTAATTAAAAAATGTGACTAGTCTTTAAAATAAAATTTTCATATTTTAAATAATTGAAATTTATTATCCTTTCACTAAGGAGCACGTGAAGAGAAGTAGAAGGTATATTTATTTGCTACACCATTTTCATGTAAGTTCTAAAAAAGAAATATGAAAATAGAAATCCATTTTTACACACGTTAATCTATGTTTGAATACCTTTGTTTGGCCATATCAAACAACAAGTTGATATGGCCGAGTTGGTCTAAGGCGCCAGATTAAGGTTCTGGTCCGAAAGGGCGTGGGTTCGAATCCCACTGTCAACATTTCATTTTTTTCATTCAATTTTTGCTTTCTTTGTTCCACAAACCTCTTAACTCCTTCCGCTGAATCTCCACCCTCCAATTAATTGTCAAGTCTTGTCTCCAAATTTTTAGTTCAATTATAAGCTGAATATTTTTATAATAGAGCATTACATTTTTTAATTAACTTATTTTATTATTTAAAACTTTATTAAATAAATTTTATATAAGAAAGTATTTATTTTCTATTTTATTTTACCTGAAGCTATTTTTTTAAAGTGTATTTTTATCAAAAATATATGTAATGGTCTAGAAATTATATTTTAAAAAAGATATAAATGATCGATTTCCAATGCTAGTTTTTGTAAATGTTATAGATTTTTAAACAATATTTGTAATAACCCACCTTGTATTTATGTGTGGGAAATTAGCATGATGTGTCACAAGTGTATAAAAATGCATCATGTCATAATACATTTAAAAGAAAATGGACACAACGGAAACTAATAATAAAACACAAAGCAAGCTACATGATTTGTTTCAAGACATCTTTTATTTGCCTTTATTGACTACCTGCTCATCTAAAAGAAAGAGTAAATATAAGGTGAGTAATCTGAAATATAATAAATCTCATATACTATAAAGACATTGATACACTATCACATACACTTATATAGCCTGCAGATTGTAACCACAATGACATCCCATGCTTGAGTCTAGTTTATAGGATCATCATTTTATAACGATTCGGTGAGACTTGCAGTCTGTTTTTATGTTATACGTCGAGTATATGCAGTTAGATATAATTCTTTATATGTATTTACTTATATTCCACCGCCCTTTCTCATCAAATGACATATGTAGTTCACATAATAATCACACGATTTAATGTTGAGTATTAATCTAGTTAGAACTTAACACCTAAACTTTTTCCAATAATGTTCCTTAGACCATCTAACTTCGCACTTTAATCCCTATGATACACCTTCCCCACCATATGTTGTACCTTACTAGCTACTAGGGTGTTCACCCGTTAATTCATTATGCAAACATGACTTACATACTACTACTTTAACATTTCTTTGCCATAAAGGACCCAATAAGCATAAGGCATGTCCACAAGAGAGTTTAGAACAACCAAAAGACAAAAAATCATGAGATTTGGGCCGACTACGGTCTGGTTGTATGGTGTATTACAACCATAATACACTAGGCACACTCCTTGGTATTAAAACCTTGGGCGACTATGACATTCATGTATCGAGGGCTAGGGCCCGTAGCAACCCCTAGAGTTGTTCTCCTTCTCTTCTTTTTTCATGCAAACAGTTAAACCCAACAATTTTATTTTATTTAAACTTGTACTTTAAAGCAGTCTATAACATGTTAAGGGTTCAATAAAATATATAAACATGTATCCTAATCCATAAATTAGTTCATACACACATAAGGATTAAGAGGTTACTCTACATGCATCTCATCCTACACAATATTCAAAAGTCTAAAGAACCCCACTATGTGCTTGATTATGAGCTAGAAAAATAATTTGTTGAAGAAGCTTGATGATTCCTTGAGGTTCCTAATCTTTTTCTTTTTGTTTCAGGATCCCTTTATTTCACATGCAATGCTTGAGACATAAAATTTCTTGCCATCTCTCTCTCTCTCTCTCTCTCTCTCTCTCTCTCTCTCTCTCTCTCTCTCTCTCTCTCTCTCTCTCTCTCTCTCTCTCTCTCTCTCTCTCTCTCTCTCTCTCTCTCTCTCTCTCTCTCTCTCTAAGTTAAGGGCTTTAGCTTCTCTCTAAGAATCTGAATATGCAAGGAGGAAAATGAATAGAAGACTTATCACTTTGACTCTTATATGGGTTGATGAAAAGGCTTGTTTGCCCTTCTTATTTATTATAATTCCCAAAATACCCTTGGTATCTCTAGTTTGTTAGAATTCTTAAGTTTAATGACATTGTCATAAATCTCGAGTTAAATTCGTTTTCTTAAGAAAAAAAAAGTACGAGGCATTACACTCTCCCTCCCTTAACTAAAATTTCATCCTCGAAATTTGATAGTTTACTTAAAGAGGTGTGCGTAATTTGCTTGAAAAGGATCTGACACAAACATCCAAAGTCAGGATACATGGAATACGTCATGAATTTTGGATAAGGAAGGTGGTAAATCCAACTGATAAGCTACTTCTCTTATTTGACTTATGATTTGGAAAGGTCCAATGTACCTCATACTCAATTTATTTGTCTTGAACGGTCTCTTCAATCTTAACTTAGGACTAACTTTGAAGAATAAATTGTCTCTTTCTTTAAATTCCAACGTTCTTGTACGCTGATTCACGTATCTCTTATGACGATCATGAGCTTTGTTCATATTTTCTCTTACCCTTATTTTATCTATGGTCTCTTAGATTATCTCAAGTCCTAAAATCTCTTTGTCTCCCACCTCTACCTAGTACAGAGGTGCAGAACACTTCCTCCCGTACAAGGCTTCATATGGTGCCATCCCAGTCTAGCATGGTAATTGTTGTTATACACAAATTCGATTAATGGTATGTGTTGGTTCCAGATTCCTCTATCTTCTAAGATACAAGCTCGCAGCATATCCTCCATTGTCTAAATTGTTCTTTCCGTTTGACCATTTGTTTGTGAATGGTTTGTCATACCAAGATTCAATCTTGTCTTCATCACATGGTGAAAGGCCTTTAAAAACCTATAAGTGAACTTTGGGTCACAATTGAATACAATAATTACTAGTATACCATGTTGTCTCAATATCTCTGCAATGAAGAGTCTAGCTAACTGCAAAATTATGTATGTAGTCTTGACCGGTAAGTTATACTATAACATTATTAATTCACCTGCCTGCCACTTTTTCCTACTTAAGGCATCTGCCACTTTATTGGCCTTTTTAGGGTGATATTTTAGTTCGAAGTCACAGTCCGTCATAAAATTCATCCACCTCATATGTCACATATTGAGCTTCTTCAAATCAAACAGATACTTCAAACCTTTGTGATCGTTGAACATCTCAAAACCAACTCCATAAAGTTAGCATCTCCACACCTTAAGTGCAAAAAATAATCACATTTAATTCCAAGTTGTGACTCGGGTAATGGTCACGACTTTCTGACTCTAACTAAATTGACTGCAAATGCACAGTCTATCGCGTAGTAATAAAGATATCAATCCCACAGGGACTCGTAATCAATCTAGTGTTATCGGGTGTTACTATGTTTAGCTAGGTCGGAATAAGGTTATAAGGAATTTAATGCAAATGTAAAGGCTAAATCTAAGGAAAGCTTATAAGGTTTAAGAATGCTAATAATGGACATCGGTGTGCAATGCGTTAGTTTTCAAGGATTCGACACATCACCGGTTCAATTTAATTTTTGCAAATGGTTTTCAGGAGAAAATAATCGTTTAAAGACTTTTGTCTCACGTTGGTTGTTGACTCGAGTCGTAACTCTAAGGCGGAATGTACGCTTTCGCTGTCCCATTCGGGGTTAAAATCACTTTTTGAAAACAACTAAGTTCTGATTTCTTTTAAAGCGCTTTCGTTGTGTTTAAAATAAATGCCTAGTTTTTACTATCCGGTTCGAGCCCCATGCTTTCGCGTACCGGTTCGTGCCTTAATGAATTTACCACTGTCGTGGCAAAACTACTGTAAATAATTTCTCGCTTTCGCGACGAAGGTTTATTTAGAAAAATTTAATTAAAAACTACGGCCAAAAAAGAGTTTGTAAAAAGGAAAGGCACCGGTTATTATCGAATTCCGTCTTACTAATTTATTACATACCGATTTAAGTGGTTTAGCTAGGCATGGACTTTAAAGCTTTCATAATTAAACAATGGCGGCAAAATAAGTAAACATGCATTTTTAACAGAAACAAAATAACAATTAAATTAATAAAAACCTGAAAGTAATACTGTTCTCGGATCTTTTAGTAGTCCTCCACAATGTCGGCAGGATTCTACCTTGGCGAGAGGTAAATATGCGGGAAGGAATATAAAAGCAGCGCAATGGAAATAAAGGAAATGAAAGGAAACTGGAAATAATGCTGAAAGTAAATTTGGTTTCAATAATAATTTCGGCAGCACTTCGTTGTCTTGAATGCGACTCCCTTTTTTTGGTCCAGACCTTCTCTTTTTATCGCTGAGGTTCTCCCTAAAAAATCTCGAGGAACTGGAGTTGAGGGTCAGAGAATATAGGATAACATTCCTATATTTCCTCAGCTTGCGTGAGCACGTTCAACATATAAACGTTATTCTGTTTTTGAGAGCATGACGATCGTGAGGGAGGTGTGACGGGTGTGAGATGCATGACGAGCGTGAGGATCTGTGACGTTCATGAGGGGTGTGACGAGCGTCACAAGGGTTTGACGACCGTGACACTTGCAAATTCTGTGTTTTCTGCTAATTTCTGTACTTTCTCCCATTTCATGTCTTTGATCGTGAGTTTTCTCTGTCTTGCTCGTTTTAAGTGTGAACTTCATATACCTGCAAAAACGCTTAGCAAAATATGCGAAAACATCTGAAATCGGGGTGAAATCATATTGTTAAAAGGTGAAAAACATGGTAAATATAGTATACATTTACACGTTATCAAACTCCCCTAAGCTTGAATCTTTGCTTGTCCTCAAGAAAAAAGTCTAAGAAATTAAATGATGCAATCACACGGCGCACGTTGTCGTGCATTCGAATGAACTCTTGAGGCGTTAAGTCAAGGTGTCAGAGATTAAATTAAAACAACACACATATGGCAGTGACATTAAGCTGCAAGCGCTCAAAGGCTTCCTTCTTATGCCGACCGGTTCCAATCATTCTACTGTAGCTTGGCATAAAGTTTATCGCACCAAACTTTGCCCAGTTTCGTTCCAGCGCAATCACATTAAACCCATTACCTTCGCACGCACGTAGTGGAATAACCTGTTAGTGATTTCGGTTTAACTTTGTATGGGATCTGGTGCACGAGTGCGGTACTCTTTGATATGTCCTATTTGTAAGTTGTGAGGGATCGAATCGTAATTCTCCCTACCGAGTCCATAACCAGATACCTATGAACCAACTGACAGAGGACTTCTTTTCTTCTTTACTTTTCTCTTTGTTGTTCCAAAATAGCGAGATATGGTATCATTATATAGTCGTAGAACGATTTCTTTATGATTTTTCACCAATCACTTATTTGCATCGGCTTCCCACGTGGTTTGTGCTTAAAGCGGCGCTGACTGCTTGTATAAGCTACTAGGGGCTACGTCTGGGCTAAAACCTGAGGCTTTGGTACAGTAGGTAGTAAAACTGATCTGCATAAGCCGGAGGTCTAAGGTGTCAGGGTGGTATTGGTATTGTTAGAATTCTTTCTCGAGGTTCCCTAACTCGGCCTTTATCTTAGCGCGTCGAGTGGTGCACCGATTCAAAGTTGACAAAAAATTTTGTATTATCGGATTTAAGCAGGGAACTCGCATAACGGAGAAGAATACATATATAAGCTTTATTTTACTGAATTAAAATTGGAAAAAGGGAAAGTACATAACAAAAGGGAAAGTACATTACAAAAGGGAATGGAAATAAAGCGTCTCTCCCACACTATATCGAGCAGTGTCCTCACTGGTTTGATATAAATGTGGAATGAGAAAAATACAAAACAAATGCAGAAATACTAAAATGAAAAACAGGGAAACTACTGCGGTTCATGCTCTCTGCCTCTGCCTCGAGCTCGTCCTCGTCTAGCTCGTATAGTGTGGTCCAGAGCACCGATGTGATGGATGTATATGCTCAGGTCCTATACTCGGACAGTGAGGGCGACCATCTCATCAACCAGGCCTGCTTGACCTTGTTGTAGTTGCTGCAGGATAGTCATCATTTGGTCATGCTGCTTTTGTTGCCTGATTTCGAGCTGGGCTGCTCGCTAATTTTGTTGCCAGATGGCGATGAAGATTTCTTCATTTGTAGCCTCGGGTTCAGGACGGCGACAACGTCTAGTGGATGATCCTTCTGGAGGTGGAGGAGGTTGTGTGTCGTCCTGGGCGGTGCGGTCCATTTCTTCTTCTATTTCATCTGCAGGCACATTGTCATTCCCTTGAGTGGCGGCAGCGTGTGCTTCAGGCGCGGCTAAATCAAATATCCAATTGGCTCGGTCCTGTGGATGAGTGTGGTCTCTGAAAGGCATGATGATGCTACGGACTATACAATTATGGACCACTGGGTGGTATCTATCGTCTCCTCTGAGTTTGATGAGGTGGGAAGAGTGGCAGTAGTCGACGTCGAAGGAGACAGGGGGCAGCGATGGAAGATTCTGAAGACGGTCACCGAGGTCGAGGGCCAAGGCGATGGAGGTGATGATACCTCCGAAGTAGAATGGCTTGGAGCCCCGACCACAGTTTTCTTGTATGTGGGCAAGGAGGAAAGGTGCGACATTCACGTGTTTAGGTGCAAAGATACAGTGGAGGAAAAATAGTTCCTTGGAATTTACCTTGTGATTACTGTCCCTTGCGAAAATGGTGATTTTGAGAACTCGGTGAAAGTATCAGATGGCTAGGTTGTGAATGAAAATGGCATTGAGGCTCTCCCATTCATCAGCAGTGGTGTCGGTCAATTGGTTCCATAGTGTGAAGGTGTCTTGGAAGAACTGCTCTGAAGGAACTCTACGGTGTGTGTTGTCTCCATGGTGAAAGTGAAGCATATGAGCAATCTGATTTTGGTTCAACTTGTATTCAGTGCCCAACATGCGGAAACAAGCGACTCCGGTCAGTTGGTTGGTTTCCTCGGAGGGTGTGATGTAAGAGAAAAAGCTCAGAAATTCCAAAGTTAGTGCCTCGTATGTGGGCTACGGTGTTGAACAGAGTTGCCACAGCCCTGCATTTTGCAGCATCCACATGACTCCATCAAGAATACCCAACTCTGTCAAGCATGCAGTGTCGACGTACCGAGTGGGTTGGACGGTTCGCTGATAACACGTGACGTAGTTTGCTTGCTGATTTTCGCCTCTCTCACCATCTCGGAAGATAATATGTGACATGTCGGGTAGTTGACGGGGTTGTCGTGCCACTGTTTTAGGTTTTATGCAAAAGGGGAAAAACGGTTGCAGAAGTGTTTTGTTCTGTAGAATTTCTGAAAGAGGAGTGGGGGATTTATTCAGAACGAAGGGAAATTTGAACGGGTGGAGGAAGTAATGAGAGGTTTGAAGGAAATGAATGTGGGTAATGGAATAGTTGCTGAATTTAGAGAGAGAAGGAGTTGAATTGGTATTTTGAAGGAAAAGAAACGAGCACGTTCTGCTGATATAGCAGAACACAAACTTGAACGACGTGACGATCGTTACAAGGATGTCACGTTCGTAAGACGCGTGACGGGCATCACAGCAGCAAACTCTGCAGTTTGCAGAAAAATGCTGAATGGGTTAGTGCAAAAGTCCTTTCAACCAAATATAGTCAATTCAAGCCATTATGAAGGATAAACAGAATAATTTCGGATAGGGGAAAAACTTGGATTAATATTGAAATACGAAAAACGTCAATTGAATGGAAAATAGTGTAATTGTTTAACGAAGTACAATGACGAAAGAAATTCAAAATTTAAAAACATAAACCAAAATACTGTAAAATTGTCCAAATGCAGTAAAATAAAAAATAAAACTAAAACTAAAAGTATCAGTCCTTCTGGTTCTTCTTCAAATTTTTGAACTCCTGAGTAATGTATCTGAATTGCTCGACAGTTATGTCCATGAAATTTATGAAATCCAGGTGCAATGTCTTTAGTTTGTCCTTTACTGTTGTAATTTCTGACTTGAATTCATCCATGGTTTTCATAACAGCATCCAGCTTTTCAGTGTTTGGATTGGTATAGGGTTCAGGGAAGTTATGGTAGTTCGGAGGGGTCTCGAGATCTGTTTCTTCTTCTGATACATAATCCTCATAGTACATAAAGTCCTGTGCCTCAGAGATATCATCTTCGTGGTACATATAGTCTTGTGGTGGAGAATGAGGCAATGGGGGATCCATATGCTCATTCAACTCATACAACCAATTATCTTTGTTATGGACACTGACTCGCTCATGGTTTAGCAGTGTAAAGAGGCGGACCAGTTCGTTGGCAATAAGATACTCGTATGGTGCTGGTCCTAAGTTGCCAATGATACGCTGGTTAAAAGAGAACTCTCTGTCCATAAGTCTGATGTTGTCGAATTGAATAGCTCTATTCATCTGATATCTAAGTCCAATCGCATTAGCGATCATGGTGAAAAGTCCCCCTATTAAGATATGTGAGTTTGGTTCCTGGTTAAGTTTTTCGAAGGCTCTCATCATGAATGGGACAACATTGACAAATCTACCCTGTGAGGCATAGTACATAATGAATAGCTCTTCCTTAGAGACAGAGGTAATGTTTTCCTCCTTCCCAAAGAGTGTATAGGCTAACATTCTGTGGAAGTAACGGATAGCAGGGTTATGTATTTCGTTAGAGTTCAGGTCATTCTGTTCAGGGTGATAGTTTCCTATAATGGTTCCCCATAAATAGTCCAACTCTATATCCATATCCTCCTCCTGGACGGTGGTATACATAAAGGGTCCGCTAGGAAATCCTAAGAGGTCAACCAATGAGCTACGGTTGAATGTGAAATTGATACCAAAGAGTCTAAAGCATATCGGCTCCTTAGTGGAACCATAACCATGTTCGGGTAAGTAGGCTAAGGAGCTAAAAAATTCAAATGTAAGATCTCTAAAGGTAACAAAACGAGTCTTAAGGGTAACTTTTTCCCAACCTAATTGGTTAAATAAGAAAAGGATGTTGTCGTGGATTCCTAGTTGATCCATGGTGGATCCATCAGGGTAAATGGTTAAGGCAATGCCTCTTTGTGTCAGGGCCTCAAATCTGGCTTGCTGAGTTGGTCTTCTAAATACTGTTATCATGTAGTCTATGTTATCCATGATGGAGAATTAGTCAGATAAGAGAGGAGAAAAGTAGGAAGGCTTAAAAATCCTGGAAACAGTCGAAACCAAATTCATTCAAATTAAGTTTTAGAAACAGAAGGTGATAAAAATGAATGGAAGAAAAGAAGGGAAAGTAAAATTTGAAAAATAGTAAAGAAGCAGTTAAAAGCATAAATCATATGAAAAACATAATGAAAACGAATAAAGAGAGAAAATGAGGAAAAGTGGGTTGCCTCCCACCCAACACTGTTTTTAACGTCAAAAGCCTGACGATAGATTGATGACAAGCTAGTTGGGGTGTTGAGCGGGAAGCTCTAACAGTTTCAGACTGCTCACGCAATTGCTGTGTTCATTTCGGTTGTAGTGCTTCAAGCATTGTCCATTGACTATGAACGACACATTATTGTTATCGCTGATTTCGACAGCTCCACTTTGAAGGATTTTAGTTACCTCAAAAGGGACTGACCATCTAGACTTTAGTTTACCTGGGAAAAGTTTTAGTCTTGAATTGAATAGGAGCACGACGTCTCCCACACTGAACTATTTCCTGACTAAACATTTATTGTGCCACTTTTTGGTTCTTTCTTTATATATACGGGCGTTCTCGTATGCGTCTAGTCTGAGTTCTTCTAATTCGTGCAGATTCAAGATCCATTTTTCTCTTGCGGCAGTGTAGTTTAAGTTTAACGTTTTAATAGCCCAAAAGGCTTTGTGCTCTAGTTCTACTGGCAGGTGGCAGGATTTTCCATAAACTAACTTGAATGGTGTGGTACCTATTGACGTTTTGTAGGTTGTCCTATAGGCCCATAAAGCTTCATTTAATTTCGATGACCAATCTTTCCTAGAGGTGGCAACGGTCTTTTCTAAGATTTGTTTTATCTCTCTGTTCGAGACCTCTACTTGTCCACTAGTCTGTGGGTGATATGGTGTTGTTACACGATGTTTGACTCCATATTTTGATAGAAGTTTGTCAAAGATTCGCGCTATGAAGTATGAACCACCATCACTGATGACAAGTCTTGGTACACTGAATCTGGGAAAAATTGTGTTCTTAAAAAGTTTGATGACTACTCGTGTGTCATTTGTTGGATAAGTTATGGCCTCAATCCATTTGGAAACGTAATCGACAGCTATAAGTATATATTGATTTCCGAAAGAAGATGGGAATGAACCCATGAAATCGATCCCCCATACATCAAAGACTTCCACTTCCAAAATATCCTTTTGGGGCATCTCATCGCACCTTGAGATGTTTCTAGTGCGTTGGCACCAATCACATCTTAGTATTATAGTGTGGACATCTTTCCAAAGGCTGGGCCAGAATAGGCCGGATTGTAAGATCTTAGCGCAGATCTTTGAGGTACTTGCATGCCCACCGTAAGGGACGGGGTGACAATGAGAGATGATGTCTTCTATTTCTTCCTCTGGGACACATCAACAGAATATGTTGTCGGCTCCTCTCTTGAAAAGTAGAGGTTCGTCCCAAAAATAGTATTTTAAATCGTGGAAGAATTTCTTCTTTTGTTGGTAGGTTAGGTCTGGTGGGAGCATGCCTGCGGCTAGGTAATTTACAATATCAGCATACCAAGGCAAGGTTACCTGCACGTAGACTGCTTCCACGGATTTTTCTAATTCTGGTACTTCCGAGGTTAGGTTTGGTATATCACTTTCCAATCTAGCTATCAGATGTTCGTAAGGGAAATCATTGTTGATAGACATTGATTCTCATTTAATGCCTTCTATTCGGGATAAGTGATCAGCCACTACGTTCTCGGTTCCTTTTTTGTATTTGATTTCTAAGTCAAACTCTTGTAACAATAGGATCCATCACAATAATCTTGGCTTGACATCCTCTTTGCTTATCAGGTACCTAATGGCAACATGGTATGTGTAAATGATTATTTTTGCTCCTACCAAGTAGGAACGAAATTTGTCAAGGGAGAACGTAACCGCTAAAAGTTCTTTTTCTGTTGTGGCGTATTTCATTTGGGCAGGATCCAAAGTTCTAATGGCATAGTAGATTGCATGAAGCTTCTTATCTTTCCTTTGTCCTAGAACTGCGCCTACAGTGTAATCACTCGCATCGCACATGATTTCAAATGGTAGTTGCCAGTCTGGCGGTTGCATGATCGATGCAGTGATGAGGGCTGTTTTTAGTGTTTCAAATGCTTTCAAGCAGTCTTCGTCGAAGACGAATTCAACATATTTCATTAAAGACCTGTTAGAGGTTTTGTAATTTTCGAGAAATCTTTTATGAATCATCGGTAGAATCTGGCATGTCCTAAAAAGCTTCGTATTTCCCGTACGGTTTTTGGAGGTTGAAGATCCTTTATAATTTTTATTTTTGCTTTATCAACCTCAATCCCTTTGTCAGATATTGCATGTCCTATAACTATTCGTTATCGGACCATGAAATGACATTTTTCCCAATTGAGAACAAGGTTCACATTCGCACGTCTTTCGAGTACCATCTCTAAGTTTGACAAACATCCTTCAAAACTTTGTCTGCATACAGAGAAATCATCCATAAACACTTCCATGATGTCATCTATGAAATCTGTGAAGATTGCCATCATGCATCTCTGGAATGTTGCTGGAGCATTGCAGAGTCCAAACGACATTCGTCGGTATGCAAAAGTGCCATAAGGATAGGTGAATGTGGTGTTTTCTTGGTCATCAGGGTGAATAGGAATTTGGAAAAATCCCGAATAACCGTCTAGATAGCTGAAATACGAATGTTTGGCCAATCTCTCCAACATCTGATCTATGAAAGGTAAAGGGAAATGATCTTTTCGAGTGACATTGTTCAACTTCCTGTAGTCGATACACATTCTGCTTCCGGTCACAACCCTTTGTGTTATCGATTCACCTTTCGAGTTCTTTACCACAGTGGCGCCTCCTTTCTTGGGTACGACATGCACTGGGCTAACCCATTGGCTGTCGGAGATCAAATATATGATTCCTGCATCTAGTAACTTATTCACTTCGTCTTTGACTACAGTACTTAGGATAAGATTTATCCTTCTCTTATGTTCTCTAGAGGCTTTACAGTCTTCCTCTAGCATAATTCGATGCATACAGATAGAAGGACTTATACCTTTAAGGTTAGTTATACTATAGCCTAACGCAGTTGGGTATTTCCTTAGGACGTTTAATAGTTTTTTGGTTTCTAACTGTCCTAAGTCGATGTTGACTATCACTGGTCTTTTGAGTTCGGTGTCTAGGAATTCGTATCTGAGATTTTTAGGTAATTCTTTAAGCTCTAAAGTTGGGTTCTTCGGACTTGCCATGTGATTAGGAGTCAGTGCTAAGCTTTCACTTAGACTTTCATCTTTGTATGGCGCACGCCAATTGTCGTCTTCATGAATTTCTGGGATTTGGATTTTCATTATTTCTGAGTATGTGGTTTCTTCCTTTTCCAGTTCTCTTATGCATTCGTCAATGACATCTACTAAATAGCAGGTGTCGTCTATGGCTGGCGCTTGTAAGAACTTGGTGAGGATGAATTCTATCTTTTCTTCTCCCACTTTGAATGTTAGCCTACCTTTCTCCACGTCTATGATAGCTCCGGCTGTGGCTAGGAAGGGTCTTCCTAAGATATTCGGGGTAACTGAATCTTCCTTAATATCCATGATTATAAAGTCGGTTGGGATATAGAATTGACCTATGCGTACTGGAACATTTTCCAGTATACCGACAGGATATTTGACAGATCGGTCAGCTAATTGGAAGGACATTTTGGTTGGTCTTAATTCACCCATATTTAGCTTTTTGCATATGGATAAGGGCATAACGCTGATACTGGCTCCTAAGTCGCATAAAGCTTTGTCTATGACGAACTTTCCAATGACAAAAGGTATGGAGAAACTACCTGGGTCTTTTAGTTTATGAGGCATGTTATTTTGAATGATCGCGCTACACTCGGCAGTAAGCGTAACTGTTTCATTATCCTCGATCTTTCTCTTGTTAGACAAGATTTCTTTGAGAAATTTTGCGTATGAGGGCATCTGAGTGATAGCTTCTGTGAAAGGAATTGTGATGTTCAGCTGCTTCAGAAGTTCTACAAATTTCTTAAACTCCCCTGTAGTTTTGGAGTTTATAAGTCTCTGAGGATAAGGAATCAATGGCTTATACGGTGGTGGAGGCACATAAGGTTTTTCATTTTTAACGACCTCTTTCTTGTTATCTTCCTTCTCTTTGGTTTCATACTCCTTTTCTGTCTGTTTAACAGGTTTCTGATGCATGAATGGGTTTTGGGTCCTAGGATCGAGCGGTTCGTCCAGTTCTTTCCCACTTCTCAATATGACTGCGTTTGCATGACCTTTTGGATTTGGTTCTGGATGTCCAGGAAATGTGCCAACGGGTGCGGCTGCAAAGGCTTTTTGTTGAGCCACTTGTGATATCTGCATTTCAAGCATTTTGTTATGGGTGGCTAAAGCGTCTACTTTGTTGGTTAGCTGTTTAATTTGCTTGATAGTGTGTATGTTTTGATTCAGGAATTCCTTGTTCGTCTGAGCTTGAGTAGCTATGAATTTTTCCATCATCAATTGAGGATTTGATTTTCTAGGGGCATTTGGAGCAGCTACGGCGGGTTTCTGATATCTTGGTGGAACAGCAGGTGCTTGGTTAGGTGCATACAATACGTTATCGCTTTTGTAGGAAAAGTTCGGATGGTTTTTCCAACCTGGGTTGTAGGTGTTCGCGTAAGGATTACCTTGAGTATAGTTCACTTGGTCTGTAGGGATTCCTGCCAGTAACGAACATTCGGGCGCAGCGTGACTTGTGATTCCACATAGCTCACAGGTTAGAGTTACAACAGCTACGGTTGCTGGCGGTGTTACGGTTAGACTGTCGATCTTTTGTGTCAGGGCATATGCTTTGGCGTGGACCTTTTCAAGACTATTGATCTCGTACATCCCACCTTTTGTTGCGGGTTTCTCTGCTGGAGTTCTCTCACCTCCCCATTGGCAATGGTTCTGAGACATGTTCTCGATAAGTTGGTAGGCTTCGTCGTATGGCTTATCCATAAGTGCACCGTCCGCGGCGGCGTCTACTGTCAGTCTGGTGTTGTACAGAAGCCCATTGTAAAAGGTATGAATAGTCACCCAGTCTTCAAGACCGTGGTGAGGATATGCTCTCATCATATCTTTGAATCTTTCCCATGCTTCGTAGAGAGATTCAGAATCCTTGTGTCGAAATCCGTTAATTTGAGCTCTTAGCATAGCAGTTTTACTTGGTGGAAAGTATCTTGCTAAGAAAACATTCTTCAGTTGTCCCCACGTCGTAACAGAGTTAGATGGCAAGGATTATAGCCAAGCCCAAGCTCTGTCTCTAAGAGAGAAAGGAAAAAGACGAAGTTTTATTGCGTTTGGAGGTACGCCATTAGCCTTCACTGTGTCGGCGTACTGCACAAACTTTGTTAAGTGCTCCTTCGGATCTTCTGTTGCACTTCCGGAGAATTGATGTTGTTGTACAACTGACAGCAATGAGGGTTTTAGTTCGAAATCATTCCGATTGATAGCAGGGGCATCAATGCTACTGTGAGGCTCTAGTTGGGATGAGGTAGCGTAATCCTTCAGAGGTCTGTTCTGAGGTCCTTCAGCCATTTTCGAATCTTCACCAGATTCAGGAGTATGAGTAAGAAGTTCGGGAATATTACGTCTTCGTTGATGATCAATGAATCATCTTCCTAAGTGTAGGAAGCGCTCAAGTTCAGCGATTGTTGGCAGTAGGTTTTCGCTTTGAGAGCGAGTAATTGGCATACAATCGACGAACGAGTAAAAGGGAAATAAAATAGTTAACCTAGTCTATACTACGTAACAGAGGTTTACACTATTGACTAAACGGTCCCCAGCAACGGCGCCAAAAACTTGGTCGCGACTTTCTGAGTCTAACTGAACTGATTGCAAGTGCACAGTCTATCGTGTAGTAATAAAGATATCGATCCCACAGGGACTCGTAATCAATCTAGTATTATCGGGTGTTACTATGTTTAGCTAGGTCGGAATAAGGTTCTAAGGAATTTAATGCAAATGTAAAGGCTAAATCTAAGGAAAGTTTATAATGTTTAAGAATGCTAATAAGGGACATCGGTATGCAATGCGTTAGTTTTCGGGGATTCGGCACATCGCCGGTTCAATTTAATTTTTGCAAATGGTTTTCAGGAGAAAATAATCGTTTGAAGACTTTTGTCTCACGTTGGTTGTTAACTCGAGTCGTAACTCTAAGGCGGAATGTACGCTTTCGCTGTCCCATTCGGGGTTAAAATCACTTTTCGAAAACAACTAAGTTCTGATTTCTTTTAAAGCGCTTTCGCTGTGTTTAAAATAAATGCATAGTTTTTACTATCCGGTTCGAGCCCCACGCTTTCGCGTACCGGTTCGCGCCTTAATGAATTTCCCACTGTCGTGGCAAAACTACTGTAAATAATCTCTCGCTTTCGCGACGAAGGTTTATTTAGAAAACTTTAATTAAAAACTACGGCCAAAAAAGAGTTTGTAAAAAGGAAAGGCACAGGTTATTATCGAATCCCGTCTTACTAATTTATTACATACCGATTTAAGTGGTTTAGCTAGACATGAAATTTAAAACTTTCATAATTAAACAATGGCCGCAAAATAAGTAAACATGCATTTTTAACAGAAACAAAATAACAATTAAATTAATAAAAACCTGAAAGTAATACTGTTCTCGGATCTTTTAGTAGTCCTCCACAATGTCGGCAGGATTCTACCTTGGCGAGAGGTAAATATGCGGGAAGGAATATAAAAGCAGTGCAATGGAAATAAAGGAAAGGAAAGGAAACTGGAAATAATGCTGAAAGTAAATTTGGTTTCAATAATAATTTCGGCAGCACTTCATTGTCTTGAATGCGGCTCCCTTTCTCCCTTTTTCTGGTCCAGACCTTCTCTTTTTATCACTGAGGTTCTCCCTGAAAAATCTCGAGGAACTGGAGTTGAGGGTCAGAGAATATAGTAGAACGTTCCTATATTTCCTGAGCTTGCGTGGGCACGTTCAGCATATAAACATTATTATGTTTTTGAGAGCATGACGACCGTGAGGGAGGTGTGACGGGCATGAGATGCATGACGAGCGTGAGGATCTGTGACGTTCGTGAGGGGTGTGACGAGCGTCACAAGGGTGTGACGACCGTGACACTTGCAAATTCTATGTTTTCTGCTAATTTCTGTATTTTTCTCCCATTTCATGTATTTGATCGTGAGTTTTCTCTGTCTTGCTCGTTTTAAGTGTGAACTTTATATACCTGCAAAAACGCTTAGCAAAATATGCGGAAACATCCGAAATGTGAAGTCATACTGTTAAAAGGTGAAAAACATGGCAAATATAATATACATTTTCACATTATCAGGTAATTCTCTTCATGTGCTTTCAGTTGCCTGGAATCATAAGCTACTACTTGACCACTTTGCATTAAAATGAACCCTAACCTTTTCTTCGAGGCGTCGAGAAAACTTCATACTTTTGTGCAGGGTTAAGAATAATTAAAACAAGAGCGGTGGTTCGCTTCTTCAAATTTTGGAAGCTCAGCTTACATTCATGATTTTAATGGAATCGAGTCTTCGTATAAATCAATCAAGTCAATGGTAGGGCTATTTGATAAACCCATACGATGAACCTTTAATAATAACCTTCTAGCCCCAAGAAACTCCACACTTTGAATGCATTTTTTTGGTATCTCCCATTTCAACACTTACTTGAATTTTTAGGTATCAATAACTATTCCTCCTTGTGAGATCACATATACAAGAAATCTAACTTTTGTCATCCAAAATTCACATTTGATGAATTTGGAGAAAAGTTTCTTTTCCCGTAGAATTGAGAGTACGATCCTAAAATTCCCTAGGTGCTCTTATGGAGTCCAAGATTAAAATAGTATGTCATAAATGAAGATAACTACAAACTTGTCAAGATAAGGTTGAAATACTTGATTTGTATAATCCATGAAAATTCCTGAAGCATTAGTTACACCAAATTGCATCACTAGGAACTCACAATGTGCGTACCGAGTCCTAAAAGAAATCTTTGGCATATCAAAGCTCTTTACTTGAATCATATGGTATCAAGAGCATGTGTTAATTTTAGAGAATACCATAACTCCCTTAAAATGATCGGCTAAATAATCAATTTGGGGGTAAATTATACTTATTCTCGATGGCAATCTCGTCAAGTTGGTGATAATCAATACATACTCATTCCACCATATTTCTTCTTCACTAACAACATCAGAGCATTTCACAGAGACACACTTGATTGAAATAAGTGTTTCTTAAATAGGTCTTGTAGTTGAGCCTTTAATTCCTTCAATTTAATCAGGGACATTTTATACGGTGCAATAGAAACTAGTCATGTACTGAGAATCAAGTGTATAGTGAATTCAACCTCTATCACATGAGGTAGAGAAGTGACATATATTAGGAGCACGTTTAAAAGTTCTATCGCCACCGAGATAAAATAGATGTTTTCTCCCGTATTTACATCTATAGTAAGCATTAGGAGAAAAGCTTTGTTTTGAGTAAATAGACAATGGTTCATGTGAATGGTACATTCCAAAAGTATGGAATTGCATAAACATATGGCACCACATCTGTGGGTGTTGAACTAACTTTCTCATTGCAGTTAATGTACACTGAATTGGCAGATAACTGATCCATCTCGAATACCACGTGTATTTTCTTGAAGGGTAGACAAGGCAACTCAATAAAGAATGTTAAATCTTTCATGATTATTGGACAGTTCCCACACACCCAATTAGTCTCTAATTTACTATTTGTGGTTGATGTGACTCCCATTATAGAAGGTAGTAAAATTGCTTTTAAGACAATCTTCTCTACCCGTCTAGTTGAAATAAAGTATTAGACGATAGGATTCGATCTAGAGGGGGGGGGGGGTGATTAGATCACAAATTTAGAAATAAAACTTTTGGAAAAATTGTTTTCAAAATTTTTACGGCACAACGAAAACAATCTGAATCAAATCGTCTACCCGAACCTACTATCGAAAAGCTCGAATATGTGTAACGTAATCCAATTGGATGATAATGAACACAAATTTTTCAACAACTATTAATTCATAAATCATCTAAATGCAAAACTATGCGTAAATCTTATTTCCAATGAACAAAAATCAATTAAAATACTCAAAAGCAATTTATCAAACACTTTGTGTGCGATCAATAAAGTTTGAAAATTCAATTTGTTTTATTGATGTTAAAAGTCAATCACAATCACAGTGATTATGATTATATCAACAACTCATTAAAAGATAGTTGAAAAAACAATTTCCAATCAAATTGATCAAAACAACAATGAACTCGATAATTTGTAAGAACAACAATTATATATATATATATATATATATATATATATATATATATATATATATATATATATATATATATATATATATATATATATATATATATATATATATATATATATATATATATATATATATATATATATATATATATATATATATATATATATATATATATATATATATATATATATATATATATATATATATATATATATATATATATATATATATATATATATATATATATATATATATATATATATATATATATATATATATATATATATATATATATATATATATATATATATATATATATATATATAGAGAGAGAGAGAGAGAGAGAGAGAGAGAGAGAGAGAGAGAGAGAGAGAGAGAGAGAGAGAGAGGGAGAGAGAGAGAGATAGATAGATAGATAGATAGATAGAGAGAGAGAGAGTAAAAAAAGTTGTTTAGGTAGTTCTCCAATCGGCCTCGCTATAGGTACGTTTGCCCTCAATTCGAAATCGAATTGAGATACTTGCAATTAATCTTGTCTTTGCAAAAATGTTTATACAAGAGATGAAGAACTTTAATCCCATAAATCCTATGATTTTTTGTTGATTCTACCACCTCCAAACCCTTGATCAAATCACCAACAATGTTGCTACAATCCATCAGTTCTTGACTACTTGCTTGCAAGACCTTCTCGTCTTCAAGGTTTTCGCTCGATTGGATTAATCCCTAGCACGTAATTGTTGAACCCAAGATTCATGAACACGATCTACCATTTCAAGTTACTCCCTTGCAAGGTTGTCCTCACTAAGTACCAAAGCTTTTTCACTCGGTTGAATCCGTATTTCTGTGATCTTGTCCAAAACCTTCAAATCACAAAGATCTTAGAGGAAAACTGTAACGCCCCATTTTATTTTAATAATTTTTCGTAATTAAAATTATCTAATGTTGTGTGCATGTATGTGATTATTGTAAGAGCACAGATTGTGTCTTAGTTATATCTCTATGTTTTGATGATAACAATTGTGAATTTTGTATTCAAGAACTATATACTCTAAACGTGTTCTAAATTGTTTGCTACAGGCACTAAAGAAAATCATCTTAAGAAAGCAAAATTATATCTGAACATTGTTCGTATGAAAGGCTTCATAAGTTCAAGAGCATCTTAAGTGAAGATCTGAACACTGCTCCCAGAAGAATCTGACTACTGTCTCTTGAAGATTCTGAAGAAGGAGCCTCTAAAGCATAGAAGACTCTGCTCTGAAGGATTTACACGCTCAAGCACACAAGCTGCACATACTCTGATTCAGCTCAATCTGAAGAACTTTCAAGACTCTGAAGATCCAGATGATCCGTGATCAGAAGACTCTGAAGATTCAGATTCTTATGTTGAAAGCTGAACTTACTTTAAAGAAGATTTAAATATGTACGTTGGTCTTTCTCAACAGCTCTTTCCTATTTTGTGCTAGACACAAGGACACAGACAAAAAGGTTTTATCTGTGCATTCCATTCTGAGGAAAGTATTCTGCAAGTGAAGACAAAAAGCATCAGGCCTGTTTCAGCACAGCCTCCAATGTGAAGACAAAAGGCTCTAGGTTTTTCTGCACAGCCTTCAACGTAACAAGACTTCTTGGATCTTAGTGCCTATATAAAGAAGTCCACTCCATCTTTTTCTGTAATCGAAACTCTAGCAAAATCACTCCTCAAAGCAAATCTCAAAAAGCTCTTAATCATATTACTTTGCTTTATCTTTATTCTTAACTTAAGAGAAATATCACTGTTGTGATAACAGCTTATTAGAAGCATTCTTACTCTTGTAAAAGTTTCACTTTGTTTGTAAAAGGTTTTCCTTAAGAGGATCCAGTTGGGATCAGCTGCTCTTGAGAAGACTAAGAACGGTTGTTCTTAGGTGTTTCTAGTTGTAATCTGTTTGATTAAAATAGTGGATTAAGTCCTTGACAGAGAAAGGCAAATCACTCTTGAGAGGGTGGACTGGAGTAGTTGTTTTCAACGAACCAGGATAAAAATATCTGTGTTCTAATCTTTGTTTTTTAGTCTTACTTATTCAACCCCCCCTTCTAAGTAATTTTCTCACCTTCAGTTGGCATCAGAGCTCCGGTTCTGCGTGTGCTCCACTTAACCGTGACAGTTAAAGATCCAGTGAGAAAGATACTTTGATATTTGTGTTGTTGTCATTATGGAAACAGCTACATCAACTTGCAACAACAAATATGAAGGAGATAGGATCAGTACCAAGCCACCCATGTTTGATGGGGAAAAATTTGACTATTGGAAAGATAGAATAGAAAGTTTTTTCCTCGGGTATGATGCTGATCTTTGGGATATGGTCATTGATGGATATAAACATCCTACTGATGAGGATGGCAAAAAGATTGATAGAAAGTCAATGACTGAAGTACAGAAAAGAGATTTCAAGAATCACCACAAAGCCAGAACTATATTGCTTAATGCAATCTCTCATACTGAGTATGAGAAGATTACAAACAGAGATACTGCTCATGACATGTTTGAGTCACTCAAAATGACTCATGAGGGAAATTCTCAGGTTAAAGAGACCAAGGCGCTGGCGCTCATACAGAAGTATGAGGCATTTAAAATGGAAGAGTCTGAAAATGTAGAAACTATGTTTTCTAGATTTCAGATTCTTACTGCTGGTCTGAAAGTTCTGGATAAGGGCTACTCAACGTCAGATCATGTCAAGAAGATCATCAGAAGTCTTCCCACCAGATGGAGACCAATGGTGACTGCATTGAAAATGGCAAAAGATCTGAATAAGATCTCCTTAGAAGAACTTATCAGTTCTTTGAGAAGTCATGAAATAGAGCTGGAGGAAGATGAGCCCCAAAAGAAAGATAAAGGTAAATCCATAGCTTTAAAATCTAACAAACCTGTTAAAGCTTTGCAGGTAAAAGAAGAAAGTTCTGAAGAATCGTCTTCTGAAGAAGAAGATGAACTGTCCATGCTTTCCAGAAGAATCAACAAGCTCTGGAAGCACAAGGGAAGGAAGTTTAACAACTTCAGGAAAGCTGACCACAGGAAGGAATCTTCTGGACACAGAAGATCTGGAAAGAAAGAGGTCACATGCTATGAATGCAAGGAACCTGGGCACTACAAAAATGACTGCCCCAAACTTCTCAAGGAGAAACCCAAGAGAAAGTTTGATAAAAATAAAAAGGTTCTTATGGCAACTTGGGATGATTCAGATGAATCTGAATCTGAATCTGAAGCAGAAGAAGAGTGTGCCAACATGGCATTAATGGCTGGAATAGAAGATCAGAATGAAGAATTATCATCTGAATCTGAGTCAGACTCCGACTCTGATGCTGAAGAGGTAATGTCCAAACTTACCAAAGATGAACTTATAAAGGTGTTATCTGAAGTCTTGAAAAGCTACAATAATATCAAACTCAAGAACAAGAAGCTGAAAAGCAATCTTGAATCTGAGATTGATAATCTGAAAACAGAACTTGTTGAGCAGAGAGAAATAAATTTAAAAATAAAAAATGATTTGGAAATTGTTCAACAAGAATCTGACTCTGAAGCTAAGTCATCTGAAAATATTTTGGAAAAATATGACTCTAGTTTTCAGAGGTTCCTCACTAAAAGCATAGACAGAAGCAAGATGGCTTCTATGATCTATGGAGTTTGTAGGAATAAAAGAAAGGGAATTGGATTTCAATCTTCTTCTCTTGAAAAAGATGTAAGACCAATACCTGTAGATGATCTGATTATTAAGATAACTCCTTTATACTCTAATTTTAAATTTGGTCATTTAAATGATATTAAACACACGAGCTCTGAAAAGAATACTCATGTGTTTAGATCTAAGGCAAGTCTAAACAAAAACTATGTTGAAAAACAAAAGTTTAGACAAACCTACAAGGCAACTAACCCTAAAGGACCCAAGAAGATCTGGGTACCTAAAGACAAAATAATCCCTGTTGCAGATGTCCTTAGCAGCAAAGTCAGGACACCAATCATGGTACCTGGACTCTGGATGCTCACGACACATGACGGGAGAAAGGTCTATGTTCCAAAGTCTGGAACTTAGATCTGGAGGGGACGTGAAATTTGGAGGAAACCAGAAGGGAAAGATCATTGGCTCTGGAACTATAGGTAATGGCAACCTACCCTCTATTTCTAATGTTCTGTTAGTTGAAGGATTGAAACATAATCTATTGTCCATAAGTCAATTAAGTGACAATGGTTATGATATCATCTTTAATAAAAAATGTTGCAAAGCTGTATGTCAAAAGGATGGTTCTATCCTATTCAATGGAAAGAGGAAACACAACATTTATAAAATTAACCTTTCAGAACTTAAAGTTCAAAATGTAAAATGCCTCTTATCTGTGAATGATGAGCAATGGGTCTGGCATAGAAGATTGGGGCATATTAATATGAGACGTATATCTCAGATTAATAAACTCAATCTGGTCAGAGGACTTCCTAAGTTGAAGTTCAACTCAGATGCTCTGTGTGAAGCATGTCAAAGAGGTGAATTTTCAAAATCTCATTTTAAATCAAAAAATGTTGTTTCTACCTCCAGACCATTGGAATTACTTCACATTGATCTGTTTGGACCAGTGAAAACTGCATCCATCAGAGGCAAGAAGTATGGATTAGTCATTGTAGATGACTACAGCAGATGGACATGGGTAAAGTTTCTAAAACACAAGGACGAGTCTCATTCTGTGTTTTTTGACTTCTGCAATCAAGTCCAGACTGAAAAAGATTGTAAAATTATTAAAGTCAGAAGTGATCATGGTGGAGAATTTGAAAATAAACATTTTGAAAAATACTTTTCTGAAAAAGGCATTGCACATGATTTCTCCTGCCCTAGAACTCCACAACAAAATGGAGTTGTAGAAAGGAAAAATAGAACATTGCAAGAAATGGCCAGAACCATGATCAACGAGACAAATCTGGCAAAATATTTCTGGGCAGAAGCAATTAACACAGCTTGTTATATTCAGAACAGAGTGTCTGTAAGACCTCTTCTGAAAAAGACTCCCTATGAATTGTGGAGAAACAGAAAGCCTAACATTGCTTATTTTCATCCTTTTGGATGTATTTGTTATACGCTTAATACTAAAGATAATCTGAACAAGTTTGATTCCAAAGCACAGAAGTGTTTCATGCTTGGTTATTCTGAACGCTCTAAAGGCTACAGAGTATTCAATACTGAAACACAGATTGTGGAAGAATCTATTCATGTCAGATTTGATGATAAGCTTGGCTCTGAAAAGCCAAAGCAGTTTGAAAGTTCTGCAGATAGAGAAGTGATTCTCACAGACTCTGAAGGATCAGAGGCAGAAAAGGCAAAGAACAAAGAATCTGACGCAACTCCAGATGCCACACCTTTGACTTCCCAACTAAACAACTTGCATATTTCTGAAAGACCAACCGTCAGAGGATCTTCTTCCAGAATCAAAGCTTCTCATCCAGAAGATGTGATAATTGGAAAGAAAGATGATCCCATAAGGACAAGATCATTTCTCAGAACTTCTGAATCTTCCTTATTTGGCTTAGTGTCAATGATAGAACCAACATCTGTAGATGAGGCTCTGGAAGATAATGAATGGATTATAGCTATGCAAGAAGAGCTGAATCAATTCGCCAGAAATGAAGTTTGGGATCTGGTTCCTAGACCTAAAGGATTCAATGTCATTGGAACAAAATGGGTCTTCAGGAATAAGCTGAATGAAAAGGGAGAAGTAGAAAGGAATAAGGCAAGGCTGGTTGCTCAAGGATATAGTCAACAAGAAGGTATTGATTACACTGAGACATATGCTCCAGTGGCAAGGTTAGAATCTATTCGTCTTCTTATTTCATTTGCTGCACAGAATAACATCACTCTGTATCAGATGGATGTTAAAAGTGCCTTTCTTAATGGTATTATAGAAGAAGAAGTATATGTCCACCAACCTCCTGGTTTTGAAAGTGAAAACTTTCCAGATCATGTTTTCAAATTAAAGAAATCCCTTTATGGATTAAAACAAGCTCCCAGAGCTTGGTATGAGAGGTTGAGCAACTTCCTTCTGAAGAAAAAGTTTATCAGAGGAAAAGTGGATACAACTTTATTCTGTAAATCTGTTAAGAAAGATCTGTTGATTTGTCAGATTTATGTAGATGACATTATTTTTGGATCAACAAATATTACGCTTGGAAAGGAGTTTGCTAAATGTATGCAGGAAGAATTTGAAATGAGCATGATGGGAGAATTGAGATTCTTCTTGGGAATCCAAGTCAATCAGACTCCAGAATGCACCTACATACATCAAACCAAATATGTTAAAGAGCTTCTGAAGAAGTTCAACATGGTTGATAGCAAAATGGCAAAGACTCCAATGCATCCTACAAGCACTCTAGGTAAGGAAGAGGTAAGTAAGAAGGTAGATCAAAAACTCTACAGAGGTATGATAGGATCTCTTCTATACTTGACTGCTTCTAGACCAGATATTCTGTTTAGTGTCTGCTTATGTGCTAGATTCCAATCAGATCCTAGAGAATCACACTTAACAGCTGTTAAGAGGATTCTGAGGTATCTGAAAGGTACTGCTAACATGGGTCTGTGTTACAGAAGATCTGATGAATTTTCATTAGTTGGATTCTGTGATGCTGACTATGTGTCGCACCTCGAAAAATTCATATTCGAAAATACGACCCTCGCGCGAAAGGGCGCGGAAATGCGGTTCGACAGAGTCGCCACCGAACTTTATTTTTCCCGAAATAAACGGGAGAGGAAAATATCGAGAAAACCTCTTAAAACGAATAGGATAGGAACAGGGCTGTCGCAACCAAGTTCCGGGTTCGGGAGTCGGTTACGTGAGGGGAAGGTATTAGCACCCCTCACGTCCGTCGTACTCGACGGAAACCTCTTAAGGTAAATGTGGGGAGTGTTGTCTAGGTTTACTGGTTTTCTTCTCGCTACTAAAGGTAGAATCGGTAGGGTAAAAGGTTAAAGACGCAAAGGAGAGATGGGTGGATAGAGGATAGGGTGCTCGCCAAGGATTGGGGCCCTTGTGCCTACGTATGCTCATTCGGACGAGAATGAGAAATCAGAGCGTCGTAGTTCGACTACGGGAAAGGATGGGGGAAAACGGAAGATGGATAGAAGTGTGCTCGCCAAGATCATCGCAATCTTGTGCCTACGTATCTTATATTCAAGAATGAATAAAGAATCAGAGCGTCCGTAGTTCGTGGTAACAACCACGAAAGGGATACGGGAAATGGAGGGGAGGTAGCTCGCCAAGATCATCACAATCTTGTGCCTACGTATCTTACATTCGGACGAGAATGAAGAATCAGAGCAATCGTAGTTCGTGGTAACAACCACGAAAAAAATGAGGTTTGAAATGGGTTGAAGTTGAGTTGAGAGACGAAAGAGTGACTGACAAACAACCTAAGGGCGTGCCTCAAGAGCTTGTCACTCAAGAATTCAGGGAATGCGAGATCCCAAGAACTCAGTTCTTTCGGAAACTGGGTTGAATAAGTTGAAGATAAGAGTTGGATATTTTGAAAACAAAAGAATGAACTAATAACAACTCGGGGGCGTGCCCAAGAGTTACTCATTCGAATATTCAAAGAATGCTAGATTCTAAGAACATCCCTCTTTCGTAAGTTTAAAACGCTCGTGAAAAGTTCGAATCGAAGAATGGCATGCGAGGCCAAAAGGAAGTTGTTCTGAACTGGTTCGACGACGTGTCGAAGATTTGATTGAAGATGGAACCGGCTTGACGACGTGTCAAGGGTTAAGGTTGTGAGAAACGATATTAGTCCCTGAGGGTGCTCCTAACATCGAAACCACGGGGCATTGTGAATGTGTGTGCAAAATGTCGAAGGTTGCGAATGCGTACGAGCACTCGTCTTAGGAGGACGTTGGGAATGATTGAGTTTGAAAAAGTCGAAAGGTTGAGTGAATAACCACCCAAAGGGCGTGCCTCGAGAGCTATTCACTCGAAAATTCAAGGAATGCTAGACTCCAAGAACCTCCTTCTTTCGAAGTGTGAATCGAAAAAAGATATTTAAAAAGGTCGAAAGATTGAATGAATAATAATTCAAAGGGCGTGCCTCGAGAATTATTCACTCGAAAATTCAAGGAATGCTAGACTCCAAGAACCTCCTTCTTTCGAAGTTTGATCGAGAAAACGTTTGAAAAAGATTTGAAGTGGACTGAGGTATAAAAATAATTTAAGGTACGAGATGTGAGGACGTGAGATCGGATTTGAAAATGAGAGAAATGACAATTATTTGATAAATGAGACGTAGGCCTCACAACCAATTAATTGGGGCATTACCGAAATGCTGGATCTCGACGACGCCTTTTTCATTTAGAGAATATTTGAATGAACGATAGAAATATCACACAGAATGCTTGATTCCTATAATATTTCTTTGTCCAAGATAAAAACGTATTTTGAAGCAAAAAGTCGAATGCCACTACCCAAGGTGTACACCTTAATAGTGATCACCCAAGAACTTAAGAGGTGCTATACCTCAAGAGTTCAATTTTCGAGATTTGAATTAAGAGTTTTGAAAAAACTTAATAGAGTTTTAAAAGTGTATTTTGAAATGACTATAGATCCTTGTTTGAAAAAATTTTAAAAATATCAATATAAAAATAAACCCATTAATAATACTGAATAAAAGGTGATTTTTGGTTTAGAAAATAAATTGAATGAAGATTAGGAAAATTATTAGTTTTGAGGATGGTTTTGATTTAATTTTAAAAAAAAATGTTCGAATAAACAAAGAAAATATCACAAAGAGTGCTAGACTCCTATGATATATTTTTGTTCAAAAAGAGTGTGCTAAATACGAAAAGTTGAATAATACATTATTTAAGGTGTACACCTCACTAATGATCATTCAAAAATCCAAGAAATGCTAGACTTCAAGGATTTAATCTTTCGTGATTGATTTTTTTTTAAAAATAGTTTGAATTGAATTAAGAGTAGAAAGGATAATCAAATATGTTTTGAAAATACATTTGAAAATGATCCATGAGTTTATATTTGAACATACCAATTTAATTATTATCCACTTAACTAATTAAACGTGACAAATTACAAAATAATCACATATAAGGAATTATAGAAAGTAAGAAGATCCATATAATCATGCAGCAACTGCTCCTTATTCAAATATAAAGAATATAGACTTAACTTCTAATTAAAGTCTCTCTTTTTATAATGTCTTATAATAATTCTCTAAAATATGCAAGAGAAGAATATCATTGTATCATTTGTTAAATGGATAGCATAATACCTATATCAATCTTATATTAAACCGAGCACCTAATGTACATGATATAATCACATCACAAAACTATATACAATATTGAATATATTAATTCACAAACAGGTCTGTCACCAATTAAAGAGAAAAGAATACGAGTAATCACAATGGAAAAAAACAACCACAGGCATTGAACCGAAATAGCGAGAAACGCTAGCACTACCACGAAACAGGATCGTAAATTACAACGGTATTAACGATATCATGAAATTGATTTGAACTAGAACATAATCAAATTGACGTCGAATACGTTTCCTCATGGCAGCTTAAACAAATGAGTTTTAATAAAAACTAAATCCCAAACAGCTCCCAGACTCATACAGAACTAAAATCCACAGGAAATGAAACTAGAATATGAATAATAGTTGAATCTGATAATTAAACACATAACACAACTTCAACAGAACTTAGATTAGTAGTTATATAAAATCTCAAGTTTTATAGTTTTAATCCTGATAAGGCATGAACAATATTGAACCATAATTCACGACTAAAAGCGGCAGCGACATATCATGATTTTTCATATTTATAACTCCAGTATGATTTAAAGTCAAAAGAACACCTCTACACAAGTAATATGATCCCATTGACAGAAGAAAGAAAAAAAAACAGCAAAAAACATATGGCATAAACCATCTTTCAACTGAAATGGTTCGAAGATTACCGCCAAGTCGCTTTCCTCCAAACCTGAATATGGTGTCGTTGCGCCGCAAAAAGCTATTGGTGTGGCAGCTGCTCTAATCGAGACGTTGCAAAATCCCCTCGTTTATTGCCGTTTGATACGGGCATCCAAAGAGCTGACAACGCAGTCGGAGCTGGCTTGACTTTACAGTTGCATTCCGCAACATTCAGACTTGAAGTTTGTCGTTACTAACCGGGGATGTCGCATCCTGGCGTCGTAGCTTCCATTGCTACCGTATTGCTGCAGTTGTGGCAATGCTGTTGTTGGTGTTTGAATCGAACCAATATCATTAATTCCCCCTCGGCCTGCATGCAAATGGTCACACAAAAAGGAAGCAGTACATGGAACCAACATGAAAACTGAATAAAAAGAGCAGTCTATATACATAAACCATGCTCTCCTTTTTCCAATGAATCCTCAGCATAAAGCATACTGTTGTATATCAGTAGATCATAACACAATTAACTCAAATTCAAAAGTGGTAGCTGCAGGTTCAAATCACAAAGTTGAGCATTCTCACTGCACAATTGTTTTTCCTAACAAGAATGTCTACTGCAAGACAGTGCTTCATATATGTTCACAATAATCTCAACATCACGATACCTATATCGTGGGACCTGCAACTGTTGGAATCGCAGTAAGCCACGGGTGCTACCGGAAATAGTGAACCAATGGATGTACAAACTGTCGCTACAAACCGAGGATGTCGCATCCTGGTTTATGGGACTTGGAACCTGCATAGCCTGTATCTAAAACACAAAACCAACCAGATCCAGCAGAAAGAAAGCTGCATTCAAATTCATGAGGCTGCAACATAATCACTACTATGCTTAAATTATGTTACAAATTTTTACTAAACCACAAAAGAATATAACCTGTCATCCTCAACCAACAACAATAAAAACCAAACCGAGATTTACGTGAATTGAGTCATTTGCAAAAACAGCGTTGAACAACAATCAGACATGAGCAATGCGGTATGCAAGGTGATAGTAATCTTAAAATTGAATATTTTTACCACAACGTAAGTCAAGGCTGTGTAGAGCTGTTGAAGGGTGTCAGCGCGAGATTGAGTATGTGATTCCCGCTGCCATCGAGTCACGTTGTTGTCAGACCGGGTAAGAATCCGAAGTCATGGCTGTTGCACTTAATATGTCGCGACTGCTGTTTGAAATCGCGACCTGTTTTTTTGACAAAGCAAAACGAAATTAGCGGCACTCATTGAAACTTGTTAGAATATCAAGGTGAAATAGCAACTACATATATTCCTCTAAGTTTAACTTTTCATAAATAGAAAAACCAAACTGAAAGTGAATAATCAAACCCCACCGTATAAGCATAATCGGAACAGCGACATGTTTTGCCAATAGTAAAAATAACCGCAATGAACGTTATTCAAAACAGAACATCACAACAGTAGCAGAAACTTGCAAACTCATGAAAACAAGGTCTACACAATTCTATCAAATTAACACAGTGCCAATCCTCATAACATGATTCACGGGAAAAACCTGTCAAACCTTAAATCCCCTCTCTGCAATAACTCAAAATTAAATCAAACAACAGCTATGAAAGTAGAATTCAGACTCTAACCCCTTATTATCAACACACATTAAAATCTACAAACCAAGTTTAAAATATGCACATGATGCAGATAACTGAAAGCAATGATCCAACCAAACCACATCCAGCATCAACCTACAATAAGGACAGAGTCAGTAAAACTACACCATCAGGATCTCAAAACTCAGATCGTAATGAACCGTTATTGCTACTCATTCGTCATTGTTGCCGATGTGAGCTTGAAGACTCGTTTATATTGCCTGTACGATAGAGTCCAATGACATCGCGGCCGGCACGCAATCAGTTTTAAACCTTGAGTTGAAAACTTAGAATCTGCACATAATAGACAGCAATCCCAGAAAACACAGAATATGAACTTTACAAGTTAGAAATCGCAAAAACGGAGGTTGACACCCTCGTGATCCTGTCAGTATCAATGTTAAAGAAAAATGAAATTGGATGCTCAGAAATACCAATAATACAGCAGATATCTAAAGCAACATATTTTGCTCCTTGAGAAACAACAACCATCCGTTGTGGTAAGCCTGACTGCAATACTTACGAACAACAACACTAGCTGATGACAATACCCAGATTCACTAAAACTATGCAAACCAAAACGTGACATTAAGACTTTCAAACCAATAGCTTCATTTGAAAAAACACATATACTAGTTCAAAGTAAAACAGTTCACATGTTTCTTGCAGACAACAATTGCTATAGTAAATACCAAGAAAACATTCGACTCAGAAATCCCCCATAAACTCTAACAATGAACTAACCACAGATGATAAACATAGTTCTTAACAGGGTGGATATGAAGTCAATACAAAAAACTTTAACAGTCTGAATCAAATGCTAATCTGGAAATACAGGTTGTACTGAGAACACCGACACTGAAGTAAAAATGCCCATCAGAGATATCAATCGAACCAAAGGGATAACTCGAGATTTACCGTTACGTCGTGATTTGTTGATGTTGAGATCACTAGTACTGCTATGGCCGAATCCTCGAAGTATCAACACCGAATGTAGGTACTACCGCTTTTCCTTTCGCCGGTGACTTCTACCACCAACACGACTCCATCCACCGTATCCAGACGAGTTCTACTTAGTTGTAACTCTCTGTACTTTCACCCAAAATAAACCCAGCCTCGAACCAAATCTCGACATCAATGGAACGGGTATTTGCAAGGGCTTATGGTTTTGGACAGTTCTGTGGTTGCGGCGGAAAGAGAGAGATAGGTTAGGGTTTTGGTGAAATGGGGAAGAAAATGGTGATTGAGAGAGGAAAAACGAAAGGGGATTAGGGTTAGTGGGCGGCGGCGCCGATTTGGTTTTGTGGGAGAGTGATGAACAGTCAGGTTAGGGTTTTCAGAGTTAATTGGGGCGCTGTGAACAGTAAATTAGGGTTTCCTTCTGCATCAATTTCCCCCTTCCCTTTATAACTAGCGGACGCTCTCCCTCAGCCTCTCCTAATGGGCCCCCACGATGGGCCTCATGTGAACCAGACATTAATTCCAATATTTTTGCTTTGTTTTTTTTTTTATTAAATAAACAAATTAACTACTAATTAAAATTAACAATACTAACTATTAATTATAACAAGCAAATTGATAAAACTATAAGAAAATTAATATTATACAAATAAATTGATATAAACTTAATTAATATTATTAACATAAATAATATAATATATATACAAAATATTATTATTACTTAAAAGGAAGAGAAAAGTTAAGAAATGGAAATAAGATAATATTCACACAAAAATTTAAGACACGTGTCACGCTTTAATTGATCAAAAAGAAAGAAAAAAAAAACGACCAATTGCGAGATGCCACGTGTCCAAATAACAAGAAACAAATCAGACAACGTAAGATATAAAACAAAGTCGAACAGTGAAAATAATTGAAAAATGGGTAGGACAAATTTAGGGTATGACACTATGCTGGAGACAGAGTTGAACGTAAAAGCACTTCTGGAAGCTGTCAGTTTCTTGGAAGTCATCTGATCTCATGGTACAGCAAGAAGCAACCTACCATTGCACTATCAACTACAGAGGCAAAATACATTGCTGCTGCTGGATGTTGTACTCAGATGCTCTGGATGAAGAGTCAATTAGAAGATTATCAAATCTATGAGAGTAACCTTTCTATCTTCTGTGATAATACTTCTGCTATATGTTTGTCAAAAAATCCAATCTTGCATTCTAAGGCAAAACATATAGAAATTAAACATCACTTCATCAGAGACTATGTTCAGAAGGGTGTAATTAATCTAGCTTTTGTTGATACAGATCATCAATGGGCTGACATTTTCACAAAACCCCTTGCTGAAGATAGATTTAAGTTTATTCTGAAAAATATTTGTATGGATTTATGTCCAGAGTAATATTTCTCAGAGGCAACCTCTCAGATGCAAAATGTTTAATAATCTGAAGTATTTCATCTGTCTATTTATTCATTTATATTTATTTGATGATTTCGTTTTGGGCAAAACTCTGAACTAACAAGCTCAGAAGATCTGAAAGTTGGAAACGTTTCATTTCTTGAGAGAAATCAGATGAGCCAACAAAGCAAACACGTGGCATTCAATTTCTGAAAAGATTGAGTGCTTAACTGATTTGACGTTTGAGGTAATGCTTTGAAAATCTCACTTTTCTTGTTTTTCCCCCCAGCTGTCATAATTTAATGTGAAATGATTACTTTTCATTTAATGCTGTCCAAACGTGCGTAAGTGTCTTTTGTGTGCCCTATGCTTGATTTTTTTGGTTTCCTATATATATCACCTATCACACTTCTATCACACTTTCCACATTCACTTCATTCATGCGTTTCTGCTTTCTTTTCAATCTCTTCCAAAACCCTAAACCAAAACCAAGGTATTCTTCTTCTTCAATGGCGTCATCTTCAAACACTGCTGCAAAACCTAACAAGACCATCATGTACAAAGAACCTGAACGAACCTTATTCACTCCAGTGGCTGATCTAGAGGTGCTCTGTGAAAGCTTCATTAACCTCGACTCTTTAAAGGAAAATGGGTTTGATCTCATTTCTGCCATCAAAGCTCAAGGGTGGGAAAAATATTTTGAAAGGCTAATGGGGCCTGTTTTTCCAACACTGGTAAAGGAATTTTGGATACATGCAAGCGCTGGTCCCAAGTTTATACATTCCTCGGTTCTTGGAATGGAGATAGTCATCACTGAAAACCTGATCAGACAACTGTTTAGCTATACTGAGTCTGATGGTGTTTCAAATCTTGCTTCTTCTCGCATCGATATGGCTAGGGTTTATGAAGAAGTTACTATTGCTGGTTTGCCGTCAAGTAAGGTTAAAGATTTAAAACCCATTTATAGGATCTGGGCGAAAATCTTTATGAGTACATTTTTCCACAGAAAACCTTCAAACTCTCCAGATTATGTGAGTTCTGAACACTTGTATTTTATGTACTGCATTAGCAAAAATGTCAAAGTGGATCTACCGTATCTCATCTTCAGTCATTTATTAACTCATGTCAAAGAAACCAGAGAGGAAGTAAGGGCGAAAGCTGGTAAAGTAAGGACGTGGATACCCCTGGGAAGGTTGATTTCTGATATACTTGTTGAGAACAAGCTGGTTCAACATCTGACTGATGCGAAGATTACAGAAGATATGACTCACATCATTGGCTCTGAAATTAATGGACTCAATCTGAAGAGGATGAAAATCATCTCAGAATTGAAAGGACAACTCAGGAAGATCAACTCTGACGAGATTCAAGGTAGAAGAATTCCTGTGGAAGATTTTCCACTATTCAGTGCAGATGAACCTAAGGAATTTGTCTGGCTGTATATTACTGAATGTCTAAAGGAAGGAATCCCTTTACCAGCCAATCTCGTTCAAAAGCCTGGAGAAGAATTGCCTAATCAGATGAAGGAAAGGCGCAGTAAGAGAAAGGCTGACGAAGAATCCGTTCAGAAGAAGAGAAAAGCTCCTGAAGCGTCAAGAAAGAAGAGGAAAGAAGGAAAGAAGGCCAGAAGCAGTCCAAGAGAAGCTACTCTGGAAGAAATCAGAGACACCATTCAACAGGTATTAGCCTCTGATCCTACTCCTACTGTTCATTCACCACTATCTTCACCACAACTCTCTCCAAGCCTCATACCAAGAACTTCAAAATCTAGAAAGTCTGTCAATATCTCATCCGAACCACTATCCTCTGAACCAGTAAATTTACAATCATCTCCTGCACCAATCCCATCTAATCCACAACCTCAAACTATTCAAACAGAAATTCCACCACCAGAACCAATTTTATCTGAAAACTCTCCAACAATAACTCCACCTGAACCAACTCAACCAGAAAATTCTCCAACAACACCTCCACAACCAACTTTGTCGCAACAAGAGAATCCCCACTTAGAGACTCCCCAACCACAAACAATTATTTCAGAACAAAATCATCCAGAGACTGTTCAAACTGAACACTCTGAACAAGCAATTCCCTCAGAAGATCCAAATCTGTCTGACAATATTCTTGATATTCACCCCTAAACCAAACAATTGAAATTTCTTCTACATCTGTTCAGTCAGATGAATCCTCTGATTCATCTGATTCATCTGACTATGATTCAGAATCACTCAAACAAGCTCGCTCTGAGAGTGTTATGAAGAAACATCTTAACATTGCTTTGTTTCATACCCCACCAAACTCTCCATCTCAACAACCATCTGAAGCTCAACCCTCTGACACTCAAACAGCTGAAAACCAAACCATTCCACAACCACCTGAAACTAATTCATCTGAGAATCAAACTCTTCCTCACTCAGCTGAACTCCCTCAATCTGTCATCCACACATCTCAACCATCCACACCTCAACCACAACCATCTGAACCTACTCCTGCTAACACCCCTAATCCTTTTTCCTCTGGTCAGAATGAACAGTTAGATTTAGGATCTTGTGTTAATGCTATGTTTGATATTTTCAAAAAGGAGTTAGATTCTGAATATGATCGTGTTAAGGTTGTCTGCATGTCTAGTTTGGATCCAAATGTTTCGAATACTGCGTGGAAGCGCTTCATCTGGATGTTTAACAAAGCTGCCCTAAAAGTTAGAGCAAAATGCTCTAAGCTTGCTAAGACAAAATTTGCTGAGTTAATAAAGGTAACGCTGATGAACATGCCTCCTCCTCCTCCTGTGTTACTATTGGAAGCTGCTCCTCCAGTTGTTCCTGATTTTGAAATGATTGAACAAGCTTCTGTTGAAAACCAATCTGAAGGGAACCCTGCTGCTACTGCATCTGCTCCGTCTTCATCTGTGGTTTCAGAACTTGTGAATGATGTGAAGGATATCAAGGACTGGATGATCAAGCAAGAGAAAACAACTGATGAAATCAAGACCTGGATGTCTAAGCAAGAAGAGTCAGCTGCCAAGATGACAGAGCTTCTGACCCTCATTGCCTCTCGCCAGACCTAGTTTTATTTGTTGTTTTGCACATGAACTGAGTTTTTTGATGTTTGGTTACTTTTATTGTGTTATGTGTTTTTGGCCTCTGCCTGTTTGTCTGTGAACTTTGGTTTGTTCTGTTTTAATTGCATGCTAACATGGTTTGCTCCTATTTGCTTCTTCTCTTTTATTTCTTTCTGTCTTTGAAAATCTTTTTGATTATGACAAAAAGGGGGAGAAAAAGAGAAACTGAGTGTTCAACCTATAAGCATTTACCAAAACTAAAATTCAGACATGTTATTAACTTATTTGAATTTAAGTATTTCAGATTATACTGTTATATCTGACAAAATTCATTGAAGTTACCCTGAGACTGTGTCAACCAGAACCTGATTTTCTAAAAGAAATCTGAGTATTCAATCAACTCTGATATCTTACTCTGATTCATTTATTCAATCAACTGGCATCAAGATTTGACTCTGAACTCATTCATCAGGCTCTGATTCTGAAATATACTCAATCAGAAAGGGAAGTATTCTATTGTAGTATTTATTTCAGGGGGAGATTGTTTATCTCAGGGGGAGTTTTTTAATTCTTACTCTTTATTGAACAAAATTTTCTCATGTTTTGTCATCATCAAAAAGGGGGAGATTGTAAGAGCACAGATTGTGTCTTAGTTATATCTCTATGTTTTGATGATAACAATTGTGAATTTTGTATTCAAGAATTATATACTCTAAACGTGTTCTAAATTGTTTGCTACAGGCACTAAAGAAAATCATCTTAAGAAAGCAAAATTATATCTGAACATTGTTCGTATGAAAGGCTTCATAAGTTCAAGAGCATCTTAAGTGAAGATCTGAACACTGCTCCCAGAAGAATCTGACTACTGTCTCTTGAAGATTCTGAAGAAGGAGCCTCTAAAGCATAGAAGACTCTGCTCTGAAGGATTTACACGCTCAAGCACACAAGCTGCACATACTCTGATTCAGCTCAATCTGAAGAACTTTCAAGACTCTGAAGATCCAGATGATCCGTGATCAGAAGACTCTGAAGATTCAGATTCTTATGTTGAAAGCTGAACTTACTTTAAAGAAGATTTAAATATGTACGTTGGTCTTTCTCAACAACTCTTTCCTATTTTGTGCTAGACACAAGGACACAGACAAAAAGGTTTTATCTGTGCATTCCATTCTGAGGAAAGTATTCTGCAAGTGAAGACAAAAAGCATCAGGCCTGTTTCAGCACAGCCTCTAATGTGAAGACAAAAGGCTCTAGGTTTTTCTGCACAGCCTTCAACGTAACAAGACTTCTTGGATCTTAGTGCCTATATAAAGAAGTCCACTCCATCTTTTTCTGTAATCGAAACTCTAGCAAAATCACTCCTCAAAGCAAATCTCAAAAAGCTCTTAATCATATTACTTTGCTTTATCTTTATTCTTAACTTAAGAGAAATATCACTGTTGTGATAACAGCTTATTAGAAGCATTCTTACTCTTGTAAAAGTTTCACTTTGTTTGTAAAAGGTTTTCCTTAAGAGGATCCAGTTGGGATCAGCTGCTCTTGAGAAGACTAAGAACGGTTGTTCTTAGGTGTTGCTAGTTGTAATCTGTTTGATTAAAATAGTGGATTAAGTCCTTGACAGAGAAAGGCAAATCACTCTTGAGAGGGTGGACTGGAGTAGTTGTTTTCAACGAACCAGGATAAAAATATCTGTGTTCTAATCTTTGTTTTTTAGTCTTACTTATTCAACCCCCCCTTCTAAGTAATTTTCTCACCTTCAATTATGTGTGTTTTATTATGTTAGGGTACCATGTAGTAAAGGGTATAGACTTTAATAATAGACCTTAAGGATTGAGGGGTGTGAGAGTAATTGACTAGATATGGGTGGTGTGGTTGCTAAAGCTAATTAGTGCAACTAGTTTTTAATTATTTATTTAAATAATATAAGGTTGATATTATTTGAATTAAATTATTATTATTATTATTATTAATATTATTATTATTATTATTATTATTATTATTATTATTTGGATGAGAATAATAATAATAATAATACAAGAATTTAGGGAGTTGAGGGACATAATTGTTTTGATCGTAAAAATAAGAGAAACTTGAGAAGAGAGTTAGGGCAAGAAAGATAGAAGAATCATTGTGCAAGAACTCTAAGGTAATGGTGGAGTTCTAATTATCTAAGGGTGATCATGATGATTGGTGGATAGATTATACCATGTAGGTTTGTGTTTTATTTTCTATCCATGATTTTGATAAAGTGATAATTGTGTGATTGATAGAATTGTTGATGAATTGTATGATGTATATTGATGTTGTTACTAAATTTGATATTAGAACGATACATTGATGCAATTGTTGTTTTTGAATCATGTGATTGATGAATTGTATGATGTTGTGGAAGTCCTTGTTGTGTGTGATTGCGAATCAGAGTCAGAACAAAGTTATGGGTAGTTTTGACGAAGAGAAATTGGGGTTTTTGAACTTTGAAAAGTGCTTTTTCGTGTTAAATTATAATACAATTAATTTGTGGGAAATATGAGTTTTTGAAACGGTTCAAAAGTGATTTTCGTGTAAAATATTGCAGAAAAAGTGATTCTAGGCATAGTGTAATCGGTTACCCTGATTTGAGTAACCGATTATACTGCACTTAAAACGTGGTTTTTGGCTTTTTGGGAAGGGTGCAATCGGTTACCCTATTTATGATCACTGGTTACACAATGTTATTTTTGTGTGTATGTGGCTGGTTTCAGGGGTGTAACCGATTACCCCATTTTGGGTAACCGATTACATTGAAAGTAATTTTGGAAAAACTTGAAAATTCATAACTTTTGTTCTGAGTGTCCGATTCGAGCGTCAGGAAGATAACACGATGAACTACCTTATTAAAACGAGTTTTTCTCCAGAAGTTGATTATTTTGTTGTGTGATGGCTTAATTCAATTGTAGTGTTTATGTTGTAGTGCAACATAATCCGAATAATATCGTTGTTGATTGCCATGTTGTAAATTGTTGAGATATATTAATAGTAATCTGCAACCAGACATTGATGCATGTCCTTTCAGACCGTGATTGTGTCTATGTTGCCTTTGCTTTCACAATTGTCATAGACATGCTATTTAGAATTCATATTCTAAAAATAAAAAGGACTCAAAATTTCTCATAATACATAATGGATAAATCAATTGGAGGTTTTCATGAGACAGGATCTCACAACCCTTTGTCCTTATAGGACTACTCACACATGGATAGACAAACAATAATCAAATAATAACAAGATATTGCAAGTAAATTAAAATAGAAATAAATTAAGTCAAGGCAAAACTAAATTTAATAATAATTTGAAATAAAAAGGCAAGATTAATATACCAAAGTGCAGAGCAACTAAAAGAGCAAGCTAGAACTAAAACTTCAAAGATGAAGCAAATAACAAGAGAAAAGTAGCAAATGTAATGGATGATAAGTGATAAGTGATGCCTTTGATTGAAGCTTAAGGGTCTATTTATACTAAAAACAATCATAAATCACCATTAATGGTCAACTATTTCAAATTAAACCTTAATTATACACTATCATAAATCCTAGGGGGTTATGGATGCCAAGAAGTCACAAAACGCTAAAAAAAAATCACTCAAATTCCTATCTGTCTGACTACCAGACGAGAACTAGATTCTGATTAAGCCAGACGAGAACTGACTACTAGACGAGAATTAGATTTTGATTAAGCCAGACGAGAACTGACTACCAGACAAGAACTAGATTTTGTTTGGGATGCATGTTTGAACCTGTATGGCATAATGTTCCATCTTAATGGATGTGTTACACATTTGAGGATGCAATGCTATGCGATAATGATTACTATATGCAGAATGTCAGTAATTGAATTTTGAAGATATGTCAAGTACGATCGGGCTTATGCCTTTCTTATCTAATAAGGCTTCATGCTATACCAAATGAATGATATGCACGAGTGAAGCGACATGATTAATGTATGGTAATGATTTATGCAACGGTTCTTGATAATCTATCAAGTGCTTTCATTGAGGGAGGTGGAAGAGTTGAGGTTAGGGTGTAGGCCATAAAGACGTGATTCCCCAACACCTACTTCAAGATCATCCATTGTTGATGCACCATTGCTCTTACGTCAAAATAGGGAGAGAACTTGTACTTTGGTAGCCTGTCTCTGCCCCAGTCTGTTGGGTATCTGCATGGATTGCCCCAGTCACAAGTTAGGAAGCAGTTATGTTATAGGATGATCCTGATTTGATTTACCCCAGTGCCTTGGAACTGTATGCCTCTGATTAACCATCTCTTGGAGAGGTTGGTTTCTCCTGCTCTTGAGGTGTCCTTCCCCAATGTGAGCCTCAAAGTGATTTTTCCCCTGGCTAGCTAATCTTTGGGGGAATGCCCTTGAATAACTGATCTTTGAGATATTTGTCGAGTCTCGGCGTGATTTATTCAAAAGTATACAGACAATGATCTCGTATCCTTTTGATTCCAGTGATATTGCTTGATCAAATGTGTGATACTGATAAAGAGTGTGAGTGAACATGAATGAATTTATTCAAAACATCCATATTCATTTCATTATTATTATTATCGTTAAAAAACAAACAAATTCTCGATTGAACAATGCATTGACATACAAGAAAATATTACAAATGAGAAAATGATGGGATGATATAATGATTACCAATGTCGAGGAGATGCTCTCAGGCTTGATCAACTATTTTAAGGGATGCTTTAGCAATCTTGGCCCCTACACGGACAAGGGATTTCCGTTTACCCACAGATTCTCACATTGAACAATTAAGTACTTTTTGTCAATCAATTGTTGAACTCTAGCTTTGAAAGTGTTGCAGTCCTCGGTCGAATGTCCAACTGACCCAGCATGATATCCACATTGCATACTAGGATCATACCCAGGTGGGAATGGTTATGGTGGAGGCTTCATAGCTTTGGGAACCACCAGCGAGTTCTGAATCAGATATGGGAGAAGTTGGTTGTATGTCACAGGAATTGGATCTAGAGGAGAATTCCTTTGTTTTATATAGGGTTTATGTTGGTTCTAACGCTCTCATCCTTGGGCTTCCTGAGTCTGAGCCCGAGGAGGCTATTGATATGGTGGTTGTTGGTACTAGGCTTCAGTGGCATATGGGTATGAACAGTATGGCATAGAAGCCATGGGAGTTTGTGACTGAGGGTGGATACTTACCATGAAAGCATTTATTTCCTCTTCATTTTCTTTAGAGAACCCACCTTATGGTTTCTCGGAACCTAATTGTTGATTCACAGTGCCAACAATTTTCCCTGTCTTGAGCCCATCCTCAATACGTTCCTCAATGATCACAACATCAGCAAAATTGGAGGATGAGCTACCGACCATCTTCTCATAGTACAAACCTTGAAGAGTGCCCATAAATATGTCAACCAACTCTTTATTAGATAGAGTAGGTTGGACTCATGAAGCTATCTCACGCCACCTCTGAGCGTATTCTCTAAATGATTCATCGGCTTTCGGAGCTTGATTTTGTAGTTGCAACTTGGTGGGAGCCATATCTAAGTTGTACTTGTATTGATTCAAGAACGCTTCAGATAGATATTTCTAGGTTCTGATCTTACCTTGCTCAAGGTTCATGTACCAATCCAAGGAAATTCCAGATAGGCTATCCTAGAAACAGTGGATAAGTAGATCATCATTGTCTATATAGAACACATTTTTCTGCAATACATTGTAATGTGGCTTCGTGGACAACTCAACCTTTTGTACTTAGGCAAATCATACACCTTGAGTTTTTGGGGTAACACAACATTTGTAACCAAGCACAAGTCTTTTGCATCCATGTCAAAGATAAAGAAACCTTCAATAGATTTGATTCTCTCATCCAATAGTTTATAGTCGACAGGCTTGTTCTGATCAGCGGGTCTAAGAGAGATTTGCGGTTTCAGAACTGAGAAGGGTACACCAACCCATAATTGATCATTTGACCCAAATGAACACCATATGGATAACCAAAAGGAGGCACCATAGCGGCGGATGTTGCCCCAAGGTAAAGAATTCCAAAATGGACATTCTGCACAATAGTTTGAGTAGATTGAGGAAGAATTAGAACATGAGTAGGAGGACCTTTACACACATGCTCGTCTTCATCACGAGTTTCAACATCAGTGGGCACAGGAATCTGGAGAGCTTGCACTTGATGAATCTCATGATCATTAGTATTACCCACAAGAGATGGAGGTTGAATAGGCATGCCCCATAGAAAGGTAGCATAGTCCCCATTGGGCACAAGCATAGAAAACGGTTGCTAAGGCACAAAAGTACTCCCATTATCAATATGAGGAGTAAAGTTTGGAGGCATTCCCCACAAATAGGCAAGAATAAGCCTACTTGGTCCAACAACAACAAGAGCAGAACTAGCGACGGTAGCAACAACAGTTGCATCAGTGACAGTTGTGCCAACAACAGTGACAATAGTGGTATCCCTCCGAGTACGAAGAAGTTCCATGATGGTGTCCATGTTGCCTTGGAATTGATCCATCCTACCCTGTAATTGGGCCAAGGTTTCTTCGTAAACGATATCCTCATAATCAACCATGACTTTTGACTCGTTAGATTTAATGGACTACCGGTGTTGGGTCGCTGTTGTCTTCTGGCTGATGAAGGGAAAAAGGTGAGATTTTTATGGTTTGTATATTTGCAATGCAAATGTATGTATGTATGTATGTATGTGTATGTTGTTTATGTAGATGGAAATGCAAATAAGATATGCAACATCCATCAATTCAAAGATTTGATGATGCAATAGTTTAGGCTCAAAAGTCTGATACATACGATGATGCAATAACTCAGGTTCAAAAGTTCGATATACATGATGATGTAATAATTATATGCAATAATGTAAGTTAGAGATGCAACATCTTCTGGATAATCTGCATATATAATTTTGTGTAGATGAAAAGGTCTAACGTGTACGAGAGAGCAAATGGTATGAAGAGTCTTGGTTTCCTGCAGAAAAAACCCAATATCCCCTCACAGGTGTGTTCTAGTCTTCTAAAGATGGTCCCTATATGGTCTCCCAGAGTCATGGAATCAAGTGACAATACTTAGTCGTAGCAAATTCTTGCAGGACAAAAGTATTCTCATGTGATACTAGTCTGGGTGTGGCTCTCGTGACAACCCAACGTGCAAAACGCAAGCGATACGACTATCCACAATTTTATCATGTGTGTATGCTCAAGCATGTGTAGTGGGCTTATCTTTTAAGTAACATCATCCATCCCAACAACAACATAAATTATGGCAGAGATCCAAAGTATGCAACATATGAATATTTAAAGCAATAAAGAAATGCAGTAAATAACATAAAGATAAAGCAAGTAAAGCATAAAGATAAACACCCAAACAAGCAAGAAAAACAAACAAAACTAGGTGAGACTCCAACTTGCAAGAGCAAGGATTTCCTAGCAAAGTCGCTAGTTGAAGCTAGCAGGATTATACCTGAGTGAATTGCACACTTAAAGATACAATAGATTCACCACCAAACTTTATTTAGTCCTAAAGGACAGGGAAAATATCGATAAAATCCAAGGGGAAGAGAAACGGGTAAGGGAGTTAGTTATGCAAAGGGAAGGTATTAGCACCCCACACATCTGTCGTACTCGACGAGAACCATTTTTCTTACTTCTAGGCTCGAATGGGTTATCTATCTAAAGGCTACTAGATAAAGAGGGAAAAGAAAAAGGGAAAATAAAAAGTGCTCACGGAGGATTAGGGCCCTCGTGCCTACGTATCCTCATTGTGCAATAAGGAATTCAGAGCTTCGTAGTTCAGAGAACCAGGGAAAAAAAAGGATAAAAGGGGAAGAAGATTGAAAGAAGATTGCTCACCAAGATCTTTGCGATCTCGTGCCTACGTATCCTCATAGTGCAATGAGGAAGTCAGAACTCTGTAGTTCGGGGAACCAAAACGGAGAAAGAAATGGAAATGGTGTTAAAACCAAGAGAACATAGAAGCAAGGAAGTTGAATCGAGACAAGATGGGACCCACTGGGGATTTAGTGCATTAACTGGCAGGCAGTGGTTAACTAAAGAAAGAGAAAGTGCGACCCTGGCGGGGAAGAAGGAAATTGGTGTTTAACCAAAGAAAAAGGGATTAAACCAAGAGGTGATTAATCTGAAAAGGAGAGAAATTGGTTTTAACAGACCGACTGTGATTAACCAAGAAGACGGGTGTGGAACAAAGCAAAGATTGTGACGCAAGAGAACGGGTATGGAACCAAGCGAAGGTTGTGACCCAAAGGGTTTGGTACATTAACTGACGAGCCGCACTTGACCAAAGAGAGGGTATTTGAACCAAGAGGAGGTTACTAACCCAAAAGGGACTCGATACAACAACTGACGAACAATATTTGATCGATGAAAAGGTATTTGAACCAAGAGAAAGTTACTAACCCAAAGGAGTGGGTGTTCGAACCAAAAGAAGGTTGTTAACCCACAGGTCAATTGTATTTAACAGGCGGACTGTGATCAACCAAAAGAACTGGTGATTAACTAAGAGAAGGTGGTTAACTTAAGACAAACTTAGTATGTTAACATACAGACTATGGTTAATTGAGGAACGAGTGATGAACCAAGAGAAGGTGATTAACCCAAGGAAATAGTTTTAACAGGCGGATTATGATCAACAGAAGAACATGTGATTAACCAAGAGAAGATGATTAACCCAAGGAAGAACAATTTTAAGAGGCAGACTGTGGTTAATTGATGAATGGATGATTAACCAAGAGAAGGTGATTAACCCAATGAAGAACGGTTTTAACAGGCAGACTGTGATTAATCAAAACATGGGTGATTAACCAAGAGAAGATGATTAACCAAAAAAATAAATTGATCTTGAACCAAGGAAATGGTGATTGATCAAAGGAAAGATTGGAAGGGTTTGAGTGATCAAGGATCAACTCAGCTGAGGATCGGGAGGCACTACAGTTTGAGATAAAGACGATTATTCCAGACACAAGGTCATTCGTCCCCTACCAAAAATAACCAGAATGAGTATAGGAATTATCCACTCTCATCCCTTCTCTAACACCTAAAGTATAGTGCAAAAATTGAAACTGACAGAGTAACAGTGTAATTTGTACAGTGCTCTCGCTTGTTATGCAGATGTCCAGCTCAACGGGGGATCAAGAAAGAGAGGCTATAAAGAGATCCTAAAGAAGAGAGCGGGAGACGATTAACTAATCGAAATAAGGTTTTGATCAATCTATCAAGGGGGAAGAATATGCCAACAATATTTCAAATAAGTCGAAAGATCATTAGAGTAAGTGTGTGGATTAATGATTGCACAAGAATAAATTTGCTCAATAAAGAAAAAATCTAATGCATCAAATTAAAATTGCAAAGCACTAACAAGCTAGCATGCATGTAAGCATAAACATGTTAACACATAATTAAGAATTATGAAAAAGATCTTCAAACATGTGATCAAATTGTAAAATAATCGAAGAAAATCATGCAATTAATCAAGAGAGAGTCATTTCAAGTAGATTCTGACCTGAAACAGTAGAATTATTATGAATACAAGTAAGCATGGGAAGCCACATAAGAAAACTATGCAAAACAACTCTCAAAAGCAAGATTTTTGCAAGAGGTATCAGTGGTAACCGGTTACATCATGAAAAACAACACTTCCAGGGGCGCAGACAAGGTGAAGTAACCAGTTACATCATGAGGTAACCAGTTACTTCAGGCAAAAACAGAATTCTAAAAATCACTTTTCAGAATCAATTAATTCATGCAATTGCAACGTAATAGAGTATAACAGTAAATGCAAGAATCACGTTAATTCACAACAACTAGGAATCAATAGAATCAAGCATGCAAAGTAATCATTCAAGCAACAGAAAAGCAATTAAGCGCTACATTGCGAAAACACAAAATAAGTCGAAAGCGGTAAATTAAGAAAAAAATCACCAACCTACAAGGATGAGGTTTGCCTTGGTAATTGTTGAGAAAAAATGTGATGCAAAGGAGTAAATAAAACTAGAGAATTCTAAGATCTAGAGCGATTTGTAGCAAGAAAATCAAAGAAAACGCAATAATTGCTTCAAACCGAATTTACACTGAAACTCTTATAATTATAAACTTCCAAAGCTTGAATTGAAGTAGAAGTTGCTGTAGTTACAAAATTCCAAGAAGAAATGTAGTGGAATGGAGGTTTAGCTCAAAATAATAACAAGCTCAATGTGAAGCTTGCTAAGCTTTAATGGTGGAAAAGAGCTCTAGCGAGGTTTGGTGAAGAAGATGAAGATAAATGAGAGAGAGTTGCAGAAAATTCGAGAGTGAGAGTGAAATTTCAGAGCAAAATAAGAGAATGATAAAGGGTCCTTTGCAATAATGTGAGAGTTTGTTTAAATAGAGTGGAGGTTTGGAGTGAGTTAGGTTTAGAACTTTGTTTGGGGTTTGATTTGGAGTTAGTTATACTCAACTCACTGAGTTGGAGTCAGACTCAGTTAGTTATTTGTTAACTCGATGGGAGAATCCCAATGCAAGTCACTTGATCAAATGGTTCCCATGCTTAAAAATGTAGGTGTATGGTGAGCATGATTGAAAGTGATTTTGTGTAGCAAATGCAAATGGTTTCTTAAAGTGTCTAGAATATTCCATACAATGCTAGAACCATACAAACCAAAAGAATAAGGTGGGAGCTGCTGTTGTATGGAACAACTACTGAATTTTTGGCAAAATTAGCAAATGTAACTGGTTACATGGTGAGGTAATCGGTTACCTCAGACAGAACATGACTTCTTTGGCTGAGAACATGTGATGTAACCGATTACATGGTGAGGTAACCGGTTACCTCAGGCAAAGCTTCGTTTTCTTGCTTGAAATAGAATATTGTGCTAGTGGTTCCACATTTTAACCTTGTGCTTTAATATATAGGCATATAAATCCCTCTATTTGGCTCGTATCGAGGCTATGATGACTATGTAGGGATGTGATTAATTATGGCCTTGAAACTTTCTGCAATTCTGGATGTGCTTGCAACAAAACCACAAAAAAAAATGCTAATGCGTATGCTGGAAATGTGAGTGCAGATGCTTATGCAAAAAGGCAAAAGGGGAGGTCAAATTTCGAGTTACGACAAAAGTAAATAGGCTGAATTATTTTATTGATTAGTCTTTTCCAATTTCAATAATGGATTGTACTTAATAGTGCAATAGAGCATAAGTTATGATTGTCTTTTCCATTTTTGTTTGTTTTCACTATTTTATAATCATGTATTAAAATATGTTATTGGGAAGTTGTAGAATTGCTTAATCTTTTAATAGAAAAGAGTAATTGGAAGCTATGGTGCAGAGTTTATACCATTTTGAGAAGAAAACTATATTGTGATAATCCATAAGACGGGAAAAATTGTTTCATGTGAAGAACCAACTCTCTACAACAACTACAAAATGTTAAACTTGGAAAAGTTGTTTTCACCATTGGCAACTCAAGTTCTAAGAAGAATAAGCTCTTCTAATTGTGTCTGTGTACACCTTAATTTATTTTGGTTTAATGTTTTGCTTTGAACAACTAATATATCAAGATTTTGTTTTAATGTCATTATATTCAAAATTATGTTAATATAAAAAAATTAATTTGGTACTTTAACTATATAATGTCATTATACTGTCGTTTGCACCTGTATTTCAAAACCATTTACAGAATCATATTCCTGAATAAAGAACCATATTTTGCAGATTCCTGAAACACAAATATTGTACAACTAGCTAATTTCTAAATCTAAAACGTTGTATAACAAATATTCATTGATTAAACCAAATGCAAACCCAAAATAGCACACACTTCATTATTTTACATCAAAACTAAAACAAAAAATTATGAAACAAAAGCAATAACCAAAATGGAAAGTTTTGTAGGCTGTCCAATAGGATTTGTCACTAGTTCTTAAGCACTTGTAGTTTGAACTAACATTTGAAACTAATTAGGTCAATCAACAACAATTTTAAATATATAGTACAATGATTAAAAAGGAGTAAAATGATTGATTATAAATTTTAAAGGGATATAAAATATTTACTTACTAGTTTTTCCATATCCCTTCTTCATGATCGCGATGAATTACATGCACATCATCTGAATCATTTTTTTCAGATGCTTAACGTACATGTGTTGCTAACCAAGTCGTCTCATAGTTAAAATCTTGATTTTCATCAATACTATTGAGAAGGTGTTTACCTTGAAGAACAATTGACCATCTAGTGTTGGAAGAACCAGTGACATAAAAAACTTGTTTTACTTAGGTTGCCATGATGAAAGGTTCGTTGGTTTCTACACCAGTGTTACTGTCAACCCACTTGCACTTAAATAAAAGCACTTAAAAAAACATAGTCAATCTCCAAAATCTCCTCAATGACTCCAACTTACGCCCTAAATGCTAGTACAAGATGGGTTATCTTTGGAACTAGAAAAGTACACGGATTCAGCCTCAACCATAACCCCACTATTTTGTATGGTGCTACAATCATCCTTTGATTTTGTATAAAATGAATATTTAGAAATGTCGTATGCACTCCAAGTACTTACGTTTAAACTTAGGTATGTGTGATAATCATTTGCAAAGATCTGATGCATTACTCTCTTTAGAAATACTTTCATTAAACCAATTTATGAAAGTTTTGTTATGCTCTGTAAACAACCATTTTTCATTCACCCGGAAGAATTTTTCCTATAAAAGACTTTTGTGAGCGGTCAAGTAAGGTTGAAATTCACTAAAGTTATTTAATATATGCAAATGTGCTTAAAGAAGTACTTCTTGGGAAAATGTCTTAACATTTAAACCTTTAATACCTCTACTATCATAAAATCCATCATGACGAGACTCATGAATTCCTATAAAGCAAGCTTCTAACAAATAGTTTATACAAAACTTAATAGTTTTCTCGTTTGACGTACCTTTCTATGATCGAAGCTTCTGAACGGTGGTAATTATTTGTATACCCTTTAAAAATCTTCATGTAACGCTCCACCAGATACATCCACCGTAAATAAAATGCACCAAAATTCTTATCTCCCTTACTAGATGTACAACTAAGTGAACCATAATGTCAAAGAATGATGGAGGGAAAAAATTTCTAATTGGCACAAGATAACTGCAACTTCGTGTTCCAAGTCATCTAAATTTCTAAGATCAATAACTTTACTAATATAACATTGAAGAATAAGTATAATCTGGTTATAGTTACTCTTACATTTCTTGATAAAATGCCACAGATAGCCACTGGTAAAAGTTATTGCATCAAGACATGACAATCATGAGATTTCAAGCCAACTAATTTGTTATCGTTCTCTGACACAAGTTTTTTCACATTTGATGAGTACCATTGGAAAACTTTGATACCCTACAAACAATAATAATTTTTTTTCTTTTTTAGAAAGAGTCTGACATGTTGGGCGCAAATAAGTTATATTTCCTACTTATTTTGGGACTAACTCTTATCGTATACCCATCAAAACCATTTCTTTGTGGGATTTATTAGTATCTTTTGTATCGCCTTAAATGTTAAGAAGTGTTCCAATCAAACTATCACATACATTTTTCTTCACGTACATCAGATAAAGACAATGTCTTACATCAAGACTAGACCAATATGGAAGATTAAAGAATACCAACCTCTTTTTCCAAATATTTTTCTCCACACACTTTTTTGTTTATTTCCAAAGACAACATTAATGTGTTGTTGTTTCTATAAACTTTCTTCCTAGTTAAGGGCTTTGGAGCAATATCAAACTCCTGCTCTCCGTTAAAAGCCTTCCGCAATCTACCATATGAATGATTAGGTCTTAGAAGTTTTTAATGCCCAAGATAAACTATCTTTCTTACATTTTGTAATTAGTGGTGCCATGTATCAAATTCACATATAGGACACATTTTATGTCCCTTGACACTGTATCCAGACATATTACCGTATGCAAGAAAGTCATTGATTGTGCACAATAACATGACACATAACTTAAAGTTATCACTTGTATAAGCATCATCAACATCAACACCTTCCTCCTAAAAACTCTTAAATCTTCAATTAATGGCGTTAAATAAACATCAATGTCGTTCCTTAATTGATTTGGACCCAAAATTATTATCAATTGCATCATATACTCGTGCTTCAAGCACAACCATAGAGATATGCTCTAAAGTATGAGAAGAATAGGCCATGATGTATGGTTAGTACTAAAATTACCAAAAGGATTCATTCCATCAGTGGCAAGTCCAAGCCTAAGGTTCTTCGGTTTAAGGGCAAAATCTAGATACAAGGAATCAATTTTCTTCCATTGTAATGAATCAGTTACATGACATCAAACACTCTTTCACCTGCATGTCATCTAGTATTGTTTGTGTAATTAACATTAGCAAACAATCTCTTGAACCTTGGAATAATCGGTAGGTACCACACCACCTTGGCAGGAGCACCTTTGCTAGTTACACCATCATCGTCATCAACATCATTTTCCTTCTGCTTGTAGCATGACTCCCCACACCTCATACACTCTTTCAAATTTTCAAAATCTTTCCTATATAGTATGAAATAATTATCATATGCATGTATTTTAATATAGTCCAAACCCATTGGATACAATATCTTATTGGCATCATAAGTACGATTCAACAACATGTTACCTCTGGGAAGCATTTCTTTCAACATTTCACGCAACTGAGTTAAAGTTTTATTCGTCCATCTACCTCTTGCCTTAAGATTAAATAGTATTAACACAACTGACAATCTTGTAAAAATTTTACATCCTAGATACAATGAATCTTCCATGTCTCTTCGCAAAGTATCTACCACATTAGCATTCTTGAAAGCATCAACTCAAATATCACGAATGATGTCTTCTAGAGTTTCATTCATAACTTTGTCATATTCAACTATATGTGAGAAAGGTTTTTTTTGTCGCTTCACCATGCTATACCTATTTCGTGTAATTTTGAATAATTTCATCACAACCCCAATGATTAAATACAACATCCCTATGATGTCTTTTTTCCATATTAAAGCAATTTTTACAAGGACACCAAAAAATCTCATTATTGCCAAAAGGGTATTTTTCTAGCAAAATCAAGAAATTGTTTCAGTCCATTCTCATACTATATACTTAATCTATTAAATTTCATCCAACTACGATCCATAATCACATAAAGCTTCTGAAAAAAATAAAAATAGTACATAACTAACAAAAATAAAGCTTCTCAACAACAACAAGAACAACAATACTGGACCAAAGCAACAACAAGAACAATAACAATAATAACATACCAAAAAATAATGGTGAGAGAGTTTTTTTGTTCTCTATGGCTCCAAAGTGTTCTTTTGTTGGCTGGAGAAGAAGTGTTCTTTCGCCAGGGTTCGAGAAGTGAATGAGATAGACACCGAGTGAATAAAAATATAAAGAATATTTATCGCGATTACACTGAAAACTGAGGTAAAATATCCGATGTAAAATTTTTAAAAAATAAAGGCGCATTTTTGGTTCCAAAAAGAATAAAAAATTAGAGAGTATTTATCTCGGTTTTCATGAAAACCAAGGTAACATATTCAACGTAAAATCTATAAAAAAAATTGAAGGCGTTGATCAGTGAATTTTCATGCACATTCTTTAACTATTAGGTTGCCACAATCCTAGAGTGTCTTTTGTTATTTCTATTATTTTAATGTGTTTCCTTAACTTAATTTATTGTTACATTTATTTTAATTTCGTATGGTATTTTATGAATTAACAACTATTTACACCCCGCGCTTCACAGGTCATAATTTGGGCTATGAGAACCAGATTGACGCGTTCTGATAGGCGTTGGAAAGCTGAGAGGATAAGATCAAAATTTCATGTTGAAGTCAAAAGCAAATTCAGAGTATAGAAGACTCAAATAAATCATTTTAGTTTTATAGTTTAGAAAATAATTAGTTTTGGATCATTTTTTATGTTTTCCGACCCGGTTTGAATTAGGACCCAAATCCTTGTCTCCTTTAACCTAGTTCAGTAACAGCTACAGTTTGATTATCCTATTCACTATTCAAAAAAATATTATTTGTTTTGTATGATTCATGGAGAACTAATCCTAAAGGCAAATTCGGTTGATTACGAGTTCCATCATACTTTGAGGTTATAATAATTTTAATCCAATTTCTATTCCTTTCAATTTTATTTTGTGATTCTTGCATGTTTAAGTCGTGTTTGCTTAATTCGCGAGAGCTTAAATTTATTTGCTTAATTCGAATAATAGGAACATACATCACATATAACCAAATGCGCTTTTCAGTGAGTTTTGTAATCAAATAGGAATAAATAATCTGCTTAGGAGATTGGAATTATAATAATCAGTGATAAGTCAAAACCTGAATCATTAGATTAGTCGTTTTAGCTTATTTAAAATCAATTATTTGTTATTGTTTCCTTAATTGAACATAAAACCCATTGTTCCTTCCGTTGGAAAAAATCAATCCAATAGTCCTTGCGATATGACTCTCGAGTGTCGCTTCCCTAAACTACAATTTTAATTACTCGGTTTTGACCCGTGCGCGACAACAAATCTTCTTGGTTGCATATAAAAAGTAAAACTGCAAGAGTTGGGAATCGAATCTCAAATCCTTAACATATATTTATGTCGTTTTTCATAAAACCGAGGTAACAAATTGATTTTTTAAAATAAAAAAACAAGGCGCTCCCGTTACATACACCATTGATTTTATACTATTCATGGTGATAGTTTCGTCATAAAAACGTTATTTTATGTAGTGTGTATTTGCGTAAATACAAAGTTGAATCAAATTATAATATTACTTATTAAGTTACTGAAAAATAAATAATTTATTGACATGAAATTGAAATATAATTAAATTCTACCCAATATATCTTTAATAAATAACATTATATTATATAAACCAAAATAAAGTAAAACAATTACTAAATTTGAAGATAATAAAATTTAAATTAAATAAATATATATTAGTTAGTTAGTTAGAAATTATAATTATGTCTATATAAATGTTTTTTTTATAAATATTTTGTTTAGTTAATTTTTTTAATATTTACCAAAATACAATTAATATTAGATAAACACATGCAAAACAAATGAAAATTTATGTTGGATTTAATTTATATAAATAACACATATGTCCCTCATATTTTACAATACACTGGTATCTGGATAATAGTAATACTAAAATGTTACAGAATGGAGTTAATGCTAACTACTCTAGTTTCTCCATGAGCGTGGTTCCTAATCAAACTCACCCTCTCTATCACCAAAGAAAACAAAACTTGAATGAAAATGAAATGGTTAGCCTTTGTTCAAAGTTTTCGAGTGTTGAAACTTACACAATCTCCATAGCTTTGCAATGGATCATGGCTAATTTGGTGAAATATTCACAAGTGCAACACAAGATTATAGAGATGCTTAAAGAGGTGTTTGATGCTGAGAGTAATGAAGAGAATGAGAAAGTGAAGGATGAAGACTTACACAAACCTTGAGTTCATGTCTTAGCTGTTCATTTTTTCTCTCGACACTTAATGAGATATGTTAGACTGACTTGCTAACTCAGTCTTCTCTTTGTCCAGTTGCTGGGAAATATTTTGTAAGTATTTCTTTTATGCATGAAGGTTTTTCTCTGCCAGCTTATATTTATACTTCTGTGATTTTAAAGATCCTCCATATCTTTATCGAATTCAACATCAAGTTTTAATGATGAAAGTTCTTTAAACTATTTAAATGTTCAAAAATGAATAAAATTTTCTTGTTATCAATCACAATTATTAAAATTTGATGTCGAGTTTGATAAGGTTACGAAGGATCTTGAAAATCATAGAGGTATGAAGATACATTGGAAGAGAAAAGTCTTCATTTAAATAAGAAATATTTATAAAATATTTCTCAACAACTGGACAAAGAAAAGTTTGAGTTAGCAAGTCAATCTTACATATCTCGTTCAAATGTCTTCCTTCAAAAGGTCGAGAAAAGAAATGAACAACTAAGACAAGAACTAAGAAGGCCATCAGAATTCTGTGTTCACATGTACCTATCCAAACACATCCAAAATTTGATAGAAAAAATCTTTTTTAATTGAGATTGGGTTTGAGTTTTTTTCAATTACAAAAGATGACGACTAGTTGAGTGAGGGAAACATATCGAACCCGCCTTGTTTATATTAGTTTGTAGTTAATTAGTTAGTTTTAATAATTTAGAATATTACTTATTTTTTATTATTTAAAATTTTACAAGGTTGTTAAAATCAAATTCCAGTTGTTAAAATCAAATTCCATCTACTAAGACAAGACAATATTGAACATTGATTATTTTCTTTTCACAAGGTCTACTTTTTCAAACAAAAAAAGAATTTCCCTTTATTTTTTAATTTGATTTATTCTTTTGCAAGAGTTTATAATGTGTTTTTATTCTGTTTTTTTCTTTCTTTTTCTCATTTTTAATGGATCTCATTTTTCTTCTTTTTTTTTTTGATTGCTTATTATTCACTTTCATCTAAAAAATTATTCAATTTATTTATCCACCTATTTTGGGACCAATTTTTTTTCTTAAATATATTTTTTTAATCTCTTTATTCTGCTCAAGATAATATTAGTGTCTCCATTTTTAAACTCAATTTTTTATTTTTATTTAATAAGTCAGGAAAATTTGTTTTGTCTCCCTTCAATTTTATTAATGTGACACTTAAGCGAAGTGATGATATGATTTTTTTCCATATCAACACTTATTATCCATGCTATTTATATACTAATAATTTAATTTTAATAATTAAATAATATAATTCATTATAAATTTAATTTATAAAATTAAACAATAATAAAATTGAAAATATGTGTAACCAAAAAATATATAGCTTAAAACACAACTTTAACATTAAATTTTTTTAAAAGAAAAATAATATAGATATTGTACATCCCAGAATTTCTAACTTAGACGAGATATTTATTTTTAGTGTTGGTTGAAATGGTCGTGCATGAGCCTGGGTGGAACACATAGGCTAGCCCCTGATAGATGTCGAATGGCCAGGTTAGTAGCCCACCTTAACGGTTAAAAGGCATACTAATGGTCACACGAAGGTTACAAAATTGATGTTTGAACCATTATAACTCATGATTAGTAGTCATTAGTGAGAAACCTAACATTACCTTGAGCATTCAAGCATGTGAAACCATCGTGGAAGGAGTCAGAGAGTTGAAAGGAAGATTATGTAAGAGGCTATAAAGAATACAGAGAAGGGGGGGGGGGGGGGGGAATACACATGAAGACCTAAAAGACCATAAAAATGGTGATCATTCCTCTTTTATAAACATACCTCCTAAACACCCAATTACTATATCGTTTGCGGTCTCTCCTAATTCACTTCAGGGAGATTATTCAAAAGTGTATATCAGGAGCATTTTGGGCGCATCATGGGTCTCGGTAAAATTGACTCAGACCTTAAGATTCATTTCTCCTTTACACTTCTTTTGGTAGTATTCACGAGAGACAAGGTGTTGGAGTTCTTAAACATTTGAATCTCGTTAATGGAAGCCAATCCTGACCTATTATGGTGTTGCCTTTACAAAATCCTTGGTTTTCCCAAACAATCAACTAATTCTTAGATGATCAATCATATACCTTCACTAATACAAAAGGGTTTTGCAACCTTTTCCAAGTTGGTATGATCAACCACCATCATTCCCTGTATTCTCAAGTCAGAGGATTTCACATGGTACCATATCGGAACGAACCAAATTCATGCCTAGTGGAAAGGTACTGATCGATGTCGATAGAGAAGCTTCATATCTCTTCGGCAGAACTTCGAACCTCATGATCACCGGCACAAGCTTCTATTGTAGTGGCTGAATAAATCACGAAAAAATAGTGGAAGCCGTCAAATTTATGTCATCGACGAAAGGTGGATCTAGAGGTCGCCAAAGAAAGTTTTAACTTCGAGGTTTCCATAAAAACAACAATCGCAACCGATGGTCCAAAAGTTAGTAATCAATTGAAACACATTCTTCCTTATTCGTGCCAAACACCTTTTATTCTACTCACAATGATGATTTACAACCTACTTGGGTTGCCTCTTCTGTTGAAATCAGAAGGCTCAATCCCTGTCATGAATAGCTTGACGAGGATGGTTGATCTTATGTCTGTGCCAGTTATAGTGAACCACATTAAGATTAAGAATGGAGCTTGGTAGCGCGAACTATGAAGCTTTAGCCCAAACTCGTTATCATTCTTTAGTCTGTCCTACGATTTCACCTACTGAGTGTAGAAGGTCGTAATGGCACATTCATGACTCTCTCTTAACCTAATCGTCTTCCCACAAATGAAAGACCGCTAGAGGAATATATTTGGCGTGGTTTTTTTATCAAGTTATCAATATTTATATGTAATGCAATAACCGAATATGAAATTGGTGATTTCTATTTAGTTACAAATTAGTTGGTTATGTTCATCTAAATGATGTTTCTTCGAGTATCATCCAATGATGTTTCTCCGAGTCTTATCAATGCCTCTTGATTGCTACTTGAAAGCTCTAATTTTTAGCATATGAAAAACACATAAAGAGTACACTGAGGATATGTCATGTGCCTGTGCTTTTATCCCGCTCAGAGGGAACCGGGTGGTCGAGCCTTTCAGAGTTTGTCTTGACTATTTGGTTGTTGAGGACATGCACTTCAATAGCTACGTGGATCACCGTCAGATGCAGCCATCAGATGAGATAACGCTATGATTCGGATGGTTAGCCTGTGAATCGCGTATCATTTCTCATAACCTACCCGATCACGTCATGTGGAAGTTCAGGTACACCTAGACCATCCATATACGTCCTGTTGTCTATACTCCTCCTGCCTTGTCTCGTAGACAAATAGGTGAGATTTTTTCTTATTATGAGAGTCATTTGGTACCAGAGGAGATACGAGCTACTGTTGCACCCCAAAATTTGCCTAACCTTTCCTTTACCTAGCTTATGTTTCATTGCATTCTCATAGCATTAGCATTTGCATATCATTGTCCATATACAGGGGATTGAGAGAGGTGTGTATAGAAAGAGGAGATTACCAAAGGTTCCAAGCCTAATCAAGAGGTCACATTCAAGCTATCAAGTGCTTATCATTATCAGAAGAATGTCAAAGCTCTCTGAAAGAGTGGATGGTTAAGATTGGTGTATCTTCTATCTTAGGGGGTCAAATAGAGGTTATCAGAAGATATTGAGTCCATGGATATGGATGGAGAGAATTGTGGAAGCTCATTTAATATCTTGAGGGTCATTGAGGAGCTTGTTCAAGTCATTATATCAAGTGTAGGAAGCCCTAGTCAAAGGTGGTGCAATTAGGGTTTTCATTTGGTCAACCCTAAGTCAATAGTGAATTTGAAGGAGATTAAGACTCAATTCCAAGTATCTATGATCATGGAATGTTGTGTTGAGGCATATAAGAAGTTATTCTAAGATCAAATCAAGAAGAATCAAGAGTGTGAGAAGTTTCTAAGCTAGGGTTTCTAAGCTTGTTAATGTAAAATCCCTTATCTAGTGCCCAACTTCAAGACCATATATCTCAAGATACAAGTCTCATCTCATCTTGAATCCACATGAAACTTGTAGAGCATGTTTCTAGCTTTCTTTTGAGTAATAGAGCTCAAGTTATGAAGCTGGCAAGTTACAGGTCATCAGATGAATGTGATTTTGGTCAACAAAAGTCAACCAACTTCCAAGACATTTTTGACCTAGAAGGATGTTTATCCTCACTTTGACCCAAACATGAAAGTTTTTCCTTATGACCTTATCTTTCCAAAAAGTCCTAGAAGTCCTTCATCTGATTTGTGAAGCTCAAGATATGAAGTTTGTAAGGCATGGGTATTTTGGGAAACTTTGATTATAGGTTATAGGTCAATTTCACAACTTTGCACATTTCAAATGGAACTTTCTCCAACATCAAACTTGCATAAAATGGGTTCATTTCCATCCTAAAACATTCATCACCTCATCATGGGTTTGGTTTGTATATGAGAATTGGTGAAGAAATTCCATGGAAAAAGCCTTAAAAACCATAAATTCAAACAAATTCATTTTGAACCATTTCCAATTAAGTTTGTGCATTTTTTGAGTCCACAAAACCCACCAAATGCAATGCCAAAATTAGAAGTGAATTTTGAGGTCATTACCATGGGCAAATTCAAGGTTACTTCAAGCTTAAGGTACACATCCAAAATCCACCATAAGATTATTTCAAGGGCCAATTCCTATCCTTCTGATCAGAATACACCACAAGCAAGCTAGCTGAACAAAAATCACAGCCATTGGAGATCTGTTTCATGTGCAATTTCAAGCTCCAAAGTGAAGTTTTAAATTTTTCCGATTCATAAAATCCAACCATAATTAGGCCCCCAATGAGGCTAGATCCATTCCATATAAGCTGCAGATGCTTCACAAGTGAAAAAGAGGGAAAACTGATGAAGTTTGGAGCATAGAGTAGTTGCAAAAGTGGAGGAAATATTGGAAGAGTGAAATCAAGAACCAAGCCGTTTCAGTCCAATTGAATAGTGCCAAAAGCTCCATTGAAGATCAAGGAAGCTTTCTGGGTGGTTTTGCACGAGCTTCAGAGGCAAATCAAGACCCAACGGAGGTGCTCTGTTAGGTAAGTTACCTCTCACAAATTCTCCATCTTTATACAATAATCAACTGTCATTTTCATGTATTCTTGCTCCCCTAGGCTCATAGATCGTTTTTGGATTAGTTTAGGGTTTGTTTGTGATAATTCTTGGTTCGACCCCCGTTCTTGATAGCTTCTAATTTCTTCATTTAGGATTGATAAATTAATTTGGACGTTAGATTCTTAACGTAATAATTGAGACGAGTATAATGGGTTCAAAAATTATACGTTTTGGTTAAGTTTTAGAGCTGCTACAGTTACCCCCCAACCGGAGAAGATGACCGGAGCCACTGTGCTCCGCCATCTGGTTTTTTGTTTCCGTTGCCAACCTGGATTGCCACGTACGCAGTTGAAATTTTAACTTAGCCAAGATCGATGGTTAGGATTAGCTTGACCCCATCCATGCACTCGTTTGACTGCCAGCTGGTTAAGTGAAACATAGAGTTTCACGTTGGATTCTGCTCGCTTGGATCATGGGCCTTAGTTCCTATTCGCACCTCCTTTCATAGCAGGCCCATCATTATAACTGAGTATTCATGCTATTTGAACCACATCTTTATTCATTTTCATTTTCTTTTCTTTCTTTTTCATTATTTTTTCTGTTTCAATTTTAATTCAAATAAAATACCTCAAAACACCTAAAAATCTTGGAAAAAATATTTTCATCTACTTTTAGATGTTATATGATTTTACAAATTTTTTTGATTAATTTTTTAAGCCATTTTTCAATTAAATCTTGATTTTTCATTTTGAGGTATTTTATGTGAATTGAAAAATGCATATCTCTTGTGTTGAATTTCATTTTGTGATGAATTGTTCATATAATTGGCTGGTTTTTATTGTGCATATCCATGACATATTAATTGATTTTTGTGACATTTTTACTCCTGGTTTTATTACCATTTGGTTAGGGTTTTAGTTGGATTTTTAGAACCCTTGATTTGCACTAGTTCTTAGGGTATCCCTTAGGATTTCTCCTCTGTTTGCATAACTAAGTTTAGGATTTTTCCCCATAGGTTGGACCCCTGATTCCTAACACCATAGGGGTCCTATAGGATTTTATTTGGTATTTTTAAGATTTGTATGCTATTTTTAGTGTATTTTTCATTCTAGCCTACCCTTGTATGGTTTTCACCTTGATACATGAACTTGTTTGTGTTTTATTTGGATTTTGTGCATTATTTGAGCTATTGATTCTTGTGGATTCATTTTCTATACATGTTAAGGGGTTTGTATGTTCAATTTTGGGTTCTAATTATGTTCCTAACTTGTTTAAGTTTGGCTATTTTTTAGGCATTTCAATTAGGGTTTTCATGATACATGCTTTGCTTTATCTTGTACATGAACTTGCCTTTGCTTTTTTTAATCTTGTAATTGAGTTTGTGCACTCTCCTTTCATCTCCCTTTTTTTCCAAGGACCTTGGAGCACCATTTAAAGTTGCTTAATCCCTCCTTAGGAGGTATTTGAAGCTTGACGTGAATGGTGAACCATGAGGACACATTTTGTGCATCTTTTGCACAAGTCATAATGAGACTTTGGTTGAATGACATTAGGGATACCATGTGTTGCGGTGGAAATAGGATATCAAACTATTAATTAGTTTGAATCACAATTCTTAATTCACAACCGCTCTTTGATTTATCCGAAGGAAAAGGTCAAAAGAGGGAAAACCTATTTTGCATCGTAAACACAATGCGGGGAAAGATCTAGGGTTCGGGGGTTGGTTAAATTTAGGGAAGGTATTAGCACCCTAAACTTCTGTAGTACTCTACAGGAACCTTTTGTTCAGATGTTTACTATTTGCTTTATTATTTGCTTAAGGTATATGCACAAAGGATTAAAAGTGAGAAAAAAGACCTAAGGGGTTAATTCTAAGTTTACTCGGCAAGACATCGCATCTTGTGCCTACGTATCCTTACGGGAGTGGAATCAGAGTAATCGTAGTTCCCCTCAAAAAGGAGGTTAGAAACGTCTTGACTGTGGCCAAGGTTTCAATGGGGAATAAACGTATCTTAGGGACACGCTTACATGGAGTGTAGAAACTCCAAATCTCTACGTTGAATTGTTAAGTTGTAATTAGGGTTAAATTAGGTTAGGGATTCCGCGGCGGGAAACCCTAAAATGAGCGCAGCGGCTCTTTGACCTAATGCTAGGGGTAAAGTTGTAATTTTGCCTGCGGCGAGGCATTTGTGAAAAGTAGGGTTTGTAAGGTTGTAAGGGTTTGAAGTTGAGGATTATTGACACGGCGGTCAAACGGCTAGACCTAATTCCTTCGGAGGAGTGAAATTAATTATAAAGATGCGATGAAATTAAATATACATACAACGACAGAAAATAAAGTGCGGAAAAGGTAAAGGCAACAAAATGTTCGCGAAATTACATCCCATAAGCAGTTACAATTATAATAGCTAAATATAAAACCGAAAATAAGTTTCGAATTGAACATAATAGCTGCAAGAAACAAAACAAACAAAAATGTCAGTATGTGGGGTTAGACGAAAACGAAATCAAAATTGAACGAGAAACAAGCCGTATGAATTTTGGAGGACTTTTATGGTCTTTTTAACCAAGGATTTAAATTTGTGAAAATAGAGATTAATTTTAATTAAAAGAGTTTTGAGTTTTAAAAAAAAAATGTATTAATAAAAAAGTGAAAGTTTGGTTAATTATTCTAAAAAAGGAGTTTTAGTGATAATATTTTGAAAAAAAGATTTAATCATTAAAAAACAATTGGTTTAATTTAAAAAATCTTAATGTTAGTTAAAAACACGTTTTACTTTAAAGTTATAAAAAAGTTTTATTATTTGAAAAAAGCATTTGATTATTTTATTTAAAAAGAGTTTTAATTAATTTGAAAAAAGGTTTTTGGTTATAAAAAAGAAAGGGGCTTCTTGATTTTTTTTTAAAAAGATAAACAAAATAAAATAACAAATGGAAAAACAATAAATAATAAAAAAAGAGGGTTGGGCCGGTCATCACTCTTCTTCTCTCTGCTCTCTGAGTTTGCGTGTGTTCCTCTCCTTCTTGTTTGCCTCTCACGGATGTTATCTTCTTCTTCTTTTGCATGGCCGCCGATTTGTCTTCTTCATCTCTTTTTCCTGAAAAACATGAAAAGCAACACAAAAATTGTAATTATCTTTTTTGATCCTTACGGAATGATGATGGCCGATGATGCTTTGTCCTGAGGCTAGAGGATTTTTGACGGGGTTTGCTTGGATTTTACGAAAAATTTTTCTCTTCTTGTTATGATTTTCGTCCCTTTTATACTTGATTTTTAAATCTTTTTTAATCTCAGATTTAATTTGAATATCTCAATCTTTTTCAATCTCGGATTTGATTTGAGTAGATTTTTATGATGATTTCAGATTTGATTCAATGATGGTGATGCTGATTTTCTTATGATGATGATATGATCTGATTGATTTGATCTGGAATTCATTGGGATTGGATTTGATTAAAAAATGTTGGGATTTAAATTTAAAAAGTTAGCAAAGAAAATAAGAGTTTCAAGTTAAATAAAAATTAGAATTTTAAGTTTAAAAAAAATGAGTTAGAATTTTAAAATAAAAAAAATATTTGAATGTTGATTTTAAAAAATGTTAGAATTATTTTGAAAACTGTTAGAATTTAATTTTAAAAGGAATTTAGATCTTAATTTTAAAAAAGAAAATAAAATGGCATTAGAATTTAATTTTAAAAGGAATTTAGAATTTTAATTTGAAAAAGGATGGTGTCAAAAAAAGATTTAGATTTAATTTTAAAAAAAGTTAGAAAAAAAAATTAATTTTAAAAAGAAGTTAGAGAAAAAAAATTTTAATTTTTAAAAAGAAGTTAGAGAAAAAAAGATTTAATTTTTAAAAAGAAGTTAGAGAAAAAAAGATTTAATTTTTTAAAAAGAGTTAGAAAAAAAGATTTAACTTTAAAAAAAAAGTTAGAAAAAAAAGATTTAACTTTAAAAGGAAAAAAAAGGATTTAACTTTTAAAAAAGTTAGAGAAAAGATTTGATTTTTTTAAAAAATTAGAAAAAAAGATTTAACTTTAAAAAAGTAGTTAGAAAAAGGATTTAACTTTTAAAAAAGCTAGAAAAAAGATTTAATTTTAAAAAGAAGTTAGAAAAAAATATTTAACTTTAAAAAAGTTAGAAAAAAAAATTTAGCTTTAAAAAGAAGTTAGATTTTTATTTTAAAAAAGGTATTAGAATTTGAAAAAAAAATGTGTTAGAAATTAATTTAAAAAAGGTTATAAAAAAAATTTACTCTTAAAGAAAAGAAAAAAAAAATTTAATCTAAATCCTAAAAGTTAGTAAGAAGAGCTTAAAATGATTTAAATAAATAAACTAAATAGAAAAAAAAAAGTTAATAAAAAACATTAGTAAAGTTATAAAAAAAATTTAATTAAATTATTATTAGTTAAAAAAACAAGATTTAAAAAAAAAAGTTAATTTATTAAGTTAATCAGAATTTAAAATAAAATAAAAAAGAAAGGGTAAAATTTGGGGTATTACAGTTGCCCCTATTTAAATAACTACACCGGATGATTTGAGTGGCGGAGACTCGAGGAATCATGGTGGAGGGATTTAAATATAGATAACCGAAAATTTTGCCCTTATATGTGGCGATATGCGATGTTATGGACAAAACAAAAGCAGACTAATGCAGACGATGCCATGAATATGATATGATGCGTATGCTGGGATGATGAGTGAGAAAATGCTGACCAATACGACGACACAGGGACAGACGCTACGAGAAGAACACACTGGGAAAAACGACGCGCTGGGACGACAGCACAACACTGGGGAATTCCAAAAAAGATGGTCAACTGGTGCGAACACGACCAATTGTTTATTTAGAAAAGGAACGAGATTCTCAAATGGAGATGGTACCTATGAGACGGCCTCCACTGGGGAATCTAAAAGTAAAACTGGATCATGTACGACTGCAAGATCGATTACAGAATGCTAGAGCATTGAGCAAAGAATAACATCCAAGCTTCTATAAACTATCTCTCGTGACAGGATCAAACGGACTTTTCGGGAATCCGTAACAAATATACAGGGTGAAAAGAACCGGCTGTATGCCAAAATAAATGGACTTTGAGAATAAGATCCTTAAATGGAGATGGCACCTATGAGATGACCTCCACTTGGGAATGTCTAATAATAACTGGATCTACACGGTTGCAAGATCGATTACAGAACACTGGAGCATTGAGCAAAGAATAACATCCAAGCTTCTATAAACTATCCTTCGTGATGGGATCGAACGGACTTTTCGGAAATCCGTATCAAATATACAGGGTAAGGACCGGCTGTATGCCAAAATAAATGGACTTTAATGGGAAGTGCCCTGATAAGCTTCTCGCGGGAAAACTGTCACTTGGAAGGGACTTATGTGCCAAAATGGATAAGCACTCAAATAAAGAGGCTGCTGCTTATCTGATAAATAAATCTTCTCGCATTTAAGGTCGGCGCCTGGAATACGATTCTGATTCTCTCTTACTGAAGGATAAATAAACTTCTTCATGTTTCAAGATCGTGCTCTCCTGAACATGAAAAGGGTAAACTGAACTTCCTCATACTTCAGAATCGTGCTCTCCTGAATATGATTCGGCTCTTTCGGGTAAATGAAATTCTTCATACTTCAGAATCGTGCTCTTCTGAATATGAAAAGGGTGAACTGAACTTCCTCATACTTCAGAATCGTGCTCTCCTGAATATGATTCGGCTCTTTCTTGTAAATGAAATTCTTCATACTTCAGAATCGTGCTCTCCTGAATATTATTCGGCTCTTTCATACTTCAGAATCGTGCTCTCCTGAATATGAAAAGGGCTAACTGAACTTCCTCATACTTCAGAATCGTGCTCTCCTGAATATGATTCGGCTCTTTCTTGTAAATGAAATTCTTCATACTTCAGAATCGTGCTCTCCTGAATATGAAAAGGGCTAACTGAACTTCCTCATACTTCAGAATCGTGCTCTCCTGAATATGATTCAGCTCTTTCTTGTAAATGAAATTCTTCATACTTCAGAATCGTGCTCTCCTGAATATGAAAAGGGCTAACTGAACTTCCTCATACTTCAGAATCGTGCTCTCCTGAATATGATTCGGATTTTTCTTGTAAATGAAATTCTTTATTCTTCAGAATCGTGCTCTCCTGAATATGAAAAGGATAATTGAACTTCCTCATAACTCAGAATCGTGCTCTCCTGAATATGATTCGGCTCTTTCTTGTAAATGAAATTCTTCATGCTTCAGAATCGTGCTCTCCTGAAGATGAACTGAACTTCCTCACACTTCAGAATCGTGCTCTCCTGAATATGATTCGGCTCTTGAAATTTCTTCATACTTCAGAATCGTGCTCTCCTGAAGATGAACTGAACTTCCTCACACTTCAGAATCGTGCTCTCCTGAATATGATTCGGCTCAAACCTCCCCGTACTTCAAGATCGTGCTCTCCTGAATACGATTTGGTTTCTTCTTTTACTAAAGGATAAATGAACTTCTTCATAATTCAGAATCGTGCTCTCCTGAATATGATTCTGCTCAAACCTCCCCGTACTTCAAGATCGTGCTCTCCTGAATACGATTTGGTTCAAAACCCCCCATACTTCCAGACGACAGGTAAATGGAAGCCCAACTGCTCCATGGAGATGGCCATTTGCTGCGAGTCATAACGAAGATAGGATCGGTTTCTTAGGTGAGAAATGTTGTATACCGACGTTGTAAGATGTAAAGTGTTGTACCGATGTTGTAACATGTAGGATTGTAAAGTGTTGTACTGATAGATTTTCCAGGCGTGAACTGGCGTGTATCTGTAAATGATTGTAGTTGAAGATAGTGCAAAATAAATGCACGTCCGGGTACAGTGATAAACTTCTCGAGCGAGATAGTCGCGTATCTGCCATGGTATGGTGAAAATCTTTAGATGGTGCAAAATAAATGCACGTCCGGTTGGGCTCGACGACCGACAAGACTGAGATTCAATCTAGGATCGAGCTAGAAAGAAGACTAGTAATCAAGACTCCATCGAGGGAATGATCTCGAAGGGTAAATATCTAATCTTGGCGAGGAAAGATAGCTGAAGTAACCGTCATCCACGAGGATCGAGCTCTGTGGGGAAACTGGAAACAAGTAGGTATTTTATGCTTAAGGCTGACAATCTATTTGAAGAGAATGGACAGACCCCAGTTACTCGGCGGTAACAATCAATGATGGCGAGACACAATGAACCTGTGAATGCTAATGCATATGTGAATGTATGTTAATGTCTATGTATGTAAATATGCAAGATGTTATGAAATGAGTATGTAATGAATATGTAATGAATATGTAATGAATATGTAATGAATATGTAATGAATATGTAATGAATGTGTAATGAATATGTAATGAATATGTAATGAAATAGGCATGTGATGCTTATGCCCTAGCGTATGCTGACGAAACAGACTAGAGACGGGACGAGAGATGAAATAAACATCTCGACGGAGATACCCTGCATTCTCTGCAACCAATACGTCAATCATAGGTAAGAAAAAATCAATGGTAGAACCAAATCTGGTTTTAAAGTTCTGAATTCTCTGGGGAGAAGGTAATCTGCTTGGGTGTACAGTATCACGTCTTCACATGGGGAGAAGAAAACTTGAGGGACACTTTCAAGTTACCCAAGAAAAAGTTGTCAGCTTATAGTCTCTCTGGGGACTGTGATGAGGCAATAGTTTAGGTGCCTGTTGCAACACTGAGATTTATTGAAGAATGAAGGCCGCCGTGAGTAAAATCCATCGGGTGCATGAAGAGAGTCGTGAAACCCCATGGTTTTGATCTTGAAGGACCTTATAGTAGTCGCCATTTGTTTCCTTTAAAAACATGGTGCCCCAGGATACTTGCGTTGCGAGGTAGGGTCATCTCAAGAGGATTTTATAGAGAACACCGAGTCCGGTTGCCCCATTGTTCTCAAACTCTTTGAGAGATTTGTCAGGTCTCGACGTAACTGGCACAAATTAATCGTGTTACGACGAAATCTTTGGGAAATAGCTCTTAAGAACGTCAGACTCGCGTTGGTAAGCGAATTGGGAAACTGCCTGCCCCTGTTCAGCAGGATCTTCAAGTTCCACGGGTTATGTTCATATGTAAATCTCTAAGATATCAAGCAAAGTCATATCCTGAGCTTGTCAATGTACACATATATTTGTCTTGAATGTTTTGTTTTGAAAAAGATATCGCCATAACTTGTGACCGAAATCACTAGTCAGGATATAAGTTTTAATTATAATGCCATCATGAGTTTTTTTCTGAGCATAGCTCGTAGGAGTCAGGAAACGTGATCTTGTCAAGTATGCTTTCAACCGAAGTCCTACTTCAATTAGGTCTTTTAAAGGTTGTATCGGGGCTCGGTTCACGGTTTAAGAAACAAAGGATAAAGGCTCAAAGTTATATTTGTACCCACCCATTCTTAGTGATGTTCTCCAATCCTAATTCAGTTAACCGGATACGAATGCTCATATCTCAAGCGGATTTGCTATGGTCGAGAACTTATCAAGGCTTTGGACATGGCAGTCACTCACCTATTTCTTTTGGCAATTGGTCACACGACCTTGTTCTTTATAGGGGTTCTAAGAACTACTGGTTTGTTGTTCTTATTCCCTAACTTTTGCCTGGACAACGTCTTTTGATTTGACTTTGGAGTCCAGCGGGATGTCCCAGTTTTGCCTAAGTCTCCTTCATAGGTTTTGACTTAGCGGGCTTTTATTATTTTTTTGAATATTCTTTTATGCACAAGTCGTGTAAATCTTTCGAAAGGCTCGCGACTGCCCCACTCCTTAGGTAACCGAGGGATAGTCATTGTATTGGACTTCTTAAGATGCTAAGGATAAATTCTCGAAGGTTTGCTCTTCCCTTTTGAGAGTTTAAGTGCTCGACCGGTTTAACTGAAACCTACCCTGCCCCAGGTTAGGATGAAGGTTCTTAAAAAAAAAACTCCTACTTCAAGGCTCAAAGGGTTGACTAGGGATTAACATCCTTATATCTCCAGTGTTTAGAATTTGAAACAATGCCTTACATCATCAGCGGGTTTCAATCGAAAGCATACGACAAGAAATCTGACGTTTTAGGTTCGTCATCCTCCCCCCAATTCTCCATCAGAACCAGAGATCGGGTAAAGTTGGCATTATGATTTACGAAAAATATATTTTGAATGAGTGAAACGAATGGACTTATTCAAGACAAACATATGCGTTGCATTAATCTATCAAAGGTAAACAAATTCGTACATGCTAAATATGCTTAATCAAAGAGAAATACATATAAATAAACAAATGAACCGTCGGAAAAATCCTTCTAAATGTTTATGAAATCTAGCATTCAAGAGTAACAGTTTCCTTTGGCGGAGCCTCAATGGAAAGGACGTCTGGTTCATGATCACTGTGAGTCGTCATGGCTTGCCCCAGTTATGCTGGTCACATCTTCAACAGTTTTCAGTCGTTGCTTCAAAATAACTTTCCCAGATTCTTTGTTGATCCCGGTCATATCATCTTGAGGGTTATTGAAATGAAACGAGCTAAGCCTTTGAATAATTACTGGATTCGGCTGATTTGCCACAGGCGTAGCATGCTTTGCAGAATTCGCACTTGACAAGTGAGGGACCCCGAGAGGAGTCTCGATCTTCAGCTGAGCATCGCCAAAAGACAACTTCTTCGTTTCTAGCAAATTTCTGACAACTTTCTTAAGAGCATAGCAATTCTCTAGATCATGGCCGGGCGCACCCTCATGAAATAAACAATGAGCGGTAGCGTTGTGACTTGCAGGTAATGAATTAGGTGGAGGACCCAAAGCACGGGTGGTAATCAGACCTTGTTGTACCAAATGGGGGTATAACTCAGTGAAAGTCATCGGAATTGGAGGACAAGGCTTATACTGACTCTTACGGGGATAAGGAACTTGATCCTGTGATTGCTGGTGAACAGGAGCGTTGGGCACTCGTTGACTGTCGATAGGAACTTGCATAGGCGAATAACCGGAAGGTTGTTGATAAACTGGTGCCTGATATACCGGAGCTGACTGTACAGGCTGGCGTGCAGGAAACTGCTGATCGAAAGGAGGTGCAACAGTAGCTACATAGGGTTGTTGAACATATAGAAACGGATAACCTTGAACATAACTCTGCTGATATTGTAAAGGTTGAGGAGTAGCCTTTTTGCGGTTCTTTGAACGTGTAGGTCCTTTACCATGGTCGGAGTTAGGAGTTTTGCACTTTGGAGGGGTAGCTCGTCGAACTGGTCGAGCACTGGGAGGCACCAAACCGGATTGAAGATCGTGAGGAGGTACATTCTCGACAGTAACAGCTGGTTGAGGTTCCATAACAGTATTAGTCTTAGAAACAACAGTAGACTGAGCATCCACCTTCACACTAAGAGCTCGTAACATCTCCAAAATCTGCCCTACACTTCCTCGAAGATCTTCGAATTCATGGCTGACACGGTTGATCTCTTGGTTTTGATCTTCCATTCTTTTGAAGGGTCGTATTGATGCAGAGAACTCAGGGTGACAAAACTGGAGGGTGAGAGAACCGAGTATGAGAAATCGGGAGACACATGCAATGCAAAAGTATGATGCTAAAATGTGAATGCAAATGAAGATTTCATGGAATTCAAACATTTACGAATGTCGTGGGGTACCAAGGAAATCTTTTTCTTGTTTTTTCATTTTATTTTTTTATTTATTTATGGTATCCCGCGATATTCATAAATGATATTTGAACTCCATGAAATATAATGCAATGAGATGCTTTATGGATGCAATGCATGAAAACACACAAAGTCCTAGGTTAAAGGAACGTGAGCGGAGTCAAGGTCTACCCATCCCAAAAGGAGTGTACTATAGGTTAGTTGTACCTGCCGAACAAGGTTCTACAAAGTGCCCAAAGTCATCAGCCCATCTTTCGGATATTATCAACCTTCCGACTGACTCGGGGATGAATAATATTCTCAAGAAAACCTCTTTTGAGTGTAGTATCGCGTAGCAACTGTTGTAGGATTACTCCCACATAGCTCCCGCACTACGTCCTAAATAAGGCCAAGGTGGTGTTAAGGTACTACGGTCCTCAATATCACAGACTCCAATCGACCATGGAAAAAGTTTTCGCGATTACTCGTTCAACCGAACCATTTTCGAAAAGGTCTCAACTGAGCGGTGATTCTCGAATCAGCTTGGTCGGGATTCACTCCCTATAAGCCTCATCGAATATATCCCCATCCTATAATAATATCACTAGTCCGGGCGTAGGACTTATCTCACAGCACAAGGAACAGTCCCACCATGAAAGCATAAATATATACATGTAAATGAATAATAACACAGATAGTAATAAATATGGACAAGTTAGGGATAACCCTCAAAAGTTTAGATTCCCCAGTGAAGTCGCCATTTTCTGTTGCGGTGGAAATAGGATATCAAACTATTAATTAGTTTGAATCACAATTCTTAATTCACAACCGCTCTTTGATTTATCCGAAGGAAAAGGTCAAAAGAGGGAAAACCTATTTTGCATCGTAAACACAATGCGGGGAAAGATCTAGGGTTCGGGGGTTGGTTAAATTTAGGGAAGGTATTAGCACCCTAAACTTCTGTAGTACTCTACAGGAACCTTTTGTTCAGATGTTTACTATTTGCTTTATTATTTGCTTAAGGTATATGCACAAAGGATTAAAAGTGAGAAAAAAGACCTAAGGGGTTAATTCTAAGTTTACTCGGCAAGACATCGCATCTTGTGCCTACGTATCCTTACGGGAGTGGAATCAGAGTAATCGTAGTTCCCCTCAAAAAGGAGGTTAGAAACGTCTTGACTGTGGCCAAGGTTTCAATGGGGAATAAACGTATCTTAGGGACACGCTTACATGGAGTGTAGAAACTCCAAATCTCTACGTTGAATTGTTAAGTTGTAATTAGGGTTAAATTAGGTTAGGGATTCCGCGGCGGGAAACCCTAAAATGAGCGCAGCGGCTCTTTGACCTAATGCTAGGGGTAAAGTTGTAATTTTGCCTGCGGCGAGGCATTTGTGAAAAGTAGGGTTTGTAAGGTTGTAAGGGTTTGAAGTTGAGGACTATTGACACGGCGGTCAAACGGCTAGACCTAATTCCTTCGGAGGAGTGAAATTAATTATAAAGATGCGATGAAATTAAATATACATACAACGACAGAAAATAAAGTGCGGAAAAGGTAAAGGCAACAAAATGTTCGCGAAATTACATCCCATAAGCAGTTACAATTATAATAGCTAAATATAAAACCGAAAATAAGTTTCGAATTGAACATAATAGCTGCAAGAAACAAAACAAACAAAAATGTCAGTATGTGGGGTTAGACGAAAACGAAATCAAAATTGAACGAGAAACAAGCCGTATGAATTTTGGAGGACTTTTATGGTCTTTTTAACCAAGGATTTAAATTTGTGAAAATAGAGATTAATTTTAATTAAAAGAGTTTTGAGTTTTAAAAAAAAAATGTATTAATAAAAAAGTGAAAGTTTGGTTAATTATTCTAAAAAAGGAGTTTTAGTGATAATATTTTGAAAAAAAGATTTAATCATTAAAAAACAATTGGTTTAATTTAAAAAATCTTAATGTTAGTTAAAAACACGTTTTACTTTAAAGTTATAAAAAAGTTTTATTATTTGAAAAAAGCATTTGATTATTTTATTTAAAAAGAGTTTTAATTAATTTGAAAAAAGGTTTTTGGTTATAAAAAAGAAAGGGGCTTCTTGATTTTTTTTTAAAAAGATAAACAAAATAAAATAACAAATGGAAAAACAATAAATAATAAAAAAAGAGGGTTGGGCCGGTCATCACTCTTCTTCTCTCTGCTCTCTGAGTTTGCGTGTGTTCCTCTCCTTCTTGTTTGCCTCTCACGGATGTTATCTTCTTCTTCTTTTGCATGGCCGCCGATTTGTCTTCTTCATCTCTTTTTCCTGAAAAACATGAAAAGCAACACAAAAATTGTAATTATCTTTTTTGATCCTTACGGAATGATGATGGCCGATGATGCTTTGTCCTGAGGCTAGAGGATTTTTGACGGGGTTTGCTTGGATTTTACGAAAAATTTTTCTCTTCTTGTTATGATTTTCGTCCCTTTTATACTTGATTTTTAAATCTTTTTTAATCTCAGATTTAATTTGAATATCTCAATCTTTTTCAATCTCGGATTTGATTTGAGTAGATTTTTATGATGATTTCAGATTTGATTCAATGATGGTGATGCTGATTTTCTTATGATGATGATATGATCTGATTGATTTGATCTGGAATTCATTGGGATTGGATTTGATTAAAAAATGTTGGGATTTAAATTTAAAAAGTTAGCAAAGAAAATAAGAGTTTCAAGTTAAATAAAAATTAGAATTTTAAGTTTAAAAAAAATGAGTTAGAATTTTAAAATAAAAAAATATTTGAATGTTGATTTTAAAAAATGTTAGAATTATTTTGAAAACTGTTAGAATTTAATTTTAAAAGGAATTTAGATCTTAATTTTAAAAAAGAAAATAAAATGGCATTAGAATTTAATTTTAAAAGGAATTTAGAATTTTAATTTGAAAAAGGATGGTGTCAAAAAAAGATTTAGATTTAATTTTAAAAAAAGTTAGAAAAAAAAATTAATTTTAAAAAGAAGTTAGAGAAAAAAAATTTTAATTTTTAAAAAGAAGTTAGAGAAAAAAAGATTTAATTTTTAAAAAGAAGTTAGAGAAAAAAAGATTTAATTTTTTAAAAAGAGTTAGAAAAAAAGATTTAACTTTAAAAAAAAAGTTAGAAAAAAAAGATTTAACTTTAAAAGGAAAAAAAAGGATTTAACTTTTAAAAAAGTTAGAGAAAAGATTTGATTTTTTTTAAAAATTAGAAAAAAAGATTTAACTTTAAAAAAGTAGTTAGAAAAAGGATTTAACTTTTAAAAAAGCTAGAAAAAAGATTTAATTTTAAAAAGAAGTTAGAAAAAAATATTTAACTTTAAAAAAGTTAGAAAAAAAAATTTAGCTTTAAAAAGAAGTTAGATTTTTATTTTAAAAAAGGTATTAGAATTTGAAAAAAAAATGTGTTAGAAATTAATTTAAAAAAGGTTATAAAAAAAATTTACTCTTAAAGAAAAGAAAAAAAAAATTTAATCTAAATCCTAAAAGTTAGTAAGAAGAGCTTAAAATGATTTAAATAAATAAACTAAATAGAAAAAAAAAGTTAATAAAAAACATTAGTAAAGTTATAAAAAAAATTTAATTAAATTATTATTAGTTAAAAAAACAAGATTTAAAAAAAAAAGTTAATTTATTAAGTTAATCAGAATTTAAAATAAAATAAAAAAGAAAGGGTAAAATTTGGGGTATTACACCATGGATGTTTTCCCTTCTTGTCCCACTTCTCTTTTGGTTTATATTTCATTCCATGTTCAAGTTGTAGACTTTAGGGTTTGTTTTGCACTTTACTTGCATTAAAGGTTGAGATGAGCTTGTGGAGGTTTTCACCCCACACTATTTTTCTCCCTTTACTTGTGTGTTATTTTCCCTTTTGCACTCTTGCTTGCATTAAAGGTCGAGATGAGCTTATGGAGGTTTTCACCCCACACTATTTCCTCCCTTTGCTTGTGTGTTGCATTGCATACGCATTCATTCATATTCATATTTCATTTACTTAATGCTTTATTCCTATTCTTCTCTTCTTAACATGTTCCCTTAGGAATTCTAACTTCCTTGATTAAGGATAGTGATGATAGACATTAGGTTGAATCCTTTGCATGATGACAAATAGGATAGAATTCCCTTCTTAATCCTAACTTTAGGACCATTTTGCACCCCAACTCTAGGGTTTGAGTCTAGTTCCCCTTAGTTGTGTCCTCTCTCTCTTCTCATCTCAAAACAACTCTAAAACAATTAATAAAGGCTAATGAATATTATGTGTTACGAGCCTTAAATACTTGGGAAATGGTGATTGGGGGGTTACCTCTCAATTGCTTAGAGTGTTTAGTATACGTCCTTAGGACGATATGCGATGCATTCACTCCTAGGTCATAGTCTCTACTGCAATATGAATTACAAACAATTCAAAAACACTTCTTCTCTTAAAAGACTACAAAAACAAATCATCAAACTTCATTTTGTCCCTTTGGACCCTTTAATAATGGAAAAACATTTTCGCAAACAACAGTGTTGTTAACTCTTAGTTCTACCGCAAACAGGTAATGCCTAAGTCTCCAATGGTCGAGCTGCATACACCTAACTGCTGGAACTATTTGTTAACCCTACTCGGGTAAAAAAACAGTTGAACTAACCGGTGTTCTTATTTGCCCGAACTACATTTTCTCTGATCTCTCATACCTGTTGAGAGTATGTAGGCACAAGACGCAATGTCTTGGCGAGCAACCTTTCCTCACCTTTCACCCGTAGTTAGGCAAACTACGTTGACTCTGATTTCTCGTACCAGACGAGAATACATAGGCCCAGGGCGGCGATGCTCTGTCGAGTCCTTTTTTGCTTTCTTTTTCCCCAGACCTTTAGTGTAGATAGTTTCAATCACCCTTTTAGATAGACAATCAAGCGTGGATCTCGTCGAGTACGACGGACGTGAGGGGTGTTAATACCTTCCCCTTGCGTAACCGACTCCCGAACCCGAGATTTGGTTGCGATGACCAATCTCATCCCTTTTCGTCAGGTTTTCTCTGATCGTTTCCTTTCCCTCTTGTTGGGATAAATAACGAACGGTGGCGACTCTTTTGTCATTTCTGACACCTTTTTTCGCAGTAGCGACAGCTGGCGACTCTGCTGGGGACATATAGCTGCTTGGGACTTTTCCCATCCCCTATGCGAGGACCGTTTCCCATCTTCTATGCGAGTCAATCCTAGCGCTTGTTTGTTTATCTTTGGGGTGTATTTACATATGTGTTGTACTTTATTTTTACTTTCCCGCATTTATTTTCAGCATTATATATCATTATTACTATGCTGTGGGGAGGGAGGTTCTGCTGAGTGATAAGCCAGACCCAGGCTTGAGTACAAACCTAGCATTAGTAGTGGAGACTAGTAGGGGGCTTGTTTTCTTAGCAGACACAGTTCCCCATGAAATTCGCACTCAAACGAGATTCTCTTTGATGATTTCCTTTCCGATCCTTAGGATCTGTTGGGATTTTGGATTTGAGAGTTGTCGACTCTGGGGACCGATCATTTGTGATTCAACTAAGTGAGGCCTCTTCGGAAGAGGATAATGCCAAACCAGAAATGGTGAACGTATCATCATTTCTTGAAAGTCTGTGACGCTGATGAACGCATAGGATGTCGAACCTTATCAGTGGATAGGTCCATACCTGTGAGAGGGATTGGGTTATGCAGGAAACCTTGGCTTTCAGACTACCCGATTTTCTTTGCAATGGGAATATGTGTTCCCGATATCAGTGGTTCCTATTATCAGAGTTATGCTACTATTCTTTCCAAAGCGAAGCGCCGGTTCTTCTCAAGCTACAACACAACAATCTTGATCCCATGTCTTTGCATCTGCATCATCATAACATGTTTTCATTTTTCATATTGCATTCTCGTTTGCATCGCAGGTTGTTCTCGGCGGCCTTGTGTTCTTATCTCCACTTGGTGTTCTTTAGTAACAGGTTTGAGCAGTTCAGTGTCCACAAATATCCAACTCAAGGTAATCAGCGAAGAGTGATGGATCAGGTTCGAGTTGAATTGCATGAGGTCAGAGCTCGCATGTCCCAATTCATGGAGCTCATGCTGAACGTTGCCAATGGGCAGGAACAGTCGAGGACTATAGTTCAGCCGTTGATAGCACGAGCTGACGAAGAGGGTGTCTTGCACGGACGAACTCCATCACTGGAGACTTAGGCGTTACCTGTTTGTGGTAGAACTAAGAGTTAACCCTACTCGGGTAAAAAACTTTGAACCAACCGGTGTTCTTATTTTGCCCGAACTACGTTTGCTCTGATCTCTCATACCTGTTGAGAGTACGTAGGCACAAGACGCGATGTCTTGGCGAGCAACCTTTCCCTACCTTTCACCCGTAGTTAGGAGAACTACGTTGACTCTGATTTCTCGTACCAGACGGGAATACGTAGGCCCAGGGCGGTGATGCTCTGTCGAGTCCTTTTTCCTTTCTTTTTCCCCAGACCTTTAGTGTAGATAGTTTCAATCACCCTTTTAGATAGACAATCAAGCGTTGATCCCGTCGATTATGACGGATGTGAGGGGTGCTAATACCTTCCCCTTGCGTAACCGACTCCCGAATCTGAGATTTGGTTGCGATGACCAATCTTATCCCTTTTCGTCAGGTTTTCTCTGATCGTTTCCTTTCCCTCTCGTTGGGATAAATAAGGAACGGTGGCGACTCTTCTGTCATTGCCGGCACCTGTTTTAGCACTAGCGACAACTACCATAACATCGAACAATTAGAGCTACGTTGATAGGCACATCAGGTGGTTCTTCAGGGTGTCACATCCGTACATGGTGCAGACTGCTCAAGGAGATCCGTTGAGACTAGCTCATCAAGCGATTCATCGAGGAGAAGCAGGATCTTCTAGATCATAATGATGATGTCGTGCCTTGGTGTCGTTATTTAGTGGAGATCGCACAGGCAGGCATTAACGATGGTATCTTCCCTGAAGGGTCTGCTTTTAGGCGAGTCTTGAATACCATGGCGGAGGAGGCACAAAGGGTACTGTTGTACCCGAGACATCGCTGAAGGACGGGGGAATTGATGGCCGAGTAGGCAGAGGAGGTAAAATAGATGTTTTTAAGCACACACAATAGTAGTATGTTATTATTTTATTATATTACTATACTCTCTACTTTATTTTTAAAGTTTTATTACATTTTGGATCTCGATTGTATGATATATTTTTTTACATATATTGCTATATAATTTTTGACGCATCCAGTATTAGTCTTTTATTATTTTGTATGTTTACTTTTTTATTCGAGAACGTGTTTCATACTGCATCTGAAAAAAATATACAACTTATAGCAAAAAATATGTTCTGATACACTTCGAAGATGTATCTCCGGGATATTACCGGAAATGCATCTCCGGAACAATTCAAATGTAAATGATTTCTGAGTGAGATGTTTTGAATGTTTAAAATGGTTTCAGAGATGTATCTCCAGAATATATCAACGTTTATTCAGAAATAGGTGCTTCCAGAGATGTATCTCTAGAATTAGGGGCATGTGTGGAAATTCACATGGTGCATTATGTAATACCCTAATTTTTACCCCTAAGATCCCATATGACATTTGCATAACCTGCATCACAAACAAGATCACAAGCTTTGATTCTCTTTCCCTCTTCTGTAGGTTTGTCTTGAAGGAAATCACCAAGCACCCCTATTTCCTTGCTTGATTTATATATATTTATGTTTATGTTTACTAACCCTTAATCAAAATATATAAAAAATATGTTTGTTTTCCCTTTACTAATTTTTTTTCAAGAAGAGGTTTGGATCAAGAACATCAAACACTAGTTCCCCAGATCGATTGTAATTCATCTGAACAAGGTCAAAGTTTGGTCAATAATAATTTTTAAGTATTATCCAATCCCAGTTGATCAAGAGTTTCCCGAAGATTTGATTACTTATTGCCCATGAAATTCTAAGGTTCATGTGTTTATTTCTGTGCCTTCTCTGACAAGTCAAAAAACCGAGCCAGAGCCAAGACAGTACAACAAAAAGCCATTTTCCTCATTTTTTCACTGTGTTAATCGATTAACACCCTGAGGTTAATCGATTAACACATGCAATTTTTTGCCAGAAACAACATTTTCAAGTTCTGCAGTATTTTGGCACCAATTTTCAAATGTGACCTCATGTGGAATATTCTAGATCATGAAAAATCATCACAAACATAATTCCTCTACATAATCACAATTATTTCCATGATACACCCTTATTTAATCACACATGTACACCACTTAATCTTTGATTTGTACTCCAAAGCCAATTACCAAGCCTAATTTTGGCTCCAAACCAAATTCCAAGCCACCACTCACTCCAAGCCTAAATTCTATATAAACACCCACAATTTCATTCATTCTTCAAGCTTTTGATAGCCAAATTCACCTTGTTAAAATTCCTTCTCATTCTCTCAATTTTCTTCATCTACCCAGATTTATTAAAGTTCTTCCTCCATTAAAAGTTAGTAAACTTTTCATTGAAGCTTACTAATCTTTGAGCTAAACCTCCATCAAAATACTTCATCAACATCAAATCATTTAGATCAAAGCTTTGGAGAGTGATTCTTGAAGTTGATTTGAAGCAAATTCAAATTTGAAGTGGTAAATCTCTAGGTCCACCATTGTTGTGCTTAATTCTCATCTTTCACAATGTGATCTCTTGTTAATTCTTGTTACTTGATTCCTTGAGGTACATTTGTGATTCCATTGGTGTTAATTTCTCTTTATTTGATAGAATTTTTGTGCTCAATTTCATTCATGATCATGAGGTGTTTGAAGAAATGATTGAAACATGGAAATGCATTTTTCCAAATTGTATTTTGCTGTCAAAGCAGTGTTAATCGATTAACCATCTACTATTAATCGATTAACACAAGTCAGAATGTTGTTTTTGGCTTGTTTTGGGACTGTTTTGATTCCTTTTCTTCTTTCTTCCTTTTCCCTTTGTTTTGCCTTGAATTATAATGTTTGTTGATTAATTTTCTCTTCAAAATCCATGGATTTTGGGTGTTTGATGAAGTTGGATAAACCTTCATTGGTTCAAATCTATCTTTAAGTGAATCATTTGATTTATTTTAGGTGCTTTAAATTTGTGATAGGTTTAGTCCTTTAATCCATCAAGAAGAGTGATGGAAATTGAAGATGGAATAATCTAAATATTATGATTCAATTTAGTTTCCCTTCTCTCATCTTCTTTTTTTTTTCTTTTGGTCAATGAAAATCTTAAATGTCATAGAAATTTTCTTCTAAGTTCTTAGTCAATATGAAACCATTAACTTTTTTTCTTTTAGTGTGGCAAGTTTTAAGAGATTGACCTACATGTCATTTCTCTAACTTGTGTTAGCACACATAGTGTATTGACCGGCCTCCCATAGTACACCCTTCTTCATAGGTCGTGTTACGATTGCTTAATATAGCGCTATATTTCATCCCTAAATCGCAATTGAGTTGTTTTTTGTAAATGAGTTTTCAATCTCCTACTCTTCACAGTGTGGTTTGAAATAGATTTTTTCTTTGTCATTAAGGGAACTATTTGGCATACTCGTCGATTTTATCCGAGTTAGAGCCCTTCCCTTAGTGGTGTATAGATTTATGTTTTCACACTTATGGTTGATTAGTCGAGTATTCTCCGAAAAATGACAAAATATTCTTCATCACTAACACTAACATATTAACTATAATTGCACTAACTTTACTTTTTACCATTTAATTTTTGCTCTTTAAATATTGTCATTTACTTTTATGCTTTTACATTTAGCATTTCATATTATTATCATCTTATTTTCTCTTTGTCCATTTGGACCTTTATTTGTAATTTTGCTCTTTTTGTTTTGTCCATTTGGACCATATTTCTCTTAATACATTGATAATTACTTAACACCTAAAAAAGCTTAGTTCTCCTAATCTGGACTGTTATGACCTTATACTTGGACATGGACTTCAGACTTAGATCTAGGACCCTTGCCTTATGCTCTTGGAGATTTGAGACCTTGGAACTTTGTGTTACTTTTGTCTGTTTGTTGGGAAATTTTCTATGTGCAGGTGTTGATACTTTGAAATTATGAAAATCATCTGATACATGAATCTCTTAATTGGCTTTTAAACTTTGGGAAGACCTTACTTTGACTTTTCTATGGCTTAACTTGGAACTTCCTCGAATGCTTTAATTTATCTGGTTATTATGCTTGTGCTTTAAATCCAAAAGGAAGAGAATTGCTTATGTTGACTTTTTGTCAAGTATTTTCTCCTTATGTGGTTAGATCTTCCCATCTCTAGCTTTTACTTTATGTTTTAGGGTAGTCACTTCATCTTCTCCCCTTCAATTTTCAAAATCTTCTCTCTTTTTTAAAACCTTCTTGTTTTCATAATTAAAACAGAAGAGTCGCCACCTTTCGTTATTTATCCCTCGGAGCGGGAAAGGAAACGATCGGAAAAACCTGACGAAAAAGGTATAAGACAAGGTCGTCGCAACCGTTGTCTGGGTTCGGGAGTCGGTTACGCAAGGGGAAGATGTTAGCACCCCTCACGTCCATCGTACTCGATGGGATCCATGCTTGTTGTGTTTACTGGACGAGTTGGTTTATCTATCTACCTATCAAGGCTGGCTTACAAAGAAAAGAAAAATGACTCGACAAAGCGTCGCACTTTATGCCTACGTATTCCCATCAGAGAATGAGAAATCAGAGTCAACGTAGTTCGACTAACTACGGGTTATGGGGGAATGTAGCTCGCCAATACGTCAGTATTGTGCCTACGTACTCTCAACAGATATGAGAGATCAGAGCTTACGTAGTTCGGGACACTACGGTTTACGGGGATTCAGATTCATCTGTTTTATCGAGTAGGGTTAAACAACAGTTCCAGTAGTTAGGGACAAAGCCTGTTTGCGGTGGCGCTGAAGTTTAACGACACTCTTTTCTTCAAAAAAGCTTCCTTTGAATTATGGGCCCACGGGGCAAAAAGGTTTGAAGTTTGTTTTCTGTCTTTTACGAAAGAAGTGTCTTTTATTGTGTTTGCAATTTCAATCGCACTAAAGACTATGACCTGAGAGTGAATGCGTCGCATGTCACCCAAAGGGTACCATACTAGACATCCAGACTGTTGAAAAGAAGCTCTCCAACAATCCTTTCTCAGATAGCTTAAGGCTCGTAACGTACGAAAGAAATCATTCATGATTACTATATCTTAAGCTGTTTTGAGATGAGAAGAGAGAACATGCTCAACTAAAGGGAGACTATCAAGTCCTACTGTTGTCATGCCAAGGATTCATCCTATGGTTGAGGTTTGAAACAGGGAACTCCTAGAAGTTATCATGCATAGGTTTCAACCTAAAGTTCTATCATCATTTCCTTATCAAAGGAAGTGAGAGTCCTAAGGGATCACATCAATGATACACAGAAACAGATAAAGCATCAGCTTAAACAGTAAACAGTAATACAATAAACAACTGTAAAATGCATGCAATGCAAGTGAGGGAGGAAATGTGTGTGGGGCATCAGCCTCCACAAGCTCATCTCAACCTCAAGCCAGAATGAATAACAGTAATCATACTGAAGATAAACAACATGCTATCAAGCAATAACAGTAAACTGCAATCATACAGAAGAATAAAATCATGCTATCAAGCAGAATACAAACCACATGGGCAAGGGAGCTGGGCTCTACCGAATACCCGCAGGCAAAGCCATACAGTAACAATACAAGCAGAGGGAGCAACTCAACCTCTAGTGCAATCATTCTCCTAGATTAAAGTTAGTCTAGATATGGACTTATTCTAATGCATCAAGCAAATTAAACAAGGCACATCAATACAGAAAAGAAAACAGATCAACCCCTCTCAATCCCAAGCCTCAGCTCTCCTAACAGCAACTCAGTCTTCAGACCTCAATCACTCTTGACAAATATCAATTTGCTTCTCCAGGTTTCAACCCTTCAACCTAAGTTTCAACTTATCCTCCTTCTTCAAGCTTCAGCTCTTAATCAATTCCACCTTCAGGCTTCACTCTTAACCACAAGTATCAACTTGATTCCTTCAGGATCTCCAAGCTTCAAAGTAAGTATCAACTTATCTTCTATTTCTCAGCTTCAACTTTGCACCCAATCTCAATTTAATCCTCTTCATAAGTATCAACTCAATCTTCAATCTTCAGCTCTCTCTCTCCTTTACCAGTATCAACTTGGTCTTCTCTTCTTACAAGCTTCAGCTTCTCAGAATAGTCATCAATCACCTGGAAGTGTCAACTTCATCCTTTAATCTTTAAGCCTCAGCTCTTCATTCAGTCTTTACTGGGTCTTCAAGTATCAACTTGTTGCTCTTGCTCTTCAAGCTTCAGCTGAAATGGCAATACTCAGGGAATCATCCTCTTCCATACTCTTCAATGAAGTCTTCATCTTCACACTCAAGCCCAACATCTCTCAAGATACTCAAACCAGGAGAAATCACTTAACTGGATAAGCTAGGATATTAAACTGATTATTGACCACCAAAGGTGACCTATAAGGGTTTAACATCAGAAGAATGGTTCCCTCAAAGGTTCTACTTCCTAGGTACAATCACTTATCCCTCCAAAGGAGAGAGGTGAATACCATGGAAGGACCTTGAATCATGGGGAAGAATGGAGGTGACAGATACCATCCATGTTTAAGAAAGAAATTAGCTAGGTCTAAGCTCTACTTAATCCCTAACCCTAAAACAACAACAAAACAAACAAGTCTTCAAGCTCTCAAGCTCCTCCATCAACTTTCAAGTCTTCTCCTATGCTCCTCCATGCTCCTCAAAGCAAGATCAAGCTCACCAAGCCAATCGAAAACCCACAAAGCAAGGCAAAACAAAATACAAGCCCACAAGGGCAACACAAACAACAATCATCTACAAAAATCAATTAAAAATAGTATACTATTATATTAAAATCTAATATAATTTCTAGGGGATCCTATATACTTACCCTTAATACCCTATATGTCCCAATATCTATCTTGACCTAGAAACCCAAAATTCTAGTGTTATTGTGGACCTATTGTCACACCCTAATTTTTGACCATAAGATCCCACCTCCTTGTGTGTTTTATCATGTTACTTTTGTATATGTTTATTGCGCTAACCAAATCGTGCAGATGCAATGATTTCAGACGGAGATAATATCCATTCTTCCCATTTTAAAATACTCCACGACGTGGTCAATTGAGCCTGTTTCAGAATGATTGTGGGGTTTTATTGGTTTTCCTCGGCACCTCTTAAAATCATCAACGCCTACCCCTGAGGAGAAGTGGGATTTTTTTGGCATATTCATTTGAGGACTAATCGTAGTCATTTAAAGCTTCATTAAGACAAAAGTGCTTCACACTGATTATAGATGGGGATCTTATCAAAATTAATATAATTAATTTGTGACTAACTAATGGGTTCGTGATTCGGGAGTAATTTCAAGCGGCATCAAGTTCATAAGCATTCTATTTGGTTGAAGGATTTGGCCTAAGTTGTTTGTGAGTTTCCTGAGATTTAACGGCGAGGTGGTTTATTCAAGTCCAAAGTTTGGTATTTTGTCATCAGCAACCAAGCATTCAATTACATGCAAAGATGGTTTGAGAAAATACTCATTAAGCCGCGTTGAAAAATATATCAGGCCTTTTTGGTTAACAAGATTTCATTTTTAATATACCTCCACGAACACGTGTCCTCGTCATATGAAATAAGAGCATCTCTTTTATTTTATTGATGCTAACGAGCTTGCATAGTTATCATTGGAGAAGATAAAACAATGCAACCTCTAAACATTTTCCATTTACACTTTGTCTATTACATTTTATAAACATACGTCCTACACCTAAAATCAAGGATTGAAGCCTTCTCAAGCTACCGCGTCCTGGCTGCATTTGAGCTCTTCCTTTATTTGTCACCGAACCCACCAGAAACCTTTCCCGGCAGTGGCATAGAACCGGCATTTTCGGAACCGCTAACGGTGTCCTGGAAGAAGAAGAGGAAGCATATCAACTGCAAACAACAACAGGCAAAACGTTCGCAAGTGACAGCAACACATATTTTAGATTTCGCAAGCAATATGCCACGGTAGTTTCAACATGTTAGCTGCAGATAGTAGTACAAACAGCATTACAATGACAGATGCGAGCAAGCATCCACAATGGCATAACAACCACACTGGCAAAGCAAATAACAAGTACTTCAACAATTCATAACAATCATGACTAAGGCACATCCGCAGCACCTGCAGAAGAGCAAAACACGACAGAATAGCTTCACAATAGCGAAACATCACAATGCCAGTGCACCATCTGCAAACATCAACATCGTAACAACGGTATACAACATACAGCAAACAAGTATGTGCAAGATATCAATTCATTTACCAAGAAATCAACATCACCATTACACTGCCCCACCCTATGCCAATAGGTTAAAACTTAAAGTGCTGACTGTAATTGCTAATGAAGATAACACCTGCGAGATGGTTTTGCTGCAACACTCTAATGTCAATAAGATGATGGAAATGGACTAGATACCTCAAACAGCTTAATAGCAGATTACACAGCCTGCTAAGAAGCACGGTCAGAAGGGTCTGTTTTGCTGCGAAACCACCAGCTCATCAGCTTCAGACTAAGAGGCAAGTTACCCTGGCAACAATGCATCCTGAAACGAATTCACCCCATGCCTTTACTTCTCAATCCACGAATGAAGGCAACAATCATCAACCAATGTTCAGGATCCAACGTAGAAAATACCCGGACGCGTCAGTAACTGTAATCAAGAACATAACCTCGATCTTCTTCTTTCTCTTGTTCGCAAGAGAGAAATTTGAGCATCTTCACGTACACCTGCCCTTTCACCATATTTGCTATGGGCTGCAAGTTCCTCTTTGGCCCAAACTTAATTGCCACCTGTACCTGCCAAGTCACACTCAGAGTCAACAAAAATAACGGTTAAAGCATATTCCACAGATAGAATATCCTACAATCAAATCCCATCTCATCTGAATCACAAGATTTGAACATCAATTAATCAAACCATCATTGCAATCGAATGAAAGAGGAAACTTTTCAAAATCGAATAAACTCAAAAAGGAAATCCCTAAACCAAATCAATTAGCATTCAAACGACATCAAGCAAATTCAATCCAGAATCCCAAATTAAAGCCTATATATAGAGGTCAGTGAACAAGAAAGAGGAGGAGGAGGAGATCACTATCGTAAACCTAAAAAAAAAGTGAAAGAGAAAACTTATCCGCTACAAGCCTCGGGGGGGAAAGTCGTTGACGTCGGCGCCGTTTCAACCTTCACTGTCTCGAATCGCTATCACCGCCGCTCCTCCGCACGCGTCTTCACCGCTATACCAGCCTTCGGTAACCTTCTTCTTCAAATTGAATTTCTTGAATGACTTATGTTTTGATGTTTGTTTTCAGGTACAAAAATTTATCGTGAGAGAGGGATGCGATCATGAGAGAGAGATGCGCCGTCGCGGGGGGAGGAACCTAGGGTTCCATCCTGACGTTTCCCATCCTTTTTTGTTGTTTTGTCTTGATTTTTATTATCTGTGTATTATGGTAAAGTAATTATATTAAACACAAACTAATCACACACACTTACACTAACCATGCACCAAACCCCCTAAAAATCGTTAATCACCCTTAATCCGTCTTATTTAATTAGTCATAACCATAATAAACCCCTTTTAAAATAAAACTAACCACCTTTTTATTTTTAATCAAGTTTAATTATTAGTTTTTTTTACCGATACTCAAAAACCTAATTAATCCTAAGTCAGTAAATTAATCTTTTCATTAAAATAATTAATTAAATCCTTTTAATTAAAATTTAATAAACTTTTTTGGATTACTAATATCAACTCAATTTTTTATTTATTATAATCAACCTTCTTATTTATAATTGGTGAACCTTTTGTAAAGAAAAAACTTATTTATTTATTAACTTTTTTTATATATATAAATCTTATTCAATACCTTTAATTAAAATTATTTTGTTTCTTTATATTTTGTTTAGTTTAACCTTTATTTGATAATAGATAAATAAATCTTTTTTATTAAACCAATCAGCTTATAATAACTTTTTCTCACAAATCAATTCACATAATCACAATTTATTCTCAATTAATCTCACTAAATATATTTTCTCATAAGTAGTTTAACCAAATTAGTCTATCTCACTATTAATAATCAATACAACTTTTTCTCAAAAAGATCAATCTTACCCTTCAAAGTAATTTAATAATAAAACAACTTCGCCTAAAATCAATTTAACCAAACAATTAATGGCGCAAAATACAACCTAAATTGTGCACTAACACATTCACTCACACTTGTGCACCTAGCGCTTTCATGCGTATACTTTTTATTTTTGCTTTTACTTATCCACAACTCACCTACACCCAGCGCTTTCATGCATGTGTATGGTTTACATTTCTGCAATTTACCTTACAGCCATTTACAATTATCGCCATTTATATTTATCGCATTTCGTCCAAAGGAAAAACCTACACATGAGTCAACACTTGTGTGTAGTGCACGTCATTTGCATCATTTCCCCACGATCCTTGATTCCATTCAAGTTGATCGCTTAAGATAGATCCTACCCCATATCAAGGACCATTATCTCTACAACTTAGACAAACAAACAATCAACAATACAACTTTTCAAACACAATAGAGAATAAATGTCAATCATCTTAAGTGAGATATAATCTCCACCCCCACAACAATACAATCAAACATGTAGGGACTTTGCCTTAAGAGCGATAAAGGCACACTCGTCAAACAATCTGAGTACTTAAGCCCTTTTCTTAAGACGATGCAAAGACCATTTTCCTACAACCCCCCCTTACATTTGTGGTGGTTATCTCTCCCATAAAATGAAGACTCGTCTCTTCTCCTAAACCCAATCAAAACAACTACCCTAAACCCGTAGGAACTTTGACCACAGTCAAAGGTCTCCTCAAACCCTTTAGGGTGAACTACAACATACTCTGATTCCACTCCCGTAAGGATATGTAGGCATAAGATGCGACATCTTATCGAGTATACTTAGAAATAAACCACTAGGGTGTCTAACCATTAAGCAGATAAACACTTAGCAATAAACAAACATAAAACAAGAGGTTCCTGTAGAGTACTACAGAAACTTAGGATGCTAGTACCTTCCCTAAGTTTAACCAACCCCCGAACCTAAAACTCTCTAAACCTTGCATTTGCATTGCATTGTGGGTATTTCGATCTTTATCCCTTCCTTTGGAAAAATCAAAGTTCGGTTGCAAAATGAATTAAAGATTCAAACTAATCAATAGTTTGGTATCCAAATTTCACCGCGACAGAAATGGCGACTTCACTGGGGATGCTCAGTGGGTCTCCCTATCTTGTTTTTCTTTATTGCTTTACATATTTGCTTATTTGCCTACTTGCTTATTTGTTCTTTATTTCTTTGGGGCTATGATCCTTGAGTGGTGAGACAAAGTCCTACACCCGGACTTGAGAGAAATTAAGATAGGATGGTGATATATTCGATGAGGCTTATAGGGAGTGAGTCCCGACTAAGTTGATTCGAGAATCCCGCTTAGTTGAGACCCTTTTGAAAATGGTTCGGTTGAACGAGTTTAGTCGTGAAAACTTTTACTATTCTCAATTGGAGTCCATGATACTAAGGACCGTAACTAACGTTAACCCCAGTTTGGCCTTTATTAGGACGTAGTGCGAGGCTATAAGGGAGTAAGTCCCGAAATAGTGCTACGTGAAACTACACTCAAAAGAAGTTCTCTTGAGAATATTATTAATCCTCAAGTTAGTTGGGAGATTGATAATATCCAATAGATGGACTAATGACTTTGGGACCTTTTAGAACCCGGTTCTGCAGGTACCATCCACCTTTAGTCCTTATCCTTTTGGAATGGGTATACCCTTGGCTTCATGCTCGTTGCAAACCTAGGACCTTTGTTTGTTTTTTGTGCCCATATGTGTTTACTTGTGTTTGTTGCATTCATATAGCATCATACTACATTGGACCTCATGGGACTTACCCTTTATTTATGAACATTGTAGGACATTATGGATAGACGAAATACTCTAAAATATACCTTTAAAAGTCCCGAATTGGATGACCTAAGGGAGTTAGGAGCTTTGATTGAAGACCAAGAGAAGTTCAAGAGTAAATATAGGAAGTTACTATCTTTGTTAAGACGTAAGGCAAATGAAGACCTGCTTTCCGCTCTGTTACAGTTCTATGATCCAATGTATCACTGCTTTACTTTTCCAGATTATCAGTTGTTGCCAACTTTGGAAGAGTACTCCTTTTTGGTAGGGTTACCCATTCTAGAAGAATCTCCTTTTCCTTTCTTGGAGAAGGATCCCGAAGAAAGAGACATCGCTAAGGCTCTTTATCTCAAGGTATCTGACGTTAAGGCCAACATGGTTGTTAAAAATGGGACCTTTGGTTTGACTACAAATTTTTTATTCAAGAAGGCCTCATTTTATACTGATTTTACGAATAAGGCTCCATTCGAGGCAATCTTCGCTTTACTTGTCTATGGGGTGTTTCTATTTCCCAGTTTTGAGGGGTTTGTGGACCTTAATGCCATTAAGATCTTCATGAAGAACAATCCAGTGCCGACTCTATTAGGTAACACCTACCACTCTATACATCTCCGAAACCTTCGTGGTGGAGGAATGATCACATGTTGTGTGCCTTTATTATATAAATGGTTCCTTACCCATTTTCCCAAATATGTTTCCTTTTGGCACCTCAATGATAAGCGTTGGTCAGAAAAGATTATGGCTTTGACTCATGCTGACATCGATTGGTATAGCCGTGAGTATGATGGAATTTTGATTGTTGATGGATGTAGGGATTTCGCTAATGTACCTTTACTCAGCTTTGGTGGAGGGATCAGTTACAATCCGATTTTAGCCCGCCGACAGTTGGGATATCCATTGAAGGAACCACCTAAAAGCATACAAGTTGAGAGTGTCTTCTTCGAGGATAATCGAGAACTCCGAGAGAAGATCGTGGAGGCTTGGAAGCATTTGCATAAGAAAGATAGGAATAGTTTGGGAAGGCCCAATTGTGTGTCTATGGAACCATATCTCCAGTGGGTGAGGAATAGGGCGATCAAGCTGAAGATGCCTTACTCTCGCCAAGACCCCATACCCCCAAGGAGGGAACCCACTTATGTTTTCATGTCTGAAACTGAGAAGTCAGAGGTTGCTATGAGGAAATTGCGACAAGAGGTGGAGTCATGGAAGAACAAGTATCAAGTGTCTGTTGCAGAGATTGACCAACTCCAGAAAGAGAAAGAGGAACTCCAGAAGCAGCTACAGTTAAAGGATGAAGAGTTACTCCCCTGCAATAAGAGGAAGGTCATGGAGGATTTATTTTTCTCCGACCCGCAATGTACTATTTGGAAACTAATTGTGGACAACCTTATCCGTGAGAAGACGCAGTTAGAAGAGCAGCTCAAGCAACAAAATTTGAAACTTCCTTAGTGTCTTTACTAGCTTTTATTTAGCTTTTATTTGGGACTTTTAAAAGCAATTATTTGTATTCCGTTTCGAAATTAATAAAAAATGTTTTCTTTTACTACAGTGTTTATAAATAGCTGGGATCCCATAAAGTCCTACTCATATTGCATTACATTCTTTCTCTATTCATTTCAAGAAACTCAACTTTATTTCTCAGGTATTGTAACCATGGATTTCAAAAGAGAAGCCTTGGAGTACACTTTTCAGAGCCCTAGCATTGAAAGCTTGAGAGAGCTAGCTGACCTAATCGAGAATCGGTACGCCTTCGCAGCAGAATATGGAGAAGTCTTCCGTTTCCTCAAACTCCAGATGAAGGAAGGGTTGTTGGAGACCCTCGTTCAATTCTATGACCCATTGTACCACTGCTTCACTTTTCCAGATTACCAGTTGATGCCGACGTTGGAAGAGTATTCTGATTTCCTGAGGATGCCTGTAACGGCCCGTCCCATATTCACCGGCCAGGAAGACACACCCGGTCATCGAGAAATTGCCAATGCCACTCACCTCAGTTTGGCAGACATGCAAGCGCACCTAACCACCAAGGAAGGAGTCCTTGGATTCCCTGCTGACTTTTTGATTGAAAAAGTTCGCTACCATGCTGAAAGAAAGGAAGTCCTTATCATGGAAGCCACCTTTGCTCTGTTGGTTTATGGTATTTTCTGGTTCCCAAAGATCGATGATTTTGTTGACATGAACGCAATTAAATTGTTCATACTTAAGAATCTCGTTCCTACTTTACTCGCTGACACATACTTTTCGATCCATTCGAAGAACGCCGAAGGAGGAGGACATATCACCTGTTGCACCGCTCTGCTGTACTCATGGTTCATCGCTCGTCTGACTCGGCACCCGTCTATTTGGGAAGAGGAAGAATCGCCTCGTTAGCCTGAGATAGTTATGGCCCTTACTCACTCTGACATTGTATGGTATGGCCCTACCTATGGGGGTATATGTATGATCCATAGCATTGGAGGATTTGCTAACATACCACTTATTGCGAGAGAAGGATGCATAAGCTACAACCCTGCTCTGGCCCGTCTCCAATTTGGGCATCCCATGATTGAAGTACCTGACCAGACTCTGTTAGAAGGAATCTTTCTCAAAGAAGGAGAAGACCCAGACCTGAAGACCGTCATAATTTACTCATGGGACTACATCAATAAAGAAGGGAAAGCTGCTTTAGGATACCCCAATTGTACTGTCTCTAAAGAATACCTACATTGGGTGCGAGCAAGAGCTCTCGACCTCAAAATGCCGTTCCCTTTCCATGAACCTATGGTGTTGGCCTTCCATGACCCAGATTGGTTTGATGTGAGTGAAGTAGATCAATTGAAGGCTGCTTTGGATGAAGCTCGAAAATTGAAGGCCGCTTGGAAGAACAAGTTTTTTACGCTTAAGGTAGAGCAAGAAAAGTCCCAGAAGCTACCAGAAGTTGAACTCGCAAGGAAAAGAAAAGCGCAAGGGGATTTATTTTCCTCTCACGCCTCTTCAAGTGCCATCACCAGTGATTCTCTTCCCCCAGATACTATAGCTTGGAAGGAGTGTGTCGACCGACTCATCAGAGAGAAGGACGAGTTGCAAGAATACATCAATCAGTTGGAAAGAGAACTTCGCGCACAGAGGGAGCATAAGGAGTAGATCCCCGAGTTTCTCTTTTTGCTTTTGATTCAATGTAATAAACTCTTAAAAGAGTACTCCGTTTTTGTAATGCTTCAATCATCCAAATAAAATAAGTTTCTTTCAAGGTTACAATACCAGAATAATTTGAGTTTCTTGAAAGTTTCACACTCATTTGCATTTTACATAAGCATAGCATCATTTGCATTCCAGGGTCTTACTCTTGCTTCATCTCCGCAGAACAAGCTGAATCACCGATACAACACTCGAGCTAGTCAACGTCAGAAGATGGATCAACTAGAGCAAGAGAACATGGTGCTCCGTGATGAAGTTGCAAGTATAAAGGAGAGTTTGGAGAAGTTGAATGGCCTAGTGGAAGCTTTGTCCAGTCAAATCTCGATCAACAACCAAGAAGTTCCAAGGACTGTCGTATCCGAAGTGACACCCACACCGATCCCAGTGGTGTCTTATGTTGCTGAAGTATCTTACAGTATGCCTCAAGGTTTCCCGTGGGGGATGCCTCCTTGTTTTACTCCAGCTGGTTACCGTCCGCCTGTGTCTGAGACCCCTGTTGTGACCACTGTTCAAGTTGCTCCTGTTGTTTCTGCTGTGATGACTACCGCATCTCCGCGTGTGAATGCTGTTCCATATATTCTGGATGAACCAATTTTACATGGGTCGCCAACCGAAACCGTGGGTTTAGAAGAGAAGATGGATGGATTCCAAGACCAGTTTTCTGAAATACAAAAGGAATTGAGAGCCCTTCGTGGGAAAGACTTATTTGGTAAGAGTGCTTCTGAGCTGTGTTTGGTTCCAAACGTTAAGGTCCCACCGAAGTTCAAAGTCCCCGATTTTGAAAAGTACAAGGGGAATACATGCCCTCAGAGTCATCTCATTATGTACGCCAGGAAGATGTCTGCCCAAACTGATAATGATCAATTACTCATCCACTATTTCCAAGACAGTTTGACAGGCGCCGCACTCAAGTGGTATATGAGGTTGGACAGTACGAAAATTCGAACTTTCAATGATCTGGGAGGAGCCTTTGTCAAGCAGTATAAGTACAATGTGGACATGGCGCCCGACCGAGATCAATTAAGAGCAATGGCACAGAAGGATAAGAAGAACTTCAAAGAATATGCTCAGCGTTGGCGCGAGTTGGCCGCACAAGTCACACCACCCTTAGAAGAAAAATAGATGACCAAAATTTTTCTGAAGACTCTGGGTCCTTTCTTTTATAAGAAGATGGTAGCCAGCGCGCCCAGTGACTTTACCGAGATGGTCAACATGGGAATGCGTTTAGAAGAAGGTGTTCGCGAGGGAAGATTGACCAAAGAAGAAAGCGCTCCTAAGAGGTACGGGAGCAGTTTTGTGAAGAAAAAGGAACAAGGTGTGAATGCTATTCAAAAGGGACAATTCAGAAAGAGGTATATGCCACCACACCAAGTCGCGGCGGTATCGCCAGTGTTTAATGCTCCGGCTTATCAGCTACAGTCTCCACAACCCTATCAACAACCTCAGTCTCCCATTGCTCAACAACCCCAACTTCAGCAGAGTCCACAGTATCCTCAGCAGAATCGGCCACCTAGCAATCAGGGTCGTGTGTACAGAAAAATAAATTTTGATCCGATCCCAATGACATATACTGATTTATTCCCCGCCTTGATTAAAAAGGGTCACATTCAGACGAGAGCTCCACCTCCGGCTCCCACGAATCCTCCCCCTTCTTATAGAGCTGATAAGTTTTGTCCTTACCATCAGGGTGCTCCAGGACATGATATTGAGAGTTGTTTCAGTCTGAAGATGGATGTCCAGAGGCTCATAAAAAACAGGATCTTGTCTTTTAGGGATTCCGACCCTAATGTACAGAAGAATCCATTACCACCACATGGTTCTCCCTCTGTCAATATGATTGAAGATTGTTTAGAAAATGATGATCAAGAGGTTTCAAGTGAAGAGGTTGAAGAAGTTTGTGTCATAGTACCCCACTTTAAGGAAGTGGAACGTATAGAGATCGTTTACAATAGTAAGAAGCCAACTGTTATTCCGTTAGTAATCAATGTGCCTGAACCTGTCCCTTATACCTCTAGTAAGGCCATCCCTTACAGATACAATGCTACTATGTTGGAGGATGGGAAAGAGGTGCCTCTGCCCACTATACCCTCAATCGTTAATATTGCAGATGTTAGTAGAGTGACAAGAAGCGGTCGAATCTACCCGACTGTGCCACCGAAAGAAAAAGAGGTTTTGTTCGAACCATCAGGCTCAAAAGACCCAAATGTGGGGCAATTTGGTGGGTCTAACTTATCCAACTCCGGTGAATGTTTGAAAATAATCAAGAGAAGCGAGTATAAGGTTGCAGATCAGCTTTTACAGACCCCGTCAAAGATTTCTGTGCTACAATTGTTGATGAGTTCCGAGGCTCATAGAGAAGCACTTCAGAAGATTTGGGAACAAGCCTATGTCGAGCAGGATGTAACTATGGAACAATTCGATAACATCATTGACAATATTACTTCGAGTGATAATCTGGGTTTCAATGAAGACGATCTCCCAGAAGAAGGGAGGAAACATAACATGGCTTTGCACATTTCTGTGAACTGTGGAAATGACTCTCTATCCAGTGTGCTGGTTGACACTGGATCGTCTCTAAATGTGATTCCTAGGACTACCCTATCTAAGCTGTCGTATCAGGGACCACCGATGAGGCCAAGTCGCGTTATTGTCAAAGCTTTCGATGGGTCAAGGAAAACAGTAATTGGTGAGGTTGATTTGCCCATGACTATTGGACTACAGACTTTTATGATCCCGTTTCAGGTCATGGACATCCGTGTCGCCTATAGCTGTTTGCTAGGGAGGCCATGGATACATGAAGCTGGAGCAGTTACTTCTACCCTGCATCAGAAGTTAAAATATATTTTTGAAGGGAAAGTAGTTACAGTTTGTGGAGAAAGAGCTTTGGTGGTAAGTCACTTGTCATCATTCTCATACGTCGAAGCTGAAGAAGAAATTGGCACGCAGTTTCAAGCTCTGTCTATTGTGGGTGAGGGTACTCAGAGATCTCAGACATCCATGTCATCATTTAAAGACGCACAACGAGTAGTGAACAGTGGTCACCAATCAATGTGGGGAAGGGTGTTGTCTTTGCCAGAGAACAAGAACAAGGAGGGTCTCGGTTTCACCAGCAGTTCTGCTCAACAAGGCACCAAGAATCAAGGGTTTCCGCTGATCAGTGAAGTGTTCCGTAGTGGAGGGATCGCCCATCATCCTCAGGTTAATGCTGTGTTAGAAGATGAACTCGAGGGCTACATATCAGACGGTTCTACAAGGTCCTCCATTCCTTACGAAGACTACGAGCCTTATATGGAAGATCCAGGTTACGTGTCGAATGAATTCGACTATACCTTTCGAGTTTACGCCATCACCGAGGAAGAGCCAGATGAAGACATCCCAGACTTTGTGACTCCAGGTGTCGTGGTCAAGAATTGGAGTGTGGTTGAAGCTCCTACCGCCATTCATATATCTAAGTAAAGCATTTGTTTAAAATTTTCGCTCTGCCCAAGGCGAAACTGCATTTATTAGGGCATACTTTTAATAATTCCCTTTGCTCTGCCCAAGGCAAAAGTGACTTTGTTGGGCGTGTCTTTTCGGTTTTGCTATCATCAATAAACTACTTTCATTTACATCTGTTTTTGAATTTTATTCACGATGTTGGAAAATAATAAGTAGCATCTCGCGTACACACACTTTCCACTTTACAAAACAAAAACTTATTAAAATCACATCACTTGCGCAGATTGCTACATAAATTACAAACTGGGAATTATGATCCACTACCTTCTCCGAATTTTGAGTTTCCTGTATACGAAACCGAGGACGAAGAAGATGATATCCCAGAAGAAATTTCTAGACTTCTTGAGAAAGAAGAAGAAGCTATCCAACCCCATCAAGAGCCGGTGGAGGTAATCAACTTGGGATCAGAGGAGATCCGTAGAGAAGTGAAAATTGGAGCTCTGCTCAAACTAGATGTGAAGAAACAGCTGATTGATTTGCTCGGAGAGTTTGTCGATGTGTTTGCTTGGTCATATCAGGATATGCCGGGATTGGACACGGCTATAGTTGAACATCATTTACCTTTAAAGCCAGAATGCCCGCCGATAAAACAGAAGCTCAGAAGAACTCGACCTGATATGGCTCTAAAGATTAAGGAAGAGGTACAGAAACAGATTGATGCATGTTTCCTTGTTACTGCCGAATATCCACTATGGTTGGCTAACATTGTACCCGTTCCGAAGAAGGATGGCAAGGTTCGCATGTGTGTAGATTACAGGGATTTGAATAAAGCCAGCCCGAAAGATGATTTCCCATTACCTCACATTGACATCTTGGTGGACAGTACTGCAAGATATGAGGTTTTCTCCTTCATGGATGGTTTTTCAGGTTACAACCAAATTAGAATGGCTCCCGAGGACAGAGAGAAGACGTCATTCATAACGCCCTGGGGCACCTTTTGTTACAAAGTTATTCCATTTGGATTAAAGAATGTGGGGGCAACATATCAGAGAGCTATGACTACTTTGTTCCATGATATGATGCACAAAGAGATTGAGGTGTATGTGGATGATATGATAGCTAAGTCAAAGACCGAAGATGATCATGTTAAACATCTGGCTAAGCTGTTTGTTCGTTTGAGGGAATAAAAACTTCGTTTGAACCCCAACAAGTGCACATTTGGAGTACGATCAGGGAAACTATTGGGTTTTATTGTCAGTCAAAGAGGGATTGAAGTGGACCCTGACAAAGTGAAAGCTATCCGGGAAATGCCAGCTCCCGCCACTGAGAAACAAGTCAGAGGATTCTTAGGGCGTTTGAACTACATCTCCAGGTTTATATCCAACATGACTGCTACATGTAAACCTATTTTCAAGCTCCTGAAGAAAGAACAAGGGTACGTTTGGACTGAAGATTGTCAAAAGGCTTTTGATAGCATCAAAGAATATTTGCTCGAACCGCCTATCCTGATACCACCGGTTGAAGGGCGTCCTTTGATTATGTATTTGACTGTTCTAGAGGATTCAATGGGTTGTGTACTTGGCCAGCGAGATGACACGGGAAAGCAAGATCATGTCACTTATTACCTGAGCAAGAAATTTACCGATTGTGAAACCAGGTACACTATGCTAGAGAAGACTTGTTGCGCTCTAGCGTGGGCCGCTAAGCGTTTACGCCAGTATATGTTGAACCACACTACTTGGTTGGTTTCAAAGATGGATCCTATCAAGTATATTTTTGAGAAACCCGCTTTGACTGGGAGAATTGCCAGATGGCAGATGTTATTGTCCGAGTATGACATCGAGTACCATACTCAGAAAGCTGTTAGAGGAAGCGTTTTGGCTGATCATCTGGCTCACCAACCTATTTTGGATCATCAACCCTCCAACGATGACTTTCCTGATGAAGATGTTATGTTCTTAAAGATGAAAGATTGTGAAGAACCCGTACACGGTGAAGGACCAGAGCCAGGTTCTCAGTGGGGTTTAATCTTTGATGGAGCTGTCAATGCTCACGGAAAAGGGATAGGTGCTGTTATTGTGACTCCTCAAGGGACCCATTTCCCATTTACCTCTAGATTAACATTCCAATGTACTAACAACGAAGCTGAGTACGAAGCATGTATCATGGGTCTCGAAGAAGCAATCGATTTGAGAATTAAGAATTTAGATGTGTTTGGTGATTCTGCAGTAGTAATCAACCAAATTACTGGAGAATGGATAACTCGACATGATAATTTGGTCCCATACAGGGATTATGCTAGAAGACTGTTACCATTCTTTGACCGAATTGAGTTTCATCATATCCCTCGTGATGAGAACAGAATGGCAGACAAATTGGCAACTCTGGCCTCGATGATTGTGGTAAACGTTTGGAACGAGTGCCCTCGGATTGAAGTAAAGCGTCTTGACAGACCCGCCTACATCTTCGCTGTCGAAGAAGTGGAAGATGGCAAACCCTGGTACCATGACATCGAAGTGTTTCTCAGAACTCAAGAATACCCTATGGGAGCTTCCAACAAAGACAAGAAAACTTTGAGAAGGTTGGCCGAAAATTTTCTTCTGAGTAACAATGTGTTGTACAAACGTAATTTTGACATGGTCTTGCTGAGATGTGTTGACAAACAAGAAGCAGGTTTGTTAATGTCGGAAATTCACGAAGGGTATTTTGGCACGCATGCCAACGGACATGCTATGGCTAAGAAGCTTTTAAGGGCTGGTTATTATTGGATCACAATGGAATCAGATTGTTACAAGTTTGCTAGAAAGTGTCACAAGTGCCAGATTTACGCAGATAAAATTCACGTGCCTCCGACTTTGTTGAATGTTATCTCATCACCGTGGCCATTCTCCATGTGGGGAATTGATATGATTGGAATGATAGAGCCGAAAGCGTCTAATGGACACCAATTCATCTTAGTAGCCATTGATTATTTTACCAAGTGGGTCGAGGCGGCTTCCTATGCTAATGTAACCCGACATGTGGTTGTTAAATTTATCAAAAACCAGCTCATTTGCCAATATGGTGTGCCAAGCAGGATCATTACAGACAACGGTTCCAATTTGAATAACAAGATGATGAAAGAGTTGTGCGAAGAATTCAAGATTGAGCATCATAACTCTTCCCCTTACAGACCAAAGATGAACGGGGCTGTTGAAGCCGCCAACAAAAATATCAAGAAGATCATTCAGAAGATGGTCGTTACTTACAAGGATTGGCACGAAATGCTCCCACTTGCCTTACATGGATATCGTACGATGGTACGCACGTCGACTGGGGCAACTCCATTTTCACTTGTCTACGGTATGGAAGCAGTACTCCCTATAGAAGTTGAGATTCCTTCTATGAGAATTTTAGTAGATGCAAAATTATCAGAAGCAGAATGGTGTCAGAATAGGTATGATCAGTTGAACTTAATCGAAGAAAAGAGGATGGCCGCGCTATGCCATGGGCAGTTGTATCAGCAGAAGATGAAGAAAGCATTTGACAAGAAGGTTCGACCCCGGGTATTCAGGGAAGGTGACCTTGTGCTCAAGAAAATCCAATCTTTCCTCACTGACATCAGAGGAAAATGGACCCCGAATTATGACGGACCATATGTAGTCAAAAGGGTCTTGACAGGAGGCGCTTTGATGTTAGCAACAATGGATGGAGAAGAGATCACTCGCCCCGTGAATACGGACGCTATCAAGAAATAATTTGTTTAGGAGAAGCAAGACATTATTCCCTTTATGTAATCGATATCATTTTCCAACACTGTAATATCGGGTCACGCTTTTCCGCTGACCGCCGTTCAATAAAAAGTTTTTCATTTACCATAAATCTGTGATCTTGATAGCAAAATCTTAATTGATTTAAACCTTTTCAAAATTTGTTCTACTTGATATATGAATAACGAAAGGATGACCCCCAATGCTCACTCTTACTCACAGAGAGGTCACTAGACTATTGACACTTATGCCATCCGAGAGTGAAGGTCACTCTCGTTCGAAGGATATGTGGAGACAGGGCTCGAGCATTTCCCCATGCATATATACTGTGTCCCTCTCGACTTGTCAGCACAAACATTAGCATATACATATCATATAAGTAGAAAGCATAACATGTGCATTTTGCATCCTTTGTTTGTTTTACTCTATCTCTTCGATCGCGTTTACCCTTGGGTATTTAGGCGTGTCTTATTCCATCCAAATAGAGTTGTCAGTCCTAAGCAGAAAAAAGCTCAATATTTCTATTTCCCCACGAAGTTCGATCCTCGTGGAAGACGGTTGTTTCAGTACATTCCCATTGGAGTTTATACCTCTATGGTCGAGTCTTGCTTGACAATTTCTCTTCGGTTACTCCCCGAATTGAACTTCGGTCTTTGGCAATCATGCTATGAACATCTCCAGCTTTTGAACACAAGTCAAGAGTGCATTTATTTTGCACTTTGACATTATGAGGATCACCATTGAAGACGGGACATCTCTTCAGCAATACTACAAGATTTCCTCAACAACTTACAACTGAATGACAGAAGATCTCTTTATTTGAGCAACCCGTTCTTCGGCTGATCCACACTCAAAACGATAAACAACAATTTCCTCAAGACAATCTGTCCATCCCCAGTGGATTATCTCAAGATTATCAAGTCAAAGCAAAGGACATTACAGATACTTCCCCATTTGAGGATTTCTGTTACAACAATTTCACATATCTTACAATTACAACAAAGATACGCCTCAAAAAATGATTTTCCCCAGAGAGTTTACGAGTACTATCAACGACATATCTCCGTACAAGAGGACACTCCACAGATCAACCGGCTTACAACTCCTTTGAGCATCCCCGGTGCATATTCTACAAATTGCCAATACAATACAAACTACATATACAAATGCTACATTTACAAGATTACATCTACAAAGTTACACAACTACAAATTACATCGACAATATTTACATTTACAATTCTACAGTTCTACAAATCACAACATACAATCTACAATGACACTATGGCTCACAGCCGAAAATCTACAACAAATCTACAACCCCTCTTTGTGAAGATGCTCTCACGAGTTTCCATCATTTTGGGCAGGGACTAAGACCAGCTCATGGTTCCCATACCATGATGCAAGGGGAAGTTCGACATCAGAGATTGAGACCAGCTCATGGTTCCCATACCATGATGCAAGGGGAAGTTCTACTTCAGAAACTGAGACCAGCTCATGGTTCCCATACCATGATGCAAGGGGAAGTTCTACTTTAGAAACTGAGACCAGCTCATGGTTCCCATACCATGATGCAAGGGGAAGTTCGACATCAGAGACTGAGACCAGCTCATGGTTCCCATACCATGATGCAAGGGGAAGTTCTACTTCAGAAACTGAGACCAGCTCATGGTTCCCATACCACGATGCAAGGGGAAGTTCTACAACCACAATAACATCTACAGCTACAATGACATCAGAGACTGAGACCAGCCCATGGTCCCCGTACCATGACGCTCGGGGAGGTTCATACATTTTACTATTTTCAGTCGGATTACCAAAATAATAAAATAATATACAAAAAAATGAAAAAGAAAAGAAAAGAATACATTGCACCCCAATCAAGAAGATCCATTTGGAGTTACTACTAACCACCACTCTAGTAGTAAACGCATCTTTCGACCACAAAATTGCCTAAATTATCGCATCCTCGGTGTGCGAGTGATTGCTGCACTTCTGGAGATGTCCCGTTGGTGATTAATTCCTGTCCTCGGGGAGTCCCGCCTCGTTGGGTCTGTTGCTCTTTGGTCTAGCATGTTGTGTCCAGTTCATCCCCCCCCGTAACCTCATCTCCGCACAGAATTCTTGTGTCTTGCATTTCCATATCTGTGCATATCATTTTGCATTTGGTGGCTCTTAGGGCCAAAAATTCGTGCAATGTTTATATTTAAGTCCCTCCTATCTCGTCGAGACGAAGATTTCGATCTACATATCTCCGGATATAAGTAACTTAAATAGGGGCATCTGTCACACCCTAATTTTTGACCATAAGATCCCACCTCCTTGTGTGTTTTATCATGTTACTTTTGTATATGTTTATTGCGCTAACCAAATCGTGCAGATGCAATGATTTCAGACGGAGATAATATCCATTCTTCCCATTTTAAAATACTCCACGACGTGGTCAATTGAGCCTGTTTCAGAATGATTGTGGGGTTTTATTGGTTTTCCTCGGCACCTCTTAAAATCATCAACGCCTACCCCTGAGGAGAAGTGGGATTTTTTTGGCATATTCATTTGAGGACTAATCGTAGTCATTTAAAGCTTCATTAAGACAAAAGTGCTTCACACTGATTATAGATGGGGATCTTATCAAAATGAATATAATTAATTTGTGACTAACTAATGGGTTCGTGATTCGGGAGTAATTTCAAGCGGCATCAAGTTCATAAGCATTCTATTTGGTTGAAGGATTTGGCCTAAGTTGTTTGTGAGTTTCCTGAGATTTAATGGCGAGGTGGTTTATTCAAGTCCAAAGTTTGGTATTTTGTCATCAGCAACCAAGCATTCAATTACATGCAAAGATAGTTTGAGAAAATACTCATTAAGCCGCGTTGAAAAATATATCAGGCCTTTTTGGTTAACAAGATTTCATTTTTAATATACCTCCACGAACACGTGTCCTCGTCATATGAAATAAGAGCATCTCTTTTATTTTATTGATGCTAACGAGCTTGCATAGTTATCATTGGAGAAGATAAAACAATACAACCTCTAAACATTTTCCATTTACACTTTGTCTATTACATTTTATAAACATACGTCCTACACCTAAAATCAAGGATTGAAGCCTTCTCAAGCTACCGCGTCCTGGCTGCATTTGAGCTCTTCCTTTATTTGTCACCGAACCCACCAGAAACCTTTCCCGGCAGTGGCATAGAACCGGCATTTTCAGAACCGCTAACGGTGTCCTGGAAGAAGAAGAGGAAGCATATCAGCTGCAAACAACAACAGGCAAAACGTTCGCAAGTGACAGCAACACATATTTTAGATTTCGCAAGCAATATACCATGGTAGTTTCAACATGTCAGCTGCAGATAGTAGTACAAACAGCATTACAATGACAAATGCGAGCAAGCATCCACAATGGCATAACAGCCACACTGGCAAAGCAAATAACAAGTACTTCAACAATTCATAACAATCATGACTAAGGCACATCCGCAGCACCTGCAGAAGAGCAAAACACGACGGAATAACTTCACAACAGCGAAGCATCACAATGCCAGTGCACCATCTGCAAACATCAACATCGTAACAGCGGTATACAACATACAACAAACAAGTATGTGCAAGATATCAATTCATTTACCAAGAAATCAACATCACCATTACACTGCCCCGCCCTATGCCAATAGGTTAAAACTTAAAGTGCTGACTGTAATTGCTAATGAAGATAACACCTGCGGGATGGTTTTGCTGCAACACTCTAATGTCAATAAGATGATGGAAATGGACTAGATACCTCAAATAGCTTAATAGCAGATTACGCAGCCTACTAAGAAGCACGGTCAGAAGGGTCTCTTTTGCTGCGAAACCACCAGCTCATCAGCTTCAGACTAAGAGGCAAGTTACCCTGGCAACAATGCATCCTGAAACGAATTCACCCCATGCCTTTACTTCTCAATCCACGAATGAAGGCAACAATCATCAACCAATGTTCAGGATCCAACGTAGAAAATACCCGGACGCATCAGTAATTGTAATCAAGAACATAACCTCGCTCTTCTTCTTTCTCTTGTTCGCAAGAGAGAAATTTGAGCATCTTCACGTACACCTGCCCTTTCACCATATTTGCTATGGGCTGCAAGTTCCTCTTTGGCCCAAACTTAATTGCCACCTGTACCTGCCAAGTCACACTCAGAGTCAACAAAAATAACGGTTAAAGCATATTCCACAGATAGAATATCCTACAATCAAATCCCATCTCATCTGAATCACAAGATTTGAACATCAATTAATCAAACCATCATTGCAATCGAATGAAAGAGGAAACTTTTCAAAATCGGATAAACTCAAAAAGGAAATCCCTAAACCAAATCAATTAGCATTCAAACGACATCAAGCAAATTCAATCCAGAATCCCAAATTAAAGCCTATATATAGAGGCCAGTGAACAAGAAAGAGGAGGAGGAGGAGATCACTATCGTAAACCTAAAAAAAAGTGAAAGAGAAAACTTATCCGCTACAAGCCTCGGGGGGAAAGCTGTTGACGTCGGCGCCGTTTCAACCTTCACTGTCTCGAATCGCTATCACCGCCGCTCCTCCGCACGCGTCTTCACCGCTATACCAGCCTTCGGTAACCTTCTTCTTCAAATTGAATTTCTTGAATGACTTATGTTTTGATGTTTGTTTTCAGGTACAAAAATTTATCGTGAGAGAGGGATGCGATCATGAGAGAGAGATGCGCCGTCGCGGGGGGAGGAACCTAGGGTTCCATCCTGACGTTTCCCATCCTTTTTTGTTGTTTTGTCTTGATTTTTATTATCTGTGTATTATGGTAAAGTAATTATATTAAACACACACTAATCACACACACTTACACTAACCATGCACCAAACCCCCTAAAAATCGTTAATCACCCTTAATCCGTCTTATTTAATTAGTCATAACCATAATAAACCCCTTTTAAAATAAAACTAACCACCTTTTTATTTTTAATCAAGTTTAATTATTAGTTTTTTTACCGATACTCAAAAACCTAATTAATCCTAAGTCAGTAAATTAATCTTTTCATTAAAATAATTAATTAAATCCTTTTAATTAAAATTTAATAAACTTTTTTGGATTACTAATATCAACTCAATTTTTTATTTATTATAATCAACCTTCTTATTTATAATTGGTGAACCTTTTGTAAAGAAAAAACTTATTTATTTATTAACTTTTTTTATATATATAAATCTTATTCAATACCTTTAATTAAAATTATTTTGTTTCTTTATATTTTGTTTAGTTTAACCTTTATTTGATAATAGATAAATAAATCTTTTTTATTAAACCAATCAGCTTATAATAACTTTTTCTCACAAATCAATTCACATAATCACAATTTATTCTCAATTAATCTCACTAAATATATTTTCTCATAAGTAGTTTAACCAAATTAGTCTATCTCACTATTAATAATCAATACAACTTTTTCTCAAAAAGATCAATCTTACCCTTCAAAGTAATTTAATAATAAAACAACTTCGCCTAAAATCAATTTAACCAAACAATTAATGGCGCAAAATACAACCTAAATTGTGCACTAACACATTCACTCACACTTGTGCACCTAGCGCTTTCATGCGTATACTTTTTATTTTTGCTTTTACTTATCCATAACTCACCTACACCCAGCGCTTTCATGCATGTGTATGGTTTACATTTCCGCAATTTACCTTACAGCCATTTACAATTATCGCCATTTATATTTATCGCATTTCGTCCAAAGGAAAAACCTACACATGAGTCAACACTTGTGTGTAGTGCACGTCATTTGCATCATTTCCCCACGATCCTTGATTCCATTCAAGTTGATCGCTTAAGATAGATCCTACCCCATATCAAGGACCATTATCTCTACAACTTAGACAAACAAACAATCAACAATACAACTTTTCAAACACAATAGAGAATAAATGTCAATCATCTTAAGTGAGATATAATCTCCACCCCCACAACAATACAATCAAACATGTAGGGACTTTGCCTTAAGAGCGATAAAGGCACACTCGTCAAACAATCTGAGTACTTAAGCCCTTTTCTTAAGACGATGCAAATACCATTTTCCTACAACCCCCCCTTACATTTGTGGTGGTTATCTCTCCCTTAAAATGAAGACTCGTCTCTTCTCCTAAACCCAATCAAAACAACTACCCTAAACCCGTAGGAACTTTGACCACAGTCAAAGGTCTCCTCAAACCCTTTAGGGTGAACTACAACATACTCTGATTCCACTCCCGTAAGGATATGTAGGCATAAGATGCGACATCTTATCGAGTATACTTAGAAATAAACCACTAGGGTCTCTAACCATTAAGCAGATAAACACTTAGCAATAAACAAACATAAAACAAGAGGTTCCTGTAGAGTACTACAGAAACTTAGGATGCTAGTACCTTCCCTAAGTTTAACCAACCCCCGAACCTAAAACTCTCTAAACCTTGCATTTGCATTGCATTGTGGGTATTTCGATCTTTATCCCTTCCTTTGGAAAAATCAAAGTTCGGTTGCAAAATGAATTAAAGATTCAAACTAATCAATAGTTTGGTATCCAAATTTCACCGCGACAGAAATGGCGACTTCACTGGGGATGCTCAGTGGGTCTCCCTATCTTGTTTTTCTTTATTGCTTTACATATTTGCTTATTTGCCTACTTGCTTATTTGTTATTTATTTCTTTGGGGCTATGATCCTTGAGTGGTGAGACAAAGTCCTACACCCGGACTTGAGAGAAATTAAGATAGGATGGTGATATATTCGATGAGGCTTATAGGGAGTGAGTCCCGACTAAGTTGATTCGAGAATCCCGCTTAGTTGAGACCCTTTTGAAAATGGTTCGGTTGAACGAGTTTAGTCGTGAAAACTTTTACTATTCTCAATTGGAGTCCATGATACTAAGGACCGTAACTAACGTTAACCCCAGTTTGGCCTTTATTAGGACGTAGTGCGAGGCTATAAGGGAGTAAGTCCCGAAATAGTGCTACGTGAAACTACACTCAAAAGAAGTTCTCTTGAGAATATTATTAATCCTCAAGTTAGTTGGGAGATTGATAATATCCAATAGATGGACTAATGACTTTGGGACCTTTTAGAACCCGGTTCTGCAGGTACCATCCACCTTTAGTCCTTATCCTTTTGGAATGGGTATACCCTTGGCTCCATGCTCGTTGCAAACCTAGGACCTTTGTTTGTTTTTTGTGCCCATATGTGTTTACTTGTGTTTGTTGCATTCATATAGCATCATACTACATTGGACCTCATGGGACTTACCCTTTATTTATGAACATTGTAGGACATTATGGATAGACGAAATACTCTAAAATATACCTTTAAAAGTCCCGAATTGGATGACCTAAGGGAGTTAGGAGCTTTGATTGAAGACCAAGAGAAGTTCAAGAGTAAATATGGGAAGTTACTATCTTTGTTAAGACGTAAGGCAAATGAAGACCTGCTTTCCGCTCTGTTACAGTTCTATGATCCAATGTATCACTGCTTTACTTTTCCAGATTATCAGTTGTTGCCAACTTTGGAAGAGTACTCCTTTTTGGTAGGGTTACCCATTCTAGAAGAATCTCCTTTTCCTTTCTTGGAGAAGGATCCCGAAGAAAGAGACATCGCTAAGGCTCTTTATCTCAAGGTATCTGACGTTAAGGCCAACATGGTTGTTAAAAATGGGACCTTTGGTTTGACTACAAATTTTTTATTCAAGAAGGCCTCATTTTATACTGATTTTACGAATAAGGCTCCATTCGAGGCAATCTTCGCTTTACTTGTCTATGGGGTGTTTCTATTTCCCAGTTTTGAGGGGTTTGTGGACCTTAATGCCATTAAGATCTTCATGAAGAACAATCCAGTGCCGACTCTATTAGGTAACACCTACCACTCTATACATCTCCGAAACCTTCGTGGTGGAGGAATGATCACATGTTGTGTGCCTTTATTATATAAATGGTTCCTTACCCATTTTCCCAAATATGTTTCCTTTTGGCACCTCAATGATAAGCGTTGGTCAGAAAAGATTATGGCTTTGACTCATGCTGACATCGATTGGTATAGCCGTGAGTATGATGGAATTTTGATTGTTGATGGATGTAGGGATTTCGCTAATGTACCTTTACTCAGCTTTGGTGGAGGGATCAGTTACAATCCGATTTTAGCCCGCCGACAGTTGGGATATCCATTGAAGGAACCACCTAAAAGCATACAAGTTGAGAGTGTCTTCTTCGAGGATAATCGAGAACTCCGAGAGAAGATCGTGGAGGCTTGGAAGCATTTGCATAAGAAAGATAGGAATAGTTTGGGAAGGCCCAATTGTGTGTCTATGGAACCATATCTCCAGTGGGTGAGGAATAGGGCGATCAAGCTGAAGATGCCTTACTCTCGCCAAGACCCCATACCCCCAAGGAGGGAACCCACTTATGTTTTCATGTCTGAAACTGAGAAGTCAGAGGTTGCTATGAGGAAATTGCGACAAGAGGTGGAGTCATGGAAGAACAAGTATCAAGTGTCTGTTGCAGAGATTGACCAACTCCAGAAAGAGAAAGAGGAACTCCAGAAGCAGCTACAGTTAAAGGATGAAGAGTTACTCCCCTGCAATAAGAGGAAGGTCATGGAGGATTTATTTTTCTCCGACCCGCAATGTACTATTTGGAAACTAATTGTGGACAACCTTATCCGTGAGAAGACGCAGTTAGAAGAGCAGCTCAAGCAACAAAATTTGAAACTTCCTTAGTGTCTTTACTAGCTTTTATTTAGCTTTTATTTGGGACTTTTAAAAGCAATTATTTGTATTCCGTTTCGAAATTAATAAAAAATGTTTTCTTTTACTACAGTGTTTATAAATAGCTGGGATCCCATAAAGTCCTACTCATATTGCATTACATTCTTTCTCTATTCATTTCAAGAAACTCAACTTTATTTCTCAGGTATTGTAACCATGGATTTCAAAAGAGAAGCCTTGGAGTACACTTTTCAGAGCCCTAGCATTGAAAGCTTGAGAGAGCTAGCTGACCTAATCGAGAATCGGTACGCCTTCGCAGCAGAATATGGAGAAGTCTTCCGTTTCCTCAAACTCCAGATGAAGGAAGGGTTGTTGGAGACCCTCGTTCAATTCTATGACCCATTGTACCACTGCTTCACTTTTCCAGATTACCAGTTGATGCCGACGTTGGAAGAGTATTCTGATTTCCTGAGGATGCCTGTAACGGCCCGTCCCATATTCACCGGCCAGGAAGACACACCCGGTCATCGAGAAATTGCCAATGCCACTCACCTCAGTTTGGCAGACATGCAAGCGCACCTAACCACCAAGGAAGGAGTCCTTGGATTCCCTGCTGACTTTTTGATTGAAAAAGTTCGCTACCATGCTGAAAGAAAGGAAGTCCTTATCATGGAAGCCACCTTTGCTCTGTTGGTTTATGGTATTTTCTGGTTCCCAAAGATCGATGATTTTGTTGACATGAACGCAATTAAATTGTTCATACTTAAGAATCTCGTTCCTACTTTACTCGCTGACACATACTTTTCGATCCATTCGAAGAACGCCGAAGGAGGAGGACATATCACCTGTTGCACCGCTCTGCTGTACTCATGGTTCATCGCTCGTCTGACTCGGCACCCGTCTATTTGGGAAGAGGAAGAATCGCCTCGTTAGCCTGAGATAGTTATGGCCCTTACTCACTCTGACATTGTATGGTATGGCCCTACCTATGGGGGTATATGTATGATCCATAGCATTGGAGGATTTGCTAACATACCACTTATTGCGAGAGAAGGATGCATAAGCTACAACCCTGCTCTGGCCCGTCTCCAATTTGGGCATCCCATGATTGAAGTACCTGACCAGACTCTGTTAGAAGGAATCTTTCTCAAAGAAGGAGAAGACCCAGACCTGAAGACCGTCATAATTTACTCATGGGACTACATCAATAAAGAAGGGAAAGCTGCTTTAGGATACCCCAATTGTACTGTCTCTAAAGAATACCTACATTGGGTGCGAGCAAGAGCTCTCGACCTCAAAATGCCGTTCCCTTTCCATGAACCTATGGTGTTGGCCTTCCATGACCCAGATTGGTTTGATGTGAGTGAAGTAGATCAATTGAAGGCTGCTTTGGATGAAGCTCGAAAATTGAAGGCCGCTTGGAAGAACAAGTTTTTTACGCTTAAGGTAGAGCAAGAAAAGTCCCAGAAGCTACCAGAAGTTGAACTCGCAAGGAAAAGAAAAGCGCAAGGGGATTTATTTTCCTCTCACGCCTCTTCAAGTGCCATCACCAGTGATTCTCTTCCCCCAGATACTATAGCTTGGAAGGAGTGTGTCGACCGACTCATCAGAGAGAAGGACGAGTTGCAAGAATACATCAATCAGTTGGAAAGAGAACTTCGCGCACAGAGGGAGCATAAGGAGTAGATCCCCGAGTTTCTCTTTTTGCTTTTGATTCAATGTAATAAACTCTTAAAAGAGTACTCCGTTTTTGTAATGCTTCAATCATCCAAATAAAATAAGTTTCTTTCAAGGTTACAATACCAGAATAATTTGAGTTTCTTGAAAGTTTCACACTCATTTGCATTTTACATAAGCATAGCATCATTTGCATTCCAGGGTCTTACTCTTGCTTCATCTCCGCAGAACAAGCTGAATCACCGATACAACACTCGAGCTAGTCAACGTCAGAAGATGGATCAACTAGAGCAAGAGAACATGGTGCTCCGTGATGAAGTTGCAAGTATAAAGGAGAGTTTGGAGAAGTTGAATGGCCTAGTGGAAGCTTTGTCCAGTCAAATCTCGATCAACAACCAAGAAGTTCCAAGGACTGTCGTATCCGAAGTGACACCCACACCGATCCCAGTGGTGTCTTATGTTGCTGAAGTATCTTACAGTATGCCTCAAGGTTTCCCGTGGGGGATGCCTCCTTGTTTTACTCCGGCTGGTTACCGTCCGCCTGTGTCTGAGACCCCTGTTGTGACCACTGTTCAAGTTGCTCCTGTTGTTTCTGCTGTGATGACTACCGCATCTCCGCGTGTGAATGCTGTTCCATATATTCTGGATGAACCAATTTTACATGGGTCGCCAACCGAAACCGTGGGTTTAGAAGAGAAGATGGATGGATTCCAAGACCAGTTTTCTGAAATACAAAAGGAATTGAGAGCCCTTCGTGGGAAAGACTTATTTGGTAAGAGTGCTTCTGAGCTGTGTTTGGTTCCAAACGTTAAGGTCCCACCGAAGTTCAAAGTCCCCGATTTTGAAAAGTACAAGGGGAATACATGCCCTCAGAGTCATCTCATTATGTACGCCAGGAAGATGTCTGCCCAAACTGATAATGATCAATTACTCATCCACTATTTCCAAGACAGTTTGACAGGCGCCGCACTCAAGTGGTATATGAGGTTGGACAGTACGAAAATTCGAACTTTCAATGATCTGGGAGGAGCCTTTGTCAAGCAGTATAAGTACAATGTGGACATGGCGCCCGACCGAGATCAATTAAGAGCAATGGCACAGAAGGATAAGAAGAACTTCAAAGAATATGCTCAGCGTTGGCGCGAGTTGGCCGCACAAGTCACACCACCCTTAGAAGAAAAATAGATGACCAAAATTTTTCTGAAGACTCTGGGTCCTTTCTTTTATAAGAAGATGGTAGCCAGCGCGCCCAGTGACTTTACCGAGATGGTCAACATGGGAATGCGTTTAGAAGAAGGTGTTCGCGAGGGAAGATTGACCAAAGAAGAAAGCGCTCCTAAGAGGTACGGGAGCAGTTTTGTGAAGAAAAAGGAACAAGGTGTGAATGCTATTCAAAAGGGACAATTCAGAAAGAGGTATATGCCACCACACCAAGTCGCGGCGGTATCGCCAGTGTTTAATGCTCCGGCTTATCAGCTACAGTCTCCACAACCCTATCAACAACCTCAGTCTCCCATTGCTCAACAACCCCAACTTCAGCAGAGTCCACAGTATCCTCAGCAGAATCGGCCACCTAGCAATCAGGGTCGTGTGTACAGAAAAATAAATTTTGATCCGATCCCAATGACATATACTGATTTATTCCCCGCCTTGATTAAAAAGGGTCACATTCAGACGAGAGCTCCACCTCCGGCTCCCACGAATCCTCCCCCTTCTTATAGAGCTGATAAGTTTTGTCCTTACCATCAGGGTGCTCCAGGACATGATATTGAGAGTTGTTTCAGTCTGAAGATGGATGTCCAGAGGCTCATAAAAAACAGGATCTTGTCTTTTAGGGATTCCGACCCTAATGTACAGAAGAATCCATTACCACCACATGGTTCTCCCTCTGTCAATATGATTGAAGATTGTTTAGAAAATGATGATCAAGAGGTTTCAAGTGAAGAGGTTGAAGAAGTTTGTGTCATAGTACCCCACTTTAAGGAAGTGGAACGTATAGAGATCGTTTACAATAGTAAGAAGCCAACTGTTATTCCGTTAGTAATCAATGTGCCTGAACCTGTCCCTTATACCTCTAGTAAGGCCATCCCTTACAGATACAATGCTACTATGTTGGAGGATGGGAAAGAGGTGCCTCTGCCCACTATACCCTCAATCGTTAATATTGCAGATGTTAGTAGAGTGACAAGAAGCGGTCGAATCTACCCGACTGTGCCACCGAAAGAAAAAGAGGTTTTGTTCGAACCATCAGGCTCAAAAGACCCAAATGTGGGGCAATTTGGTGGGTCTAACTTATCCAACTCCGGTGAATGTTTGAAAATAATCAAGAGAAGCGAGTATAAGGTTGCAGATCAGCTTTTACAGACCCCGTCAAAGATTTCTGTGCTACAATTGTTGATGAGTTCCGAGGCTCATAGAGAAGCACTTCAGAAGATTTGGGAACAAGCCTATGTCGAGCAGGATGTAACTATGGAACAATTCGATAACATCATTGACAATATTACTTCGAGTGATAATCTGGGTTTCAATGAAGACGATCTCCCAGAAGAAGGGAGGAAACATAACATGGCTTTGCACATTTCTGTGAACTGTGGAAATGACTCTCTATCCAGTGTGCTGGTTGACACTGGATCGTCTCTAAATGTGATTCCTAGGACTACCCTATCTAAGCTGTCGTATCAGGGACCACCGATGAGGCCAAGTCGCGTTATTGTCAAAGCTTTCGATGGGTCAAGGAAAACAGTAATTGGTGAGGTTGATTTGCCCATGACTATTGGACTACAGACTTTTATGATCCCGTTTCAGGTCATGGACATCCGTGTCGCCTATAGCTGTTTGCTAGGGAGGCCATGGATACATGAAGCTGGAGCAGTTACTTCTACCCTGCATCAGAAGTTAAAATATATTTTTGAAGGGAAAGTAGTTACAGTTTGTGGAGAAAGAGCTTTGGTGGTAAGTCACTTGTCATCATTCTCATACGTCGAAGCTGAAGAAGAAATTGGCACGCAGTTTCAAGCTCTGTCTATTGTGGGTGAGGGTACTCAGAGATCTCAGACATCCATGTCATCATTTAAAGACGCACAACGAGTAGTGAACAGTGGTCACCAATCAATGTGGGGAAGGGTGTTGTCTTTGCCAGAGAACAAGAACAAGGAGGGTCTCGGTTTCACCAGCAGTTCTGCTCAACAAGGCACCAAGAATCAAGGGTTTCCGCTGATCAGTGAAGTGTTCCGTAGTGGAGGGATCGCCCATCATCCTCAGGTTAATGCTGTGTTAGAAGATGAACTCGAGGGCTACATATCAGACGGTTCTACAAGGTCCTCCATTCCTTACGAAGACTACGAGCCTTATATGGAAGATCCAGGTTACGTGTCGAATGAATTCGACTATACCTTTGGAGTTTACGCCATCACCGAGGAAGAGCCAGATGAAGACATCCCAGACTTTGTGACTCCAGGTGTCGTGGTCAAGAATTGGAGTGTGGTTGAAGCTCCTACCGCCATTCATATATCTAAGTAAAGCATTTGTTTAAAATTTTCGCTCTGCCCAAGGCGAAACTGCATTTATTAGGGCATACTTTTAATAATTCCCTTTGCTCTGCCCAAGGCAAAAGTGACTTTGTTGGGCGTGTCTTTTCGGTTTTGCTATCATCAATAAACTACTTTCATTTACATCTGTTTTTGAATTTTATTCACGATGTTGGAAAATAATAAGTAGCATCTCGCGTACACACACTTTCCACTTTACAAAACAAAAACTTATTAAAATCACATCACTTGCGCAGATTGCTACATAAATTACAAACTGGGAATTATGATCCACTACCTTCTCCGAATTTTGAGTTTCCTGTATACGAAACCGAGGACGAAGAAGATGATATCCCAGAAGAAATTTCTAGACTTCTTGAGAAAGAAGAAGAAGCTATCCAACCCCATCAAGAGCCGGTGGAGGTAATCAACTTGGGATCAGAGGAGATCCGTAGAGAAGTGAAAATTGGAGCTCTGCTCAAACTAGATGTGAAGAAACAGCTGATTGATTTGCTCGGAGAGTTTGTCGATGTGTTTGCTTGGTCATATCAGGATATGCCGGGATTGGACACGGCTATAGTTGAACATCATTTACCTTTAAAGCCAGAATGCCCGCCGATAAAACAGAAGCTCAGAAGAACTCGACCTGATATGGCTCTAAAGATTAAGGAAGAGGTACAGAAACAGATTGATGCATGTTTCCTTGTTACTGCCGAATATCCACTATGGTTGGCTAACATTGTACCCGTTCCGAAGAAGGATGGCAAGGTTCGCATGTGTGTAGATTACAGGGATTTGAATAAAGCCAGCCCGAAAGATGATTTCCCATTACCTCACATTGACATCTTGGTGGACAGTACTGCAAGATATGAGGTTTTCTCCTTCATGGATGGTTTTTCAGGTTACAACCAAATTAGAATGGCTCCCGAGGACAGAGAGAAGACGTCATTCATAACGCCCTGGGGCACCTTTTGTTACAAAGTTATTCCATTTGGATTAAAGAATGTGGGGGCAACATATCAGAGAGCTATGACTACTTTGTTCCATGATATGATGCACAAAGAGATTGAGGTGTATGTGGATGATATGATAGCTAAGTCAAAGACCGAAGATGATCATGTTAAACATCTGGCTAAGCTGTTTGTTCGTTTGAGGGAATAAAAACTTCGTTTGAACCCCAACAAGTGCACATTTGGAGTACGATCAGGGAAACTATTGGGTTTTATTGTCAGTCAAAGAGGGATTGAAGTGGACCCTGACAAAGTGAAAGCTATCCGGGAAATGCCAGCTCCCGCCACTGAGAAACAAGTCAGAGGATTCTTAGGGCGTTTGAACTACATCTCCAGGTTTATATCCAACATGACTGCTACATGTAAACCTATTTTCAAGCTCCTGAAGAAAGAACAAGGGTACGTTTGGACTGAAGATTGTCAAAAGGCTTTTGATAGCATCGAAGAATATTTGCTCGAACCGCCTATCCTGATACCACCGGTTGAAGGGCGTCCTTTGATTATGTATTTGACTGTTCTAGAGGATTCAATGGGTTGTGTACTTGGCCAGCGAGATGACACGGGAAAGCAAGATCATGTCACTTATTACCTGAGCAAGAAATTTACCGATTGTGAAACCAGGTACACTATGCTAGAGAAGACTTGTTGCGCTCTAGCGTGGGCCGCTAAGCGTTTACGCCAGTATATGTTGAACCACACTACTTGGTTGGTTTCAAAGATGGATCCTATCAAGTATATTTTTGAGAAACCCGCTTTGACTGGGAGAATTGCCAGATGGCAGATGTTATTGTCCGAGTATGACATCGAGTACCATACTCAGAAAGCTGTTAGAGGAAGCGTTTTGGCTGATCATCTGGCTCACCAACCTATTTTGGATCATCAACCCTCCAACGATGACTTTCCTGATGAAGATGTTATGTTCTTAAAGATGAAAGATTGTGAAGAACCCGTACACGGTGAAGGACCAGAGCCAGGTTCTCAGTGGGGTTTAATCTTTGATGGAGCTGTCAATGCTCACGGAAAAGGGATAGGTGCTGTTATTGTGACTCCTCAAGGGACCCATTTCCCATTTACCTCTAGATTAACATTCCAATGTACTAACAACGAAGCTGAGTACGAAGCATGTATCATGGGTCTCGAAGAAGCAATCGATTTGAGAATTAAGAATTTAGATGTGTTTGGTGATTCTGCAGTAGTAATCAACCAAATTACTGGAGAATGGATAACTCGACATGATAATTTGGTCCCATACAGGGATTATGCTAGAAGACTGTTACCATTCTTTGACCGAATTGAGTTTCATCATATCCCTCGTGATGAGAACAGAATGGCAGACAAATTGGCAACTCTGGCCTCGATGATTGTGGTAAACGTTTGGAACGAGTGCCCTCGGATTGAAGTAAAGCGTCTTGACAGACCCGCCTACATCTTCGCTGTCGAAGAAGTGGAAGATGGCAAACCCTGGTACCATGACATCGAAGTGTTTCTCAGAACTCAAGAATACCCTATGGGAGCTTCCAACAAAGACAAGAAAACTTTGAGAAGGTTGGCCGAAAATTTTCTTCTGAGTAACAATGTGTTGTACAAACGTAATTTTGACATGGTCTTGCTGAGATGTGTTGACAAACAAGAAGCAGGTTTGTTAATGTCGGAAATTCACGAAGGGTATTTTGGCACGCATGCCAACGGACATGCTATGGCTAAGAAGCTTTTAAGGGCTGGTTATTATTGGATCACAATGGAATCAGATTGTTACAAGTTTGCTAGAAAGTGTCACAAGTGCCAGATTTACGCAGATAAAATTCACGTGCCTCCGACTTTGTTGAATGTTATCTCATCACCGTGGCCATTCTCCATGTGGGGAATTGATATGATTGGAATGATAGAGCCGAAAGCGTCTAATGGACACCAATTCATCTTAGTAGCCATTGATTATTTTACCAAGTGGGTCGAGGCGGCTTCCTATGCTAATGTAACCCGACATGTGGTTGTTAAATTTATCAAAAACCAGCTCATTTGCCAATATGGTGTGCCAAGCAGGATCATTACAGACAACGGTTCCAATTTGAATAACAAGATGATGAAAGAGTTGTGCGAAGAATTCAAGATTGAGCATCATAACTCTTCCCCTTACAGACCAAAGATGAACGGGGCTGTTGAAGCCGCCAACAAAAATATCAAGAAGATCATTCAGAAGATGGTCGTTACTTACAAGGATTGGCACGAAATGCTCCCACTTGCCTTACATGGATATCGTACGATGGTACGCACGTCGACTGGGGCAACTCCATTTTCACTTGTCTACGGTATGGAAGCAGTACTCCCTATAGAAGTTGAGATTCCTTCTATGAGAATTTTAGTAGATGCAAAATTATCAGAAGCAGAATGGTGTCAGAATAGGTATGATCAGTTGAACTTAATCGAAGAAAAGAGGATGGCCGCGCTATGCCATGGGCAGTTGTATCAGCAGAAGATGAAGAAAGCATTTGACAAGAAGGTTCGACCCCGGGTATTCAGGGAAGGTGACCTTGTGCTCAAGAAAATCCAATCTTTCCTCACTGACATCAGAGGAAAATGGACCCCGAATTATGACGGACCATATGTAGTCAAAAGGGTCTTGACAGGAGGCGCTTTGATGTTAGCAACAATGGATGGAGAAGAGATCACTCGCCCCGTGAATACGGACGCTATCAAGAAATAATTTGTTTAGGAGAAGCAAGACATTATTCCCTTTATGTAATCGATATCATTTTCCAACACTGTAATATCGGGTCACGCTTTTCCGCTGACCGCCGTTCAATAAAAAGTTTTTCATTTACCATAAATCTGTGATCTTGATAGCAAAATCTTAATTGATTTAAACCTTTTCAAAATTTGTTCTACTTGATATATGAATAACGAAAGGATGACCCCCAATGCTCACTCTTACTCACAGAGAGGTCACTAGACTATTGACACTTATGCCATCCGAGAGTGAAGGTCACTCTCGTTCGAAGGATATGTGGAGACAGGGCTCGAGCATTTCCCCATGCATATATACTGTGTCCCTCTCGACTTGTCAGCACAAACATTAGCATATACATATCATATAAGTAGAAAGCATAACATGTGCATTTTGCATCCTTTGTTTGTTTTACTCTATCTCTTCGATCGCGTTTACCCTTGGGTATTTAGGCGTGTCTTATTCCATCCAAATAGAGTTGTCAGTCCTAAGCAGAAAAAAGCTCAATATTTCTATTTCCCCACGAAGTTCGATCCTCGTGGAAGACGGTTGTTTCAGTACATTCCCATTGGAGTTTATACCTCTATGGTCGAGTCTTGCTTGACAATTTCTCTTCGGTTACTCCCCGAATTGAACTTCGGTCTTTGGCAATCATGCTATGAACATCTCCAGCTTTTGAACACAAGTCAAGAGTGCATTTATTTTGCACTTTGACATTATGAGGATCACCATTGAAGACGGGACATCTCTTCAGCAATACTACAAGATTTCCTCAACAACTTACAACTGAATGACAGAAGATCTCTTTATTTGAGCAACCCGTTCTTCGGCTGATCCACACTCAAAACGATAAACAACAATTTCCTCAAGACAATCTGTCCATCCCCAGTGGATTATCTCAAGATTATCAAGTCAAAGCAAAGGACATTACAGATACTTCCCCATTTGAGGATTTCTGTTACAACAATTTCACATATCTTACAATTACAACAAAGATACGCCTCAAAAAATGATTTTCCCCAGAGAGTTTACGAGTACTATCAACGACATATCTCCGTACAAGAGGACACTCCACAGATCAACCGGCTTACAACTCCTTTGAGCATCCCCGGTGCATATTCTACAAATTGCCAATACAATACAAACTACATATACAAATGCTACATTTACAAGATTACATCTACAAAGTTACACAACTACAAATTACATCGACAATATTTACATTTACAATTCTACAGTTCTACAAATCACAACATACAATCTACAATGACACTATGGCTCACAGCCGAAAATCTACAACAAATCTACAACCCCTCTTTGTGAAGATGCTCTCACGAGTTTCCATCATTTTGGGCAGGGACTAAGACCAGCTCATGGTTCCCATACCATGATGCAAGGGGAAGTTCGACATCAGAGATTGAGACCAGCTCATGGTTCCCATACCATGATGCAAGGGGAAGTTCTACTTCAGAAACTGAGACCAGCTCATGGTTCCCATACCATGATGCAAGGGGAAGTTCTACTTTAGAAACTGAGACCAGCTCATGGTTCCCATACCATGATGCAAGGGGAAGTTCGACATCAGAGACTGAGACCAGCTCATGGTTCCCATACCATGATGCAAGGGGAAGTTCTACTTCAGAAACTGAGACCAGCTCATGGTTCCCATACCACGATGCAAGGGGAAGTTCTACAACCACAATAACATCTACAGCTACAATGACATCAGAGACTGAGACCAGCCCATGGTCCCCGTACCATGACGCTCGGGGAGGTTCATACATTTTACTATTTTCAGTCGGATTACCAAAATAATAAAATAATATACAAAAAAATGAAAAAGAAAAGAAAAGAATACATTGCACCCCAATCAAGAAGATCCATTTGGAGTTACTACTAACCACCACTCTAGTAGTAAACGCATCTTTCGACCACAAAATTGCCTAAATTATCGCATCCTCGGTGTGCGAGTGATTGCTGCACTTCTGGAGATGTCCCGTTGGTGATTAATTCCTGTCCTCGGGGAGTCCCGCCTCGTTGGGTCTGTTGCTCTTTGGTCTAGCATGTTGTGTCCAGTTCATCCCCCCCCGTAACCTCATCTCCGCACAGAATTCTTGTGTCTTGCATTTCCATATCTGTGCATATCATTTTGCATTTGGTGGCTCTTAGGGCCAAAAATTCGTGCAATGTTTATATTTAAGTCCCTCCTATCTCGTCGAGACGAAGATTTCGATCTACATATCTCCGGATATAAGTAACTTAAATAGGGGCATCTGTCACACCCTAATTTTTGACCATAAGATCCCACCTCCTTGTGTGTTTTATCATGTTACTTTTGTATATGTTTATTGCGCTAACCAAATCGTGCAGATGCAATGATTTCAGACGGAGATAATATCCATTCTTCCCATTTTAAAATACTCCACGACGTGGTCAATTGAGCCTGTTTCAGAATGATTGTGGGGTTTTATTGGTTTTCCTCGGCACCTCTTAAAATCATCAACGCCTACCCCTGAGGAGAAGTGGGATTTTTTTGGCATATTCATTTGAGGACTAATCGTAGTCATTTAAAGCTTCATTAAGACAAAAGTGCTTCACACTGATTATAGATGGGGATCTTATCAAAATGAATATAATTAATTTGTGACTAACTAATGGGTTCGTGATTCGGGAGTAATTTCAAGCGGCATCAAGTTCATAAGCATTCTATTTGGTTGAAGGATTTGGCCTAAGTTGTTTGTGAGTTTCCTGAGATTTAATGGCGAGGTGGTTTATTCAAGTCCAAAGTTTGGTATTTTGTCATCAGCAACCAAGCATTCAATTACATGCAAAGATAGTTTGAGAAAATACTCATTAAGCCGCGTTGAAAAATATATCAGGCCTTTTTGGTTAACAAGATTTCATTTTTAATATACCTCCACGAACACGTGTCCTCGTCATATGAAATAAGAGCATCTCTTTTATTTTATTGATGCTAACGAGCTTGCATAGTTATCATTGGAGAAGATAAAACAATACAACCTCTAAACATTTTCCATTTACACTTTGTCTATTACATTTTATAAACATACGTCCTACACCTAAAATCAAGGATTGAAGCCTTCTCAAGCTACCGCGTCCTGGCTGCATTTGAGCTCTTCCTTTATTTGTCACCGAACCCACCAGAAACCTTTCCCGGCAGTGGCATAGAACCGGCATTTTCAGAACCGCTAACGGTGTCCTGGAAGAAGAAGAGGAAGCATATCAGCTGCAAACAACAACAGGCAAAACGTTCGCAAGTGACAGCAACACATATTTTAGATTTCGCAAGCAATATACCATGGTAGTTTCAACATGTCAGCTGCAGATAGTAGTACAAACAGCATTACAATGACAAATGCGAGCAAGCATCCACAATGGCATAACAGCCACACTGGCAAAGCAAATAACAAGTACTTCAACAATTCATAACAATCATGACTAAGGCACATCCGCAGCACCTGCAGAAGAGCAAAACACGACGGAATAACTTCACAACAGCGAAGCATCACAATGCCAGTGCACCATCTGCAAACATCAACATCGTAACAGCGGTATACAACATACAACAAACAAGTATGTGCAAGATATCAATTCATTTACCAAGAAATCAACATCACCATTACACTGCCCCGCCCTATGCCAATAGGTTAAAACTTAAAGTGCTGACTGTAATTGCTAATGAAGATAACACCTGCGGGATGGTTTTGCTGCAACACTCTAATGTCAATAAGATGATGGAAATGGACTAGATACCTCAAATAGCTTAATAGCAGATTACGCAGCCTACTAAGAAGCACGGTCAGAAGGGTCTCTTTTGCTGCGAAACCACCAGCTCATCAGCTTCAGACTAAGAGGCAAGTTACCCTGGCAACAATGCATCCTGAAACGAATTCACCCCATGCCTTTACTTCTCAATCCACGAATGAAGGCAACAATCATCAACCAATGTTCAGGATCCAACGTAGAAAATACCCGGACGCATCAGTAATTGTAATCAAGAACATAACCTCGCTCTTCTTCTTTCTCTTGTTCGCAAGAGAGAAATTTGAGCATCTTCACGTACACCTGCCCTTTCACCATATTTGCTATGGGCTGCAAGTTCCTCTTTGGCCCAAACTTAATTGCCACCTGTACCTGCCAAGTCACACTCAGAGTCAACAAAAATAACGGTTAAAGCATATTCCACAGATAGAATATCCTACAATCAAATCCCATCTCATCTGAATCACAAGATTTGAACATCAATTAATCAAACCATCATTGCAATCGAATGAAAGAGGAAACTTTTCAAAATCGGATAAACTCAAAAAGGAAATCCCTAAACCAAATCAATTAGCATTCAAACGACATCAAGCAAATTCAATCCAGAATCCCAAATTAAAGCCTATATATAGAGGCCAGTGAACAAGAAAGAGGAGGAGGAGGAGATCACTATCGTAAACCTAAAAAAAAGTGAAAGAGAAAACTTATCCGCTACAAGCCTCGGGGGGAAAGCTGTTGACGTCGGCGCCGTTTCAACCTTCACTGTCTCGAATCGCTATCACCGCCGCTCCTCCGCACGCGTCTTCACCGCTATACCAGCCTTCGGTAACCTTCTTCTTCAAATTGAATTTCTTGAATGACTTATGTTTTGATGTTTGTTTTCAGGTACAAAAATTTATCGTGAGAGAGGGATGCGATCATGAGAGAGAGATGCGCCGTCGCGGGGGGAGGAACCTAGGGTTCCATCCTGACGTTTCCCATCCTTTTTTGTTGTTTTGTCTTGATTTTTATTATCTGTGTATTATGGTAAAGTAATTATATTAAACACACACTAATCACACACACTTACACTAACCATGCACCAAACCCCCTAAAAATCGTTAATCACCCTTAATCCGTCTTATTTAATTAGTCATAACCATAATAAACCCCTTTTAAAATAAAACTAACCACCTTTTTATTTTTAATCAAGTTTAATTATTAGTTTTTTTACCGATACTCAAAAACCTAATTAATCCTAAGTCAGTAAATTAATCTTTTCATTAAAATAATTAATTAAATCCTTTTAATTAAAATTTAATAAACTTTTTTGGATTACTAATATCAACTCAATTTTTTATTTATTATAATCAACCTTCTTATTTATAATTGGTGAACCTTTTGTAAAGAAAAAACTTATTTATTTATTAACTTTTTTTATATATATAAATCTTATTCAATACCTTTAATTAAAATTATTTTGTTTCTTTATATTTTGTTTAGTTTAACCTTTATTTGATAATAGATAAATAAATCTTTTTTATTAAACCAATCAGCTTATAATAACTTTTTCTCACAAATCAATTCACATAATCACAATTTATTCTCAATTAATCTCACTAAATATATTTTCTCATAAGTAGTTTAACCAAATTAGTCTATCTCACTATTAATAATCAATACAACTTTTTCTCAAAAAGATCAATCTTACCCTTCAAAGTAATTTAATAATAAAACAACTTCGCCTAAAATCAATTTAACCAAACAATTAATGGCGCAAAATACAACCTAAATTGTGCACTAACACATTCACTCACACTTGTGCACCTAGCGCTTTCATGCGTATACTTTTTATTTTTGCTTTTACTTATCCATAACTCACCTACACCCAGCGCTTTCATGCATGTGTATGGTTTACATTTCCGCAATTTACCTTACAGCCATTTACAATTATCGCCATTTATATTTATCGCATTTCGTCCAAAGGAAAAACCTACACATGAGTCAACACTTGTGTGTAGTGCACGTCATTTGCATCATTTCCCCACGATCCTTGATTCCATTCAAGTTGATCGCTTAAGATAGATCCTACCCCATATCAAGGACCATTATCTCTACAACTTAGACAAACAAACAATCAACAATACAACTTTTCAAACACAATAGAGAATAAATGTCAATCATCTTAAGTGAGATATAATCTCCACCCCCACAACAATACAATCAAACATGTAGGGACTTTGCCTTAAGAGCGATAAAGGCACACTCGTCAAACAATCTGAGTACTTAAGCCCTTTTCTTAAGACGATGCAAATACCATTTTCCTACAACCCCCCCTTACATTTGTGGTGGTTATCTCTCCCTTAAAATGAAGACTCGTCTCTTCTCCTAAACCCAATCAAAACAACTACCCTAAACCCGTAGGAACTTTGACCACAGTCAAAGGTCTCCTCAAACCCTTTAGGGTGAACTACAACATACTCTGATTCCACTCCCGTAAGGATATGTAGGCATAAGATGCGACATCTTATCGAGTATACTTAGAAATAAACCACTAGGGTCTCTAACCATTAAGCAGATAAACACTTAGCAATAAACAAACATAAAACAAGAGGTTCCTGTAGAGTACTACAGAAACTTAGGATGCTAGTACCTTCCCTAAGTTTAACCAACCCCCGAACCTAAAACTCTCTAAACCTTGCATTTGCATTGCATTGTGGGTATTTCGATCTTTATCCCTTCCTTTGGAAAAATCAAAGTTCGGTTGCAAAATGAATTAAAGATTCAAACTAATCAATAGTTTGGTATCCAAATTTCACCGCGACAGAAATGGCGACTTCACTGGGGATGCTCAGTGGGTCTCCCTATCTTGTTTTTCTTTATTGCTTTACATATTTGCTTATTTGCCTACTTGCTTATTTGTTATTTATTTCTTTGGGGCTATGATCCTTGAGTGGTGAGACAAAGTCCTACACCCGGACTTGAGAGAAATTAAGATAGGATGGTGATATATTCGATGAGGCTTATAGGGAGTGAGTCCCGACTAAGTTGATTCGAGAATCCCGCTTAGTTGAGACCCTTTTGAAAATGGTTCGGTTGAACGAGTTTAGTCGTGAAAACTTTTACTATTCTCAATTGGAGTCCATGATACTAAGGACCGTAACTAACGTTAACCCCAGTTTGGCCTTTATTAGGACGTAGTGCGAGGCTATAAGGGAGTAAGTCCCGAAATAGTGCTACGTGAAACTACACTCAAAAGAAGTTCTCTTGAGAATATTATTAATCCTCAAGTTAGTTGGGAGATTGATAATATCCAATAGATGGACTAATGACTTTGGGACCTTTTAGAACCCGGTTCTGCAGGTACCATCCACCTTTAGTCCTTATCCTTTTGGAATGGGTATACCCTTGGCTCCATGCTCGTTGCAAACCTAGGACCTTTGTTTGTTTTTTGTGCCCATATGTGTTTACTTGTGTTTGTTGCATTCATATAGCATCATACTACATTGGACCTCATGGGACTTACCCTTTATTTATGAACATTGTAGGACATTATGGATAGACGAAATACTCTAAAATATACCTTTAAAAGTCCCGAATTGGATGACCTAAGGGAGTTAGGAGCTTTGATTGAAGACCAAGAGAAGTTCAAGAGTAAATATGGGAAGTTACTATCTTTGTTAAGACGTAAGGCAAATGAAGACCTGCTTTCCGCTCTGTTACAGTTCTATGATCCAATGTATCACTGCTTTACTTTTCCAGATTATCAGTTGTTGCCAACTTTGGAAGAGTACTCCTTTTTGGTAGGGTTACCCATTCTAGAAGAATCTCCTTTTCCTTTCTTGGAGAAGGATCCCGAAGAAAGAGACATCGCTAAGGCTCTTTATCTCAAGGTATCTGACGTTAAGGCCAACATGGTTGTTAAAAATGGGACCTTTGGTTTGACTACAAATTTTTTATTCAAGAAGGCCTCATTTTATACTGATTTTACGAATAAGGCTCCATTCGAGGCAATCTTCGCTTTACTTGTCTATGGGGTGTTTCTATTTCCCAGTTTTGAGGGGTTTGTGGACCTTAATGCCATTAAGATCTTCATGAAGAACAATCCAGTGCCGACTCTATTAGGTAACACCTACCACTCTATACATCTCCGAAACCTTCGTGGTGGAGGAATGATCACATGTTGTGTGCCTTTATTATATAAATGGTTCCTTACCCATTTTCCCAAATATGTTTCCTTTTGGCACCTCAATGATAAGCGTTGGTCAGAAAAGATTATGGCTTTGACTCATGCTGACATCGATTGGTATAGCCGTGAGTATGATGGAATTTTGATTGTTGATGGATGTAGGGATTTCGCTAATGTACCTTTACTCAGCTTTGGTGGAGGGATCAGTTACAATCCGATTTTAGCCCGCCGACAGTTGGGATATCCATTGAAGGAACCACCTAAAAGCATACAAGTTGAGAGTGTCTTCTTCGAGGATAATCGAGAACTCCGAGAGAAGATCGTGGAGGCTTGGAAGCATTTGCATAAGAAAGATAGGAATAGTTTGGGAAGGCCCAATTGTGTGTCTATGGAACCATATCTCCAGTGGGTGAGGAATAGGGCGATCAAGCTGAAGATGCCTTACTCTCGCCAAGACCCCATACCCCCAAGGAGGGAACCCACTTATGTTTTCATGTCTGAAACTGAGAAGTCAGAGGTTGCTATGAGGAAATTGCGACAAGAGGTGGAGTCATGGAAGAACAAGTATCAAGTGTCTGTTGCAGAGATTGACCAACTCCAGAAAGAGAAAGAGGAACTCCAGAAGCAGCTACAGTTAAAGGATGAAGAGTTACTCCCCTGCAATAAGAGGAAGGTCATGGAGGATTTATTTTTCTCCGACCCGCGATGTACTATTTGGAAACTAATTGTGGACAACCTTATCCGTGAGAAGACGCAGTTAGAAGAGCAGCTCAAGCAACAAAATTTGAAACTTCCTTAGTGTCTTTACTAGCTTTTATTTAGCTTTTATTTGGGACTTTTAAAAGCAATTATTTGTATTCCGTTTCGAAATTAATAAAAAAATGTTTTCTTTTACTACAGTGTTTATAAATAGCTGGGATCCCATAAAGTCCTACTCATATTGCATTACATTCTTTCTCTATTCATTTCAAGAAACTCAACTTTATTTCTCAGGTATTGTAACCATGGATTTCAAAAGAGAAGCCTTGGAGTATACTTTTCAGAGCCCTAGCATTGAAAGCTTGAGAGAGCTAGCTGACCTAATCGAGAATCGGTACGCCTTCGCAGCAGAATATGGAGAAGTCTTCCGTTTCCTCAAACTCCAGATGAAGGAAGGGTTGTTGGAGACCCTCGTTCAATTCTATGACCCATTGTACCACTGCTTCACTTTTCCAGATTACCAGTTGATGCCGACGTTGGAAGAGTATTCTGATTTCCTGAGGATGCCTGTAACGGCCCGTCCCATATTCACCGGCCAGGAAGACACACCCGGTCATCGAGAAATTGCCAATGCCACTCACCTCAGTTTGGCAGACATGCAAGCGCACCTAACCACCAAGGAAGGAGTCCTTGGATTCCCTGCTGACTTTTTGATTGAAAAAGTTCGCTACCATGCTGAAAGAAAGGAAGTCCTTATCATGGAAGCCACCTTTGCTCTGTTGGTTTATGGGATTTTCTGGTTCCCAAAGATCGATGATTTTGTTGACATGAACGCAATTAAACTGTTCATACTTAAGAATCCCGTTCCTACTTTACTCGCTGACACATACTTTTCGATCCATTCGAAGAACGCCGAAGGAGGAGGACATATCACCTGTTGCACCGCTCTGCTGTACTCATGGTTCATCGCTCGTCTGACTCGGCACCCGTCTATTTGGGAAGAGGAAGAATCGCCTCGTTAGTCTGAGATAGTTATGGCCCTTACTCACTCTGACATTGTATGGTATGGCCCTACCTATGAGGGTATATGTATGATCTATAGCATTGGAGGATTTGCTAACATACCACTTATTGCGAGAGAAGGATGCATAAGCTACAACCCTGCTTTGGCCCGTCTCCAATTTGGGCATCCCATGATTGAAGTACCTGACCAGACTCTGTTAGAAGAAATCTTTCTCAAAGAAGGAGAAGACCCAGACCTGAAGATCGTCATAATTTACTCATGGGAATACATCAATAAAGAAGGGAAAGCTGCTTTAGGATACCCCAATTGTACTGTCTCTGAAGAATACCTACATTGGGTGCGAGCAAGAGCTCTCGACCTCAAAATGTCGTTCCCTTTCCATGAACCTATGGTGTTGGCCTTCCATGACCCAGATTGGTTTGATGTGAGTGAAGTAGATCAATTGAAGGCTGCTTTGGATGAAGCTCGAAAATTGAAGGCCGCTTGGAAGAACAAGTTTTTTACGCTTAAGGTAGAGCAAGAAAAGTCCCAGAAGCTACCAGAAGTTGAACTCGCAAGGAAAAGAAAAGCGCAAGGGGATTTATTTTCCTCTCACGCCTCTTCAAGTGCCATCACTAGTGATTCTCTTCCCCCAGATACTATAGCTTGGAAGGAGTGTGTCGACCGACTCATCAGAGAGAAGGACGAGTTGCAAGAATACATCAATCAGTTGGAAAGAGAACTTCGCGCACAGAGGGAGCATAAGGAGTAGATCCCCGAGTTTCTCTTTTTGCTTTTGATTCAATGTAATAAACTCTTAAAAGAGTACTCCGTTTTTGTAATGCTTCAATCATCCAAATAAAATAAGTTTCTTTCAAGGTTACAATACCAGAATAATTTGAGTTTCTTGAAAGTTTCACACTCATTTGCATTTTACATAAGCATAGCATCATTTGCATTCCAGGGTCTTACTCTTGCTTCATCTCCGCAGAACAAGCTGAATCACCGATACAACACTCGAGCTAGTCAACGTCAGAAGATGGATCAACTAGAGCAAGAGAACAGGGTGCTCCGTGATGAAGTTGCAAGTATGAAGGAGAGTTTGGAGAAGTTGAATGGCCTAGTGGAAGCTTTGTCCAGTCAAATCTCAATCAACAACCAAGAAGTTCCAAGGACTGTCGTATCCGAAGTGACACCCACACCGATCCCAGTGGTGTCTTCTGTTGCTGAAGTATCTTACAGTATGCCTCAAGGTTTCCCGTGGGGGATGCCTCCTTGTTTTACTCCGGCTGGTTACCGTCCGCCTGTGTCTGAGACCCCTGTTGTGACCACTGTTCAAGTTGCTCCTGTTGTTTCTGCTGTGATGACTACCGCATCTCCGCGTGTGAATGCTGTTCCATATATTCTGGATGAACCAATTTTACATGGGTCGCCAACCGAAACCATGGGTTTAGAAGAGAAGATGGATGGATTCCAAGACCAGTTTTCTGAAATACAAAAGGAATTAAGAGCCCTTCGTGGGAAAGACTTATTTGGTAAGAGTGCTTCTGAGCTGTGTTTGGTTCCAAACGTTAAGGTCCCACCGAAGTTCAAAGTCCCCGATTTTGAAAAGTACAAGGGGAATACCTGCCCTCAGAGTCATCTCATTATGTACGCCAGGAAGATGTCTGCCCAAACTGATAATGATCAATTACTCATCCACTATTTCCAAGACAGTTTGACAGGCGCCGCACTCAAGTGGTATATGAGGTTGGACAGTACGAAAATTCGAACTTTCAATGATCTGGGAGGAGCCTTTGTCAAGCAGTATAAGTACAATGTGGACATGGCGCCCGACCGAGATCAATTAAGAGCAATGGCACAGAAGGATAAGGAGAACTTCAAAGAATATGCTCAGCGTTGGCGCGAGTTGGCCGCAAAAGTCACACCACCCTTAGAAGAAAAAGAGATGACCAAAATTTTTCTGAAGACTCTGGGTCCTTTCTTTTATAAGAAGATGGTAGCCAGCGCGCCCAGTGACTTTACCGAGATGGTCAACATGGGAATGCGTTTAGAAGAAGGTGTTCGCGAGGGAAGATTGACCAAAGAAGAAAGCGCTCCTAAGAGGTACGGGAGCAGTTTTGTGAAGAAAAAGGAACAAGGTGTGAATGCTATTCAAAAGGGACAATTCAGAAAGAGGTATATGCCACCACACCAAGTCGCGGCGGTATCGCCAGTGTTTAATGCTCCGGCTTATCAGCTACAGTCTCCACAACCCTATCAACAACCTCAGTCTCCCATTGCTCAACAACCCCAACTTCAGCAGAGTCCACAGTATCCTCAGTAGAATCGGCCACCTAGCAATCAGGGTCGTGTGTACAGAAAAATAAATTTTGATCCGATCCCAATGACATATACTGATTTATTCCCCGCCTTGATTAAAAAGGGTCACATTCAGACGAGAGCTCCACCTCCGGCTCCCACGAATCCTCCCCCTTCTTATAGAGCTGATAAGTTTTGTCCTTACCATCAGGGTGCTCCAGGACATGATATTGAGAGTTGTTTCAGTCTGAAGATGGATGTCCAGAGGCTCATAAAAAACGGGATCTTGTCTTTTAGGGATTCCGACCCTAATGTACAGAAGAATCCATTACCACCACATGGTTCGCCCTCTGTCAATATGATTGAAGATTGTTTAGAAAATGATGATCAAGAGGTTTCAAGTGAAGAGGTTGAAGAAGTTTGTGTCATAGTACCCCACTTTAAGGAAGTGGAACGTATAGAGATCGTTTACAATAGTAAGAAGCCAACTGTTATTCCGTTAGTAATCAATGTGCCTGGACCTGTCCCTTATACCTCTAGTAAGGCCATCCCTTACAGATACAATGCTACTATGTTGGAGGATGGGAAAGAGGTGCCTCTGCCCACTATACCCTCAATCGTTAATATTGCAGATGTTAGTAGAGTGACAAGAAGCGGTCGAATCTACCCGACTGTGCCACCGAAAGAAAAAGAGGTTTTGTTCGAACCATCAGGCTCAAAAGACCCAAATGTGGGGCAATTTGGTGGGTCTAACTTATCCAACTCCGATGAATGTTTGAAAATAATCAAGAGAAGCGAGTATAAGGTTGCAGATCAGCTTTTACAGACCCCGTCAAAGATTTTTGTGCTACAATTGTTGATGAGTTCCGAGGCTCATAGAGAAGCACTTCAGAAGATTTTGGAACAAGCCTATGTCGAGCAGGATGTAACTATGGAACAATTCGATAACATCATTGGCAGTATTACTTCGAGTGATAATTTGGGTTTCAATGAAGACGATCTCCCAGAAGAAGGGAGGAAACATAACATGGCTTTGCACATTTCTGTGAACTATGGAAATGACTCTCTGTCCAGTGTGCTGGTTGACACTAGATCGTCTCTAAATGTGATGCCTAGGACTACCCTATCTAAGCTGTCGTATCAGGGACCACCGATGAGGCCAAGTCGCGTTATTGTCAAAGCTTTCGATGGGTCAAGGAAAACAGTAATTGGTGAGGTTGATTTGCCCATGACTATTGGACTACAGACTTTTATGATCCCGTTTCAGGTCATGGACATCCGTGCCGCCTATAGCTGTTTGCTAGGGAGGCCATGGATACATGAAGCTGGAGCAGTTACTTCTACCCTGCATCAGAAGTTAAAATATGTTTTTGAAGGGAAAGTAGTTATAGTTTGTGGAGAAAGAGCTTTGGTGGTAAGTCACTTGTCATCATTCTCATACGTCGAAGCTGAAGAAGAAATTGGCACGCAGTTTCAAGCTCTGTCTATTGTGGGTGAGGGTACTCAGAGATCTCAGACATCCATGTCATCATTTAAAGACGCACAACGAGTAGTGAACAGTGGTCACCAATCAATGTGGGGAAGGGTGTTGTCTTTGCCAGAGAACAAGAACAAGGAGGGTCTCGGTTTCACCAGCAGTTCTGCTCAACAAGGCACCAAGAATCAAGGGTTTCCGCTGATCAGTGAAGTGTTCCGTAGTGGAGGGATCGTCCATCATCCTCAGGTTAATGCTGTGTTAGAAGATGAACTCGAGGGCTACATATCAGACGGTTCTACAAGGTCCTCCATTCCTTACGAAGACTACGAGCCCTATATGGAAGATCCAGGTTACGTGTCGAATGAATTCGACTATACCTTTGGAGTTTACGCCATCACCGAGGAAGAGCCAGATGAAGACATCCCAGACTTTGTGACTCCAGGTGTCGTGGTCAAGAATTGGAGTGTGGTTGAAGCTCCTACCGCCATTCATATATCTAAGTAAAGCATTTGTTTAAAATTTTCGCTTTGCCCAAGGCGAAACTGCATTTATTAGGGCATACTTTTAATAATTCCCTTTGCTCTGCCCAAGGCAAAAGTGACTTTGTTGGGCGTGTCTTTTTCGGTTTTGCTATCATCAATAAACTACTTTCATTTACATCTGTTTTTGAATTTTATTCACGATGTTGGAAAATAATAAGTAGCATCTCGCGTACACACACTTTCCACTTTACAAAACAAAAACTTATTAAAATCACATCACTTGCGCAGATTGCTACATAAATTACAAACTGGGAATTATGATCCACTACCTTCTCCGAATTTTGAGTTTCCTGTATACGAAGCCGAGGACGAAGAAGATGATATCCCAGAAGAAATTTCTAGACTGCTTGAGAAAGAAGAAGAAGCTATCCAACCCCATCAAGAGCCGGTGGAGGTAATCAACTTGGGATCAGAGGAGATCCGTAGAGAAGTGAAAATTGGAGCTCTGCTCAAACTAGATGTGAAGAAACAGCTGATTGATTTGCTCGGAGAGTTTGTCGATGTGTTTGCTTGGTCATATCAGGATATGCCGGGATTGGACACGGCTATAGTTGAACATCATTTAACTTTAAAGCCAGAATGCCCGCCGATAAAACAGAAGCTCAGAAGAACTCGACCTGATATGGCTCTAAAGATTAAGGAAGAGGTACAGAAACAGATTGATGCATGTTTCCTTGTTACTGCCAAATATCCACTATGGTTGGCTAACATTGTACCCGTTCCGAAGAAGGATGGCAAGGTTCTCATGTGTGTAGATTACAGGGATTTGAATAAAGCCAGCCCGAAAGATGATTTCCCATTACCTCACATTGACATCTTGGTGGACAGTACTGCAAGATATGAGGTTTTCTCCTTCATGGATGGTTTTTCAGGTTACAACCAAATTAGAATGGCTCCCGAGGACATAGAGAAGACGTCATTCATAACGCCCTGGGGCACCTTTTGTTACAAAGTTATTCCATTTGGATTAAAGAATGCGGGGGCAACATATCAGAGAGCTATGACTACTTTGTTCCATGATATGATGCACAAAGAGATTGAGGTGTATGTGGATGATATGATAGCTAAGTCAAAGACCGAAGATGATCATGTTAAACATCTGGCTAAGCTGTTTGTTCGTTTGAGGGAATACAAACTTCGTTTGAACCCCAACAAGTGCACATTTGGAGTACGATCAGGGAAACTATTGGGTTTTATTGTCAGTCAAAGAGGGATTGAAGTGGACCCTGACAAAGTGAAAGCTATCCGGGAAATGCCAGCTCCCGCCACTGAGAAACAAGTCAGAGGATTCTTAGGGCGTTTGAACTACATCTCCAGGTTTATATCCAACATGACTGCTACATGTAAACCTATTTTCAAGCTCCTGAAGAAAGAACAAGGGTACGTTTGGACTGAAGATTGTCAAAAGGCTTTTGATAGCATCAAAGAATATTTGCTCGAACCGCCTATCCTGATACCACCGGTTGAAGGGCGTCCTTTGATTATGTATTTGACTGTTCTAGAGGATTCAATGGGTTGTGTACTTGGCCAGCGAGATGACACGGGAAAGCAAGATCATGTCACTTATTACCTGAGCAAGAAATTTACCGATTGTGAAACCAGGTACACTATGCTAGAGAAGACTTGTTGCGCTCTAGCGTGGGCCGCTAAGCGTTTACGCCAGTATATGTTGAACCACACTACTTGGTTGGTTTCAAAGATGGATCCTATCAAGTATATTTTTGAGAAACCCGCTTTGACTGGGAGAATTTCCAGATGGCAGATGTTATTGTCCGAGTATGACATCGAGTACCATACTCAGAAAGCTGTTAGAGGAAGCGTTTTGGCTGATCATCTGGCTCACCAACCTATTTTGGATCATCAACCCTCCAACAATGACTTTCCTGATGAAGATGTTATGTTCTTAAAGATGAAAGATTGTGAAGAACCCGTACACGGTGAAGGACCAGAGCCAGGTTCTCAGTGGGGTTTAATCTTTGATGGAGCTGTCAATGCTCACGGAAAAGGGATAGGTGCTGTTATTGTGACTCCTCAAGGGACCCATTTCCCATTTACCTCCAGATTAACATTCCAATGTACTAACAACGAAGCTGAGTACGAAGCATGTATCATGGGTCTCGAAGAAGCAATCGATTTGAGAATTAAGAATTTAGATGTGTTTGGTGATTCTGCAGTAGTAATCAACCAAATTACTAGAGAATGGATAACTCGACATGATAATTTGGTTCCATACAGGGATTATGCTAGAAGACTGTTACCATTCTTTGACCGAATTGAGTTTCATCATATCCCTTGTGATGAGAACAAAATGGCAGACGCATTGGCAACTCTGGCCTCGATGATTGTGGTAAACTTTTGGAACAAGTGCCCTCGGATTGAAGTAAAGCGTCTTGATAGACCCGCCTACATCTTCGCTGTCGAAGAAGTGGAAGATGGCAAACCCTGGTACCATGACATCGAAGTGTTTCTCAGAACTCAAGAATACCCTATGGGAGCTTCCAACAAAGACAAGAAAACTTTGAGAAGGTTGGCCAGAAATTTTCTTCTGAGTAACAATGTGTTGTACAAACGTAATTTTGACATGGTCTTGCTGAGATGTGTTGACAAACAAGAAGCAGGATTGTTAATGTCGGAAATTCACGAAGGGTCTTTTGACACGCATGCCAACGGACATGCTATGGCTAAGAAGCTTTTAAGGGCTGGTTATTATTGGATCACAATGGAATCAGATTGTTACAAGTTTGCTAGAAAGTGTCACAAGTGCCAGATTTACGCAGATAAAATTCACGTGCCTCCGACTTTGTTGAATGTTATCTCATCACCGTGGCCATTCTCCATGTGGGGAATTGATATGATTGGAATGATAGAGCCGAAAGCGTCTAATGGACACCGATTCATCTTAGTAGCCATTGATTATTTTACCAAGTGGGTCGAGGCGGCTTCCTATGCTAATGTAACCCGACATGTGGTTGTTAAATTTATCAAAAACCAGCTCATTTGCCAATATGGTGTGCCGAGCAGGATCATTATAGACAACGGTTCCAATTTGAATAACAAGATGATGAAAGAGTTGTGCGAAGAATTCAAGATTGAGCATCATAACTCTTCCCCTTACAGACCAAAGATGAACGGGGCTGTTGAAGCCGCCAACAAAAATATCAAGAAGATCATTCAGAAGATGGTCGTTACTTACAAGGATTGGCACGAAATGCTCCCACTTGCCTTACATGGATATCGTACGATGGTACGCACGTCGACTGGGGCAACTCCATTTTCACTTGTCTACGGTATGGAAGCAGTACTCCCGATAGAAGTTGAGATTCTTTCTATGAGAATTTTAGTAGAGGCAAAATTATCAGAAGCAGAATGGTGTCAGAATAGGTATGATCAGTTGAACTTAATCGAAGAAAAGAGGATGGCCGCGCTATGCCATGGGCAGTTGTATCAGCAGAAGATGAAGAAAGCATTTGACAAGAAGGTTCGACCCCGGGTATTTAGGGAAGGTGACCTTGTGCTCAAGAAAATCCAATCTTTCCTCACTGACATCAGAGGAAAAGGGACCCCGAATTATGACGGACCATATGTAGTCAAAAGGGTCTTGACAGGAGGCGCTTTGATGTTAGCAACAATGGATGGAGAAGAGATCACTCACCCCGTGAATACGGACGCTGTCAAGAAATACTTTGTTTAGGAGAAGCAGGACATTATTCCCTTTATGTAATCGGTATCATTTTCCAACACTGTAATATCGGGTCACGCTTTTCCGCTGACCGCCGTTCAATAAAAAGTTTTTCATTTACCAGAAATTTGTGATCTTGATAGCAAAATCTTAATTGATTTAAACCTTTTCAAAATTTGTTCTACTTGATATATGAATAACGAAAGGATGACCCTCAATGCTCACTCTTACTAATAGAGAGGTGACTAGACTATTGACACTTATGCCATCCGAGAGTGAAGGTCACTCTCGTTCGAAGGATCTGTGGAGACAGAGCTCGAGCATTTCCCCATGCATATATACTGTGTCCCTCTCGACTTGTCAGCACAAACATTAGCATATACATATCATATAAGTAGAAAGCGTAACATGTGCATTTTGCATCCTTTGTTTGTTTTACTCTATCTCTTCGATCGCGTTTACCCTTGGGTATTTAGGCGTGTCTTATTCCTTCCAAATAGAGTTGTCAGTCCTAAGCAGAAAAAAGCTCAATATTTCTATTTCCCCACGAAGTTCGATCCTCGTGGAAGACGGTTGTTTCAGTATATTCCCATTGGAGTTTATACCTCTATGGTCGAGTCTTGCTTGACAATTTCTCTTCGGTTACTCCCCGAATTGAACTTCGGTCTTTGGCAATCACGCTATGAACATCTCCAGCTTTTGAACACAAGTCAAGAGTGCATTTATTTTGCACTTTGACATTGTGAGGATCACCATTGAAGACGAGACATCTCTTCAGCAATACTACAAGATTTCCTCAACAACTTACAGCTGAATGACAGAAGATCTCTTTATTTGAGCAACCCGTTCTTCGGCTGATCCACACTCAAAACGATAAACAACAATTTCCTCAAGACAATCTGTCCATCCCCAGTGGATTATCTCAAGATTATCAAGTCAAAGCAAAGGACATTACAGATACTTCCCCATTTGAGGATTTCTGTTACAACAATTTCACATATCTTACAATTACAACAAAGATACGCCTCAAAAAATGATTTTCCCCAGAGAGTTTACGAGTACTATCAACGACATATCTCCGTACAAGAGGATACTCCACAGATCAACCGACTTACAACTCCTTTGAGCATCCCCGGTGCATATTCTACAAATTGCCAATACAATACAAACTACATATACAAATGCTACATTTACAAGATTACATCTACAAAGTTACACAACTACAAATTACATCGACAATATTTACATTTACAATTCTACAGTTCTACAAATCACAACATACAATCTACAATGACACTATGGCTCACAGCCGAAAATCTACAACAAATCTACAACCCCTCTTTGTGAAGATGCTCTCACGAGTTTCCATCATTTTGGGCAGGGACTAAGACCAGCTCATGGTTCCCATACCATGATGCAAGGGGAAGTTCGACATCAGAGACTGAGACCAGCTCATGGTTCCCATACCATGATGCAAGGGGAAGTTCTACTTCAGAAACTGAGACCAGCTCATGGTTCCCATACCATGATGCAAGGGGAAGTTCTACTTCAGAAACTGAGACCAGCTCATGGTTCCCATACCATGATGCAAGGGGAAGTTCGACATCAGAGACTGAGACCAGCTCACGGTTCCCATACCATGATGCAAGGGGAAGTTCTACTTCAGAAACTGAGACCAGCTCATGGTTCCCATACCACGATGCAAGGGGAAGTTCTACTTCAGAAACTGAGACCAACTCATGGTTCCCATACCACGATGCAAGGGGAAGTTCTACAACCACAATAACATCTACAACTATAATGACATCAGAGACTGAGACCAGCCCATGGTCCCCGTACCATGACGCTCGGGGAGGTTCATACATTTTACTATTTTCAGTCGGATTACCAAAATAATAAAATAATATACAAAAAAATGAAAAAGAAAAGAAAAGAATACATTGCACCCCAATCAAGAAGATCCATTTGGAGTTACTACTAACCACCACTCTAGTAGTAAACGCATCTTTCGACCACAAAATTGCCTAAATTACCGCATCCTCGGTGTGCGAGTGATTGCTGCACTTCTGGAGATGTCCCGTTGGTGATTAATTCCTGTCCTCGGGGAGTCCCGCCTCGTTGGGTCTGTTGCTCTTTGGTCTAGCATGTTGTGTCCAGTTCATCCCCCCCCCCCCCCCCCCGTAACCTCATCTTCGCACAGAATTCTTGTGTCTTGCATTTCCATATCCGTGCATATCATTTTGCATTTGGTGGCTCTTAGGGCCAAAAATTCGTGCAATGTTTATATTTAAGTCCCTCTTATCTCGTCGAGACGAAGATTTCGATCTACATATCTCCGGATAGAAGTAACTTAAATAGGGGCATCTGTCACACCCTAATTTTTGACCATAAGATCCCACCTCCTTGTGTGTTTTATCATGTTACTTTTGTATATGTTTATTGCGCTAACCAAATCGTGCAGATGCAATGATTTCAGACGGAGATAATATCCATTCTTCCCATTTTAAAATACTCCACGATGTGGTCAATTGAGCCTGTTTCAGAATGATTGTGGGGTTTTATTGGTTTTCCTCGGCACCTCTTAAAATCATCAACGCCTACCCCTGAGGAGAAGTGGGATTTTTTTGGCATATTCATTTGAGGACTAATCGTAGTCATTTAAAGCTTCATTAAGACAAAAGTGCTTCACACTGATTATAGATGGGGATCTTATCAAAATGAATATAATTAATTTGTGACTAACTAATGGGTTCGTGATTCGGGAGTAATTTCAAGCGGCATCAAGTTCATAAGCATTCTATTTGGTTGAAGGATTTGGCCTAAGTTGTTTGTGAGTTTCCTGAGATTTAATGGCGAGGTGGTTTATTCAAGTCCAAAGTTTGGTATTTTGTCATCAGCAACCAAGCATTCAATTACATGCAAAGATGGTTTGAGAAAATACTCATTAAGCCGCGTTGAAAAATATATCAGGCCTTTTTGGTTAACAAGATTTCATTTTTAATATACCTCCACGAACATGTGTCCTCGTCATATGAAATAAGAGCATCTCTTTTATTTTATTGATGCTAACGAGCTTGCATAGTTATCATTGGAGAAGATAAAACAATACAACCTCTAAACATTTTCCATTTACACTTTGTCTATTACATTTTATAAACATACATCCTACACCTAAAATCAAGGATTGAAGCCTTCTCAAGCTACCGCGTCCTGGCTGCATTTGAGCTCTTCCTTTATTTGTCACCGAACCCACCAGAAACCTTTCCCGGCAGTGGCATAGAACCGGCATTTTCGGAACCGCTAACGGTGTCCTGGAAGAAGAAGAGGAAGCATATCAGCTGCAAACAACAACAGGCAAAACGTTCGCAAGTGACAGCAGCACATATTTTAGATTTCGCAAGCAATATGCCACGGTAGTTTCAACATGTCAGCTGCAGATAGTAGTACAAACAGCATTACAATGACAGATGCGAGCAAGCATCCACAATGGCATAACAACCACACTGGCAAAGCAAATAACAAGTACTTCAACAATTCATAACAATCATGACTAAGGCACATCCGCAGCACCTGCAGAAGAGCAAAACACGACGGAATAGCTTCACAACAACGAAGCATCACAATGCCAGTGCACCATCTGCAAACATCAACATCGTAACAGCGGTATACAACATACAGCAAACAAGTATGTGCAAGATATCAATTCATTTACCAAGAAATCAACATCACCATTACACTGCCCCACCCTATGCCAATAGGTTAAAACTTAAAGTGCTGACTGTAATTGCTAATGAAGATAACACCTGCGGGATGGTTTTGCTGCAACACTCTAATGTCAATAAGATGATGGAAATGGACTAGATACCTCAAACAGCTTAATAGCAGATTACGCAGCCTGCTAAGAAGCACAGTTAGAAGGGTCTCTTTTGCTGCGAAACCACCAGCTCATCAGCTTCAGACTAAGAGGCAAGTTACCCTGGCAACAATGCATCCTGAAACGAATTCACCCATGCCTTTACTTCTCAATCCACGAATGAAGGCAACAATCATCAACCAATGTTCAGGATCCAACGTAGAAAATACCTGGACGCATCAGTAACTGTAATCAAGAACATAACCTCGCTCTTCTTCTTTCTCTTGTTCGCAAGAGAGAAATTTGAGCATCTTCACGTACACTTGCCCTTTCACCATATTTGCTATGGGCTGCAAGTTCCTCTTTGGCCCAAACTTAATTGCCACCTGTACCTACCAAGTCATACTCAGAGTCAACAAAAATAACGGTTAAAGCATATTCCACAGATAGAATATCCTACAATCAAATCCCATCTCATCTGAATCACAAGATTTGAACATCAATTAATCAAACCATCATTGCAATCGAATGAAAGAGGAAACTTTTCAAAATCGGATAAACTCAAAAAGGAAATCCCTAAACCAAATCAATTAGCATTCAAACGACATCAAGCAAATTCAATCCAGAATCCCAAGTTAAAGCCTATATATAGAGGCCAGTGAACAAGAAAGAGGAGGAGGAGGAGATCACTATCGTAAACCTAAAAAAAAGTGAAAGAGAAAACTTATCCGCTACAAGCCTCGGGGGGAAAGCCGTTGACGTCGGCGCCGTTTCAACCTTCACTGTCTCGAATCGCTATCACCGCCGCTCCTCTGCACGCGTCTTCACCGCTATACCAGCCTTCGGTAACCTTCTTCTTCAAATTGAATTTCTTGAATGACTTATGTTTTGATGTTTATTTTCAGGTACAAAAATTTATCGTGAGAGAGGGATGCGATCATGAGAGAGAGATGCGCCGTCACGGGGGGAGGAACCTAGGGTTCCATCCTGACGTTTCCCATCCTTTTTTGTTGTTTTGTCTTGATTTTTATTATCTGTGTATTATGGTAAAGTAATTATATTAAACACACACTAATCACACACACTTACACTAACCATGCACCAAACCCCCTAAAAATCGTTAATCACCCTTAATCCGTCTTATTTAATTAGTCATAACCAAAATAAACCCCTTTTAAAATAAAACTAACCACCTTTTTATTTTTAATCAAGTTTAATTATTAGTTTTTTTTACCGATAATCAAAAACCTAATTAATCCTAAGTCAGTAAATTAATCTTTTCATTAAAATAATTAATTAAATCCTTTTAATTTAAATTTAATAAACTTTTTTGGATTACTAATATCAACTCAATTTTTTTTATTATAATCAACCTTCTTATTTATAATTGGTGAACCTTTTGTAAAGAAAAGACTTATTTATTTATTAACTTTTTATATATATATATAAATCTTATTCAATACCTTTAATTAAAATTATTTTGTTTCTTTATATTTTGTTTAGTTTAACCTTTATTTGATAATAGATAAATAAATCTTTTTTATTAAACCAATCAGCTTATAATAACTTTTTCTCACAAATCAATTCACATAATCACAATTTATTCTCAATTAATCTCACTAAATATATTTTCTCATAAGTAGTTTAACCAAATTAGTCTATCTCACTATTAATAATCAATACAACTTTTTCTCAAAAAGATCAATCTTACCCTTCAAAGTAATTTAATAATAAAACAACTTCGCCTAAAATCAATTTAACCAAACAATCAATGGCGCAAAATACAACCTAAATTGTGCACTAACACATTCACTCACACTTGTGCACCTAGCGCTTTCATGCGTATACTTTTTATTTTTGCTTTTACTTATCCACAACTCACCTACACCCAGCGCTTTCATGCGTGTGTATGGTTTACATTTCCGCAATTTACCTTACAGCCATTTACAATTATCGCCATTTATATTTATCGCATTTCGTCCAAAGGAAAAACCTACACATGAGTCAACACTTGTGTGTAGTGCACGTCATTTGCATCATTTCCCCACGATCCTTGATTCTATTCAAGTTGATCGCTTAAGATAGATCCTACCCCATAGGAAGGACCATTATCTCTACAACTTAAACAAACAAACAATCAACAATACAACTTTTCAAACACAATAGAGAATAGATGTTAATCATCTTAAGTGAGATATAATCTCCACCCCCACAACAATACAATCAAACATGTAGGGACTTTGCCTTAAGAGCGATAAAGGCACACTCGTCAAACAATCCGAGTACTTAAGCCCTTTTCTTAAGACGATGCAAAGACCATTTTCCTACAACCCCCCTTACATTTGTGGTGGTTATCTCTCCCTTAAAATGAAGGCTCGTCTCTTCTCCTAAACCCAATCAAAACAACTACCCTAAACCCGTAGGAACTTTGACCACAGTCAAAGGTCTCCTCAAACCCTTTAGGGTGAACTACAACATACTCTGATTCCACTCCCGTAAGGATATGTAGGCATAAGATGCGACATCTTATCGAGTATACTTAGAAATAAACCACTAGGGTCTCTAACCATTAAGCAGATAAACACTTAGCAATAAACAAACATAAAACAAGAGGTTCCTGTAGAGTACTACAGAAACTTAGGATGCTAGTACCTTCCCTAAGTTTAACCAACCCCCGAACCTAAAACTCTCTAAACCTTGCATTTGCATTGCATTGTGGGTATTTCGATCTTTATCCCTTCCTTTGGAAAAATCAAAGTTCGGTTGCAAAATGAATTAAAGATTCAAACTAATCAATAGTTTGGTATCCAAATTTCACCGCGACAGAAATGGCGACTTCACTGGGGATGCTCAGTGGGTCTCCCTATCTTGTTTTTCTTTATTGCTTTACATATTTGCTTATTTGCCTACTTGCTTATTTGTTCTTTATTTCTTTGGGGCTATGATCCTTGAGTGGTAAGACAAAGTCCTACACCCGGACTTGAGAGAAATTAAGATAGGATGGTGATATATTCGATGAGGCTTATAGGGAGTGAGTCCCGACTAAGTTGATTCGAGAATCCCGCTTAGTTGAGACCCTTTTGAAAATGGTTCGGTTGAACAAGTTTAGTCGTGAAAACTTTTACTATTCTCAATTGGAGCCCATGATACTAAGGACCTAGCTAACGTTAACCCCACTTTGGCCTTTATTAGGACGTAGTGCGAGGCTATAAGGGAGTAAGTCCCAAAATAGTGCTACGTGAAACTACACTCAAAAGAAGTTCTCTTGAGAATATTATTAATCCTCAAGTTAGTTGGGAGATTGATAATATCCAATAGATGGACTAATGACTTTGGGACCTTTTAGAACCCGGTTCTGCAGGTACCATCCACCTTTAGTCCTTATCCTTTGGGAATGGGTATACCCTTTGCTCCATGCTCGTTGCAAACCTAGGACCTTTGTTTGTTTTTTGTGCCCATATGTGTTTACTTGTGTTTGTTGCATTCATATAGCATCATACTACATTGGACCTCATGGGACTTACCCTTTATTTATGAACATTGTAGGACATTATGGATAGACGAAATACTCTAAAATATACCTTTAAAAGTCCCGAATTGGATGACCTAAGGGAGTTAGGAGCTTTGATTGAAGACCAAGAGAAGTTCAAGAGTAAATATGGGAAGTTACTATCTTTGTTAAGACGTAAGGAAAATGAAGACCTGCTTTCCGCTCTGTTACAGTTCTATGATCCAATGTATCACTGCTTTACTTTTCCAGATTATCAGTTGTTGCCAACTTTGGAAGAGTACTCCTTTTTGGTATGGTTACCCATTCTAGAAGAATCTCCTTTTCCTTTCTTGGAGAAGGATCCCGAAGAAAGAGACATCGCTAAGGCTCTTTATCTCAAGGTATCTGACGTTAAGGCCAACATGGTTGTTAAAAATGGGACCTTTGGTTTGACTACAAATTTTTTATTCAAGAAGGCCTCATTTTATACTAATTTTACGAATAAGGCTCCATTCGAGGCAATCTTCGCTTTACTTGTCTATGGGGTGTTTCTATTTCCCAGTTTTGAGGGGTTTGTGGACCTTAATGCCATTAAGATCTTCATGAAGAACAATCCAGTGCCGACTCTATTAGGTAACACCTACCACTCTATACATCTCCGAAACCTTCGTGGTGGAGGAATGATCACATGTTGTGTGCCTTTATTATATAAATGGTTCCTTACCCATTTGCCCAAATATGTTTCCTTTTGGCACCTCAATGATAAGCGTTGGTCAGAAAAGATTATGGCTTTGACTCATGCTGACATCGATTGGTATAGCCGTGAGTATGATGGAATTTTGATTGTTGATGGATGTAGGGATTTCGCTAATGTACCTTTACTCAGCTTTGGTGGAGGGATCAGTTATAATCCGATTTTAGCCCGCCGACAGTTGGGATATCCATTGAAGGAACCACCTAAAAGCATACAAGTTGAGAGTGTCTTCTTCGAGGATAATCGAGAACTCCGAGAGAAGATCGTGGAGGCTTGGAAGCATTTGCATAAGAAATATAGGAATAGTTTGGGAAGGCCCAATTGTGTGTCTATGGAACCATATCTCCAGTGGGTGAGGAATAGGGCGATCAAGCTGAAGATGCCTTACTCTCGCCAAGACCCCATACCCCCAAGGAGGGAACCCACTTATGTTTTCATGTCTGAAACTGAGAAGTCAGAGGTTGCTATGAGGAAATTGCGACAAGAGGTGGAGCCATGGAAGAAAAAGTATCAAGTGTCTGTTGCAGAGATTGACCAACTCCAGAAAGAGAAAGAGGAACTCCAGAAGCAGCTACAGTTAAAGGATGAAGAGTTACTCCCCTGCAATAAGAGGAAGGTCATGGAGGATTTATTTTTCTCCGACCCGCAATGTACTATTTGGAAACTAATTGTGGACAACCTTATCCGTGAGAAGACGCAGTTAGAAGAGCAGCTCAAGCAACAAAATTTGAAACTTCCTTAGTGTCTTTACTAGCTTTTATTTAGCTTTTATTTGGGACTTTTAAAAGCAATTATTTGTATTCTGTTTCGAAATTAATAAAAAACGTTTTCTTTTACTACAGTGTTTATAAATAGCTGGGATCCCATAAAGTCCTACTCATATTGCATTACATTCTTTCTCTATTCATTTCAAGAAACTCAACTTTATTTCTCAGGTATTGTAACCATGGATTTCAAAAGAGAAGCCTTGGAGTACACTTTTCAGAGCCCTAGCATTGAAAGCTTGAGAGAGCTAGCTGACCTAATCGAGAATCGGTACGCCTTCACAGCAGAATATGGAGAAGTCTTTTGTTTCCTCGAACTCCAGATGAAGGAAGGGTTGTTGGAGACCCTCGTTCAATTCTATGACCCATTGTACCACTGCTTCACTTTTCCAGATTACCAGTTGATGCCGATGTTGGAAGAGTATTCTGATTTCCTGAGGATGCCTGTAACGGCCCGTCCCATATTCACCGGCCAGGAAGACACACCCGGTCATCAAGAAATTGCCAATGCCACTCACCTCAGTTTGGCAGACATGCAAGCGCACCTAACCACCAAGGAAGGAGTCCTTGGATTCCCTGCTGACTTTTTGATTGAAAAAGTTCGCTACCATGCTGAAAGAAAGGAAGTCCTTATCATGGAAGCCACCTTTGCTCTGTTGGTTTATGGGATTTTCTGGTTCCCAAAGATCGATGATTTTGTTGACATGAACGCAATTAAACTGTTCATACTTAAGAATCCCGTTCCTACTTTACTCGCTGACACATACTTTTCGATCCATTCGAAGAATGCCGAAGGAGGAGGACATATCACCTGTTGCACCGCTCTGCTGTACTCATGGTTCATCGCTCGTCTGACTCAGCACCCGTCTATTTGGGAAGAGGAAGAATCGCCTCGTTGGCCTGAGATAGTTATGGCCCTTACTCACTCTGACATTGTATGGTATGACCCTACCTATGGGGGTATATGTATGATCCATAGCATTGGAGGATTTGCTAACATACCACTTATTGCGAGAGAAGGATGCATAAGCTACAACCCTGCTCTGACCCGTCTCCAATTTGGGCATCCCATGATTGAAGTACCTGACCAGACTCTGTTAGAAGGAATCTTTCTCAAAGAAGGAGAAGACCCAGACCTAAAGACCGTCATAATTTACTCATGGGAATACATCAATAAAGAAGGGAAAGCTGCTTTAGGATACCCCAATTGTACTGTCTCTGAAGAATACCTACATTGGGTGCGAGCAAGAGCTCTCGACCTCAAAATGCCGTTCCCTTTCCATGAACCTATGGTGTTGGCCTTCCATGACCCAGATTGGTTTGATGTGAGTGAAGTAGATCAATTGAAGGCTGCTTTGGATGAAGCTCGAAAATTGAAGGCCGCTTGGAAGAACAAGTTTTTTACGCTTAAGGTAGAGCAAGAAAAGTCCCAGAAGCTACCAGAAGTTGAACTCGCAAGGAAAAGAAAAGCGCAAGGGGATTTATTTTCCTCTCACGCCTCTTCAAGTGCCATCACCAGTGATGCTCTTCCCCCAGATACTATAGCTTGGAAGGAGTGTGTCGACCGACTCATCAGAGAGAAGGCCGAGTTGCAAGAATACATCAATCAGTTGGAAAGAGAACTTCGCGCACAGAGGGAGCATAAGGAGTAGATCCCCGAGTTTCTCTTTTTTCTTTTGATTCAATGTAATAAACTCTTAAAAGAGTACTCCGTTTTTGTAATGCTTCAATCATCCAAATAAAATAAGTTTCTTTCAAGGTTACAATACCAGAATAATTTGAGTTTCTTGAAAGTTTCACACTCATTTGCATTTTACATAAGCATAGCATCATTTGCATTCCAGGGTCTTACTCTTGCTTCATCTCCGCAGAACAAGCTGAATCACCGATACAACACTCGAGCTAGTCAATGTCAGAAGATGGATCAACTAGAGCAAGAGAACAGGGTGCTCCGTGATGAAGTTACAAGTATGAAGGAGAGTTTGGAGAAGCTGAATGGCCTAGTGGAAGCTTTGTCCAGTCAAATCTCGATCAACAACCAAGAAGTTCCAAGGACTGTCGTATCCGAAGTGACACCCACACCGATCCCAGTGGTGTCTTCTGTTGCTGAAGTATCTTACAGTATGCCTCAAGGTTTCCCGTGGGGGATGCCTCCTTATTTTACTCCGGCTGGTTACCGTCCGCCTGTGTCTGAGACCCCTGTTGTGACCACTGTTCAAGCTGCTCCTGTTGTTTCTGCTGTGATGACTACCGCATCTCCGCATGTGAATGTTGTTCCATATATTCTGGATGAACCAATTTTACATGGGTCGCCAACCGAAACCGTGGGTTTAGAAGAGAAGATGGATGGATTCCAAGACCAGTTTTCTGAAATACAAAAGGAATTGAGAGCCCTTCGTGGGAAAGACTTATTTGGTAAGAGTGCTTCTGAGCTGTGTTTGGTTCCAAACGTTAAGGTCCCACCGAAGTTCAAAGTCCCCGATTTTGAAAAGTACAAGGGGAATACCTGCCCTCAGAGTCATCTCATTATGTACGCCAGGAAGATGTCTGCCCAAACTGATAATGATCAATTACTCATCCACTATTTCCAAGACAGTTTGACAGGCGCCGCACTCAAGTGGTATATGGGGTTGGACAGTACGAAAATTCGAACTTTCAATGATCTGGGAGGAGCCTTTGTCAAGCAGTATAAGTATAATGTGGACATGGCGCCCGACCGAGATCAATTAAGAGCAATGGCACAGAAGGATAAGGAGAACTTCAAAGAATATGCTCAGCGTTGACGCGAGTTGGCCGCACAAGTCACACCACCCTTAGAAGAAAAAGAGATGACCAAATTTTTTTTGAAGACTCTGGGTCCTTTCTTTTATAAGAAGATGGTAGCCAGCGCGCCCAGTGACTTTACCGAGATGGTCAACATGGGAATGCGTTTAGAAGAAGGTGTTCGCGAGGGAAGATTGACCAAAGAAGAAAGCGCTCCTAAGAGGTACGGGAGCAGTTTTGTGAAGAAAAAGGAACAAGGTGTGAATGCTATTCAAAAGGGACAATTCAGAAAGAGGTATATGCCACCACACCAAGTCGCGGCGGTATCGCCAGTGTTTAATGCTCCGGCTTATCAGCTACAGTCTCCACAACCCTATCAACAACCTCAGTCTCCCATTGCTCAACAACCCCAACTTCAGCAGAGTCCACAGTATCCTCAGCAGAATCGGCCACCTAGCAATCAGGGTCGTGTGTACAGAAAAATAAATTTTGATCCGATCCCAATGACATATACTGATTGTAATACCCCAAATTTTACCCTTATATTTAATCAGTCATTTTGCATAGCATCTCATATGTACATTGCTAACCGCTAACCAGTTATGAAGGTGTTTGTTTTGCAGATTTGGTCCCAGGGGTATTTTGGTCATTTTACGCAAATTCTACCAATTCCTTGAAGACGGGCTGTTATTAAAATTCTGAGGCGTTTGATACGTTATTGTTTTGAGGCATTTATCTATCACCAGGTCTGATCATATCAAGGTGCCAATTTGACGTGGTCGATATTAAAGTTTGCCGAGCACAACTGGATTTAAGATCCATTCCAAAGCGCTTCCGTTTCTGTTATTAAGGCACAGTCGTAATTGGGTGTTATTGGATTGTGGCTCTTGGCATTTGGTCAGTGGAATTTAATTACGAGTAGTGTTATTGTTGATGCTGAAACTGTTGTGATTACGGTGCACATACGTGTTTGGTTATGAAATGGTTGGTTAACATTTAAATTGGATTTTAATCAGATGATGAGATTAGGATTACAAATGAGACGAGTGCACAAATAAGAATATCACTTGGGAGTGGTTATGTTTTATGACTATGTTAATGAATTTAAATACTTGTGGATTTATTCACAAATGTTTATATTTTTTTAACTAAGAATAAAATATAAATGAATTCAAATTTTGGGAATTTTATTTCATAAAAAAATCTCATCATACAAGAAATGGAGATTGCTTCACATTTTATACGTACTGTTACAAGGAATTACATTAAAGTTCTAAATCCTAAGGAATTACATTAAAGTATCTATCCTAAATCCTAAGAACATCTAAGTGTCTTCATGTTGTCTTTGAGCTTCTCCACGAATCCTCGACTAACCTGCACATCAAAACATAACAAACAGTATAGAAAAATGTTAGAAGATGTTTTTGACACTCTCAGAACAATGTCATCATCGAGTGCCGGGAGTGGCACAACCGAAGCTGCGTCCTACCCCCGTTACCGATCCGCGCTGTGGGCGTCAGATCAGGTAATACCTGTTCTTATCGATACGGGACATCCGAGAGATAGAAGTAATAAAAGAAGCGGGACTGATTCGTTTTGCCGCGATTGGATTTCCAAACTGATACGAGAATAAGGCAACATAGGCAAGTTCTGACTCAGACCCGGATGCCGGCAGGTCTGAGTCACTTTGGTTTCGAAACTTCCAACACCTGAAAAGCCACAAGCGTCATCAGTACAACAGAACTCAAAGCATAAACAAAACTAGGTAAGAAGGAACTCGCGCCAGTACAAGTATGAAGAAGCGCCAAAGAAACAAATATGTTACAAAGGTTCAGATTGAAGGCCAATGTTCAAAACAGAATGAAAATCAAGACAGAGAAATGAAACCAAACTATGGCATCAAGCTGCATCAACTCCAAACAGAACACCAAATACAAACTGCATCAAAACAATATTTCAGAAGGCAAACTCATGCGCAAAGGGCCATAAGAAAGCATCCTACAAATCTGTCGTGACAGAAAAAGTACTCAGCAGGATCCAAAGAAGCACAACAGCATCAAACTGGGTTTAGCAGTGAGGTTATCACGAAGATCAGAATACAAACAGCCAAATCACATCATACCAGAAAAAACAATTAACGATGGCAAGTCATCATGACAAACCAACATGCCATTCTGCTCACAACACGAGCAACAAACGAGATCATAGCATCTTCTCCGAAGGGCTCAGTCAGGGCATCATTGCCCTAAAACAGAAAGTTGGGGACCTGAAGATTAAGAGTTGAAGCAGGTTAGGTTGTCACAAGCATCTCAGTTCATGAAATAAACAAGTGCAAAACCATAACAGTCCCTATCAGTCGTCGCGGCTCAGGCTATCAGGTAAATCAGAAGCAACAGCGTAAAACCAGGATTGTAGTATCCTGCTTCGACGGTTCAGACTAAGCGTCATCACTACCGTGTACCCGTCTCGGCGGCAAAGACCAACACAACATCAAGCCCTCTCTGAAAGAAGAAGAGGAAAAGCTAACTGCGCCAGAAGATCAAAAACAAATCGAAAAACGCATCAGTACAGTCCAGATTGAAATCAAGCAAAACAAACGAATTAATTCAGATATCGAACAGATCAAGTGAATTCAAAGGCAACCCAATTTACATCAAAAAATGATCAAACACAATCGAATCTGGAAAGGGAAAGTTTCGAGTCAGATCCAAATGCATCAGGAAACATCTCCATTGGAACCAATCTGAATCAATTTGAATCAATCTGAATCAATCAAACAAATCAGTCAAAAAACGAATCAGTTCGAAATCAAATGAATCAGTATAGATCAGTCAAACAAATTAATGTCAGATGAAACCATGATCGCGTCAAAACCCCAATCAGGTTCTAAAAGAGGAAACAGAGTATCAGATTCATATGATTCAATCTCACCAAAATCCCAATCAGGTTCTAAAAGAGGGAACATGGTCCAATCAGTATCTGAGAAAATCACAACAAAATCAAATAATATCAACACAAAAATCAAATCGCACGAAAGTGAAAAATAGCACAAATCCTCACGGATTAAAGGCCCAGAAGTTAGTTATAAATAGAAGGATACCACCTGTGAAGGAGGACAGAAACCCTAACGAGCAAGCCTTAGGCGTCGCGAACGAAGTCGCGAAAACCCTAACGAACGAAGCCCTAACGGCGTGGTTGAGGCTCAGAGGGACCGTTACCCTCATCATCGCCTCCATTCACTGACGAACCAACATCAACAACCGCGCCACCGAACGAAGGAAGATCACCTTCGCCGTTTAAACGGCGGGCAATCAAACCATCCAGCCTCAGAGAAAAACCTCATCACCGGCCGTTTCACCATAAAAGTGAGCCAGGATTGCTTATCATTACTATTTTCATGTGTTTTTTCAGGATCGCTAAAGAGAACGGAGAAGAAGATGCATGGCGATCGCGAGAGAGATGAGGGAAGAAGAAGAAGTGAAACGGCGCCTCAAGGGCATTAGGGTTCTGAGAACCCTAAATGCTTCCAAGTTAATCCAACCGGGTTGGGTCCGGGTGTGATGACCGGCCCAACCCCCCTTTTTTTTTATTTTTATGTTTTGTTTTTTTAATTTAATTTGTTTTATGTTTTTAAAAACCCATTTTTTTAACATTTTAATTTTATAATTTAAAAAATCTTTATAAAAAAAATAATATAACATTTTAATTTTAATTATAAAAAAATCTTTTTAAAATATAATTATTAAGAATAAATTAAAACTTTTTTTATAAAATTAAAACTTTTGTAAATATAAAAATAAAACCTCCTTTTTTTTAAATTTCTTTTGTAAGCTAACATTAAATCATTAAATTTTTTAAATCAAACAATAGTAAAGTCTCAATTTACATCTTCTCGTAACTCATTGCTGCCTAACTCTGCCTACTAACGGGTGTTCATTTTTTGCAGTTCATATTTATTACTACTGTGTTGAGTTTCATTTAAGTTTCCTTTATATTTGTATCTGTTTCTCAATTGTAACCTCGCGAACCTAATAATCGCGTTTACTTTTCGCATTTAAATTCCTGCTGATGTATGATTTAAATTTCTGCTGATGTATTGCAATATTTCTGTCACACTACGCACTGCCGAAGGAATTAGGTCTAGCCGTTTGACCGCCGTGTCAATAGTCCTCACCTTCAACCCTTACACCTTACAAACCCTAATTTTCTATAAATGCCTCACCACAGGCAAAATTACCATTTTACCCCTAGCATTAGGTCAAAGAGCCGCCGCGCTCATTTTAGGGTTTCCCGCCGTGGAATCCCTAACCTAATTTAACCCTAATTACAACTTAACAATTCAACGTAGAGATTTGGAGTTTCTACACTCCGCGTAAGCGCGTCCCTAAGATACGTTTATTCCCCCTTGAGACCTTGACCACTGTCAAGAAGTTTCTAACCTCCCTTTTGAGGGGAACTACGATTACTCTGATTCCACTCCCGTAAGGATACGTAGGCACAAGATGCGATGTCTTGCCGAGTAAACTTAGAATTAACCCCTTAGGCCTTCTTTCTCACTTTTAATCCTTTGTACATATACCTTAAGCAAATAAATAAAGCAAATAGTAAACATCTGAACAAAAGGTTCCTGTAGAGTACTACAGAAGTTTAGGGTGCTAATACCTTCCCTAAATTTAACCAACCCCCGAACCCTAGATCTTTCCCCGCATTGTGTTTACGATGCAAAAATAGGTTTTCCCTCTTTTGACCTTTTCCTTCGGATAAATCAAAGAGCGGTTGTGAATTGAATTGCGATTCAAACTCATTAATAGTTTGTGATCCTATTTCCACCGCAACACTGATTTATTCCCCGCCTTGATTAAAAAGGATCACATTCATACGAGAGCTCCACCTCCGGCTCCCACGAATCCTCCCCCTTCTTATAGAGTTGATAAGTTTTGTCCTTACCATCAGGGTGCTCCAGGACATGATATTGAGAGTTGTTTCGGTCTGAAGATGGATGTCCAGAGGCTCATAAAAAACGGGATCTTGTCTTTTAGGCATTCCGACCCTAATGTACAGAAGAATCCATTACCACCACATGGTTCGCCCTCTGTCAATATGATTGAAGATTGTTTAGAAAATGATGATCAAGAGGTTTCAAGTGAAGAGGTTGAAGAAGTTTGTGTCATAGTACCCCACTTTAAGGAAGTGGAACGTATATAGATCGTTTACAATAGCAAGAAGCCAAATGTTATTCCATTAGTAATCAATGTGCCTGGACCTGACCCTTATACCTCTAGTAAGGCCATCCCTTACAGATACAATGCTACTATGTTGGAGGATGGGAAAGAGGTGCCTCTGCCCACTATACCCTCAATCGTTAATATTGCAGATGTTAGGAGAGTGACAAGAAGCGGTCGAATCTACCCGACTGTGCCACCGAAAGAAAAAGAGGTTTTGTTCGAACCATCAGGCTCAAAAGACCCAAATGTGGGGCAATTTGGTGGGTCTAACTTATCCAACTCCGATGAATGTTTGAAAATAATCAAGAGAAGCGAGTATAAGGTTGCAGATCAGCTTTTACAGACCCCGTCAAAGATTTCTGTGCTACAATTGTTGATGAGTTCCGAGGCTCATAAAGAAGCACTTCAGAAGATTTTGGAACAAGCCTATGTCGAGCAGGATGTAACTATGGAACAATTCGATAACATCATTGGCAGTATTACTTCGAGTGATAATCTGGGTTTCAATGAAGACGATCTCCCAGAAGAAGGGAGGAAACATAACATGGCTTTGCATATTTCTGTGAACTGTGGAAATGACTCTCTGTCCAGTGTGCTGGTTGACACTGGATCGTCTCTAAATGTGATGCCTAGGACTACCCTATCTAAGTTGTCGTATCAGGGACCACCGATGAGGCCAAGTCGCGTTATTGTCAAAGCTTTCGATGGGTCAAGGAAAACAGTAATTGGTGAGGTTGATTTGCCCATGACTATTGGACTATAGACTTTTATGATCCCGTTTCAGGTCATGGACATCTGTGCCGCCTATAGCTATTTGCTAGGGAGGCCATGGATACATGAAGCTGGAGCAGTTACTTCTACCCTGCATCAGAAGTTAAAATATGTTTTTGAAGGGAAAGTAGTTACAGTTTATGGAGAAAGAGCTTTGGTGGTAAGTCACTTGTCATCATTCTCATACGTCGAAGCTGAAGAAGAAATTGGCACGCAGTTTCAAGCTCTATCTATTGTGGGTGAGGGTACTCAGAGATCTCAGACATCCATGTCATCATTTAAAGACGCACAACGAGTTGTGAACAGTGGTCACCAATCAATGTGGGGAAGGGTGTTGTCTTTGCCAGAGAACAAGAACAAGGAGGGTCTCGGTTTCACCAGCAGTTCTGCTCAACAAGGCACCAAGAATCAAGGGTTTCCGCTGATCAGTGAAGTGTTCCGTAGTGGAAGGATCGTCCATCATCCTCAGGTTAATGCTGTGTTAGAAGATGAACTCGAGGGCTACATATCAGACGGTTCTACAAGGTCCTCCATTCCTTACGAAGACTATGAGCCCTATATGGAAGATCCAGGTTACGTGTCGGATGAATTCGACTATACCTTTGGAGTTTACGCCATCACCGAGGAAGAGCCAGATGAAGACATCCCAGACTTTGTGACTCCAGGTGTCGTGGTCAAGAATTGGAGTGTGGTTGAAGCTCCTACCGCCATTCATATATCTAAGTAAAGCATTTGTTTAAAATTTTCGCTCTGCCCAAGGCGAAACTGCATTTATTAGGGCATACTTTTAATAATTCCCTTTGCTCTGCCCAAGGCAAAAGTGACTTTGTTGGGCGTGTCTTTTCGGTTTTGCTATCATCAATAAACTACTTTCATTTACATCTGATTTTGAATTTTATTCACGATGTTGGAAAATAATAAGTAGCATCTCGCGTACACACACTTTCCACTTTACAAAACAAAAACTTATTAAAATCACATCACTTGCGCAGATTGCTACATAAATTACAAACTGGGAATTATGATCCACTACCTTCTCCGAATTCTGAGTTTCCTGTATACGAAGCCGAGGACGAAGAAGATGATATCCCAGAAGAAATTTCTAGACTGCTTGAGAAAGAAGAAGAAGATATCCAACCCCATCAAGAGCCGATGGAGGTAATCAACTTGGGATCAGAGGAGATCCGTAGAGAAGTTAAAATTGGAGCTCTGCTCAAACTAGATGTGAAGAAACAGCTGATTGATTTGCTCGGAGAGTTTGTCGATGTGTTTGCTTGGTCATATCAGGATATGCCGGGATTGGACACGGCTATAGTTGAACATCATTTACCTTTAAAGCCAGAATGCCCGCCGATAAAATAGAAGCTCAGAAGAACTCGACCTGATATGGCTCTAAAGATTAAGGAAGAGGTACATAAACAGATTGATGCAGGTTTCCTTGTTACTACCGAATATCCACTATGGTTGGCTAACATTGTACCCGTTCCGAAGAAGGATGGAAAGGTTCGCATGTGTGTAAATTACAGGGATTTGAATAAAGCCAGCCCGAAAGATGATTTCCCATTACCTCACATTGACATCTTGGTGGACAGTACTGCAAGATATGAGGTTTTCTCCTTCATGGATGGTTTTTCAGGTTACAACCAAATTAGAATGGCTCCCGAGGACAGAGAGAAGACGTCATTCATAACGCCCTGGGGCACCTTTTGTTACAAAGTTATTCCATTTGGATTAAAGAATGCGGGGGCAACATATCAGAGAGCTATGACTACTTTGTTCCATGATATGATGCACAAAGAGATTGAGGTGTATGTGGATGATATGATAGCTAAGTCAAAGACCGAAGATGATCATGTTAAACATCTGTCTAAGCTGTTTGTTCGTTTGAGGGAATACAAACTTCGTTTGAACCCCAACAAGTGCACATTTGGAGTACGATCAGGGAAACTATTGGGTTTTATTGTCAGTCAAAGAGGGATTGAAGTGGACCCTGACAAAGTGAAAGCTATCCGGGAAATGCCAGCTCCCGCCACTGAGAAACAAGTCAGAGGATTCTTAGGGCGTTTGAACTACATCTCCAGGTTTATATCCAACATGACTGCTACATGTAAACCTATTTTCAAGCTCCTGAAGAAAGAACAAGGGTACGTTTGGACTGAAGATTGTCAAAAGGCTTTTGATAGCATCAAAGAATATTTGCTCGAACCGCCTATCCTGATACCACCGGTTGAAGGGCGTCCTTTGATTATGTATTTGACTGTTCTAGAGGATTCAATGGGTTGTGTACTTGGCCAGCGAGATGACACGGGAAAGCAATATCATGTCACTTATTACCTGAGCAAGAAATTTACCGATTGTGAAACCAGGTACACTATGCTAGAGAAGACTTGTTGCGCTCTAGCGTGGGCCGCTAAGCGTTTACGCCAGTATATGTTGAACCACACTACTTGGTTGGTTTCAAAGATGGATCCTATCAACTATATTTTTGAGAAACCCGCTTTGACTGGGAGAATTGCCAGATGGCAGATGTTATTGTCCGAGTATGACATCGAGTACCATACTCAGAAAGCTGTTAGAGGAAGCGTTTTGGCTGATCATCTGGCTCACCAACCTATTTTGGATCATCAACCCTCCAACAATGACTTTCCTGATGAAGATGTTATGTTCTTAAAGATGAAAGATTGTGAAGAACTCGTACACGGTGAAGGACCAGAGCCAGGTTCTCAGTGGGGTTTAATCTTTGATGGAGCTGTCAATGCTCACGGAAAAGGGATAGGTGCTGTTATTGTGACTCCTCAAGGGACCCATTTCCCATTTACCTCCAGATTAACATTCCAATGTACTAACAACGAAGTTGAGTACGAAGCATGTATCATGGGTCTCGAAGAAGCAATCGATTTGAGAATTAAGAATTTAGATGTGTTTGGTGATTCTGCAGTAGTAATCAACCAAGTTACTGGAGAATGGATAACTCGACATGATAATTTGGTCCCATACAGGGATTATGCTAGAAGACTGTTACCATTCTTTGACCGAATTGAGTTTCATCATATCCCTCGTGATGAGAACAGAATGGCAGACGCATTGGCAACTCTGGCCTCGATGATTGTGGTAAACTTTTGGAACGAGTGCCCTCGGATTGAAGTAAAGCGTCTTGACAGACCCGCCTACATCTTTGCTGTCGAAGAAGTGGAAGATGGCAAACCCTGGTACCATGACATCGAAGTGTTTCTCAGAACTCAAGCATACCCTCTGGGAGCTTCCAACAAAGACAAGAAAACTTTGAGAAGGTTGGCCGAAAATTTTCTTCTGAGTAACAATGTGTTGTACAAACGTAATTTTGACATGGTCTTGCTGAGATGTGTTGACAAACAAGAAGCAGGTTTGTTAATGTCGGAAATTCACGAAGGGTCTTTTGGCACGCATGCCAACGGACATACTATGGCTAAGAAGCTTTTAAGGGTTGGTTATTATTGGATCACAATGGAATCAGATTGTTACAAGTTTGCTAGAAAGTGTCACAAGTGCCAGATTTACGCAGATAAAATTCACGTGCCTCCGACTTTGTTGAATGTTATCTCATCACCGTGGCCATTCTCCATGTGGGGAATTGATATGATTGGAATGATAGAGCCGAAAGCGTCTAATGGACACCGATTCATCTTAGTAGCCATTGATTATTTTACCAAGTGGGTCGAGGCGGCTTCCTATGCTAATGTAACCCGACATGTGGTTGTTAAATTTATCAAAAACCAGCTCATTTGCCGATATGGTGTGCCAAGCAGGATCATTACAGACAATGGTTCCAATTTGAATAACAAGATGATGAAAGAGTTGTGCGAAGAATTCAAGATTGAGCATCATAACTCTTCCCCTTACAGACCAAAGATGAACGGGGCTGTTGAAGCCGCCAACAAAAATATCAAGAAGATCATTCAGAAGATGGTCGTTACTTACAAGGATTGGCACGAAATGCTCCCACTTGCCTTACATGGATATCATACGATGGTACGCACGTCGACTGGGGCAACTCCATTTTCACTTGTCTACGGTATGGAAGCAATACTCCCGATAGAAGTTGACATTCCTTCTATGAGAATTTTAGTAGAGGCAAAATTATCAGAAGCAAAATGGTGTCAGAATAGGTATGATCAGTTGAACTTAATCGAAGAAAAGAGGATGGCCGCGCTATGCCATGGGCAGTTGTATCAGCAGAAGATGAAGAAAGCATTTGACAAGAAGGTTCGACCCCGGGTATTCAGGGAAGGTGACCTTGTGCTCAAGAAAATCCAATCTTTCCTCACTGACATCAGAGGAAAATGGACCCCGAATTATGACGGACCATATGTAGTCAAAAGGGTCTTGACAGGAGGTGCTTTGATGTTAGAAACAATGGATGGAGAAGAGATCACTCGCCCCGTGAATACGGACGCTGTCAAGAAATACTTTGTTTAGGAGAAGCAGGACATTATTCCCTTTATGTAATCGATATCATTTTCCAACACTGTAATATCGGGTCACGCTTTTCCGCTGACCGCCGTTCAATAAAAAGTTTTTCATTTACCATAAGTCTGTGATCTTGATAGCAAAATCTTAATTGATTTAAACCTTTTCAAAATTTGTTCTACTTGATATATGAATAACGAAAGGATGACCCCCAATGCTTACTCTTACTCACAGAGAGGTGACTAAACTATTGACACTTATGCCATCCGAGAGTGAAGGTCACTCTCGTTCGAAGGATCTGTGGAGACAGGGCTCGAGCATTTCCCCATGCATATATACTGTGTCCCTCTCGACTTGTCAGCACAAACATTAGCATATACATATCATATAAGTAGAAAGCATAACATGTGCATTTTGCATCCTTTGTTTCTTTTACTCTATCTCTTCGATCGCGTTTACCCTTGGGTATTTAGGCATGTCTTATTCCTTCCAAATAGAGTTGTCAGTCCTAAGCAGAAAAAAGCTCAATATTTCTATTTCCCCACGAAGTTCGATCCTCGTGGAAGACGGTTGTTTCAGTACATTCCCATTGGAGTTTATACCTCTATGGTCGAGTCTTGCTTGACAATTTCTCTTCGGTTACTCCCCGAATTGAACTTCGGTCTTTGGCAATCACGCTATGAACATCTCCAGCTTTTGAACACAAGTCAAGAGTGCATTTATTTTGCACTTTGACATTATGAGGATCACCATTGAAGACGAGACATCTCTTCAGCAATACTACAAGATTTCCTCAACAACTTACAGCTGAATGACAGAAGATCTCTTTATTTGGGCAACCCGTTCTTCGGCTGATCCACACTCAAAACGACAAACAACAATTTCCTCAAGACAATCTGTCTATCCCCAGTGGATTATCTCAAGATTATCAAGTCAAAGCAAAGGACATTACAGATACTTCCCCATTTGAGGATTTCTGTTACAACAATTTCACATATCTTACAATTACAACAAAGATACGCCTCAAAAAATGATTTTCCCCAGAGAATTTACGAGTACTATCAACGACATATCTCCATACAAGAGGACACTCCACAGATCAACCGGCTTACAACTCCTTTGAGCATCCCCGATGCATATTCTACAAATTGCCAATACAATACAAACTACATATACAAATGCTACATTTACAAGATTACATCTACAAAGTTACACAACTACAAATTACATCGACAATATTTACATTTACAATTCTACAGTTCTACAAATCACAACATACAATCTACAATGACACTATGGCTCACAGCCGAAAATCTACAACAAATCTACAACCCCTCTTTGTGAAGATGCTCTCACGAGTTTCCATCATTTTGGGCAGGGACTAAGACCAGCTCATGGTTCCCATACCATGATGCAAGGGGAAGTTCGACATCAGAGACTGAGACCAGCTCATGGTTCCCATACCATGATGCAAGGGGAAGTTCTACTTCAGAAACTGAGACCAGCTCATGGTTCCCATACCATGATGCAAGGGGAAGTTCTACTTCAGAAACTGAGACCCGCTCATGGTTCCCATACCATGATGCAAGGGGAAGTTCGACATCAGAGACTGAGACCAGCTCATGGTTCCCATACCATGATGCAAGGGGAAGTTCTACTTCAGAAACTGAGACCAGCTCATGGTTCCCATACCACGATGCAAGGGGAAGTTCTACAACCACAATAACATCTACAACTATAATGACATCAGAGACTGAGACCAGCCCATGGTCCCCGTACCATGACGCTCAGGGAGGTTCATACATTTTACTATTTTCAGTCGGATTACCAAAATAATAAAATAATATACAAAAAAATGAAAAAGAAAAGAAAAGAATACATTGCACACCAATCAAGAAGATCCATTTGGAGTTACTACTAACCACCACTCTAGTAGTAAACGCATCTTTCGACCACAAAATTGCCTAAATTACCGCATCCTCGGTGTGCGAGTGATTGCTGCACTTCTGGAGATGTCCCGTTGGTGATTAATTCATGTCCTCGGGGAGTCCCGCCTCGTTGGGTCTGTTGCTATTTGGTCTAGCATGTTGTGTCCAGTTCATCCCCCCCATAACCTCATCTCCGCACAGAATTCTTGTGTCTTGCATTTCCATATCCGTGCATATCATTTTGCATTTGGTGGCTCTTAGGGCCAAAAATTCGTGCAATGTTTATATTTAAGTCCCTCCTATCTCGTCGAGACGAAGATTTCGATCTACATATCTCCGGATAGAAGTAACTTAAATAGGGGCATCTGTCACACCCTAATTTTTGACCATAAGATCCCACCTCCTTGTGTGTTTTATCATGTTACTTTTGTATATGTTTATTGCGCTAACCAAATCGTGCAGATGCAATGATTTCAGACGGAGATAATATCCATTCTTCCCATTTTAAAATACTCCACGACATGGTCAATTGAGCCTGTTTTAGAATGATTGTGGGGTTTTATTGGTTTTCCTCGGCACCTCTTAAAATCATCAACGCCTACCCCTGAGGAGAAGTGGGATTTTTTTGGCATATTCATTTGAGGACTAATCGTAGTCATTTAAAGCTTCATTAAGACAAAAGTGCTTCACACTGATTATAGATGGGGATCTTATCAAAATGAATATAATTAATTTGTGACTAACTAATGGGTTCGTGATTCGGGAGTAATTTCAAGCGGCATCAAGTTCATAAGCATTCTATTTGGTTGAAGGATTTGGCCTAAGTTGTTTGTGAGTTTCCTGAGATTTAATGGCGAGGTGGTTTATTCAAGTCCAAAGTTTGGTATTTTGTCATCAGCAACCAAGCATTCAATTACATGCAAAGATGGTTTGAGAAAATACTCATTAAGCCGCGTTGAAAAATATATCAGGCCTTTTTGGTTAACAAGATTTCATTTTTAATATACCTCCACGAACACGTGTCCTCGTCATATGAAATAAGAGCATCTCTTTTATTTTATTGATGCTAACGAGCTTGCATAGTTATCATTGGAGAAGATAAAACAATACAACCTCTAAACATTTTCCATTTACACTTTGTCTATTACATTTTATAAACATACGTCCTACACCTAAAATCAAGGATTGAAGCCTTCTCAAGCTACCGCGTCCTGGCTGCATTTGAGCTCTTCCTTTATTTGTCACCGAACCCACCAGAAACCTTTCCCGGCAGTGGCATAGAACCGGCATTTTCGGAACCGCTAACGGTGTCCTGGAAGAAGAAGAGGAAGCATATCAGCTGCAAACAACAACAGGCAAAACATTCGCAAGTGACAGCAGCATATATTTTAGATTGCACAAATCAATATATTCAGAATAGGTATAAAATGAAATAGATGGATCTAGGGATTAGTCATTTCAAAGTGAATTTTCCCTAGATACACAATACACCTGTCATGATATTTTATTTGACAATAGAATCAATTTAAAAAATCCCTAACGTTAGGGATTTTTCAATAGGTAATGTTGCTCCAATACCCAACCAAAGAGCCACGACGGTACCAATCAAAAAGACGGTTGTTGCTACTGGACGCCGAAATGGAAGCAATATGCCACGGTAGTTTCAACATGTCAGCTGCAGATAGTAGTACAAACAGCATTACAATGACAGATGCGAGCAAGCATCCACAATGGCATAACAGCCACACTGGCAAAGCAAATAACAAGTACTTCAACAATTCATAACAATCATGACTAAGGCACATCCGCAGCACCTGCAGAAGAGCAAAACACGACGGAATAGCTTCACAACAGTGAAGCATCACAATGCCAGTGCACCATCTGCAAACATCAACATCGTAACAGCGGTATACAACATACAGCAAACAAGTATGTGCAAGATATCAATTCATTTACCAAGAAATCAACATCACCATTACACTGCCCCACCCTATGCCAATAGGTTAAAACTTAAAGTGCTGACTGTAATTGCTAATGAAGATAACACCTGCGGGATGGTTTTGCTGCAACACTCTAATGTCAATAAGATGATGGAAATGGACTAGATACCTCAAACAGCTTAATAGCAGATTACGCAGCCTGCTAAGAAGCACTGTCAGAAGGGTCTCTTTTGCTGCGAAACCACCAGCTCATCAGCTTCAGACTAAGAGGCAAGTTACCCTGGCAACAATGCATCCTGAAACGAATTCACCCCATGCCTTTACTTCTCAATCCACGAATGAAGGCAACAATCATCAACCAATGTTTAGGATCCAACGTAGAAAATACCCGGACGCATCAGTAACTGTAATCAAGAACATAACCTCGCTCTTCTTCTTTCTCTTGTTCGCAAGAGAGAAATTTGAGCATCTTCACGTACACCTGCCCTTTCACCATATTTGCTATGGGCTGCAAGTTCCTCTTTGGCCCAAACTTAATTGCCACCTGTACCTACCAAGTCATACTCAGAGTCAACAAAAATAACGGTTAAAGCATATTCCACAGATAGAATATCCTACAATCAAATCCCATCTCATCTGAATCACAAGATTTGAACATCAATTAATCAAACCATCATTGCAATCGAATGAAAGAGGAAACTTTTCAAAATCGGATAAACTCAAAAAGGAAATCCCTAAACCAAATCAATTAGCATTCAAACGACATCAAGCAAATTCAATCCAGAATCCCAAATTAAAGCCTATATATAGAGGCCAGTGAACAAGAAAGAGGAGGAGGAGGAGATCACTATCGTAAACCTAAAAAAAAAGTGAAAGAGAAAACTTATCCGCTACAAGCCTCGGGGGGAAAGCCGTTGACGTCGGCGCCGTTTCAACCTTCACTGTCTCGAATCGCTATCACCGCCGCTCCTCCGCACACGTCTTCACCGCTATACCAGCCTTCGGTAACCTTCTTCTTCAAATTGAATTTCTTGAATGACTTATGTTTTGACGTTTGTTTTCAGGTACAAAAATTTATCGTGAGAGAGGGATGCGATCATGAGAGAGAGATGCGCCGTTGCGGGGGGAGGAACCTAGGGTTCCATCCTGACGTTTCCCATCCTTTTTTGTTGTTTTGTCTTGATTTTTATTATCTGTGTATTATGGTAAAGTAATTATATTAAACAGACACTAATCACACACAGTTACACTAACCATGCACCAAACCCCCTAAAAATCGTTAATCACCCTTAATCCGTCTTATTTAATTAGTCATAACCATAATAAACCCCTTTTAAAATAAAACTAACCACCTTTTTATTTTTAATCAAGTTTAATTATTAGTTTTTTTACCGATAATCAAAAACCTAATTAATCCTAAGTCAGTAAATTAATCTTTTCATTAAAATAATTAATTAAATCCTTTTAATTTAAATTTAATAAACTTTTTTGGATTACTAATATCAACTCAATTTTTTATTTATTATAATCAACCTTCTTATTTATAATTGGTGAACCTTTTGTAAAGAAAAAACTTATTTATTTATTAACTTTTTTTATATATATAAATCTTATTCAATACCTTTAATTAAAATTATTTTGTTTCTTTATATTTTGTTTAGTTTAACCTTTATTTGATAATAGATAAATAAATCTTTTTTATTAAACCAATCAGCTTATAATAACTTTTTCTCACAAATCAATTCACATAATCACAATTTATTCTCAATTAATCTCACTAAATATATTTTCTCATAAGTAGTTTAACCAAATTAGTCTATCTCACTATTAATAATCAATACAACTTTTTCTCAAAAAGATCAATCTTACCCTTCAAAGTAATTTAATAATAAAACAACTTCGCCTAAAATCAATTTAACCAAACAATCAATGGCGCAAAATACAACCTAAATTGTGCACTAACACATTCACTCACACTTGTGCACCTAGCGCTGTCATGCGTATACTTTTTATTTTTGCTTTTACTTATCCACAACTCACCTACACCCAGCGCTTTCATGCGTGTGTATGGTTTACATTTCCGCAATTTACCTTACAGCCATTTACAATTATCGCCATTTATATTTATCGCATTTCGTCCAAAGGAAAAACCTACACATGAGTCAACACTTGTGTGTAGTGCACGTCATTTGCATCATTTCCCCACGATCCTTGATTCCATTCAAGTTGATCGCTTAAGATAGATCCTACCACATAGGAAGGACCATTATCTCTACAACTTAGACAAACAAACAATCAACAATACAACTTTTCAAACACAATAGAGAATAGATGTTAATCATCTTAAGTGAGATATAATCTCCACCCCCACAACAATACAATCAAACATGTAGGGACTTTGCCTTAAGAGCGATAAAGGCACACTCGTCAAACAATCCGAGTACTTAAGCCCTTTTCTTAAGACGATGCAAAGACCATTTTCCTACAACCCCCCCTTACATTTGTGGTGGTTATCTCTCCCTTAAAATGAAGACTCGTCTCTTCTCTTAAACCCAATCAAAACAACTACCCTAAACCCGTAGGAACTTTGACCACAGTCAAAGGTCTCCTCAAACCCTTTAGGGTGAACTACAACATACTCTGATTCCACTCCCGTAAGGATATGTAGGCATAAGATGCGACATCTTATCGAGTATACTTAGAAATAAACCACTAGGGTCTCTAACCATTAAGCAGATAAACACTTAGCAATAAACAAACATAAAACAAGAGGTTCCTGTAGAGTACTACAGAAACTTAGGATGCTAGTACATTCCCTAAGTTTAACCAACCCCCGAACCTAAAACTCTCTAAACCTTGCATTTGCATTGCATTGTGGGTATTTCGATCTTTATCCCTTCCTTTGGAAAAATCAAAGTTCGGTTGCAAAATGAATTAAAGATTCAAACTAATCAATAGTTTGGTATCCAAATTTCACCGCGACACCTATGTTAAGGATTGACCTAAATCTACACAACCTAAGATCATCTAATCAAAACTAATCAAGAATTAATCATAAAATTATGGAATAAATCCAGAGGGGAGCTAAAGTACTAATCTAACTATCCTAAAAAGAATGGCCTAAAAATACAAAGGGAACTAGCTAAACAAAATTCTACAAATCTATGCATCAACATAAAATGAATTAAAAGCTATTAAAAGAGAAAATATACAAAAAATATTAAAAATGCATGAAATGCAAATATCTTGATTTTATAATTTTCTAGACATTAACATGAAATGGGATAAAAAATCCCCATGCAAAAATCATCATTTTTCTATTTAATATGATTTTTCAAAGATTAAAGAAAAATGGAGAAAAAGAAATTAAAATGTGAAAACATTGGTGTGAATAGCAATGCCTGACAGTTCAAATCATGACTGGGCTCAAAATGGGGGTGGGGATATCAATGCGCGCCAGGCCCAATTATTAATTAGAAAAACAATTCAGAAATTATAAAGAAAAAGAAAAATGAACGGTGCAATAAGTAACAAAATTCAGTGCAAATCATCAATGGGCCAAGACTTGGTGTGTGGATATCAATCTTATCACTTCATCCCAAAACGAATTTAAATGAAACGCCGCGTTTCATTGTATCTTCAGATTTCCCTCTTCAAATGAAATTAAATCACAACCTTTGGATCTCCACTCAGTCAACGAGTCTTGCCTCATCCAACGGCCACGTCTTCATCTTCTTCCTCCAGCTAGGGTTCAAATGAGGAAGCCATGGAAACAGAGCTTCAAGCTCAAGCTTCACCACAATCGTATCACCTCAAATCTCAACCAAAATTCATGGTTTAAAACCCTAATACATTCTAAACTCCATGCTGATCACAACCACGGCCTTAAAATCAATTGAATCATCCCCAATCTCTAAACCCGACCCAAGATCAAAATCATGCTCAAACTTCAGTTCTAACAATTCTTGAAATTAATTGGCTCAGAATGATCACCACCTCACACTGGTTAAATCTTGATATCAAACTCATGTTATAGCTCACTATACCTCGTGTTCTTGATCAAAACAAAAATGGTGTCATCAACTCAAACTTCACCAATTGATCTCAAACTTCCCAGAATCCATCTCCTACTTGTCTCTAACCATTCTAACCTAACAATTCTACCTAATTATGCTTAAATCATGGTGTAGAGGAAAAGTTACAAACCTGTTGAATCTTGATTATCAGATAGGTCAAAGCTCCACTTCAACCTTTCAAACTCTTCAGAAACCTTCCTTGATTGATGATAAAGCTTCTGTTTGCAAAAGATTGGACCAAGAAAGCCTGAATCTCCAAACCCGATAGTGACTTGCAACCTTCAAAATCCAAAAGCTATCTCCTCAATTCTTCAAGATCTTGCCCTCAATTTGGTATGCACACATTCAGTGTGATCAGTGGAATGTGTTTGGATTGAAAGAAGCAATGAAAATGGTGTGGAATGTGGAATTTGATTTCAACTTGCAATGGAAGCAATTGAAATGGCTATCTCACTCTCCTCTCTAATCTCTCACCAACCTTGCATCTGAGCAAGTTCTAAACACTATATAGGATGCATTGAACCTCTCTAGATCCTTCTAGAATCATCCAATGAGAATTTGGGATTCTCATGTCATGAGTTTTTGATTTCCATCCATCTCATGTATCATCTCATGTTATGCCTCTTGCAGCACTTGTATCTGGCTTGAAAATCTCCTTAGATGAGATATATGACATGTTGGGATACTTTACTAGCTTGTACATTGCCTTTCCTTGTGTTTTGCATTTGTGCCTTAATATGCAAGCAACCATTTTCCAAAGCAAGTCCATGATCTAGGCCTCAATTCAAAAAAGTGGCTGAACCATTGTTTTTAAAATGCTTTTTAGAGTCAAAATGACCTATTACATGCCATGGTTTGGATGTGTAGCTTGGAAATTTCAATTTCCAACTTGGACTTATTTAACTTATGCCTCCATTTTAGGTCATTTTTACCATTTTTTGCTACAAGCCTTTTCAACATCTCATGACCTCCCTACTAGCCTTAAAACATCATTTTAAGAAAGTTTGATGTTGAAGATTTTTCCATTTGAAGCTTGGAAATAGGAGTTATGGCCTTATGCTTGAAATGACCTGTAATGTCCAAATGACCAAAATGCCCTTGACTTATCAAAGCCATAACTTGAGTTCTACAAATCCTATCAAGGGCTTCTAGTACTCTCTAGAAATCTAAGAAGATAAGGAACAACATTCATGTTGACCAAAAGTTCATAGGAATCATCCTTCTTGGGCAAAAGTTGGATGCAAGTTGGATAACTTTCAAGGCCCCAGATTCACATACCTCAGATGACCTGTAACTTGTCAAAGTCATAACTTGAGCTCTACAAATCCTATCAAGGACTTCTATTACTCAAATTAAAGCTAAGAGAAAGATCTACAACATTCATGTTGGGGGTAAGTTGAGATGACAATCACATCTTGAGCTAAACTGCCTTGAAGTTAGGGGTCAAACTAGGGGATTTTACACTGTCAAGTCTTAGAAACCCTAGCTTGACACTTCTCAAACTCTTCAATCATGATTAGTTGACCTTGGGATCATCCTTATAACATCTTAATTCATCAATCCATGATCACATGGCTCTTGGATTGGGTCTCAACCTTCTCCAAATCATTAGTTGACCTAGGGTTGACCCAGTCAAACCCTAATTACGCCACTCATGGCTGAGTCTTCTTATTCTTGTACAATGACCTGTCTAGGCTCCATGATGGCTTTCAAGACATATCATAAGCTCTCTCAAGGCTTCAAGTTCACATTCATGGCTTCAGAATCATCTGAGGAGCTCCCACAACTCTCAAGTTAGGAGGCACACAACCTTGGTTTCAACCAATCTCTCTGAGGATCTATTAACTTCTCTGACAAGGATATCAACCCTTTAACCCTTGAATAAGCTTCTTGGCTAGCTTCAAAGTCTTGATTGGTACTCATACCTCTTGAATCTCCTGCATACATGTCAATGAGATGCAAATGATAATGCTAATGTGAATGAGATGCAACACAAGCTAGGTAAAGAAATGTTGGTCAAATTTTGGGGTGCAACAGCTGCCCCTATTCAAACGGCTTGAACCTGACTGGGTGAGGAGCGAACGTCTCTCCACCAATCAAGGTAAAAGACGGTTGAATACTGTTGCACCCTAAAATTTGCTCAACCTTATTCCTTGGATTTATGTTTCATTATCATTAGCATTTGCATATAGAGTCATGTACATAGACTAACCATCTGCATAGCATAAGCATAGCAAGTCATTCAACAGGGGACCAATCATTATTTTCATCTCTAGAGGCCTAGCAAGAGGTTATTATCCTAATTCCATCCTATTCAAGTCATCAGGAAAGAATTTGAAAGCAAAGAGTTCAGCAGATCAAGCCTTGAGTCCATCTCCTAGCTGAGGGTATCTGAGGATCAACAAGAGGGTTGTGAACTGTGAAGTGAAAGCATGGAGAGCATCTAGACATCTTGAGAGACTTATAAAGTCATTTGGAGAAGAAAGCAAGTCATTGATGAAGGCACAAGAGCTACAGTTGAAGACAGTCAACTAGGGTTTCATCTGGGTCAACCCTAGATCAACCCTAGGTCAATTGACTGACTTAAGAGGGCATTCAAGTCTATTGGAGAGATGTGGGGATCATCATTGAACATATAAAGTAGGATATGGAGATATGACAAGGAGAATTCAAGAGAAATCAAGGAGAAGAGGAGTTACTAAATTAGGGTTTCTCTGTAAAATCCCCTAGTTTAGGTCAAATTTCCAAGCAAGATAAGTCAAAATTCTAGCTTCAAATGGCTTCTTGGCCAACATGAAACTTGTAGAGAATCTCAAGACCTTTAATTTGAGTGGTGGAAGACATCAAGGAGATTTATAGAACTCAAGTTATGGTCCTTACAAGTTACAGGTCATCTGAGGTGTCTGAATTTTTGTCTGTGAAAGTGACTTGACTTCCAAGCTAGTTTTGCCCCTCAAGGAGATTTCAAATGGATTCTTGGTCAACATAAGAATTGTTCCTCATTGTCTTAGCTTTCTAGAATGGTATAGTATGCCTTCATATGATGTGGAGAACTCAACTTATGGTCTTGACAAGCAAAGGGTATTTTGGGCATTTGTGAATTACAGGTCATTTTAACCTATACCCAAAACTCATACAAGGAGGCCTCAAATGGAAAAACTTACAACATCAAACTTGCTCCAAATGGGATTTTAAGTCTAGAAAGAAGGTCACAAGTTATTGGAGAAGCTCATAGCATGATGTTACATGATTGGTCAAAATATGAACTAAAAAGGCTTATAAAGTGAATAATTTCAAAGTGAAAAATGGTTTGGGAGATTTACAAGTCCAAATGGAGACTTCCAATATATGATTTTGAATGGAAAAACAATTCTAAGAACAATGGTTCACACACTTTTTTGAGTTTAGAAGGAAAAAATGAAGTTATCCATGGTTGCTTACCTTTTAAGAAACATAATCCAAAATGAGCCAAAGTTTGAAAACAAGGGAATGTGCAAGATGGATCTAGAATGTACCATTGGGGTCTATATATTCATGAAAGATGAATTTGGCAAGGGTTGGCCTCATTTGCACCAAGAATTCCACAAATTTTTCTCATGCTTTCTCATTAAGTTTTCATTCCAATTCTCCAAAATCTTCATCAATCTTCCTCAAAATCAATCCAATCATATTCAATATTCATCATAGATCAGAATTGAAGCAAGGATCAAGTGATTATCATCCATTTTCGAGTGCTTTTCTCAAGATCATCAAAATCACAATCTCAAGTGGATAGCATAATTCTGGCCAAGTCTCATCCAAAGCTTGCATACAGAATCAAGTTCCTCAAGGATTGATCAAGATTCAACACTTAGAAGCTTCAGATCCACATCTTCCATAGCTGTTCTCAAGGTTTTACATCAGGTAAGTTTTCCTTCGATTTGCTTAATTCAGTTAGTTTCACATGATTTTATTAGTGTAGACTTGATCTAGGTGGTTAGGAGATTAAGTTAGATGATTTTGGAACGATTTGGTGATGGTTAGTGACAGGTGCAACAAACTGTTAGTGTTCGAATCTCTTGGATTAATGTGTTATAATTGTAGCTTGATTGATCAAATTAATCTCCATTAGTTGGAGTTCAGTTTAGGCTAAGTTTGAGGAAGAATGGTGATGGTTCATATCAGTGCATTTCAATGGTGGTCAGTATGTGATTCAATCGGATCTGTTGTTGTGGTGAGCTTCAAGATAAACTAGTGGTATAGGATTGTAGAGGGGAAGATCCTGAGCAACTTTCGTGTTTACAGCATGAGGATTCATGGCGTGTAGGATGAGAACAGAGAGGAGGAAAGTTGTTCGTGCATGGATGTTCATGGAGTTAAAACCCTAGTTGCAGGTCGTTTGGAGGAAGAAGAGATAATCTGGACCCTTCATGTTGTGTTGGACCTTTGACTGATAGAGTGATCCAATGGCCAGCATTTAACCTGAGCGTTTGGAGGGAATTGAGCCTTGGCCAAAACGCACCGTTTCATTAATTGAAACGGGCGGGCCTGAGTTGGATTCTGTTATCCCCACCCCCGTGTTAGGCCCAAAACCAAGTTTCAACGTGTTTGTGATGCTTTTCTCACCTCCCAGCTCGCTTCTTTCTATTTCACTAATTCAGAGTGGTATTGGGCCCTAGTGCAAGCGCTATCTGCACCCCCATTGTGAAGGCCCATCCAGATATCAACTGGGGCGAGCTTCTGAATGCACCCCTCATTCATTTCATTCAATTTTAATTTTTCTTAATTCCATTTTATTTTACCCATTTTCATTAATTCATAAATAATTCATAAAAAATGCTTTTTCATCCATTCTTTTTACCATATCTTCATTAAAATGTCTAGAATATTATAGGAAAATAAATTTTCATTTTTTGTTTTATTTCATATTTTTTACATATTTTCTAAATAAATGTCACATTAAATAATTCATTTCATGCATCATTTTTATGATTTTTGTTCTCTCACATGCTTTGATATTTTTAGATCATTCTTTTCATATTGTTTAGATGAGATATTAGGCTTGTAGAAATATTTTAGTTCCCATTTTTAGAGGTTAATTTTAGGTGATTAATAAATGCTTGAATATCATGAGCAAAACTAGGGTTTAGGTGACAACTTAGGAGTTTGATTTCATTTCCCTTAGGACTTAGGGTTTGAATAGATTAGTTATGGGACTATAGGGGCTATGGGTAGTTATTAGATCCCTTAGAGAACAGTTAGGATTCCCCTACTGCTATTATTACTGTCTGTATATCTGTTGTCTGGTGTGGTGTGCCCTCTGGGGATTGTTGCTTGTTTGATTGGGTATTGGGTTTGCCTGGGGCCCTGGGGAAGCTGAAGATTTGTGAAGATGAAGCTATTGGAGATTCAAAGATGGAAGATCAACTGTCAGAGTTGAGGAGGAGTTTCTTGATGGCAGATGCTGAGGAGATTAGGGTTTAGGAGCTAGGCAGAGCTCTAGATTAGAAATTTTGTTTCTCAAACATGGATTGCCTTGTCTGCATCCATTCTTCTCTGTGATTCAGAGTCTCTCTAAGACACTCACCCCCTTCCTTTGGAAGGCTTGGTGATAGTATCTATGAGATAGAACTCTTGAGAGAAAATGTCTCTTGTGTTAGAAGCAGTCTGTTCACCACCTTTGGTAGTCAGCTGATTGCTTAACACCCATTCACTCTTGTGACTGATCCCTCATCCTGGAGGTTTGAGTTTGAAGAAAAGCCATTGCAGATGGAAGACTGATGATCAAAGCCCTTGTCTGAAGGCCATGAAGATGGAGATTGATGCTTGTTGAAGCCTGTAGCTGATTGGAGGTTGCTTGAAGCCAGTTGTTGATTTAGAGCTGCTGATGCTGTTTCTTTTGCTGTATTTCATTTCTGATGTATTGATTGGTTTTCTGAACTGTATTGTTTGCTGTTTACCCTGTTGGGTTGAAAGTGAAGCCTGTTCACTTTTGCCTATTGTTTTCTAGGTTCGAGGTTGGGTGGGACTCCCTTGCCTCGCTTGTGTTGTTGCATCCATGCATTTTACTGCTTTACTGTATATATCTGATATTGTTTCTGTTTCTGCCTATCCCGTAGGATCTCTGTTTCTCTCTGTGCAAGAGAGGAGCATGATAGACACTAGGTCTTAACCCACGCATGATAACATTAGGTTAGTTTGTTTCCCTTCGCAACCGTAGGTTAGAGTTCTGTCTCTTTCTTTCTCACAACAAACAGAAAAACACATAAAGATTTCAAACACAATAAAAGACACTTCTTCCGTAAAAGAATGTGAACTCATCAAAACGTCATTTTTGTCCTCTTGGACTGTTAATCAGAAAAACCTTTTTCAGAAGGAATAAAATCAACCAAGACAAGCTTGTGTCGTACGTGGCCCGAACTACGTTTGCTCTGATCTTTCATGCTGTATGAAAGTACGTAGGCATAGGATGCGATATCCTAGCGAGCAACCTTCCCCTCCTTTCCCGTAGGTAGGCGAACTACGTTGACTCTGATTTCTCGTTCCAGGCGGGAATACGTAGGCATAAAGTGCGATACTTTGCCGAGTCATTTTTATTTTTCGTTTTATTTTCTTTTTAACCCTCATCCTTTAGTTTAGATAGAAATGTAATCCGTACAAACCAAGCAAGCGTGGATCCCGTCGAGTACGACGGACGTGAGGGGTGCTAATACCTTCCCCTTGCGTAACCGACTCCCGAACCCAGGTTTTGGTTGCGATGACCATACCTTTTCCCGTTTTTCGCGAGGTTTACTTCGAGCGTTTCCTTTCCCTCCGTTGGGATAAATAACGCACGGTGGCGACTCTTCTGTTCAGCCGGCGCCGATTTTCGCAGTAGCGACAGCTGGCGACTCTGCTGGGGATCCAACGTCCCCTGGCTGCTAAGGACTGCGATGGTTCTTATGCATTTGGGATCCAACGTCCCTTAAGAGAGTCAATCCTAACGCTTGTTTTCCCGTCGAGGATTTTGTATGGAGTTATTGCATATTTCTAACCTTGTATTTTCAGCTTTATATATTGATTATTATTGCTGTATTTGGGGTGTGACGGGTATTCTGATATTGAGAGATAAGCCGGACCTGGGCTTGAGTGCACCTAGAATTAGAGTAGAAATTAGTGGGCGCCCGCTTGCTTTGCTTGCTTCGGTGTCCCATGAAATCTACACTCAGACGAGGTTCCTCTGGTTGGCCTCCTGCCCCTTCCTTTGGTTGGCGTGGGTTGCTGGTTAGTTGGATTGTCGACTCTGGGGACCGATCATTTGGAAGTTGGCTGAGTGAGGCCTCTTCAGGAATTGATGATGCCACTCCTTCTGGGAATCGTATCATCAACCCTGAAAGTCTGTGACGCCGACGACCGCATAGGATGCCGTACCTTGTGCCCGTTATAGGGCCACCCACCTGTGAGGGGATTCAGGGTTATGCAGGTAACTAGACCTCCAGATTACCGGTTATTTCTTGATCAGAGATCCGGGTTATTTATGGAGAGTTATGAGGTCTGCCAGAGACCATGTGGAGATTTATTCTGAGGTCTGTCAGAGACCATTGGGAGATTTATTCTGAGGTCTGTCAGAGACCATTTGGAGATGTATTCTGAGGTCTGTCAGAGACCATTTGGAGATGTATTATGAGGTCTGTCAGAGACCAGTTGGAGATGTGTTATGAGGTCTGTCAGAGACCAATTGGAGGTGATTTGAGGTCTATCAGAGACCAGTTCGAGTTATGGTTTGAGGTCTGTCAGAGACCAGTGTTGGAGTTTTACTTTAGGTCTATCCGAGACCAGGGTTTGGTGACTTCTGGATGGTCTATCTGAGACCTTTCTTGATTGGGTTTAGGCTATCCAGCTGCAGCTTTGGTCCCTGTTGAATGTTACTTGCATTGCATCCCTGCATATACATTATCATTTGCATTTCACTAACGTGTGTCTATGCTGCAGGTGCATTTGCATTTCCCTAGTTCTAGTGCCCAGACTTCTGAGTATTTGATCATGACTAGCCTACGGAGAACGGTTGCTTACAAATTGCCTACGCCTGATATTGTTCCTTTACTGGGGTTGATCTCTCTTGCTGATGAGGGTGTTCGTAGGAGTTTCCGGATGAGCTATGGTAGATTATTGAGATTGGTGTGCAAACCTACAGAGGTAGAGTTAGATGGGCTGTATGCTTTGATGCAATTCTACGACCCTGCTTTGAGGTGTTTCACGTTCTCTGACTTTATTATGGGACCAACTCTGGAGGAATACGCTGAGTATGTTGAGCTGCCTGTGCAGAACCAGGTTCCATTCATTCATTATGATGCCAAACCCAAGCCGGAGGAATTGGCAAAAGCCTTGCATGTTGATGCTTCTGAACTTGTGACTACTGTTTCCCGTGGAGTTCCAGGCTTCTCATTTCAGTTCTTAGTGGGTAAAGCCCAAGAGTACGCCAAGAATGGGTGCTGGGTTGCTTTCAATGCTGTGTTGGCTTTGTGCATTTATGGCATAGTTTTATTCCCCAATATACCGGATTTTGTGGACTTCGATGCTTTCTACTTGTTTGCCGCTGGTAATCCTGTGCCTACTTTACTCGGAGATCTCTACCACTCACTGCATTACAAGAATGAGAAGGGAAGAGGGAAGAATGTTCATCTGTGTGTGCCCTTATTGAGTATATGGTTTGAGAGTCACCTTCCTAAGAGAGGATCTGCTGCAGAGACTACAATTCCAGTTGGTTGGCCGGAGCGTTTGATGAGGCTATTGTCGGAAGATATGGAGTGGTTTGATAGAGACCTGTTGGGATCTGAGCTCATCTTTAGCTGTGCTGGGTACCCTAATGTGCCATTGATAGGAAGAAAAGGGTGTATCAATTACAACCCTTCTCTATTCATTCGCCAGTTCGGATATGCGCTGAAGAATCCACCTCAAGAGGAAGAAGTACAGGAATCTCTGTACTTCACCGGTGACGTGAAGGGGGAGTTATTAGCCAAGTTGCGACATGCCTGGACGCGTATTAATCGCAAAGGGAAGCCGTTGTTAGGAAAGAATGACTGTCAGGCCTATGCACCTTATAGAGCTTGGATTCAGGAAAGGGCTAGTCAGTTGAAGATGCCGTTTCCAGATGCACCAATTCTTGTTCCTATTCCGGTAGAAGAGCCGACTACTGTTTCTAGAGAAGCATATGAACAGGTTGTGAGAGAGAAAGAAGCCCTGATGAAGATTAACGAAGGGTTAGAGCAAGAGTTAGCCCAGGCGCGCAGCGAGAAAAACAAGGCCGTATATGCTTTCCAACAACAGATTGAGCTGGTGAACAGGTTAGGATCTGAGTTGACTGAGGAAAAGAAGAAGCGCGAACGTCTGGGGCAAGAGTTCAGAAGCTCCCATGACATGCTGGAAGCCAAAAAGAAAGCGCTCGACGCAGCACACCGAGAGATATCCTCTTGCAATAAGACTTGGAATGCTACACTCACCAACAACAAGAAGAGGGAAGATAAGCTGAAGCAGCAAATTTCCGACCTCGAAGAGAAGTTGAAGTCTAGCATCAAGAAGTGTGAGGAGGAAGTGATGAACCGGTATAGTGTCCAGCATGCACTGAACAAGGCAATCAAATCCAGAGATGAAGCAGTGTCCCAGAAGCGAAAGCTAGAAGATTGCTTCGGGGAAGCAACATGGGAAGAAACCGCTGAAGACGTACGCCGTGTCCTTAAGAGGAGAAACCTGCTTGTTGAAGGGCTGCTTGATCGACCAAGCCATCCGGAGACCAAGAAGTTGATAGAGGAGTACCAGACTTTTGGGAGGATTTGATCATTCCATTATTTGTATGCTTTATTTGCATAGTGCTGACCATCACCAGGATTGTTGGTTGAGGTCATGCCATCTTTGTACTCTCAGTGATATTGTACCCTGGGCTTATTGATTCTCTCTGTTATATATGAGGCTTTCTATGATTCAGCTCCGATATTCCTATTGTCAACACTGTCACTGCACCGGCACCCTCGCACTAGAACTGGGGGAATGAACTTCCCTAATGCACAGACACATTGCATTGCATTCATATTCATCTTGCATAACAGGTAATATATGAATGGTGTCTTATCTCTTGCTCTGCATCAGGTACTTAACAGGATTCCAGATCAACATCCGCACCGCTATTCTACACGATCCAACTGTCGGAAAGTCATGGACCAGATTCAGAACGAGATGCAGGATGTACGCGAGAAGCTCGCCCTCTTCATGCAGACCATGGAGGCTATAGCAAAAGGGCAAGAGAACTTGCAGGCCATGGTCCAGCCTCTATTGGCTCGCAACGCTGGTCATGGTAACGAAGATCATCAGTCTGTCCGGGTTGATACTGCTCAGGGAGATGGCACTCCAACGCCAGTGGCTCCGCCTGTCGTCAATGTGAATGCTGCTAACGTCAACAACGCTACCGCTGCTGTGAATGGTAACGTCGGAGTTGGAAATGAAACTGCTGTCCATAACGCTGGGCTGGGTGATGTCAATGTGGGAGATAATCTCGGAGGCAATGGCTTTGTCAACGCTGGGTTCGGATTCAACGATCAGGGATTCGACAATACTGGCAAGTATGGCTTTAATGCTCAAGGCTTTGGGCAAGATGGTTATGGTATGGTCAATCAGGGCTACGGAGGTTTTGGAAACGGAAACGGTGCTGGTTTTATGGCTGGTGGTCCTGCTGGAGGTGTTCAAGGGTATGGCAACAGAGGCCGAGTTCCGGGGATGAATCAGGTCAGAGCTGGACGTAATAATGCGTATGATGGATACGGGGCTGGAAACGGTATGTGGCAAGAGGATCAGCAGGAAGACGCCTTCTCTGGAGGGGGTTTTGACGGGCCGATGGATGATTCTCAAAAGATTAGAATGCTGGAAGAGCAAATGAAAGGAGTCCTAAACCAGAGTGCTGTGGGTCTGGACATGGCAACAATGGGCTTGGTACCTGGGCTGAGGGTGCCAATCAAGTTCAAAGCGCCTGCGTTCGATAAGTACAAAGGAGATACATGTCCGAAGGTTCATGTACGAGCTTATTACAGAAAGATGTCTGCATATTCCACTGACGAAAGAATGCTCATGCATTTCTTTCAGGATAGTCTATCGGGTCCTTCCTTAGAGTGGTACATGGGGTTGGAGCCCACTGACATCAAGACTTGGAAGCAATTAGCAGAGGCGTTCGTAGCCCATTACAAATATAATAGTGATCTGGCACCCAATCGGGTCCAGTTGGCCGGGCTTTCGCAGAAGAAGGGGGAGAGTTTTAAAGAATACGCGCAAAGGTGGCGCGATATGGCTGCCAGGGTCCGTCCCCCTGTGGAAGATAAAGAAATGAACGACATGTTTGTTGGCACATTCACCGGACTGTTTCATGATATGTTGTTTCATACGTCTCTGGCTAGTTTTTCAGACCTGATTCTGATGGGTGAAAAGATTGAGCGGAACATTAAGCAAGGCAAGTTCCAAGTCGATGAATCAACTGCATCTGGCAGTAATAGGAAAGCTTATGGTGGGCGCCGTCAGGGCGAAGCTAGCGCGGTATTTGGAGGCCGAGGCCGAGGCCGAGGCAGGGGAAGAAATCCATATCGTCAGCAGCAGCAAGTGTCGAGTGTCACCATCCCGTATCAACAACAACCAATTCAGCAACAACAACAGGTTCAGCAGCAACCAATGCCACAGCAGCAGCAGCCTCAGCAGGGGGCACAGCAGGCTCAGAGAAAATTCCAGGGTGGTAAGCCGAGAAGGGTGTTCGAGAAGCCTCCCTCTAACTATGCTGATTTATTGCAGACATTGTTGGGATTGAATCTGGTGGAGAAAAGAACCTTGGCACCGATAACGGGAGCTCCCCCGTTCGGCTATGATGCAAATAGGCGCTGCGAGTTTCATTCTGGGGCCCCGGGCCATGATATAGAAGGTTGTCATGCTTTTAAGCACGTTGTGCAGGATCTCTTGGACAACAAGTCTATCAACTTCGGAACGACCGGTGCGAATATAGTCCAGAAACCCATGCCTAATCATGGGGCGAATGCCGTGCTGACTGAGGAAGGTCTGAATCTGATTATGAATGTTGAGGATTTAAAGACGCCGCTGAGCGAAATAAAAAGCCGACTGTTGCAAGGAGGTGTTTACCCGGGTTGTAATGAGTACTGCTTAGATTGTTGGGCCCTGTCTGGGGGGTGTGAAGATCTGAAGAAAGGCATTCAGGCCTTGATTGATGAAGGTGTATTGCAGTTTGATAGAACAGCAACTGATGAGCCGGCAGGGGCAGTAATGGATAATCAGAGTGATGTTGCCACAGTGACAATTCCTAGGAAGACGATCACTATTTCAGCACCAGCTCAGCGACCACCGATTACTATAACTAAAGCCGGGCCAATCCCGTATGAGAACACGAAAGCAGTCCCATGGTCATATGGGCTAGAGGTGTATTGTGACGGGATTAAAATCGATGTTAACAAGCAGTCGGCGGAGATTGTGGATAATGTTGTGGGCTCGGGAGGCATGACGAGAAGCGGCAGGATCTTTATATCTCCTGAAGTAGAGGCCGAAAGGCTAGCGAAAGGAAAGGGGAAAGCGGTTGAGAATGTTCCGGTACAAGCAAATGAAAAAGAAGCAGCGTCGAAGGACGTAGAGGAATTCATGCGCTTGATTCGGAAAAGCGACTATAAAATCGTGGAGCATCTGCAGCAAACGCCATCCAAAATATCTATTCTGTCATTGCTGTTGTGTTCAGAAGCCCACAGGAACGCTTTGCTGAAAGTCCTGGACACTTCTTTTGTACCACAGGATGTCTCCGTGAACCAGCTAGAAGGGGTATTGGCACATGTAAATGCAGGCCACAGTCTGGGCTTTACTGATTTCGACTTGACTCCGAAAGGAAGGGATCATAATATGGCATTACATGTATCTGTTGAGTGCAGAGGGTCGACAATGTCGCACGTATTGGTTGACACCGGGTCGTCTTTGAATGTGCTGCCTAAGAAGGCTATGATGAAGCTGGATGTTCGAGGAATTTTGTGTACACCAAGTGATTTGGTAGTCAGAGCGTTTGACGGCACGCGGAGAACAGTCTTCGGATCGATCACCTTGCCTCTGCAAGTGGGGCCGGAAGTGTTTGCAACGGAGTTTTATATCATGGATATACAGCCTGCGTACAGCTGCTTGCTGGGAAGACCTTGGATTCACGGGGCAGGGGCAGTCACGTCTACCCTGCATCAGAAGTTAAAGTATATGGTCGGAGACAGTGTAGTCACCGTGTGCGGAGAAGAAGACATCCTGGTCAGCCATCTTTCTTCGTTCAAATATGTGGAAGTCGACGGGGAGATCCATGAGACACCATGCCAGGCATTCGAAGGTTTGCGCATTAAGGACAAGAGTCCCGGGCCAAGCAAAGTGCCGGAGATAGCCGTCTCATCGTATAAAGAAGCCCAAGCGCTAGTGAAGGCAGGAGAAGCCACGGGCTGGGGCAAAGTATTGGACATTCCGGTGAAAATGGACCGGTTCGGACTGGGGTACCGACCGTCGTCATCAACTCCTTCCGTGGGGGTCCCTCATTTCAGAAAGTCAATCACCATCTCTGCCAGTGGAGTATGCCAGGAATCTGTCAATGCTGCTTCGGAATCCGATGAAGGGGACAGCGACTGTGATATGGATGCCTGGATTCAGCCAAGCACGCCAGGACAAGGACTGTGCAACTGGTCTATTCAGGAGCTTGTTCCTGTGACTTTTAAACAGTAATGCTTTGCTTTATTAATTGTTGAATCATCTGATGTCTTGCCCGGGGCATCAGGATTTGCTTAGGGCTGTGTGGTTATAAACATTGCTTCGTTAATCATTAAATAAATGGCGTTTTTTTTTCATGTGCAAATACTGTAATCCCTGTCTTTCTTGTTTTGTATTTTTCAATAAAATGGCAACGTGGTTATCCGCTTTATACGCATTTTGAAGCACTTAACCCTTTCTTTTGCAGGATAACATTTTCAGATGACATCCTTGAACCACCTATGACTCGTCCCGACTTCGAGCACCCGGTATTCCAGACCGAAGAAGAGGTTGTCGAAGATAGCGACGTTCCTGAAGAACTGTCTTGGTTGGTGAAGCAAGAGGAAAGAGCCATTCTGCCTCACGACGAGGTTATCGAGGTTATCAATTTGGGGTCGGAAGGGGTTGAGAAAAACATTCGTATCGGAGCCGCACTGCAGAGTGATATCAAGCGAAAACTGGTCGAAATGCTCCGAGAGTATAATGATGTATTCGCTTGGTCGTATCAAGATATGCCAGGGCTCGATACAGATATGGTTGTGCATCGCCTGCCACTGAAAGAGGATTGCCCGCCAGTCAAACAAAAACTTCGCAGAACTCGACCAGATATGGCAATGAAGATCAAAGAGGAGGTTCAGAAACAGTGGGACGCTGGGTTCCTGGCTGTGACGAAGTATCCCTCATGGGTTGCCAACATCGTACCAGTGCCAAAGAAAGATGGCAAGGTTCGAATGTGCGTGGATTATAGAGATTTGAATAAAGCAAGCCCAAAAGACGATTTTCCACTTCCTCATATTGATGTGTTAGTGGATAATACTGCTCAATACTCTGTATTCTCCTTCATGGATGGCTTTTCAGGCTATAATCAAATTAAAATGGCGCCAGAGGATATGGAGAAGACTACTTTCATAACACCGTGGGGAACATTTTGCTACAAAGTGATGCCCTTTGGTTTGAAAAATGCTGGGGCAACATATCAGCGTGCGATGACGACTCTTTTTCATGATATGATGCATAAAGAGATCGAAGTTTATGTTGACGATATGATCGCCAAATCCCAGACGGAGGAAGAGCATCTGGTGAATCTGTTGAAGTTGTTTAAAAGGCTTAGGAAGTTCAGGCTAAGGCTGAACCCTAACAAATGCACCTTCGGGGTGAGATCGGGTAAACTGCTGGGGTTTATCGTAAGCGAAAGAGGAATAGAGGTCGATCCTGCTAAAATAAAAGCGATTCAAGAAATGCCGACGCCTAAAACAGAGAAAGAGGTGCGCGGGTTTTTGGGGAGATTGAACTACATTGCCCGGTTCATATCTTACCTAACGGCCACGTGTGAACCATTATTCAAGCTGTTAAAGAAAGATCAAGCTGTAACGTGGAACGATAATTGTCAAAAGGCGTTCGATAAAATAAAGAAGTATCTGCAGGAGCCTCCTATTTTGATACCCCCGGTGGCAGGAAGACCCTTGATAATGTATTTGACGGTTCTTGAGGGAAGCATGGGTTGTGTTCTCGGTCAACACGACGAGACGGGGAGAAAAGAGCATGCAATTTACTATTTGAGTAAGAAATTTACGGACTGTGAATCTCGATACTCAATGCTGGAGAAAACTTGTTGCGCGCTAGCCTGGGCCGCCAAGCGTTTGAGGCAGTACATGCTGAATCATACAACCATGCTCATCTCGAAGATGGATCCAATCAAATATATATTTGAAAAGCAGGCGTTGTCAGGTAGAATTGCCCGTTGGCAGATGATCTTGACTGAATATGATATTCAATACGTCTCGCAAAAGGCAATAAAGGGGAGTGTGCTGGCTGAGTATCTGGCGGAGCAGCCTATTGAAGAGTATCAATCGATGAGATTTGACTTTCCTGACGAGGATATCATGTATCTCAAGATGAAGGATTGCGAAGAGCCGTTACCAGACGAAGGACCAGAGCCGGGGTCCAAATGGCAGATGATATTTGATGGAGCTGTGAATGCTTACGGTAGCGGAATAGGGGCAATTATCACTACGCCGCACGGGTCGCACATCCCGTTTACTGCCCGATTGACCTTTGCCGTTACCAACAATGAGGCCGAATACGAAGCCTGTATAATGGGGCTTGAAGAAGCCATTGATTTGCGAATCAAACATTTAGACGTATACGGAGACTCAGCTCTGGTGGTGAATCAGATCAAAGGGGAATGGGAGACACGGCAGCCCAATTTGATACATTACATGAATTATGCAAGGAGATTGTTGCCTTTCTTCGACAAAGTTGAATTGCATCATGTGCCGCGGGCAGAAAATCAAATGGCTGACGCCCTTGCCACCTTGTCTTCCATGTACAAGGTCAATTTCTGGAACGAAGCTCCCCAAATCACTATCTCTCGGTTGGACAGGCCAGCTTATGTATTTGCTATTGATGAAGCGTCTGATGGCAAACCGTGGTATTTTGATATCCTTAACTTCCTGAAGAATAAAGAGTATCCGGCTGGGGCATCCAGTCAAGATCAGAAAACTCTCAGGAGATTAGCGGGTAATTTCTACTTGAACCCGGATGGCGTCTTATACAGAAGAAACCACGACTTGGTGTTGTTGCGTTGTGTAGACGAGAAAGAGGCAAAGCTTCTCATGGAGGAAATTCATGAAGGTGCCTTTGGCACGCATGCTGGTGGACATGCTATGACGAGAAAACTGCTGCGGGCAGGTTACTTTTGGCTGACGATGGAAACTGATTGTTTCAAATTTGCAAGAAAGTGCCACAAGTGCCAAATTTATGCTGACAAAATACACGTGCCTCCGAGTCCTCTGAATGTGATGTCATCTCCATGGCCATTCTCAATGTGGGGAATCGATATGATTGGAAAGATTGAGCCGACGGCTTCTAACGGGCATCGGTTCATCCTAGTAGCAATCGATTATTTCACCAAATGGGTGGAAGCAGCGTCTTACGCAAACGTAACGAAGCAAGTGGTGGCTAGATTCATCAAGAGAGATATCATTTGCCGATACGGAATTCCCGAGCGGATAATCACGGACAATGGTTCTAATCTGAACAACAAAATGATGAAGGAGCTCTGTCAGAATTTCAAGATCGAACATCACAACTCCTCCCCTTACCGACCCAAGATGAATGGCGCTGTCGAAGCGGCCAATAAGAATATCAAGAAGATCGTCCAGAAAATGGTGGTGACTTATAAAGATTGGCATGAAATGCTACCTTTCGCTTTGCACGGTTATCGTACGACGGTACGCACATCAACCGGGGCAACTCCGTTCTCGTTGGTATACGGAATGGAGGCGGTATTACCATTGGAAGTTGAGATCCCTTCTCTGAGGGTATTGCGGGACGTTCAGCTGGACGAGGCAGAATGGGTAACGAATAGATTGAACCAACTGAGTTTGATGGATGAGAAGAGGCTAGCTTCTCTGGCATACGGTCGTTTGTATCAAAGACGAATGAAGAAAGCGTACGACAAGAAAATACTTCCGCGAAGCTTTCAGACGGGCGACCTTGTGCTGAAAAGGATTCTCCCGCCGCAAGCAGATCACAGGGGCAAGTGGACCCCCAACTACGAAGGGCCATACGTTGTCAGTAAGGTCTTTTCAGGAGGAGCTTTATTGTTGTCCACCATGGACGGGGAAGACTTTGCATCACCTGTGAATTCGGACGCAGTTAAAAAATACTTTGCTTAAAATAGACCCGCTGGACAGGAAAAAGAGAGTCCAGGCAAAAATGGGGCATCCTGGCGAACCAAAAACAGAATGAAAGGTTCGGGCAAAAGTTAGGGATAAAATTGAGAAAATGTACACCCGCGAAGTTGAAAACCTACACTGGGCGGCTTCGGCAAAAAAGGGTATCCCGGTGAACTGAAAACCCGTAAAGGGCGGTTCACGCAAAAGTTAGGGATGAGAAAAGCAAATGACTGCGGTCCGAATTTGATATTCAATGAGCATCTATGCGGGAGAATATATTTGAGGAATTAGTTATCGAATACAACCTCTTCAGAAGTAGGGATACCGGGAAAGTATAAGAGTCGGACGAGTCATGGGAGGATCAGTTCGTGGTGTTCATCTGCATCCAGTTGCCGACATGTGTACAAAATTTAATTTGTCAATATTTATGCTTCTTGTGAATACTTGCGTACTTGTGTATCTGCTTTGCGTAGCTTCCTCTTTTCAGGAGTTACATCCCGTGTACAAAAACTCCGCCCATTCAGGGGCCCAATCAATGAAAATGTGTTATTCAGTACTTGATGCCTGTTCTTTACTGTTTTGCGCATGATAAAACGCCTAAAGTTTATTGAAGCTAGCATGAGTATAACATTACTGGCCCTTGCCAACAATTGTTAAAGCTTTGAATTAACTGAGTGTAACGTCACTAACCTGAATCGATTTGGATTGCATAGGCTTGCCGTGTCTTGTTTGTGTTGTTGCAGGTTTCATAACTGTACGAGGAAGGTGATCAAAAGATTGCAATAGTGAAAGGCTTGATCCCCACGCAGGTCAGGCATGTTCTTCCTGAAGAAGGATAGAATTCTCCAGCTAGCCGTAGCTTATCCAAAGGACGTGCTCCAGAGAAGTTACTCGTCCTCAGCAGAGTTTAGTGATTCTGAGATCGTAAGGCTGTATTCAGACAGGTTCATCTCCCCCCGTAGGGTCAGGCACTCTTCCCCAGTGGAGTCAGTTAATTTTCCCCGAGAGAATCATCCCATCCCCAGCGGAGTTCTCTTTTCAGCAAATGTTCTTTCCTTCCAGCGGAATTCGAAGGTCAAGGCTCTCCAAAGCAGAGTTGATGTTGGGTCCTGTCATTTATTTTGTCAGAGATACTGGTGATATCGGTTCACGTTCCAGCAGAAGGTCTGAGCATACCGTGCACATCTGTTATTCTCCAGCAAAGTCATATTCCCCAGCAGGGGGTTACTTCAACAAGACGTGTGGTTTGAGTTCCCAACTCCCCAGCAGGGTCGACTTCACTCTTCCAGCATTTATTTTGCCGGAATGATTTTGTAGCATCAGGCTATCCCCGGCGAGTCGGCGTTACCCTTCCAGCATTTATTTTGCTGAAGCAGTTTCGGTACTCTAGTAGTTCAGGTGGAGAGAGCTCTTGCTCAAATAAATCACCAAACAGTCCAGATCTCGGCAGGAGATATTCAATGATAATGTCAGTTTCGGCGGTATTCCCCATAGAGTTATTATGGTAAAACTTTCTTTGTCTCCAGCAGAGTCATTTATGCAAATGTATCTTATTTTCCCCAGCCAGAGTGGCCAGGATAAGAATCTCCTTATCCCCAAGCAGAGTTCGTTTGTCATCAACGAGTCGCATGAATCAGAATTTCAGAGACCACCGCCGGTTATCAGAGCAGGCGTCCGATAGTTGGTTTTCAGACGTCCCCAGTAGAGCTCATCTCGAAGTCGCTGTCACGTCAGTGCTAAGAAGTTTGTGGGTGAGGATCATTGAAGAATTAAGTCCTGACGTGGACCATTTACTCCTAGAATGACGGGATTTCTTCAGAAGTGGGCGTCCTAGCGTGGACAGGTCTATTTCCCTGGGCTGATGGGAGGTGCTAGTCCTAACGTGGACATGTTCGATTTCTCAGAATGGTTGGAAGGTGGGGTCCTGACGTGGACATTTCCTCAGGTTGACGATATGTGCTAGTCCTGACGTGGACAGATTTGATTACTCGGTATTGATCGGATGTGAAATCCTGACGTGGACAAGATTGGTTACTCTCCGTGTTGGTGTCCTGGCGTGGACAATTTATTTCCAGCAGATATCTTTATTCGTAATGGTGAAATGTGCGTCCTGACGTGGACCAGTTTGTAGTTCTTTGTGATGACAAGATACAAGAATCCTGACGTGGACAAATTTATCCTTCTTCGTGTTGTTGGCAAAGTGTAAGTCCTAACGCGGATATTTCCCCAGTGAGTCAAAGACGCGTGAGTCCTTACGTGGACAAGTCTTATTTCCTCAGTGAGTCGAAGACGCCTGAGTCCTTACGTGGACAAATCAAGACGAGATCAGTGTCCTAACGCGGACAGATCAAAGAGATTATTATTCCTAACGTGGAAAGATGTAGTCCTTACGCGGACCTATCAACAGAAGTGATTCCTAACGTGGAAAGACGGAGATTCCTAACGCGGAAAAGATGGAGTCCATACGCGGACGTGTCAGAAGATAGTTTCCTTACGTGGAAATGACAGTATTCCTAACGTGGAAAGAAGAGAGTCCTTACGTGGACAGATTAAGATGGCATTCCTGACGTGGAAAAGTTTAGTCCTGACGTGGACATATCAAGGTTTGATTCCTAACGTGGAAAGATCGGAGTCCTTACGTGGACATATCAAGAGCATTCCTTACGTAGAAGAAAAATGGTTTCCTTACGTGGAAAGACGAGTTTATTCCTTATGTGGAAAGATTGAGTCCTCACGCGGACATATCAAGATTGATTCCTGACGTGGAAAGAAATGGATTATTCCCGACGTGGAAGAGTTTAGTCCTGACGCGGACAGATCAAAGAAGGTATTCCTAACGTGGAAGAAGAAGTTTATTCCTTACGCGGAGAAATTGGGGTCCTGACGTGGACAGATTCGAGAAGTTGAGTCCTGACGTGGACAGGTTCAGAATCAAAAGTGGAATTCCTTACGTGGAAAGATTGAAGTCCTGACGCGGACATATCAAGTGGTATCGGAGTCCTTACGTGGACAGATTGATGCAGTTCTCCTTGTGTGGAAAGAAGATTGCTTCCTAACGTGGAAAGATAAAAGCGTTACTCCTAACGTGGAAGAGTTTGTTCCTAACGTGGACGATTCAGTTTATGTAAATACAGACGAATTATCCCCAGCGGAGTTGCCGAGATTTTTCTGGGTTAACAGCAAGTGTAGTCCTAACGTGGACCAATTCTAGGTGAGATTTCTTCGTATCGACGACGGACAGAGTCCTAACGTGGACAAGCAAGCAGTCTGGTATGACAAAATCCTCTTCAGAACGATGAAGACAATCCCCAGCACAGTCGCGCGAGATCAGTGGGTTACTCTAACAGTCAGATTCAGCTGACGAATGTTATTCCTCAAGCAGGAGCGCAGTTTATTTCTGCGGTTGGCAAATTTCTGGTTTCACTAGTATTCAACCGTCTCGTACCGCGAATGTCTGAAGGCTCCGGGCTCTTCATCCAGTCGGGTCCAAGTCGCTTGAATAGGGGCAGCTGTTGCACCCTAAAATTTGCTCAACCTTATTCCTTGGATTTATGTTTCATTATCATTAGCATTTGCATATAGAGTCATGTACATAGACTAACCATCTGCATAGCATAAGCATAGCAAGTCATTCAACAGGGGACCAATCATTATTTTCATCTCTAGAGGCCTAGCAAGAGGTTATTATCCTAATTCCATCCTATTCAAGTCATCAGGAAAGAATTTGAAAGCAAAGAGTTCAGCAGATCAAGCCTTGAGTCCATCTCCTAGCTGAGGGTATCTGAGGATCAACAAGAGGGTTGTGAACTGTGAAGTGAAAGCATGGAGAGCATCTAGACATCTTGAGAGACTTATAAAGTCATTTGGAGAAGAAAGCAAGTCATTGATGAAGGCACAAGAGCTACAGTTGAAGACAGTCAACTAGGGTTTCATCTGGGTCAACCCTAGATCAACCCTAGGTCAATTGACTGACTTAAGAGGGCATTCAAGTCTATTGGAGAGATGTGGGGATCATCATTGAACATATAAAGTAGGATATGGAGATATGACAAGGAGAATTCAAGAGAAATCAAGGAGAAGAGGAGTTACTAAATTAGGGTTTCTCTGTAAAATCCCCTAGTTTAGGTCAAATTTCCAAGCAAGATAAGTCAAAATTCTAGCTTCAAATGGCTTCTTGGCCAACATGAAACTTGTAGAGAATCTCAAGACCTTTAATTTGAGTGGTGGAAGACATCAAGGAGATTTATAGAACTCAAGTTATGGTCCTTACAAGTTACAGGTCATCTGAGGTGTCTGAATTTTTGTCTGTGAAAGTGACTTGACTTCCAAGCTAGTTTTGCCCCTCAAGGAGATTTCAAATGGATTCTTGGTCAACATAAGAATTGTTCCTCATTGTCTTAGCTTTCTAGAATGGTATAGTATGCCTTCATATGATGTGGAGAACTCAACTTATGGTCTTGACAAGCAAAGGGTATTTTGGGCATTTGTGAATTACAGGTCATTTTAACCTATACCCAAAACTCATACAAGGAGGCCTCAAATGGAAAAACTTACAACATCAAACTTGCTCCAAATGGGATTTTAAGTCTAGAAAGAAGGTCACAAGTTATTGGAGAAGCTCATAGCATGATGTTACATGATTGGTCAAAATATGAACTAAAAAGGCTTATAAAGTGAATAATTTCAAAGTGAAAAATGGTTTGGGAGATTTACAAGTCCAAATGGAGACTTCCAATATATGATTTTGAATGGAAAAACAATTCTAAGAACAATGGTTCACACACTTTTTTGAGTTTAGAAGGAAAAAATGAAGTTATCCATGGTTGCTTACCTTTTAAGAAACATAATCCAAAATGAGCCAAAGTTTGAAAACAAGGGAATGTGCAAGATGGATCTAGAATGTACCATTGGGGTCTATATATTCATGAAAGATGAATTTGGCAAGGGTTGGCCTCATTTGCACCAAGAATTCCACAAATTTTTCTCATGCTTTCTCATTAAGTTTTCATTCCAATTCTCCAAAATCTTCATCAATCTTCCTCAAAATCAATCCAATCATATTCAATATTCATCATAGATCAGAATTGAAGCAAGGATCAAGTGATTATCATCCATTTTCGAGTGCTTTTCTCAAGATCATCAAAATCACAATCTCAAGTGGATAGCATAATTCTGGCCAAGTCTCATCCAAAGCTTGCATACAGAATCAAGTTCCTCAAGGATTGATCAAGATTCAACACTTAGAAGCTTCAGATCCACATCTTCCATAGCTGTTCTCAAGGTTTTACATCAGGTAAGTTTTCCTTCGATTTGCTTAATTCAGTTAGTTTCACATGATTTTATTAGTGTAGACTTGATCTAGGTGGTTAGGAGATTAAGTTAGATGATTTTGGAACGATTTGGTGATGGTTAGTGACAGGTGCAACAAACTGTTAGTGTTCGAATCTCTTGGATTAATGTGTTATAATTGTAGCTTGATTGATCAAATTAATCTCCATTAGTTGGAGTTCAGTTTAGGCTAAGTTTGAGGAAGAATGGTGATGGTTCATATCAGTGCATTTCAATGGTGGTCAGTATGTGATTCAATCGGATCTGTTGTTGTGGTGAGCTTCAAGATAAACTAGTGGTATAGGATTGTAGAGGGGAAGATCCTGAGCAACTTTCGTGTTTACAGCATGAGGATTCATGGCGTGTAGGATGAGAACAGAGAGGAGGAAAGTTGTTCGTGCATGGATGTTCATGGAGTTAAAACCCTAGTTGCAGGTCGTTTGGAGGAAGAAGAGATAATCTGGACCCTTCATGTTGTGTTGGACCTTTGACTGATAGAGTGATCCAATGGCCAGCATTTAACCTGAGCGTTTGGAGGGAATTGAGCCTTGGCCAAAACGCACCGTTTCATTAATTGAAACGGGCGGGCCTGAGTTGGATTCTGTTATCCCCACCCCCGTGTTAGGCCCAAAACCAAGTTTCAACGTGTTTGTGATGCTTTTCTCACCTCCCAGCTCGCTTCTTTCTATTTCACTAATTCAGAGTGGTATTGGGCCCTAGTGCAAGCGCTATCTGCACCCCCATTGTGAAGGCCCATCCAGATATCAACTGGGGCGAGCTTCTGAATGCACCCCTCATTCATTTCATTCAATTTTAATTTTTCTTAATTCCATTTTATTTTACCCATTTTCATTAATTCATAAATAATTCATAAAAAATGCTTTTTCATCCATTCTTTTTACCATATCTTCATTAAAATGTCTAGAATATTATAGGAAAATAAATTTTCATTTTTTGTTTTATTTCATATTTTTTACATATTTTCTAAATAAATGTCACATTAAATAATTCATTTCATGCATCATTTTTATGATTTTTGTTCTCTCACATGCTTTGATATTTTTAGATCATTCTTTTCATATTGTTTAGATGAGATATTAGGCTTGTAGAAATATTTTAGTTCCCATTTTTAGAGGTTAATTTTAGGTGATTAATAAATGCTTGAATATCATGAGCAAAACTAGGGTTTAGGTGACAACTTAGGAGTTTGATTTCATTTCCCTTAGGACTTAGGGTTTGAATAGATTAGTTATGGGACTATAGGGGCTATGGGTAGTTATTAGATCCCTTAGAGAACAGTTAGGATTCCCCTACTGCTATTATTACTGTCTGTATATCTGTTGTCTGGTGTGGTGTGCCCTCTGGGGATTGTTGCTTGTTTGATTGGGTATTGGGTTTGCCTGGGGCCCTGGGGAAGCTGAAGATTTGTGAAGATGAAGCTATTGGAGATTCAAAGATGGAAGATCAACTGTCAGAGTTGAGGAGGAGTTTCTTGATGGCAGATGCTGAGGAGATTAGGGTTTAGGAGCTAGGCAGAGCTCTAGATTAGAAATTTTGTTTCTCAAACATGGATTGCCTTGTCTGCATCCATTCTTCTCTGTGATTCAGAGTCTCTCTAAGACACTCACCCCCTTCCTTTGGAAGGCTTGGTGATAGTATCTATGAGATAGAACTCTTGAGAGAAAATGTCTCTTGTGTTAGAAGCAGTCTGTTCACCACCTTTGGTAGTCAGCTGATTGCTTAACACCCATTCACTCTTGTGACTGATCCCTCATCCTGGAGGTTTGAGTTTGAAGAAAAGCCATTGCAGATGGAAGACTGATGATCAAAGCCCTTGTCTGAAGGCCATGAAGATGGAGATTGATGCTTGTTGAAGCCTGTAGCTGATTGGAGGTTGCTTGAAGCCAGTTGTTGATTTAGAGCTGCTGATGCTGTTTCTTTTGCTGTATTTCATTTCTGATGTATTGATTGGTTTTCTGAACTGTATTGTTTGCTGTTTACCCTGTTGGGTTGAAAGTGAAGCCTGTTCACTTTTGCCTATTGTTTTCTAGGTTCGAGGTTGGGTGGGACTCCCTTGCCTCGCTTGTGTTGTTGCATCCATGCATTTTACTGCTTTACTGTATATATCTGATATTGTTTCTGTTTCTGCCTATCCCGTAGGATCTCTGTTTCTCTCTGTGCAAGAGAGGAGCATGATAGACACTAGGTCTTAACCCACGCATGATAACATTAGGTTAGTTTGTTTCCCTTCGCAACCGTAGGTTAGAGTTCTGTCTCTTTCTTTCTCACAACAAACAGAAAAACACATAAAGATTTCAAACACAATAAAAGACACTTCTTCCGTAAAAGAATGTGAACTCATCAAAACGTCATTTTTGTCCTCTTGGACTGTTAATCAGAAAAACCTTTTTCAGAAGGAATAAAATCAACCAAGACAAGCTTGTGTCGTACGTGGCCCGAACTACGTTTGCTCTGATCTTTCATGCTGTATGAAAGTACGTAGGCATAGGATGCGATATCCTAGCGAGCAACCTTCCCCTCCTTTCCCGTAGGTAGGCGAACTACGTTGACTCTGATTTCTCGTTCCAGGCGGGAATACGTAGGCATAAAGTGCGATACTTTGCCGAGTCATTTTTATTTTTCGTTTTATTTTCTTTTTAACCCTCATCCTTTAGTTTAGATAGAAATGTAATCCGTACAAACCAAGCAAGCGTGGATCCCGTCGAGTACGACGGACGTGAGGGGTGCTAATACCTTCCCCTTGCGTAACCGACTCCCGAACCCAGGTTTTGGTTGCGATGACCATACCTTTTCCCGTTTTTCGCGAGGTTTACTTCGAGCGTTTCCTTTCCCTCCGTTGGGATAAATAACGCACGGTGGCGACTCTTCTGTTCAGCCGGCGCCGATTTTCGCAGTAGCGACAAATACCAACAAACCCGGAAATTTGCCAACTGCACAAGTACACGGTACTCTGAGGGGAACAAATCTTCGAAAACTGAAATATTAGCTGCACGGCAACTAGCTGGAGAATTGGTCACACGGTAACCGGTAATACATGGTCGATCATGCCGTCAGGCATCAGGATTCTTAGGGACTCATCAGGTCACTGATCAAGTTAATCATGCCATCAGGCATTCAAAGAAATCTTTTGGGCATCAGCCGGACTCCCTCAGTAAGTCGGGAATAGAATTCTCGGTCAATCATGAACCGCTTGGGGATATCTAAATTTCTGCCATCAGGCACTCCGCATCAGCTGAGAGGACTGCTTCGTTAAGACGGTCGGACTTCAATCATCACGTCTTCAAGGGAAGTTTCAACTTCGCTGCCCAGAAACCTCCTGGGGACGACGCACCTCCGCTGGGGATTCTGGAGAACTATCAAGTAACTCTGCTTCGGGGATCCAGAAAACATTCTGGATGAATCAACTCTGCTGAGGACTTCAAGAATCATCTTGGACAAATAACTCCGCCGGGGACTTCAAGAATCATCCTGAACCGATAACTATGCTGGAGATTTCAGGAATCATCCTGAGCGAACACTCTGTTGGGGATTTCAGGAATCATCCTGGGCAACCTTTACTGGGGACTCTAAGTATCAACTTGAGCAACCAGCTCTGGAGACTGCACTGAGGATTTTAAGAATCATCTTTAACAATCAACTTCGCTAGGAATTCAAGAATCATCTTGATCAAGCGACTTTGCTGGAGAATTCAAGAATCATCTTGAGCAAGCGACTCCGTCGGGGAGAATTCAAGAATCATCTTGACCAAGCGGCCCTGCGAGGGAACACCTGCAAAACAAGAACGGTAACGACCTAGCTCATTTTTAGTATGCATATGCTTCGGCAATGGTGCAATGCTACGCGTTTATGATAAATACTATGCAGTCATGCAAAATGATGCGATCCCGTCAGCAAAATAAATGCTGAAGGGAGAATCCCCCTGTCAAGGAGAAATAGACACTCTGATATGGGAAGGAGTCATCCTGCCGTGGAGAGGAAGGCACGCCAATCTCAATTGGACTCCGCCTGGGGAAGTGAACTTCAGTTGACTGCTGCAGGGGAATGAAGCTCTACGAGAACCTGGACCTGCTGAGGGAAAGCGATGTCAATCGCAGAAAGAAACTGCACGGCCTTCACGGCTAACCCTGGAGATAACGACTCTGGTGGGGGAATACAGCATCAGCTATTCAACATTCTACTGGGGCGAACCAATCATGGCCCGAACGGCTTCCAAGGACTCGGCTCTCTTGGGGATCCGCAAACTCGGCTGAGGAAGAAGAAATCATTCTGCTTGCTGGGGAGAGTACGACTCTGTGGGGGGACATATCAATGCTCATGATCTCACGTTCAGACTCTGCGGGTGGACGCTGCTGAACTTTGTTAGAGAAGGAGGAATCATCCTGCTTGGGGACGCGTATGGCGTACTGCCTGGAATCTGCTGCACCTGTAACAACACAAACAAACAGACAAGACACCCTTCTCAAAGGGACCTATCAAGGTTATCATCCTGTGGCAATGTTCAAGTAATTCATTGTTTCAACAATCAGTGGCCTAGGCCAGTAAGTTTATGTATGCGCATTTTATCAAAAACATCGACGTTCTTTTTCGCAAACAAAACAGAGAAATGCTAAACAGACAAACAGAATTGCTGAATAGTATAAATTTTATTGATAACGAACCCCTGAATGGGTAAAAATGTTTTACAACGGATGCAAGCTCCTGGAATGAGGAAGCCGCGCAAAAATAAAACATAAATATACATCAGTATATACAAATGTCGGCAACGAGGCGTAGACGAACACCATGAGTTGATCCCTCTATGACCCACTCGACTTCGATACCTCTCCGACGCTTCAGCTTTAGAAGAGATTGATTCAGATAAACGGCCCTCAGGTCTTCCAAACCACTAAACAATGAAAGTCCACACGCGGAACGCAGTCATTTGCTTTTTTCAAATCCCTAACTTTTGCGTGAACCGCCCTTTGCGGGTTTTCAGTTCACCGGGATACCCTTTTTTTGCCAAAGTCGCCCATCCGGGTTTTCGAATTTGCGGGTGTACATTTTTTCAATTTATATCCCTAATTTTTGCCCGAACCTTTTCCTTTTTTATGGTTCGCCGGGATGCCCCATTTTTACCTGGACTCTCTTTTTACTGTCCAGCGGGTCGCTTTCAAGCAAAGTATTTTTTAACTGCGTCTGCGTTTACCGGGGATGCAAAATCTTCACCATCCATCGTGGATAACAACAAAGCTCCTCCCGAGAAGACCTTGCTGACGATGTGTGGACCTTCGTAATTGGGAGTCCACTTGCCCCGGTGATCGGAGTGTGGAGGAAGAATCTTCTTCAGGACGAGATCACCCGTCTGAAAGCTTCTAGGACGCACCTTCTTATCATAAGCTTTCTTCATCCGGCTTTGGTATAAACGACCATGCGCAATCGATGCTAACCTCTTCTCGTCCATCAGGCTGAGTTGGTTCAGTCGGTTCGTAATCCATTCTGCCTCGTCGAGTTTCACATCAACCAAAACTCGCAAAGAAGGGATCTCCACTTCTAACGGTAGGACAACTTCCATACCGTACACTAAGGAGAAAAGATTTGCCCCGATTGACGTACGTACCGTCGTACGATAATCGTGCAATGCAACTGGCAGCATCTCGTGCCAATCCTTGTAGGTCACAACCATCTTCTGAACAATCTTCTTTATGTTCTTATTGGCCGCTTCAACGACGCCATTCATCTTCGGCCGGTAAGGAGATGAGTTGTGGTGTTCAATCTTGAAACTCTGGCACAGCTCCTTCATCATCTTGTTATTCAAATTCGAACCATTATCAGTAATGATCCGCTCGGGAATTCCGTAACGACAGATGATGTCCCTCTTTATAAATTTAGCCACCACCTGCTTGGTCACATTAGCATATGAGGCTACCTCCATCCACTTAGTGAAGTAGTCGATAGCTACTAGAATGAAGCGATGACCATTAGATGCAGTGGGCTCGATCTTGCCTATCATGTCGATGCCCCACATGGAGAAGGGCCACGGGGAGGACATGACATTCAATGGGCACGGCGGCACATGAACTTTATCAGCATAAATCTGGCATTTATGACATCTCTTCGCGAATTTAAAGCAATCTGACTCCATCGTTAGCCAGTAGTACCCTGCTCTCAGGATCTTTCTCGTCATAGCATGCCCGCCGGCGTGCGTACCAAATATGCCTTCATGGACTTCTTCCATGAGCATACTCGCTTCTTTCTCATCTACACATCTGAGTAGCACGAGATCGTGGTTTCTTTTATACAAAACTCCATCAGGATTGAGATAGAAATTCCCAGACAGCCTCCTCAGAGTCTTCTTATCCTGGGTTGACGCACCTGCAGGATACTCCTTAGTCATAAGGAAGGTCTGGATATCATGGAACCATGGCTTTCCGTCGGAGGCTTCCTCGATCGCAAAGACGAATGTAGGTCTATCAAGACTGGAAATGACGATACTCGGAGCTTCATTCCAAAAATTGACTTTATACATCGAAGCCAACGTGGCTAAGGCATCAGCCATCTGATTTTCTGCTCTGGGCACATGATGGAGTTCCACTCAATCAAAGAACGGAAGCAGCCTTCTGGCATAGTTCATGTACGACACCAAATTCGATTGACGAGTCTCCCACTCCCCTTTAATCTGGTTGATCATAAGCGTCGAGTCACCATATACGTCTAGGTTCTTGATTCTCAAATCAATTGCCTCTTCTAGACCCATAATGCATGCTTCGTACTCCGCTTCATTATTGGTGACTGGAAACGTCGGTCTCGCAGTGAACGGGATATGGGATCCGTGGGGAGTCGTGATGATCGCCCCAATGCCACTTCCATAGGAATTAACCGCCCCATCAAATATCAATTTCCACTGGGATTTCCTATCTGGCCCCTCGTCGGGCAACGGTTCATCGCAATCTTTCGCTTTGAGAAACATGATATCCTCATCAGGGAATTCAAATTTCATCGGCTGGTAATCCTCGATCAGCTGTTCGGCAAGGTATTCAGACAATACGCTGCCCTTGACGGCCTTCTGGGAAACATACTGAATGTCATATTCCGTCAAAACCATTTGCCATCTGGAAATCCTGCCTGAGAGCGCTTGCTTCTCGAAGATGTACTTGATCGGATCCATCTTCGAAATTAGCATGGTTGTTTGATTGAGCATGTACTGTCGTAAACGTTTGGCAGCCCAGGCTAGTGCACAACACGTCTTCTCCAGCATTGAGTAACGAGATTCACAGTCTGTGAACTTTTTACTCAAATAATAAATGGCATGCTCCTTTCTGCCCGTCTCGTCGTGCTGACCGAGAACACACCCCATACTATTCTCAAGAACTGTCAAGTACATGATTAATGGCCGTCCAGCCACCAGGGGCATCAAGATTGGAGGTTCCTGCAGATACTGCTTTATCTTATTGAATGCCTTCTGGCAATCCTCGTTCCAGATGATCGCCTGATCTTTCTTTAGCAGTTTGAACATCGGTTCACACGTGGCCGTGAGTTGAGAGATAAACCTTGCAATGTAGTTTATTCTGCCCAGGAAACCACGAACTTCTTTTTCTGTTTTTGGCACTGGCATTTCTTGTATCGCTTTTATCTTCGTAGGATCAACCTCGATGCCTCTTTCGCTCACGATAAACCCCAGTAGTTTTCCGGACCGTACTCCGAAAGTACACTTGTTAGGATTCAGCCTCAACCTGAATTTCCTAAGCCTCTAAAAAAGCTTTAGCAAATTGACCAGATGTCCCTCCTCCGTTTGGGACTTCACAATCATGTCATCAACATAGACTTCAATCTCATGATGAATCATGTCATGAAACAAAGTAACCATTGCTCGTTGGTAAGTGGCCCCTGCGTTCTTCAGACCGAAAGGCATTACCTTATAGCAAAATGTTCCCCAAGGGGTGATAAACGTAGTTTTCTCCATGTCCTCCGGCGCCATCTTGATCTGATTGTAACCGGAGAAGCCATCCATGAACGAAAACACGGAGAACTGGGTTGTATTGTCGACCAACACATCGATATGAGGCAGCGGGAAATCATCTTTAGGGCTCGCCCTATTCAAATCCCGATAATCGACGCACATTCGTACCTTACCGTCCTTCTTCGGTACAGGCACTATGTTGGCGACCCACGGAGGGTAAGTAGTGACCGCTAAAAAGCCAGCATCAAGCTGCTTTTGCACTTCTTCTTTGATTTTAACGGCCATATCTGGTCTCGTCCTTCTAAGCTTCTGCTTAACGGGAGGACAATCTTCTCGCAGCGGCAAGTGGTGAACTACGATGTCAGTATCTAGTCCGGGCATATCTTCGTATGACCAAGCAAAAATGTCACTATACTCTTGAAGCATCTCGACCAATCTCTGCTTGACATCACTTTGCAATGCAGCCCCTATCCTGACATTCCTGACAAGTTCTTCAGAACCCAGATTCACAATCTCAATCTCCTCCTCATGAGGCAGAATAACTTTCTCCTCTTGTTTCAACAAGCGGGCCAACTCTTCAGGAAGGTCTTCGTCGTCACCAATCTCTTCTTCGGCTTGATATATCGGGCAATCGAAGTCGAAGTGAGTCGTAGAAGGTCCAGAGTCGACGTCATCTGTTATGTGGATCCTGCAATAACAAGGGTTAAGCTTAAAACAAGAATATGCAGGTTAGCACAAACCCCATTGCCATTTTATTGTTTTTCAAAACAAATATAAAACAGGAATAACAGAGATCACAATATTTGAATACGAAGAAAAACGCCTTTGATTTATTAACAAAATGCATGTACATAATCCAACAAGGCCTTGACAATAAAACCACTATGCCCCGGGTAGGACATAGGGTTGTACAATGATTGGAAAAAGTAAATCATTACTCTTCACTTGTCATCTGGATGATATCCTTGACGGACCAATTGTTGAGGCCCTCGCCTGGCTTGCTTGGCTGGATCCAAGAGTTGAGGTCACAGTCGCTATCTCCGCTGTCTTCAGACACCGTGTTGATGCTTTCGAAAATCACTCCGCCACTGGTAAACTGGATCGGCCCTTTACCTCGCGACGCACTGCTAGAAGAAGAAGCTTCAGCTCCAGGAGAGTATCCCAACCCAAACTTATCTTGCTTGTTAGGTATCTCCAAAATTCGCCCCCAGCCTGGGGTAGATCCGGCTTGGACAACGGCCCGAGCTTCCTTGAATGAGGAGAGAGTCATCTCTGGCCTTTCAGTGACTACAGGAGCTACGTCCTTCACTTTGACAGCTTCGAATGCTTGGCATAGAGTCTCATGGATTTCGCCATCCATCTCCACATATTTGAAGGACGACAAATGGCTCACCATTATATCTTCCTCGCCGCACACGGTTACGATGCTTCCTCCGACAGCATACTTGAGCTTTTGGTGCAACGTGGAGGTCACGACACCAGCAGCATGGATCCATGGCCGGCCCAATAGACAGCTGTAGGCAGGCATGATGTCAATAATATAAAAGACCGCGTCGAACGTTTCCGGACCAACTTGGATTGGCAGGGTCACCTCCCCGAAAACATGGCGTTTGGTCCCATCGAACGCTTTCACAACCAGATCACTGGGTGTGCAAATCACTCCACGAGTATCCAACTTCATTAATGCCTTCTTCGGAAGAACATTAAGTGACGAACCCGTGTCCACCAACACATGCGACATGATCGTGCCCCTACACTCTATCGAGATGTGCAGGGCGCTATTATGATTCCTCCCCTTCGGCGTCAGCCTAGGTCTGTGAAACCTAGCCCATTTCCAGCATTTACGTGGGCTACGACCTCTTCTAGCTGATTTACCGATATTTCCTGCGGTACATATGCGGTGTTCAACACCTTCAGCAGCGCGTTGTGGTGCGCTTCGGAACACAGCAACAAGTTCAAGATGGAAATCTTCGAGGGCGTCTGATGGAGATGGTCTACAATCTTGTAGTCACTCTTTTTAATCAACCGCATAAACTCCTCGGCATCTTTAACAAGCAAGTTTTTTTCTGCCCCACGTGGGATCTCTTCAACGACTTTACTTTTACCTTTATCAGCCGCATCAGCTCTGACTGCTTTATCCGCCACGACCTCTGGTGGTGCAAACACTCTTCCGCTGCGAGTAATACCACTGATTCCCGCGAGGTTCTCCACCGTCGACCCAAACGGTTCTAGCTCCAATTTCTGTCTGTTGCAGTAGACTTCAGCCCCATAATGCCATGGGACAGCATTAGTGCTTTCGAACGGTATTGGCCCAGCTCGGGTGATGGTAATTGTGGGCGGCCTGGGCGCATAAATAGTTATCGTCCGGCGAGGGATGGTGATGGTGGCGACCTCATCATCTTGCTTCAGCAGTACCTCTCCTGATCCGCTTTCAGCCCTCCGACTAAACTGTAAAATCCCTTCAGTCATCAGATTTTGAATTCCCTCTGCCAACTGCTCACATCCATCAGAACGTGTGGCACAGTCCATACATAGCTCTCCGCAACCTGGAAAGAACCCTCTTTTCATCAACTTAGCTTTAACGAAGCTAAGCGGCGTCTTCAGATCTCTGACGTCAGTCAACAAATCCAAATCCTCTTCTTCGATAATGGCGTTCACTCCGCCTCCCCTATGATTCAGCATAGGATTCTTCGTGACATTTGGCACATTATCGGAGAAGTTGATGATCTTGGCATCCACCATGTCCTTCACCTTATGCTTAAAGGCTTTGCAATTCTCGATTGTGTGGCCTGGTGCCCCTGAGTGAAATTCGCAAGTTGCATTCGCGTCGTACCCTGGCGGAGGTGCCCCTGTCAAGGGAGCCAGTGTTCTCTTCTGAATCAACTTTAATTGAAGCAAAGTCTGCGGTAATTGCGCGTACGACATGGGCGGTGTCTCGAGGTGACGGTTCGCCAAAGGTGCCCGATTCTGATACCTTCTGTATCCCTGTTGATTCGGTTGCTGCTGCTGCTGTGGCTGTTGAACGGCCGGGATAGTTATACTGACCACCTGCTGGTGAGGACCTTTACCCTTTCTTCAAGCGTTGGACACATCGCTCGTTTCTCCTTCCCGTCTTTTGCCACTATACGGTTTCTTTCCGCCTCCTCCAGCTGAGGATAACTCACCTTGAATTTTCCCGATCTTGATCCCATTTTCGACGTGTTCATCCGTGATAATGAGATCTGAGAACGTCCCAGACATGCCGCTGACCAACTTCTCATAGTAAACCCCTGGGAGGGTGGCTACGAACATCTGCACAAGCTCACGTTCAACCATCGGCGGCTGAACCCTAGCTGCCAACTCACGCCACCGCTGGGCGTACTCCTTAAACCCTTCGTTGTTCCTCTGCGACAGATTCTGCAGTTGGACCCGGTTCGAGGCCAAGTCGCTGTTGTACTGATAATGGTACACAAATGCTTCAGCAAGATCCTTCCAGGTGCGCACACTAGTAGGCTCCAGACTCATGTACCATTCGAGGGATGGCCCAGAAAGACTGTCTTGAAAGAAGTGCATCAGCAACTTCTCGTCCTCAGAATGAGCAGACATTTTTCTGTAATACGATCTCAGGTGGACGCGAGGGCAAGTGGTGCCCTTATATTTTTCAAAGTCAGGTACCTTGAACTTGGGAGGCACCTTGAAATCAGCAATCAATCCCAACTTGGACATATCAACGCCCAAAGTATTCTGATTCTCGATATCTCTCATCTTATCTTCAAGTGCCTTGAATCTAAGCCGCGCTTCAGCGTTCAGCTCACCTTCAGCACCTTTCTGAGAGAACACGTCGTCCTGACGATCTTCCAACCATGGCTGAGGCACAAACAGATTCCCAACACCTGCATTGTCGTTGCCCAACCCGACATTGACATTAGCTCCCAGACTCCCATTACCGACGCCCGTCGTATTGAGTCCCATGTTGGCCACCACATTGTCGTTGGCACTGCCATTCACCCCGGTCACGGGGATACCGTTCTGTGGAGTTTCAACTGGTGGAGGAGTAGGCACAGTCCCACCATGGAGTACGCCATTGCTATCGACCCTCGAAATCAAAGGCTGAACCAAAGTTCTGAGCTGATCCTGGCCATTAGCGACCGCTTGCATGAGCTCCATGAAGCGATCCATTCTTTCGCGAAGTTCCTGAACCTCAGTTTGCACTTGCTCCATGTTTCTGGTTTGATTAGCTCTAGTCGGATAACGGTCAATAGGTCTCTGATCAATCCTGGAACCACCTGAAACAACCTGTAAACACAAAAGGGTTAGGAAAAACAACAAAGTGCTCGTTATGCAAATGCTTCATGCAAATGCAAACGTGTGTCTGTGCTTTAGGGAGATCTCCCCTGATCCTAGTGCCTGAGTGCTAGTGCTGATAATAAGAAGAAGTCTGAGTCCAATCTTGGAAATAACAATCTCATATATAAGGAAGGCCCCTCAAGGCAGTACACAACATCAGCGAGTACAAGATGAATCAACAGCGTGACCTCAGCCAACAAGCCTGGTGATGGTCAGCATACAACAATGATCAAAACAAAAGAATACAAATAGTCAAGTACGGCCGCGGGCGCGATACTCTTCTAACAACTCCTTCGTTTTGGGATGATCAGGCAGAGTGAGCAACCCTTCGACGAGTAATTCCCTTTGCACGATGGTGTACTGAAGACCTTCGACCGAATCTTCCCATGCTCCTTCGCCGAAACAATCTTCTAGCTTCCGCTTCTTGGACTCAAACGTCAGTTTGCACTCCTTCAAGTTAGCAAGAGCTCTGTTGAGCTGGCCTTCAGCGGCGTATCTGCGAGCGGTTTCTTCGTCAAACCTCTTCTCGCTGATCTTCACCTGGGCTTTCAGCTTAGAGATCTGTAGCATCAGTTTGTCCTCTTGTTCTTTCCTGGTGGCTAGGGAAGCCTTCTAGTGCTGGTTGAACTTGGATATCCTCCGATAGGCTTCGTCCAAGTGCAGCTTCTTCGTAGCTAGTACGTCGTTGACAGCTTTGAAGTCTTAGCCCATGCGCTCACGCTCGGCTATCTGCTTAGTCAGGTCTGCACCTAGCTGGTTCACCAGCTCTGTCTGCCTCCTGAAGGAATGAACGGCCTCGTTCCTCTCGCTTCGGAGCTGAGCCAATTCTTTCTCCAGTTCTTCGTTTGCCCGCTTCAATTCATCTCGCTCGGCTAACACCTGATTATGCTGCTGAATGGGCACAGTATTAGGCTCTTCAATCATTGGAGGACCTTCCGGCTTGGCCTGAGGAAATGGCATCCCTATAGCATTTGTTCTGGCTCTGATCCACGTTACATACGGAGGGTAGGCTTGGCTATTACTTTTCCCCAGCAATGGTTTTCCCCTCTTACTGATACCATTCCATGCGCGCTGAAGCTTGGACAACAGATCCCCCTCTAGAAGACCAGTGAGGTACAGAGATTCCTGCACCTCTTCATCCTTCGGCGGAGCTCTCAAAGCGTACGCGAACTGTCGGACTAGCAGAGATGGATTATAGTTTATACAGCCCTTCCTACCTATCAAAGGCACATTTGGAAACCCGCTGCAGCTGAAGATAATCTCGGTACCCAACCTATCTCTGTCAAACCAGTCAATATCCTCTGCAGATAAACTCATCAGACGCTCGGACCACTCAGCTGTGGCTGCAGACGAAACAAAGGGACCCCTCTTGGGCAGATGACTATCAAGCCATTTATAAAGCAATGGTACACAGCAGGAGACATTCTTGCCCCTTCTGTTCTCGTTTTTGTAGTGGATAAAATGGTAGACATCTCCTATCAAGGTAGGGACCGGATTCCCTGATGCAAAGATGTGGAATGCATCGAAGTCTACAAAATCGGGCATATTGGGGAACAGAATGATGCCATATATGCACAAAGCGAGAATGACATTGAACGCGACCCAACATCCGTCTTTGGCGCACTGCTGAGCCTTTCCCACTAAAAACTGCAAGGAGAAGCCAGAGACCTTGTTCCAACTAGTCAATACCAACTCGGAGGCATCCAGATGAAGTGAAGGAGCTAAACCAGCCAGATCAGGCTCAGCATCCATATGAACAAAAGGCATCTGCCTTTTGATAGGCACACCTAACAAATCAGCATATTCCTCTAGCGTGGGTGCGAGAACAAAATCTTGGAAAGTGAAACATCTCAACGGAGGGTCGTAGAACTGCAGGAGAGCGTGCAACCCATTCAACTCGAACGCAGAAGGTTTACGAACCAAACTGAGCAATTTGCCGTAAGATTTTCTGAACTCATCTCTCACAGAATCATCTGCTAAAGCTATCAAACCGGTCAACCGAACCACATCAGGGGTAGGGAACTTGTAAGCCACGGTCTTCCTTAGAGAACCCATAACAATACAATAGGAGGCAAGAAATCCTGGATCGGGGAAAACGGTACCTGTAACACAGACACACGTTAATGAAATGCAAATGAGTATGCAAAACAATGTAAAATGCAATCATGCAGCAGGAGATCAAGGCAACTGTGCTGTGGAGATTCTGTATCAACAAAACCATAATCCTGCTCTATCAAGAACAACCACTGCATCTGATAAGAAGAAAACCCTGGTACCGGACCACAAATCTGCTCTGTCAAGAACACACACATATAGGACCATAAATCTGCTCTGTCAAGAACAACCATACATCTGCTGATGATATCTTCAGACCCCAGTCATAAATCTGCTCTGTCAAGAACAAATATCTGATAATAAGACCCTCTGATCAAAACCTGCTCTATCAAGAACAAATACACATCTGATGATAAGATCCTCTAATCAAAACCTGCTCTATCAAGAACAAATACACATCTGATGATAAGATCCTCTGATCAAAACCTGCTCTATCAAGAACAAATACACATCTGATGATAAGATCCTCTGATCAAAACCTGCTATATCAAGAACAAATACACATCTGATGATAAGATCCTCTGATCAAAACCTGCTCTATCAAGAACAAATACACATCTGATGATAAGATCCTCTAATCAAAACCTGCTCTATCAAGAACAAATACATATCTGATGATAAGATCCTCTGATCAAAACCTGCTCTATCAAGAACAAATACACATCTGATGATAAGATCCTCTGATCAAAACCTGCTCTATCAAGAACAAATACACATCTGATGATAAGATCCTCCGATCAAAACCTGCTCTATCAAGAATAACCATATATCTGCAGATGAAATCCTCAGACCCCAAAAACTGATCCACTATCAAGAAAACCAGGTAGTCTGGAGGTCAAATTTTCCTGCAATAAACCCACCTTGCTCACAGGTATGGACCTAAACTGACTCAAGTTCGGCATCCTATGCGTTCATCAGCGTCACAGACATTCAAGAGGGGTGATACGATACCCAGAAGGTGTGGCATCACCAGCTCATGAAGCGGCCTCACTCGGCTGAATCACAAATGATCGGTCCCCAGAGTCGACAATCCTCCAAACCAGCAACCCCTTCAACTCAAAGGGTTGAAAAAGAAGCCAACCGGGAGAACCTCGTCTGAGCGTGGATTTCATGAGACACTAGTGCCTGCCAAGCAAGCACGCGTCCACTAATTTCCACAACTAATGCTATGTTCACTCAAGCCTGGGTCTGGCTTCTCACTCATCAGAATGCCCCTTCCCACAACAGCACAGATAATCATATCATACTGAAAATAAAATGCGGGAAATAAAATGCGATAAATAAACACAACCCAACAAGTAATCATACAAGCGCTAGGATTGACTCGCATAGGGAACCGGAGAACCAGAGATTCTGGGTTCGATCCCCAGCAGAGTCGCCAGCTGTCGCTTCCGCGAAAATAAGGTGCCGGCAAAACAGAAGAGTCGCCACCTTTCGTTATTTATCCCTCAGAGTGGGAAAGGAAACGATCAGAAAAACCTGACGAAAAAGGTATAAGACAAGGTCGTCGCAACCGTTGTCTGGGTTCGGGAGTCGGTTACACAAGAGGAAGGTGTTAGCACCCCTCACGTCCATCGTACTCGATGGGATCCACGCTTGTTGTGTTTACTAGACGAGTTGGTTTATCTATCTACCTATCAAGGCTGGCTTACAAAGAAAAGAAAAATGACTCGGCAAAGCGTCGCACTTTATGCCTACGTATTCCCATCAGAGAATGAGAAATCAGAGTCAACGTAGTTCGACTAACTACGGGTTATGGGGGAATGTAGCTCGCCAATACGTCAGTATTGTGCCTACGTGCTCTCAACAGATATGAGAGATCAGAGCTTACGTAGTTCGGGACACTACGATTTACGGGGATTCAGATTTATCTGTTTTATCGAGTAGGGTTAAACAACAGTTCCAGCAGTTAGGGACAAAGCCTGTTTGCGGTGGCGCTGAAGTTTAACGACACTCTTTTCTTCAGAAAAGCTTCCTTTGAATTATGGACCCACGGGGCAAAAAGGTTTGAAGTTTGTTTTCTGTCTTTTACGAAAGAAGTGTCTTTTATTGTGTTTGCGATTTCAATCGCACTAAAGACTATGACCTGAAAGTGAATGCGTCACATGTCACCCAAAGGGTACCATACTAGACATCCAGACTGTTGAAAAGAAGCTCTCCAACAATCCTTTCTCAGATAGCTTAAGGCTCGTAACGTACGAAAGAAATCATTCATGATTACTGTATCTTAAGCTGTTTTGAGATGAGAAGAGAGAACAGGCTTAACTAAAGGGAGACTATCAAGTCCTACTGTTGTCATGCCAAGGATTCATCCTATGGTTGAGGTTTGAAACAGGGAACTCCTATAAGTTATCATGCATAGGTTTCAACCTAAAGTTCTATCATCATTTCCTTATCAAAGGAAGTGAAAGTCCTAAGGGATCACATAAATGATACACATAAACAGATAAAGCATCAGCTTAAACAGTAAACAGTAATATAGTAAACGACTGTAAAATGCATGCAATGCAAGTGAGGGAGGAAATGTGTGTGGGGCATCAGCCTCCACAAGCTCATCTCAACCTCAAGCCAGAATGAATAACAGTAATCATACTGAAGATAAACAACATGCTATCAAGCAATAACAGTAAACTGCAATCATACAGAAGAATAAAATCATGCTATCAAGCAGAATACAAACCACGTGGGCAAGGGAGCTAGGCTCTACCGAATACCCGCAAGTAAAGCCATACAGTAACAATACAAGCAGAGGGAGCAACGCAACCTCTAGTGCAATCATGCTCCTAGATTAAAGTTAGTCTAGATATGGACTTATTCTAATGCATCAAGCAAATCAAACAAGGCACATCAATACAGAAAAGAAAACAAACAAGAAAACAAATCAACCCCTCTCAATCCCAAGCCTCAGCTCTCCTAACAGCAACTCAGTCTTCAGACCTCAATCACTCTTGACAAATATCAATTTGCTTCTCCAGGTTTCAACCCTTCAACCTAAGTTTCAACTTATCCTCCTTCTTCAAGCTTTAGCTCTTAATCAATTCCACCTTCAGGCTTCACTCTTAACCACAAGTATCAACTTGATTCCTTCAGGATCTCCAAGCTTCAAAGTAAGTATCAACTTATCTTCTATTTCTCAGCTTCAGCTTTGCACCCAATCTCAATTGAATCCTCTTCATAAGTATTAACTCAATCTTCAATCTTCAGCTCTCTCTCTCTCCTTTACCAGTATCAACTTGGTCTTATCTTCTTACAAGCTTCAGCTTCTCAGAATAGTCATCAATCACCTGGAAGTGTCAACTTCATCCTTTAATCTTTAAGCCCCAGCTCTTCATTCAGTCTTTACTGGGTCTTCAAGTATCAACTTGTTGCTCTTGCTCTTCAAGCTTCAGCTGAAATGGCAATACTCAGGGAATCATCCTCTTCCATACTCTTCAATGAAGTCTTCATCTTCACACTCAAGCCCAACATCTCTCAAGATACTCAAACCAGGAGAAATCACTTAACTGGATAAGCTAGGATATTAAACTGCTTATTGACCACCAAATGTGACCTATAAGGGTTTAACATCAGAAGAATGGTTCCCTCAAAGGTTCTACTTCCTAGGTACAATCACTTATCCCTCCAAAGGATAGAGGTGAATACCATGGAAGGACCTTGAATCATGGGGAAGAATGGAGGTGACAGATACCATCCATGTTTAAGAAAGAAATTAGCTAGGTCTAAGCTCTACTTAATCCCTAACCCTAAAACAACAACAAAACAAACAAGTCTTCAAGCTCTCAAGCTCCTCCATCAACTTTCAAGTCTTCTCCTATGCTCCTCCATGCTCCTCAAAGCAAGATCAAGCTCACCAAGCCAATCAAAAACCCACAAAGCAAGGCAAAACAAAATACAAGCCCACAAGGGCAACACAAACAACAATCATCTACAAAAATCAATTAAAAATAGTATACTATTATATTAAAATCTAATATAATTTCTAGGGGATCCTATATACTTACCCTTAATACCCTATATGTCCCAATATCTATCTTGACCTAGAAACCCAAAATTCTAGTGTTATTGTGGACCTATGTTAAGGATTGACCTAAATCTACACAACCTAAGATCATCTAATCAAAACTAATCAAGAATTAATCACAAAATTATGGAATAAACCCATAGGGGAGCTAAAGTCCTAATCTAACTATACTAAAAAGAATGGCCTAAAAATACAAAGGGAACTAGCTAAACAAAATTCTACAAATCTATGCATCAACATAAAATGAATTAAAAGCTATTAAAAGAGAAAATATACAAAAAATATTAAAAATGCATGAAATGCAAATATATTGATTTTATAATTTTCTAGACATTAACATGAAATAGGAGAAAAAATCCCCATGCAAAAATCATCATTTTTCTATTTAATATGAGTTTTCAAAGATTAAAGAAAAATGGAGAAAAAGAAATTAAAATGTGAAAACATTGGTGTGAATAGCAATGCCAGACAGTTCAAATCATGACTGGGCTCAAAATGGGGGTGGGGATATCAATGCGCGCCAGGCCCAATTATTAATTAGAAAAACAATTCAGAAATTATAAAGAAAAAGAAAAATGAACGGTGCAATAAGTAACAAAATTCAGTGCAAATCATCAATGGGCCAAGACTTGGGGTGTGGATATCAATCTTATCACTTCATCCCAAAACGAATTTAAATGAAACGCCGCGTTTCATTGTATCTTCAGATTTCCCTCTTCAAATGAAATTAAATCACAGCCTTTGGATCTCCACTCAGTCAACGAGTCTTGCCTCATCCAACGGCCACGTCTTCATCTTCTTCCTCCAGCTAGGGTTCAAATGAGGAAGCCATGGAAACAGAGCTTCAAGCTCAAGCTTCACCACAATCGTATCACCTCAAATCTCAACCAAAATTCATGGTTCAAAACCCTAATACATTCTAAACTCCATGCTGATCACAACCATGGCCTTAAAATCAATTGAATCATCCCCAATCTCTAAACCCGACCCAAGATCAAAATCATGCTCAAACTTCAGTTCTAACAATTCTTGAAATTAATTGGCTCAGAATGATCACCACCTCACACTGGTTAAATCTTGATATCAAACTCATGTTATAGCTCACTATACCTCGTGTTCTTGATCAAAACAAAAATGGTGTCATCAACTCAAACTTCACCAATTGATCTCAAACATCCCAGAATCCATCTCCTACTTGTCTCTAACCATTCTAACCTAACAATTCTACCTAATTATGCTTAAATCATGGTGTAGAGGAAAAGTTACAAACCTGTTGAATCTTGATTATCAGATAGGTCAAAGCTCCACTTCAACCTCTCAAACTCTTCAGAAACCTTCCTTGATTGATGATAAAGCTTCTGTTTGCAAAAGATTGGACCAAGAAAGCCTGAATCTCCAAACCCGATAGTGACTTGCAACCTTCAAAATCCAAAAGCTATCTCCTCAATTCTTCAAGATCTTGCCCTCAATTTGGTATGCACACATTCAGTGTGATCAGTGGAATGTGTTTGGATTGAAAGAAGCAATGAAAATGGTGTGAAATGTGGAATTTGATTTCAACTTGCAATGGAAGCAATTGAAATGGCTATCTCACTCTCCTCTCTAATCTCTCACCAACCTTGCATCTGAGAAAGTTCTAAACACTATATAGGATGCATTGAACCTCTCTAGATCCTTCTAGAATCATCCAATGAGAATTTGGGATTCTCATGTCATGAGTTTTTGATTTCCATCCATCTCATGTATCATCTCATGCTATGCCTCTTGCAGCACTTGTATCTGGCTTGAAAATCTCCTTAGATGAGATATATGACATGTTGGGATACTTTACTAGCTTGTACATTGCCTTTCCTTGTGTTTTGCATTTGTGCCTTAATATGCATTGCAACCATTTTCCAAAGCAAGTCCATGATCTAGGCCTCAATTCAAAAAAGTGGCTGAACCATTGTTTTTAAAATGCTTTTTAGAGTCAAAATGACCTATTACATGCCATGGTTTGGATGTGTAGCTTGGAAATTTCAATTTCCAACTTGGACTTATTTAACTTATGCCTCCATTTTAGGTCATTTTTACCATTTTTTGCTACAAGCCTTTTCAACATCTCATGACCTCTCTACTAGCCTTAAAACATCATTTTAAGAAAGTTTGATGTTGAAGATTTTTCCATTTGAAGCTTGGAAATAGGAGTTATGGCCTTATGCTTGAAATGACCTGTAATGTCCAAATGACCAAAATGCCCTTGACTTATCAAAGCCATAACTTGAGTTCTACAAATCCTATAAAGGGCTTCTAGTACTCTATAGAAAGCTAAGAAGATAAGGAACAACATTCATGTTTACCAAAAGTTCATAGGAATCATCCTTCTTGGGCAAAAGTTGGATGCAAGTTGGATAACTTTCAAGGCCCCAGATTCACATACCTCAGATGACCTGTAACTTGTCAAAGTCATAACTTGAGATCTACAAATCCTATCAAGGACTTCTAGTACTCAAATTAAATATAAGAGAAATATCTACAACATTCATGTTGGGGGTAAGCTGAGATGACAATCACATCTTGAGCTAAACTACCTTGAAGTTAGGGGTCAAACTAGGGGATTTTACACTGTCAAGTCTTAGAAACCCTAGCTTGACACTTCTCAAACTCTTCAATCATGATTAGTTGACCTTGGAATCATCCTTATAATATATTAATGCATCAATCCATGATCACATGGCTCTTGGATTGGGTCTCAACCTTCTCCAAATCATCAGTTGACCTAGGGTTGACCCAGTCAAACCCTAATTACACCACTCATGGCTGAGTCTTCTTATTCTTGTACAATGACATGTCTAGGCTCCATGATGGCTTTCAAGACATCTCATAAGCTCTCTCAAGGCTTCAAGTTCACATTCATGGCTTCAGAATCATATGAGGAGCTCCCACAACTCTCAAGTTAGGAGGCACACAACCTTGGTTTCAACCAATCTCTCTAAGGATCTCTTAACTTCTCTGACAAGGATATCAACCCTTTAACCCTTGAATAAGCTTCTTGGCTAGCTTCAAAGTCTTGATTGGTACTCATACCTCTTGAATCTCCTGCATACATGTCAATGAGATGCAAATGATAATGCTAATGTGAATGAGATGCAACACAAGCTAGGTAAAGAAATGTTGGTCAAATTTTGGGGTGCAACACATTGGTCAAGTGATTTTCAAACTTTTTTTAGTAATAAACGTTAATCAATATTAATCATACTTTCACCATTTCAAAAAGACATAAAAAATACAAAAACTCATTCAAACTTTTGTGCCTTTGTGCACTTTTTCATTTAAAACTTTTCATAAAGTTTAGACATGAGTCATTTTCATAGTTGAGATATAATTCTCCTATTCCCCTTAATATTTAAAATGTTGACATTTTTCACTTAGATGTTTAGTGATAGACTTGTTGATTTTTATCCAAGAAAAAAGCTTCCATCTTAAGGTGATGCAAATGTTATTTTCTTATACTTGTGGGCGACTAGTCATAGTTTTCTTCTTAAAATGATGATTTGTCTTTTCATTTAAAATCAACCAAAATATATCAATTTTGTTATTTGTACTATGAACTATGAGGTTTTGATCCTGTATTTCACTTTATGGGTACGTAGGCATGAGGCTCAAGAAGTCTCTTCAAACACAAAAATCTTAAAAAATATTTCTCTTCTCTCATCTTCTCAATCTCATTTCAAACAAACCTTTTCAGTCCAAAAAGCGTAGATATTTCAAAGGGTTCCTATAGAGCACTATAGACGTTTTTGGTGCCAACACCCTCCCTTAGCGTAACCAACCCCCTTACCCTATCTCTGTTTATTTGTTCTTGTTTTAGAACTTGTTTAGGTTTTATTCGCTCTTTTTCCTTTTCTTTTGGATAAAATAAAATTTTGGTGGCGACTCTTGCTTTATGAGTTAAGATAATCAATATTTACACTCACAATTTTTACCACTACACATTAGAAACATCTAGGGTGCAATAAGAAATTCGGTTAGTTTTTATCTTTTTAGTTGATTTTGTTATGTTGGTCTTCCGCCGTTTAGATTTTTATTTAGTCGACTTTTGTTTTTGTAGTGTACCGATGGTGCTATGTATTGTATTTTTTCATATATTTAGTATATTTTGGTCTATTTTTCTAATTCCATAATATTGTGAATCAAATGTCTTGAAACAATGTATAAACGGTTTCTTTATGATTAAGAAACACACAAGGGTTAGGGTTAACAAAGAAAACAAGGTAAAACAACAAGGAACAACAAGGATTGGTTATAAAATGCTATTCTTTCCTTACTCTTGGAACAAGATTACAAGTATACAAAAATAACAAAATAACCTTTCTCTCTTGAAATTAGGATTTTATCTTCCTATTTTTCCTTATGTCAAGATTGAGAAACTAACATCCTATTTATAAGAAAAATAGCACACTAACCTAATGGACTTTTTAACAATTACCCGTTACAAGCTAACTTAGGGTACAAGCTAACTTAAACAATTGGGCTTACAAGCAAGACCCAATTCAACATGCTAACAACCCTAGCAATATTGACAAATACATGTTAGAACAGACTTCGACTACAATGCACATTACTCTGACAGCAGCATGCAAACATACTTCGACCTCATGCTTAATTCCTGTCGAACAAGAAACTATCCTTCGACCATACTAGAGTTCGATCCAATATCTCACAAATCTCCACCTTGGATCTAACTCTATAATATCAAGAGACTAGGTTTCTTCATGCAGCTTTATCAACTGCATACAGTGGAAAAACTTGCAACTGGGCAACGTCTTGGTGATTATATCAGCAGCATTATGATTTGTCAAATCTTCAACACTTGGACTTCTCCACGCTCGATTACCCCTCTGACGAAATCCTGAATATCAATCAGTTCTAATTCTTTTACCATCATCATTGGTATATGCGACGATTTCCTACTCAATGCATCAGCTACCACACTTGCTTTATCTGAATGGTAATTCAAATCAAAACCATAATCCTTCAGAAGTCCCAATCATCTCCTTTGCCTTGCATTCAATTCTTTCTTATCAAAGAAATACTTCAAACTCTTATGATCATTAAACCTCTCAAATCTCGAACCAAACAAATAATGCCTCCAAAGCTTTGACACAATCACAACAACAACCAACTCTAAATCATGCGTTAGATAATTCATCTCATGTACTTTAAGTTTCCTTGAAGCATAAGCTAAAACTTGTTGATGTTGCATTAACACATCTCCCAATCCCATCAACAAAGCATCACAATATACAATAAATGGTTCTGTCGGGTTCGGCAAAATTAAAACATGAGCTGTTGTCAGCCTTCTCAAAAGCTCTTGAAACTTTCTTCACACTTTGCATCCAAAAAAAAAGTTTGAACCTTGTTAGTCCACTGTGTCAATGGCAAAGATAACTTGGAAAAATCCTTCAATGAATTTTCGATAATAATCTGCCAACCCAAGAAAACTTCTAATCTCAAAAATAGGTTTTAGAGCTTCCCATTGCGATATAGCTTCAACCTTCGACATATCAACCGCAATAACTCTACTCGAGATCACATAACCAAGGAAACTCACTTCCTTCAACCAAAACTCACACTTTGACAGTTTTGCATACAACTGCTTCTCTTTCAACTCTGATAACACAATTTTCAGATGCTCAATATAATCCTTTTTACTCTTCTAATATTTCAAAATATCATCAATGAATACAACCACAAACTTTTCCAAATAAGGATGGAAAATCCTGTTCATATACTCCATAAATACACATGGTGCATTAGTCACACCAAATGGAATTACGAAATACTCATAATGTTCATACCTTATTTTAAAAGCAGTCTTATGAATATCTTCAGCCTTCACACGAATCTGATGATACCCAGATCTCAAATCTATCTTACTGAACACACTTGCTACAACCAACTGATCCATAAAATCATCAATCCTTGGAAGTGGATACTTATTATTGATAGTCACCTTGTCCAGTTGTCTATAATCCACACACAGCCTCATAGAACCTTCTTTCTTCTTAAATAACAAAATTGGTGCACCCCACAGTGACACACTCAGACAAAAGAACCTCTCCTCAAGCAGATCTTCAAGTTGATTCTTCAACTTCTTCGATTCCGGTATGGACATACGATATGGAGCCATCGCTACCAAACTAGTGTCAGGAACTAGGTCGATCGTAAACTCCACTTCATGTTCCGACAGTAAATCACTTATCTCATCAGGAAACAATTCCGGATAATCACAAATAATTGGCACACCACCAACTTCCCCACTTTATTAACACTCAAAGTTTCCATCAAAATAAACATCTCAGCACCATCCTGCACCGACTCACCAAAACAATCTGTAAGCACTTAGCTTAACTCAAAATAATTCACTGCACATGCCATCTAAGCTTGCAAGATACGTCTATTCCATCCAACATGACTCCGTCTACTATCAACAAGAGATTAAGGGTGATCAGTTCCTCAATTTGTCAATACACATTTGAAAATCATGATGGGGCATAAACCATCTTTACCAAACTATAAGAGTGTTCATCGACACATTGAGCCACCGCTTCACACTTGAAGCATCCTGGAGAAGCACAAGCTTCTCCCCCACTTGTTTCATTCCCACTTCTGCAGACAAAGGTTAGAAAACAAACGTGTACCAATAGTGTTTTCACACACATGTCGCATACTAGGGAACAAATAACATTAGACAACTTTGCCGGATGGACCGACCTGCTCTGATACCACTAAGGTAACACTTTTTTCTACCCCACAAATATAATGGCAAATCAATAATAGTGATCAGAGTAAAATATTGAACACAATAAAATCATCTCAAAAGGGCACACATTTCTCAATAATTCAAATATAGTCAATGCTCCGTAAACAACCAGTTTTCCCAAAATTACTCAAAAGGCAGCAGAACTCAAAAAGGTAAAAATCCAAAGTTTTCCTTACGCATAAACTTAATCAAAATAACAATAATCAATAAAACATGGTTCAACTCAAAAGATCCCAACCTGATGTTACACTATCAGAGAAAGACCCTCTAAGTCAACCACAATGGCCAACGACCCAAAAACTTCAAAAAGTCCTCGACGACATCCACGACTAAACCTGCCCATCTGCACGTTACCCACGTGGAGGCAACATTCAAACAGACAGGCTGAGTAAAATCATTCATAATAATCAATATAGGAATCAATATATAAAACAACATCATTTTCATATTCGACATCATCATAATCATCAAGGAACATCAAAGGCCACAACATTATAAATTACACCAAATTGTCACATAAATGCAAATGCAACAAGACTCATGCATGTGGTACCAATCAACAAAATTCGATGAACATTGGGTCATCAACCCTCCATAGATCCATAACAGTAGGATCAATTCTATGCGAGAACCGGAGCACAACAAAATACCTCACATCCGTACAATGGGACTGAAGCCACAAGAATCAAGGTCCTAGACTGAAGTCCGGATGCATATGAATGCATGATGGACATGTCAATATCATCCTCATAATAATCTCATTAGGTGCATCATCATCATAAAAATAATCATAAGAATCACGTCATCATAGAATCATCAAAACCCCATGGAATCAACGTCACAAATCATCACAGTCTCTCATGGGGGTTCATCATGCAATCATGTATTAATCTCATAAGAATCACAATTATACTCATGGGTACTCATCATACGGTTATGTATTAATCACATAGGAATCACATCTATACTCATAATAATTCATCATACATTCATTTAATCACATAGGAATCACAATTACACTCATGGTAATTCATCAGGAAAATCACAGCATCAAACATCAAGACATCACTAAACCAGAACAGAATTTGCGAAACTCTGCTATGTTCGCTAGCAAGTTCGCAGTGCGAGTCTAGGGCGAGTGTTCGCCGTGTAAAGCATCATTCATTGTGCAAACTCGCCATTACAGCAAATCGTTGTTATGCACCAGTAGCAAATGCAACACCAAAATATCAAAGAAATCATAGTTAAGACATCAAGACATCACTACACAAGATCAGAATCATAGTCATACTCATGGTAATTCACCAAAGAAATCACAACATCAGAACATCAAGACATCACTACACAAGATCAGAATTCGTGAAACTCTGCTACATTCGCTTGCAAGTTTGTTGTGCATGTCTGGGGTGAATGTTCGCTGTGTGAACTCGCGATTATAGCAAATCGCTGTTACGCACCAGCACCAAAACTAGCCCAAAGGTCCCTACGATTTCCTTCCCCAATGGCTCAAAAACATCCCTTAATCATTCCTAAGGTATTACGACGATAAATACACAAAATCTACGACTTATTAGGCCAATCCTGTATCATATTTACGCCTCTGATTCCCATAATTTCTTACAAATACTCCATAGTCATTAAAGTTCTCACAATCAATTACCCTATACGGTTAAAACCTCAACAACAGATTTTGGCCACGAAGGCCTAATTTCCCTTACTCTCAAATCAGCCTCAAACCTATTAGACCATCAGTTCAAATCTCTCAAACTCATTAAACTCACCATCAGAAAGGCAACAACAGTTCAATACTCAAAAACCCCTAAACCTTTAAATCAACTTTAAACACATTGAATCACATATTGAAAACAATGAAGGCAATACTCCTCATACCTTAATTGCTAACTCTAAGCCTTTCTCCTTGATTCTTGAAAACCTCGCGAAGCTTTGCCTCAATCCTCTTCCTTTTTCACGGCCTAACAAGAATGAATCCTAATTCTCTCAAAATTCCTTTTTGTTAAACCTAACTTTGGGCCTTAAAATGGGCTCTCCAACTTCACCCTCACTAACTCCTCCTCAAATGTCCACTTTGCCCTTAATTCACTTATATTTATTTAAATTAATAATAATACCAATATATTCATATTATATACTATTATTTAAATAAATAACTCAAAACTCCATAATTCCCAATATTTCATACCAACCACCAAAAATCACCAAAAATATGAATATTCATATTTAAATAAATAAAATAAATATTCCATTAAATTTGAGGTGTTACACGTAACTAACTCCTGAACCCAGATATGGTTGCGATGACCATTTTCCATTTTAAAAAGAGTTTCTCGATATTTTCCTATTCCTTCATTGGAGTAAATTAAGTTCAGTGGTGACTTTGTACGAACATTTTTTTTCCGCGATACATTTCGTGAAGGATCGTATTTTTCGAGGTACAACATAATCCACAGTTGCTGGTATAAACCTCTGGGTGTTGTCGATTTCGCATAAGGATAGGGTGGTATTGGGAATGGTGATTGTTAAAAAGATAAGGGATCATAAGGTATTGTTGGCGTACCATGAGAATACCCAACATATTTCATGACTACATTGATTTCATCCTCTTCTTCCTTTAAGGAACTGCTGAAGGATCCAGTCTCGCTAGCTTGGTTACTCGAGGCGTCTTGGATTTTTTTTAACTTTTGAGGTAGCTCTCGATGCATTCTCCCACTATCACAAGGTCAGAGAAGCTCGATAACACAATTCCTACCATTCTTTCAAGATAAGAGACATGTTGAGTATCTATGAACATGTCAATCAATTATTTGTCTAAGAGTGATGGTTAACTCGGGCTACCAAATCTCTCTATTGTTGTGCATAATCCTTTAGGGATTCTCTACTCTTTTGAGATAGATCTTGAAATTGCATGCAATTGGGAGCCACGTCCAAATTGTACAGGTACTGCTTCATAAAGTCATTGGCTAAGTTCCTTCATGTTTGGATACAACTTCTTCCTAACTCCATGTACCAACTCAATGATGCCCTAATCAAACTGTCCTGAAAACAGTGAATCATAAGCTTATCATTGTGGGTATAAGAGGTTATTTTTTGGTAGAAAATCACCAAATGACGCTTTAGGCAGCTATGACTGATGTACTTCTTGAATTGGGTACCCTAAATTTCTAAAGGATTACCAAGTCTTGCTCTAGGCACATATCAATGGCATTGAGCCCAAGAGGGTCATGCACATCCTTAGCTTGGAATTTCTCCTCACGGGCGTGAAGCCTTTCATTAGCAGGATCGGTTAGTGGCATCAACTAGGGTTTACCCTGAGAATTTGGTAAGAAGAAAGCACATTGAAGGCCTTCCTCATTAACATGAACATCAGGATTCTCATTAGATATTATGGTATGCACATGCTGATGCTGATTAGGAATGTTCACTTATGGATGATCATAGTCAAGAAGAAGATACTACATTGGGTTGGTCATTACGGTACAACCTGATGTGAAGCTGATATTCTATGTGACAACATGTTAGAGATTGTTCTTCGTTTGAGCTAGCGTAGCTTCCAACATTTGGTCTACCTTTCCTTTCATGTTGCTCATATATTTTCTTAGCTCAACTTGGTTCTGTTCTAAACGTTCCATGGTCCTTCAGCAACTATCAATGATTTATTATGGGTGTCAGGAAGTTAGCCTGGTGGTAATGGGAAAAGGGTGGTATGAGTTTTTTGTTTTGGAAAATGATATGCAATTAATGCTAATGAAATGTGAATGTATGAATTTTTTTGTCATTTTTGATATGCAAGGAAATGCTTAGGATCACAAGTTCATCATATTCTTGTAAGAACAAGAATTGTCTCTGCAAGTTATCTCCATGTTTTGATGATAACAATGAAGTATTTGTGAAAGAACCATTTTATGTTCTAATGTTTGTTGTGTGCAGATCACGTTAATTAAAGATATCAGATCAAACAAACAATATCAAGATGTGCATTTAATACTATATGCGAGTTGTTGCACCCCAAAATTTGACCAATTACTCATTGCAATTTGGCTCATGTTTCGATTCATTCGCATTTTGCATATACATACCTCATACTGTGCATTTTTAAGATCAAATTAATTTTGTCGGGATCACAACCCTCTTCTCGCATTTCAGGCGATTTAAACCAGTTCAGATAAGCGGAGTTTTATTTTTGGGAAGTCGTGCTCTTCCCGGTATTTTCAGCTCACGCTGTTTGTTTTTGGATATTTCGGTGTCCGTATGTTTTTACCGTTTATTCCGTTGTGTTCTCGCGGTCTCATTTGTCGATTTGCATCATTTTTGTTCCTTATGGAATTATTAACGCTCTCCTAGGATTTGTTTTGTTAATTGGATAGCATAGGATTATTATTAGATTTTAATAGAATTTAGCATATTTTTAATATTGCCTTTAGATATTATTTTAGGATAATATTTGATTTTTGTTTTAGAGGTTAATAGATATTAAATAGATTTTAATAGGTTTAAATGGTTTTTTTCTATTTTTTAGAGTTTTCTAGAATTTTATTTGTTTTGAATATATTAGGCTTTATTTTAAATTTAATTCTTTCTAGATTAGGATTAATTGTTAGTTTAATTAGATTTAATTGGTTTGTATCAATTAGGTTTAATAGTTTATTAGTATTAGCTTTAATAATTTTTGTTTTACATTAATTGTCCATTAGTCAGATTTTATTAAGTTTTCAATTGAGTCTTTATCTTGTTAATCCAGTTAATTCAAATTCAATCAATTTTGTTCATTAATCCATTTTTTTATCAGATTTTTACTAGTCCGTTAGTGCAATTCGTGGGCCAGGTAGCTTTGTGGAGGCCCAGTCCAAACTGTGACACTTGTCACTATAAAGATCCTCCAAATCTCCATTCTCTCTATCTTCCACGTTTTCCACCCTTTTCCCTCTCGCTGACACATCATTTTCCCACTTACTCTCCCACTCTCTCAGAGCTAGCCACCTATCCACTCGGTCTCTCTTCCATGTTTCACTCTCCACCTCACGGGACACCTCACATCACTGCATGGACGCCACGCGTCCCTCACCTTCCTCTCTCTCCGTCTCTGCCTTCCACGCAACACCCTGAGGTTTCGCTCCCACATCTCTCGCATGCAAACAATAGTTTACTTCCACCGGAGAAATCAGACGGTGGTGCACACGGCCAAGGCGTCACCGGAAAACACATGAGATCACCGAAAAACTCATGTGTTCATCACATGTTCATTATCATTTTTCCAGAATCACTCATATCCTCATACAACCTCCATCCATTTTCCAGTTTTTGCAAGGTTCACCAATATCTTCATCGCTCCTTCAAGAACCTTCATCAACAAACTCCGGTAAACCTCCATGTTCAACGTGTTCACCAAATTTTTCCAGAAATCATTGGCGTTCATCAAGCATTCATCATCCGATGTCCCAGTGAATCTTCAAGATCCTCAACAATCTTCATCATTTGTGCAAGCTTTTTCCAGAAACCGTTCAAGAAACTCATCAAGTTAATCATCTGATTCTCCCTTAGATTCAAGAACGCGCATCAGAAGCTCCCAGGATCTTCATCGATCCACCGCTGTTCATAACAACCAGCAGAATTTCTTCCAAGATTCATCAAGATCTTCCACACATCATCCATCATCTACAACGAACTCACGATCATCAACGTCATCTCATCTCCAGATTTTCCGATCTTCAGATGCCGTCGTCACTATTGCTACTAAGCTTCGAGCCCTTCGTTAACTCTAATAATCCTCCATTTTCGGGGACAACAACAGACGAAACTCAGATGAGCAACAGAGGTGGAAGAAGATGCTACGCCGTGAATCAGCAAGGAGGTTTGATTATGAAACGTTTATCTTTGGTTTTGTTTTGTCGTTCGTTGTAGACAGAATAGATGGAAAGAAGGAGAGTGATCGGTCACCGGCGGCGCCTCTGAGGCAAGAGGGAAGAAGAGATACCCTAGGGCTCTGATGAGAAAGTGGAAGGGGGAAGGCGAAGGACTAGTGTGGGCTTCACTCACCTTGGGCCCAATCATGTTTTTGGATCTACACCCTCCGTTCTGCTTACGCACCCTCCGTCCCTAGTTTTTTTGGTGGTTTTTATGTGTGATTGTAGTGGGCCTGAACCCAATTCACGTTTTCTGGCCATGCACCCTATATCCCAGCGCACCCCCCAGTCTTATTTTGTTTTATTTTTCTGAATGTATTGTGGGCTTAAGGCCCAGAGTGGCTGTTTTTTCTGCCTTACACCCTATTATGCTGATGTACCCCCTCCCCTTTGCAATTTAATTCTTCTCTTGTATTGGACATGTGATTGTAATAAGTGTAGATTTTATTTTCCTATTTTCTTTTAGGAATTATTTTCATAGTTTAGAATATTATGCATATTTTTTTACTATAAAATTTTAAATAGGATATTGCATTAGTATAGAATTTGTATTCTAGTTTTCTTTATGGAATATTATAGATTTAATATAGATTTTTTCTATAGAATATTATAGAATATTTTAGATAGAATTTTGTGTGCTATTTGCATATGCATTTCCTTTTAATTTCTTTAGAATATTTTCTAGTAGAATTTAATTGCTAATATTAAGGAGTAGCATATTATTTCCATTTTGTGATTGGATTTCTCTCCTATCCTCCTTTCTATCCGATTTTATCTTCGACTTTATTTTTGGCTGGCCGTGTGACACGACTCAATTGGAGAATGATTTTCGATATCATTTCTCTATCTTGTCTTTGACACGGACATCAATACGCTACCTCTTAGGGTTCGATTTCTCGTATAAGTCGAACCATGACGGTCTAAGCGTTACAGTGGTCCTGATTCAAAATGTCATCATCAAGGATCCAGAGAGGAGAAGATTGGAATGGAGCTTGCGGGCATGTCGAGAGCCAACGGAGCCGCTTCGTTCGATATCATCTTTCTTATTCAAGTCTTCAAGCAACCTGCGAGTGTTGTGAGCTGTATCGTTAGATACGTGGGAAATGACAATCGAGCGGTCTCCCCTCGATCGTTTAAGGTGTTTAGTATATGTCCCTTGGGTAATATACGACACACTCACTCCTACGTATTAGGTTCTTGCGTGTGTGTCCCGAGTTCCTTCCTGTTTAGGCGTAGGCCTGCTTCCTCTTTTCTCTTGCTGTCGTGCGATTGAGACCCTTTCTCTTGCCCCGGTGCAATCGAGACTCGTTTTCCCGAACTACGTAAGCTCTGATCTCTCATACCTGTTGAGAGTACGTAGGCACAATACTGACGTATTGACGAGCCACCTTCCCCCATACGTTAACCCGTAGTTAGCCGAACTACATTGACTTTGATTTCTCATTCTCTGATGAGAATACGTAGTCATAAAGCGCGACGCTTTGCCGAGTCATTTTCTTTTATTTTTAGACCGGCCTTGATAGGTAGGTAGTTAAATAAACCCGTCAGATAAACACAACAAGCATGGATCCCATCGAGTACGATGGACGTGAGGGGTGCTAATACCTTCCCCTTGCGTAACCGACTCCCGAACCCAGACAATGGTTGCGACGACCTTGTCTTATACCTTTTCGTCAGGTTTTTCCAATCATTTCCTTTCCCGTTCTGTGGGATAAATAACGAAAGGTGGCGACTCTTCTGTTTTTTCGGCACCTTATTTTCGCGGTAGCGACAGCTGGCGACTCTGCTGGGGATTCCAACGGTTCCTATGCGAGTCAATCTGGGGATCCAACGTCCCTGTACGAGAGTCAATCCTAGCGCTTGTTTGCTTGTCTTTGGGTGTTTATTTTTTGTGATGTATGTTGTATATTACTGATGTATTTACATTTCCCGCACTATATTTTTATCTGTTGCTATTGTGCTGTTGTGGGAGGGGAGCTCTGATGAGTGATAAGCCAGACCCAGGCTTGAGAGCATATACATAGTATTAGAGTGGATTAGTGGTGGACGTGCTTGCTTTGCTTGCATCAGTTCCCATGTAATTCACACTCAGACGAGGTTCTCTTTGATGACTTCTTATCGGTCCTTTGGACTCGAGGGGCTGTCGGATCTGAGGATTGTCGACTCTGGGAACCGATCATTTGGGATTCAGCTAAGTGAGGCCGCTTCAAGAGACGATGATGCCACACCTTCTGGGTATCGTACCATCGTTCTTGAAAGTCTGTGACGCTGATGACAGCATAGGATGCCGAACTTGTGTCAGTTTAGGTCCATACCCGTGAGGGGGAGGGTTTTTGCAGGAAACTTGACTTCCAGCCTACCCGGTATTTTGGTTTTCTCTCGTCAGAGCAAACTTATCCCGTCAGCAGCGCAACAGTAATCAGAGCTTTGTGGGTGTTGTGATCCCGTGTTTGCTGCATCTTGCATTGCATTTGCATAATCATCTTTGCATCATATTGCATATCATTCTCCAGCTAGTCAGAGCCCTTATCCAGCCTTTGTTTTGCCGTAGAGGGTGATTCTCCGGTGTTTGGTCTGAGCACGTGTTGATTGTTAGAAGACGACCAAGGGGTTGAAGCAGATTGAGCAGAATCAAGTGGTGAAGTCAGTTGAAAGTTGTTGGTAGTTATGTCAGAGAGCAACTCCCAGTTTGTTGATACCTTGTCAGGTTTCACTATGACGTCCAATCCTTTGTATGGTTCTATGCCTGATGAAGACTTTCCGCAAGTGAACAACCTTAGTGCAGCTCGACTTGTACAGCCTTCTGTTGAAGACCAAGATCTACATGAGAAGTTTGTTGTCCGAAGTGAACGCTCTCCTTCTATTGATACCTCAGACTATCAGGGTGTTGTTTTCCCTGTGCCAAATTCCCGAAAAGAGGTCCCGATAGCAAAGACTGAAGACCCATTAGCTCTCGTGTATGCTAAAAGGTTTCGTGCGTTGGATGAAAGATTCAAAGCCTTGGAAGTTAAAGATGTTGTTAACCCCAATGCTGCAGACATGTGTCTGGTTTCTGGCCTAGTGTTACCTCCGAAGTTCAGAGCGCCGAGGTTTGAAAAGTACAAAGGAGATAGTTGCCCGAAGCAACATTTGGTGATGTTCTGCCGAAGAATGACTTTGTTTGTGCACGACGACAGGTTGATGATTCACTGCTTTTAGGACAGTCTGATTGGGGCATCTCTGAGTTGGTATACGCAGTTGGAGAGTAATCAGATCCGATCATGGGTGGATTTAGCCAATGCTTTTCTGAAACAGTACGACTATAACCTAGACATGGCTCTTAGTCGCATGCAGCTGCAAGAATTGTCTCAAGAGAACAATGAACCTTTCAGGAAGTATGTTCAGAGATGGAGAGAATTTGCTGCTAGAGTGCAACCACCGCTTCTAGACCGAGAGTTAAAAGGCATGTTCTTAAACTCCTTGCAGAGCTCGTACTTCGAAAGAATGCTTGGAGTTGCACCAAATTTCTCTGAATTGGTAAGGGCAGGAGAGCGCATCGAGTATGGTGTAAAGACTGGAAGAATTCAGAATGTTTCGAGCAGTCAGGCTGGTGAAACCGAATCTCTCTGTAGCTTTCAAACTGAAGATGAAACTGTGGTCAATGCAGTCATGACATATGCTGGGTATCCTTAAGACGAATCGGTGAAGTCTGTTGGTTCTTCATCTTCTCAGCGGTCGGTATCCTCTGTGTCTCGTTATTCTGGACAGACGATTGTGCCTAGGGCGCCACATCGGGAACCTTATGTCGCTCCTCTTGCAAATCCACGAGCCTGTGGCCGAGGTTATCAGAATCAACGTCAGCATTAGAACCGACCTCGTAACAACTTGGAACGAAGGAATGCTCCTTCTCATCCAGTGCCTGTGCCGTATAGCCAGATTCTGCCACATTTGATTCAGAATTCTTTGGTGGAACCTAAAGCTCTTAAGCCCGTGCCAGAGCCTTACCCTCCTGGGTACAACCCCCATGCTCAATGTGGATACCATGGTGGATCCCTGGGGCATTCAGCTGAAAATTGCAAAGCTTTCCAGGAAAAAGTGCAGCAGTTGATCGACAAAGGGTGCATTTCCTTTCCGGAAGGAGTTTTGGTTGTGCATCACAACCTCTCAGCTGTCTGAGCTCGCAGATTCAGAGGGTTATTTCCAGAGGCCAGTGGTCCAGACAAGCAAATGTCCTCAGCATTGGCAGTCCTTGGACTTTTTTATCATTTGCATTTGTAGTTTCCTTTCTGTTAGTTACTACTTGCTGTTAAACATTGTTTGTTTTGAATGGTAATATTGATAAAGTGACTATGCATTTTTCTGAATTAATCATGTCACTGTCACTCATTTACTGCATTACACTGACACTTGCATTTTATTTACTCCACTTTATCACTATGATTAGTAAAGATTAGAGGGAGGATGACGAAACTGAATACTCATAACTGATGATCGTATGCTTTCGGATAAAACCCTGCCTATGATGTACATGCATTGTTTCAAATCCCCTAAACGCTGGAGATATAAGGAGTTAGTCCCTCGTTAGCCACTTCGAGCCGAGAAGTAGGAGTTTCTTTCGGACTTTTAAACCCTCTCATCTTAACCCGGGGCAGGGTAGTTGTCAGTTAGCTTGACCGAGCGTTCAAGTCTTATAGAGGAGTGTTGCCTTTCGAGGACCAATCACAGTTTATTCATCTCAAGAGGTCGTACCTCGTCAACCGCAATGGTTAAACCTCACCAATCAGGAGTGAGACAGTTACAACCCTTTCGGAGCAAGCAAGACAAACCAGTGTCACACGACTTGTTCCAAGCAAAAGAAAAAGAAAAAAGAGAGCCCGCTAAGTAAAAAGAAAAGAAAAGCTGGAAAGCAAATACTTAGGCAAAAACCAGGGCATCCCGCTGGACTTCAAAAGAAATCGAAAAGAACTCAAAAGAGTCAGTCCAGGCAAAAATTAGGGAATCAAAAGAATAAAATGAAAGGATCTCAACAGAAAAATCCTCAAACAAGGACCAAGTCGTGTGGTTACAGACACCGAAAACGAAAGAGGAGTAACTGTCACTCCGAAAACCTTGTGAGTTCCTTAACCATTATTCCTAACATTCCTCGAAGAGGCGAGCACTTGTGCCAGGTTAACTGAACATTAGGATCGGAGATCATCATGTAGAAGGGGTGGGTACGAATCATGACTTGAGCCTAATATCCCTTGTTTCACGAACCGTGAACCCGACCACGATACAACCCCTAAAAGACCTAATTGAGGCAGGGTTTATTCTGAAAGCGCATTACGATAAGGTTGAGTAACCTGACTCCTACATGATTTTCTAATCATATCCTTGTTGTGTTTTTCACTGATCAAATCAGCACTACGTTTGAACTGTTGGTTCATTCGTCACTCACTATCATGACACGTAAATGAGTGACAACATTTTTTTTTCAAAATCTGCATGAACACTGCATTAAAATTACCATTCGTGAATAAACAATTTTAATTACAGGCCAGTAGCTGATATGAAGGAATTCCAACAGGGAATAGTCAGTCAGAACTGAATCGTTAGCAGTCTGGATCAGAATGGTATACTGCGAAGCCCTGTGAATTTGGGGCATTGACTTCCAGTGAGTTTGGAATCAGTCAGTCTGAGGACAAGTCCTGAAGCATCGGTTGATTATGAGACAGTTTGTTCGAGAAGCAGTTGATCAGAAGTGGATCTTCTCGAGACCCAATCAGGGGCAATTCCCCAAAGTTTCTGTAAGTTGAGGGCAGATCCCTCCAGTGTTCAATCAGAGCAGGTTAAGTCGCTCAACGCTCGTTCAGGGGAAAGCTACTTCAGAAGTATATTGAAACCAACCATGCTGAGAGTTGGTTAATTGAGGATGAATCCTTCCGTTATATAGATGCCGGAGCAAGCCATCTCGAGGTCGCCTTGTGGCAAGCTGCTTTCTGTTTAGAATGAATTTTCCCAAGAGTCGGATTAGGGCAAGTTGAATTGCACTGAGGCAAGTTGTTCAAGCGAGTTTGTTCACCCCAGCAAGAGTTGAGTGTCGGGGAATTGTGTCATTACCCTACCAGATAACCTGAACCTTCTGAAGAAGCCTTGATGCCATTGGATTGTTATCCTACAGCCTAAACTTGTTACTTACCGTGTAACCAAAGTCATTTGCAAAGTCCAGTTCTCGCCTGGCAAACCTCCAAAGCCCAGTCCTCGTTTGGCAAACCTGTAACCAGTTTTCGCCTGGTCCACCTTTTTCATAATACTAGTTCTCGTCTGGTGCGTGTCAGCTTTTAAACCAGTTCCCGTCTGGTCACCTTTTCCTTGACCCACTGTTTAACCAGTTCTCGTCTGGCTAACACAGTTTTAAACCCAGTCCTCGTCTGGCAAACCAGAAATCAGTTACCGTCTGATATCCAAAACCGAGAAGTCAGTTCACGTTTGACAACTTAAACCCTTTTGCCACCTGTTCTCGTCTGGTAGTCTACCCTAGAATGCTAGTTCTCGTCTAGTATGTCCCCTTCAAATCCACTTTTGTTGGTAACCAGAAATAAATCCCTATCACCATAAACCTATCCCTAAACTAGAAAAAGCCTAATTGTACCTGGCCCGATATTCCCAGTGACATGTGCTATCACGTTCCTTAACACGAGGCTCGAATGATCTCAGTTCTCCATGATTGGTGTTCTGTATGCCCTTAGGGGATGATGTTAAATCAGGAAATTTTCTTCAGCAGAGATGTGCAGTTAAGATCGACTCTCCTCATCTGTTTGAGATTGCAGCAAGTCGAGATGACACTTGTCCTTTATCAGAGTAGGGTCAGGATTATCCTCAGCAGGGCGAGATTGATATCCCCGGCAGAGTGTAGCCATCCCCGGCAGATTGATTGTACATTCCCAATGGTTTAGGATCGAAGTTCTCCATGACAAGCAGATTTGGGTTTATTTCCCCAGCACTAGGTCAGGGTACAGTTTCTCATAAGAGACTATTCACAAGTGTTCAGCCCTCGATAGCGCAGACTGAAGCCTCCAGCGGAATTGAAAGTCCCCCACAGAGTTGTATTTTCCCTGGCAAGTAGGATTTATTCCAGCGTCTGGTTGCCTATCCTCAGTCGAATTTACAGTTTCCCAAGAGAGCCGAGTCCTTGGAGCCGTTCAGGCCATGATTGGTGCTCCCCAGTAGAATGTTGAATAGCTGATGCTGTATTTCCCCATCGGAGTCGTTATCTCCAGGAAGGTTTAGCCGCGAAGACCGCGCAGTTTATTTCTGCGATTAACATCGTTTCCCTCAGCAGTTTGTGGGTTGTATACCTAGCCGAGCAGGTCCCAGTTCTCGTAGAACTTTGTCCCCCTGCAGCAGTCGACTGAAGTTCAGTTCCCCAGGCGGAGTCCAATTGAGATTGGTGTGACTTCTTCTCCTTGACAGGAGGATTCTCCCTTCAGCATTTATTTTGTTGATGGGGTCATAGCATTTTGCATGATTGCATAGCATTTACCCTAAATGCGTAGCATTTCCACCATGTGGAGCATTGCGTCATAGTCAAACATATGCATATGAAACATGAGCTAGGTCGTGACTGTAATACCCCAAATTTTACCCTTTCTTTTTTATTTTTATTTTAAATTCTTATTAACCTAATAAATTAACCTTTTTTTTAGATCTTGTTTTTTTAACTAATAATAATTTAATTAAATTTTTTTTATAACTTCACTAATATTTTTTAGTAACTTTTTTTTTTTTTTCTTTTTTCTTTCTATTTAGTTTATTTATTTAAAGCTCTTCTTACTAACTTTTAGGATTTAGATTAAAATTTAACTTTTTTTTCTTTTCTTCAAGAGTAAATTTTTTATAACCTTTTTTTAAATTAATTTCTAACACATTTTTTAATCAAATTCTAATATTTTTTTTAAAAATAAAAATCTAACTTCTTTTAAAATTAAATCTTTTTTCTAACTTTTTTTAAATCTTTTTCTAACTCCTCTTTAAAGTTAAATCTTTTTCTATCTTTTTTAAAATTAAATCTTTTTTTCTAACTATTTTTAAAGCTAAATCTTGTTTTCTAACTTTAAATCTTTTTTTTCTAACTTTTTAAAATTAAATCTTTTTTTCTAACTTTTTAAAATTAAATCTTTTTTCTAACCTTTTAAAATTAAATCTTTTTTCTAACTTTTTTAAAAGATAAATCCTTTTTCTAACCCTTTTTTTTAAGTTAAATCTTTTTTTCTAATTTTTTTAAAAAAAATCAAATCTTTTTTCTAACTTTTTAAAAGTTAAATCCTTTTTCTAACTACTTTTTTAAAGCTAAATTTTTTTTTCTAACTTTTTAAAAAAAATTAAATCTTTTTTTTTTCTCTAACTTTTATAAAGATAAATCTTTTTTTTCTAACTTTTTTTAAAAAAAAAATTAATTAAATCTTTTTTTTTTTCTCTAATTTCTTTTTAAAAATTAAATCTTTTCTTCCTCTAAATTCTTTTTTAAAATTAAATCTTTTTTTTTCTTTCTAACTATTTTAAAAATTAAATCTCACCTTTGTCACCTTTTTTGTTATTTTTACTCTAAATTTTTCTATCTTTCATTAAAAAAATAACAAAAATAGTTTTTTATTATTATTTAATTATTATTTTCGTATTTTAATTAAATCATTTTTTAAAATATTATTTTTTTCACCTTTTTCTAAATTATTCATAAAAATATCCAAAAAATCATAAAATAAAAAAAATATTGAAAAATTTTGTTCCTTTTATAATATTTTTTATTTTAGGAATCAATAGGATTATTAGTTTTTATTTTAAGTTTATTTTAATTATTTAAATTTTATTTTTTCTTAACTAATTATTTAGTTTGGGCTTTAAAATGGGCTTTAGGGACATTATTGACAATTTGGTGTTAACCCTAATTTGTTCCCTATATATACATGTGTTGCCTTGTTGGAAAGGAGGAGAGAATGAAAAAAAAAACCTAAGAGGGGTCAGAAGGTTTTCTTCAGAAAAGAGGAGAGAGAGGGAGAAACGAAGGAGATCCCCAGAGAAGAAAGGCGGTCGTTCCCACAACTCGTTAGAAGGATTGGAGCTCTCCAGTGTTCCCTTATTCAAACCTTTTTCACATTTACCGAAGCAAACCTCCGCTTCGTAGGTTAAATTACTAAACCTTTTGCCTTTTCATGTTTATGTGCATATTTTGCCATGTTAATGTGTTTAGGTCCGTTAAATTACTAAATCCTTTGCATTTTTCATATTTATTTGCATCCTTGCCATGTTAACCTTCATTGTTGTTTAGATCCGTAGATTTTGATATGTATGAACCATGTTTGTGTCGTATAGGATTGTTTGCATGTCCATTAATTGTCTGTTTGCATTTGCAATTCTATTGTTATTTTTTTTTATCAAAACATTTTTTTCCCAAAAAAAACCTTTTTTTGTTCCCGTAAACATTTTTTTCCCAAAAAAAACCTTTTTTTGTTCCCGTAAACATTTTTTTCCAAAAAAAGCCTTTTTTTTGTTCCCGTAAACATTTTTTTCCAAAAAAACCTTTTTGTTCCCAAAAACATTTTTTTTATATATAATTTAAACTTAACATTTTTTTTATAATTTAAACTTAAATTTTTTTAACTAAGTAATTCCATTTTAAAATTAAAACCTTTTTATATATATAATTAAAATATTAAAAAAATTAAAACATTTTTTTACATAATTAAAATATTAAAAAATTAAAACCTTTTCGTAAGGAACTCCTTATGTTTGCCATGTCATTTTGTGTACCTTTTATTTTCTTTATTCCTGCATTTCATTTGCATGCTTGAGGTTGAGATGTGCTTGTGGTGGCCACAGCCCCACACTATTTTCCTCCCTCACTTCATTCTAAGTGTCATTACATATTTTCATATTCTTCATGTTTTCAGAAATGTTTCTTTGTTTCTTTATACCCTCTGCCTTTATTACCTTTCTTATTTTTGTACCTTAATTATTCCTCCATATAATGATTTGTCATATTTTCACATTTTTTTTACAGTTTTATCCTTCCGAAGGATTAGGTCCAGCCTTTTGGCCGCCGAGTCAATAGCCTTACCCCTTTAATGGATCAAACCCTGTTTAGCCTAGGTGTCCCGCCGTGGGCAAAATTGCTTTTATCCTAGTGTTATGCCAAAAGGGTCGCCGCACTCATTTTAGGGTTTCCCGCCGCGGAATCCCTAACCTAACCTAATTTAACCCTAATTACAACTTAACATTTCAACGTAGAGATTTGGAGTTTCTACACTCCGCGTAAGCCTGTCCTTAAGACATGTTTATTCCCCTTGAGACCTTGACCACAGTCAAGAAGTCTCTAACCTCCCTTTTGAGGGGAACTACGATTACTCTGATTCCATTCCCGTAAGGATACGTAGGCACAAGATGCGATGTCTTGCCGAGTAAACTTAGAATTAACCCCTTAGGTCTCTTTTCTCACTTGTAATCCTTATGTACATATACCTTAAGCAAATAAATAAAGCAAATAGTAAACATCTGAACAAAAGGTTCCTGTAGAGTACTACAGAAGTTTAGGGTGCTAATACCTTCCCTAAATTTAACCAACCCCCGAACCCTAGATCTTTCCCCGCATTGTGTTTACGATGCAAAATAGGTTTTCCCTCTTTTGACATTTTCCTTCGGATAAATCAAAGAGCGGTTGTGAATTGAATTGCGATTCAAACTCATTAATAGTTTGTGATCCTATTTCCACCGCAACAGAAAATGGCGACTTCACTGGGGACTGGTAACTTTTGAGGGTTATCCCTAACTTGTTCATATTTATTACTATCTGTGACATTATTCATTTGCATGTATATATTTGTGCTTTGATTGTGGGACTGTTCCTTGTGCTGTGAGATAGGTCCTACACCCGGATCTAGTGTACCTTAGGTAAATGGCAATAGACCAAGGAAACTGTACGACGTATATCGATACGGTTGATCTGGTGGCCATGGTTAGTGCGACTTCTTGGTTGGTGCTTATATTCCTTAAGTCAAGTTGAGGATAATATTGAGGCTGCCATATGTTGTCAACGCACTAACTGACTTTTAGAACCCTAGTTAACTCATCTTGGCCTTTAGAAAGTAGTGAGGTAACCGGCTTTGGTGCAGACTGAAGTTGGTTGACACTCGATACTACGCTCATTGAGATCTTAAACTTGGAGGGTTTTGGTTGGCAAGTAAGTTGCCTTCTGAACAACCACCCTTGTGAAAGATCAATGATTTTGAGATCCCTTAGAACCTGGTTACTTTTGTAGGACAGGATGAACCATCTAACTTCAGGGGAGGGTACTTGCCTTTGAACCTCATGCAAGCCTTTAACCTAAGACTTTGTGTGTTTTCATGCATTGCATCCATAAAGCATCTCATCGCATTGTATTTCATGAAGTTCAAACATCATTTATGGATATTGCGGGATACCATAAATAAAAAAAATAGAATGAAAAAACAAGAAAAAGATTTCTTTGGTACCCCACGGCATTAGTAAATGTTTTGAATTCCATGAAATCTTCATTTACATTCACATTTTAGCATCATACTTTTGCATTACATGTGTCTCCCGATTTCTCACACTCGGTTCTCTCACCTTCCAGTTTCGTCACCCTGAGTTCTCGGCACCAATACAACACCAGAGCTCAAACTCGGAAAAGAATGGAGGATCAGGCAAAAGAGATTGATCGCCTTAGCAATGAACTTGAAGACCTTCGAGGGGGTATGGGGCGAATGATGGAATTGTTACATGTCATGAATGCTAAGATGGATACCCAGCCCACTGTTGTTTCTGAGATTACCGGCGTTACTGTGGACCCTTCACCAAGTGTGACCGTAGCAAGGGACCCACCTTATGGTCTTGCTCCAGGTTTTGTGCCTCCTCAAGCCACTGTTCCGATTAATCAACCTGTTCAGCAAGCCGTGCCTTTGTTTTCTGAAGTTTCTAGGGGGGCTCCTATCTTTGCACCACCTGTTGTACACACTCGTGCGCAACCGTACTTCAATGAGACAGTTTTTGATAATCTTGATGAGAATGTTGAGGGTTATGAGAAACATGATAAGCTTCGTGAGGAAGTAAACACTATCGTCCAGAGATTGAAAAAGGTAGAGGGTGATCAAATTTTTGGGACTGCTGCAAGGGATGTTTGTTTGGTCTCGGGTTTGGTTATTCCCCCGAAGTTCAAAACTCCGAACTTCGATCGTTATGAAGGTGCCACCTGTCCTAAGAGTCATCTGATCATGTATTATCGCAAAATGGCTGCCCATGTTGAGAATGATAAACTGATGATTCATTGCTTCCAAGACAGTTTGAAGGGTGCTTCTTCCAAGTGGTATTTAACTTTGGACCAATCCCGCGTTAAGAGCTTTCAAGATTTATCTGACGCTTTCATCAAACACTACAAGTACAATATGGATCTGGCTCCTGACAGAAGACAATTGCTGAGTATGTCACAAAAGAATTCTGAGTCATTCAAAGAGTATGCTCAAAGGTGGAGAGAGACTGCTTCGCAGGTAAAACCTCCTTTGACCGAGAAAGAGTTAGCTGATTGGTTTGTCGACACAGTCCGTCCAGAATTTTACGAGAGAATGGTGGGTAGTGTGACTTCAAATTTCTCCGACATCGTTGCTGTGGGTGTCAAGATTGAATTGGGTATGAAGAGTGGTAAAATGACAAATAATCATGGCGCTTCTAAGGATCAGCCGAAGAAACCTCCTTATAGCTCCCAGAAAAAGAAGGAGAGTGAGACTAATGCTATATCCTCTGGTAAACCAAGGGAACGCTTTTATCGGCATCTGCAAGGTTATGCTCAACCTCAAGGGTACCCGGTCCAATATGCTCAACAACCCTATGTGGCAGCTATTACACCTTCTTTCAATCAGCAGGTTCCCATGTATCAACCTATGCAACAACCTCCTGTTTAGCCGCCTCCTGTCAACTACCTACAGGCACCCAATACTCCTGCTCCTCAACAGCCAAAGAGTCCGGCTCCTCGCCAGAATATGCCAAACAGAAGAACGTATAAACCTTGTCCGCCGATCCCGATGACTTTTACCGAGTTGTGTCCCTCTTTGGTCAAGCAAGGTCTCATCACTACTCGGGCTTTGGGTCCGCCTCCTAATCCTCCACCTAATCCATTACCTGCAAGTTACAACGCTACCGCTCATTGTTTATTTCATGAGGGTGCGCCCGGCCATGATCTAGAGAATTGCTATGCTCTTAAGAAAGTTGTCAGAAATTTGCTAGAAACGAAGAAGTTGTCTTTTGGCGATGCTCAGCTGAAGATCGAGACTCCTTTCGGGGTTCCTCACTCGTCAAGTGCAAATTCTGCAAAGCATGCTACGCCTATCAGCCGAATCCAGTCATTATTCAAAGGCCTAGCCCGCTTCATTTCAGTAACCCTCAAGGTGATATGACCGGGATCAACAAAGGATCTGGGAAATTTATTTTGGAGCAACGACTGAAAACTGTTGAAGATGTGACCAGCATAACTGGGGTAAGCCATGACGACTCACAGTGATCATGAACCAGACGTCCTTTCCATTGAGGCTCCGCCAAAGGAAACTGTTACTCTTGAATGCAAGATTTCATAAACATTTAGAAGGATTTTTCCGACAGTTCATTTGTTTATTTATATGCATTTCTCTTTGATTAAGCATATTTAGCATGCACGAACTTGTTTATCTTTGATGCAACACATATGTTTGTCTTGAATAAATCCATTCGCTTCACTCATTCAAAAACGTTTTCATAAATTATAATGCCAACTTTACCCGATCTCTTGTTCTGATGGAGAATTGGGGGGAGGATGACGAACCCAAAACGTCAGATTTCTTGTCGTATGCTTTCGATTGAAACTCGCTGATGATGTAAGGCATTGTTTCAAATCCCAAACACTGGAGATATAAGGATGTTAACCCCTAGTCAACCCTTTGAGCCTTGAAGTAGGAGTTTTTCTTTCTTTTAAAGAACCTTCATCCTAACCTGGTGCAGGGTAGGTTTCAGTTAAACCGATCGAGCGCTTAGACTCTTAAAAAGGAAGAGCAAACCTTCGAGAATTTATCCTTAGCATCTTAAGAAGTCCAATACAATGACTATCCTTCGGTTACCTAAGGAGTGGGGCAGTCACGAGCCTTTCAAAAGATTTACACGACTTGTGCATAAAAGAATATTCAAAAAATAAGAGCCCGCTAAGTCAAAAACCTATGAAGGAGACTTAGGCAAAACTGGGGCATCCCGCTGGACTCCAAAGTCAGATCAAAAGACGTTGTCCAGGCAAAAGTTAGGGAATAAGAACAACAAACCAGTAGTTTTTTATAATCCCTATTAAAGAACAAGGTCGTGTGATAGAAACGCCAAAAGAAATAGGTGAGTGACTGCCATGTCCAAAGCCTTGATAAGTTCTCGACCATAGCAAATCCGCTTGAGATATGAGCGTTCGTATCCGATTAACTGAATTAGGATTGGAGAACATCACGAAGAATGGGTGGGTACAAATATAACTTTGAGCCTTTATCTTTTGTTTCTCAAACCGTGAACCGAGCCACGATACAACCTTTAAAAGACCTAATTGAAGTGGGACTTCGGTTGAAAGCATACTTGACAAGATCACGTTTCCTGACTCCTACGAGCTATGCTCAGAAAAAATTCATGTTGGCATTATAATTAAAACTTATATCCGGACTAGTAATTTCGGTCACAAGTTGTTGCGATATCTTTTTTTCAAAACAAAAATTCAAGACAAATATATGTGTACATTGACAAGCTCAGGATAGGCATTTCAGGCATGACAACTTTGCTTGATATCTTAGAGATTTACATATGAACATAACCCGTGGAACTTGAAGATCCTGCTGAACAGGGGCAGGCAGTTTCCCAATTCGCTTACCAACGCGAGTCTGACATTCTTAAGAGCTATTTCCCAAACATTTCGTCGTAACACGATTAATTTGTGCCAGTTACGTCGAGACCTGACAAATCTCTCAAAGAGTTTGAGAACAATGGGGCAACCGGACTCGGTGTTCTCTATAGAATCCTCTTGAGATGACCCTACCTCGCAACGCAAGTATCCTGGGGCACCATGTTTTTGAAGAAACAAATGGCGGCTACTATAAGGTCCTGCAAGATCAAAACCATGGGATTTCACATTTTTTTCATGCACCCGATGGATTTTACTCACAGCGGCCTTCATACCCCAGTAAGCCTCAGTGTTGCAACAGACTCCTAAACTATTGCCTCATCACAGTCCCCAGAGAGACTATAAGCTGACAATTTCTTTTTTTGGGTAACTCGAAAGTGTCCCTCAGGTTTTCTTCTCCCCATAAGAAGGCGTGATACTGTACACCACAAGCAGATTACCTTCCCTCAGAGAATTCAGAACTTTAAAACTATATTTGGTTCTACCATTGATCCTTCTCACCCATGATTGACGTATTGGTTGCAGAGAACGCAGGGTATCCCCGTCGAGATGTTTATTTCATCTCTCGTCCCGTCTCTAGTCTGTTTCGTCAGCATACGCAAGGGCATAAGCATCACATGCCTATTTCATTACATATTCATTACATATTCATTACATACTCATTACATATTCATTACATACTCATTACATACTCATTTCATAACATCTTGCATAGTTACATACATAGACATTAACATACATTCATATTAACATATCCATTAACATACGCGATAACATGCACAGGTTCATCGTGTCTCCATCATTGGTCGTTACCACCGAGTAATTGGGGTTTGTCCATTCTCTCCAAATAGATTGTCAGTCTTAAGCATAAAATACCTACTTATTTCCAGCTTCCCCACGGAGCTCGATCCTCGTGGATGACGGTTACTTCAGCTATCTTTCCTCGCCAGGATAAGATATCTACCCTTCGAGTTCATTCCCTCGATGGAGTCTTGATTACCAGTTTTCTTTCTAGCTCGATCCTAGATTGAATCTCAGTCTTGTCGGTCGTCGAGCCCAATCGGACGTGCATTTATTTTGCACCGTCTAAAGATTTTCACCACACCATGGCAAATACGCGACTGTTCTCGCCCAAGAGGGTTATCACTGTACCCGGACGTGCATTTATTTTGCACTATCTTTCAAGAAAATCAACTACGATCCTTTACAGATGCACGCCAGTTCACGCCTGGAAAATCCATCAGTACAACACTTTACAATCCTACATGTTACAACATCGGTACAACACTTTACATCTTACAGCATCAGCATACGACATTTCTCACCTAAGAAGTCGATCATATCCTCGTCACGACTCGCAGCAAATGGCCATCTCCATGGAGCAGTTGGGCTTCCATTTATCTGCCGTCTTGAGGTACGAACCAATTCGTATTCAGGAGAGCACGATCTTGAGTTACGGGAAGGTTTGAGCGAAATCATATTCAGGAGAGCACGATTCTGAGTTATGAAGAAGTTCATTTATCCTTTAGTAAAAGAAGGAACGGAATCATATTCAGGAGAGCACGATTCTGAGTTATGAGGAAGTTCAGTTGGCCGTTTTTCAGGAGAGCACGATTCTGAAGAATGAAGAAATTTCAAGAGCCGAATCATATTCAGGAGAGCACGATTCTGAGTTATGAGGAAGTTCGATTACCCAGTTTCATATTCAGGAAAGCACGATTCTGAAGTATGGAAAAATTCATTTACAACCAAATCATATTCAGGAGAGCACGATTCTGAAATATGAGTAAATTCAGTCATCCAGTTTCATATTCAGGAGAGCACGATTCTGAAATATGAGTAAATTCAGTCATCCAGTTTCATATTCAGGAGAGCACGATTCTGAAATATGAGTATATTCAGTCATCCAGTTTCATATTCAGGAGAGCACGATTCTGAAGTATGAGGAAGTTCAGTTTACCCTTTTCATGTTCAGGAGAGCACGATTCTGAAGCATGAAGAAGTTTATTTATCCTTCAGTAAGAGAAGAATCAGAATCGTATTCCAGGCGCCGACCTTAAATGCGAGAAGATTTATTTATCAGATAAGCAGCAGCCTCTTTATTTGAGTGCTTATCCATTTTTTGCACATAAGTCCCTTCCAACGATAAGTGACAGTTCTCCCTCGAGAAGCTTATCAAGGCAATTCCCATCAAAGTCCATTTATTTTGGCATACAGTCGGTCTTTACCCTGTATATTTGCTACGGAGTTCCGAAAAGTCTGTTTGATCCTGTCACGAGGGATAGGTTACAGAAGCTTGGATGTTATTCTTTGCTCAATGCTCCACGCATTCTGTGATCGATCTTGCAATCGTACATGATCCAGTTTTATTTTTAGATTCCCCAGTGGAGGCCGTCTCACAGGTGTCATCTCCATTTGAGAATCTCATTCCCAAAATAACAATTGGTCGTGTTCGCACCAGTTGACCATCATTTTTAGAATTCCCCAGTGTTGTACTGTGTCTCAGCGCGTCGTTTTCCCCAGTGTGTTCTTCTCGTAGCATCTGTGTCGTCGTATTCGTCAGCATTTTCGCATTCATCATTCCAGCATACGCATCACATCATATTCACGGCATCATCTGCATTAATCTGTTCTCGCTTTGTCCATAGCATTGCATATCGCCGCATATAAGGGCAAAATTTTCGGTTATCTATATTTAAATCCCTCCACCATGATTCCTTGAGTCTCCGTCACTCAAATCATCTGGTGTAGCTATTTAAATAGGGGCAACTGTAATACCCCAAATTTTACCCTTTCTTTTTTATTTTTATTTTAAATTCTTATTAACCTAATAAATTAACCTTTTTTTTAGATCTTGTTTTTTTAACTAATAATAATTTAATTAAATTTTTTTTATAACTTCACTAATATTTTTTAGTAACTTTTTTTTTTTTTTTTTCTTTTTTCTTTCTATTTAGTTTATTTATTTAAAGCTCTTCTTACTAACTTTTAGGATTTAGATTAAAATTTAACTTTTTTTTCTTTTCTTCAAGAGTAAATTTTTTATAACCTTTTTTTAAATTAATTTCTAACACATTTTTTAATCAAATTCTAATATTTTTTTTAAAAATAAAAATCTAACTTCTTTTAAAATTAAATCTTTTTTCTAACTTTTTTTAAATCTTTTTCTAACTCCTCTTTAAAGTTAAATCTTTTTCTATCTTTTTTAAAATTAAATCTTTTTTTCTAACTATTTTTAAAGCTAAATCTTGTTTTCTAACTTTAAATCTTTTTTTTCTAACTTTTTAAAATTAAATCTTTTTTTCTAACTTTTTAAAATTAAATCTTTTTTCTAACCTTTTAAAATTAAATCTTTTTTCTAACTTTTTTAAAAGATAAATCCTTTTTCTAACCCTTTTTTTTAAGTTAAATCTTTTTTTTTAATTTTTTTAAAAAAAATCAAATCTTTTTTCTAACTTTTTAAAAGTTAAATCCTTTTTCTAACTACTTTTTTAAAGCTAAATTTTTTTTTCTAACTTTTTAAAAAAAATTAAATCTTTTTTTTTTCTCTAACTTTTATAAAGATAAATCTTTTTTTTCTAACTTTTTTTAAAAAAAAAATTAATTAAATCTTTTTTTTTTTTCTCTAATTTCTTTTTAAAAATTAAATCTTTTCTTCCTCTAAATTCTTTTTTAAAATTAAATCTTTTTTTTTCTTTCTAACTATTTTAAAAATTAAATCTCACCTTTGTCACCTTTTTTGTTATTTTTACTCTAAATTTTTCTATCTTTCATTAAAAAAATAACAAAAATAGTTTTTTATTATTATTTAATTATTATTTTCGTATTTTAATTAAATCATTTTTTAAAATATTATTTTTTTCACCTTTTTCTAAATTATTCATAAAAATATCCAAAAAATCATAAAATAAAAAAAATATTGAAAAATTTTGTTCCTTTTATAATATTTTTTATTTTAGGAATCAATAGGATTATTAGTTTTTATTTTAAGTTTATTTTAATTATTTAAATTTTATTTTTTCTTAACTAATTATTTAGTTTGGGCTTTAAAATGGGCTTTAGGGACATTATTGACAATTTGGTGTTAACCCTAATTTGTTCCCTATATATACATGTGTTGCCTTGTTGGAAAGGAGGAGAGAATGAAAAAAAAAACCTAAGAGGGGTCAGAAGGTTTTCTTCAGAAAAGAGGAGAGAGAGGGAGAAACGAAGGAGATCCCCAGAGAAGAAAGGCGGTCGTTCCCACAACTCGTTAGAAGGATTGGAGCTCTCCAGTGTTCCCTTATTCAAACCTTTTTCACATTTACCGAAGCAAACCTCCGCTTCGTAGGTTAAATTACTAAACCTTTTGCCTTTTCATGTTTATGTGCATATTTTGCCATGTTAATGTGTTTAGGTCCGTTAAATTACTAAATCCTTTGCATTTTTCATATTTATTTGCATCCTTGCCATGTTAACCTTCATTGTTGTTTAGATCCGTAGATTTTGATATGTATGAACCATGTTTGTGTCGTATAGGATTGTTTGCATGTCCATTAATTGTCTGTTTGCATTTGCAATTCTATTGTTATTTTTTTTTATCAAAACATTTTTTTCCCAAAAAAAACCTTTTTTGTTCCCGTAAACATTTTTTTCCCAAAAAAAACCTTTTTTTGTTCCCGTAAACATTTTTTTCCAAAAAAAGCCTTTTTTTTGTTCCCGTAAACATTTTTTTCCAAAAAAACCTTTTTGTTCCCAAAAACATTTTTTTTATATATAATTTAAACTTAACATTTTTTTTATAATTTAAACTTAAATTTTTTTAACTAAGTAATTCCATTTTAAAATTAAAACCTTTTTATATATATAATTAAAATATTAAAAAAATTAAAACATTTTTTTACATAATTAAAATATTAAAAAATTAAAACCTTTTCGTAAGGAACTCCTTATGTTTGCCATGTCATTTTGTGTACCTTTTATTTTCTTTATTCCTGCATTTCATTTGCATGCTTGAGGTTGAGATGTGCTTGTGGTGGCCACAGCCCCACACTATTTTCCTCCCTCACTTCATTCTAAGTGTCATTACATATTTTCATATTCTTCATGTTTTCAGAAATGTTTCTTTGTTTCTTTATACCCTCTGCCTTTATTACCTTTCTTATTTTTGTACCTTAATTATTCCTCCATATAATGATTTGTCATATTTTCACATTTTTTTTACAGTTTTATCCTTCCGAAGGATTAGGTCCAGCCTTTTGGCCGCCGAGTCAATAGCCTTACCCCTTTAATGGATCAAACCCTGTTTAGCCTAGGTGTCCCGCCGTGGGCAAAATTGCTTTTATCCTAGTGTTATGCCAAAAGGGTCGCCGCACTCATTTTAGGGTTTCCCGCCGCGGAATCCCTAACCTAACCTAATTTAACCCTAATTACAACTTAACATTTCAACGTAGAGATTTGGAGTTTCTACACTCCGCGTAAGCGTGTCCTTAAGACATGTTTATTCCCCTTGAGACCTTGACCACAGTCAAGAAGTCTCTAACCTCCCTTTTGAGGGGAACTACGATTACTCTGATTCCATTCCCGTAAGGATACGTAGGCACAAGATGCGATGTCTTGCCGAGTAAACTTAGAATTAACCCCTTAGGTCTCTTTTCTCACTTGTAATCCTTATGTACATATACCTTAAGCAAATAAATAAAGCAAATAGTAAACATCTGAACAAAAGGTTCCTGTAGAGTACTACAGAAGTTTAGGGTGCTAATACCTTCCCTAAATTTAACCAACCCCCGAACCCTAGATCTTTCCCCGCATTGTGTTTACGATGCAAAATAGGTTTTCCCTCTTTTGACCTTTTCCTTCGGATAAATCAAAGAGCGGTTGTGAATTGAATTGCGATTCAAACTCATTAATAGTTTGTGATCCTATTTCCACCGCAACAGTGACCATTCTTGTTTTGCAGGTGTTCCTCCGTAGAACGGCTTGTCCAAGATGATTCTTAAAATCCCCAGTGAAGTCGCTAGAATTGGTTGCTCAAGTTGATGCTTAGAGTCCCCGGCAGGGCGTTTGCTCATGATGATTCCTGAAATCTCCAACAGAGCTATTGGTTTAGGGTGATTCTTGAAGTCCTTAGCGGAATTGTTTGTCCAAGATGATTCTTGAAGTCCTCAGCAGAGTTAATTCATCTAGAATGATTTCTGAATCACCTGAAGTAGAGTTACTTGATAGTTATCCAGAATCCCCAGCGGAGGTGTGTCATCCCCAACAGGTTTGAACGGAGAAGTTGAAATTTCCCTTATTGACTTACTGATAAAGTCCGACAAAAATGTTGTCGACGTTCCTAGCGACATGACGAGTCCATAGGCGACGATAAGGAATTCTTCTGCTATGACGCAGAATGCCTGATGGCATGATCAACCATTCATTACCGGTTACCGTGTGACCAATTCCCCAGCAGGTTGTCATGCAACTGTCATGCTCAGTTTCGAAGATGTTCCTACCACTCGGAGTACCGTTTATCCGTACGGTTGGCAGATCGCCAGTTACCGTGTAACCGGTGATCCCTCGATGATTTGAGGATGCAATGATATCAGATAAATTAGAGAATCATCCCGAAGGAGGTTCAGATCAGTATTTCTCCAGCTAGTTGCCGTGAAAATTTGACCAACTACTCATCGCAATTTGGCTCATGTTTCGATTCATTCTCATTTTGCATATACATACCTCATACTGTGCATTTTTAAGATCAGATTAATTTTGTCGGGATCACAGCCCTCTTCTCGCGTTTCAGGCGATTTAAACCAGTTCAGATAAGCGAAGTTTTATTTTTGGGAAGTCGTGCTCTTCCCGGTATTTTTAGCTTACGCTGTTGTTTTTGGATATTTCGGTGTCCGTATGTTTTTACCGTTTATTCCGTTGCGTTCTCGCGGTCTCATTTGTCGATTTGCATCATTTTTGTTCCTTATGGAATTATTAACGCTCTCCTAGGATTTGTTTTGTTAATTGGATAGCATAGGATTATTATTAGATTTTAATAGAATTTAGCATATTTTTAATATTGCCTTTAGATATTATTTTAGGATAATATTTGATTTTTGTTTTAGAGGTTAATAGATATTAAATAGATTTTAATAGGTTTAAATGGTTTTTTTTTCTATTTTTTAGAGTTTTCTAGAATTTTATTTGTTTTGAATATATTAGGCTTTATTTTAAATTTAATTCTTTCTAGATTAGGATTAATTGTTAGTTTAATTAGATTTAATTGGTTTGTATCAATTAGGTTTAATAGTTTATTAGTATTAGCTTTAATAATTTTTGTTTTACATTAATTGTCCATTAGTCAGATTTTATTAATTTTTCAATTGAGTCTTTATCTTGTTAATCCAGTTAATTCAAATTCAATCAATTTTGTTCATTAATCCATTTTTTATCAGATTTTTACTAGTCTGTTAGTGCAATTCGTGGGCTAGGTGGCTTTGTGGAGGCCCAGTCCAAACTGTGACACTTGTCACTATAAAGATCCTTCACGCCTCCATTCTCTCTCTCTTCCACGTTTTCCACCCTTTTCCCTCTCGCTGACACATCATTTTCCCACTCACTCTCCCACTCTCTCAGAGCTAGCCACCTGTCCCACTCAGTCTCTCTTCCATGTTTCACTCTCCACCTCACGGGACACCTCACATCACTGCATGGACGCCACGCATCCCTCACCTCCCTCTCTCTCCGTCTCTGCCTGCCACGCAACACCCTGAGGTGTCGCTCCCACATCTCTCGCATGCAAACAACTGTTTACTTCCACCGGAGAAATCAGACGGTGGTGCACACGACCAAGGCGTCACCGGAAAACTCATATGTTCATCACATGTTCATCAACATTTTTCCAGAATCACTCATATCCTCATACAACCTCCATCCGTTTTCCAGTTTTTGCAAGATTCACCAATATCTTCATCGCTCCTTCAAGAACCTTCATCAACAAACTCCGGTAAACCTCCATGTTCAACGTGTTCACCAAATTTTTCCAGAAATCATTGGCGTTCATCAAGCATTCATCATCCAATGTCCCAGTGAATCTTCAAGATCCTCAACAATCTTCATCATCTGTGCAAGCTTTTTCCAGAAACCATTCAAGAAACTCACAAGTTAATCATCTGATTCTCCCTTAGATTCAAGAACGCGCATCAGAAGCTCCCAGGATCTTCATCGATCCACCGCTGTTCATAACAACCACCAGAATTTATTCCAAGATTCATCAAGATCTTCCACACATCATCCATCATCTACAACGAACTCACGATCATCAACGTCATCTCATCTCCATATTTTCCGATCTTCAGACGCCGTCGTCACTATTGCTACTAAGCTTCGAGCCCTCCGTTAACTCTAATAATCCTCCATTTTCGGGGACAACAACAGACGAAACTCAGATGAGCAACAGAGGCGGAAGAAGATGCTACGCCGTGAATCAGCAAGGAGGTTTGATTATGAAACGTTTATCTTTGGTTTTGATTTGTCATTCGTTGTAGACAGAATAGATGGAAAGAAGGAGAATGATCGGTCACCGGCGGCGCCTCTGAGGCAAGAGGGAAGAAGAGATACCCTAGGGCTCTGATGAGAAAGTGGAAGGGGGAAGGCGAAGGACCAGTGTGGGCTTCACTCACCTTGGGCCCAATCATGTTTTTGGATCTACACCCTCCGTTCTGCTTACGCACCCTCCGTCCCTAGTTTTTTCTGGTGGTTTTTTTGTGTGATTGTAGTGGGCCTGAGCCCAATTCACGTTTTCTGGCCATGCACCCTATATCCCAGCGCACCCCCCCCCCCCCCCCCCAGTCTTATTTTGTTTTATTTTTCTGAATGTATTGTGGGCTTAAGGCCCAGAGTGGTTGTTTTTTCTGCCTTACACCCTATTATGCTGATGTACCCCCTCCCTTTTGCAATTTAATTCTTCTCTTGTATTGGGCATGTGATTGTAATAAGTGTAGATTTTATTTTCCTATTTTCTTTTAGGAATTATTTTCATAGTTTAGAATATTATGCATATTTTTTTATTATAAAATTTTAAATAGGATATTGCATTAGTATAGAATTTTTATTCTAGTTTTCTTTATGGAATATTATAGATTTAATATAGATTTTTTCTATAGAATATTATAGAATATTTTAGATAGAATTTTGTGTGCTATTTGCATATGCATTTCCTTTTAACTTCTTTAGAATATTTTCTAGTAGAATTTAATTGCTAATATTTAGGAGTAGCATATTATTTCCATTTTGTGATTGGATTTCTCTCCTATTCTCCTTTCTATTCGATTTTATCTTCGATTTTATTTTTGGTTGGCCGTGTGACACGACTCAATTGGAGAATGATTTTCGATATCATTTCTCTATCTTGTCTTTGACACGGACATCAATACGCTACCTCTTAGGGTTCGATTTCTCGTATAAGTCGAACCATGACGGTCTAAGCGTTACAGTGGTCCTGATTCAAAACGTCATCATCAAGGATCCAGAGAGGAGAAGATTGGAATGGAGCTTGCGCTCATGTCGAGAGCCAACGGAGCCGCTTCGTTCGATATCATCTTTCTTATTCAAGTCTTCAAGCAACCGGCGAGTGTTGTGAGTTGTATCGTTAGATACGTGGGAAATGACAATCGAGCGGTCTCCCCTCGATCGTTTAGGGTGTTTAGTATATGTCCCTTGGGTAATATACGACGCACTCGCTCCTACGTATTAGGTTATTGCGTGTGTGTCCCGAGTTCCTTCGCGTTTAGGCGTAGGCCTGCTTCCTCTTTGTTCTCGCCCCCGTGCGATCGAAACCCTTTTCTCTCACTGTCGTGCGATTGATACCCTTTCTCTTGCCCCGGTGTAATCGAGACTCGTTTTCCCGAACTACGTAAGCTCTGATCTCTCATACCTGTTGAGAGTACGTAGGCACAATACTGATGTATTGGCGAGCCACCTTCCCCCATCCGTTAACCCGTAGTTAGCCAAACTACGTTGACTCTGATTTCTCATTCTCTGATGAGAATACGTAGGCATAAAGCGCGACACTTTGCCGAGTCATTTTATTTTATTTTTAGACCGTCCTTGATAGGTAGGTAGTTAAATAAACTTGTCAGATAAACACAACAAGCGTGGATCCCATCAAGTACGATGGACGTGAGGGGTGCTAATACCTTCCCCTTGCGTAACCGACTCCCGAACCCAGACAATGGTTGCGAAGACCTTGTCTTATACCTTTTCGTTAGGTTTTTCCGATCGTTTCCTTTCCCGTTCTGAGGGATAAATAACAAAAGGTGACGACTCTTCTGTTTTGCCGGCACCTTATTTTCGCGGTAGCGACACGAGTTACTTTGTGTGACAAGCCACAGAGCATATTGAAGAAGCAAGCATGCCTCTATATCTGATCAAGATCAGAAAGATCCAAGGATGCTGTATATTGCGGTTGCAATGCTCTTGTGGATTCTGCCCTGAGAAGTGCATCTGATCTTGAAGCTAATAACGCTCTGCGATATAGTCCTCTAAAGAACCAAGCTCTGAAGACTCTCATGACTTGAAGCTCTGAAGGCTGAAGGCTCTGAAGACCAAGTGCAGAAAGACTCTAAAGACTTAAGGGTTCTGAAGATCAAGACTCTAAAGACTCTGAAGATATAGTCCTCTGATATACGAGGTACTTAAGTCTAACAACTCTGATGTTATTATGCTATCATACCAAAATAGTTTCTGAACTACTCATCAGATACATCATCAGAAGAACCAAGACGAGAAGCTGATCTCTTCAATCTGATAAACAAAGATCACATCATTTATGAATAAGATCAACAGACTTACTCAAGAAGACTAAAGTACAACGTATTCAAATATTTCACGTGTTATATTACCGTTGCAAGCAAAGGACAAAAGAAAGTGACATCACTGTACTATCCAACAGCTATGCTTATTCTATCCGTGGGAAATGACCGTTGGAATTTGAAAGGACATCTCTACCCTCACAACGTCTTTCTTGGATGCACTATAAAAGAAGATCATTTGATTCATTCAAATATTGGCAAGCATGTTAGCAAGATAGTTGGCATGCAGCTAGTTAGAATGTGAAGCTTTATGCTAAGAAGCCGCAGTGCTCACATAAGAAAGCTTTTAAGCAATATGGAAACTAGTGTTTTAATAATCTCTTAGTGATTTATATTTAAAATAGTTTCTGTATTAGAAGACAAGGAGTTGTTGCTCAATACTTGCTATGTACTTAAATTAGGAGTAATCTGCTTGATGAGAAGCATTCGTGTAATCTCCAGAAAAACAATTTGTTTTAGAATTGGTGTTTCCTCAAGTGATCAAGTGAAGATCAGAATACTTGAGAAGACAAGTGGTTGTTGTCATTATGTTTCCTCAAGTGATCAAGTGAAGATCAGAATACTTGAGAAGACAAGTGGCTGCTGTCATTGTGTGAAATCCTAATAGGATATCTTGAGGGATCAGATTCTTTTAGGTGTCAATGAACGTTATATCCTAAGGGATCCCTGAACGTGTCATTGTCTATTTGTTAGTCACCTGCAGTTTTGCTTGTGCATCTGTAATCAGTTTGGTTATAGTGGATTAAGACCTCTTTGAGAGAGGCGAAATCACCTTGGAAGGGTGGACTGGATTAGCTTGAGACTCTCTCAAGTGAACAAGGATATATCATGTGTTCTTTACTTGTGTTATGCTTTGTTATTTATGCTTCCGCAATGCAACTTACAGAACTTGTAAAGCAACAAGTGAAAAGGCGAAAAAGTTTAATGAGGTGAAAACCCAATTCAACCCCCCATTTCTTGTGTTTTTCTCACACCTTCAATTGGTATAAGAGCTCTGGTTGTGTTATTGATGGATACAGTGTCAGATAAAGATTCAAAAGCTGTGTGAAGAAATACTCTTGGTGATATTCCACTTTTCTTACAATGTTAGTCTCATATCAGATATTGATGAAGATGAGTGTCGCTACTGCGAAAATCGGCGCCGGCTATGATAGAAGAGTCGCCACCGTGCGTTATTTATCCCACAAGAGGGAAAGGAAACGCTCAGAGTAAACCTAACATAAAGAGGGAAAGGAATGGTCATCGCAACCAAATCCTGGATTCGGGAGTCGGTTACGCAAGGGGAAGGTATTAGCACCCCTCACGTCCGTCGTACTCGACGGGATCCACACTTGTTTTCTATCTAAGGGTGTATTATTCTATATACTCTAAAGGTCTGGGTTAAAAAGAAAAGAAAATGACTCGGCAAAGTATCGCACTTTATGCCTACGTATTCCCGTCTGGAACGAGAAATCAGAGTCAACGTAGTTCGCCTACCTACGGGAAAGGAGGGGGAAGTTGCTCGCCGAGATATCGCATCTCGTGCCTATGTACTTTCACACGGCATGAAAGATCAGAGCAAACGTAGTTCGGGCTACGGAGGACACAAGCTTGTCTAACAGTTTTTATCTCCTTAAGAAAGGTTTTCCTGATTAAAGGTCCAAGAGGACAAAAGCAAGACATTTGCAATTTGTTTGAGTTTTTTACGAAAGAAATGTTTTTTAGTTTGTTTGTAACTTGTACTGCACTAAAGACTTGTGATCTGAGAGTGACTACGTCGCATGTCACCCTAAGGGTACCATACTAAGCAGCCAGATTACTGAAGAGTGACCCTCCAGCAATCTTTTCTCACATAGCTTAAGGCTCGTAGCGTACAACACGCGTTATCCTTATTACTGTGTTTTTGAATTGTTTCGAGATGAGAAAAGAGAAAGACGCTCTAAAAAGCCTATGGTTGAAAGGGAAACTAACCTAATGTTGTCATGCATGGGTCAAAACCTAATGTCTGTCATAATTTCCTCTTGCACAGAGGAATTCAGAGATCCTAAGGGATAAACAGCAAAAGACAGCAAGCAAATACAGTAAACAGTAAACAGTAAACAGGCATGCTATGCAACAATGCCAGAGAGGCAAGAGAGAAAACAACAGGCAAGAGGAGACAAGCTCCACCTCTAACCTAAGGGTAATCAACACAAGCAAACAAACAAAACAGAGAAAAACCAGAGATACAGAGGAGGCAGCCCAAGCAGCAACAACAAACTCCTACAGCAAACAACAACAGCAAGCTCTAAACAGCAAGGTTGAATGAACAGCAAAGTTGACAGCAAAGGCTTCATCCTCAAGCAAGCTTCTATCTTCAAGCTTCAACAAGCACACTCCAAGAGGAGGATTAATCATCAAGATCAAGTTATAATGTTAAGAAACTTAATGATAACCAAAGGAAATCACTAAGAACTTAACATTGCAAATGAAAGGTATCCTCAAAGTTCTACTCACTTGGGCATACCACTCATCCCTCCTAAGGAGAGATGGAGCTTACCAAGGATGACTTTATATCATTGGATAGAATAGAGGCAAACAATGCACTCTATGTTTGAAGAAATAATCAAAACTAGGTCTAAGGCACTTCTTAAAACCCTAATTCCTTAAGCTCCTAAGAAACTTCCACAAGAGGAAAAGCCTTCAACTCCAAGCTCCAATCTTCAATCCCAAGCATCTTCAATGAATCCAGAAGCTCCAACAAAAAGAATTCCAAGCCAAGCAAGCTCCAAAGTCACCAACCAAGCCAAACAAGCAAATGTACTCAAGAGAGAACAACACAAACACAAGCAATTTGAAAAATTCAACAAAAATAGCAAACAAAATTATAAAATTCTAATAAAATTCCTAGGGAAACATGTATGTCTGAACAACCTAATGTAAAAAGATTGAAGCCTAAATTAACCTCTAAGTTATCTACACAATTCCTACATTGAAACAGGTCAAGGGAATCCACAAGTTTGGGAGGGTTCTAATCTCAATACCTAAAACAGATCATAATATTGTTCTAAAAATCCACCAAAAATTATAAGGGAACATACATGTCTACCCTAACATATACTAAAAAATAAAAGCCAAACTCAAAACCAATTGGAAGAACTAAATTCAACAAAACAGATAGCCAATTATGCAAAAATAAAGAACAAAATAAAATGTGAAAAATCAAATAAAATTTGAAAAATGCATGAAATTGTATTTTGTTAATCCCAGAAAATCATAAATTCCATAAGGATCATGAGGATATTTTTAAAATAATTTTGTGATCAAAATTGGAATTTATATGATTTTTGGAATAACAATACAATTAAAATAAAATAAAATGGAATAAAAATGAATTAAATGCTGAAATAAACATGAGCCAATGGATCAGGAGACTAGTTAATCCATCCAACGCGCCAAAGCTTGCCACCTCATTTATTTAAACGCAGCGTTTTGAATTAATCTGGAGTCAACAAAAAAACAAGTCCCAGCCACACGATCTGATGGTCAGTCAATGGTCCAAGGTTGATCTAATGGCTCTCACGTCATCTTCTTCAATTTTCAGGTCACCTGAGTAGAGACACAGGGCGGTGGTGCGTGGTGGCCGGAGAAGACTCCGGTCGTCTTCTCCGGTGAGAGTCCAGTTTCAGGCAACCAAAAATGACAAACAAAATACCAAATTCACTCAGTTTTTCATGTACATTACAAATCTCCACTCAAAATCCTTTAGATCTGGCTAGGTTTTGAAATTCGAAGGCAAACTCCAAATGCACCTCAATTTTGATCATCATCAAATCCTAAACTAAATACACAAAATTGTTCTTCATGCTTCCTAGGTCATCATCATCTATCCAATTCATGTCAATTCTACAAGATCAAGCCAAATCGTGCCTCAACAGAATTCATACATGATCCTACATTGTCTCTAATTGTCCAAATTCCTATCCAAAAACGATCTACATCTCTTCCTGATTCTAAAAGCAAGCTCAAATCTAAATGAATCATTCTAAATCATGTAGAATATGAAGATTTACTAACCTTCTCTAGATCTGTTGACAGAGGTACTTAGAGCTCGTGATTTGCTTCCAAATGCTCTAGAAACTTTCAATGATCTACCAGAAAGAGATTGCATACCTCAATTTTGCTTGAATTGGATCTAAACTCAGAATCCGATTTCAAGTTGCAGCTGTGAAATTTCAATTGCTCTTGCTTGCTTTGGCGCGAAATGAAGCTCAAAATTGATCTGAACTCACTCTAATGAATATATAGAAGAGTTTCATGGGCCTTTGGATCCAAGTTGAAGCCCAAAACAGTGATTTGCATTTTCTGATTTTTCCTTCAAAATTCACTATGACAGTCGTGCATTGCAAGCTTGGAATTGGTTCTAGAAGTTTTTAACACCTTGCACATGCCATTTAGAATGAGTTTGGATGGAGAAATTGGCCTGAATTGCCTTGTGTATGATTTTGCATATGTGACTTGTTCATGAAGTAACAACATTGAAAGTCATGGAATTATGCCTCAAATTAAAAATGTAAAAATGTCAAAGTGTTCAAAATGCAATTTCCAGTCAGAAAATGTACTCATTTGCTTGGTTTTGGTCATCTAACTCAAAATCCCATTTTCCCCTCCTTTCCATATTTGAAAATTCTTCATTTTCAAGCCATTTCAAATGACTTTTTGGTATGAGCCAAAACAAACTCTCATGACCACTTGGTTGAACTCAAAACATCATTCTAAGAAACTTTCATGTTGAGCAATTTTCCATTTGAAGCTTGCAAGTTGGAGATTTTGGCCTATGCTTGAAAATGACCTATAATCTCACTTTCCCAAAATACCCCTGACTTGTAAACCTCATAACTTGAGTTCTACAAATCAGATGTATGACTTCTAGTACAATTTAGAAAGCTAAGATCATGAGGAACAACTTTCATGTTAGCCAAAAGTTCATGTGAAACCTCTTTCTAGGTCAAACGTTGCTTGGAAGTCAAGTGACTTTCACAGATAAATTTCACATTCATTTGGTGACCTGTAACTTGTCTGCACCATAACTTGAGTTCTATAAATTCCCATGAAGACTTCTAGTACTCAAATTAAAGGTATTGAGATGATCTACAAGTTTCATGTTGGCCAAAGATCCATTTGAAACTTGTATCTTGACTTATGTGGCTCTGAAGTTAGGCACTAAACAGGGTAATTTGCACTGAAACCCTAATTTAGCAACTTCCCACATTCTTGACTCTTCTTGATTTGCTCTTGGAACAACACCACAAATGTCTTATCACATTATTCCATTAACTCCATGACCTCAAAGTAGGCTTGAATGCTTTTCAATTGCACAATTGACCTAGGGTTTATTCAGATGAAACCTTAATTGCTTGCACCTCAATTGTGGCTCTTGCACTTGGATCAATGACTTGATTGAGCTCCAACATGTCCCTCTAGGCACTTCATGAGATCTATACACATCTTCACAATCCATGCTTCACATCTCATTGATGGTATTCAATTAATCAAGACCTCCCACCACCTCCTGATGACTTGGATGACTCTTCAAGCTAGGATAAGATTTCTTGTTAGGCTTCTCTTGATAATAATCACACTTGATCTCCTATTGGATGAATGATATGCCATGATATGCAAATGATAGAACTATGCAAATGATAATGCAATGAAACATAAACCAAGTAAAAGATGTTGAGCAAATTTTGGGGTGCAACAATGAGTACTAAAATTGTAATCAAACAGACTACCTTGAGCAAGTCACTGATTCCTTGTAGTTTAAAGTTATCAACAACAAAACCTTCTCCACTAAATCCTAGAAGAAGATTGAAGAATCAGCAGACAAGATAGACTCATCAGATAAGAAGCTATATCTGTTGAATGCTTATCTTAAAATATGATTGGATTTACAACGTATTCACTCAAAGATCAAATCATCAGAAAGCAAGAAATCTTGATTGCTGAAGATTAACTCTATGTGAGTATGAGATGTTCTCAAGAAATGGATTAGTTCACTCTTGACTTTCTCATGAAAAGCTCATTGGGAATTATCTTTAGTAAGAAAAGAAATATTGTTGGCTAATAAATTTGATTCATAAGAACTTCTAAATGAAGTCTGCAGAAAAGGGCTGAATAGAGAAAGTTCAAATCTTGAAGAAATGATCCTTCTGATTCAAGGCATCTGAAATTTTTTTCCTTGAAAAGATTCAAAGAAATCTGTAGAGGTTTCAAGAAAGGAAGTTCATTAACTCATCTGGGATATGATGAAAGATAAACTCTGAGATCTTATTAGAAGTAGCATGGACAATTAAGTTCTGTTAACTTGAGAATTTATCTCAATTGAACAAATAGTAATTGGTCAAATGTTATCAAACATTTTTCTCAGAAATTCATAATGAATGAATCCTGAAATCAAGTTGTTTGGAAAGATATAATGACATAAGTCATTTAGTTTGATTTAAAAGGGATTAAAGTCACTGATGTTGTTCAATGTGAATAAGTCAGTAGACATCATTTTCAGAAGCAGATGTACTGTCAACTCTTGATAAACTAACTACATACAAGTTAGCTCAGCATTATAAGAACAAAATTGTCATTTAGACTGTGTCTTATGATGCATCTAAGTTTGATGATAATTATATCTAAACTGGATCTGCATTTAATTCAAGCAAACAAAATCAGAAGATGAAGCCTGATGGATGTTAGATGCTCTAATCATGAAGACTAGAATATCTGTGCTATGAAGATGCCTCTCAGAAATCAGATGGATGATCTATTGATAAAGATATTGCAGAATACAACCAAAGGATATGAGATTAGCTCTGAAGAGAACTTCAGAAGATCCTGCCTCAGATGATCTGAGCGTTGGTTAAACGTTTCATTTCCTAAAGAGCTTCAGAGGCACAACACATCAAACACGTGTCACTTCAAATTTGAAAAGGTTGAGTGTACAAAGCTAAGGCGCCGTTTGAGGTACTGTGTGAATCATTAAAATTCTCGTTTTCCCCCTAATGTGTCAGATAATATTAAATGCATCAAATCTTTATTTTTTATTATTTGATTTATTTTTTAAAAAATGTGATTAATTGCTGAAAGTGTGTTTGTCTTTCTGTGTGCCCTAATTTGTTCCTTTATATGCCACGACCTAACACTTTTCACACTTTCACTATCTCTTAAACACTTTATGCATTTTTGTCTTCTTCACTGTTTTCTTTTCCAATCTAAACCTAAAAGAAACTCAAGTCATCTCACAAGTTCTTCAATGGCAACTTCGTCTTCATCTTATCAAAAGTTGGCTTCTACAATGGCTGGGTTATCTTCTTCACAAACGGGTAATGAAACCTTTAAGGAACCAGAACGTACTTTTCTCACTACTGTGAATCAACTTGAGGTTCTCTATGAATTCACGGTTGATTTTGATTGTATAGCAAAGAATGGGTTTGATCTTCGCCCAACAGTAAATTTTCAAGGATGGGTTAAATATTTTGATCATTTGGTTGGTCCAGTTTTTCCCCAACTGGTTAAGGAATTATAGATACATGCCAAGGTTTACCCTAAGTTCATCTCTTCATCTGTTTTGGGAAAATAAATCATCATCACTGAAGAAATGATTCGCAAACTCATTGGGTATGAAGAAGAAGAAGAAGGTATTGCGAACATCCCTATAGGACGCGTAAACATGGCTGAAGTGTTCACCGAAGTGTTTACCTCTGGGATGCCATCAAACTAGATTAAGGATCTGAAGACTCACTACAAGATCTGGGCTAAAAAATTTATGGGTTGCGTTCATCATAGGAAGGCTTCAAAATCTCTAGACTACATTAATACAGAGCATCTGTACTTTCTGTATTGTCTAGGGAAGAACGTCAAGGTGGATCTTCCACATCAGTTATTTGTTCATCTGTGGAATCACGTCAAGATGTCAAGGGAAGTCATCCGCCCCAATCATCAGAAGATCAGAAATTGGATTCCTATGGGAAGGTTAATTTATGATATTCTCACTGAGAATGGTTTAGTAGCTCATCTGACAGAGGCTGGTCATACAGAGGAATTAGTTTCCATTCTTGGAAAGCCTCTGGACGACAAAAGTCTTCAAAGAATGAAGTTAGTAGAGAAACTTCAATCTGATCCTATTCAGATTGATTCAGATGCTGTGTGTAGAAGGAAAGTACCAGTGGATGATTTTCCACTCTTCACTGCAGAAGAGCCAAAGGAAGCTCTTTTTCATTAGATTGCTTCATGTCTGGCAGATGGAACTCCTATGCCAGCGGATCTGCTGCAACGTGCATCTGAACCTGCTCTAGAAGTGATTATAAGGAAGAGAAGCAAGAAGAGAAAAGTCTCTGAAGAATGTCCCTCTGAGAAACCTAAGAGTTCTAAAAGAAAGGCTTCTGAAGAAGGATCTGTCCAGAAGTCCCCAAAACGTGTCAAGCAAGCAGGTAACCCTTCTGCTGATTTACCTCCTGTTTTGGAAATGATAACAGATGAACCAACATTTAACCCTTCTGAACCTAATATCACTTCTGAGCACCATTCCTCTGAGCATGTTAATGTCTCTAATGCCTCTCCCCAACCACAAACTTCCAATCCTCAAACCACCTCTCAACTTAACCAAGAAACCACCTCTCAAAATAACCAAGAAGCCACCTCAGATCACATCACCCCTCAACATAACCAAGAAGCCACATATGAACACACCACTTCCATACCATCTACACCATCCTTCAATATCCATCAGCAAACTAATTCTGCTTAAATCCCTTCAACAAACCAACCAGATGCTTCAAAACCCTCTGAACCTGAAGTTGCTACCACCACTTATAAACCAAACCCCTCTGAACCTAACCACTCTAAAACTGATCATGAAATCCTTGATGTCACACCTCTCATGACTGTTCACCCAGTTTCATCTGGCTCATCTGATTCATCTGACTCCTCCTCTAACTTATCAGATGCTACCTCACCACCACATAACTCCCCAAACCATCCTCAAGTTATTCCTTCTCCCACTTCCATTTCCTCTCACTCTCTAGATGAACCTTCTTTCTCTGATATCCTTAGGAAATCCTTCTTAGAGGCCTACCTTAAGCCAAAACCCAGACCAGATGTTGGTAATCTGTTATCTTGTTTTGAAACGGAGATGCAGATGTGGTTTTCTAATGTAAGGAAGAAGTGCCTCACTAGCACGAATCCTAAGGACTCTGAAGATATCTGGACCGATTTCAGAAGGAGATTCAACTTTGTGTCTATAAATCTTTAAGATATTTTCTCTTCAGATGCACAAGAGAGAGTTTCTGAAGCTCTGAAACTTGCTCAACTAAGTGTCAGCAGAACTCCTATTCTGTGTCTGGAAAACACACCTGCAGAGGTTGTGGTTTCTTCATCTGAGAAGTCTGCTGGACCTCAGATTGGTGAAGGCTCTCATGCTGAAGAAGTTTCATCAGATGCTCATATTGATGAAGAGATTCCTAAATCTGGTCAGCCATTTGCTATGGCATTAGAAAATGCACCTTCTTCATTAGTTGTACAGACTTCAATAGATTCTGGGAAAGAAAATGAAGATTAGAAAGACAAACTTGCTCAACAAGAGGCTACCAACAGTGAGATAAAAGCATGGATGATCAAGCAAGAGAAGACTACATCATAAATTAAGGAATGGATGGTTAAGCAAGAAAAATCAACATCTGAAACCAAAACATGGATGGCAAAACAAGAAACTTCTACTTCTGAGATGACTGAGCTTCTTAAGAATTTAGCTTCTCGTTTAACTTAGTTGTTTTGGTTGTTTGTATTCATCTGTGATTTTTCTTGTTTTTTTTGCTTCCCTTCTGAGTTTATCAATATATATGTGCTTCTGTTTCTTCTGATTATATCTTATACTTTCTTGCTCTTAAATATTTTTGTCTTAAATATTTTTTCTAAAAATTACTTTTTGATGATGTCAAAAAGGGGGAGAAATAGAATATGATTTTGATACAGCCTAAAGAGAATGCAAAACATCAACTCTAAATATAAATTGCATTTACTACTAACTATGTGCTTGATGTTTCACTGAGGAACTCTGAACAAGTTCACTAGGCATTCTAGATACAGGTCAAATGAAAGAACTCTGAGTTCAAATGAACTGGTTGTTCATATAATCGAAGTGATACACTTCGGGAACATATGTTCAGAATCAGATGGACCCAATATTGTTCAGAGGTTGAAATATATCTGAAAGCTAAAGTCCTATTGATTTTGGTATCATAATGTTCAGAAGATGTAAACTGTCTGTGAATAGGATAATCAGAGCATAAGAATCAGAAATCTTCATAAAAGCAAGAATTGGTATCATAATCAGAATTAAGCTTACTAATATCAGACTCATAATCAATTACTTTCATCAGATCAAGAACCAAGGATCTGAGATGAAGACCTATGTTCTGGTCATACTCTAAAAAAGCAATTCTATAATGACAAGTCTGAAGACTGTATCAAGTTCTGAAGATCTTAATATCTGACCTACTGTAACCAGGGGGAGTTCACCCAGAAAGGTTCACAAGTCAGAATATTTGATTTTCACCCAGTCTGAAACTCAGGGGGAGTTTCTCATCTGAAAAAAATTAGTTCTGCTTCTGATAAATAACGTAGCTAAGTTATTAGAAAAGATTTGTTTCGTCTCTGTGATACAAATGTTCTGATGAACAATAGCAAATGCTTTAGAAGGCTCTGAACTTATATGGCTCTGATACGATGTCTAAAGAAAACAAGTTCTAAAGATCTGAAGATAGAAGTTCTGCTGAACAAGTCCAGATGCTAAAGACTTATGCTCTTTTAGATCGTAGGGAAGTAATTCCTTCTCTTCTATATATTTTTCTCTATCAAAATCTCTATTTTGTGAGTCTTTGGATCAGAGAAAGTCTCTGAATAAGCATAAATAAATTTGTGAGGTTAACACATTCAGGGGGAGTTGTTGCTTGAAACTCTGAATATGTTATGCTTGGTGATTATTCTGTATAAAATGTTCTATCAAAATACATGTTTTTGTCATCATCAAAAAGGGGGAGATTGTAAGAACAAGAATTGTCTCTGCAAGTTATCTCTATGTTTTGATGATAACAATGAAGTATTTGTGAAAGAACCATTTTATGTTCTAATGTTTGTTGTGTGCAGATCATGTTAATTAAAGATATCAGATCAAACAAACAATATCAAGATGTGCATTTAATACTACATGCGAGTTACTTTGTGTGACAAGCCACAAAACATATTGAAGAAGCAAGTATGCCTCTGTATCTGATCACAATTAGAAAGATCCAAGGGTGTTGTATATTGCGGTTGCAATGCTCTTGTGGATTCTGCTATGAGAAGTGCATCTAATCTTGAAGCTAACAACGCTCTGAGATATAGTCCTCTGAAGAACCAAGCTTTGAAGACTCTCATGACTTGAAGCTCTGAAGGCTGAAGGCTCTGAAGACCAAGTGCAGAAAGACTCTGAAGACTTAAGGGTTCTGAAGATCAAGACTTTGAAGATATAGTCATTTGATATACAAGGTACTTAAGTCTAACGACTCTGATGTTATTATGCTATCATACCAAAATAGTTTCTAAACTACTCATCAGATACATCATCAGAAGAACCAAGACGAGAAGCTGATCTCTTCAATCTGATAAACAAAGATCACATCATTTATGAATAAGATCAACAGACTTACTCAAGAAGACTAAAGTACAGCGTATGCAAATATTCCACGTGTTATATTACCGTTGCAAGCAAAGGATAAAAGAAAGTGACATCACTGTACTATCCAACAACTATGCTTATTCTATCCGTGGGAAATGACCGTTGGAATTTGAAAGGAAATCTCTACCCTCACAACGTCTCTCTTGGATGCACTATAAAAGAAGATCATTTGATTCATTCAAATGTTGGCAAGCATGTTAGCAAGATAGTTGGCATGCAGCTAGTTAGAATGTGAAGCTTTATGCTAAGAAGCCGCAGTGCTCACATAAGAAAGCTTTTAAGCAATATGGAAACTAGTGTTTTAATAATCTCTTAGAGATTTATCTTTAAAATAGTTTCTGTATTAGAAGACAAGGAGTTGTTGCTCAATACTTGCTATGTATTTAAATTAGGAGTAATCTGCTTGATGAGAAGCATTCATGTAATCTCCAGAAAAACAATTCGTTTTAGAATTGGTGTTTCCTCAAGTGATCAAGTGAAGATTAGAATACTTGAGAAGATAAGTGGCTGTTGTCATTATGTTTCCTCAAGTGATCAAGTGAAGATCAGAATACTTGAGAAGACAAGTGGCTGTTGTCATTGTGTGAAATCCTAATAGGAGATCTTGAGGGATCAGATTCTGTTAGGTGTCAATGAACGTTATATCCTAAGGGATCCCTGAACGTGTCATTGTCTATTTGTTAGTCACCTGCAGTTTTGCTTGTGCATCTGTAATCAATTTGGTTATAGTGGATTAAGACCTCTTTGAGAGAGGCGAAATCACCTTGGAAGGGTGGACTGGATTAGCTTGAGACTCTTTCAAGTGAACCAAGATATATCATGTGTTCTTTACTTGTGTTATGCTTTTTTATTTATGCTTCCGCAATGCAACTTATAGAACTTGTAAAGCAACAAGTGAAAAGGCGAAAAAGTTTAATGAGGTGAAAACCCAATTCAACCCCCCTCCCCCTTTCTTGTGTTTTTCTCACACCTTCAATTCTTAGGTCATTCCTAACAATAGGTAAATGAATGGTATCTTCTATTAAAGAAACCCCATAGGTAGGCTTTATGATTGGCAGGTTTCTAGATTCATGGATCCTTCTTGAGAATGTCACTGTCGTGACGAAGGCTCATCGGACAGTAATACCCTCAAGACGATCTCTTCTAGGTGAGGTCTTCGTATCATCCCAAACGAAGAAGATATCTCGCGGGCTAATACTACACAACTATCGACTCCAAGTTTCTAAAAAGGTCCTTAGAGTCATCTATCCAACTTGAAGAATATTATCATTGTGACAAAGGCTCGTCGAACAATAACTTTTCCAAGAGAATCTACTCTATGTGAGATTTTCATATCGTCCCAATGAGGAATGCTCCTCGCAGGCCAATACTACACAACCGCCATTATAATCCTATGGGTTTTCTTAGACTCAGGTAGAAAGCCTATCTCACAAAGCCAATAATCAGATATCCCCCAATAGTATCATGAGAACCAATAACAGGTCATAAATATCAACAATATAATAAGATAAAGAAAAGAAGAAAACAAGTAGATAAAGCTAACGTTCATCGCAAATCGAACTAAATTAGGCTTGACTCTATCTTACTTAGAGAAAAGTCCCTAACAGAGTCGTCAATTGTTGTATCTCAAAAAATATGACCCTTCGTGAAGTCTCAGAAAATGATATCAAATAGAGTCACCACCAAACTTTATTTATTCCAAATAAGGAAAGGGAAAATATCGATAAAACCCTAAAAAAAAATGTGCATTGCAACCAAATTCGGGTTTGAGAGTCGATTACGTAAGGGAAAGGTATTAACAACCCTTACGTCTGTTGTACTCAATAACGACCTTTTAGTTATATATGTGATTTAAATGTTAGATTATGTCATTTTTTTCTTCAAGTGATTGAAAATGCAAAAAGAAAATAAAAGGGGTCGCAAATTTTTTATTAGAGCGCTTGACAAGATTGCGAGTCTTTCTCCTACGTATTCTCAGGTACAATGAGGAATTCAAAGCTTCGTAGTTCAGGGCAAGACAAAAGATATTTATGAGTTTTTTTATTAATGCGCCTGATGAGATGTTGAATCTTGCTTCTATGTATCTCTAAGTGTGGAGAACTCAAAGCTACGTAGTTCTTGGTTTCAAAGAGTGTTAGTTGATTAATTTTAACGAATGAATGTTTAGGTTGCATTCTAGCGGTTAGACATTGGCTAGTTTGCTTGCGCATGGGAGGCTTAAACTTTAGTTTGTTTCACAGTAGAATGGACTAAATAATGTCAGTTTGTGAAAAGGTTTCGATCGTACGTGGGAGAGAAAAGACATATTTGTTATGTTTAAGTGTTTTGTTAGATGATGATTGCACGAATGTTCGAGTAAGGAAACTCGTATTCGAATAATCGAGGAGAGGAATAGAAGGCTCTAGACCATCTCCATTTTCACCCTTAGTTGCAAAAGGGTTTGGATATTATTAAGGTATTTTTGATGGACGGTGAATAGTCGAATAAGGCAACTTGTATCCAAGTACTCAGGGAAGGAAATAGAAGGTTCTAGACCACCTCCTTTTTTGTCCAAGTTATTACGAAAACGAGTTTGCTTAAGTTTGATTATGAAAGATGGTTTGAGACGAGACAAATTAGAAATTTTTTAATGGATGATGATTGCTCGAATGGTCAAGTAAGACAACTCGTATCCAAGTAATCAAGGAAAGGAATTGAAGGCTCTAGACCATCTCCCTTTTCACCCTTTAAAATGGTGCTTAAGTATGATTAAGTGTTTTGACTTGAATTGGGAAAAGGTGCTCGATATTGATCGAGGTTTTTATTTATGTTGAATCGAAATGGGAAGAAATTATTTAAAAAAAGATTCGCTTGGCGTTGGACCAAGGGTTTTGCTTATTTAGAATGTTTGTTCGATTATCACTTATTTATGAAAATGATAAAAAAAATGCATAATTAAGTCATAGAAAAAAATGCATGATTAATCAAATAAGTAATCAAATGAAAACGAGATTAATTAATTAAGATTTAATTGAATTAATTAATTAAGGTAATTAACAATAATTATCAAGATCAAATGATTAAGAAAATTAATTCTATCAAAATGGGCGAGTTAATTAAATTTAATTAACTAAAATAATTAATTAAAACCAAAATTAATCAATATATGTTATTAACTAAAATAAAGTGATTTTAATGGAATTGATTTATTGAATTTTGAAATGAAATGGAAATGATTTATTGAATTAATCAAAGTTGGTTTGTGCGTAATGACAACATGGGTGGAATTTCGTACGTAAATAATTATAACGCGGTGAAAATACCATATCAATGTATCAAAACTGCAGCGGCATAACAACATAAAAATATTGAATCCGTAGATTAAAAATCTGAATTTTCGCAATGAGAATCAAACAACAACAACATAAATTTATTTACAAATTTCACATTGTTGTACCAACATCACGGTATCAAAATCCAACACAAATAATGCATAATCGAATCACAATCAATACAATAACTGAATAATAATCAACCTAAGTATACAACGAATTATATACAAACAAACATTGACTATAGCTTACTCCAATTCAAATCCAACCATACTGATAGCAGTTCATCTCAAATCGCACGCACACGAAAACACGTAATCAAAACAAACATTTTCACTATATTCAAACAACATTTAAGAATGCACATTCTATAATGTAAAAAAAAATCGATAACCGATACAATCTAGAACTCAAAATTGAATTGCAACATAACCAAAATTAAATCAAAACAGCTAACAACGTAAACCTACATTGAAAATAAGGTAAAGAAATGAAAACAACGAAATCGAAAATACACAAAACCCAAAAAGAAATCATAAATGGAATTCAAACTGAAAGAGTACTAAATGATACGTGCGTGAAACTATTTGTTGTGTGTGATGTGTTGATGTAGCTTGAAGATGAAATTTGTTCATATTGTTGCTATCACAGCGATGTAGTTAGAAACATGAAATTTGTGGTTTGAATAGTGTAGTGACAAAGTTCTCTTGGGCTTTTCTTTTATAGATTCTGATCTGCAATGAGGTAACAGTGTGGTGATCGGATGTTAATGTGTGAGGTTGAAAAGATTTATGGGTGAGGGTAAAAGAATGGATTAGAGGGATCACAGAGGTGAGTACTGTTATGCTGAATATTTTTGTTGATGTAAGGTGGGAAACAGAGGGTATAATAGAATAGAGGAGGCGGAGGAAGAGGTTCCGTCGAGTGAACAGTGAGGCGATAAAGATGGAATGACAGTGATATTTTTTTTTTGGTGAAGATGAGGAGAAGTTGGGGTTTGAGGGAAAGTGTGAAGGTGAAGACATGTGAGGGACAGTGTGTGCGATGAAGGTGATGAGGGTGGGTCGCTGGAATAAAAGGCACGATGGAGGGTGCAAGATTGGAGTCGGGTTGCTTGAAGAAAATGGGGAAAGGAGTGCATATGGGTCTCAAAAGAAGAGGAAGTTTGGAGTTTTGGCTTTTTGAAGGTGAACAATTGTTAATGAAAAAAAAGTGATACGTTGTTAATCCATTGAAAATTGAGAGGGGGTTAACTGTGAGACTCTTAATTGTAAAGGGGGAAGCCCCAAATTATCGTGTGAGAGAGAGGTACGCATTGGTGAAAAGAAAAATCTTCGCGTGGTCCTCCCACTTGCACCATTTTTTTTTCTTTCTGTGGTAGGTTTGAAAAATATGAGAGAGGATCCAATTATAGGTGGCCACGTTGAGCGCTATTATTGAAGGGTTTTCCTTGACTCCCTTTTCTTATTTTTTCTTTGTTATTTCTTCTTTGAATTTTGATTTATGATTGGTTGATAAGGAATCACATGGATTGTAAACCATTGAACAATCTCGATTCAAAGACTAGGATTGAAACAAAGAAACACAAATTGTTAAATGATTAAAAGGAAATTTTACTCCATACCCCTACAATTATATCCATACCCCTACACTAAAATTTTTTGGACCAAAATACCCTCATATAAAAAGTTATAATTTTTTCGTTTGTTTACCGGAAAACTTTTTGGAAGTCTTCCGGTTCACATTTTTTTTTGTTTGTTTACCGGAAGACTTTTTGAAAGTCTTCCGGTTCACATTTTTTTGGTTTGTTTACCGGAAGACTTTTTTGGTTTTTTAATTTTTTATGCCATCCCCAGCTCAAGCAGTAGCATTTCTCCAAGTCAGTTCTTTTCCTCCGAACAAATATTCAACCTTTCTCTCGAGCGTTCCTGACCGGTAAATTAGCAAGTGTACTAATTGTACCGATGTAGTAATAAGGGGAAATTCCCCGAATATCCATCTCGCGGATTGCGTATGAACACAAGTTCTAAAATAATACAATTGAACAAAAAGTCATAGGGGTTTTGGTTTGTTTCTTACAATTTTAAAGGCCAAAAGGCAAAAGCAGTAAAATAAAGGTTTTAGACAGTTATGAGAAGCATGCTAGAGTAGGGTGTATGAAAAAACCTTGTAATAACCTTAATCCTTATTTTTCAGAAATCACTGCTCAACTCAATCGTTACCGGTTTTAAAGATTAGTTGACTCTAATTCTTTAGTAGAAAACCCTTTGGTATTCTTCCTATGCCCCAATTCCTTGGCGGTATAGGAACAATCCCAAGCAATATATTTTATCTAAAACATTACGGTTACTATAGGGTATCCCCATTCCTAAGCAATATCTACTATAGTATTATCGTATAAACGCGTTAACGACCATTTTTCCAAACCTAAGGTTAACCGTAAAACAAATCCTTATTTGTCAAATAAGAAAAGCCATAAGAAAATTATACAATAACAACGATGATTAGAAAGTAGTGAAATCCATTATTCAAAGGAAACAAGATTATTACAGAGTCAATGCAGGGACACCCCCTAGCATTGATGGGTTTAGCTACTCATAATAATAAAGATAAAATCAACAATAAGAGTAAACATTACAAGATAATTGGTTGCCTTGATCTTCAATGGCTTCCGCTCAAGAGGACCTTCAGTTTCCCAAATCCTTGATCGCTCCAATCTTTCTCGTCCAATCTATTTTCCGTTCAAAAGTTCAATCCTTATTCTTTCTCAAAACACGTATCAAATAGTCTCAATTCAAACTAATCACTAGGGAAATACCCACAATACCCTCGGGGATCACAAGAGTAAAAAATACAAGAAAAATAGGGAAAAAAGCGCTTCCTGCAACACGGGCCGTGTTAGGCAACACAGGCGCCCATGTTGGCTTCCTGAAAGATTTTTCGTGTGAAATTTGCAAGTCTCAGGTGTCACAACACGGGTCGTGTCACACAACACGGGCACCCGTGTTGTGCCACTGTTTTTTCTCCAAAAATCGCCTTTTCTGAGCAAATCCTGCAACACGGGTCGTGTCACACAACACGGACACCCGTGTTACACCCCTGTTTCGAATCTGACTTCGACTCCAACACGAAAGTCATAGCTCTCTCTCTTAGCTTTCCGGAGGTTTTTAGAATGCCTCAAACGGATTCCCGGAACTCCAGTTATGATCGTTTTCGTGCAGACTACTAAAGATTTCACAACAAAACTCTTCCGAAATCTTGCCATTTTTCCCAGTTTTCGCTCTGCTTCTCCTTTATTGTATACCTGATCCTAGAAACAGTAAAAATACCAAATCGACGCGTAAAATGTAATAAAAACAACTAAAATGCGACAAGACAAAACAAATGATTAACTGAAATAAACTGTAAAATAACGTGTAAAAACCATCGATCAGTTCCCCAACGAGTTAGTACCTCGTGAACCTTTTATTAATAAGGGTGGTATTCCTCAGTGACTCCTTTGCTTCAACCTTTTGTTGATGTCTCCAAAAAAGTCTTACCCATCATACATCCAACAAACTTGACCTTTTATCAATGACCTCAATATCATCCTTTTGGTGGTAGTTATATCCTGTCAATTCAACCTGACCTTCATCCTTTTGGTGTTGGCAATTCTCAAAATCGGAAATTTACTATCATCCTTTTGGTGGTAGTCATTCGTGTTGTTTCAATTTAACCTTCATCCTTTTGGTGTTGGTGGTTCTCCATGTGGGAAGTTTCTATCATCCTTTTGGTGGTAGAAGATTGTGTTGTTTGATCTTACTGTCATCTTTTTGGTGCCGGCGATCCGTGAATCTTTGGTCTATGTATCATCCTTTTGGTGAATGACAACCTCTGATATTGTTTTTTACCTGCTATTATCCTTTTAGTAATATCAAGTCTTGTTGACCACACTTTCATCCTTGTGGTGAAGGGTCATTATGTTCCATGATAGATTCGTCATCCTTTTAGTACCGGAGTCGTCTGTGTTTTCTATCATCCTTTTGGTGATAGATTCGTCATCCTTTTGGTGTCAGAGTCGTGTGTTTACTATCATTTTTTTTGGTGATAGATCCGCCATCCTTTTGGTGTCAGAGTCGTGTGTTTAATATCATCCTTTTGGTGATAGGTCTGCCATCCTTTTGGTGTCAGAAATAATGTTGTGTGTTTTCTGTCATCCTTTTGGTGATAGATCTGTCATCTTTTTGGTTTTGGAGTCGTGTGTTTACTATCATCTTTTTGGTGATAGATTCGTCATCCTTTTGGTATCGGAGTCTTCTGAGTTCTCTACCATCCTTTTGGTGGTAGATCCGTCATTCTTTTGGTGTCGGTAATTTGTGGATCATTAGTTTTGTGTATCATACTTTTGGTGAACGACAACATTTGATACCATTGTGTACTTACTATTATTCTTTTGGTAATAGCGAGTTTTGACCTCACTTTCATCCTTTTGGTGAAGCATCCGTCATCCTTTTGGTGTTGGAGATCCGAGTCGTGTGTTTACTATCATCCTTTTGGTGATAGATCCATCATCCTTTTGGTGTCAGAGTCGTGTGTGTTTTCTATCATCCTTTTGGTGATAGATCCGTCATCCTTTTGGTGTCGGAGCTGTGTGCATACTTACTATTATTCTTTTGATAATAGCGAGTCTTGACCTTATTTTCATCCTTTTGGTGAAGGGTTTTTGTGTGTGTGCTTACTGTTATCATTTTGATAATAGTAAGTCGAGTCGTGTGAGTTCACTATCATCTTTTTGGTGATAGGTTTGTCATCCTTTTGATGTTAGAACTCTCTATTATCATCCTTTTGGTGATGATGACCTTTGTATGTTTTTCAGTGTCCACTCGAGGGTCGACATTGATTTGTCATTCAACTTCCCAAGCTTTTTCTTTCTTTTCGGACAAATTCAGGGCCTTCTTCATATCTATTTGACATCTACCTCGAAAGAATGAATTCTGTAGTAGTTCATCTTACTTGGTTTAAGCCAATTAGATAGGGGCATCTGGCATACCTCAAATTTATCCAACCTATATATTACCCTCATTTATATATCCATCTACTAACTCTTATTCAGAAAACCCAAAAAATATGTCGCTTTCATTTTCTCATCAAGGTCAGAGTGCATTGATTCAAATGATGTGTGGTTGAGGATTTAATTGTGTGTCAATTCAAACTTGTTATGGATGGACCAAGCTCTTAGACTATAACAAATTAGGTGCTTCATGATTGAGAACTATCAGGGTTCAATTAGGGTTTTGTGCTTTGAAATAAATTTTATGGTTCATTCACAATCAAAATGGCATTGGTATAAACTGTGCAAGCTATGGAGTGGTGTAGATAAGTTCAATAATTCTAATGTTGGTCATAAGTTCAGATGAATTCATACTGATTTAAAGCTCCAATTCATTCAAAGTTCAAGGATTGATTCAGTGGTAGATTCATTTTCGATTTATGGTCCGGATTCGTTTCAAATTCAAGATGGACTCATGTGCTGTTTCATTTGTCAAGGTTTGATTTGAGTTATTTCATTTTCAAACGAAGATTTCAAGATGTTGGAAATTTGTTTCAAGGTTAATTTTAGTTAAAGTCAGACAAGCCATTCAGTCAGAATTGGGTTCATTTTCAGTCATGTCTCGAGATTTAATTCAAGGTTTTGGTGAAAAGATTGTACTCAAGCGAGATATGGAGGGTGTATCAATAATATTCATGTCCAATTAAAAAGTCTTCAAAATCCATTATGCTACAAAAATATGAATCATGAATTCAATATTTGAAGCTCGCGCGTAAGGCCTGTTGTCCATTTTTTAACGCCCTTACACAAAGATTGAAACAAAAGTTATGGGTTACAAAAGTCCATTACATACTCATTACAATCCCACTTACAAGGATAAAATAGTTTTAAAAAAAATATATATCAACAAGTTGCAATACATGACAAGGCTTGTATCATGCCCCACCCAAGTCAATTTCCAGCCACTTCACCAATCTGAATAAGTCAAGATGCCATGCCACTTCTTTTTCAAGCCAAAATTTGCTTCCAACCTTACATAAAACCTCTTATACAAATTGCAAACTCCACACAAGTAAGACCCCACATACCATCAAGCTTGCACAAACCGTTGCACAAATTTTGTACAAATAGAACACGTACGAAAGCGAAAATTCTAAATCAAGTCTTCACATTACGTATCCACCAACAATTCCATGCAAGGCCAGCCATAACACATTTCTTAGTAAATGGTTTACAAACGAAAAAAACGGTAACACAACAACCTCAGAAGAATCTTCACACAACCAGTCCACAACCTGCTAACATCACACATCAAGACCCCTTTCCTCTCCTATAAATAAATCATATTCTTCTCACTCTGATTGGAAGCTTAAAAAGCCAAATCCATTATGTATAAATTCTTCCTCAACCCAATTTTCTTCCTCTAAACCTTTAACCCTTCAATTCTTCAACTCACCTTCAACAAAACTCCTTCAGCAACAAATAACAAACCTTCGCACAGACCCTTTTATTCGTTCTTCACCTAAACACTCATTCCATATTTAATACACTAAAAAACCATGTGACTCTCTTCTTCACCCACCCCCTTCAAACCTTCAACTTAGAACCAAAATTCTTTTCAACCTCCAAACAACCTTCTGCTCCAAAAACATTTCTTCAACCTCCACACTCAAAACCGCAACACAACCTCATTTTTCACCCTTCTCCATCAACAACAAAGCTCGACACCTTTCAATAACACCAATCCGAATCACCAACAAACCCACAAACCCTTTCAAATCAAAACCCAGCTGATCCATAATCAGAGACTAGAAGAAAAAGAGCGAGAACAAAGTCGAGTCAGAACGGAAAAGAAGAAGATGTGGACGAAAAAACCTGCTTTGAAACCCAAACAAAACAATTGAGATCTCAAAGAAGGGGAGAGCAGTTGCACGTGAAAGAGAAAAGTGGAAAGGTTGAGTCGAGCGAAATCGAGAATGGTTTCTTCTTAGTTGATATTGTTTCTTTCACACTTTAGTTTTCATTTGTTTACTGATGATATGCTTCATTTTTCAGTCGTGTCCTCGTGGTTTGTCCTTATTTTTTTTCAAAATGAAAAGGATTCTTGGATTGGTTTAACGGGGGTGGACCTTATAGCCCACGGTGTGCTTTGGATCTCTATACTCCCTTTTCTTCTTACTACACCCCTGTTTTATTTCTTTTTTTAATAATTTGTTTCTATTATTTTATTTTACTTTTTACTAAAGAAATCATTTACTATTTAGATCTTGATAGTTTTTCTCCTTTATTTTAAGGTTTATTTTCTTACTTTACATATTTGTATGTTTGATTTCGATTTCACTTCAATTTCGTTTTGGTCGATGAAGTCAAGATATCATAAATATTGATTATCGAATTTGTTAACCTTCATGATTTCAAATATGTAGAAAATGATCATTAAGATCATTTTCTATACTCTGGAATTGTGATAGGTTATCTTTGTTTAATCGACGCAAGTTTGTGATTAAGAAGAGATTGTTCGCTTTTCTTTTGGCTTGATTCATTTAGAACGATCTACATATTGTTACTCTATCGTGTTTTAACACAAACATCATTTTTGCGCAGCCTCCTATATCATGATCTTCGTCATAGATCGTACGATGATTGCTTAGCGCTAAAGTAGACCCGATTATTTTGATTAATGACCATTAATAATTAATCACTAACCACTAACTTTAATTTATGTTCAATATACTCTTGCTTTACCTTTCCGTCAATATATCAATGTCATATTATTATCCATATTATCGCTCATCTCTTATTATTATACTATTCATATTATTCATATCTTTTTCATCTAACCTTTTTCTTGTTCATACCATTCGAAAACACACTAAAACTATCGAAACCCTAAAACATTCAATTGGTGGAATGTGGTTACTATTCTAAGACATGGAGTTTGGACCGTGTACAGAAACCCTAGCAGAGGAATTTTTGTCTGAACTCTTGTTCGTGGCTTAGTTTAGGACACCATGCACACACAAGGCTTCCTCTTGGGCTACTTGACAATAACCCCATTTATTTCTCGCAATCCCATGTGACTTACATGTACCCCGCTCTCATTCCGATGTACGCACGTTACTCGCTTTCTTTTGATTGTGGTTTTGTTTACTAGGAGCACCCCTAAGGACTAGCATATACTAAATAATTTTCAAACTAATTCTCAATTCATCGTCGAGCCACTTTCAAAACACCTTTGTAAGTCGATTACTCATTAGCATTCACCATCAACCTAATGCACACACTCACACCTTCCTTCATGGTTTCGTTACTAGGAGCACCCCTGGGGACTAGGATCGATTCACACCTATTTTCACAAACCCTTGATTCAACGTCAAGTGACATTTTTCAAAACAGCTATTAAGTCGAGTTCCTTTTGCCTCACAATCAATCTCTTCGCGTACAATCAAACCCTTGATCCAATATCAAGTGTATTTTCTCAATCAAGCTTCAAAACACATAACAACTATTGAAATTCTTTCACAATCACTTAGATGAAAAAGAGAGAGAGTTAAGTCTTCAACTCACTTTCCCGATTACTTGGGCACGAGAAGCCGTTATTAAGCTTCGAGTAATCTTCATCTGTTTAATTTACTCTAACTATCGAAACTCTTTCACAATTAAGGTTAAAAAAGAGATAGAGTCGAGTCTTCAATTCACTCTCCCGATAACTTGGATCCGAGAAGCCTTTCTTAAGCTTTAAGTATTCGTCATCCAAGCAAAACCCCCTTCCCTTTTTTCGTAGTCGTACCCACGAACTATGAACACTCTGATTCTTCATTCCCATCCGAATGAAGTTACGTAGGCACAAGATTGCGATGATCTTGGCGAGCTACCTTTTTATTTTTTTCCCATTTTATGTCTACCTTTTTCTTTTTCCGCCATTTCACGTATACCTTCTCTTTTCCATATCCAAACCTTTTCCCGTAGTCCGAACTACGAACGCTATGATTCCTCATTCTCGTTCGAATGAGCATACGTAGGCACAACAACCCCAATCCTTGGCGAGCTACCTTTTCTTTTTTCCACCTTTTTCGTCCACATCCCTTCCCTATAGTCGACCTACGAGCGCTCTGATTCTTCATTCTTGTCCGACTGAGCATACGTAGGCACAATGGCTCCAATCTTTGGCGAGCATCCTATCCCAAAACCACCCATTTTCCCTTAGCATCAAAACCTTTTATCGTACCTTTTCGCTTTAATCGTTTAAAAGGAAACAAATAAGCTTAACTAATGTTCATCACAAATCAAAATAAGAGGTTCTCGTTGAGTACAACGGGCGTGAGGGGTGCTAATACCTTCCCCTCACGTAACCGACTCCCAAACCCAAAATATGGTTGTGATGACCATGTTCTTGTCTCTTTAAAAGGTTTTCTCGATATTTTCCTTTCCCTCTTTGGGATAAATAAAGTTTGGTGGCGACTCTGTCGAACCAAATTTTCTTCCGTGCCTTTTACGCAAGGGGTTGTATTTTCGATGTATTTTTTCAAGGTGCGACAATATGGAGGGATTTTGGAGTGTTTAAGGGCTTGTAATATGTTAGAAGGTTGAGTTTTAGAGTGTTAGACCTGAAAAAGGAGTTGCATGAGAAAGTTGTTATATTTGGAGTAGGAATTTGTTGTTTAGCATTCTTTTCGTGAAGCTTGTTATAATAATTAGGATTCTTCGAAATGAATGAATAAGAAAAAGAGAGTAAGCGAGATACTATATTGTGGAAGGGAATTCTATATATATATATATATATATATATATATATATATATATATATATATATATATATATATATATATATATATATATATATATATATATATATATATATATATATATATATATATATATATATATATATATATATATATATATATATATATATATATATATATATATATATATATATATATATAAACAACTAGGATACAATTCACTAACTATAATATTCGATTATGTCAAATACATGCTTACAAACTTTGACTCTTACATGTTGTATTTGACTTTGTTTAATACAACTAAGTTGAATATATCTTGCCTACTAAACATTGTATTATTATTTGCTTCTAACACACTACCTAATTCATGTTTTCAAGACTTCTCGTCCCAATGTTTCTCTTTAACTCATCAACTTGACTTTCTTTAGGGGATTGATAAGTATGTTAACTAGTTGTAGTTCTGACTTGCAATGCTCAAGTTCAAGATTTATTTTATTTACTTGATCCCTAAGGAAATAATACCTTCTTTTTACGTGCTTACTTTAACCATGACACACAAGATTATTTTCCAAGTCGATTGGTGACTTGTTATCGGCAGACAACTTTATTCTCTTAGGTTCCATGATGTTGAGCTGTTCGAGCAACATCTATACCTGTATTGTTTGACATGCTACTTAAAATGCATGTACACAATCGGCTTCACAAGATGACAAAGCCACAATTCTTTTTTTAGCTCCAAGAGATTAGAGCATCTCCTATCATGAATATGTAGCCTGTAGTACTTTTCTTCTCGTCTTGATTTTCGCTAAAATTTGAATTAATGTTGCCACGTAGTTCTGTATATGTGCTAGTATTCTTTCTCCTTGGCATCAACGCACCATGATTAATTGTACCTTTTATGTATCTCAACACTCTCTTGAGTGTAGTGAGATGACTTTCTTATGGCTTCTCCACGGATAAGCTTAACAACCCGACACTTTAACAGATATCTGGTCTGATGTTGCATAGATACCTTAAGGATCCAATGATTTTATTGTACAATGTTGCACTTACAAACTCATCATTTGTATCCTTTCTCAAATTTGCTCCAATCTCCAATGGTGTGACAGTTGCATTATAGTTACTCATCTTGAACCTTTTCAAGATATCTTGGGCATATTTCTTTCGGTACAAGAACACTCCTTCCCTTGTGCCTTTAAACTCCATCCCTAATAAATATGAGAAATTCCCTTGGTCATACATTTCAAATTACTGCATCAGCTTTGACTTAACTTTTGTATCTCTGCTTCATTGTACCTGTAACCAACAAGTCGTCCATATACAAGCATATAATGACTCAATTGAGCAAGCTAGCACTGTTGGCATACACTCCATGTTCTAAAACACATTTTTTTAAACCTGCCTCGATCAAAAAGCTAACTATTCTCTTATTCTATGCCCTTGGGCTTGCTTTAAACCATAGATAGCCTTCCTTAACTTGTATACCTTCTGCTCATGCCCTTTGATTTTGAATCTCAATGGTTGAATAACATAGACTTCTTATTCCAATGGTCCATTCAGAAATGATAACTTTACATCTAATTGATGTATTTTCCATCCTTTGTATGTTGCAGTCGACACAATATCCTGATGGTTTCCATCCTTGCAACAGGTGAATATACTTTGTCGAAGCCGATACCAGGTTTCTATTAGAAATCTCTTGCCACCAATCTTTCCTTATACTTGGAAATTTCACCATCTGGCCTTAGCTTCAACTTGTAGACCTGTTTCAAATTAAGTGGCTTCTTGATTGAATTTCCTACAAGCTCTCAGACCTTATTCTTCTCGATTGCCCTGAGTTCTTACTGCATGGCTAAAAACCAATTTGAATAATTCATGGCTTGACCCAAACCAATTGGTTCTGATTCAGCCATCATCATCACTTCTTCTATGAAGTCACCATCCACATCAATTTCTTGATGTGGAAATATCTCATATACAGCTAGCTTTGTCGACTCAGTTCTCATTCTAGTAGATATTCAGACATTCTGCTCAGGTGCTTCTTCATTTTGATTGGTTGTGACTTCAATTTTTTGGTCTTCTTCTAGCACAATTGTACTTTACATTTCTAATGTCAAACTGACCCCTGGTGCCAATTTCAGACTTTGATTTTGTCCACTAGAACACCCATAATGGTCACTAGTTTGTCATCACTTGGTGAATACAACTTGTATGCACTAATCGAAGATAACCTATGAGCATCATGGCATGACCCGATCATCTAGATTCTTCCTTAATTACTTTGGTACATGTCTGAAACACATTGATCCAAATACTCTAAGATGACTAATATTTGGCTTCAGCCCTGTCCAAACCTCATAAGGTGTATTCTCGACTATCTTCTTGGTTGCACATCTGTTTAGAATCTAACTACCGTTGAAGCTACTTCGCCCCAAAATCTATTTCGCATTCCTTTTGCTTTTAACATACTCTTGGTCATGTTCAATATACTTCTACTTATCCTCTCAGATATACCATTGTGCTTAGGTGTACAGGGTGCAATAACCATATGCTTTATACCTTCCTCATTACAAACCTTGCAAATTCTCTCGAGGTGTATTTACCTCATCCACCAGTTCTCAGTTTCTTTAACTTGTGTTCTATGTGTTTATCGATATGTAATTTAAACTTCTCGAGCTGTGTGAACACCTCACTCTTCTTTTCAATAAGATAAATCCACATACATCTCTTGAATTAACTTACAAACGTTAGGAAATAGAAATTACCTTCATTCGATCTTACCTCAAAAGGTCCACACACATCAGAGTGAACAAGCTCTAGCTTTTCTCTCAACTTTATGGATAAGTCATGTTTGAGTGCTTTCCTATCCTGATTTCCTTTGCAACATTCCTTAAAAACTTGAATTGGTTCTTTCACTTGAGGTAAGCCACATGCATAGACATCTGAAGTTTAGGTATCCATACCTGTGATGCCATAATCATTTCTTATCTTCAACAACAATCGAAGCAAGACATTGATGACCAACCATGGTGATATCTACTTTGAAGGTTTTGTTATTTGCCAATGCTGCCTTTAGGATCATCCTTCCTTCAGCATTATACACCTTCACCAAATTTTCTTCCAACTTCATGTTATAAACTTTGGTAAGTAATTGATATATGTTTATCAAATTGCTTGTCATCGAAGGTATATACAATACGTCAATAATACAGGCCCTCTTACCATCTTTTCTCACCACAACTATGTTTTATTTTCCATTTGATGTGACATGCCTGCCATATGCAAACCTGATCACTTTCTTAACCAATTCATCTAAATTGGTGAACCATTTTTTAATCCCAGACATGTGATTATTCATCCTAAATCTAGGTACCACATATTGGTTTATTCATTATTGGGCTAAGTATTTTCCATGAGTAGCATATCATCAGAGTCTCTTTCTCCAGCATATGCATATTGCACTTCTTCATTATCTCTTGCTCTTGATTCCTTCTTTCTCTGGAAATCTCGAGCATAATGACCAAATTCTTGATAGTTGTAACACTGCACCTCCTTCATATCAACTTTCTTACCTGAATACTTGTTGCGCATGCCTTTCTTGGTTGAATCAGAATGATTCTTTGAATTCTTAATTGTCTTCTCATCATTAGTACGACTATTTCTCAATTTCACTTTTTCTTTTCCAGACTTCTTGATGAATCTTACTTGCAATGCATGTTCCTCCATTTTCTCCCTTTCTGAGTTGCTCAGCTTAAGCCTCATCTCATGAGCCTCTAATGAAGCTTGAAGTTCTTTTAACTTTGTCTCAACTAGGATCTTGGACTCTTCAACAGATACTACAATGTATTTAAAATTTGCATTCAGAGATATCAACACTTTCTCAATCTTCTACAAATCATTAATCAATTTACAACACACCTTCATCTGGTTCGTGAGTAACACTAATCTTAAGAAGAACTCAACAACTAATTCATCTTATTTCATTTGTGTTTTCTCAAACTGCTCCCTCAACGTATGCAACTTCACCCTCTTCAGTTTTTCATCTCCATCATACAAGTTCTTCAACTTATCCCACACTCTTTTGGATATTTATTCTTCAATAATCTTCTCGAACACATTAGGATCCACACATTAATGAATAAAAAAGATATATTTTCCATCTTTCTTCCTTTTTTCCTTGTGCACATTCTTTCGAACATCATTTACATTTTCTTCCATCGCAGGTACTCCATCACTTGCGATTTTAACCACATCTTGAAATCTGAAGATGACTTTCATTTGCGCAATCCACCTCTCATAGTTTTCACCTTTGAAACCCGATAGAATTGCAAGAGATTGTGTTGATGTTGTGTTGTCGTTTACCATTACTAATTGGCTCTGAATTGCAATCAGACTCATTCATACCAATTTGTTGAAATATTAGGGTTTTTCAAGAAGAAGAAGAAGAAGAAGAAGGAAAGAGAGAGAGATGATAACGCGAAATCATATCGTTTATTTGGCTTGATTTACATGCATTTATTTGTGACTATTATTAATTTATCTTGATTTATGTTCTATTATATGATTAATTTACTTCGTTTTGCAGATTGGGGAGAATTTGGATTAAAGAAAGAAAAGAAGAAGAAATGGAAGGAAAAGAGAGAAGAAAAACAGAAAAAAATGGATTTTGCTGATATGACGGTCGTCACAGGTCCATTACGACCGTCATGCGTATGACGACCGTCACGTTCCATTACGAGCGTCACGCAGACGAAATATCATTTAACGTTTAAATCAGTTTTTTTTGCCACGATCACTCTCTCTAAGATTTCTTCCTACACTTTCTCCACTCACTGCCCACTACTGGAAGTTACTCCCATTCCCTCCATAACTCACCCATGATCTCTGGAAGTTGAAGAAGGAATTATCTCCTATAAATGGGCCTTAGATTCACAGTTTAGGGGGGAGGCTTCGAGCTATCGAAGTGCTGCCAAGATTTCTACTGAAGCTATTTCTCCCAGTTTTATTGTTTTCTTTTATTTCATTTCCATTTTCTTTTAGTTCAGAGCATTGTATTTTCTTCATGTACCTTTTAATTCTCGCCAAAGTAGAATCCTGCCGACATTGTGGAGGACTACTCAAGGATTCGAGATCAGTACGATTTACAGGTTCTTATTAATTGAATTATTACTTTATTTTCTGTCATAATGTATGTTTTATTATTTTTCTGTTTATATTTATTCCCGTTTGCATCAATTATCATGTCTAGCTAAATTAGTTTTATCGGTATGTAACCGAATTAGTAGGACAGGATTCGATAGTAACCGGCACCTTTCCTTTTTACAAACAACCTTTCTGGCCGTAGTTTTTAATCTTAATTTTTAAATAAACCTTCGTCGCGACAGCGAGAAATTATTTACAGTAGTTTCGCCACGACAGTGGGAAATTCATTAAGGCACGAATCGGCACGCGAAAGCTGGGATTCAAACCAGATAGTAAAAACTAGGCATTGATTTTAAACACAGCGAAAGCGCTTTAAAAGAAATCAGACTCTATTTGTTTTTAAAAAGTAGTTTTAATCCTGAATGGGACTGCGAGAGCGTACATTCCGCCTTAGAATTATGACCCGAGTCAACAACCATCGTGAGGCAGAGGTCTTTAAACGAGTATTTTCTCCTGAAAAGTGTTTGCAAAGAGTAAAAATCACCGGCGACCTGTCGAATCCCCGATAACTAATTCCTTGCATACCGATATCCCTTTACCTCTTTTTCTTTAAACCAATTATCTTTATTTCCTTTGCCTTTAATTTCATTCGCATTCAGCTTTCCTAATTCCATTAGCCTTAGCTTTACGCCGTAATAATAGATAACGGTAGATTGACATTGGTCTATGTGGGTTCGACAATATTTTATATTACTTCGATATTTCCGTGCACTTGCGGACGCATCAAGTTTTTGGCGCCGTTGCCGGGGACCAACAGTCAATATTGTGATTTCGTTGTTGCATAGTATAGACTAAGGCACTCTGATGACGAGAAAACGCATCGGTTATATCGCTAGATTTCATTGACTTTTATCGCGCATTCACCGTTTTAACGCTCGATTCCTCGAGTTTTTCTTACTATTTTGCAGGTACATCGTTATGTGAGGCCAAATCATGAATTAAGAAGAAAAGAACAAAGAAACCACAAGAAATGAAGCAAGACAGAAGCCTGCATAAACTCTGCATAATTTGTTACGACCACGGTCGTTACAAGGGTGTCACGACCGTGACACCTTACTTTGGGCCATCACGACCGTGAGGAAGTAGTCACGACCGTGACACTTGAAATCATCAAACAACGAGCGTGAAGACCTTGTCACGCCCGTGACAAGGATATAACTTGATTTTGACTCAGACTACGTCAAGCCACCAGTGAAGCCCACTCCTCCTAGTAATTCTCCTCAAGGCAGCACGTGAGGAAGACTTCTCCCATTTTCTGCTGCCACTTTCCAACATTTTCTCAACCACTTCAGCAAAGCCCAAGAAGCAAAAGACCAAGGACCAGCCCATTGGAAGCTCTATAAATAGGACCAGCTCAGGAGAATTCAGGGGGAGACTTCATTATCCAAATTTCCTGCGGAAGCTCTGCCGAATTACCTTACCATCAGAATTATTATTCAAGCATTTTATTTCCTGTCTTATTTTATTTGTATCCAAACCAACCGTGTAACAATTTCCAACATTAGGGAATTGTTATACTTTTATTTGTTTCCAGCCTCAGCATTCGTTTTAATTTTTATTTCCGCCTACTCCAAGCCTTCCGGTCTGTGGAAGAAGGAGTCTACTCAGATATTTGTTAATCAGGTTTTTCAGTTATTGCAATTTAATTTATTTATAATGTCTGTTTATTTTTCTGCCATTAGTAAGTCAATAATTAACTCTGAGTCTGATTTAACCTCGATGAGTAGCTAAATACCTTAGGGCGGTATGTAGTTATAACCAACTTAACCGGTAAAATATAACCATGGGCTAAAATAATTAATCGCTTAACATTCTGGCTGATGCTTTTTAATTAAATTCGACCTTTTCGTTACGAGAGTAAGAAAAGGGTATTAGGTTGGGTCAAGACCACGAGAGTGTGAGATTTTAACCAGATAGCTAAAGTTAGGCATTTAAATTAAATACAGCGAGAGCGCTTTAAGATAAATTAGAATTATTTAGCTTCCAAAAATTATCTCTAAACACTTATGGGCTAGCGAGAGCAGGCATAGGGCTTTAGGGATAAGATCTGATTCAAGACCACGAGAGTGTGAGTTGAGGGTATTCAAACTAGTAATCTCTACCGAATAGATTAAGTGAACATCTTTATAAGCCTAGGTTAGATTGACCCACCTAAGTTAGTATAATTACATACCGACCGTCTTAGTATTATTTTATTAAAAACTTAAATTTAATTCCGCCTTCAATAGTCTTAGAAAACCAACAACAATCGTGACAACTATTCGCCTTAGCTAAACTAGAAGTTCATCTAGCACTAGGTAACGATAGAATCCCTGTGGATCGATAATCTTAAATATTACTTCGATAGGCTGTGCACTTGCAGTAAGATACCGCTAGACGCATAAGTAGACACGTCTTTAGCCCATCAAGTTTTTGGCGCCGTTGCCGGGGATTCCTTAATTTAGTTACTAGTGCACTTAGGTAGCATTGTCTAGACTAAGGTATCAACTATTTAATTTAATCTAATCTCCGAGTGTATGCCACGTACTCGCTCCAAAAGCGAAGACTTGCAACCTCTAATCCCTGAATCGGAACGCTTCTTACACGTAAGAAGACGTATACTCGATTTCGAAAATAATTCCAACATTCCAGATCTTCAATTAGATCCGCCTGAACCAGTCGTAAAGTCAGAAAACGCAGGAATGGCTGAAGAACAAACTCATCCACTCAAGTATTACGCTAATCCTTCGCAAGGCGAACCGCATTCAAGCATTGCAGCGCCGGCTATCAACCGAAACGATTTCGAACTAAAACCATCATTGATATCAGCCGTGCAACAAAACCAATTCGCCGGAAATCCTACCGAGGATCCGAATCTTCATCTTTCGATCTTTGTGCAATATGCAGATACCGTAAAAGCCAATGGAGTTACCCAAGAAGCTATTAGACTACGTTTATTTCCTTTTTCGCTTCGAGACAGAGCAAGAGCATGGCTTCAATCTCTGCCTTCGAACTCAGTAACCACATGGGAACAACTTAAGAAAGTTTTCTTGAACAGGTATTTTCCACCTAGCAAGACAGCTATGCTGAGAGCTCAGATCAACGGATTTAAGCAAAGAGAAAGTGAATCATTATTCGAGGCTTGGGAACGCTATAAGGATCTACTTAGACTTTGTCCACATCATGGATTAGTAGAATGGATGGTCATCCATACCTTCTATAATGGACTCTTGTACAATACAAGAATGACAATTGACGCTGCCGCGGGTGGTGCATTGATGGACAAAGAATATAATGATGCCTATGCACTTATCGAAAGTATGGCTCAGAATCATTACCTTTGGGGAAGCGAGAGAGTCGCAACTGAGAAACCAACAAAGGGAGGTATGTACGAAGTAAGTAGTATGGACCAAGTCAATGCGAAGTTTGACCAACTAAGCCAAAAGATCGATAACTTGGCCATAACACCTGCAGCCACCGTGGCTGCAGTAACACCTAACTGTGAGTTATGTGGAGTCCCAGGACACGAAGTCTCTGATTGTCAACTATTGGCAGGAACTCCCACTGATCAAGTGAATTATGCTCAAGGAAACCCTTACTCAAACACATACAACCCAGGTTGGAAGAATCATCCGAATTTCTCCTATAAGAATAACAATGCTTATTACGCACCAGGTCAAGCACCAGCTACATCACCAGGATATCAAAAGACTGCTCCTAATATCCCTAGAAAATCGAACCTTGAATTGATGATGGAGAGCTTTATAACTAGCCAATCTCAGACAAACAAGGACTTCCTAAACCAAAACATTCACACTAGTGAGCAGATTAAACAATTAGTGAGCAAAGTAGATGCATTAGCTACACATAACAAAATGCTTGAAACTCAGATTTCACAAGTAGCTCAACAACAAGCACCTACTGCTGCACCAGCTGGAGTATTCCCTGGACAACCTCAACCTAATCCGAAAGGACATGCTAACGCTGTAATATTAAGAAGTGGCAAGGAACTTGACGGACCTACCGATCCAAGACTTGACAATCCAGCCATGTACCAAAAACCGGATAAACCGACCGAAGTGGTGAATGATCCAGAAGAAAAGGAAGATGAAAGTCGAGAGGTAGTGGAGAAAGAACAACCTTATGTGCCTCCACCACCCTACAAACCCCCAATTCCGTACCCTCAAAGATTAATAAGTTCCAAGACGACGGGTCAATTTAAGAAATTTGTCGAACTTCTGAAACAGTTGAATATTACTATTCCGTTTATAGAAGCAATTACCCAAATACCCTCGTATGCCAAGTTTTTAAAAGAAATCTTATCCAATAAGAAAAAGATAGAGGATAACGGAACAGTTACACTTACCGCCGAGTGTAGCGCCATAATTCAAAATAATATGCCTCCTAAACTAAAAGATCCAGGAAGTTTCTCTATACCCTGTGTAATAGGAAAATTCGTCATTGACAAAGCTCTATGCGATTTAGGAGCCAGTATCAGTGTTATGCCCTTAACGATTTGCAAAAGGCTAGACATGGGAGACCTAAGACCAACTAAAATGTCTGTTCAACTAGCCGACCGCTCTGTTAAATATCCTGTAGGCATACTAGAAAATGTCCCAGTACGTATAGGACGATTCTACATTCCTACTGATTTTATAGTCATGGACATCTCTGAAGACTCCACTACACCTATCATACTAGGAAGACCATTCTTAGCTACCGCCGGAGCTATAATAGACGTAAAAAGAGGAAAGCTAACCTTTGAAGTAGGTGAAGAGAAAGTCGAATTTGTTTTAACACAATTCTTACAATCACCAGCTATAGAGGATACATGCTATCTAATGGACGTAATTGACGAATGTGTAAGAGAAATGGAACTGGAGGAGACCACTTATTCTGAAATAATGAAAATTCAAATCCCTCCAATTCTCGAAGATGATAATTGGCAAAAACCGTATCAGGATGATAGTCTAAGCGAAAGTTTAGCACTTACACCGGATCCCATGCCAAGTAAAGATAAACCTACATTAGGATTAAAAAACTTTACCTAATAACCTAAGGTACGAATTCTTAGACGTTGAATGTAAAAGACCAGTTATAGTGAATTCCAGTTTAGGAACCATAGAAACAAAGAAACTTTTAGATGTCTTGAAGAAATATCCAACTGCATTAGGATATAACATATCTGATCTCAAAGGAATATGTCCTTCAGTTTGCATGCATCGCATTCTGCTAGAAGAAGATTGCAGAACCTCCAGAGAGTCTCAAAGAAGAATAAACCCAACCCTTAGCACTGTAGTAAAGGAAGAAGTCAAGAAATTATTAGATGCCGGGATAATATAACCAATTTCTGATAGTGAATGGGTTAGTCCAATACATGTAGTGCCAAAGAAAGGAGGTATCACTGTTGTGAAAAACGCTCAAGGTGAATCGCTATCGCAAAGAGTAGTGACGGGATATAGAGTGTGCATAGATTATCGTAAACTAAACAAAGCCACTCGAAAAGATCATTTCCCACTACCTTTCATAGATCAAATGTTAGAACGATTAGCCAAGCATTCTTACTTCTGTTACCTTGATGGTTACTCAGGATTTTTCCAAATCCCTATCCATCCTGATGATCAAGAGAAGACTACATTCACATGTCCTTATGGAACGTTCGCTTATAGGCGAATGCCCTTTGGATTGTGCAACACTCCTGCAACCTTTCAAAGATGTATGATGTCAATCTTCGCAGATTTTATAGACAACATCATGGAAGTGTTCATGGACGACTTCTCTGTATGCGGGCAAAGCTTTGAAGGATGTCTATCAAACTTAGAAATGGTGTTAGAAAGATGTGTAAAAGTGAACCTCGTGCTTAACTGGGAGAAATGTCATTTTATGGTCAACGAAGGAATAGTATTAGGTCATGTGATATCAGATAAGGGAATTGAAGTCGATAAAGCTAAGATTGAAGTAATAAAAGATCTTCAACCTCCTAAAACCGTTCGAGAAATACGAAGCTTTTTAGGACACGCTGGTTTTTACCGACGATTCATCAAAGATTTCTCGAAAATTACTAAACCTCTTACTGGTTTATTAATGAAAGACGCTGAGTTCATATTCAATGAAGATTGTCTTAAAGCATTCGAAACTCTAAAAACAGCCCTCATCACCGCACCGATCATGCAACCCCCTGACTGGAGATTACCTTTTGAAATCATGTGCGATGCGAGTGACTATGCTGTGGGCGCAGTCCTGGGTCAGAGAAAAGAGAAGAAACTCCATGCGATTTACTATGCGAGTAGAACCTTGGATTCTGCCCAGATGAACTACGCCACTACAGAAAAAGAATTGCTAGCAGTTGTCTTTGCGCTTGACAAATTCCGCTCTTACCTAGTTGGAGCGAAAATAATCATTTACACAGACCACGCTGCCATCCGATATCTATTAACTAAGAAGGATGCTAAGCCAAGACTCTTAAGATGGATTTTACTCTTACAAGAGTTTGATCTAGAAATAAAAGACAAAAAAGGTACTGAAAACGTCGTAGCGGACCATTTATCTAGAATAGAAGGTATTAAACCCGAACAAGTGCCGATTAACGATGACTTTCCGTATGAACAGCTGATAGCACAAATAGGAAGCGACCTAGCGCAGTTAGATATAAATGAACCAGAACCCGTGGAAATAATACAGACAACTGTAGGACTGCCATGGTACGCTGACATTGTCAACTACCTAGCCGCAGGAGCCCTTCCACCCGATCTAACCTATCAGCAGAAAAAGAAGTTCTTTCATAACCTGAAACAGTACTATTGGGATGAACCATTATTGTTCAAACGAGGACCAGATGGAATCTTTCGCCGATGTATTCCCGAAGAAGAAATAGAAGATGTCATTGCCCAATGTCATTCATCTCCTTATGGTGGACATGCGAGCACTTCCAAGACTTGTGCAAAAATCTTGCAAGTCGGCTTATACTGGCCTAATCTATGGAAGGATGTCCACATAGCTGTTATAAGTTGCGATCGGTGTCAACGCACCGGCAATATTTCAAGAAGAGATGAAATGCCCCAAAAGGGAATTTTGGAAGTAGAAATCTTCGACGTCTGGGGAATAGATTTCATGGGACCTTTCCCATCATCTTTCGGAAATAATTACATACTCGTAGCTGTTGATTATGTCTCGAAATGGATTGAAGCCATAGCTTCTCCTACAAACGATGCACGAGTAGTAATAAAGCTTTTCAAAAACATAATCTTTCCCAGATTTGGTGTACCTCGACTCGTCATAAGTGACGGTGGCTCGCACTTCATTTCAAAAATCTTTGACAAATTACTATCTAAGTATGGAGTGAGACACCGTGTGGCTACACCATATCACCCACAAACAAGTGGACAGGTCGAAGTCTCAAACTGAGAGATTAAACAAATCTTAGAAAAGACTGTCGCCACATCTCGGAAAGATTGGTCATCTAAACTTAATGAAGCTCTATGGGCTTATAGGACCGCTTACAAGACTCCCATAGGTACTACACCTTTCAAACTAGTTTATGGAAAATCTTGTCACCTCCCAGTAGAACTAGAACACAAGGCTTATTGGGCGATCAAAACTCTCAATATGAATTATAATGCTGCAGGAGAAAAGCGAATCCTAGACATTAACGAATTAGAAGAACTAAGGCTAGATGCATATGAAAATGCTAAGCTATATAAGGAAAGGACCAAGCGATGGCATGATAAACGCCTATCTAAGAAAGAATTCAGTGTGGGAGACGTTGTACTCCTCTTTAATTCAAGACTTAGGCTCTTTCCTGGAAAATTAAAGTCTAGATGGTCAGGACCCTTTGATATAACTAAAGTATTCCCAAGTGGAGCAATAGAAATCATGGGTAGGAACAATGAACCATTCATTGTAAACGGATAGCGCCTAAAACATTATCATAAAGTTGAAAATAGAGACTATACGAATGATCTAAAACTTTTGAAATTGTCCGCTAATTCCCCCGATTAGTCTAAACCTCAGCGTTACGTCAGGCTTTTGACAATAAAAACAGCGCTTAGTGGGAGGCAACCCATTCACTTATTTACCTATTTTAAACTATTCTTTTCTTTTTGAGCATTTCTTAATTATCGTTACTACTATTTGTTTAAATTGTTTTGTTAGTTTTATTTTACATTACTATTATAGCCACTACATTTTAGCATTTCATTTTCTTATTTTTATCCTAAATCACTTTTTACAGATTTTCTAAAGTCTTTTCCACTGATTTGTTTCCACCGTATTTTCACTGACCATGGCTAACCAACCTATTAACTATATGGAAACCAAATTTAGAGGTAGGAACCAAAGAATAAAGTTCGAAGAGTTATCACAGAGGCAAATGGATTTGACCCTGTACCCAAATGAAAAAACTATGGAAACCTTAGGTATACATGATAGTGTCATGTACCTGTTCAACCGACTCGGATGGGAGAATGCAATGATCCAGCACAAGTTTGCGACTTACCGAGAGCTCACCCTTGAGTTCCTTAGTTCCCTACTTTACCTACCTGAGCGCGGTTTTGGTTCTAGGAAAGGATTCATTAGTTTCCGCCTATTTGGAATAGAATACGACTTTAACCATAAAGAACTAGCCGACCTGTTAGGATTCCCTAGTGGACCTTTTGCCTTCACTACCACACAGGTAGAATTGATGGATGTGGAGCTAGATTTCTTTTGGGGAACTCTGACCGGAAACTACCACCCTGAACCAAATGACATGAACAATGATGAGATCCATAACCCTGCTCTTCGTTACTTCCACAAATTCCTCGCCCATACCTTCTTTGGAAAAGAAGAAAACATTACCGGAGTCTCTAAGGATGAACTATTTATTATGTCATGTTTTAATACTGGACAGTGTGTTAATGGTGTCCCTTTCATGATGCAAACCTTCACCCGCATCCAAGATGAACCTGAATTACCTATAGTGATAGGAGGTCTTGTAACCATGATTGCTGATGCCCTAGGACTTAGGTACCAACTGGACAGGTGCACCCGTCTGGGAACCGTACGCCTGATGAAACTTAAATTCTGCTTCAATAGACATATCATAAGGAATTTAGGACGCCCACCTTTTGAGTACCTGATCCGGAACACAGTAGCCACCCTGTTCACATTGCCCAATCATGCAAAAGTAAGTGTTCATAATAAGGATAATTGGCTTTATGAGTTAAACCCACCTGATTATCCAGCCACTCCCGAAACACCTCAGTCTCACAGGATAACAGATGATATCATGACCGCTGTTGAAACTGACCCCGAGACACCTCCTGGATACCATGACATTGACCCAACTGACAAAGTTCATGAAACCCCTGGAGCGAATCACGGAGAGTACGCTAACAACTTGCAGAACATCATGCACACTCTCAATGCCTATCAAACTGACATTAATCTATTCAGAGAAGACATTAAGAGTATGCGATTGGACATCGTGGGATTGACTGACATGGCCTGCGAACAATTCTATCATCTGGACTCCGCCATCGAAGACCTGAAGAAACGCCTTTGAACCGGCTATCAGTGATTTAGTTTATTAATTCTTTTCTCATTAATTTTTATCATTATTTTCATTTCCAGTTCTATTTATCTTTCGCAACGATTTCATAACATAATTTGAGTTTATGTAATTTCAGTTTTTCTTTATGCCAAGCACTTTTTATTTCAATTAATTCTTCATTTTAGCAGCTTATATAATTTTTCTATTTCTTTTCTATACACTGTGTGACCATATACTGTATGACTGCACTATTTTACCTTAGGCTCGTATACTACTGTGTTGCAATTGCTATATACTATGGTGTGTGTTAATATAAGTGATACTAAATAAAATAAATTAGTATTAATTTAAAAATAACGTGAGACAATGTGCTTTTCTGGGAATTATCCAGCACCACACAGCCTCACGGTCGTCACGCCCCACTTACGATCGTGACGTGCTCATTTAGCGTGTCACGACCGTCACGCCGATGTCACGACCGTGACGACCTCTATTACAGAGATCGTGAGAAACAGAACTGTTTCTCATCGTGTCCACTCTCCTTCTCCATCCATAGCCAACCCAACACAATACCCACTCATTCCAAAACCGCCATAACCTCTCCACTACCCCATTAATCCACCATTACCATAAACCAATTCATTTCAACTGTCCCGTATTTAAACCCAATCATCAACCTCCCTCATTCTACCACTCTTCTCCCAAAAACCTCACAAAATCCCTCCGCCCTCACTCTTCACTCTTGCATGTTATGGATTCCATCATTTTCAGAGAAGGAGAAGCCGGAGAAACCCAGCGAGACCGTTTCGTCCGTTTCCAGAACCGCGGTCTGCAACCCACCCGGTACATTTCCACCGACTGTCTGCAAGAACTCGGTATGCTGTCCAGCGTTCAAAGCCTACTGCAGAAGGTCGGCCTGTGGGACCTCTGTCGCCAGCCACAGCCTACTTTCGAACTTCTGACACTGGAGTTCCTCAGCTCTTACTGCTACATCACCTCTCATGGTTCTCAGAGTCAGCTTACCGGCATCGTAACATTCAGACTGCTTGGCCGGGAGTTCAACCTCACACAAACCAGGATTGCCGAGCTCTTAGGTTTCGAGCACGGCACCGAAGCCCACCGTCGCGTGCCCGACAACTTCAGTGAACAAGCATTCACATTGTGGCACGACCTTACCAACACCCGTGCGACCACCTTCCAGAGCCTCAACGCCACACACATCCACAACCCGGCTATCCGCTACTTTCACCGGGTCCTCTGCAACACAATCTTTGCTAGAGAGAGCAACCACAAGCTCAACTCAAAGGAGCTCCTGTTTTTATACTGTGCCCTTCATGACGAGCCAATCAACGCTGCCCCCTTTATGCTCTACCACATCCAGGCCATCGCGCACCGAGGCTCATCCCCGTTCTTCATTGGCGGCATTGTCACCACCCTCGCCATTCAGTTGGGGCTTGGTGACGCGCTCGCCGATCTGCCGCACCTCGCCGCCGATTTCCTGACCATGAGCTACTGCCGGTCCGCCCACCTGATCGCGCAGCGAGAGGATGGCAGATACAGTCCTGTTGTCAATGGCACCGTTTTCCACCACATCACTCTGCCGTCCCGCACACGCATCGACCCAGCAAACCGAGCCAACTGGCTCTTTGCCTTACCAGCTGCTGCGGATCACGCCCCGGTACATGATGATCAGCCAGACGCCCCAGTGGACGAGATGCAGGACGCCATGGATGCAGCTGAGCATGCCCAGGACATCCCCGAGACTTCCACCCGACAGCAGGCGGCTCCCGCCGCCACACTTGAGGACGTCCTACTTGCGATTCACCAGCAGAACCTGATGAACGCAGCACTAGAGCGTCAGCAGAAGGCACAGTACGACGCTCTGCTCGGCACCATTGCTGCCAACCATGCGGCCACTAATGAGCGGTTTGGAGAACTTTTCGGCGAGCTCGAGGCGCTCCGCATCAGCATTACTGCTACCTCCGGCACCGGCTCCGATCCCGACGCGACTCCCTCCAGACGCCGCTCTCGCACCAGAGGCCGAGCCCGCGATCACCAGCACCAGTAGTTTACTTTTATGTTGTTTTTCAGTTTTAGTCTTGTACTGTATTTGTACCGCATTTATATCACAACATTGAGGACAATGTCTGATATAGTGTGGGAGAGGTACTTTTCATTTCAATGTACTTTTAATTCTGTTGTATCCCTTTTAGAAAATCAATGAAATGAGCAAATCTGTGCGTTATTTTCTTTAATATCGAGCTTTCCCCGATTATTAAGCCATACTAGAAAAATCCTTAAATTACTCGCATTACCCGACTTACCACCGAATGGTCCGTAATTACGAAGCCGGGAACGATTAAACAAGACCAATACAATCTTGACATCTTCGACCCCCTGCTTAAGAAATTCCATCCCGATCACCATTGCGAGTGCACCTTTAGTTTCAGTTCAAAAGTAACCCCCAGTAGTTTATACTAGCAGTCAGCACCGTCTGAACACAAACCACGTGGGGAGCCGATGAATATAAGCGTTTGATGCCTAATCAATAATGATCCTTCGTATCTCAATGCAAAAAGAAAAAAAGATTGCACCAAAGTACACGGTCGCAGATAAGAAACGAGAAATATGAGAAGGACTCCGTTTCGGGTTGGTTCAGAGGTACTGGTTCTGAACTCGGTAGGGCGTGCTACGGCTCGATCCCCCACAACCTCCGCATCGGATAAAACATGAAGGGTTACCGCACTCGTGTACCAGACCCCGTGCTAAAAAAGGATCAAAATCGCTAACCGGCTACTCCACTACGTGCGTGCGAAGGCAAAGGGCTTAATGTGACTGCGCTAGAACGAACCGGGTGAAATAAGATCGAAAAACTTTAGGTGAAATCGTAATGCGATTGCCGATTGTTTCGCTTGACGGGAAGTCGACGACATAGCTTGTTGCTTATGTCATTAGTGTATCGGTAGTGTTCTATCAAAGTACCGGACTATCCGACATAACGATCCACCGGACGGTTTGTTATGAGTATGCGCGAATAAAATCTTGTCCGCCGATTTTCAACCGACTATTTGCTTGAGGACAAGCAAAGGTTTAAGTTTGGGGAAGTTTGATGACGAGAAAACGCATCGGTTATATCGCTAGATTTCATTGACTTTTATCGCGCATTCACCGTTTTAACGCTCGATTCCTCGAGTTTTTCTTACTATTTTGCAGGTACATCGTTATGTGAGGCCAAATCATGAATTAAGAAGAAAAGAACAAAGAAACCACAAGAAATGAAGCAAGACAGAAGCCTGCATAAACTCTGCATAATTTGTTACGACCACGGTCGTTACAAGGGTGTCACGACCGTGACACCTTACTTTGGGCCATCACGACCGTGAGGAAGTAGTCACGACCGTGACACTTGAAATCATCAAACAACGAGCGTGAAGACCTTGTCACGCCCGTGACAAGGATATAACTTGATTTTGACTCAGACTACGTCAAGCCACCAGTGAAGCCCACTCCTCCTAGTAATTCTCCTCAAGGCAGCACGTGAGGAAGACTTCTCCCATTTTCTGCTGCCACTTTCCAACATTTTCTCAACCACTTCAGCAAAGCCCAAGAAGCAAAAGACCAAGGACCAGCCCATTGGAAGCTCTATAAATAGGACCAGCTCAGGAGAATTCAGGGGGAGACTTCATTATCCAAATTTCCTGCGGAAGCTCTGCCGAATTACCTTACCATCAGAATTATTATTCAAGCATTTTATTTCCTGTCTTATTTTATTTGTATCCAAACCAACCGTGTAACAATTTCCAACATTAGGGAATTGTTATACTTTTATTTGTTTCCAGCCTCAGCATTCGTTTTAATTTTTATTTCCGCCTACTCCAAGCCTTCCGGTCTGTGGAAGAAGGAGTCTACTCAGATATTTGTTAATCAGGTTTTTCAGTTATTGCAATTTAATTTATTTATAATGTCTGTTTATTTTTCTGCCATTAGTAAGTCAATAATTAACTCTGAGTCTGATTTAACCTCGATGAGTAGCTAAATACCTTAGGGCGGTATGTAGTTATAACCAACTTAACCGGTAAAATATAACCATGGGCTAAAATAATTAATCGCTTAACATTCTGGCTGATGCTTTTTAATTAAATTCGACCTTTTCGTTACGAGAGTAAGAAAAGGGTATTAGGTTGGGTCAAGACCACGAGAGTGTGAGATTTTAACCAGATAGCTAAAGTTAGGCATTTAAATTAAATACAGCGAGAGCGCTTTAAGATAAATTAGAATTATTTAGCTTCCAAAAATTATCTCTAAACACTTATGGGCTAGCGAGAGCAGGCATAGGGCTTTAGGGATAAGATCTGATTCAAGACCACGAGAGTGTGAGTTAAGGGTATTCAAACTAGTAATCTCTACCGAATAGATTAAGTGAACATCTTTATAAGCCTAGGTTAGATTGACCCACCTAAGTTAGTATAATTACATACCGACCGTCTTAGTATTATTTTATTAAAAACTTAAATTTAATTCCGCCTTCAATAGTCTTAGAAAACCAACAACAATCGTAACAACTATTCGCCTTAGCTAAACTAGAAGTTCATCTAGCACTAGGTAACGATAGAATCCCTGTGGATCGATAATCTTAAATATTACTTCGATAGGTTGTGCACTTGCAGTAAGATACCGCTAGACGCATAAGTAGACACGTCTTTAGCCCATCACACTCTTATCTAAATTATTATGTATAACCCATATTTCCCTTATAACTACCACCCCCAATATTTCGAGGAACCACAAGATCCGTTTAAATCGGACCTCAAAATATTATTAGAAGATTTCAATACGACGCATTCTCACCCAAATTCCCTCTACGATGACGACTCCAAATGTTTTGAGGAAGCGCAAGATTTCGATACATCCAACCTTGAACTATTACTAGAAGAATTCGAAGAGACGTTTACTCACTCTAGGATAGAATCTATGATGGAGCGCTTTGTGGAGACACAAACTCTCCAAAATGAAGATTTTAGAAAACAACATCTCCAAATTGATGAAGACCTTAAGCAGATGAGCATTATAGTCGATTCCCTCGCGACTCACAGCAAGGCTTTGGAGACTCAAACCTCTTTGCTTACACGAACATCTCTAGGACCCTTCCTTGAGAGCCATGTGAATGTTGTAACCACTAGTAATGAAGAACAAATAGAAGATCCTAGGGAGAGTGATGATGAATCTGAGGAGAATTTTGGTGAGACAAGCATAATTATTGAGAAAAATCCACCGACACCACCCGAAAGGGAGGTTGTCGAAGAGATAGAGAAAGAAGCACCCATTGTTGCTCCTCCTCCCTATACCCCACCTAATTCTTTCTCACAATTGGTTGTGGAAGCTAAGGTAAACTCCTAATCCAAAACATATGTAGAGGTATTGGAAAATATCCACACTAATGCACTTTTGTCTAAGGTCTTTCATAACAAAATAAAATTCAAGGACCATGAAACTAGGGTCATCATTACTGTTAAAAGGGTAAGATTAAATTTTGAGGTGGTGGATGAAATAACTAAGCCCAAATTTGAAAAACTGATACTTAGGATAGATCCAGAACCACCACCACAAGTTCAAAACAATGAACCACCCTATAGAAGAAAGAAAAGAAAAGGTGAGGGATATGAGAGATGACTTGATAAGTGGCCATGGAAACCAAAGACCATTCAAAGTTTGATCGAGGAACCCTCGAAAGAACCACCATGAGTACTTGCACTCCTTGGCCGTCGAGCTATCGACGTTAAACAAAGCGCTGTGTGGGAGGCAACCCACAAAGTCTTTATTTTAATTTGTTTGTTTAAATTTGCAGAAAATAAAGAAATGTATCGCTTGTTACTCTTTAGCTATATCTAAGCGAAAACTCTCTAGATGACGATCTGAGAAGATGAGCTATGCCCACGGACATTCCTACGAGTGTCGCTGCTGGTGGGAACACTGATGATAAGTACTTCCTCTTGACGCGAGCAACATGATGAGCTGGTTCGAGAATTACACAAACAAAGGTATCTCAAAATGCCCGCCGCCGAAGTAGAAGTGATCAACAAAGACAAGGATAGAAAGAGCAGTAGCATCCATACAGGTTCTATCTTTCCTTTTCCACCTTTTACTAAAACATTGAGGACAATGTTTGGTTTAAGTGTGGGGGAGGAACTCTATTGTTTTACATTTTATTTCATGCTTCTAGGAATTTGTATCTATTGTTTTACATTTTATTTCATGCTTCTAGGAATTTTTATCTATTTTTAACATTATGTCAAAGTCTTTGCATGTGTTGTCGAGTCTTTATGCATGGTTTTCGCTTGTTATTCAATTTCCCCAAAAATTTCAAAATTTCAAAATTCTAACCTCCAACAAATTTTTGCTTCGATTCATGACATGGTTCTCTGAAAGTATATAGGTTGTCCAGACTATGTTAGAAAAACGTGGGAAAGTTTTGATAAAATTGATATCGCCCTGGCACCCTTAACCCCCTAAATATGCAAATTCAATTTGAGTACCCATTATGCCGAAACCTTAAAGCTCCAGGTTCTTGTAGTAATCCATAAGTATTTTATTTAAGCAGTCAGCACCATCCTAAATACACTAAGTAATAAACCGATGCAAATAAGTGTATGATCTCTAGTGTAAAATGTGAAATTAAGAAAGAACAAAATTATGAAGAAAAAGACATGTTCCTTCTAAGTTATGTGCTCCTCACCCGAGCACTTAGCCTAACGGTACAAACTCTTTAAGTTCAATTGATGCTTAAGCATATTTGCAGAGAAAAAATGAAATAGCATCGAGATCATAGTCACTAACAGGTTTACTTGCCATGAATGTGTATGGATAACGGGCTTAATGTGATTGCACTATAATGAAATGGGGTGAAAGAGAGCATGAGATATAGGTTGAGTTATAATGGCATGATTCCGATTGGTTTGCATAAGTAGGGAGTTTTTGAAATTGTGTCGTTACGGTATCCTTGGTATTGATATTTAGTACCTATCGATCTAACATTAGCCTAGCAGCCACGTATGATTAGAGTCTCATCATGTTTTTGTTTCGAACTATGCTTATTTCTTTTTACCGTGTTGGTTGGTTGCTTGAGAACAAGCAATCGTTTAAGTGTGGGGGTGTTTGATAACGTGAAATCATATCGTTTATTTGGCTTGATTTACATGCATTTATTTGTGACTATTATTAATTTATCTTGATTTATGTTCTATTATATGATTAATTTACTTCGTTTTGCAGATTGGGGAGAATTTGGATTAAAGAAAGAAAAGAAGAAGAAATGGAAGGAAAAGAGAGAAGAAAAACAGAAAAAAATGGATTTTGCTGATATGACGGTCGTCACAGGTCCATTACGACCGTCATGCGTATGACGACCGTCACGTTCCATTACGAGCGTCACGCAGATGAAATATCATTTAACGTTCAAATCAATTTTTTTTGCCACGATCACTCTCTCTAAGATTTCTTCCTACACTTTCTCCACTCACTGTCCACTACTGGAAGTTACTCTCATTCCCTCCATAACTCACCCATGATCTCTGGAAGTTGAAGAATGAATTATCTCCTATAAATAGGCCTTAGATTCACAGTTTAGGAGAAGGCTTCGAGGTATCGAAGTGCTGCCAAGATTTCTACTGAAGCTATTTCTCCCAGTTTTATTGTTTTCTTTTATTTCATTTCCATTTTCTTTTAGTTCAGAGCATTGTATTTTCTTCCTGTACCTTTTAATTCTCGCCAAAGTAGAATCATGCCGACATTGTGGAGGACTACTCAAGGATTCGAGATCAGTATGATTTACAGGTTCTTATTAATTGAATTATTACTTTATTTTCTGTCATAATGTATGTTTTATTATTTTTCTGTTTATATTTATTCCTGTTTGCATCAATTATCATGTCTAGCTAAATTAGTTTTATCGGTATATAACCGAATTAGTAGGACAGGATTCGATAGTAACCGGCAACTTTCCTTTTTACAAACAACCTTTCTGGCCGTAGTTTTTAATCTTAATTTTTAAATAAACCTTCGTCGCGACAGCGAGAAATTATTTACAGTAGTTTCGCCACGACAGTGGGAAATTCATTAAGGCACGAATCGGCACGCGAAAGCTGGGATTCAAACCAGATAGTAAAAACTAGGCATTGATTTTAAACACAACGAAAGCGCTTTAAAAGAAATCAGACTCTATTTGTTTTCAAAAAGTAGTTTTAACCCCGAATGGGACTGCGAGAGCGTACATTCCGCCTTAGAATTATGACACGAGTCAACAACCATCGTGAGGCAGAGGTCTTTAAACGAGTATTTTCTCCTGAAAAGTGTTTGCAAAGAGTAAAAAATATCGGCGACCTGTCGAATCCCCGATAACTAATTCCTTGCATACCAATATCCCTTTACCTCTTTTTCTTTAAACCAATTATCTTTATTTCCTTTGCATTTAATTTCATTCGCATTCAGCTTTCATAATTTCATTAGCCTTAGCTTTACGCCATAATAATAGATAACGGTAGATTGACATTGGTCTCTGTGGGTTCGACAATCTTTTATATTACTTCGATATTTCCGTGCACTTGCGGATGCATCGAGAGAGAGAGAGAGAGAGAGAGAGAGAGAGAGAGAGAGAGAGAGAGAGAGAGAGAGAGAGAGAGAGAGAGAGAGAGAGAGAGAGAGAGAGAGAGAGAGAGAGAGTATATTGTGAAAGGAAATTCTATTAAAGTAAAATTGTAGTAGTTATATTTACATTGTCACACGCACACGCACACAATTCACTAACTGTAGTGTTCGACTTTGTCGACTACATGCTTACAAATTTTGAAACTTACATGTTGTATTCGACTCTATCAAATTCAAGAATTCAACTAAATAAAATGCATCTTATATACTAAATCCTGAATTATTAACTTCTAACGAAGCTAACAAGTCAAGTATGAAGAAGTTCTTGCAGATTATAGTTGCTTAGTGGAGGAAGATATTTTTTTTTATGAAGCGTGACCGTCTCAGTTTAGTCATGTATTTTTTATTGATGTACTTCCTCTGATCCTATTAATAAATGACAATTTAATTTTTAGATTTATATAATAATCAATGCATTCAGTCTTTTTTTTCCTCTTATGAATGTAAATGTAAGTAAAATATTAAATATAAACATATTTGATAATCCAATTCAACTTGAAGCATTATTCTTTGTATTTGCAAGTGAAGAATTAGCTGATTTACACTCAAATTATTGTGTTTCTAACATTTTTCTTTTTTTTTGTCGTTCTAAAAAAATACGTGTTAATTTTTTTCTTCCAATTAGTGCAATTTACTTAATTGTATAATTACTAATTTATTCAGTAGAGGTACTAAAACCAAATGAAGGTCATCTATGACAAAAACAGATGAAGAAGATCATGATAATTGTTAAATGAGTAGGGAAGTTTTACCCCATACCCCTACACTTATACCTATACCCCTACATTAAAAAATTTTGGACTAAAATATCCTCGTATAAAAATTTATTATTTTTTAATTTTTTTTATATTTTTTTATTTGTTTACCGGAAGACTTTTTGGAAGTCTTCCGGTTCACATTTTTTTAGTATGTTTACCGGAAGACTTTTTGGAAGTCTTCCGGTACATATTTTTTTGGTTTGTTTACCGGAAGACTTTTTGGAAATCTTCCGGTTCATGTTTTTTTTTAATTTGTAATTAATATTTAAGATTTATTAATTTTATATAAAGATCAATTTAGTAAATTTTTGAATATTATACTTAAAATATAAAAATTCTATAAATAGAGAATCATTTTCAGAATATTTTCTATTTAATATAATTATTAGAATATTAGGATTAAAATCATTTATTTTAAATGATCATAATAATAGAATTTTCTCAAATATCTTATTAATCTTAAACATTAATAAATAAAATAAATTTAAATATAAGATATAAATTTACATTATTCAATATATTTAATCAAATGAAAACATATGTGATAAATAAATAATGTATTTTAACTTAAAATTATCACAATAAGTTAACTTGCAAAATAATATAAGTAATAAATTAATAATGTATTTTATTTAAAATAATCACAATAATAAAATACGCAAATAATGTGTTTTATTTATAGGACTGATATAGTTTTATTGATTATTTAATTTTGAATACTACTATGAATATAGTATTTAATCTATACTTTAGAACTCACATAATTATAAATATAAAAAATATTGTTTTATTACCCTTATTTTTATTTAATTAAAAAAATTAAGAATATAAATTTATTATTTGTTTTTCATTTTTGTTTAATCTTTTTAATTATTTCACTTTATTTAATATTTTTAATAAAATAAATAATATATTTTATTTAAAGTAAGCACATTATAGAATATGCAAAAAATTTATAAATAAAAAAAAGATCAAACGAAAATGAAAAACAAATAATAAATTTATATTCTTATTTTTTTTAATTAAATAAAAATATGGGTAATAAAACAATATTTTTTATATTTATAATTATATGAGTTCTAAAGTATAGATTAAATACTATATTCATAGTAGTATTTAAAATTAAATAATCAATAAAACTATATCAGTCCTATAAATAAAACATATTATTTGCGTATTCTATTATTGTGATTATTTTAAATAAAATACATTATTAATTTATTACTTATATTATTTTGCAAGTTAACTTATTGTGATCATTTTAAGTTAAAATACATTATTTATTTATCACATATGTTTTCATTTGATTAAATATATTGAATAATGTAAACTTATATCCTATATTTAAATTTATTTTATTTATTAATGTTTAAGATTAATAAGATATTTGAGAAAATTTTACTATTATGATCATTTAAAATAAATGATTTTAATCTCATTGTATTCTAATAATTATAGCAAATAGAAAATATTCTGAAAATAATTCTCTATTTATAGAATTTTTATATTTTAAGTATAATATTCAAAAATTCACTAAATTGGTCTTTATATAAAGTTAATAAATCTTAAATATTAATTAAAAATTAAAAAAAAATATGAACTGGAAGACTTCCAAAAAGTCTTCCGGTAAACAAACGAAAAAATATGAACCGGAAGACTTCCAAAAAGTCTTCTGGCAAACATACGAAAAAAATGTGAACCGGAAGACTTCCAAAAAGTCTTCCGGTAAATAAATAAAAAAATATAAAAAAATTAAAAAATAATAAATTTTTATAAGAGGATATTTTGGTCCAAAAATTTTTAATGTAGTTGTATAGGTACAAGTGTAGGGGTATGAGGTAAAACTTTCAATGAGTAGTCTTATAACCGAAGCGATTTGAAATTCTAACCCATAACTAATTTTAATGATAATTCATATGTTTTGATGAATAATTTATTATTTGATGATGCTAAGTTTCTTTAAGTGCCCATATTAACTAATCTATTTTTAAAAACTTGAGAAATTGTATAGAACTCTGAATTTAGGATTGACAAATTTATCTATTATCCGTTTTATAATGAGTGATCTATTTGGAAAAAAATTTAAAATAAATGATTTATTTTAATTTACAATACAAATTAATTAATTTTTTCAATTCTGCCTTTTAATTATTATTATTTTCATCATTTTCAATATTGATAATGGATAATTTGGTAAAAACATCTTTCTTTTATATATATATATATATATATATATATATATATATATATATATATATATATATATATATATATATATATATATATATATATATATATATATATATATATATATATATATATATATATATATATATATATATATATATATATATATATATTTAAATGTGTAAAATGATAACTAGATAACTGGTTGCGGAACGGATGGATTAATATTAAATCATTATATTTAAGATTCCTACATTTCATTTAGAACATTAAAAGGAATCACTTTGTGGGAATTTTAATTTCATTAAATTTTCGTACATTTCATTCAGAAAGAGGGGAAATTTTCGAGTTCCAAAAAGGTCAGTGTTAAAAAAATCGTATTATTATGTTACATAAAATTGTACAAATTAAAAGTTCACTAGTTGTAATATTTATTTGTCACAATGCATCTTCTTTCACAATTAAAAGATTCATAAAATAAGTTTTTTTCTATTTCAATCATGCATGGATATTGTCAAACTTCTTTGGCCTAAGAATGTGCCAGTCAATTTACATGAAAAAATAGCAATTTGAATTGATAAAGAGTTGTGAAGGGCGGTTAAAGACATCTTGATTGGTGGATATCATTTTTTCAAGGATCTTCAATGAAGGATGGCTTTTTTTTACCTATTAGAGTTTATGAATTGGATCGGTACTCGACAATAGAGGTTGTCTCGTAAGCTTTTATGCCTTCTAGAGTCCAATCTTGAGTTTTACAAGATCATATATTGCGAGACAATGGCATATATGGTAGATACTTTAACTTTAACAATGTTTTGGATGATCTTAGTGGTACGATTCTAGATTTGAACCTTAACAATTTTACTAGCAAGGATATTGTCCCCCTAAACCCAACATGTTTTGATGAGTGCTCTTTTTAGTAAAAGTGTTAAGAACATGAAAATAAAATTTGATATGACTAGACGACATAAAGCAGTTTTTGGATGTTTGCAAGCAGCACATGCTCAAGATTTTTCCCAGCTATTACTATTAATGGGTTAAGTCAACATATGTCACGGGTAAACTATCGTACTATCCTTAGACATCGTCTTATGATTTCATTTTTTGTCATAAGACGTATTTAGATACCTTTTGTGAACATGCATTTCATTGTACCGAGCTTCTAGGTTTTTAGTATCGGTATGACTTTGTTAGAGATGTTTTATTTGACATATTTCTGCAGGAAAAAATATCTGTGAAGAAAAATGCAGATGCGAATTTCTTGACCGACCCAAAAGACAGATGATCGACACTAAGGTCAGCTAATATTCTAGGGTATGAGTGAGTATGAGGAAAACATGAATGTGTGAACTTGAGTGAGGTTTCCCCACTTGTGGGAATAAGAGTGGATTTACATGCTTGTAGGTATGACGTCTGCAACGATTTATTTGGTTTTGATATTGACACACACTTAAGAGAAGTCTTCATCAGTATTGATGTTCAAGGCTTATTGGTTCAGATGATTATGTCATTTGATTTGATATGATGATCAAGTGGTGGTGCTTGAAGATCAAGATGTCATTTGTTGAGATGATCAAGTTATGGTAATCAAGATATCAAAATCTTGTTATTGGGATCAAGTTGCAATGCTTCAAGATCAAGATATCAAAGTCTTTCAGTAGAAGACAACACCTTATGTCAAGTGGTGTTCGTGAAGTCAGTGAAGATCTTTGATCAAGTTGTTTGTCTAATGATGGTATCAATCTTGAAGAGTTTTCTCAAGCATCATTAAAAAAATATTCAAGGTTCCAATGAAAAGATAATGTCAAAGATTGTGTGGCAAGGAACCAGAAGTTTCAGAGTTGTGAAATAGAGAAAGTGTGAAAGCTCGTCGAGTTTTTGTCAAGTGACTAGTGTCTTTAAAGGTATAAGACTAACTCACGACTTTAATAAGGAAAATCACACACATACTTTCAAACATTTGAAAAGCCTATCTCTTTTTATATAATCATCATAAAATGTTTTTGTGCCTATCTAATTCGCTTAATCGATTATCAGCATTAAAAATGCTCATGAATCTTTTTCTTTTTTAGCCAACTTTTATCTTATAAATGGACGACTATTTTTTCTTTTATTATACACTAGAAAACATATTTGAAATTTCTCTCTCTCTCTCTCTCTCTCTCTCTCTCTCTCTCTCTCTCTCTCTCTCTCTCTCTCTCTCTCTCTCTCTCTCTCTCTCTCTCTCTCTCTCTCTCTCTCTCTCTCTCTCTCTCTCTCTCTCTATATATATATATATATATATATATATATATATATATATATATATATATATATATATATATATATATATATATATATATATATATATATATATATATATATATATATATATATATATACTCTCATATTTTCTCTTTAGTGATTTTGGGAGTCAAATTTTATATTTGTAAGATGTTTTTAGTCTAGTGTAAAGGGAAATATTATAAAATTTTATTTGAAGGAATTTTATTTTGATTGTGAGTTAAACAAATTAAAAAGCTCTTGTTTATTTGTTCTAAGCAAGTGTAAAACTCCATTAATGGAGAAGAAAAGAAGGATGAAACGTGAAGATGAAAGAGCAAAGAATGGAAATTGATTTGCATTGATTTTAGTGGAAAGTTAGTTATAGCATAGTTATATGAATCTAACTACCTATAACAACCAACTAACTAACTAATACAATAGTGGAAGGTGCATGGTGTAATCATGGTCATGCACTATCATCATGCAACGTGGATTTCTCTTGTTCATTATCTATATTATCTATTACCCCCCACAAGCTTGAGGTTGGTATATATCAACCAATCCAAGCTTGGCCAAGCAATCAAAGAAAGGACGTGGACCAAGAGCCTTCATAAACACATCAGCTTCTTGATCATGAGAAGGAACAGGAAGTAATCTCATCACACCAGCTTGAGTCTTGTCATGCACCAAATGACAATCAATATCCAAATGCTTCGTCTGTTTATGGAAGACAGGATTGGCAAAGATATGGATTATGCTTTGATTGTCGTAGTATAGAACAGGAAGCCTAGATGGATGTTGATTGAGATCATGCAATAGAAAACACATCCATTAAAGCTCTCGAGTGGCTGATACTAAGGCACAATATTCTGCTTCAGCTTAGGAACAACTAACTATGACTCGTTTCTTTGATTTCCACGACACCAAATACTGACCAATGAAGAAGCAGTAGCCAGAAATGAATCTTCTTGTGTCAATGCATCCTCCCCAATCAGCATCACTGAAACCAAGAATCTGCAAGTCAGATGATTTAGACAAGAAGATGCCACGAGCAGGAGACCGTTTGAGGTATCTCAGAACATGAATTGCAGCTCGATATTGTGCTTCAGTGGAAGCACTCATGAATTGGCTAAGCTGTTATGTGGAAAGTGCAATATCTAGACGTGTTGTGGTAGGATAGAGTAACCTACCAACAATTCTCCGATATGCTGTGATGTCAGAAAAAAACTGATCCATTATCTTGGTGGAAACTGATGAAAACATCAAGAGGAGTATAAGCAGGTTTACAACCAGTAAGACCAACATCCTGAAGTAAATCATGACAATACTTCCTTTGGCATAAAGTGATACCCTTAGAGGATCGAGCTACCTCAAGACCAAGAAATAATTTGAGCTGGCTCAAATCTTTGATGTGGAATGAGTGATGTAATTCCTTCTTCAATTCTTCAAACACATTCAACGAGGTGCCAACTAGAATGATATCATCCATATAGACCAGAAGAGCTTTAAATGAAGTGGAGTCAGACTTAGTGAAAAGAGTGTGATCAACATGATCATGTGTAAAACCTTGAGCTTTAAGAAACGTGGTTAGTTTTTCAAACCATTACCTACTAGCCTGCTTCAATCCATAGAGGGGCTTGGCAAGTTTGCATACTTGGCCTGGTTTATGAGTTGTGACACCTTGGGGAAATCTTATGTAAACTGCTTCATGAAAATCTCCATGAAGAAATGCATTATTTACATCTAACTGATGTAAATGCTAGCTGTTCCGGTGTGGGCCTCACCTCGGCAGGCCCAATACCAAATACGGCCCAACAGGCGAACTGAGCAGGCCTGGCACACGCCCCTTCGGACGAGCAGGACCGTCCGCCGGGCACAAGCCATCACGCCGCATCCCCTTCGTCGTCCGTCACACCAGACGAGCGAGACTACCCGGGCTCCCTCCGCGGGAGAATAACGTGCTCGGCGCACGTTCTCCACGTGCTCCCCTCCGCGGGGACACGTCATCGGCCAACCGCCCACCTCCGAAAGAGCAGGTCAAACCCACTTTCCGGAGACCTAGGAGCGGTTGAACTAGGGCGAAGACCACGTCCTGGTCTTCACTACGCCACGTAAGCCCTAGCAGTCATTAGGGTTGGGCCTGGTCGTCTGGCCCACCTCGAATGACCGTTGGCCCAGCGCTGGGGTCTCTCTATAAATACCCTCTTCTTCAAGAGGGTCAGGTAACTCTTCTTGCCCCCTTTTCTGTACTATTGCTTCCTCTCTGTCCAACTTCTTACTTGGGCGTCGGAGTGCTTTGCAGGTACACCCCCTCCTCGTTCTTACCTCGGCAAACAGATAACCGTCCGGCGAAGCGTGGCCAGTCCGTGATCCCTCCTGATCAGGTCAGATCAGTGGCGCCGTCTGTGGGAACGGAAACTTCCCCGTTACTCCGAGCAGAAAAACCAAAAGTTTCACCAAACCTCCACGGTTATGGCCAGCCCACGCCGCGACGACACTCCGCTCGATCTCGCGCTCAACACTGCCACCAACGGGAAGCAGGTAGGAACGGCGCGCCTGAATGAAGCCGACGAAAGAGACGGGCAAACCGCCTCACCATCGTCCGAGGAAAGGCCCCTGCATGCCGACCATCGCCCCCCGAGCCCGCCGGCATTCCACCCTGTTCCCATCCCGGCGGGAGCGGACCCCACGGTAGCCGCCCTCTTTGCAGCCATCAACCAGACGAACCAGCTGCTGTCCCAACAGAACGCTAGAATTGGAGCGTTGGAACGCGGCGGCTCCCCGAGGTACCCCCAGCGGGAAGACCAGAACGGAGGTTCGAGGAGCCCCTCACCTCGGCCCAGGAACCGCCGACCGCGGGTGGAGAGACGCCGCCCCCAAGCGACACGGGAACGCACCAGATCCCCGGCAAGACACGGTCGCGGGAGGAACCAGAACGCCGCGGCGACCCCAACCGAGGAAACCCGAGGCGGGAGCACAGGCCGGAGATCGAGGGCCCGAAACCCGGGACACACCGCGATCGGCTCATCCCCCCTGAGATCCCCGGCGCACAGCGACGAGGATGACTACCGCACCCCACTATCCCGGGAGATCATGGCGGCCCCTATACCCCAAGGAATGGAGAAGCCACCGACGCTGTCAACGTACGACGGCACCTCCGACCCGGACGATCATCTGGAAGACATCGAGGCCATGCTCGACTACCGCAATGTCCGGGGAGCCATCAAATGCAGACTCTTCCCGACGACTCTGAGAAAAGGCGCTATGACCTGGTACAAAAGCCTGGAGCCCGAATCCGTTACATCATGGAGGGTCTTGAAGGACCTATTCTCCAAACACTTCACGGCGTCCCGGCGTCACCCGAAGACGGAAGCAGTCCTCGGGGCGATCATCCAAGGCCCCGACGAACCCCTCCGGAAATACATCGAAAGATTTACTCGGGAAGCCGTACAGGTGACGACTTCCGACGAAATGAAACGCTACTTAATGGAGCAAGGCCTGCGCCATGACTCCAAATTCTACGAGGCCGTGGGCATACACCGGCCCACGTCCCTCCAAGACTTCCTCGACAGGGCCGCCCACTACATCCGGTTCGAGGAAACACAAGCGGCCAACTCCGCCCGCGACACCCGAGACAGAGAAGCCCCCCGCGGGCACCGAGACGACGGAGCTTCGAGCCACCGGCGAGGAGGGGACCGCCGTCGGGATGACCGCCACCGCGAACCCCGCGAACAGCGCGAGCCGCGCGGCCCGGCAGGAAGGTTCACCGAGTACACCGCCTTGGTCGCTTCCCGCGAACGCATACTGGCCGAATGCGCTAAAACCGAGTTCGTGCAGGGAGGTGTCCGTTTTCCACGACCAACGCCGCCCAAACCCAACGTGGACAAGTCAAAGTACTGCCGGTTCCACAGGACCCACGGGCATGTAACGGAAGACTGCATCCATCTCAAAGATGCGATCGAAATCCTAATCAAAGATGGGCACTTAAAGCGATACACCCGGGGAGGTGAACCACCCAGATCGGAGGCCCCGGAGGCAAAGAAAATCGAGGAGCTCCCCTGCCCAGAAGACGGTGAGAGACTCCAGGTCGCGCTGTGCGTCAGCCGCCCCGAGGACTGGTTCGCAAGCAGAGGACTCGGCATCCCCGAAGCACCCAGCTTAATCGGCGAGCCAATCCGACCAACCAGCCGATGGGAATACTTCCCCAGAGCCATGGTCATCTCTGATGGCGCTACGAGGAGTCTGTCCATAGGATCTGTGAAAAGGAAATTCGACGAACTCATCGCGGGCAACTCCAGCAAGATGAGCACGCTCGACAGATTCCGAGGCCGCTCCAACCCGATCACGTTCTACCTCGAGGAACTACCCGGGGGATCTCCCAATTCCAACATACCCTTGCTCATACGCGCACGTATGGCAAACTTCGACGTCAGGCGCCTCCTCGTCGACGGAGGGAGCTCGGTTGACATAATGTACTCACAGTTGTTCACGACTCTCCAGCTCAACGAGTCCAACCTCTCCCCCTACGTAGGCTCCGACCTCCAGGGGTTCAACGGGACGACGACAAGACCCTGGGGATACGTGGAACTGAAAGTCACCTTTGGGGAAGAGGAAACGGCCAGAGACATCAGCATCCGCTTCTTAGTCATCGAATGCCCGTCCCTGTACAACTGCATCCTGGGCAGGACAACGATAGCAGAACTCACCGCGGTACCCTCCACCGCCCACCTGAAGATGAAATATTACACGAGAAGGGGAGCCGTGGTCACCCTCAACGGCGACATCGAAGCTGCCCGAAGGTGTTTCGAAGCCGCGCTGAAAGGCTTCGACTCCATCGCTCCACCGACCAAAAAGAAAGCACCGAGCGCTACGCCAAAGGACAAGCCAACAGAGCTAGTCGGATCAGTTGAGCTCGACAGTCGCTTCACCGACGAGCTCGACAATAGAAAGACTGACGCGGCCAACGAGCATCCAGCGCGCCCCATCCCGGATGGCGATTTCGAGCTCATTCCCCTCGGGGACGACACGACCAGAACCGTAAGGGTAGGCGCAGGACTCCCCGACCTCGCGAAACGACAGCTCCAAGCCTGCCTCCGCGAGAATGCCGACCTCTTCGCCTGGAGCGCCGCGGAAATGCCGGGACTCGACCCTGAGGTCGCCTGCCACCAGCTGTCCATCAACCCGACCGCAAAGGCCGTGGTGCAACGCCGTCGCCGCCAGTCTCCAGAAAAATCGGCAGCAGCCGAACAAGCTGTAAAAGACCTCTTAGAGGCAAATTTTATTTCGGAAGCCCGGTATTCCACCTGGCTGTCCAACGTTGTACTTGTTAAAAAGAATAATGGAAAATGGCGCATGTGTGTTGACTACACTGACCTCAACCGGGCATGTCCTAAGGACGCCTACCCCCTCCCCAACATCGACAAGCTCGTCGACAACTCGGCGGGCTTCAAACTCTTGTCCTTCATGGACGCATACTCGGGATACAATCAGATCCCGATGGCCGAACACGACAAACAGGCCACGGCCTTCATGACAGCATCGGGCAATTACTATTACAACGTAATGCCTTTCGGCCTCAAAAACGCCGGGGCCACGTACCAACGGATGATGAACCGCGTCTTCCACGAGGAGATCGGGGACATGCTCGAAGTCTATATGGACGACATGATCGTCAAATCCGGCGCGGAAGACGACCATGCGGCACATCTCCAGAAGGTCTTCAAGACCGCGAGATCATGTCGCATGCGCTTTAACCCGGAGAAATGCACTTTCGGCGTCTGCGCCGGTAAATTCCTCGGCTACTACTTGACCGAACGGGGGATCGAAGCCAACCCGGACAAGTGCCACGCCTTCTCCAATATAACCACGCCGACCACGAAGCGTGCCATCCAGTCCCTCAACGGCGTACTAGCCTCCCTCTCACGATTCATCGCGAGATCGGCCCAACACGCCCTCCCGTTCTTCAAACTGCTCAGGAAGGAGACCAAGTTCGAATGGACGGACGAATGTGAGAGAGCCCTTCGCCACCTCAAACGCGTCCTCTCCGAACCGCCAGTACTGACGCGCCCCGCGACGGGCGAAACCCTGTACTTATATCTGGCCGTCTCTAACGAAGCCGTCAGCGCCGTCCTCGTGAGCGAAGCCGGGGAAGGACAAAAGCCCATTTATTTTACTAGTAAAGCCCTCCACGGCCCGGAGGCCCGATACCAGCTGATCGAGAAAGTCGCCCTGGCCCTCGTTACAGCGGCACGCCGACTCCGGCATTATTTTCTAGCACACACCATCGTGCTCCGCACCGACCAACCCCTCCGCCAGCTACTCGGCCGCCCAGACATGGCTGGGCGCATGCTGAAATGGTCGCTAGAGCTCTCCGAGTTCGACATCACATACGAGAGCCGGCACGCCATCAAGGCTCAAGCGTTGGCTGACTTCGTAGCCGAGATGACCACGCCCCCCGACCCGACCACCAGGAACCCCCTCTGGACCATCTTTGTGGACGGCTCCTCCAACTCTACGGGGGGCGGCGCCGGCATCGTCCTCGACAACGACGAGGGTACGATCATCGAAGTCTCCCTCACGCTAGCTTTCCCAACGACCAACAACCAAGCCGAATACGAAGCATTTCTCGCCGGCCTTCGCCTAGCATCCGACCTGGGAGCCAGGGACATCCGAATCTACACGGATTCCCAGCTGGTCGCTTCGCAAGTCCGAGGTGACTACCAAGCAAAAAACGACACCCTCGCCGAATACCTCGCGCTCATCAGTGACAAACTAAGAGGGTTCGACTCAGCAGAAATTCAACACGTTCCTCGGGAGCAGAACACCCGCGCCGACATCCTCTCCAAACTAGCAAGCACCAAGAAACGAGGCGGTCACAAATCGGTCATTCAAGAAATCTTGTCCCAACCAAGTACCAGCCCGACCACCACACCCCTCGACATCAACGCCATTGGAGACGCGGACTGCTGGATGACCCCCCTCCACACCTATCTCAGCACCGGCCGTCTGCCGACCAGCTCTAGCGAGGCCAACGCAACGAAACGACGGGCCTGCTCGTACGTCCTCCTCGAGGGACGACTGTACCGCCGAGGCTTCGCAATCCCACTCCTCAAATGCATAGACAAATCCCAGAGTACGGCCGTTCTAGAAGAAATCCACGAAGGTATCAACGCGCAGCACCTCGGGGGCAGATCCCTAGCGCGCAGGGCCCTACGCGCGGGCTACTACTGGCCGTCAATGCAGTCCGACGCGAAAGAACATGTCAAACGGTGCGATAAGTGTCAACGACACGGAGACATGCACCTGGCCCCGCCAACCGACCTCACGTCCCTCTCATCTCCGTGGCCATTCGCCTGGTGGGGGCTGGATATCCTCGGACCCTTCCCCCTCGGTTCATACCAGAACAAGTACCTCATCGTGGGAGTCGACTACTTCACCAAGTGGGTCGAGGCTGAAGCTCTGGCCAAAATCACCGCCCACAACATTCTCCGATTCTACAAACGCAACATCCTCGCCAGGTTCGGGGTACCACTCGCCATCGTCACCGACAACGGTACACAATTTACAGACAAAAACTTCCGCGACTTCGTCACCAACCTCGGGACCAAACATCACTTCGCCTCGGTCGAACACCCTCAGACGAACGGCCAGGCGGAGTCGGCAAACAGAGTTATACTCAGAGGACTCAGACGACGCCTCGGAGACGCCAAACGAGCATGGGTCGAAGAACTCCACAGCGTCCTCTGGGCATACCGTACTACTCCTCACTCAACTACAGGGGAGACCCCATTTCGCCTCACGTACGGAACCGAGGCCGTAATACCGGTCGAAATCCGCGAACCGTCCCGACGAACGGAAGCTCCCCTAGACACCGACGACAACGACGGCTCCCTCCGAGAAGAGCTCGACCTCGTCGAAGAAATCCGCGCAGGAGCAGCCCTCCGGGAAGCCCGGCTGAAGCAACAAGTAGCACTTCGCCATAACCACAAAGTCATAAAACGCGATTTTCAAACTGGAGACTTAGTTCTACGCAGAAATCAAAAGGACTCCCACGAGGGCAAACTGGCGGCGAACTGGGAAGGCCCATACCGAGTCCGGGACAAAACGGAACACGGGGCCTATTACCTCGAAAACCTGCACGGTGAACAATTAGCTCGACCATGGAACGCCGCGAAGCTTAAGCGGTACTACAGTTAGCACATTGCCCGCGACGACCAATCGTCCCGGCCACTGGGGGGGGCGACATGGTACCACCGCACACCCCCGCGTCCACCAACGACCAAAGAAAGCAAAGAAAGCAAGCCCTGCCTCTCGTGTGCGCGGGCAGAAGGCCTTGCTCGGCAGGGAATACCTCGACCGAGGCTCCTCGTCGCCGTACCAAAACAGGCAGGACACCCAGCTCGCGATGGGCCGTCCACGCCCCGGGGAAAACTACCCCCGAAAAGGCCCGGCTACATCCCCGGCCAAACCGGCCAGTCCCCTACACTACCGGTAACAAATTGTCGAGCTAAACACACCGAGCGAACACTTAGAAAATCTACAAGAAATGTCATACACATCAAAGGCATTCGAACAAATACGAAAAACAAGCATAAAACAACATGCAAACAACGAGCGCACACTTAGAAAATCCATGATAAATATATTTAACAAAAGCGGGCACCAGCCCAGTAGTCAATAGTACAAAAACGAGCACGCAGGCCCAAAGCAAAAGATAAACACCGGCACGCAGGCCACAAAACAACGAGCACGCAGGCCCGGCAACCTACACTTCCTCATCAGCTCGGTCAGCAGCCACGGTTTCCTCGTCGGGGATAACGAAATAAGGATCGATCACCCTTCCATCAACGATCTCGTGGTACGGCCCTATCCCGTCCACGACCAGCTCGACACCAGGGTTGGCGACCTGAATCTGCTCGACCGCATTCTTGAACCCGACCTCAACGGCTTCCAGACAATCGCTCTCCAACACCCGGATACGGGCGATCAAGTCAGCACGGGTGATTAAACGCCGATCCCCCTCAGTCTCGTCCTCGGCCGGACGAACAGCGCTGTCCAGAACCTCAGTACGAACCTTCAGCGCCTGCACCTCGGCCGTCGCCGTCCCCAGCTTCTCTTCCAGCGAACTCACCTTCCCCTCAGCACCCTCTGCTCGTTTCCGCTCCTCGGCAACGTCCTTCTGGCTCTTCTCCAACTCCTCAGTGAGCTTGGCCAACCGCGACTGCGTAAAGGTGAGATCCCCTTGCAGTTTGGACAACTCAGCAGCAGAGCAGCCCTCCTCGTTCAGCACGAGAGCCGTCGTAAACGTCCGCATCATCGCGGCCAAGTCCTCAGCCAGGACACGCCGACGGGCCTCCCGATCAGCCTGGCGAACAGCCTTCACCTCCCCGGCGGAAACGGTGGGGGAACGGGCACCATGAAAATACCCCGGGTGCTGGTGGCAGGGAGGGACGACATAACCTTCCTCGACGGCGCCGACCGTCAGATCCACCACCCGAGGCTCCTCGGACCTCTGCCTCTTCGACACTCCTTGGGACACAGGGGATTGGCTCTCTTGAGGCGACGAGGACGAAGTTTGGCCCCCCTGCGTCGCGACCTCCTGACTGACCAGCTGACTCACCCTCGTCCTCGGGACCCCGGCACTCCTGGCAGCACGCAACTGCTTCACCCGCTCGTCGACAGTAGACATGTTCGCTGCAAAAACAAAGAAATAGGTTAGCGACGATCAAAAACCCCGACAACGAGGGAAAACGAAACATCCCTACCTAGATAATCTAGAGCGGCCGCCCCGGTCGCACAGCCGAGCAAAGTCTTAGTATTTATCAAACGCTTTTTAGTGCGTACGTTCCCCTGGGCATCGAGGATGTACCGACCGTCGGGCGTCACCAGCTTCGACGGGGGAAGTGACCGCACAAAGGCAATTATTTTCAGATAAGCGGCCATGTCCTTCTCCTCGAGGGTTCCCGCCCGGACGATATACCTATCCGTCCCTCGACTGAAATGCTCCGAGGTCCACAGCAGATGTATCTTGGGAAGCCACGCTCGGAACCACTGGCCATCTACCGTGCGCTCGCCCTCGTCAAAGAGAGTGTCCGAGCCGTGCTGCGTGATCGGCTTGACGAGGTAGAACCGACCCTTGAAGTCTTTGACAGAATCACTGTACGCTTTAAAAATTTTGGTCGATTGTTTGAAAGAGACCCATCCGTGACGACCTCGCACCGTCTGCCGCTGCAAATGAAAGATGCGAAAGAACAACGGCACCGTCGGCTCCACCGAGAGGTAGAAACACACCACCTCGAAAGCCCGGATGAAAGCCAGAGCGTTCGGGTGCAGCTGAGACGGGGCAAGACGCAGCCAGTCAAAAATCCCCAGATGGAAGGCAGAGAACGGCAACCGGAGCCGAGCTTCTTTAAAATAAAATTCATACATCGGGAACATCTTCCGCCCATAGCGCGAACAGATCCGATGGTGCGCTTTCGGGCGATACACCTGCCAGTGTTGCGTTTCTCCTAGCGGCGTGTCCTCGACCGTAGCATACACGTCGGACGGGTCGACCACAAAACAAGAGGGGATGGTAAGTGGCTCCTCGGCCGCCCACTCCTCGGGCAAGGAGACGCGCCCGTCGTCATACTCCGGGACCTCGGGTTCATCATCTTCAACCATTATCCCCGGCACCAGAGCCGACATCTACACCTGAAAGCAGAGGACCTCGGTGAATTCGATAGCCAGGATCAAATCCACCCTTCCACCGCAAGTCAAGTGAAAGGGCGACAAAGGCCGAGGGGCGGCGAGCAGACATTCGCTCCCCGCCTACCCTCCTCGGGGATCGAAGAACGACCCCTCAGCCCTTCGGGGCGGCCTTCGGAGAAGATACTTCTCCCCGGGGCAGTCATCAGAAAAAGCCCCCGTCCTCGGGGCATTCATCGGAGAAAAGCCCCCGTCCTCGGGGCATTCATCAGAAAAAGCCCCCGTCCTCGGGGCATTCATCGGAGAAAAGCTCCTGTCCCCGGGGCATTCATCGGAACTAGCCTACCGTCCCCGGGACATTCATCGGAAAACTCGCCAGACGCGGCGGAACTCGCATCCCTCCTCGGGGCGCTCATCGCGCCCCGACCACACGTCCCAGTTAGACGACGAAAATAAAAGAGAGGGAGAAGAGGAACTTACTTGTAACGGCGGCGGACGGAAGAAAAAGCGAATGGCACGGCGTTGATCGGCGGCGAACGGCGGACGGGCAGAGACGATGAAAGATCAACAGGGAGAAAAGTAGCAGAATGAGCGGGGACCGTCATATTTATAACCCGGCGCGAGGCTCGAAGCGACCCTAGGCTCATTAATGACATAGGTTAGCCGCCCCTACGACCGCTCAACGCAAGACACGTGGAAGCAGCCTGACAGTCGCGTCTCTCCATCTGCCTCCTCCCCGTTCTACCGACGACCGGAGCCCTTCGCACGAGTCCCCCGCTCCAGACATGACGACCTTAAGTCCTCGCCCTTCCCCAGAGCTTCGACTTGGGGGGCTCCTGTTCCGGTGTGGGCCTCACCTCGGCAGGCCCAATACCAAATACGGCCCAACAGGCGAACTGAGCAGGCCTGGCACACGCCCCTTCGGACGAGCAGGACCGTCCGCCGGGCACAAGCCATCACGCCGCATCCCCTTCGTCGTCCGTCACACCAGACGAGCGAGACTACCCGGGCTCCCTCCGCGGGAGAATAACGTGCTCGGCGCACGTTCTCCACGTGCTCCCCTCCGCGGGGACACGTCATCGGCCAACCGCCCACCTCCGAAAGAGCAGGTCAAACCCACTTTCCGGAGACCTAGGAGCGGTTGAACTAGGGCGAAGACCACGTCCTGGTCTTCACTACGCCACGTAAGCCCTAGCAGTCATTAGGGTTGGGCCTGGTCGTCTGGCCCACCTCGAATGACCGTTGGCCCAGCGCTGGGGTCTCTCTATAAATACCCTCTTCTTCAAGAGGGTCAGGTAACTCTTCTTGCCCCCTTTTCTGTACTATTGCTTCCTCTCTGTCCAACTTCTTACTTGGGCGTCGGAGTGCTTTGCAGGTACACCCCCTCCTCGTTCTTACCTCGGCAAACAGATAACCGTCCGGCGAAGCGTGGCCAGTCCGTGATCCCTCCTGATCAGGTCAGATCACTAGCCATGTATAGCAGTCAGAGCTAGTAACACACGAACCGTGGATAACTTGGCAACTGGAGAGAAAGTTTCAAAGCAATCCAAACCTTCTATTTGGTTGAAACCTTAAGCCACAAGACGTGCCTTGAATCTTTCTATAGACCCATCAGCATGTCGCTTGACTTTGTAAACCCACTTGCTACCTATGGAAGAAGCACCAGATGGTAAATCAACAAAATCCCATGTATGATTGTTGTTGAGAGCATTAATCTCATTCTGTATAGCTTGAACCCATCGAGGATCTTTGGAAGCTTCCAAGTGATTAGTTGGCTCAATCTCAAAAGAAAGAGACATGATGTAAGCTTGATGATTAGGAGAAATTTTGGAAAAAGACAAATATTTTTCTATAGGATATTAGCATGCTGATGAGACAGTTGAATTACAAATGTAATCCTTTAAATTAGTTGGTGGTTGAGTAAGTCTTGTGGATTTTCTGATTTGTTGATGTTGAGGAATAAGTGTGGAAATATGTTGGTCATTAGCTTGGTTAGTAGGTGCGGTATCATGTGAATTGGTTGTATCAACAAGATTGAATAAGATGGTTTGTGAGTTATCAGTATGTTGTTCAAGTTCATTTTTATCGACTGAAATTTGTGAGGTATCAGCAAGATGGGAAGGTTCATTGTTGACAAGTGAAGAATCATGTGTTGGTTCAGAAGTAGGGTCAGAAATATGTGTAAATACAGTTTCAAGTTCAATGACTTTAATAGGTAAATGGCAATCATCAAAATATATGTTTGTAGGCACATTTGTAGTAGAATTATCAAGACAAGGAAATTCCATATCAAAGAATTTTACATTGCTAGAAATAATAATTTCATGATTAACTGTATCTAAAAGTATGAAGCATTTCATACCTGCCCTGTAACCCAAGAAAACATACTTTCTTGCCCTTGAATCAAATTTATATCTGTTGTTTAACAAGGTGGAAGCATAACTCAAACAACCAAAGACTCTTAGAGAACTTAGACCAGGTGTAATACCATACATGACTTCATAAGATGACGCGTTCTTCATGACTTTAGTGGGAATTCTGTTCATAAGGAACACTGGATGAAGAGCTGCATATGACTAGAAATTCTTTGGCAATCCTGACTGAAACATGAGTGCTCTACTGATGTTCAAGATACGTTGATGCCTCCTTTCAACTCTACCATTATACTGAGGAGTATAAACATGATTTCTATGGTGTATAATACCTTTTGAAGCATAATATGCAGGCATAAGCAACTCAATTTCATTATCACTTCTAATAGTTTAGATCTTTTTATTGAATTGTATTTCAACCATGGCTACAAAGTCTGTTATCTTTTGACCTACTTCAGCTTTGGATTTCAACATAACAACCCAAACATGTCTGATATGATCATCTAAGATAGTTAAAAAAAAATACTTGAAGCCATGTACAAAAATAGTATTGAATGGTCCTCATATATCAATGTGAATTAGATCAAACAGATTACAAGCATTATTATTACTGATAGGAAAAGGCAAGCATTTATGTCTAACTTGTTTACACGCATCACAAGCCTTGTAAATGCTGCTAGGTATGTAACTGTACATTATGCTCATACATTTCATTCTATCATAGGATAGATGACCTAATCTCAAGTGCCACAAAATAGTTAGGGCCACATCATCAACTTTCTTATTGGTAAAAACACTAGAAACAAATCCTATATTACTATCTCCTTGGGATGCTTCCAAGTAATATAGTCCATCAAGCTCTCTAGTTGAACCAATCTTCATCAAGTTCTTCTTTGCTTGTATAATACACTTGTTAGTTTCAAACACTAGGCTGCAATATTGCTCTCTGCACAATTTTGAAACTGATAACACGTTAACTTCAAATTGTGGCAAATATAGGACATCTCTAAGGATAAACTCATTAGTTAACTTCACATCTCCACATATTTATGCTGCTATAGAATTACCACTGGGAAGATTAACCATTATAGGATTAATCTTCTCATTCTTCATAAACCAATCTAGAGAATGACATATATGATGTGTAGCTCTTGTATCTAAAATCTAGCTTACACTACTATTTGCATTAAAGCTAGCAATGTAAAATTTACCTCCCTTTGCAAGATTAATGGATCCTGTATTCTTCTCAAGAAGCACCATCAAGTTCTAATATTGCTCTTTTGTTAATGTCATGCTTCCATTGTCACTTGTTGATGTAGCTACAGTTTTGCTATCTGATTCATCCACCTCCACTTGATTTGCATATGAACCTCCTCTACTAAGACTTGGTGGATAACCATGTTCTTTGTAACAATTAACAACTATATGACCTGTTTTACCACAATAGGTACAGACTTTCATATTTCCTCTTCCTCTTCCAACATTGAAACTACCACTTCCTCTACCTCTTCCAAACTGTTTTGCTCCATCTACTGCATTAACCATACCAGCTCTATCTTCAGTGGTATTACTACTTAAAAATATGGTGCCACATATCTTCCTTTCTTGTTGCATAACCATAGAAAAGACTTTATTTATCTGAGGCAAATGATCCATGAGCAGTACCTGTCAGTAAGACTACTCATGAAATTCTTCATTCAAGCCAATCAAGAATTAGATAGTTTTATCTTCAACTCTAAAACTTCTATTGTTTCTCATTGCTGAGCAGGCACAAGCCACACAACATGTACAACTTGGCATTGGCCTGTATTGATCGAGTTCCTCCCATAAGCTTCTCAATTCAGTAAAATAATCTGAAACATTCTTGTTCCTTGCATCAGATTGGAAATTTCTTGATGTAATTGAGCAACACGAATTCAGTTACCTCTCATGAATCGATCCTTAAGATCATTCCACATATCCACAACATTATCAATAAACACCACACTTTGAGCAATTAATGGTGTTATTGAATTGATGATCCAAATATGTACAAGATTATTGCATCTTTGCCAAGCTACATAGTTGAGATCATTCTTATCCCGAACCTCAATTGTTCCATCCACAAATTGAAACTTGTTCTTCATAGTCAAGGCTCGCCTCATCTTCATCGACCATGCATGGTAGTTGTCACCAGATAAAGCATGAGTAACACAAACTGTTGATGAGTTTCTGAAGGATGAACATAATAGGGATCAAGCTGATCCTGAACTTGATTATTGTTATTTCTCGTCATGTCGACACAATGCAAGCAGCAAGAAAAAGGTGAAAAACGAAATGAATCAATGCAAGATTAAAACAAGAAACAATGCTTCAAAAAGAAACAATGGCGAAGAAAACAAACAACAATACTATCATTGATCAACGAATCATAGCACAACAGAAACAGAACAGGACAGACCTGCTCTGATACCATCTAAGCAAGTGTAAAACTCCATTGATGGAGAACAAAAGAAGGATGAAACATGAAGATGAAAGAGCAAAGAATGGAAATTGTTTTGCATTGATTTTGGTGGAAAGTTACTTACATCATTGTTATATATAGTTACATGAATCTAACTACCTATTACAACCAACTAACTAACTAATCCAATAGTGAAAGGTGGATGGTGTAATCATCGTCATGCACTATCATTATGCAACGTAGATTTCTCTTGTTCATTATCTATATTGTCTATTAGTTATTGAGATAAATCAATTAAAAAAATTAATTAATTATGTAGTCTTCGTTATTAAAATTTTCAATTAATTTGTAAGTTTAATATACTATTAAAATCTCTTAATTAATTGTGAAGATTTATGTAGTTAAAACTTCGCATTTGTCTAAAAAAATATTCGTTGTAAAACTTCAATCTAAAGAGGTTTATATCAAAGTTCACATCATACTAAAAACTCAAAAAATTTCAAACAAGAAAAGTAATGTCATTTAATTAGACCAAATATTTATAAACCTTTGAATCCAACTACTCGAAACCTCTATGAATCCAACGACTCGAGCTTCTTCTTTTTAAGATTGGTAGTAGTATCGAGATTTTAAAGGGATAAGATTTTTGGCCATTAAAAATTATGCTTTATTGGTATTGATGTCACAGGAAAATTGAAATAATGTTTTGGTTTTCACATTGGATTTCAATAATGTGTCTCTTTTATCCTTCTACTTTTTTGAATAGTAGTCATTTGTTTCTTTTAATGAATGCTAACAGATCAGGTCAGAGCCGTAAATCCGAATCCGTTTCACATGCAGACACTTGTTTGCAAACCTTCTTACAGCATATCCAATTATGCTACTACTAAAATTTGGGATTTTTGTCGGACCTATTAAACTACCTATTCTTAAAATAACTCATTCAACTCGAAAAGTTTATATTTGATCTTATAATTTTATTTTATATATTAATTTTATTTTAATTTAAATATTTTATTTATTTTATTTAATATATTAATATTTTATTTTTTTATAAATTCAAATGTTAATTCAAATGTTTTTAATTAATATTAACATAAAATAAAATAATAAATATTAAATTTAATTTTATTAAGATTAATATGAATTAAATGATAAATAAAATTTAAATTTTCTATTAAAGTTAACTAAATTAATGTTAATGGAGAAATGAAATTACAAAATATAAATAATCAATTAATGGTCTAAACTTTTTCAATCAAATTAAATCACAATTATTAACGAACATTGCTTCAAAATGCAACTGCACTTTCACATGACGAACTCCAACGATAGTTTGAAAATATCTTAAGTTTGTTTTTTGAAAAACTAACTAGGAACCTCCCATTAGAGATGGTCTTAAAAAAATCATTTGCCTCGAAGTTTAATTGGTCAAAATATTTATTATGTTACACGTGTCACATGTATAATACGCGAATAATTTTTTTATAAAAAAAAATATTTATTTTATCAAAGAGGCTTCATAAAAGATAGAGAAATTAAAAAGTGTATATGTCTTATCTTTGAGGTTGCCAACGTGCTTCACAAGAAATTGTTTTATGGCGGCTTTTCTATCAAAATGGACATCTCTAAGGCCTTTAACACTTTAGATTGATCCTTCATTCTCAAAGTCATGAAATTTGGTTTCAATGACGTGTTCTGCAATTAGATCAAACTCATTCTTCATTTTGAAAAGTTGTCTATCAATGTCAATGGTAGTCTTGAAGGTTTGTTCCCTTGTACAAAGGGAGTCAAACAAGGAGACCCTTTATCTCCTCTGCTTTTCTGGATTGCTAAATAGGTTTAAGTAGAGGTATTTCCAATCTTGTCAGAGATGGTAAGCTCAAGCTCATCAACGATCCTAGGAATCTTCTCATGCCTTCCCACTATCCGTATGCATACAACATCATGTTTTTCTGCAAAGGTTCCCTCTTCAATGTCCAGGCTCTTCCATTTTATTTAGTAGGCATGTCCTTGCTTTATGTCAACATGTCAACCTTAAAAAATCTTTTATCTTCTCTTGCTCTATTTCTGCTGCTAGATTATCCAAGATTGATTCTCATTTTTATTTCAAAATTGGTAGGCTCCTTTTTACTTACCTTGGTGTCCTTATCTTCAAAGGTAAACCCAAAGATATCCACTTAAACTTTTGTTGAAAAAAATCAAAGTCAAAATGGATGCTTGAAAATCCTCTTTGCTTTCCATGGTTGGGAGAGTCTAGCTTGTGAAAAGTGTCCTTCATAGCATGCTCACTTACAATATTACCATTTATGCATAGCTGGTTTCCCTCATCAAGGAGCTCAAAAAGTACATTAAAAACTTCATGTGGAGTGATTCTCAACACTCTAGAAAATTATTCACTGTTACCTAGGCAAAGGTTTTCAAACCTATCAAGGAGGATGACATTGGAATTAGATCTCTCTCCATTCTCAATGAATCTTCTAAACTCAAATTATGATGGGACTTCTTCATCTCGCAAGATCAATGGGCTTCTCTTCTCAGGTAGAGAGTTTTCAAGGAAGGTAAACATAGATCCTCTCATCTTACTTCTTCTGTTTTGAGAAGTTTGAAATCCAAGCTTCAAACTATTACTGACAACTCTTGCTGGAATTTAGGAAAAGGCGATAAAATTAATTTCTAGTTTAATAATTGGACTGGCGACTCTATCAGTAACTTACTCAACATTGGCCCTTGCAGAACTTTTGAGCTCAATCATCTGGTGCACGAGTTTATTATGGAGAAACAATGGCACATCCCCTTGAACATTCAAGAAGAATTCTCTACTCTTATTCACTTTCTTCAAGATTTCCATATTCCTCAATAAGATTATGAAGATCATATTTGTTAGGCTCATACTTCCTCTGGCCTCTTTTCCTTCTCTGATGCTTTTAACCGTTATTCTACTCCTGATGCCTCTATGGATTAGGTAAAGAAGGTATAGTCGATCAACATACCTCCTTCCAAGTCTATCATGGTTTGGAGATTTATTCATGGTAAACTCCCGACGGATGAAAATCCGATGACTCGCGACTGTAATATCCTTTCTATTTGTAACCTTTGCAACAAAAGTTAGGATTCTTCTGATCACATCTTCTTCAAGTACCCTTTGTTATACCCCAAATTTTACCCTCGGATCCTTTGATCATTTCATATTACTTTAAGTCGGTCATTCTGCATTCTTTTAGTTAGGTATTTTATTTCATCATTTGATCGTGTTTTTTTAGTCATTTTCATCATCCCATTTTAGAATCTTTTTTTAAGTATTACTTAGAATTGATTAATTTTTTTTAATTTAGTTTGTTTTATTTATTTATAGTTTCTCTTTTTGGTTACTTTCTAAGTCCTATTTATATTTTAATTTAATTTATCTTTGAATCTAGTTTTTATTTTAATATATAGTTTTTAGTAGTTATTTTAGTTTAGTTTATATTTTAGCATAGTTGTTATTATTTTCAAATTAGTTTATGTTTTAATTTGTATTTTTTGTCACATTTTCTCTTAATTAATTTAGCTTAAACTTAGTTGATTTATTTTTAATTTAGAATCATCTTTATATATATATATATATATATATATATATATATATATATATATATATATATATATATATATATATATATATATATATATATATATTTATATATATATATATATATATATATATATATATATATATAAATATATATATATATATTTATATATATATATATATATATATTTTTTTTTTTTTTTAATTTAGTTTGTTTTATTTATTTATAGTTTCTCTTTTTGGTTACTTTCTAAGTCCTATTTATATTTTAATTTAATTTATCTTTGAATCTAGTTTTTATTTTAATATATAGTTTTTAGTAGTTATTTTAGTTTAGTTTATATTTTAGCATAGTTGTTATTATTTTCAAATTAGTTTATGTTTTAATTTGTATTTTTTGTCACATTTTCTCTTAATTAATTTAGCTTAAACTTAGTTGATTTATTTTTAATTTAGAATCATCTTTATATATATATATATATATATATATATATATATATATATATATATATATATATATATATATATATATATATATATATATTTATATATATATATATATATATATATATATATATATATATATATATATATATATATATATATATATATATATATTTATTATTTATTTATATTATTTATTAATAGTCATTTATATTATTTATTATTTTTGTTCATCATTAGTTATCAGTTATTTTTGTTATTTATTGTTTATTTACTATTACTTTTTATTTATCATTTATTTTGTTGTTATTACTTATTTCTTATTATTATTATTATTATTTATTTATTTATTTTTATTCTTTTTTTTTTGTTATTTTTATTAGTGTTATTATTATTATTACTTTTATTTCATTATTTCAAGTCCATTTCTTTTTTTTTTTATGCTCACTGTCCCATGAAACATCACTACTCTCCAAACTCTCCAAACTTATGAATTGTGCTGCCAAAACAGACATTTTCCCTTTTAAAAGCCATTACCAATACCATGAAACAGCCAAAACCATGTCTTGTTTAACCCTGCAACACTCTGCAAGGGAAAGCTACAACTAAGCCCTGGATCAAACATAAACCCATCAAAACCGTACAATAAAAATCACTACAATCGAAAAAGCCACAAACCTCATCCAAGAGCTTGCAACCTGCTCCAAATTTTGCCATAAAAACCCTGACTTAACACATCATGTGTTACAATCCTGCTGCCACATTGCTGCAACCAGCTACCTTAGAAAACTCCAATTTTGTTTTCACTAAAACAGACCTGCATCGATCCTACAACCCTGCTTCATAAAATTCCTGCTACAACACATACACCTTTGATAAATCAACAAAAACTCCACTGATGCTACCATCACTAGCCTGCAGTATTCCAACTTTAACTTGCACAAAAGACCAGCTCTTATACAAAATAAGATATGGCCACAAAATCCAAAACATGCGTAACAGGGACTGCTCACTGTATCACCCTGCAACTTTCTGTAACGGATAACAACAACACAACAGCATGACAGAAATTCAGAAAAAAGGGGAGCAAAGACCATTTCAAAGGGGGAAGGGAGGAAAAATACGGATGAAAAGAAACTCACCTCAGAATTATAAAGGAGGATTCCCCATTTTCTGTGGACCGGACGACACCTCCATCTCCACACCACTTCAACCTCTGCATTTTGCTCCTCTCACCATAAAGTAAACCACCACCTATCTCCCTGTCACTTGTTGAACGAACCCATATCGTCCTCTCCGCCTTCTCTTTCTACTCGCAGTCTCACTTAACCTCCACTTTCATCTCGAACAAACATCCTTCCATAACAAATCAATGTCGCTGGCTACATCCCAATAACGCACTCCACCACAGAGAACAAGAATCAAATTTGCAAATGGAGAGACGAGAGAAGTAAGCGAACAATAGATAGAAAAGACGAGAGAAATGAGTAGCAGTTTGAGAAGATTGAGTTTGAAGTGTGTGTGTTGAATCCGACGTTGGTGATTGGAAAGAAAATGAAAATGGAAGGTTTTGCTTAGCCGTGTATTCATTCTTCTAAGGATAGCCGTGTTTCACTTTTCCAAGATTAGGTTTTTGTGGTTTAAGTTTCAACCGGGTCAATCAACCCGATCCGTGACACCCAGTGACCCAGTCTTTCACTATTTACAAACTGGATTAAGCCCACGGTACTTTCAACCCTTCCATTTCTAGTTTTGCTTTATTGTTTTGTTTCTTTAACTTTTAATTGTTAAGCAACTTTTCATTTTAATTAATTTTAATTAATTTTTATAAATTTTTAGTTTTAGTTTTTTTTAGTTAACTTATTTTCAATTTTCATTAATCATTTCTTTAGATAGTTTTAATTTTTATTTAAACTTTTTTAGTATCAATTTTTAAAGAGTTTACCTTTTGTTTTAATTTACATTAAATTCTTGTTAACCATTAACTTATTAACTTGCGATTTAGATTCTTCCTGTTTAAGTTTAATGTTGATCTTTGTATTGACTATGCCATTGCTCATCATGCTGCGTTTATCATCACTCCTTTCATTTCTCTTTGCCTGATTCTTTTTGTCTAGTACTTGATCTCATTTTCTCATATTAGTTATTTTCTCTCATTCCAAAGGAAAGAATTCCCTCTTGTTGACTGCCATGTCATTCCTAACCTAACCTTACCCTTTATCCTAACCATAGGATTTGGAGTCGCCGTGCTCTATTTAGTCGTTCCGCCGTGGATATTCCCTTCCTCGCTAACTTAACTTAGTTTAGAGTCGCCGCACTCTATGTAGGTGTCTCACCGCAGACATTTACTTGCCCCCTGGAACCTTGACCACAATCAAGAGTTCCTCACCCCTGAAAAGGGAAACTACGAACGCTCTGGTTTCTCTTTGAGAATACGTAGGCACAAGATGCGATTTCTAGGCGAGCTCACTAACAACTAACTTCCTTTTACCTTTCGCAACTTAGGATCAAAGTCACCATGCTCCAGGTAATTGTCCCGCCGTTGATATCCTTTACCTTTACTCTTTATCCTAGCCTTAGGATCTGAGTCGCCGTACTCATGTTTAACATTCCGCCGTGTACACTCTCTACCATAAAAATCTCAACGTAGATTCAGAAGTCGCCGCACTCCATGTAAGTACCTCCCTATGAATGCTTACATCCCCAAGAACCTTGACCATAGTCAAGAGTTCCTTACCCCTAGTTAGGGGAACTACGGTTGCTCTGATTCCATTCCCGTCAGGATACATAGGCACGAGATGCGATTTCTTGGCGAGCATACTTTGTATATACTTTATATCTTTACCCTTAACACTTTTCCTTTAGCAAGCAAACTTTAGCATAACACAAATATTAACAAGAGGTTCCTGTAGAGTACTAAAGATGTTTAGGATGTGAGATACCTACCCTAGGCATAACCAATCCCCGAACCTTTGGATCTCTCTTTGCTTAGCTTTAAGCCTTGCCTTTTGCTTTGCATTTTTATAGGTTTTTCTTTCTTTAAACCTTTCCTTTTTGGATAAATTAAAGTCCGATTGTGAATTTAAGAATTAAAGATTTAAGTTAATTCAATAGCTTGGTATCACGATTCTCACCGCAACAGAAATGGCGACTTCACTGGGGACCTCCCCTAAGAGGGTCAAGCCCACCTTGTTTATATTTTTGTATTTGCTATATGTTTGCTTGCTTGTATATTTATTTTTATTTGTCAATATATCTGTTTGTTTTGGGTGCCTTGAGTGATGAGATAAATCCTAACCCGGATTTGAGTGACACATGAGATAGGATTGTGATATGATCAAAAGTTGAGCTATTGGGAGTAGTCCCAATATGTCTGACATATGATTTTATCACGCTCAGTGGAGACTCTTTGAAATGGTTAGTAATGCATGAGTAGTTGTGTATTCAATAATTATTTCAACATGAGTCTGCGAAGCTGAGGACCTTTAGTAACACTTTAACCCCACTTGGCCTTTTTAGGACGTAGCGCGGAAATTGTTAGGGAGTAGTCCCTCAATAGTTGTCACGTGATGCTACACTCAGAAGAGTTTATCTTGAGAATATTGTTGACTCATGTAAGTAGTTGCATTAGTTGGCAATATCCAAATGATTTACTATGACTTTGGGAACTTTTTAGAACCCGTTGTACAAGTGCTTTATCCCTAGTGCACACCTTGTGGTTGTTTCTTTACCCAGACCTCACGCTGTAATCGTGAACCTTTGATCCTGTTATGTGTGTTTTGTATCCTATCTTGCATGACATTGCATTGCATTTACATCTTTGCACGGTTCATTGCATACCTCTGTTGGTCCAATCACTCATCTCCAGATGTCTTCATCTTCCAGTGTGCCTTTGAGTCGTCAAACTGATTCCTCGACACCGATATTGGACTAGAGCCAACTATAGATGCAAGATGTCAGAGCAAGAAGTACATAACCCAGAAATCCGAATGGAGATCGATGAGTTGAAATCAGGCGTGACCAAGCTCACCGAGATGCTTCAAGTCTTAATGGCCAGAGGAGAATCTCAAAGGACCGTCATTCAGGAAGTTTCAAGTGCTGATCCTACTTCTGTTCAAATACCGCCTTCAACTTGGCCAGAGTTTGGTTTACCTCCTAACTACTCTCCACCCCTTGCATCTACTCCTATGATTGGTTAGACTGTCAGACCAATTTTTCAAGCTCCTGTCTTTACAGAGCCCAGACCGGTGGTCCACACTGTTGCCCAAAATGGCCGAACTCCCTTTGAGACTCCTTTCTTTGACCACAATGCTGCCATTGCTCAAGGGGAAGACCATGAAGATTTTGTTGAGCCTGAGATTGTCCGTGAACAGTTTCAGAACATAGACAAGAGACTCAAAGTTGTTAAGGGTACTGACTTCTTCAACATTGATGCAGACAACATGTGCTTAGTTTCTGGCCTTGTTATGCCTGCTAAGTTTAAGACTCCTGAGTTCGTGAAATATAAGGGTCACTCATATCCAAGAGCCCATATGGTCATGCACTTCCGAAAGATGGCAGCCTACACCAACAATCATAAGTTGCTTATCCACTGCTTTCAGGACAGCTTGAGTGGTGCTTCTCTCAAATGGTATATGAACTTAGACCATAATAGTATCCATTGCTTCTAAGATCTCGCCAACGCTTTTATGAAGCAGTACAAATACAACCTGGACATGGCTCCTAATCGTCGCCAACTGCAAAACATGTCTCAGAATGAAAAAGAGTCATTCAAAGAGTATGCTCAGCGATGGAGAGAGTTGGCTTCCCAGGTTGAACCCTCTCTAGCAGAGAAGGAGCTAACTGGAATGCTCATGGATAATTTGTCTCCTTTCTATTGGGAAAAGATGATTGGGAGCGTCTCTTCGAGCTTTACGGATCTGGTGACCATTGGCCAAAGGTTAGAAGAAGGATTGAAAGATGGTAAGGTCTCCAAAGCTGCTGAATCTTCTAGTGGTGCGAAGAAATCCTTTGGGACCTTCTATAAGAAGAAAGAAGAACAAACCAACGCTGTCATGGTTAAAGTGAGAAATCCTCGTCCCTAACCAAGGTATAATCACTCTATTATTGCTGCTATTACTCCTACTATTGCTGCTGTCACTGCTCCACGACCATCTCAGATTCCTCAACATCCAGTTGTTGGGCAGAACCAGTATAGGAATAGGAATCAATTCGACCCTATTCCCATGACATACACAAAACTTTATCCTGATCTGGTTCAACAAGGGGTGATCACTACAAAGGCTTTGCAACCTCCTCCTAATCCTCCTCCAGCTGGATTTAGAGCTGATCTCTATTGTACTTTTCATGAGGGTGCCCCAGGCCACGACTTGGAGCATTGTTATGCACTGAAAGCCAGAGTGCGTGAGTTAATTAGAACTGGAATCCTTGATTTTAAGGATGATCGTCCGAATGTCCAGAACAATCCCTTGCCAGTGCATCAAAAGTGAAGCTTCAGTCTGACTTCAGCAGACTATCTTCTTAAACGCCAGTGTTTCAGACAAGATGGTTCATCCTTGTTCTAATTTAGTCACTAGGCCTTTTATTTCTCGTTGTTTGCATTTTCCTTTGTTATGTACTAGCTGTTTGCCTTCAAATTATGTTTGTACCTTCGTGATTAATGAAATGAGCATTGCAACTTTTGATTCAATCCATTTGTCTATTATTTGCATCCTTATGCTTTATCTTTTAAAAACATGCACCTTTCTATTCAAACTTTTGATATGCAAATATTTGAGGGAGGATGATGAAAACGTTATACCCATAATTGCTGTTGGTATGCTTTCAATTAAACTTTGCTGACGATGTAAGGCATTGTTTCAATCCCCAAACACTGGAGAGATAAGGAAGTTATTCCCTCGTTAACCCTTTGAGCCTAGAAGTTGGAGTTTCTTTCTTTACAAAAAAACCCCGCAAATCTGAACCTGGGGCAGGGTAGTTCTCAGTTAACTTGGTTGTGCTTTCCTGAATACACCTTTCATATAAGGGTTGCACTCACAATTTTCCTTCGCACACAACAAACAAGTGTCGAAGATGTTTTTCAAGCCAAGAAAGTCGATGATGGTTCATGTGATCGTTTAAGTCAGGCAGTCACTATCTTTCAAAAAAAATCAAAAGAAAAAGCCCACTAAGTCTAAACCTATGAAGGAGACTTAGGCAAAACTGGGGCATCCCGCTGACTGTAAGCTTTAAAAGAAACAGTTCAGGCAAAAGTTAGGGATAATAAATGGAGGAGATCTTTAAATCCTTATCATGAAAATCCTCAATGTCAAAACAACCAAATGTTATAAGGAACTGGTGACTGCCTTTTTAAAAAGTCTGTTGACTTTTGAACCATCATCACTATTATCAGTGCAATTCCTAACCTATGGGAACCTGAGCGAATAGTATGAGTTAACTGAGCATAGGACTGGAGACCATCACGTAGATTGGGTGGGCACAAATAAACTTGGAGCCTTTATGTTTTGTTTCTTAAACCGTGAACCAGACCACGTTACAACCCTCAAAAGACCTAATTGAAGCAAGTAATTTTGAAAGCATACTACAACAAGGTTGCGTAAACTGACTCCAAAATATCTTTGCGATCATTCGTTTTGGCATCATATCTTTTTGCTTTATCATTCACTTTTAAGTGTCTTGAACCACCGTGTTCTGAACAATGACTCGTTTATTTTGCATCTTTCAAAAAGGATTTTGATTTCAAAAGTTGCATGAACTTTGCATTTACCATGTTTGTATGAGGACTTTTGTTTGCAAACTGCTTTCCTTTCAAGGAATTTTCAAACAGTTGAGAAACCTGGTCGGTGATCCTATCAGGGGCAAGTTCTTTTTCACATCCTGTCGAAGAATCAGTTCAATATTTGTTCAAGGCAAGGTCTTCTCAAATGTGGTTTATCCAAGAAGATATTTCAAGACTCAGACTGGGGCGAGCCTTCCAAGCACCCAACGAATCAATCATCTTCAACAAGCTGAAGCAATTATCAATTCATCTACAACAGACAGCTAATCTGGGGCAGTTTACTTGAAGAATCCCCAAGCAGCTTTTTTATCCTTCCTACAAGGACCATCAACTTGATACAATTTAGCAGTATAGCAGAATTGTGCTTAATAGTAGCATCTTTGGTCCCCGAGCAGAATGACAGTGATCTCCGTGTTGAGGAATCAGTTCTTCAATCTTGTCATCTCACCATAAGAGTCGAGCCTTGTCGTCGGCGTCTGCATTTGCATTTGATCATATGTCAACTGCGCAATTCATATACATATGCATAACATGGGTGTTTCATCCTCATTTTCATTTCTCTCGAGATCGTGTTTTATCCACGTCTTACCTTGTGGTCAAAGTCCAACTCACTTGGCACCTACCAAACAGATTTGTCGTGTCTATCTTACATTCTTCTAGATATGACATTTTTTCTATCCGATGTTTTTCCGAATATATGTCTCTCTCTGATGTTTTTCCAGATTGAGTCTTTGTTCTGATGTTCTTCCAGAACTTATCTGATGTTCTTCCAGATATTCTCTTTGATTCTGATGGTTTTCCAGAATCTATCTGATGTTTTTCCGAATATGTTGCTCTCTCTGATGTTTTTCCAGATTGAGTCTTTGTTCTGATGTTCTTCCAGAACTTATCTGATGTTTTTCCAGATATTCCCTTTGATTCTGATGTTTTCTCAGAATCTATCCGATGTTTTTCTGGATTTGTTTCTCTTTCTGATGTTTTTCCATATTGAGTTTATGTTCTGATGTTCTTCCAGAACCCTTTTGTTGTTTATCTGATGTTCTTCCAGATATGTCTTCAAATCTTTTCCTGTACATTTAGTGCTTTTCTAAATGTGTCAGATGTACCTTCAGAATATTTGTCTTCATCTAATACTCTTCTAGATATCTTCATTTTATTTCTGGATGTGTCCCAGAGTTTATTCGATGTTTTTCCGAGTATCTATGGTGTGTTTCAGAGTTCATTCGATGTTCTTTCGAATGTCTCTGATGTTTATTTCTTTGTCCCTGGTATATTTCTCAGTTTTTTTTTCTCACCTCATTCGATGATATTTTGAATATTGTGACTCTGTTTCATCCAGTTCCATTCGTGGATGATGAATGTTGTTTCCCCGATGTTGCTGTCTTTCCTTAGTGAGTGGTTACTCTTTGTGTCACCTCTGTCCCTTTTGCTTTCGTGTTTGTCTGCATTTTAGCATCTCATCATTTTCAACATATTAGAGTTCATTACATGTCAGCATCGCATTTTTTTTCGTCCATAGCATAGCATGTCATTGCATCTAAGGGCAAAATTTTCGGTTATCTGTATTTAAATACCTTCCACCATGATTTCATGAGGATTTACATCACTCTTGTCATTCGGTAAGGATATTTAAATAGGGGCAACTGTTATACCCCAAGTTTTACCCTCGGATCCTTTGATCATTTCATATTACTTTAAGTCGGCCATTCTGCATTCTTTTAGTTAGGTATTTTATTTCATCATTTAATCGTGTTTTTTTAGTCATTTTCATCATCCCATTTTAAGTATTACTTAGAATTGATTTTTTTTTTAATTTAGTTTGTTTTATTTATTTATAGTTTCTCTTTTTGGTTATTTTCTAAGTCCTATTTATATTTTAATTTAATTTATCTTTGAATCTAGTTTTTATTTTAATATATAATATTTAGTAGTTATTTTAGTTTAGTTTATATTTTAGCATAGTTGTTATTATTTTCAAATTAGTTTATGTTTTAATTTGTATTTTTGTCACATTTTCTCTTAATTAATTTAGCTTAAACTTAGTTGATTTATTTTTAATTTAGAATCATCTTTTTGTATATATTTTTTTAATTATTTATTTATATTATTTATTAATAGTCATTTATATTATTTATTATTTTTGTTCATTATTAGTTATCAATTATTTTTGTTATTTATTGTTTATTTACTATTACTTTTTATTTATCATTTATTTTGTTGTTATTACTTATTTCTTATTATTATTATTATTATTATTATTATTATTATTATTATTATTATTATTATTATTTATTTTTATTCTTTTTATTTTATTATTTTTATTAGTGTTATTATTATTATTATTTTTTTATTTCATTATTACAAGTCCATTTTTTTTATGCTCACTGTCCCATGAAACATCACTACTCTCCAAACTTATGAATTGTGCTGCCAAAACAGACATTTTTCCTTTTAAAAGCCATTACCAATACCATGAAACAGCTAAAACCATGCCTTGTTTAACCTTGCAACAGTCTGCAAGGGAAAGCTACAACCAAGCCCTGCATCAAACATAAACCCATCAAAACCGTACAATAAAAATCACTACAATCCAAAAAGCCACAGACCTCATCCAAGAGCTTGCAACCTGCTCCAAATTCTGTCATAAAAAACTCAGACTTAACACATCATGTGTTACAATCCTGCTGCCACATTGCTGCTACCAGCTACCTCAGAAAACTCCAATTTTGTTTTCACTAAAACAGACCTGCATCGATCCTACAACCCTGCTTCATAAAATGCCTGGTACAACACATACACCTTTGATAAATCAACAAAAACTCCATTGATGCTACCATCACTAGCCTGCAATACTCCAACGTTAACTTGCACAAAAGAACAGCTCTTATACAAAATAAAAATATGGCCACAAAATCCAAAACCTGCGTAACAGGGACTGCTCACTGTATCATCCTGCAACTTTCTGTAACGGATAACAACAACACAACAACATGACAGAAATTCAGAAAAAAGGGGAGCAAAGACCATTTCAAAGGGGGAAGGGAGGAAAAATACGGATGAAAAGAAACTCACCTCCTCAGAATTATAAAGGAGGATTCCCCATTTTCTGTGGACCGGACGGCACCTCCATCTTCACACCACTTCAACCTCTGCATTTTGCTCCTCTCACCATAAAGTAAACCATGACCTATCTCCCTGTCACTTGTTGAACGAACCCATATCGTCCTCTCCGCCCTCTCTTTCTACTCGCGGTCTCACTTAACCTCCACTTTCATCTCGAACAAACATCCTTCCATAACAAATCAATGTCGCTGGCTACATCCCAATAACGCACTCCACCACAGAGAACAAGAATCAAATTTGCAAATGGAGAGACGAGAGAAGTAAGCGAACAATAGATAGAAAAGAGGAGAGAGATGAGTAGCGGTTTGAGAAGATTGAGTTTGAAGTGTGTGTGTTGAATCCGACGTTGGTGATTGGAAAGAAAATGAAAATGGAAGGTTTTTCTTAGCCGTGTATTCATTCTTCTAAGGATAGTCGTGTTTCACTTTTCCAAGATTAGGTTTTTGTGGTTTAAGTTTCAACCGGGTCAATCAACCCGATCCGTGACACCCAGTGACCCAGTCTTTCACTATTTACAAACTGGATTAAGCCCACGGTACTTTCAACCCTTTCATTTCTAGTTTTGCTTTATTGTTTTGTTTCTTTAACTTTTAATTGTTAAGCAAATTTTCATTTTAATTAATTTTAATTAATTTTTATAAATTTTTAGTTTTAGTTTTTTTAGTTAACTTATTTTCAATTTTCATTAATCCTTTCTTTAGATAGTTTTAATTTTTATTTAAACTTTTTTAGTTTCAATTTTTAAAGAGTTTACCTTTTATTTTAATTTACATTAAATTCTTGTTAACCATTAACTTATTAACTTGTGATTTAGATTCTTCCTGTTTAAGTTTAGTCTTGATCTTTGTATTGACTATGTCATTGCTCATCATGCTGCGTTTATCATCGCTCCTTTCATTTCTCTTTGCCTGATTCTTTTTGTCTGGTACTTGATCTCATTTTCTCATAATAGTTATTTGCTCCCATTCCAAAGGAAAGAATTCTCTCTTGTTGAATGCCATGTCATTTCTAGCCTAACCTTAGGTCCTTACCCTTTATCCTAACCATAGGATTTGGAGTCACCGTATTTAGTCATCCCGCCGTGGACATTCCCTTCCTCACTAACTTAACTTAGTTTAGAGTCGCCGCACTCTATGTAGGTGTCTCACCGCAGACATTTACTTGCCCCCTGGAACCTTGACCACAGTCAAGAGTTCCTCACCCCTGAAAATGGGAACTACGAACGCTCTGGTTTCTCGTCGAGAATACGTAGGCACAAAATGCGATTTCTTGGCGAGCTCACTAATAACTAACTTCCTGTTACCTTTTGCAACTTAGGATCGGATTCGTCGTGCTCCAGGTAATTGTCCCACCGTGGATATCCTTTACCTTTACTCTTTATCCTAGCCTTAGGATCTTAGTCGCCGTACTCATGTTTAGCATCCCGTCGTGGACACTCTCTACCATAACAATCTCAACGTAGATTCAGGAGTCCCCGCACTCCATGTAAGTACTTCCCTATGAATGCTTACATCCCCAGGAACCTTGACCACAGTCAAGAGTTCCTTACCCCTAGTTAGGAGAACTACGATTTCTCTGATTCCATTCTCGTCAGGATACGTAGGCACGAGATGCGATTTCTTGGCGAACATACTTTGTATATACTTTATATCTTTACCCTTATCACTTTTCCTTTAGCAAGCAAACTTTAGCATAACACAAATATTAGCAAGAGGTTCCTGTAGAGTACTACAGATGTTTAGGATGTGAAATACCTACCCTAGGCATAACCAACCCCCGATCATTTAGATCTCTCTTTGCTTAGCTTTAAGCCTTGTCTTTTGCTTTGCATTTTTATAGGTTTTTCTTTCTTTAAACTTTTCCTTTTTGGATAAATTAAAGTCCGGTTGTGAATTTAAGAATTAAAGATTCAAGTTAATTCAATAGTTTGGTATCACGATTCTCACCGCAACACCCTTTTACTATCCATATCTAGAATTGGCTTGCTAGTATCATCCACGACACACTATAATAAATAACGCTTTTTATGACGAAGTTTTCACAACGAACAATATAAAACTGAGGGTGTATGTAATAGGAGCGCCTTATTTTTAAGAAAAAAATCAATTTGTTACCTCGGTTCTATGTAAAGGTGACATGACAATATGCTCAGTATTTGAGATTTGGTTCCCAGCTCCTGCAGTTTTATGTCTTACATGGAACCAAAAAGGTGCCTTTAATTGCCATATATTTTACGTCGGATATGTTACCTCGGTTTTTAGGAAAACCGAGATAAATAATCTCTAATTTTTTTATTCTTTTTGGAGCCAAAAAGGCGCCTTTATTTTTTAAAGTTTCATGTCGGATATGTTACCTTGGTTTTCAGTATAACTGCGATAAAAATTCTTTATATTTTCTATTCACTAAGTGTCTACCTTGTTCACTTCTCGAGCCCTAGCAAAAGAACACTTCTTCTCTAGCCAACGAAAGAAATGTCTCACCGTTATTCTCCATTATGTTATTATTATTGTTGTTGTTCTTGTTGTTGCTTTGGTTCATTTCTGTTGTTCTTGTTATTTTCTTTACATTTTTTATTTCCTCAGTTTCTACCTCATTCACTTCTCGAGCCCTAGCAAAAGAACACTTATTCTACAAGGAGGCCTAGCGAATGAAAAAACTCTCTCACCATTATTCTCCAGTATGTTATTGTTGTTGTTGTTCTTGTTGTTGCTTTGGTCCAATACTGTTGTTCTTGTTATTTTCCATTACTGTTGTTCTTGTGTATTATGGTTGTGTACTATTTTTATTTTTTCCAGAAGTTTTATGTGATTATGGACCGTAGATAAATGAAAGTCAATAGATTAAGTGTAGAGTATGAGAGTGGGTTGAAACAATTTCTTGATTTTGCTAGAAAAACAAACCTTCCTGACAATAATGGGATTTTTTATTGTCCTTGTAAAAACTGATTTAATAAGGAAAAAAACAACATAGGAATGTTATATTCAATCATTGTGGTTGTGATGGAATTATTCAAAATTACACGAAATCGGTATGGCATGGTGAAGCAACAAAAAAAAAAGACCTCTTTCACATACAGCTGAAGATGTTGAAGTTATCAATGATACTCTATAAGACATCATTCATGATATTGGAGTTGATATTGTCAAGAAGATATCATTGGTAGATACTTTGCGAAGAGACATGGAAAATTCATTGTATCTGAGATGTAAAATTTTTACAAGATTGTCGATTGTGTTGAGACTATTTAACCTTAAGGCAAAGAGGTGGGTGGACGGATAAAAGTTTCACTGAATTGCTTGAATTTTTGAAAGAAATGTTTTCCAAAGGTAACACGATGTTGAGCTATACTTATGAGGCCAAAAAGATATTGTTTCTAATAGGTTTGTAGTATGTCAAAATAAATGCATGTCGTAATGATTGCATATTATATAGGAAAGATTTTGAAAACTTGAAAGGAGTGCCCGAGGTGCGGGGAGTCACGCTACAAGAAGAAGAACAATGGTGTTGATGATGATGATGGTGTAACTAGCAAGGGTGTTCCTGTCAAGGTGATATGGTACCTACCGATAATTCCAAGGTTCAAGAGATTATTTGCTAATGTTAGTGATGCAAAGAATACTAGATGGCATGCAGATGAAAGAGTGTGATGGAAAAGATTGCCGTATAGCTGATTCATTGCAATGGAAGAAAATTGATTCTTTGTATCCAGATTTTTCCCTTGAACTGAGGAACCTTAGGCTTGAACTTTCCATGAAACCTTTTAGTAATTTGAGTATTAACCATACGTCATGGCATTTTCTTTTCATAATTTCCAACCTATCTCCATGGTTGTGCATGAAGCGCAAGTATATGATGTTATCGATGATGATTTCGGGTCCAAAAAAACCAGGCAACGACATTGATGTTTATTTAACGCTATTAATTGATGATTTAACACTTTTGTGAGAGGAAGGTGTTGATATTGATGATGCGTATAAAGGTGATAACTTTAAGTTGTAAGCCATGTTGTTTTGCACAATCAATGACTTTCCTGCATACGGTAATATGGCACCTTCTTTAGATATAGACTAGACCTTCCTAGTTATCGATTTTGTAATTAGAAGATTTGGTTTTGCCCCCCTTCTTGCCTTTTCTCTTTAATATATTCTTCTTTTTCCTCATATATATATATATATATATATATATATATATATATATATATATATATATATATATATATATATATATATATATATATATATATATATATATATATATATATATATATATATATATATATATATATATATATATATATATATATATATATATATATATATATATATATATATATATATATATATATATATATATATATATATATATATATATATAGTGAGAATCCACTTACTCAAAGAGTAAGTTCTTATAACTTACTCCACAATCATAGCCTTTAAATTAGATTTAATCGAATGGTAATAAGTATAAAAGCTAATTTAACCATTAGATTAGATTCAATTTAAAGGCTATGATGTGGAGTAAGTTAAAAAAACTTATTCTTGGAGTAAGTTGATCCCCATATATATATATATATATATATATATATATATATATATATATATATATATATATATATATATATATATATATATATATATATATATATATATATATATATATATATATATATATATATATATATATATATATATATATATATATATATATATATATATATATATATATATATATATATATATATATATATATATATATATATATATATATGAGTGGGGATTAACTTACTCCGAAAGTAAGCTTTTTTAACTTACTCCATATCATAGCTTTTGTGAATCGAATGCCTTGAAACAAAATATAAATGGTTTCTTTATGATCAAGAATCACACAAGGGTTAGGGATAACAAAGAAAACAAGGTAAAACAACAAGGAACAACAAGGATTGGTTATAAACTGCTATTCTTTCATTTCTCTTAAAAACAAGATTACAAGTATACAAGAATAACAAAATAACCTCTCTTTTGAAATTAAGATTTTATCTTCCTATTTTTCCTTATACCAAGATGAGAGACTAGCATGCTATTTATAAGAGAAATATCATACTAACCTAATGGGATTTTTAACAATTACCCATTACAAGCTAACTTAGGGTACAAGATAACTTAAATAATTGGGCTTACAAGCAAAGTCCAATTCAACATGCTAACAAACCTAGCAATATTGACTAATGCATGTTAGAACAAACTTTGACTACAACACGCATTACTCGCGAACCGACTTCGACCATACTAGAGTTAGATCCAATATCTCACAAATCTCCACCTTGGATCTAACTCTATAACATCAAGAAACTAGATTTCTTCATGCAGCTTTATCAACTACATATAGTGGAAAAACTTGCAACTGAGCAACGTCTTATTGATCATATCAGCAGTATTATGATTTGTTGAAACCTTCGGCATTTGGACTTCTCCATGCTTGATTACCCCTATGAGAAAATGCAGCCTCACATCAATGTGCTTGGTTCACTTATGATAGGATGAATTCTTCGACAGGTGTTTTGCAATTTGACTATCACATTGTAATAACTCGACCTTGAAGTTTTAGCTCTTTTGCGAAACCTTCAAGCCACAATGCTTCCTTCACAGCTTTAGTTAGGGTGATATATTCCGCTTCAGTGGTAGATAAGGCAACAACCTTTTGAAGTGTTGCTTTCCAACTAATTGATATCTCAAACATAGTGAACACATATCTATAAATAGATTTTATGGAATCCATACAACCTGCATAATCAGAGTCGACATATCCTTCAATTGCTGCTTTACTATCTTCACTCAAGGTTCCACCATAAATTATGACTCTATTCAGAGACTCATTTATGTATCTTAGAATCCACTTCAATGCTTGCCAGTGAGCCTTTCCAGGATCCGCCATGTACCTACTTACAAGACTTACTACATATGTTATGTCGGGTCTAGTACATACCATAACATACATCAAAGAACCCACTATATTAGCATATGGAATGCTATTCATATAAGTTCTTTCGACATCAGTGATGGAACACTGATCTATGCTCAACTTGAATTAATGGTTTGTCGGAGTCACAACAGGCTTTGAATTCGACATACCATACTTTTCAAGAATCTTCATTAGGTATGCCTATTGAGATAAGCATAATTTCAATTGTTTTCTATCTCTTTTGATGTCAATCCCAAGAATCCTAGACACAGCTCCCAGATCCTTCATGTCAAACTCCTTATTGAGTTCAACCTTCATCCTCATTACATCTTCGACATTGTTGCTTGCTATTATAATATCATCCACATAAAGCAACAAAATAGCAAATGAGTTACCAAGTCAAAATCTGAAGTAAACACAGTGGTCCAATTAAATTCTAATGAAACTTATGCGTGCCATGAATTTGTCAAATCTCCTATTCCACTGTCGAGGATATTGTTTCAGTCCATATAAAGATCTTTTCAGTTTTCACACATTATCTTCCTTCCCCCTTTTGACATACCCTTCAGGTTGCCTCATAAGGATTCTTTCATCTAGATCACCATACAAGAACGCAGTCTTCACATCTATCTATTCCAGTTCAAGGTCGAACTGGGCCATCGTGGCAAGCAACATTCGCATGGATTTGTGTTTCATAATAGGAGAGAACACATCATTAAAGTCGACACCTTCTTTCTGAGTGAACCCCCTAACAACCAATCTTTCCTTGTATCTCTTTGACGCCACTCCTTCAATTCCTTCCTTAACTTTGAAAATCCATTTACAACTAACTAACCTGGCTCTAGCAGGTTTCTTAATCAGTTCCCATGTATTGTTATCATGAAGAGATTTCATCTCATCATCCATGGCCTTCAGTCTTCTTTTGACTCCTCATAACTTCCTTATAGTCTTTGGGTTCTTCATCTAGAACCATACTTGCAGAGATTAAGGCATAAGCTATAAGATCGACATACCTAAGTCTCTGAGGTGGCTTGATGACTCTCCTTGTCCTGTCTCTTGCTAACAGGTAGTTATTATCAGTCCCCTCATCTTCGACAACATCTTCTGCATTTTCTTCGACTTCATCTGGGGTACACAATTCAGCATCAACATGCTCCACCTCAACAGGAATCTCTCCCTGTTCCAACTCTTCGTCAACTTCATCAGTTTTCTTGAAAGCCATCTCTGCTTCGTTAAAAACTACATCTCGATTGGTGATACACCTTCTGTGACCTGGCTCTAGGCACCATAGACTATAAGCTTTGACTCCTTTAGGGTATCCCATGAACATGCATTTTAGAGCTCTAGGTTGAACCTTGTCTTGCCTAATATGAGCATAGGTCACACAACCATATACTCTCAGTTTGTTGAGACTAGGTGGATGTCCCGACCAGACTTCTTCAGGTTTCTTCATTCCCAAAGCAGTCGAGGGACATCTATTTATCAGATAAGCTGCTATCAAAACAACCTCCGCCTAAAACACCTTCTTCAATCCGACACTAACCAACATGCATCTAACCCTTTCAAGGATTGTTCAATTGAATCTCTCAGCTAAGCCATTTTGTTAAGGAGTACCTGCTACAGTCTTATGCTTTGCAGTCCCAGACTCAACACAGTAATTGTCGAACGCTTCATTGCATAACTCAAGGCCATTGTCGGTTCTCAACCTCTTAACATTTCTGCCAGTTTGAGTTTCGACCAGAACCTTCCAAAATTTGAAATTCTCAAAAGTTTCATTCTTTGTCTTTTGGATGAATACCCATAGCTTTCTGAAATAATCATCAACGATGAATAGAAAATACATTGCACCTGAGTGTGAAGGATTCCTTGCAGGCCCTAAAGATCAGCATGAATTTAATCCAGGGATCCATGTGTTCTTTGCTTACCTTTGTTAAACTTTGCCCTACAGGATTTACCAAATACACAAGATTCACAAAACTCCAACTTTTCGACTTTATCACCTCCCAGCAAGTTCTGCTTCCCCAATTCGACCAGGCCTCTTTTGTTGACATGGCCTAATCTCATGTGCCATAACTCTATCTTCGACACAGGTTTCATGGATGCAACATTTGTCGAACCATTTACAACCTCATCCTTAAGGGTATACAAGCCTTGTTTCTTCACGCCTCTCAAGACTTCCTTCAAACCCTTCATGACTCTTAGGATACTTTTCTCTCCTTGAAAAACATATTCCTTTCTGTCGAATTCACCAAGAGAAATCAAATTTCTCTTCAAGTCAGGTACATACCTGAATTCAGTCAATAACCTTATTGCCTCATCATGGAGCTTGAATCTCACAGATCCAATACCTGCAATTTTGCAAGATTTGTTGTTTCCCAGCAGCATCGATCCACCATCTTGATCACATAGCTCCTTGAACAATTCTCCGTTTGGATTCATGTGCCAAGTGTAACCTGAATCCATAATTCAATCTTTTCTTGAGTCGCCACTTCAAACCACAAGAACATCAGATGATTCAAAGTCATCTTGAACAATGGTTGCATTGCCATTAACTCTATGATCTTTTAGGCGTTCATAGCACACCTTTCTTGTGTGACCCTCCTTCTTACAGTGATAACATCGAATACCAGATGTTTCGCCACTATAAGACTTATGTTGAATTTTACCTTTCTTCTTGTCGAACTTACCATCCTTTCGCAAGAATTTTCCTTTAACGTCTAAACCTTCGCCCACCGTCGAAGGTTTATGCTCCTTTCGTTTGTTCAAATACTTAGAATACAAGGTTGATTAAACTTCTTCAAAGCTCAAGGACTCCCTTCCATACAAGAGATTTTATTTGAAGTGAGCATGTGTTATGGGAAAAGCACACAACAACAACAGTGCTTGATCTTCATCGTCGATCTTCACATCAATATTTTCAAGATCAAGAGTCAACTTATTGAACATATCCGACTGCTCAGCCAACACTTTGTCTTCACTCATCTTGAATGAATACAAAGCTTGCTTTAGGTAGAGTCGATTCACCAGAGATTTAGCCATGTACAAACTTTCAAGTTTCACCCATAATCCCGACGTTGTAGTCTCCTTTGATACCTGTCGAAGAACCTTATCACCAAGGCTCAACAATATTGCACTGTGGGATTTCTTAATCATGCTCGTCTTTTCTTTTGTTGTTAACGCAATGTCCATGGCTGCCTCTCCCTCTAACGCTTCCAAACAACCCTGCTGAACCAATAGGGTTTTCATCTTCAAGCGCCACATATCGAAGTTGTTCACTTCGGTGAACTTTTCAATCTCATACTTTGTTGAGTGCATCTTCTCCATGCTCACTGCACCAATTTATTGTGAATCGGATGCCTTGAAACAAAATATAAATGGTTTCTTTATGATCAAAAATCACACAAGGGTTAGGGTTAACAAAGAAAACAAGGTAAAACAGTAAGGAACAACAAGGATGGGTTATAAATTTCTATTTTTTTTCCTTTCTCTTAGAAACAAGATTACAAGTATACAAGAATAACAAAATAACCTCTCTGTCTCTTGAAATTAGGATTTTATCTTTCTATTTTTCCTTATACCAAGATGAGAGACTACATGCTATTTATAAGAGAAATATCACACTAACCTAATGCGCTTTTTAACAATTACCCATTACAAGCTAACTTAGGGTACAAGATAACTTAAACAATTGGGCTTACAAGCAAAGCCTAATTCAACATGCTAACAAACCTAACGATATTAATTAATGCATGTTAGAACAAACTTCAACTACAACACGCATTACTCGCGAACTGACTTCGACCATACTAGAGTCCGATCCAATATCTCACAATAGCCTTGAAATTGAATATAATCTAATGGTTAAATTAACATTTTTACTTATAACCATTCAATCAAATCTAATTTAAAGGCTATAATTGTGGAGTAAGTTATAAAAACTTACTCTTGGAGTAAGTTGATCCCATATATATATATATATATATATATATATATATATATATATATATATATATATATATATATATATATATATATATATATATATATAGAGAGAGAGAGAGAGAGAGAGAGAGAGTTTTAACTTACTCTAAATCATAGTTTTTCAATTAGATTTAATCAAATGGTTAATTATGTAAAATGCTAATTTATCCCTTAGATTATAGGACATATATTATAAGAATGGTATTTTTATGTGATAATATATTAATGAATCTGAATTATCAGATTTAAATAAATGAGTGAGAGGAGAGAGAATTTTGATAATCATAAATATAATGTTTTAATTTAACTAAGTTATTTTAATAATGGAGGAGAGAGAAAGTTGTTTGAGAATAAAAATAGCATATGATTCACTTTTTTTTGAAATCTTGGCATCCGATCTTACGACCGACTAATCCAAGAAGACCAATCCCACCGTCCACCAGCGGAGACCCCGTTTAAAGTCAGGCTAGGGAAAAACGCCGTATGACTAACCTTTAGGGGTAACATATGATTCACTTAAGTAATGTTTTAATCTCACCAAATACCGATTTATTTCAATTTATTAATTGATATTCATTTTCATGTTCTCACATAAAAATATAATTTTCATAGAATATATATATATATATATATATATATATATATATATATATATATATATATATATATATATATATATATATATATATATATATATATATATATATATATATATATATATATATATATATATATATATATATATATATATATATATATATATATATATATATATATATATATATATATATATATATATAAAATTCATTTTGGTTTGATTCTGTTGATCAGTTTACATAATTTCTTTATCTAAACATTATATTAATTCGTGTATACTCCGCTATCACGTTTTTCAATATATTTTTTGCTATTATTTATTTAAATGATACATTCCATATGATATTTTTTTATCTATTTCAAGCTCTATTTTTCAAACAACTTACAAGTTGTACTTAATCTGATAGAACCTAGCATACACAATGCTACAACCAATTGGAGAAGATGAATTATGAAGAGCTTTGATGATGTTGAAATAAGATGTTGAAACAAGATGATGAATAGAGAGTGTATTCAATACTTTGATTTACAATGTGCAGCATGATGTTTACTAACTGCATAGTACAAAGTATTTATAACAGAAAACTAACTAATAACAACCTCCCTAACTAACTCATCAACTAACTAACTGAATTACATAACCAATACACCTTAATTCAATTAGTTTGGTGCTTCAATCATGCCCAGCTTCATCTTCAAGTCATCAAATATTCTTGTCTTCAATGGTTTTGTAAGCAAGTCAGCTAACTGCTCATCTGTCTTGCAATACTTTACCTCCAATCTTCCATTATTCACTTGTTCTCTTAAGAAATGAAACTTGGTTTCAATATGTTTACTTCTACCATGTGCCACATGGTGTTTTGCCAAATTTATAGCTGATCTGTTGTCAATCCTGAGCTCCATTCTTTCACACCTTATCAGTTTCAATTCCAACAGCAGTATGTTTATCCACTGAGCTTGACATGCTGCCATGGAGGCTACAATATACTCAGCTTCACATATGAACACATATGCTGTTGTGCTTTTCCTGTCATCTTTATCACCACTCCAATCTGAATCTGAATAGCCTATTAACTCATCATCTTGATCTTTACAATATTGAATCCCATAACTGTGTGTACCATTCACATATCTCAGAATTCTCTTGGCTGCAATTAAGTGAGATGTGGTTGGTTTCACCATATATCTACTAATTAATCCCACACAACAAGTAATATCAGGTCTTGTATGGCATAAGTATCTCAAGGAGCCAACAAGCTGCTTGAACAGAGTAGGATTCACTTCCTCTTCATCATTTGCCAAGGATAACTTTGCTTCTGTATCAACAGGTGTTGAGGTTGGTTTGCAGTTCATCATGTGAAGCCTCTTCAGCACATCTTGGGCATATGTTCTTTGATGCACAACCATTCCTTGTTCATTCCTTTCAAACTCAATTCTTAGAAAATATGTGAGTATGCCTAGATCATACATTTCAAATACTTTCATCATGTTTTCCTTAAACTCCTTCATCCCAGCTTCATTGTTTCTTGTGACTATCATGTCATCTATATATAGACACACAATGAGCTTACTTGTGGTATTTCTGCTATAAATTCCATGTTCATTTACACATTTCATGAACCCTTGCTGAACAAGAAAGATGTCTATTCTTTTGTTCCAAGCCCTTGGGGCTTGCTTTAGCCCATATAAGGCTTTGTTTAGCTTATAGATATGTTCTTCCTTTCCTTCTATCTCAAATCTTGGTGGCTGGTTCACATATACTTCTTCTTCCAGCTCACCATTGAGGAAAGTTGATTTCACATCTAATTGGTACATAGACCAATTATTCTTGACTGCTATTGCCACAATCAGTCTAATTGTTTCCATTCTTGCTACTGGAGCATAAACTTCATAGTAATCTTGTCCATACCTCTGTAGGAATCCTCTTGCTACTAGTCTAGCCTTGTATTTTGCCACCTGCCCATCTGACCTTAGTTTTGTCTTAAAAACCCACCTAACATCAATACACTTCTTGTTAGCAGGCAGTTGAACTAATTTCCATGTTTCATTATTCTCTATGGAGTTTAGTTCTTCAATCATTGCCACCTTCCAATGCTTCTGTTTTAGAGCTTATTCAAAGGACATTGGTTCAGTTTCAGCCAGCATAGCTAATTGCACTATGTCATCTTCATCTGTAACTGCTTGATCAGGGAATCTCTCATAATCCCTCAACCTGGCTGGTGGTTGAGTATTCCTTGTTGGTCTAGTGGTTACTTCTTCACCTCCTTCATTTGTATTTTCACCAATCTCTTCTTGTTCCTCAGTCTCACCTTCTGTTTCTGAGTCAGATAGATGTAACTTGCTGTCACATATGTATGATACTTTTTCTTTCCAATTCCATTCCTTTGATTCATCAAACTTCACATCCTTGTTGAATACTATTTTCTTATTACTTGGATTATACATTTTGTATGCACTAGTTTGATGATAGCCAACCATAATCATTGCTTGGGCTTTATCATCTAACTTCTTCCTTAGTTGGTCAGGTATGTGTCTGAAACATAATGAACCAAAGATCCTTAAGTGTTGAACACTTGGTTTGACTCCACTCCAAGATTCCTCTGGTGTCTTATCCTGCAGCTTCTTTGTAGGACTTCTATTTATGAGATATGTTGTAGTAGAAGCTGCTTCACCCCACATATAGTGAGGTATTTTCTTCTGCTTCAACATACTTCTCATCATATTTACCAGAGTTCTATTTTTTCTTTCTGAAATTCCATTGTGTTGAGGTGTATATGGTGCAGTGACTTCATGACTTATGCCATTTGATGAGAAAAACTCATGAAACTCAGTGGAATTGTATTCACCTCCTCCATCAGTTCTTAACCTACTAATTACATCACCACTTTCATTTTGAACTAGCAATCTAAACTTCTTAAACACACTCAACACTTCACTTTTCTTAGCTAACAAGTAAATCCATAATTTCCTAGTGAATTCATCTATGAATGTTACAAAGTAGCTGTTTCCCCCTACTGACCTTACTTTAAAAGGCCCACAAACATCTGAGTGAATTACCTCAAGTTTCCTTGTTGCCTTGAATGGTACCTCTGCTTTGTATGAGTTTCTGACCTGCTTTCCAGTGCAACATATTTCACATACTTCTTCTGGCACCTTTAATTTTGGCAGGCCTTGCACCATCTTCCTTTCATGCAACACATCCAAATTTCTAAAGTTGATGTGCCCATATCTTTGATGCCACAACCAGTCCTCATTCTTAGTTTCAGACATCAAACACTGATCTTCAATCACATTCATGTTAATCCTGAATGTTCTTTGCTTTGACAGTGGAGCTTTAATAATCAGTCTACTTGTGTGATCAAAAACCTTCATGGCTTGTGCTTCCATCTTCATGGTGTATCCTTTTAGTAATAGTTGGCCAATGCTGATCAGATAACTCTTCATGTTTGGCACATATAGTACATCAGTAATACAAGCTTTCTTTCCATCATTCCTATTGATAAGAATTTTTCCAATTCCAGCTGCACATACTATGCTATTGTCTGCAAATCTAATATTTCTGTTCACAGATTTATCTAGTTCAGAAAACCAAGATTTCTTGCCTGTCATGTGATTTGAACACCCAGAATCTAAGTACTATTCATCACTTCTTTCTTCTTCATCCTTGACTATTACCATCAGTAACACTTTATCTGAATCTGAGCCTTCATTTTGAGCAAACTGAGCCTCATCCTTGCTCTTTGGTACTCTTTTTGATCTGCATTCTGATGCATAATGCCCCCACTTCTGGCAATTATAGCACTGAATCTCCTTCTTAGACTTTCCTTTCTTCACATATTGAGCTTGCAATGCTTGATCCAAAGATGCACCCTTTCCTCTTTCTTTGATCCTGTCAGTCAATCTCAATTCATGTGCCTCTAGGCTTGCCTGCAATTCTTCTATCTTCATGGAGTCTAGATCCTTAGATTCCTCCAATGCAACCACAATGTGATCAAAGCTTGGTGTTAGAGTTCTGAGGACCTTTTCAACCTTCATTACATTAGTAAACACTTCACCATTCCTTGTCATTTGGTTTATGAGAGTGATCACTTTGTCAAAGTACTGGGTGATGGTTTCCTCTTCTTCCATTGTCAGCACTTCATACTGCCTTCTTAGTGCTTGCAATCTTACCTTCTTCAACCTCCCATCACCAGCATACAACTTCTCCATTGCATCCCATGTTTCTTCTGCACTTTCATAGTGCATGATCTTCTCAAAGATCTCATTGCTCACACTTTGATGTATCAAGAACATGACTTTCCCATCCTTCTTTTTCATTTCTTTGTGAACAGTTTGTTGTTCTTCAGTTGCATTGGTTGTCAAGACTGTTATGCCTTCATTCACTACTTTAAGAACTTGAAACCTAAAGATCACCTTCATCTTCACGATCCATTAACCAAAGTTCTTGCCTTCAAAAACTGGCAGCTGTGTAGAGATATTATTGCTGTGATTTTCCATCCTTCAAGAATCTTCTGACTGCAGCAGTCGAACCGGGCTCTGTAATACCAATTTGATAGAATCTAGCATACACAGTGCTACAACCAATTGGAGAAGATGAATTATGAAGAGCTTTGATGATGTTGAAATAAGATGTTGAAACAAGATGATGAATAGAGAGTGTATTCAATAGTTTGATTTATAATGTGCAGCATAATGTTTACTAATTGCATAGTACAAAGTATTTATAACAAAAAACTAACTAATAACAACCTCCCTAACTAACTCATCAACTAACTAACTGAATTGCATAACCAATAAATCCATGCAAATCAATATCAAATTAAACATAACAATAACAACAAAATATTTTCATACACATAAATTGATATGATTAACACCTTAAATACACATCAAAACTATTTTATAACAAGACTAAAAATAATTTTTTTTACAAAGAAGAAAAAAATATTTAAAAAAAGATGAAAACTAAGAGAACTTAAAATACTAAAAAAAATAAATATAGTCATCAATTTGGTTCATCGATTTAACGATTTTTAAAAATTAAATTCGAGAACTGAACTGAACCACCTCAATTTTTATCGGTTTAATTTGAAATTTGAACCGAACAAAAATAAATAAAAATTTTCCAATTTAAATTATAGATTTAATCAGTTTTTCTTATTTGCTTACAATTTTTAAATCTTATCAATACTAGTTTTTTTTTATATATCAAAATCTCAATTATTTTGAACCGCTGTTGGCCCCATAATCACCAGAAGATCGTCGACATACATTTAACAGTAACCGATTTGTACTCCACTCAAAATTCAATCATTTCTTGTCTCTTTATCCTTCTTACTACTTTTTAAATAGTGGTACTATAATTTGTTTCTTTATCATTTAATAATTGGTAGTAGAATCTGTCTCAATCTGAGCCATAGAACACTGTTTTCTTAATGCTAATAGATCATGGCCTTAAATCCATATCTGGTCTCACATGGGGGCACATGTTTTCATTTGAACAGACGTTTTCATTGGCCAAAATGTTTCCACAAGTCAATCAAATTGTCCTTTTGTTCTGTTGTCTGTTGTTCCTCATGGACTTACGTGTTATCTTCTGGGATGTGTGTTTAAGTTAGAATTTGAGTTCTTTAACTGAAAATTTTAGATCAATTAGAATTTTGGGTCAAATTATAAATTATGGAAATTGAGGGGTCAGTTTTAAAATATGTGAAATATGGCTAATTAGGGAATTTTAGGGGCTAATATTCAACTTTTAAAAATTATAAGGACGGTTTTTAATTTTTGGAAATTAATATAAACCAATTTCTAAAATTTGAAAAATACACAGATTAATTTGCAATATTCAAAAATTAATAAAAGACTTGTGCCTAAATTTTTTGTAGCATATAAAAACTATTTTACATGCTTTTGACAAAATTACACAAGCCAATTTGAGATTCACATTTAATAAAGTAATTAGAATTGTTAAAATTGGTTAGTCGAAATAGGTAGACCTCCAAACTAAAACATTATAAGGGGATACTTCAGTGCATCTTTACTAATTCTTTACTAAATTTTTTTACTAGGTCGAAATAGGTTAGTCGAAATGGGTCGACCTCCAAACTATCCCCTTAAAATTGGTTAGTCGAAATAGGTCGACCTCCAAACTAATTCTTTACTAAAATTTTTTGTAGCATATAAAAACATAGTATTGGAATCTTAAAATTTAAGGGGATAGTTTAGTGCATCTTTACTAATTCTCTCAAACTTTATTGAAATTCAAAATTACTCTTTTGTAGGATTTGAAAATTGAAATTCGGACGTACCACACTTTAAACAATCTCTTCATCAAAAACACACTCAATGCAAATAAATATTTGTCTAGATTCTAATATCTAGACAAACTCTTTGACAATTGAATTTTGTACACACCTTTTAGAATTCAAACAAACATGATTTTTGCATAATCTTGTATTAAAGCCTTACATTCATAATCATAACATATATTTCATTAAATCTTTTTTTAAAAAAATTTCATTCTTATTCAAGATTTTTATTTGCAAACACAATTATATTGTATTTCAACATCAAAAGGAGAAAAATCGTTTGAAAGTACTGAGAACGTACATGTTTATCATTATGATCATTGAATTTTTTTCTATAACATGAACACAGTTCAGACATTGTAATTGGAATCTTTGAAGAATTTGTCTATTTTAGATTCTCTTAATGTTGAATAAAATTTTCTTATTTTTTATTGGTTATAGGTATGGTGCACCTTGATGATGTCAATAAAGCTAATGTATCAAAGGATCGTGATATGGGACATCTCCAACAAGGTGTTGTACACGTTGATGTTAGAATTTTCTTTTACCAATAAACATGAATTTACTTTACATGAACACATGCTTCAATGGGTCCGTACAAAAGCTACCAAATTAGGTTTTGGCATTGTTATCAGGATGTCAGATTTTAGTTTTGAAAGAAGACAAATACTTGTTACGATGAGATGTGAAAGAAATGCCTAGTATAAAGAAGACAAAATTACACTAGAGATCCTTTACATTATTTTTGTGTAACTGATTGGTCCTTTAAATTTTTGTTGTTATAATAACTTGGTCTTTTAAGTTACCAAATGTGTGCACCGTTACCCTATGTTAACAGAGTATATATGGTAATTATGGATACAATTATTTTGAGTGGTGTGAAAATGATGAAGTGCAACCAGAAATACAACAGTCACAAATTTCAAAATGTTTAAAATGTGAAGAAAAAGATGTAGAAATCAACCTAAAGGATCAAGTTGTTACAAAAAAACACTTAAAGGGCCAACATGGTACAAAAAAATAACTTAAAGGACCTCCGGTGCAATTTTGCTTATAAAGAACCTATCTGAAAGTTTAAACATGATGAGACTAGAAAAAGAATGTGTGGATGTCTTTTTATATCATGTGGGTACCACAAATTGAATACATGGACATTTAGTATGATTTGTAGTATACATAATCATGGATTATCTCATAAGATAAATGGTCATCCAATTATCCATCGTCTAAATTTTGAAGAGAAGAAACATGTTTTTGACATGATAATGAATATGGTTGAGCCCAAAAACTTACTCGTTTATTTGAAAAGGAAAATACACGAAAGTTTCTTAAAAATTAAGCAATATGACTTGTGCATTACTGTCATACCCTAATTTTTACCCCTAAGATTTCACCTCATTTAAATCATTTGCATTATATTTAGCATTACACGTGTGTGTGTGTGTGTGTGTGTGTGTGTGTGTGTATGTGTGTGTGTGTGTGTGTATGTGTGTGTGTGTGTGTGTGTATGTGTGCGTGTGTGTGTATGTGTGTGTGTGTGTGTGTGTGTCTTTATGCATCACTAACTCATTACAAATACAAGAAATGTGTGCTTGCTTACTTTACAAGTTAGGTTGTGCCTCAAGATGCTCAAAGTGATGATTAGCCAAAGATTGGTGTGATCTTCAACTTCTCAACTCTCTCATTCATTCATGAAGATCAAGAGTTTCTCTTTATTAACAATCAAGTGCAAGATTACATTATTTTAAAATCATCAAGCATCAAGTTCATCAGATGCACTAAATTAGGGTTTTAACCCAAGAATGCTTATAGTGGACTTTTTCATCTGAGGATGATTCTATTTTTCAAGACATGATTCAAGAGCCTCAAATGCATCTTTGAAGTCCACTCACATGATTTAAATTGTCCAAGAAGTTTGATCCTTTGAAGATTGAAATTTTGAATTCATTTGATACAAAGTCACCTGGTACATAAAGTCAAAGTTTGACTTTTGGTCAACCATGGACTCCTCAAGTCAAGAATCATGAAAATATAGTTGAGAGATGCATTTGGTCATGATTGTCGCAACTGCGAAAAACACCCGGCAGAATAATCAGAAGAGTTGCCACCGAACGTTATTTATCCCAATGCAGGGAAAGAAAACGATCGAAGAAAACCTGAAAAAGGGAGAAGACATGATCGTCGCAACCAATTCTTGGGTTCGGGAGTCGACTACGCGACATGAAGGTATTAACACCCCCTCGCGTCCGTTGTACTCAACGGGATCCACGCTTGTTGTTCTAATCAAAGGGTGTGTTATCTAAAGCCTATTGCTAAACTGACACAAGGAAATAAAAAGAAAAGGGAGAGAGTCGATAGGACTTCACCTCTCTATGCCTACGTATTCCCTCGTGCAATGGGAAAGTCAGAGTCAACGTAGTTCAGAAAACTACGGGTGAAGGGGGAAGGTTGCTCACCAAGACATCATTGTCTTGTGCCTACATATGCTTATATAGAATGAGAAATCAGAGCATCCGTAATTCGGCTTACCACAGGTTGCTTAGTGTTTTTTAAGAGTGACGTTAAGTTCCCATTCCAGCAGTTAGGGTCGATGTCTGTTTGCGGTAGAACGGAAAAATAACGTATTCTTTCTGAAAATGGTTTGACAAACGATCCCGAAGGATGAAAATAATTTGAATTTGTTTGTTAGTTTTAGAGAAGTGAATTGAATTTGGTTTGAGATTCACATTGCAGTAAAGTCTATGATATAGGAGCGAATGCGTCGCATGATCGCCCCCAGACGAGACGTACGCTAAACACTCAGACAAAGCAAGGAAAGACCCCTCACTCATCATTTCCCATATACTTAAGGCTCGTGGCACACAATTTTCATCTTATTTATTATGTGTTTTAAAGTTCTTTTGAGAGAGAAGAAGAGAGACTCATGAAAGGTCTAAGGGAAACTCGGTCCTAATGTTGTCATGCGAAATGACCCTAAGGTCGGGATGCTGAAGGAAATTTTATCCTAATGCTAGCATGCAAAAGATGGACCTAAGGTTGAGGTTAAAAGAGACTAACCTATTGTTATCATGTATGGATTAAACTCCTAATGTCTATCCTACTCCAAGCTTAATAAAAAATTAAGTTGAACTAGGAGGTCTTAAGGGAGCATGCAAGAATAAGCCAAAACAAAGAAAACAAAAACAACAGGTACAACAGTGCTTCCAGCTCAGAATAACAATAAAATCCAGCACACAAGCAAAACAACTTTTAACAGCGCACGTTTTTAGGCATACACAGGTGTAAAAGGCAGCAAGGCAGAACATGTACATTTAACAACATATATGCAACACAACAACAATGTATATAACAACATGTAATGCATCAAGACAAATGCATATGGATAGGCATCAATCATGTACAATCATGTAACAACACAATATCAAGTATGCATCCAAGATAGATCAATCAATAATGAACATGTTCCATCACCAAACATAATCATGCATCAAAAGAAAAGATCAAAGGCATGCCTTCACATTTAAGCAAACACACATGAATTGAAAACATAAAATAGCATCAAGCAAGAGCAATTGATTCACACGTGTAGACAATTAATCACGAACAAATAAGCATGAGCAAGTTTCAACGACATCACATACTTAAGCACTCATCAAAAGCATCATGGACAATTCAACAATTAATCGCTTGAAACGAACACACAGTTATGGAATCGAAGAATAAACGTGAACATGAATCATATTTCCAACAATATAAACATTAAGAACAAGAAATCACAGTGGCACAAAGGATTATGCAACATGATCATCACATCAAGAATACAAAGCAAACGAATCGTGTACATGCATTACAGAAACCAAAATTCGCACGTCAAAGAAACTCAAGCATACTGTCATATGAGATGGAACAACTCAAAAACAATCCACAAAAATGCATAGTATCAATCCATGAAGTTTAAGGATGAAAAGGAACGCAAACAAACAAGAAAAAGTAAGAAAAACACATCCTGTTCCAGTGGTAATCAATTACCAGTATGTGGGTAATCGATTACCCACTTAAAAAAGTAAAAAAAAACACATGAAAAATGAGCAGGGTAATCGATTACCTTGATTGTGATAATCATTACCACTGAGACAGTGACAAAAAATCAACTTCCAAAAATCACTTTCATTAGCAAATGACTTATCCAATCATCCAAATGAACAACCAATCAATTATGTACGAAAATTAGGTCATATCATAACAACCAAACACCAATTGCATAAATAAAACAATAAGATCAAATATCAAAGCAAACAATGGATCAAATATCAATAACAAGCCAAGGATCTACATTGTGACATGCAAGATGTTGCGCCCCAAAATTTTCCCCTACATTTTTCTAACCCTAATTGGTTTTTTGTTTCGCATTCATCTGCATCATCCATTAGGTCATAAATTTATAATCATTCATTTGCAAGAGTTCTTAAGACATGGAATCAGGAGTTTCTATGAATCAAATCATCAAGTATCAGGCTTACATTCTTCAAGAATTATCAGGCATCGAGGGCCTAGGGTTTCATCATTTCCTTGGCTCAAAGTTGTTGGCAAGCTTATATTCAATTGTCTCAAGGTTAGGGTATGCCTCTCATCATGGATAGGAGATCAAGTTTATCAGGAACGATGGTATAGTTTCAAGTCAAGTGTGGTTGTCCAATCACAATCAAGATCAGACAGAAGTTTGATTTAGTCTTGGTCAAACTGTCAAAAGAGTTTGCTCTTGTTTCAAGTTACCCGCATCATTGGCTATTTCTCAAGTAACATGTATTCGAGGAAATATAGAAGCTCGGATACAAACTCGAGGATAATCGAGGTACAAACTTTGGTCCCTTTGTTTTCTTTTTAGGTTGATATGCATAGAACATAGGGAGAATAACATAAACCACTTTTAACTTTTGTAACATGATGATGCTTGATTGTGTTTTGATCATGTGTTTGGAAACCGATGAACATCCTTGACTTTTTCCATTATGTGCTGCTATTGAATACAATTCATGCTGATGTTAGTTGTGTAGCATCGAACCAAAATGCATTAGAAGGGGTTTTGCCATTCGACAATCTCATGAAAAACTCAATCTTTGCTAGATGTTTGGTTCAAATTGAGTCAAAGCTAGTATGAGAACTATTATCACATTTGCGTGACCAACATACTCCTTATCTTTCTTGATGAGTATTGCTTATAATTGATGATGATGATGAGTTTATGTTTTTGAACGTTTGATGTTTTGCACTTGTGCAGGAAGACGATGGCAACCTTTTTCGATGAAAACCTTGGATATGTATTTTGATTAATGGTGGCTTGATACATCAATAATTGGGCTTTATAACTTGTCACGGCACAAACCAATCCCAGGATTCCAACGTCTTTCCGAATGATGCCGGTAAACATATCTCAACAAGGCAAAAACGTGAAAGCAGTATTAGGAGTATTAGGAATGTAGTGTTTATTGTACTGCTATGGATTCATAAAATTGCTTTATGTTTATAAAATTATTTTATGAATGATATGCTAACACCTTCACTTAATGACGTACTACACAACCACTTATAAACTCCAATTAATTCATGCTATTTCCAGTTGTTCACAACGGGCATACACGATTCACACTAGTATACTAATGAATAACGTAGCACGATATATTATTACCACCTCATGACAATGACATAGAAATTGGTGAACCATGCGTTTAGCATCCTTGACCTTTTGACTTGATTTGAACCTCGGTCTCATATAGGTGATATGTGAGGTATCATAGAAAATGAACTTGGATCAAATGAAGACGGACCAAATTGAATATCTTGACCCTAAGTAACTTGTGGCTTACACCTTTATTATCTGCATGATTGAATATTAACTTGGATCCAGAACCATGTCCTGAGAAATAAGGATATCATTTGCAACTCACCACGAAACCAGGCCAGTTCTCAAAAGCTTATGCCCGACACCTTGGAATATGCTCTGAGGCTCTCTTGAATGAGGAGACCTTGAGTGAGGACAATCTTATGGATTGCTTAGGAAGAAATTTGTGATACGTATAAACTTAAACCCTAATTTCATAATCTCTTGATGCAACTCTAAGCATTTGAGGACATCGAGAAACCTTGAAGAATATCATATTGTGGTACAGAAATATGCTCCTGATGACAATAGTTTAAACCCTAATTCCAAGATCCATGAAAGCACAAGTGGAATTGATCTTCAATGTAATGGGAACCGTAAGCCACTAGAAAACCATGATTCTTCAAAAGGCCTTGATCTCGTACCCTAGGAACTCATGTAAATGAATAATTATGAATTTGTGACCTAATGACTAATGCATACGAATGTGAAGCAAAAGCCAACCATGGTTAAGAAATTTCATGATTTTTGCCCTACTTTCCAAGGCCATAACTTCCTTCTCAAGCAACCATTTCCTTTGCTCCAAAGACCAAAATGAAGAGCTTGCTACGTAATACAATTTTTCCCTTGAGGGTGATTCCCAAAAAGTGCATAGATTGAGAGATATGAAGCCATGAAGTTGGAGGTTCAATACTTTTTGAACTTGGACACTTAGAAAAATTCTCATACAAATATGCCTTGTAAAAGTAGCCAACTTTGAGGCAATTTTTCTCCATGACCCACATTGATTCAATAACATCAAACTTGAAATATGTTATCTCATCTTTTCAAAATGTCCAAGAACATCCATTTATCTTACTTGAGCAAGAAGATATGAATTTTACAATAAGGCATGGATGCAACTGAATTCTCAAGACAGTTTCTACACATACTTGTGCCACACGATTTTGGAGTGAGTTTTGGCCAATTTCTAAGCTATATCTCTTCACAAGATCAACATCAATATTGTAATATCCCATGTGCTCTGCAAGATAATACAAGAATCTTCAAAATTCTATCCCTTTGCATGTGAAAAATATCATTCAAAAGCCATGAACTTAAGTTTTGCCATCTTGCATTAAGTGAAATAATGAATTGACCAAGAAACCACCACAAAAAGTCAAGGATTGATCAAAACACCAAGGGATGAGTTGCAATATGATAAATGCAATCTCAAAAGATCAAGATTTTAGCCATGTGAGGGATATATTATGTGTACCTTAGCACTTAAGTAATAGGTACATGTCATTATCCATTGGATATTAACATGTATCATAATCCAAAATTTTCTCCAAAAATATGAAATGTTTCTCTATAAATAGAGATCATTTTGCATCATTCAAAATATTGCAAAGACTTGTTTTCTAAGAAATCCACCTCCTTCAAAATTTCAAAATTCCAAAGAAAGTGAGAATTTGGAACTTCAACTCCCAGCAATCTCCAACCAAACCAGGCATTCAAACACTTCATATACACCATATAGAAGTGATCCAAACACTCATACATATTATGTAACACCAGAATCATATCCTCTATATCCCACTTTGCTCAAGCTGCAGATTGAGTTGGCCAAGGAGTTTCAGAAGGTCTCAAGTCAATTTAAACACATCAACACACTTCTTGGAGGTCAAGGAAGTTGTTGACATCAACAAATTGCTTCTATAACACCTCCAAGAAGAAACACAATTTTCATTTGCAAGGTAAGCCTTCACTTTTAAAACTCTATGATTTGTGCACCATAAGCATTCATTTGAGTTACCAATCTACTTGTCAGGATGTAGTGATTGTCTTCTCCATGTTAATTATACATAAACTATAACATACAAGATTTCATATTGAAGTTTCTAACTCTAGGGTTTATGTGTTCATGCGTGTTAATTTAAACTACACTGAATATAAATGAAATTGGTTGATACCATTCAATTCCTGGCAAAATTTCCAACAACTTTGATGTTTACATCATGTCATTTGGTTGTGTATTGACAGAGTTAACAATTTGAAAAATGAAGAAGTTGGAGCTCGAGGAAAAAGAAGACAATGATGGTGGCACCATTTTTTTGAATTTACCATTTAAGTTTAATATATTATCAATTAAAGTTGGTTTTAATATTGACTTGGGCATTGCGTCGTTGTGGTAAAGGGTTTGGTTTTCGCGTGTGTTTGTGCATAAGGTCTGAGGTTCGAATAGGTGAGATATCTCCCTTAAGATGACAACTTGTCTCTTCTCTCAAACCCAACAAACCCAATTCCATTCATTAGGAGGTGTAACTATGAGCGCTCTAATTTCTCAACTTCCTTTTGAGAATACGTTGGCATAAGATTGCGAGATTTTAGCGAACACAATAATAAGTAAAACCTCTAGGTTCCTACACCTTTGTCTTAGTTTATTTCAACTTACACTACATAAGCAATAAAAACATTTCCCACTCTTATCACTCAGTCAAAATAGTCAACAAATCCCCAATACGCAGCAGACGGCTTAATCAACAGTAACACAAATATACGCAAGAGGTTCCTATAGGATACTATAGATACTTAGAGTGTTAGTACCTTCCCTTAGTATAATCAACCCTTAATTCCCGATCTCTTATTGCATCGTTTTATGTTGCACACACTCACAAGTTTATTTATATTTTCCCTTCCCTCTTTTTGGGATAAATTAAAAGCTTACATGTAGGGCAACCTCGAAAATCGTGCAACAGGCGCATGCAAGGCAGAGAGTTTCAAAACCTTTTCCCTTTAGTGTGAGTCAACCTATGGCTCTAAAAATGACCTAAAAACCCATTTTTGACATTGTGTATTATCCTATATGTCTAATACATATATAAGGATCTTTATGCACGTTTGCAAGATATGAATGCATGACTTAGACAAGGTAATACCGTCCAAAATGCACAAGTACTTAATATCCTAGTTTTGACATCATTAAAATATAATAAAAAGGAATTTTGCCCTAACATACACACACACACACACACACACACGCATGCACACACAGACACACACACGCACACACACACACACACGTTTCTTCTTTCTTGGTTCCTAAGAATTGATATAATTTTTTAAAATCTTAAGGTCTTATTTCTCTCACAACCTTCTTCACCTCTTTCTTAGTGTCGCATTGCTGCGAAGAAGGGGCCGGCAAAGATAGAAGAGTCGCCACCATTCGTTATTTATCCCAAAGAGAGGGAAACGAAACGATCAAAGAAAACCTACGAAAAGGGAAAAAGACAGGCCATCGCAACCAAATCTTGGGTTCAGGAGTCGGTTACGCAAGGGGAAGGTATTAGCATCCCTCACGTCCGTCATACTCGACGGGATTCATGCTTGTTGTCTAGTCTATAAGGGTGTAAATTTATCTATGCTACAGGCTCGCGGGGACAAAAGAAAAGAAAAGAGACTCGATAGAGCGTCGCGACTCTATACCTACCTATTCCTTCGTGCAATGGGAAAGTCAGAGTCAACGTAGTTCGAAAAACTACGGGTGAAGAGTGGGGAAAGGTTGCTCGCCGAGACATCACTGTCGCGTGCCTACGTATTCTCATCTGGTATGAGAAATCAGAACAAATGTAGTTCGGACTGACACGACCACAGGTTGGTTCAAGTGTTTTAAACCGAGTAGGGTTAAACCTTAGTTCTAGCAGTTAGGTGTATGCAGCTCGACCATTGGAGAATTAGATGAAGGTGTGAAAAATACACAACAAAGGGGGGGGGGTTGAATTGGGTTTTTACTCTACTGAAACTTTTAAACTTTTTCTTGTAAGTTGCTTTCTATAGTATTCTTTTCTTTGCATTGCAGAAGCATATAAATCATGATATAAGTAAAGAACACAAGATATATCCTGGTTCACTTGAGCAACCCTCAAGCTAATCCAGTCCACCCTTCCAAGGTGATTTCGCCTCACTCAAGCAAGGACTTAATCCACTATAACCAAACTGATTACAGATATGCACAAGCTAACAGCAGGTGACTAACTAATGAACAATGACACGCTCAGGGATCCCTTAAGGATATAACGTTCATTAATCCCACAAATGACAACTGTCACTTATCATCTCAAGTATACTGATCTTTACAAGATCACTTGAGGAACCACTACTTCTAAAGATAGAACTTATATTACAGGAGATTACATGAGTGCTTCTTGATAAGCAGGTTACTCCTAATTTAGTACATAGCAAGTATTGAGCAACAATTCCTTGCATTCTAATACAGAAACTAATTTAAGGATGAATCTCAAAGATTATTAAGAACAATAGTTTCTATATTGCTTAAAAGCCTTCCTTGTTAATCAACTATGTTGCTAACTTCACTCGTCAGCATCATTGCTTTGTAACAAGCTGGCTTGCTTTGTAATGAACATTCTTACTCTGTAATTAACTAGCTTTTGAATGAGTCAAATATTCTTCTTTTATAGTGCATTCAAAAGAGACATTGTGAGGGTAGAAATGTCCATTCAAATATTCCAACGATCATTTCCCAATGAATAAAATAGTCATGTGTTGGAAAGTATAGTGACATCACTTACTTTGTATTTTGAACAGATCAGCTTCTAGTTTAACTTCTTTTGATGATGTTTCTGATGAGTAGTTTAGAAACTACTTTGGTATGATAGTGTAATAACATTAGAGTCTTACTTCAGAACTTGTTTACCAGAGTTTAGTAACACGTATCCATCTGGGTGTTGCTACATAATCTTCAACTTTAGAATCTAGTCTTCAGAGTGTTTCTGCACTTGGTCTTCAGAGCATTTTGTCTTTAGAGTTTCAAGTCATCAGAGTCTTCAGAACGTAATTCTTCAGAAGATTATTTCTTCAGAGTCTTGATCTTCAAAACCCTTAAGTCTTCAAAGTCTTTCCGCACTTGGTCTTCAGAGCATTTTGTCTTCAGAGCTTCAAGTCATCAGAGTCTTCAGAGCTTGGTTCTTCAGAGGACTACATCTCAGATGCATTGATAGCTTCCAGATCAAATACACTTCTCAGAACAGAATCCACAAGAGCATTGCAACAACAATATACAACATCTTTGGATCTTTCTGATTATGATCACATACAGTGGCAAACTGTTTCTTGAGTAGGCGCTTTAAATACTTTATCCAGAATATCACATGGTACTTCACTCAGAGTTTCACTTTGTTCTTCGTTTAGAGTTTCCTTGAAAGATATGCTTTAAGTCACGTCACACAAAGTAAATTCCTATTGGCTTTCATGCACTTCTTGATACTGTTTGTTAATTTGATATATTTATTTAATGATTTGCGCACAACAAACATTAGAACATAAAATGATTCTTTCATAAATACTTAATTGTTATCATCAAAACATAGAGATAACATGTAGAGACAACTCTTGCTCTTACAATTTCCCCCTTTTTGATGATGACAAAAACATGTATTTTGATAGAACATTTTATATAGAGAAATCACCAAGCATAACATATTCAGAGTATCGAGCAACAACTCCCCCTGAATTTGTTAACCTCAATTTTATTTTTGCTTGCTCAGAGACTTACTCTGATCTCAAAACTCACAGGATAGAAATTTTGATATAATAAAAATATAATAGACTAGAAGGAATACTTCCCTATGGTCTATCAGAGCGTAAGTCTTTAGCATCTGGACTTGTTCAGGCAGAACTCCATGTTCAGATCTTTTAGAGCTTATCTTCTTTAGACATCGTATCAGAGCCATATAACTTCAGAGCCTTCTGAATCATTTACTACTGTTCATCAGAACATCTTTAGCACAGTGTTGCACCCTAATTTTTGACCTTAAGATCCCACCTCCTTACTATTGAAACCACTATTGTTCAAGTAATACCCCAAATTTGTCCTACCTTTACATGATTTCTAGTGCCATTTTATTTCGAATGAATAAAATAACACAATTGGTAAGAGGGCATGTGTAAGGAGTTGTAAGTGTGAGAGGTTGAGAGTTCGAATCTCACCTTTGTCACTTTTTGTTTTTTATTATTTTTACTCTAATTTTTTTTATTTTTCATTAAAAAATAACAAAAAATAGTTTTTTATTATTAGTTAATTATTATTTTCGTATTTTAATTAAACCATTATTTAAAATATTATTTTTTCACTTTTTTCTAAATTATTCATAAAAATATCCAAAAAGTCATAAAAATAAAATATTAGAAAATATGTTGTTCTTTTTAAATGTTTAGTATAAATAAATAGAATTTTAAGTTTATTTTAATTATTTTAAATTATTTAAGTTTTATTTAATTTTAACTAATTATTTAATTTGGGCTTTAAAATGGGCTTTAGAGATATTATTGACAATCGATACTTAACCCTAATTTAACCCCTATATATATCTATGTCACATTGTTTAAAAAAAACTTAGAAGTACCGCCGCTTGCGTTTCTTCTTCTATTATCGAGTAAATCCACTAAATTTCACTTACGGTACAGTATTCATTGCTTACGATAATTGTTTGTTCACTATCCTGAAGTTTCTACAATGTCATCATCACATGTTTCTACTGTATAATATAATATGCGACTTCGCGTTTTATTAATAACCACATGTTCATATATTACCATGTTAATAACATAAGTTTTGCTAATATCATTACTATGTTTTATATGTTTCACTGTATATAATATAACATGCTAATATATTACCATATTAATAAGATAGGTTTTATATGTTTTACACATTACTATACTGTACCAACGGTTTGTTTCACGAGACATCACCGTCCGTGTCTTATATATATATATATATATATATATATATATATATATATATATATATATATATATATATATATATATATATATATATATATATATATATATATATATATATATATATATATATATATATATATATATATATATATATATATATATATCGTATTAATTTTTATTTATTAGATTGTTCGGGTCGAATCGTATCTATACGCTGTTTGCATAGAGGCGTGTATAATGCGTTATATTTATGTTGATTCGATCCGGTTGCGATGATCGCATTTTTTCTTTAGCAACATTATTGCTTTTAAAACATTTTAAGATTTCTTTTACTTTGTGCTTCGTTTTTTATAAATTCAGATCTGCGCAATTTTGATCTCTATTGCGATGATCACGTTGAGTGTAGCAAGTTAGTAGTAAATTTTGTTGGTTTATGTGCGGATCTATTGTTGTGTTTCAATTTTATACGCGTCTGATGGTTTAGCAAAGCAATAATCCATTTTTTTGCGCTTACCTATTCGCGTTTTGATTCACAAATTATGATTTTATCTAATTTTTTTATCTCGGTTTCTTGATCTGACTTGCGATGACCGCTAATGCGGTAGCAATTTGCTATTTTAATTCGTATTATTTTTTAATAATTCAACATCGCTATCGTTATTATTGGATCTAATTTCTTGTGATAGTCTTTGCACGTTTTCGCATACGCGACTTGGAATCGCGTATTTGCCTCTTGATTTTAATCCGTGCACTTTTCGTTTCAACTTATTTTGAGTTATTTGATGTATGATGTTAATATTGTGTATATATTTTATTCTCGTTCATACTTAAATTGTTTTAAAACTAATTCTTGATTTAATCAAGCCATTTTCATACCTTGTAAGTCGATCATTCATGATCGCCATCGACCGTAATCGTTAAGGTATTTCATTGCATGATAATATTAGCATAATCTCCCCCTTGATCTTAATCTTTAGGATCATAGAATTAGGTTAGTCTTTCTCTTAAAACTAAAATTTCTTTTCTAAAAAAAAATCCATAAAAAATATACTTAGTTTAATTTAATTTATTTTAGCTTTTTAGAACTTAAGTTATTGTTTTTCTAACTAATTGCTTTTCTTAATAAATAAATAAATAAACTCTTTTAATTTGCAAATTAATTTCTAAGCACATTTTCAACTTAGCCATAGAATTCTCAAAATATTTAACTTCAACTTCTATTCAACCACTACTCATCCTTACCATACGGTATTTGCATATTTCATCACTTATCAACATTTTCAATTATTCATCCATTTTACCGATATTCCCCTCCAAAGGAAAGGTTCACATGTTTGACCCCCGTGTCAATGCCTTTACCCTCACCCTAGCCTTAGGATTCGAGTCCCCGTACTCACCTTTTAGGCGTCCCTCCGTGGAAATTCTCTGTTTATCCTAGCCTTAGGATTTGAGTCCCCGTACTCACCTTTTAGGCGTCCCGTCGTGGACATACCTTCATCCTTTTCAATTTAACTTTTAACGTAGATAGGATTCTTCGCACTTCAAGTAAGCGTTTCCATATGAACGCTTATTTCCCTTTGGAACTTTGACTCACAGTCAATAATTCCTCAAACCCTTTAGGGGTACTACAGATACTCTGATTCCATTCCCGTCAGGATATGTAGGCACAAGATGCGACGTCTTGGCGAGTATACTTAGGACTAACCCCTTAGGTCTTTTCTCTTTACCTCTAACCCTTAGCATTTCCCTTAAGCAGATAACTTTAGCAATAAGCAAATTAAAACAAGAGGTTCCTGTAGAGTACTACAGAAACTTAGGATGCTAATACCTTCCCTAAGTTTAACCAACCCCCGAACCTTAGATCTCTCCCCGTGTTGTGTTTACGATGCAAAAAAGGTTTTCCTTCCTTTAACCTTTCCTTTAGATAAATCAAAGACGGTTGCAAATGAATAAGATTCAAACTAATCAATAGTTTGGTATCCAAATTTCACCGCGGCAGAAATGACGACTTTACTAGGGATAGCCTCAGTGGGTTTCCCTATCTTGTTTTATTTTGTTTGCTTATTGCTTTATATTTGCTTAATTGCTTATTTGTTTATTTGTATATTTGCTTATTTATTCTTTTGGGTTGTTATCCTTGAGTGGTAAGACAAAGTCCTACACCCGGACTTGAGAGAAATTAAGATAGGATGGTGATATATTCAACGAGGCTTATAGGAAGTTGAATCTCGACCAAGTTGACTCGAGAATCCCGCTCAGCTGAGACCCTTTCGAAAATGGTTCGGTTGAACGAGTAATCGTGAAAACTTTTACTATTGTCGATTGGAGTCTATGATGCTGAGGAACATAGTTACCTTTAACCCCACTTTGGCCTTTATTAGAACGTAGTGCAGGACTATGAGGGAGTACTCCCGAAATAGTGCTACGCGATGTTACACTCAAAAGAAGTTCTCTTGAGAATATTATTAATCACCGAGTAATTGGAAAGTTGATAATATCCGAAAGATGGGCTGATAACTTTGGGAACCATTTTAGCACCTTGTTCTGCAGGTACAATCAACCTTTAGTCCAGGTCCTTTGGGAATGGGTACACCCTTGCTCCATGCTCGTTGCAAGCCTAGGGTCTCCCTTTTGTTTGTTTATCTTTGTGTGTCCTTATGTGCTTACTTGTGTTTGTTGCATCCATAGAGCATCATATTGCATTGTTTTCATGGGGTTTTTAGTTTATTTATAAACATTACAGAAACCAATAAGGATTATAAAAGAAAATATTTTGAAATATTTTTTTAAGAGTCTTAAATTGGATGACCTAAGGAAGTAGGAGCTCAGATTGAAGAAAACTCAAAAGACAAATACAAGAGGCTTTCCGTATCATGGAGGATCATTATAAGTTCAAAAGGCTCTCATTATCATTGAAGATCCAAGTGAACAAGGGGTTCCCCCTTACTTCCAACAAGAACAAAAGAAGAGATGGAGGATTTATTTTCCTCCATCAAACTAATCTTTAGACGTTGATCATGGACAACTTATATTCAAGAAGATCCAAGTGGAAGAACAAATCAACAAGCACGATGAAGGACTTCCTTAAGACTTTATTAGCTTTTATGTTAGGACTCTTGTAAGAATGTTTCTACATAATTCGATATCAAAAAATAATAAATGAATTTTCTTTGTTACTCTGTCATGTTTGTAAATACACGAATTCCATGAAACCTTTCATCTACATCCTGCATTCTGCATTTTACATCCTTCATTTAGCATTTGCATGTGCATGTGTCTCTTCTCTACTGTGGCTCATCTGGTCTTCTGTCTTTGTCTTGTCAGTGACATCTTGATCGTCTGACCAAACTCGAAGCAATCATTGAAGGATAGTAAAAAGAACAAAGGATATGGATCCCATGACCAAATTCAAGATGACGATCTTACCAATCTCAACCTGTGTAAGATAACCTGTTTGTTCAAGTTGATGAAAGAGATTCCCAGTTTCCGTGGTATATACCACACCCTCAGATTATCCATATTAAGAGGATCGACTTGAACACCAGCTATGAATTTCATGATGGAATAGTGGAGCATTCGATTGAAGAATGAAAAGTTCTCCAAGAAAAGTTCAAGAGATGATCAACGATAAATTGTTGACCTTCAGAAGAGAAAGCTCGGTCTTGAATGGAACACTGTTGTGTTAAGGAATACAAAGACTTAACGAAATCCCTTAGAAGGGCTTGTTTGGCTGTTCATTTTATTTGCTTATATGTATTTTATTTCTCTGATTATAAAAGCATAATTGGCATGTAGGAACTTGTTTTTTCTTGAACGATAATGCATTAAACGTGTTTGTCTTGAATAAATCCATTCGTATTCACTCATAAAATTATTTCTCATAATTTATAATGCCAATTTTACCCAATCTCTTGCTTTGACAGAGAATTGGGAGGAGGATGACGAATAAAAACGTAAAAAATTTCTTGTCGTATGCTTTTGAATGAAACCTTGCTGATGATGTAAGGCATTGTTTCAAATCTTAAACACTGGAGATATAAGGAAGATAATCCCTCTTTAACTCCTTTTGAGCCTTGAAGTAGGAGTTTTTTTTTCTTTTCCACAAAATCCCTCAATTTTAACCTGGGACAGGGTAGTTTTTCAGTTAAGCTGATCGAGCAATCAGACTCTAAAAAAGGAGAAATGAACATTCGAGAATCCATTTTATCTACCCTAACATATTAGGAGGCTAGAAGTCAAAAAACACGAACGAATATCCCTCAACTATCCAAAGAGTGGGTAGTCACAATCCTTTCAAAAAGATCAAAATGACTTAGGATTACACGACCTGTTCAAAATGATGAAAAATGAATGAAAATGAAAGTTTACTGAGTCAAAACCTGTGAAGGAGACTTAAGCAAAATAGAGACATCCCGCTGGACTTCAAAGTCAAATTCAAAAGAATTCGTCCAGGAAAAAGTTAGGGAATACGAAAAATGCGAAAAGAAAAAAAACAAAGGATCATAAAGAAATATCCTTAGTAAAGAACAAAGTCGTGTGATCAAACACCAAAATAAAATAGGTGAGTGACTACCATGTCCAAAGCCTCGATTGAGTTCTCGACCATATCAAAATCCTCTTGAGAGATGAGTGCTCGTATCAAGTTTAGCTGAATGTAGGACTGGAGAACATCACGAAGAAGGGGGTGGGTACAAATAAACTTTGAGCCTTTATCATTTGTTTCTTAAACCGTGAACCGAGCCACGATACAACCTTTAAAAGACCTAATTGAAGTAGGGTTTATTTTGAAAGCATACTCGATGAGATGACGTTTCCTGACTCCTATGAGCTATGCTCAATTTGAGGTTGGCTTTATAAATTAAATTTTTATCCTAACTAGTGATTCGGTCACGAGTTATTGTGATATCTTTTTTCAACGAAAAAAAGAAAAAAAAACTTCAAGACAAACATACATGTTACATTAATGGTTTCAGGAGTAACGTTTCATGCGTTTTGATTTTGCCTGATATCTTAGAAAGTTTACATATATACATCAATGACGAAACTTGAAGACCATGTTGAACAGGGGCAAGTAGTTTCCAAGTTGTCTACTAATGCAAGTCTGACTTTCTCAGAAGTAAGTTTTGAAGACTCAGTTATACATAACACCGTCAATCCGGGCCAGTTACGTCGAGATTCAACAATCTCTCCAAGAGTTTGAAAATAGTGGGGCATTTGAACTCCGGGTTCTCTGTAAAATCCTCTTGGAACGACTTTTTCTCATAAAGCATGTACTATGGGGCATTTGAGAAATGAAGAGCACGTCATCTACTCACAACACTTGTTGTTCAAAATAGCGACTATTACTAAGTTCATCAAGACCAAAATTACTTTGTTTTCACAACATTCTTCATGTCTCCGATGAATCTTACTCCGATGGATCTCTACTTTAAGAAGTGATGATATATGCAAGAAACCTCCAGTGGGCGGTCTGTTTGTTTCTCCAGTGATTTGCTCAACTTCACTTTCCCGAATGAAGTGAACGTTATTTCCCTCCCCAGTGGATCTTTCACAATGCCAATTTTCCCCAGCAAGGTGGATGTTTATTTCATCCCCATGAAGTTTTGATTCTGATATATTCAAGCAGCTTTGTTACCCAGGTTTCCCCATTAAAGTGGATTATCCCCTATGAGACCTCGAGTCGAGTATTTTCATCTACAACTCTGACGAGAATCCCTCCAGTGAAGTAGGATATTTGTCCGTGAAGTTTCTTCTAAATTGAGATCCATCTTGACAAATCCTTCAAGATCAAGATGTTGTACACCCCAAGTGGAATGTTTTCTATCCCCATAGAAATTTTGAAGCCCTAAAGCAGGATTGTGATCCCGTGTCCAGTTCTCCACCTATCCCTGGTGATACTTCTATCTTTGAAGATTGGTCGAATGTTTGTACTGAGATGTTTATTTAATCTCTGGTTTCCTCTTTCCATTTGTTGTGTCAACATCGACATATATCATACGCATAGCATATAAATAGATAGAATGGCATATGCATTTTGCATCTTTATGTTTGTTTGTTCTGTCACTTTGGTCGCGTTTATCCCTAAGGACTGGGTTGTGTCTTCTCCTTCCAAGTAGAATTATCATCCCTAAGCAGAAAAAGTACAACATTTCCATTTCTCCACAGAGTTTGATCCTCGTGGAAGACAGTTGTTTTAGTACATTCCCATTTGAGTTCATACCTCTATGGTCGAGTCTTGCTTGACAGTTTCTCTTTAGTTATTTCATGAATTGAACTTCGATCCCCGACAACCACATTTTCGGATATCTCCAACTGTTGAACATGGATTAAGCGTGCATTTTATTTTGCACTTTTGCTTCCCAAAGAAGAATTTTATGGAGATCATCGTCAAAGATAAGATACTTTCCCCAGCAGTATTACAAGATCTTCTCGACATTTTATACCTAGACTACAAGCAATCTCTTTATTTGAGCAACTTGTTTTGATCAGGTTTTCTATGAAAGATGACGAATAGTTGTCTCCTCAAGACAATTTGTCCATCCCCAGTGGGTTTATCAAGATTATTAAATGACATCTCTCCGAAAATCCATTAGAGAAGTTTGTCGAGGACATTACAGATACTTCTATTTATTTGAGAATTCACAGAATATTTTACAACTACAACAAGGACACTCCACATGAATGTATTCCCCCAGTGATTTCGCTATACAAGTCTAAATGACATCTCTTCGTAAATCCATCAGAGAAGTTTGCCGAAGACACTACAAGACATCTCTCTTTATTTGGGAGGACATATTTTGCAAATTAACCGACCCACATCTCTCCTGAAGGTCCCCGGTGAAGTTTTGCAAACTCTAGTACATTATGGCTTACAGCCGAAGTTCTACAACCTACAATAACATCTACAATCTACAAAATCTACAATCCCCTGTGAAGATGCTCTAACGAGTTTTCATCATTTCAGATAAGAACTGAGACCAGCTCATGGTACCTAGACCATGAGGCGTGGGGAGGTTATTTCCAGAACTGAGACCCGTTCATGGTACCTAGACCGTGAGGCGTGGGGAGGTTATTTCCAGAATCGAGACCCGTTCATGGCATCCAGACCATGATGCGCAGGGAGGTTTATTTCAAGAAACTGAGACCAGCTCATGGCACCCAGACCATGACGCTCGGGGAGGTTTACATCAAGAGACTGAGACCAACTCATGGCACCCAGACCATAACGCTCGGGGAGGTTTATTTCAAGAAACTGAGACTAGCTCATGGTACCCATACCATGACGCTCGGGGAGGTTCTACATCAAGAGACTGAGACCAGCTCATAGTACCCATACCATGACGCTCGAGGAGATTTACATCAAGAGACTGAGACTAGCTCATGGCACCCAGACCATGACGCTCGGGGAGGTTTATTTCAAGAAACTGATACCAGCTCATGGTACCCATACCATGACGCTCAGGGAGGTTCTACATCAAGAGACTGAGACCAGCTCATGGCACCCAGACCATGACGCTCGGGGAGGTTTACATCAAGAGACTGAGACCATCTCATGGCACCCAAACCATGACGCTCGGGGAGGTTTATTTCAAGAAACTGAGACCATCTCATGGTACCCATACCATGACGCTCGGGGAGGTTCTACATCAAGAGACTGAGACCAGCTCATGGTACCCATACCATGACGCTCGGGGAGGTTTACATCAAGAGACTGAGACCAGCTCATGGTACCCATACCATGACGCTCGGGGAGGTTATTTTCAGAACTGAGACCCGTTCATGGCATCCAGACCATGAGGCGTGGGGAGGTTATTTCCAGAACTGAGACCCGTTCATGGCATCCAGACCATGAGGCGTGGGGAGGTTATTTCCAGAACTGAGAACCGTTCATGACATCCAGATCATGAGGCGTGGGGAGGTTATTTCCAGAACTGAGACCCGTTCATGGCATCCAGACCATGAGGCGTGGGAAGGTTATTTTCAGAACTGAGACCCGTTCATGGCATCCAGACCATGAGGCGTGGGGAGGTTTATTCGAATACATCTTTTTTTTCCTGGCTAATCTCGGCAGTAGATTCCCAGAAGACCTCGGCAGTAGGTATCTCTATTTTTTTCCCTGGCTAATCTCGGCAGTAGATTCTTAGAAGACCTCGGTAGTAGGTATCTCTATTTTATTTCCTGGCTAATCTCGGCAGTAGATTTCCAGAAGACTTCGACGAAAGTATCTCTCCATCAAATTTCAACATAGAATCTCGGCAGTAGATTCCTTACAAATTTTAACAGTACGTACTTTAGCAAAAGTATTCTCAATTAAATTTACAAGTCTCGACAATAGACTTTCCCGGCTGATAATTGCATTTGACATGTGCAGCAAGTTCTTCAAGTGGTTCTCTCGCCAAATGCTCCACAACATATTTTTAGACACTTTGTAATTGTCAATCTTTCCCCGTGGAGTCTCGCTTTGTTGAACCTGTTCTTCCCGTGTGTTGTGTCTGGTTTTCTCCTGTGACATCGTTTTCTCACAGGCCCGTCTGTCTTGCATTTTCATATCATTGCATATCATTTGCATTCGGTGGCTTCTTAGGGCCAAAAATTCGTGCAATAATTGTATTTAAGTCCCTCATATCTCGTCGAGAAGAAGATTTCAATCTCCATATCTCCGAATAGGAGTAACTTAAATAGGGGCATCTGTTGCACCCTAACTTTTGACCTTAAGATCCCACCTCCTTGCTATTGAAACCACTATTGTTCAAGTAATACCCCAAATTTGTCCTACCTTTACATGATTTCTAGTGCCACTTTATTTCGAATGAATAAAATAGCACAATTGGCAAGAGGGCATGTGTAAGGAGTTGTGAGTGTGAGAGGTTGAGAGTTCGAATCTCACCTTTGTCACTTTTTGTTTTTTATTATTTTTACACTAATTTTTTCTATTTTTCATTAAAAAATAACAAAAATAGTTGTTTATTATTATTTAATTATTATTTTCGTATTTTAATTAAACCATTTTTTAAAATATTATTTTTTCACTTTTTTCAAAATTATTCATAAAAATATCCAAAAAGTCATAAAAATAAAATATTAGAAAATATGTTGTTCTTTTTAAATGTTTAATATAAATAAATAGAATTTTAAGTTTATTTTAATTATTTTAAATTATTTAAGTTTTATTTAATTTTAACTAATTATTTAATTTGGGCTTTAAAATGGGCTTTAGGGATATTATTGACAATCGATAGTTAACCCTAATTTAACCCCTATATATATCTATGTCACATTGTTGAAAAAAAACTTAGAAGTACCGCCGCTTGTTTTTCTTCTTCTATTATCGAGTAAATCCACTAAATTTCACTTACGGTACAATATTCATTGCTTACGATAATTGTTTTTTCACTATCCTGAAGTTTCTACAATGTCATCATCACATGTTTCTACTGTATAATACAATATGCGACTTCACGTTTTATTAATAACATCATGTTCATATATTATCATGTTAATAGCATAGGTTTTGCTAATATCATTACTATGTTTTATATGTTTCACTGTATATAATATAACATGCTAATATATTACTATATTAATAAGATAGGTTTGATATGTTTTACACATTACTATACTGTACCAACGGTTTGTTTCACGAGACATCACCGTCCGTGTCTTATATATATATATATATATATATATATATATATATATATATATATATATATATATATATATATATATATATATATATATATATATATATATATATATATATATATATATATATATATATATATATATATATATATATATATATATATATATATATATCATATTAATTTTTATTTATTAGATTGTTCGGATCAAATCGTATCTATACGCTGTTTGCATATAGGCGTGTATAATGCGTGATATTTATGTTGGTTCGATCCGGTTGCGATGATCGCATTTTTGCGTTAGCAACATTATTGCTTTTAAAACGTTTTAAGATTTATTTTTCTTTGTGCTTCGTTTTTTATAAATTCAGATCTGCGCAATTTTGATCTCTATTGCGATGATCACGTTGAGTGTAGCAAGTTAGTAGTAAATTTTGTTGGTTTATGTGCGGATCTATTGTTGTGTTTCAATTTTATACGCGTCTGATGGTTTAGCAAAGCAATAATCCATTTTTTGCGCTTACCTATTCGCGTTTTGATTCACAAATTATGATTTTATCTAATTTTTTTATCTCGGTTTCTTGATCTGACTTGCGATGACCGCTAATGCGGTAGCAATTTGCTATTTTAATTCGTATTATTTTTTAATAATTCAACATCGCTATTGTTATTATTAGATCTAATTTCTTGTGATAGTCTTTGCACGTTTTCGCATACACGACTTGGAATCGCGTATTTGCCTCTTGATTTTAATTCGTGCACTTTTTGTTTCAACTTATTTTGAGTTATTTGATGTATGATGTTAATATTGTGTATATATTTTATTCTCGTTCATACTTAAATTGTTTTAAAACTAATTCTTGATTTAATCAAGCCATTTTCATACCTTGTAAGTCGATCATTCATGATCGCCATCGACCGTAATCGTTAAGGTATTTCATTGCACGATAATATTAGCATAATCTTCCCCTTGATCTTAATCTTTAGGATCATAGAATTAGGTTAGTCTTTCTCTTAAAACTAAAATTTCTTTTCTAAAAAAAATCCATAAAAAATATACTTAGTTTAATTTAATTTATTTTAGCTTTTTAGAACTTAAGTTATTGTTTTTCTAACTAATTGCTTTTCTTAATAAATAAATAAACTCTTTTAATTTGCAAATTAATTTCTAAGCACATTTTCAACTTAGCCATAGAATTCTTAAAATATTTAACTTCAACTTCTATTCAACTACTACTCATCCTTACCATACGGTATTTGCATATTTCATCACTTATCAACATTTTCAATTATTCATCCATTTTACCGATATTTCCCTCCAAAGGAAAGGTTCACATGTTTGACCCCCGTGTCAATGCCTTTACCCTCACCCTAGCCTTAGGATTCGAGTCCCCGTACTCACCTTTTAGGCGTTCCTCCGTGGACATTCTCCGTTTATCCTAGCCTTAGGATTTAGTCCCCGTACTCACCTTTTAGGCGTCCCGTCGTGGACATACCTTCATCCTTTTCAATTTAACTTTTAACGTAGATAGGAGTCTTCGCACTCCAAGTAAGAGTTTCCATATGAACACTTATTTCCCTTTGGAACTTTGACTCACAGTCAATAATTCCTCAAACCCTTTAGGGGAACTACAAATACTCTGATTCCATTCCCGTCAGGATATGTAGGCACAAGATGCGACATCTTGGCGAGTATACTTAGGACTAACCCCTTAGGTCTTTTCTCTTTACTTCTAACCCTTAGCATTACCCTTAAGCAGATAACTTTAGCAATAAGCAAATTAAAACAAGAGGTTCCTGTAGAGTACTACAGAAACTTAAGATGCTAATACCTTTCCCTAAGTTTAACCAACCCCCGAACCTTAGATCTCTCCCCGCGTTGTGTTTACAATGCAAAATAGGTTTTCCTTCCTTTAACATTTCCTTTGGATAAATCAAAGACGGTTGCAAATGAATAAGATTCAAACTAATCAATAGTTTGGTATCCAAATTTCACCGCGACACACAGAGTTTTAACAATTCTTTTCTGATAACTTAGCCACGTTATTCTTTCAGATGAGAAACTCCCCCTGAGTTTCAGATTGGGTGAAAATTAAATATCCTGACTTGTGAACCTTTCTGGGTGAACTCCCCCTGGCTTCAATAGGTCAGATATTTGGATCTTCTGAGCTTGATACAGTCTTGATTCTTGGTCTCTTGAAGCTAATTGATTCTGAGTCTGATACCAATTAGTTTGATACTGAATCTGATACTAATTCTTGATTTTGAGTCGTATAACTTTTATTATATGAACAATCAATCATTCTAATTCAGAGTTTATTCATATGACCTATCTTTAGAATGCCTAGTGAACTTATTCAGAGTTCCTCAGTAAAACAACAAACTCATAGTTAGTAATAAACACAGTTATATATTAGAGCTGGTGTATTGTATCCTTATTAGATTATATCAATCATAATCATATATCCAGATTATATCATACTTAAGTTTCTATCAAAAACAACTCTATTTCTCCCCTTTTTTGTCATCATCAAAAAGGTGATAATCAGATAAGAAAAGAGATAATAGAGAAAGATAAAACACAAAAAGAACCACTTCAATCATAAAAAATATTCAGATAACAGACAGATGAACAATAGAAACATCAAACATGTGCACAAATAAAGACAGAAATGAAAACTAAGACTGGCGAGAGGCTATGATCTTCAGAAGATCTGTGATCTGAGCAGTAGATTGTTCTTGCCTAGCCATCTGAGTCTTGATTTCATCAGTAGTTTGTTCTTGTTTCATCATCCATGTCATGATTTCCTTGATTTCTTCTTCAAGATCTGGTCTCTCAGTCTTGATCTCAGATGCAGGAGGAGTAGATAAAGATGTTGTTGGGTGACCAAAGTCCATTGCAGATGTAGCTTGAAAACCAGAGGAAGATGGTTGATCCACAAATATCAACGCTGACTGATTGGGCTCCACAGTTGCTTCAGAAAGATTATCTTCAGCCACTAGTTCCATATTGGGTGCATAACTTGGAGGGATGACTTTTTCAGATGATGCAACCAAGGTTCCAGAAGAAGACAGTTCAACGTCTGACGGAGCATTTTCCAAAAACAAAGTAGGAGATCTTTTGATGTTAAGCAGAGTCACTCTTACAGCTTCAGAAAATCTCTTCTGAGCTTCTTCAGCACAAATCTCTTGAAGATTTGTAGAAACATAATTAAATCTGGCTTTGAATCTTTTCCAGACAGCATCAGAATCATCAAGATTCAGAGTAGACACACAATCCTTTTGTACAGTGGAGAACAACGTACTTACCTGTTTCTCAAAACAAGATACAAGATTACTAACATCCATCCTAGGTTTGGGTTTAAGAAAGGTTTCTAAAGATGATGGTTTGGAAGAGGTGGTTTTGGAGGAAGGTGAGGGAATAGAGAATTTGGGAATGATAAAGATAGGATGTTGTGAAGAAGATGAAAAGGGAACAGAAGATGGTTGAGAATGACTAGGAGGTGAGGGTTTATCTAAGTTAATATGAAGGTTTAGGGATTGGATAAAAGAGTCAACATCAGATTCAGAAGATGAATCTGTTGTGTCACAATCTCCAGAGGATATAGGATAAATAATCTTAAGAGGTTGGAGATCCATGAAATCAGGTTCAGGATCAGAATAATGTTGTTGATCTGGTGAGAGTGGATGTTCTTGTTGATAGGGTAACGATTGTTCTGGTAGAATAACTGGTGGTGTAAGTGGAGCAGAGTTTGTGGGTGCAAAGGTTTGTTTATCAGATGGATTTGCTTGTTGGGGTACAGAAGATGGTTGAGACTGTGTTGGTTCAAATGAAATATGTTCAGATGAAAGAGAAGGTGAAGGTTCAGATGATGAAGGATTGGATGTTAGTACCTGTTTCATAGTTTCCATAATGGTGTCCATACTTGCTTCAGTAGGATTAGCTTTCTGCTTCTTGATCCTCTGAGGTTTGACAACAGCTTCGCCAGAGGCTTTCCTCTTTGGCTTTGGAGTACCTTCTTCAGAGACATTTTTCTTCTTCTTGCGTCTAGCTTCAAAAAGATCTGGTATAGATTCACCTTCTTTCTGAACTAGATTTGCAGGAAGTGGAGTTCCATCTGCCAGACATTCTGCTATATACGCCAGAATGACTTCTCTGGGTTCATCAGCAGAGAATAGAGGAAAATCATCAACTGGAATTCTCCTTTTACAAACATCAACATATTTTCTCTTGGGTGGGGCAGATGCCAATTTCTCAATCAATCTCATCTTGACTAGGTTTTTACCATTCAGAGGGCTTCCATGAATAGCCTCTAACTCTTCTGTTTGTCTTGCTTCTGTCAAATGTGCAACTAGACCATTCTCATTCAGAATGTCTGAGATTAGTCTCCCCATAGGAATCCAGTTTCTGAGCTTTTTAATTTTAGACCTTAAAACTTCTCTGGTTTGCTTGATCTGATTCCACAGATGATTAAACAAAACATAGGGTAAATCCACCTTGGTTCCTTTGCTAAAACAATACATGAAATAGCACTGATCCACATTCACATAATCTGGTGAGTTGGATGCTTTCCTATGATGGATGCAACTTAGGAAAATCTTGGCCCAGATTTTGTAAACGGTCTTCAAATTCTTCATCCGGCTAGATGACTGTTCAGATTCCATAACTTCAGTAAACATTTCTTCCATATTTACACGATCACCCTGAAGATGTGTAACTCCATCCGTTTCTTCGTATCCAATTAATTTCCTTATCAAATTTTCAGAAATGATAATTTCTTTGCCAAGAACAGACGAAACAATGTACTTGGGATAGAGAACTGCATGAATCCAAAATTCCTTGACTAGATGAGGATAAATAAGTCCAACTAGACGATCAAAGTACTTAGACCATCCCTGAGCTTTCACTGTTGGACGAAGATCAAAACCATTTCTGGCAATGCACTCAAAATCCACTAACGATTCACAGAGAACTTCCAAATCATCAACTGGAGTAAGAAGGGTTCTTACAGGTTCCTTGTATCCAGTTGTCCTTACGACGGATGAACTGATAGCGGCCATTGTTGATTGAATTTGAGCAGACATTGATGAGGATGAAGCCATAGTTGATGAACTTGGAAATGAGAAGGTTTGCTGGATTTTGGGTTTGAGAGAGAAGAGGAAACAGTGTAGAAGGCAAAAATGCATATGCTGGTGATAGTGAGCATGAAGAGTGTGAAATTGATGAGATGTGGAATATATATGGGCAACAATTAGGGTACAGAACACTCAAACATCATTTAGCATTTAATGTTATTTAATTAACACATTTAACAAGATAAACAATGATGAAATGCATTTAATGGTACTGACAAATGTGAGAATTTAAATCAATTTGAATAGTACCTAAGAACGGCGCATCCTTTTTGTGCACTTCAATCGTTTCCATCAGTCAGAAGATAAATGACACGTGGTTGACACGTGGTTGTTGACTTGTGCCACTGACGCTTGAGAATGTGAGACGTTTAAACCATGCTCAGATCTTCTAAAGTAGTTTCATCTTTATCAGAACAAGCTTCAGATCTTCTGAAGACCTTCTCTTACTTCCCTTATCAGAATAATCTTCAGATCTTCTGATGAGGTTCTAGATTTATCTTCAGATCTATGCAGCTTGACTCTGGTTAGTGTTTCAGAAAACTTGTCATCCAGAGGAACGCTTCATATCATATCAGATCTTCGTTCTTCAGATGTTCTTGTTATCCATAAACAATATTTGTTGCAGATGTTTCAGAGCTATGTATAATCAGATTCTCAGAGTTTCTTGTCACAGAAGAATATGTCTTCTAGGTAGATAAGAACCTTCTTGATAGACTTCTGATGACTTCTTTTTCTATCTGTTAATCATCTCTTCTAGGTGAGAAGATTTGATTCAGGAGAAACTCTGAAGATATAGTTTTCCAAAAGCAGCTAACAGAATGACATCTGGATTTGCTTTTGAAAGGAATGTCAACTGACTTATTCATGAATAATCCCAGTAACTTAAATTCCTTCAGGAAACAGATTGAATGACTTCTGTCACTGAATCTTCTTGACATTTTGACTTCAGTATTCAATCCTCATTACTTTTTAAGAAAGAATATCAGAAAAACATTTGACCAATTACAGTTTGTTTAACTGAGATAAAATCTCAATTTAATAGAACTTAATTGTCCATGCAGCATCTAATACAAACTCAGAGTTATTACACTTCTTTACACATGCATGCTTTAATATGAAATTCTTATGAGTCAGATTCTCTTAGCCAACAAAATTTCTTTACTTACTAAAGAGAAATTTCCAATGAGCTTCTCATGAGAAAGTCAAGTGTGGACTAATCTGTTTCTTGAAAACATCTCACACTCACCTGGAATTAATCTTCAGCAAATAAGATTTCTTGCTACTTATGGTTTGACCTTTGAGCTAATACAATGTATATCCAAACATATTTTATGAAGCATTCAACAGAAAAACTTCTTTTCTGATGAATTTCTCATGTCAGTTGATTCTTCAATCTCTAGAGGAGAATATTTTGTTATTGAGAACTTTCAATACTTCAAACTTCAGTGAATCACTGACTTGCTAACAAAAACCCATTAAATACAATTTTAGTACTCATCTCTGCCAGAAACTGATATGAGACTGAAATTGTAAAAGGAGTGAAAAATCCACAGGAGTATTTCTTCACAAGCTTTTGGATCTTTATCTGACACTGTTAGGTGTTTGATATCCATCAATAACAGAACCAGAGCTCTGATACCAACTGAAGGTGTGAAAACAAGATATATCCTGGTTCACTTGAGCAACCCTCAAGCTAATCCAGTCCACCCTTCCAAGGTGATTTTGCCTCACTCAAGCAAGGACTTAATCCACTATAATCAAACTGATTACAGATATGCACAAGCTAACAACAGGTGACTAATTGTTGCACCCTAATTTTTGACCATAAGATCCCACGTCCTTGTTTTAGTTTATATTTATTACATGATGTCTTTGTTACTATTATGTGTGCATGTTTGTTGTTACTAACAAGTTTGTGCAGGTGCGATAATTTCAAATGGAGTTAGCTTTCATTCTCATAAATAATTATGCCAAAGACGTGGTCAGGGGTTTTCTATTGGCTTTTGTCAGTATTTATTAAGAGTTTCATTACCTATTCATGAAGAGAAATGGATTTTCCTTGGACTTAAACGTAGTCATTTGAGGATTGATCTTGGTTTTGTGGCAAGGAGAATTTCAAGTTGTACCCCTTTTCTAAAGGATCCCCTCAAGATGAGGGTCATGTTTTAAAAGAGATTCCAAGTTTTAATTCAAGGCTCCTTTGTATACAAATGAAAAATTAAAGTATCAAGAGCAGGTGGTGTTTGATTTGTGTTTTTGAATTGGTGGGAGAGCACACCGTTTGAGTAATTTTACTAGGATCTATCACCATTTGAAGTTTTTAACCTAAACAGCACTTTGGCTAGAATATCCAAAGGACTTCACTATGTAAGGTTGGGCTACGAAAGCTCATAGGCTTATGGTCTTTGATGCTACATTATAGACCTTGAGGAGATTACATACCAGTTCTACATACCAGTTATAATAAGAAGAGAGGGAGAGTCCAAGACACGGTGAAGCAGAAGACTATTTTGAACATTTGAGTTTTATCTTTAAAATACAAGAATTACAAAGAAGTTTACATGTCAACAGGGGTGGGCAATTCCAGGGTTTTTATGGCACCACTAACTAGGATGAAATCATACAACAATGTTCCTCAACCCATTGCTATCAGCTACTATGCTCGGAGAGCATCTCAAGGAGGATAGCAGAAGCTACTGGTGTTTCTGACATGGCTCAATGTTGCGGTGGAAATAGGATCACAAACTATTAATGAGTTTGAATCGCAATTCAATTCACAACCGCTCTTTGATTTATCCGAAGGAAAAGGTCAAAAGAGGGAAAAACCTATTTTGCATCGTAAACACAATGCGGGGAAAGATCTAGGGTTCGGGGTTGGTTAAATTTAGGGAAGGTATTAGCACCCTAAACTTCCGTAGTACTCTACGGGAACCTTTTGTTCAAATGTTTACTATTTTGCTTTATTCATTTGCTTAAAGTATATGTACAAAGGATTAAAAGTGAAAAAAGAGACCTAAGGGGTTAATTCTAAGTTTACTCGGCAAGACATCGCATCTTGTGCCTACGTATCCTTACGGGAGTGGAATCAGAGTAATCGTAGTTCCCCTCAAAAGGGAGGTTAGAGACTTCTTGACTGTGGTCAAGGTCTCAAGGGGAATAAACGCATCTTAAGGACACGCTTACGCGGAGTGTAGAAACTCCAATATCTACGTTGTAAATTGTTAAGTGAATTAGGGTTAAATTAGGGATTCCATGGCGGGAAACCCTAAAATGAGCGCGGCGGCTCTTTGACCTAATGCTAGGGGTAAAATGGTAATTTTGCCTGCAGCGAGACATGTATGAAAATTTAGGGTTGAAAAGGTGTAAGGGTTGAAGGTGAGGACTATTGACACGGCGGTCAAACGGCTAGACCTAATTCCCTCGGAGGTGTGCAGTGTGACAGAAGTGCAGTAAACGCGTGAGATAATTGAATCATGCAAACCATGCAAGCAGGAATGTTAAAGGCATAAATTAAAGCGCGATTGTTAGGATTCGCGAGGTTACATTAGAGGCAGTTACAATATGATATTAAAATTTAAATTGAACGATGATAAAATAAATAACAGTAAGCGCAATAAACTGCAAAACGAACAAACAACGTCAGAGGGCAGTATTAAATGAATTATCAGATGATGAAGAAGTGGAATTATGTATCTTTTGTGGTTTTATTTTGTGATATAAACTTTAATTTGAATTAAAATGGAATTATTAATATTAATTTAACTCAAACCCTAAAAACTATCTTAACCTAATTATTGTTTTTAAAAAAATGGATTTTAATATATTTATTTAAAAAAGGGTTTTTATTTATTATTAAAAAAAAGTTTTTATTAAAAAAGATTTAAGTGTTACTTATTTTAAACCAACAATTATATTATTTTTTAAGAAAAGGTTTATTGTTAAAAAAAGAAACAGAAAAATAAAATAAAAACTTAAAACACAATGGGTTGGGCCGGTCATCACTCCCGGACCCAACCCGGTCCTGGAACACAAAGGAAAAAAAAGGGGAGGATTCAGATTAGGGTAACCCTAATCTTTCTTTGGCCTCCACGGCGCCGCATGCTCTCTTCTTCTCTCGCGATCTCATCTTTCTCTCGCGATCTCTCTTTCTCGCCTTCGCCCTATTCCTCGTATCTTTTGTTCTATATTTTCCTGAAAAAAACACACAATAAAGACGTAAGTGATAAGGAAGATTGCTCACCCTTCACTAGGGTTTGAAGCGGTTTTCGGAAACGTCTCCGTTGATGGTTGGATGATGTTCGTTTCGCATGGGCCGATGATGAGTTCCCTGAGGCTTCACGGTTCCGACTTGGAACGATTTGCGGACGGTTTCGCTCTCGTTCGCGTTCTGATGCTTACCTTTGACGAAACCCTCCTCCTCTCTCTCGGCTGTTAGGGTTTTTTATGAGGTGATGTGGTTCCCTTTTATATCACTCTCTCTGATCTGTGGGCTTTTTGATAGTGTTGGATTTGCGTTATTTTTACTGAGATTAGATTGTGATTTTAATTTGATCTTTGTGAACCTGATATTTTTTCGATTTGATTGGGATTCTTTCCATTTTCGATATTGATTGGATTTCGTTTTACTGATCTCCATTGGATTGCATTTGGATTGACTTGTTTTTCTGGATTTTTTCAGAGGTGGATATCCATCCTTGAGTTTCGATTGGATAACTGAACTGGATGTGGATAACTGATAGTTTTTTTAACTGATATCTATTTTTCTGATAAACTCGAATTTCTCTGATCTTTCTGATGAGATCTTATGTCTCTGAACAGGACTCTGTTTCTCTCTTGTAACCGGAGTTGGTCCTCTTGCACACTGTTGCACCCCAAAATTTGCCCTCACAATACAAGACTTTGTGTTCTAAGAAGGTTCACAAGGTTCACAAGCTTCACAATACCTCCCATGAGTATCACAAGATATCTTATGAAGATTCACAAGGTTCACAAAGTTCACAATTGGTCAGGAGAGTTGACAATTCCCTCAGACAATGCACCTCCTAAGCAGTGCATCCAAAACTAGGGTTTTGACTTTAATCAGGCTAAATGGACTTCCAAGACTTCAAGTGAGCTTCATAACATCTTATATGTGTATAAGAACCCCCATGTCAAGTTTCAAGACTTTTCTCAAAAAGTTTGCTCAGTCAGATGATCAGATAAGTCAAAAGCAGTCAATGCAGTTAAAAAGTCAAACTGAGGTCAACTGTGGTCAAACCAAAGTCAAACTTCATGATTTTTTTTGCCAACATCAAAGAGAGGTTGGGTGAGAAATATTATCATAATAACTGTAATACCCCAAATTTTGCCCTAAGATTTGTCGTCGCATTTCATTGCATTTAATCAATTACTAACAAATTTGTGTAGTCGTTTGACTTTTTGCAGGTAAATATCATATGGCATGCATTTTTTTTCTAAAAAGTAAAAATGGCACAATTGGCAGGAGGACATGTGTAAGGAGTTATGAGTGTGAGAGGTTGAGAGTTCGAATCTCACCTTTGTCACTTTTTTTTGTTTTTTATTATTTTTACTCTAAATTTTTCTATCTTTCATTAAAAAAATAACAAAAATAGTTTTTTATTATTATTTAATTATTATTTTCGTATTTTAATTAAATCATTTTTTAAAATATTATTTTTTTCACTTTTTTCTAAATTATTCATAAAAATATCCAAAAAATCATAAAATAAAAAATATTGAAAAAAATTTTGTTCTTTTTATAATATTTTTTATTTTAGGAATCAATAGGATTATTAGTTTTTATTTTAAGTTTATTTTAATTATTTTAAATTATTTAAATTATATTTTTTCTTAACTAATTATTTAGTTTGAGCTTTAAAATGGGCTTTAGGGACATTATTGACAATTTGGTGTTAACCCTAATTTGTTCCCTATATATACATGTGTTGCCTTGTTGGAAAAAAGGAGAGAATGAAAAAAACCTAAGAGGAGTGAGTGCCGTTTGCCGTTATTTAGTTTTCTTCTTCATCCATTACTATTGTTTCTTTTTCTTCATCGTTTACCGTTATTTCTTTTCCTTCATCTATTACTGTTGTTTCTTTTTCTTCATCTTTTACCGTTATTTCTTTTTCTTCATCTATTACCGTTATTTCTTTTTCTTTATCTATTACTGTTACGTTTATATATATATAATTTTTAAATTGTTAGAGTTTATATATATAAGATTTTTGATCGAATTATGTCGATACGATGTTTGCACATTTGTGTGCATGACGCGTGACATTTGTGTTAGTTCGATCTGGTTGCGATGATCGCATTTTTGTGTGAGCAATAATACTATTTTTTGCTTAATTTCTTTTTCTTTGCGATAAATTTTGTTTCGTCCGATTTAGATCTGGTTGCGATGAGCGCATTTCTGCGTTAGCAACATTGTTGGGTTATTTGGCACATTTAAAATTCATTATTGCTTTATTATTACTATTATTATTATTATTATTATTATTATTATTATTATTATTATTATTATCATTATTTATTATTATTATCATTATTATCATTATTATTACCATTATTATTATTATTGTTATCATTAATTTATTAAAATTTGTTATAATATAAAAATCTGTTTTTTAAAATAAATAACATTAACATCTTTTCCAAATTAATATGAAAACCTATTATTTTTAAGAAAAACTTTTTTTTAGATAAATTTAAAATAATAACTAAAATCTTTTTTTTAAAATAATAACTAGAACCGTTATTTATTTTATTTTTATTATTGTTCAATTCAAATTTCATTATCATATTGTATCTGCTCCTCTCATGTAACCTCGCGAACTTAACAATCGCTCTTTAAATTCTGCCTTTAAATTTCTGCTTGCATGGTTTAAATTATGACATTATCTCTCTGTTTGCATGATTCAATTATCTCACGCGTTTACTATTATTTCTGTCACATTGCACACATCCGAAGGTTAGGTCTAACTGTTTGGCCGCCGCGCCAATAGTCCGTAAAACTTCACACATTCAATTTCAAATCCTCAAAACTACAAACTACAAACCCTAATTTTCACAAATGCCTCGCCGCAGGCAAAATTACAATTTTACCCTTAGCATTAGGTCAAAGAGCCGCCGCGCTCATTTTAGGGTTTCCCGCCGTGGAATCCCTAATTTAACCCTAATTACAACTTAACATTTCAACGTAGAGATTTGGAGTTTCTACACTCCACGTAAGCGTGTCCTTAAGATGCGTTTATTCCCCTTGAGACCTTGACCACAGTCAAGAAGTTTCTAACCTTCCTATTGAGGGGAACTACGATTACTCTGATTCCACTCCCGTAAGGATACGTAGGCACAAGATGCGATGTCTTGCCGAGTAAACTTAGAATTAACCCCCTTTATTATTTATTATTGCTTATTTATATTTTATTTATCTTTGCTATTTAATTATTTTGCTTATTATTTTGTAATTGTTTCTTGGATGTAAAGTTGTTTAATTATTTAATTATTATTATGGTTAGTAATTAGGGAGTGTAACAACATGTATGTAATATTAAAATAAATTTAGATCACTTTTAAATAAAGATAATTAAAATAAACACGTCACACACGTAAGTCGATTTTAATCGCCGTCTCACTTCCTAAGGATATCCCTCAAGTTGCCTACGAATAATGGTTAAGTGGGGTGTATAAAGCAAGTCCCTCAAATAGAAAAAATCATCAAAGTCCCTTATGGTTGCCTTTACGAATCGAGTCCCTTTCGAAAAATGATGATGGTCCCTTATATGTGCTTATTACATCCCACAATGGCCTTCAAAGTCAAATTGTCCCTCACATGTCCCTTAACATCCAAAGTAAGGACTACCTACTCCATTATAGTAGGGATAGTCTTACTAAGGAAAGGATAAAGAATAAGAAAGACCTTAAAACATTAGGGTAGGCTACTCCTAGATACTTGCTCACTTCAAAACTTTTTCACACTTAAACAAATTTCCAACAAAATTTTCAAACAAGTTTTTTTCACATCCATACACGGATTATTATTAAACTATTCTGAAATTTTTTTGCTATTCACACACTACACTTTCAAAACAATTCAAAAGTGAGCTTAAGTACCTAAGAGCCCATGGATAACCATGGATGAAAAGGGTGCTAACACCTTCCCTTTTCATAACCTACCCCCCGGACCCAAAATATTCTCTAAGGTCTTTCCTGTTCTTTTATAACCTTTCCTTATGGATAAAATAAAAGTCGGTGGCGACTCTTGCTATCCGCAACATTGTTTAAAGTCAGTTCTCCCACCGTGTTACAGAACTGGCGACTCTGCTGGGGACCTATTTAAGAGGGGTACCCTTAGGAATTAAGATCACTTTAAATTGTTTGCCTTGTTTGCTTTATTATTATATTGTTGGGGTGCTCTTATGTGTGAAAGGTCCTAACCCGGATCTAGTGTACCTTAGGTAAATGGCAATAGACCAAGGAAACTGTACGACGTATATCGATACGGTTGATCTGGTGGCCATAGTTAGTGCGACTTCTTGGTTGGTGCTTATATTCCTTAAGTCAAGTTGAGGATAATATTGAGGCTGCCATATGTTGTCAATGCACTAACTGACTTTTAGAACCCTAGTTAACTCATCTTGGCCTTTAGAAAGTAGTGAGGTAACCGGCTTTGGTGCAGACTGAAGTTGGTTGACACTCGATACTACGCTCATTGAGATCTTAAACTTGGAGGGTTTTGGTTGGCAAGTAAGTTGCCTTCTGAACAACCACCCTTGTGAAGGATCAATGATATTGAGATCCCTTAGAACCTGGTTACTTTTGTAGGACAGGATGAACCATCTAACTTCAGGGGAGGGTACTTGCCTTTGAACCTCATGCAAGCCTTTAAACCTAGGGCTATGGTGTGACTTGTTTGTGTGTGCCACATGTTTGTGATTGAGCATGACATCATGACATCATCATGCATCATAAGCATATCATTTTCCCTAACCATTTCAAGGACCAAAGGATTTATCTTTGTTCTTTGTTGCAGGTCATGGCTTCTGCTCGTAGAAACACCATCAGGATCAACTTTGTAGGGATACCTGCTAAGCTCAAGGAGTTGGTTTCCCTAGTGCCTGATCATTCCCAGTTCAACAAGAGACATGGTTACTTATTGGATCTAGTTACTTCAGGGTTCAGTGAAGACATGATGAGTGTGCTGTTTCAGTTCTTTGACCCTAAGCACCATTGCTTTACCTTTCCTGATTATCAGCTGGTTCCAACCATGGAGGAGTTCTCTAAACTTCTGGGTATACCTGTTCTTGATCAGAAGCCATTCACAGGCTTAGAGAAGGAGCTTAAACCAGAAGTTATTGCTGCAGCTCTACATCTGAAGAAGTCTGACATTGTTCTAGAGACGAGAAGTGGAGTTAAAGGTATTCTTGCCAAGGTATTAGTGGATGAAGCTCAAATGTTCTTGAAGGCTATGAGCTACGATGCTTTTGAGGAGATCTTAGCCTTATTGATTTATGGCTTAGTGTTGTTCCCCAATCCTGATCAGTTCATAGACGTTCATGCCATCAACATATTCCTGAGTCACAATCCAGTGCCTACCTTACTTGGAGACATCCTACATTCTCTTCACACTCGTACCACAAGGGCAAGATGAACTTTGATGTGCTGCATACTTTTACTTTCTAGGTGGTTTATTTCTCACCTTCCTCGCTCAGTAATGAAGAATGAGCAAGGGTTCAGATGGTCCAAGAGGATCATGTCACTTTCTCACTCAGACATCCATTGGTGCTCCAGATCTATGGAGAATGTCACCATCATTGACCGTTGTGGGGAGTTTCCTAATGTGCCACTTCTAGGCATAAGAGGAGGCATCACCTACAACCCATCTCTAGCTTTACGACAGTTTGGTTACGCCCGGAGCGATGGTCCACATGACATGTTGATTCAGGGCATTGTGTTTGACTACGACAACGATCTTCAGGGTTACCGAGATTCATACGAGCTTGGGGAAAGGTAAACAGGATTGACAGCAAGACACTGGAGCCTAAGTACACTATTCCTATGGAGGCTTATCTCAGATGGGTACGATCTCGTGCTCAGACACTCATGATGCCATATCCTGCCGTCCTACCAGTTACCATGGAACCTGTTGCTGAAGGAGACACAGCTTATACCATCCTTCACCCAGACATGCCTACTGATATGGAAGACTTGCAGAGATCATGGATCCAACTGAAAGAGCAAAGGGATACTTTCGAGGCTCATTACAAAGCAAGCCAAGCAAGGATCCTAGAGCTAACAAAGCTACTTCATGAGGAACGAAACCTCAACTCATACCTCAACACAAAGAGGAAACGTCCATGGGAGACTTAAAACCCCATCTTTTGTACTTATTTCGTTTTCATTTTTTGTAAGCCTAAAAGGCAAAACAAGTTATTACTAATAAAAAGTTACTTTCTTGTTTGTTTAAGCAAATTTAAATCCTGCGGTCCTTGAAAACATTGCATATGCATTCCCATATCATTGCATCACAGGTTTATAATTGTGCACAGGTTTCTCATCTCCTCGCTGTTTATTTCAGCAATGGCTCTTGAACAATCAGTTAAGGATCTCCAGGCACAGAATGCACAGTTCCAAGAGCTGATCCTGAACCTATCCAAGGGGCAGGATGAATTGAAGACACTGCTGGCCAAGAAGACTAAGAAGGCTAGAAGGTCTGCTGGGTTGCTCAACATGGGAAGAAGGTTCAAAGGTCCTGCCAAGACCAAGGAACAGGTTGAAGACTATGAATCTGAAGAATCTGAGCAGGAGAGAGGCAGTCTCCACAACACTATGGGGGACTCTGATTCTGAGGCTAACTACTACCATGAGCCTAACGAAGACAAATTCAAGATGCTGGTGGATAGAATGGATGCTATGGAATTACAGAAATCATCTGGGTTGGATTTTGAGGATTTGAGCTTGATATCTGGGGTGGTCATACCCATTGGGTTCAAAGTTCCTACATTTGTTGTCTATGATGGGGTCTCTTGTCCCAAATTGCATCTGAGGTCTTATGTCAGAAGAATTCAACCCCACACTGCTGATAAAAAGTTGTGGATCCATTTCTTTCAAGAGAGTTTATCTGGAGCTCAGCTAGAGTGGTATTATCAGTTGGAGAGTGTCAACATCAGAGATTGGAATGACCTTGCTGAAGCTTTCTACAAGCAGTATCAATACAATGCTGACTTAGCCCCCACTCGCATGCAGCTTCAAAGCATGTCTATGGGTGCCAAAGAAAGCTTTAAGGAGTATGCTCAGAAGTGGAGAGACTTAGCTGGAAGAGTTCAACCCCCTTTGACTGATAGGGAGTTGGTTGATATGTTCATGTGTACGCTGAATGGTCTGTTTTACAGTCATCTCATTGGAAGCTCATCATCTGGCTTCACTGAGTTGATCATGACAGGAGAGCGAGTAGAGAATGATATCAAGAGTGGTAAGATCCAAGTGGGCACTTCTTCATCAGGTGCTGCAAAGAAGCCTCCCACTGGGAAGAAAGAATCTAATGCTGTTTATGGTCAGCCTGATCGTAACAGAAGACATCAGTCTGTGAGTGTAGTTCATATTTCAAATCCAACTCCTGCAACAACAGAGCAGCCTCAGGGCAACCAACAGAGGGCTAGAAGACAGTTCACGAAGATCAACATGTCAATGGCTCAGGCATTGCAACACTTGTTGAAGGCTGAACTTATTACCCTGAGGGAGGCTCCTCAGAATCCCAATGTTACCTCTCCCAAGTACAATCCCAATGCACGATGTGCATATCATTCAAACTGTCCAGGACATGATACTAATAACTGCTGGGTCTTGAAGAACAAAATTCAAGATATGATTGATGCTGGAGAAATTGAGTTTGATCCACCAGGTACTCCAAATGTGATTACAGCTCCAATGCCAAATCACGAGAAGACTGTCAACGCCATTGATGAAGATATTGATGAAGATCTGCATGTCTATTCGGTTATGGAGTTGAGCACACCATTGTCTGTTATCAAAAAGAGGTTAGTAAAAGCTGGGATCTTTCCAGGTTGTCGTGAAGATTGTTTGTATTGTACCTATAAGCCGGATAGTTGCTTCATTTTGAGAGATGGGATTCAACGTCTCATGGATAAATATACTATAGTGTTTGAAAGAAGACCAGCATCTGTAGAAAGTATGGTGGATCATCTGACTCAGGGTAAGAAGATTGAAGAGGTTGACATGGTTGACAAAGTACCACTAAGAATCACTTCAAAGGGTCCCATTAAAATCACTCATCAGGGCCCAATCAAGATTACTGCTGAAGGTCCTGTGAAAGTTGTTGCTGAAGCCAGAGTAGCTCCTCTGATCATTACCACTCCTGGTCCTATTCCTTATACATCTGACAAAGCTGTGCCTTGGCACTATGGGTCTGATGTTTACATCCATGGTGTCAAGCATGAGCCTTTACCTGATATGCCTGTTGACATTGATAATATTGCTGGATCTAGCAAGATCACTCGTAGTGGAAGAGTCTTCTCTCCTCCAGTTGCTTCTAAGAGTGCAGTTACTCCTGCTGTTACTTCCACCACTGATGCTCGGGGCAAGGGTCCTGTTATTGAGCCTGTATCTACTGATGTGCCAGCTGTTGATGACCTCTCTAAGCAGATGGAAGAAGTATTGAAAACCATTCGCAAGAGTGATTATGATATTGTTGATCAGCTGGGGCATACTCCCTCAAAGATTTCTATGCTCTCCCTGTTATTATGTTCTGAGGCTCATGCCAAGTCATTGATCAGGTTTCTAAAGATGGCTCATGTACCCAGTGCAATTTCTGTGGACCAGTTTGAGAATTGTGTTGCTCACCTGACCTATGACAACGGGTTAGGATTTTCTGATGCTGACTTGACCCCTGCCAAGAGGGATCATAACAGGGCCTTGCATATTTCAATTGAATGCAGGGGCACTACCCTGTCTCATGTGCTGATAGACAATGGTTCCTCTCTGAATGTGTTGCCTAAGGAAGTCCTGAACAAGCTGAGTCCTGAAGATACGGTATTGAAGCCCAGTAATATTGTGGTAAAGGCTTTTGATGGTTCTAGAAGAGTAGTGCATGGGGAAATTGATCTTCCAATCAAGGTTGGCTCTCAGGTGTTTACCGCTACATTCTATGTGATGGATATTCGTCCTTCGTACTCATGTCTGCTTGGTCGTCCCTGGATCCATGGGGCAGGTGCTGTGACCTTCACATTACATCAAAAGTTGAGATATCCGGTGAATGGAAAAGTTGTTACTGTCTTTGGAGAGGAAGAATACTTTGTCAGCCATGTAAACACTTTCAAGTATCTGGAAGTAGAAGGTGAATACATTGAAACTCCATGTCAGTCATTTGAAGTGGTTCCCTGGGCTGTTAAGGATTGTGTGACTCCTCCTGCTGTGAAGAAGGTTCCTGTGGTCATCAGAAACCCTCCAACAATGGCAATGGCCTCCCTCAATGATGCAAAAGCTGTGGTGGAAGAAGGTGGTTGTACTATTTGGGGTCAGCTTCCTGATATTCCATACAAGTCTGACAAGTTTGGTTTGGGTTTCACTGCAGAGTCCCAGAAGGCTGTTCGTCGTGCTCGTGCTGTTCGTATCACCAATCAAGGGGTTATCAATGCTGTGGGAGATCAAGATGAAGACTACAACTTGGAGGCATGGATTTTTCCTACTGTGGGTGCTGGACTCAATAATTGGACAGCTGAAGATGTTATCCCTATCTCCTTTAGTCAGGAGTAAATACTATTACTGTGTTATGATTTATAATTTCCGGAACAATTAAAACTTTCAAGCCATGTGCCTTACCCGGGGCACAATGGTGTGCTTGTTACGGGTTGTCATTTCATTTGCATACTTCATTCAATAAAATCAGTGGACGTTTCGTTTTCGTAAATATTGTGTTCCTTGTCTTTCTTTTTCTTTTATTTTTGCTTTATCAGCTATGTGTTCTTACACACACCCACGTCACTAAAATGCAGATCCTCATCCACTCTGGATCCAGTTGATAACAGTTCTACTATTGCCAATTACAATTTCGAGAATCCGATCTATCAAACTGAAGACGGAAACGAGGACGATTGTGAAATACCTGTAGAGCTTGCTAGGTTGTTACAACAAGAAGAGAAAGCTATACAGCCACATGAAGAGCCAGTCGAAGTTGTGAATCTGGGAACTGAAGAAAACAGAAAAGAGGTCAAGATAGGGGCTGATTCAGAGGACAGTGTCAAGAGCAGGTTGATTCAGATGCTACGTGACTATGTGGAGATCTTTGCTTGGTCTTATGAAGATATGCCAGGGTTGGATACAGACATTGTGGTTCACCGTTTGCCAGTGAAAGAAGATTGTCGTCCAAAGAAGCAGAAGGTTCGTCGTATGCGTCCTGAAATGTCAGAAAAGATCAAAGCAGAGGTAATGAAACAGTTCAATGCAGGGTTCTTGGCCGTAACTTCTTATCCTCAGTGGGTTGCAAATGTGGTACCAGTTCCTAAGAAAGATGGTAAGGTACGTATGTGTGTAGACTACAGAGATCTGAACAAGGCTAGCCCTAAAGATGACTTTCCACTTCCTCATATTGATATTCTGGTAGACAACACTGCTCAGCATAAGGTATTCTCTTTTATGGATGGTTTCTCTGGTTACAATCGAATCAAGATGGCACCTGAAGATATGGAGAAGACAACATTTGTGACACAGTGGGGCACCTTTTGCTATAAGGTAATGCCATTTGGTTTGAAGAATGCAGGGGCAACATATCAGCGTGCTATGGTGGCTTTGTTTCATGATATGATTCATCATGAGATAGAGGTATATGTGGATGATATGATAGCCAGATCTCAGAATGAAGAGCAACATCTTGATCATCTGCACAAGTTGTTTGAGAGGTTGAAGAAATACAAGTTGAGATTGAACCCAAACAAGTGTACTTTTGGAGTTAGATCTGGAAAACTCTTGGGTTTCATTGTCAGTGGAAAAGGTATTGAAGTGGATCCTGCAAAAGTGAAAGCTATACGAGAGATGCCAGCTCCCCGTACTAAGAAGGAGGTTAGAGGTTTCTTGGGACGATTGAACTACATTGCAAGATTTATTTCCCAATTAACTACCATCTGTGAGCCAATCTTCAAGTTGTTGAGGAAAGATCAGGTGATGGAATGGAATGATGAGTGCCAGACTGCCTTTGATGAAATCAAGAGATATTTGCTAGAACCTCCAATTTTAATGCCACCAGTTGATGGAAGACCCTTGATTATGTATTTAACAGTATTAGACAACTCAATGGGGTGTGTATTGGGGCAACATGACGAGTCTGGTCGAAAAGAGCAGGCAATATACTACCTTAGCAAAAAGTTTACCGACTGTGAAACAAGATACTCACTGCTCGAGAAAACTTGCTGCGCTTTGGCATGGGCTGCTCGCCGACTAAGACAGTATATGTTGACCCATACTACCTTGTTGATTTCGAAGATGGATCCAATCAAGTACATATTTGAGAAACCTGCTCTCTCCGGAAGAATTGCAAGATGGCAAATGATCTTGACGGAATATGATATACAGTATACTACTCAGAAGGCCATTAAGGGGAGTGTTGTTGCTGATCATTTGGCTCATCAAGCAGTAGGTGATTACCAGTCAATGAATTTTGAGTTCCCTGATGAAGACATTATGTCTGTTACCAAAGAACCTGGACAATATGACGGACCTGAACAAGGATCCCGATGGACTATGGTTTTTGATGGTGCCTCCAATGCACATGGTAATGGTGTTGGTGTTGTGATTAGTTCCCCTGAAGGTTGTCATACCCCGATTACTGCCAGACTTTGTTTCTATTGTACCAATAACATGGCTGAGTATGAGGCATGTATCATGGGTATGCAAGTTGCTATTGATATGAAGATTCAGTTCCTTGAGGTGTATGGAGATTCAGCTCTGGTAGTAAGTCAGATTAAAGGAGATTGGGATACAAAGCATGATAATCTCATTCCTTACAGAGAACATGTGTTGTCTTTGATCCCACATTTCAAAGTGATTACTTTTGGACATATTCCACGAAGAGAGAATCAGTTGGCAGACGCATTGGCCACCATGGCATCTATGTTTGAGATCAGCTGGGATGATGAAGCTCCCAAGATTACCATTGATAGATTTGAGAAGCCTGCATACTGCAATGAGATTGACACTGAAGGGGCAGAGGAGAAGCCTTGGTTCTATGAAGTGAAAAACTATCTTGAAGCTCAGGAGTTCCCTGAAGGGGCATCTGTCAAAGATAGGAAGTTCCTGAGAAGGTTTTCTGCTAAGTTCTTTCTGAGTAATGGCATTCTGTATAAGCGTAATCATGATTCAACTATGCTTCGTTGTGTGGATAAGAAGGAAGCTACAGAAATTATGGAAGAGATGCATGATGGGACCTTTGGCACTCATTCTAGTGGTCATACCATGGCAAAGAAGATTTTGAGAGCAGGTTACTATTGGTCTACCATGGAAGCTGATTGCTATCAACACTCCAGAACATGTCACAAATGTCAAATCTATGCTGATAAAGTACATGTACCTCCATCTCCATTGAATGTGTTGACTGCTCCTTGGCCCTTTGCCATGTGGGGCATTGATATGATTGGTGAGATCAAGCCTACTGCTTCTAATGGGCATCGTTTCATCCTGGTTGCTATTGATTACTTCACGAAGTGGGTAGAGGCAGCTTCATTTGCATCTGTGACTAAGAATGTTGTGGCTCGGTTCATTAAGAATAATCTCATATGTAGGTATGGTATCCCTGAAAGGATTATCACTGACAATGGCTCTAATCTGAACAACACTATGATTACTGATCTCTGTACGCAGTTCAAGATTAAGCATCACAACTCTTCTCCGTATCGTCCAAAGATGAATGGGGCAGTTGAAGCTGCTAATAAGAACATTAAGAAGATTGTACAGAAGATGACTGTTACTTACAAGGATTGGCACGAGATGTTACCATTTGCTCTGCATGGTTATCGTACTACAATACGTACTTCAACAGGGGCAACCCCATTCTCCTTAGTCTATGGTATGGAAGCAGTTCTGCCTATTGAAGTTCAGATCCCCTCCTTGAGAATTATGAAGGATGCAGGCTTGGATGAAGATGAGTGGATTCAGACTCGACTTGACCAGATAAATTTGATTGATGAGAAAAGGTTAGCAGCAGTTTGTCATGGCCAGATGTACCAGAAACGGATGATCAAAGCTTTTAACAAGAAGGTTAAGCCAAAGGTATATCAGGCTGGTGACTTGGTAATCAAGCGTATCATATTACCTCAGGGTGATCCCAGGGGCAAGTGGATTCCAACATATGAGGGACCATTTGTAGTCAAGACAGTGTTCTCAGGAGGTGCCATGATACTGACTACAATGGGTGGTGAAGACTTCCCACAACCTGTAAACGCAGACATAGTTAAAAAATACTACGCATAAAAAGAGACCCGCTAGGTTGACAGGCCTAGGCAAAAATAAGGGCATCCCGGCAAACCAAAAGGGTTTGGGCAAAAATTAGGGATATATATATAAAAAGATGTACACCCGGCAAGTCGAAAACCTGAAAAGGCGGCTTGGGCAAAAAAGGGTATCCCGGTGGATTGAAAACCTGAAAGGGCAATCCAGGCAAAAGTTAGGGATTAAAGCGTATGACTATGTCTCGTTTGGATCACTCATGAAACTGCAACCAGTTGTACTACTTACTCAAGCTCAAACAGATGAAGCTCAATCTAATCGTTTCCGTCTCAACAGCAAGAAGATGAGATACTTGAGTGGCAATAGTAGAATTGAAACTCAATAGGATTATTTCCCACATAGCTGATTCTTCTTGTAAAACTTCATGACAAAATTCTCTTACTAGGGTTTATGTCTCCTTGTACAAACTTACCCGTGTATGGGTCACTTTTGATATAAATAAATTCCATCTTTTGAATCCAGATTCACTTTTACCCTATTTACATAAGCGAAACGTCCATTGGTTGTGTTTGAATGTATGTATGCCTTTGAATATGATTGATGTTTACCAGAAATGCATGAATGCTTTTAATATGATTGATGTTTACCAGAAATGCATATGCAGTAATAGTATTTACTAAGGACGAACGAGGGAAGGATTTCAACGAAGCTTCGCCGGTTCATCTTTACAAGACAGTTACAAACCATCAGTAGGACTAATCCATTTTCACAAAGTCTAATCTCCCCTGGAATTTATATCCATCTCTTTTATCCTCATACGGATATACGGGAAATTACTTTCCAATAAGGGCACGATGAACGAAGACGGGATGTTATACTTATCCTACTATCAAACGAAAATGAAGGTTATCTATACCCTACTATCCCCAACAACGGGAGGTTATCTATACCTTGTTATCCCCAACAACGGGAGGTTATCTATACCTTGTTATCCCCAGCAGACGGAGGGTTATATATTCTTCAACAACGAATCGGGATTTATTTTCCTTGGCCAGCAGTTGTTATACAAGGATATCCAGACACTTCCAGCAGTGTCATATCATACATACATCATTTACATCATACTATAACATATATGTCTATAGTACATTACCTAAGTGCATCATGTCATACATGCATACATAAAGCATAAACTAATGTTGTTATACAGAATGCTACCTTGTTTTCAGGTTAATTATCCAACAAACAAGCTTATGATCTTTGGGACTGCTTTATTGTAACCTCAGGGTTACTTTATCCTCCTGATGAGCTTCTTATTACTTTGGGACTGCTTTATTGTAACCTCAGGGTTATTTTATCCTCCTGATAGCCTCTCATGACTTCAAGACTGCTTTAGAGCTACTGATTGCTCTATCTTCCTGAAATCATCCTATTACTTCAAGACTGCTTTAGAGCTATTCATTGCTCTATCCTCATGAGGTCATATTACTACTTCAAGACTGCTTTAGAGCTATTCATTGCTCTATCCTCCTGAAGCCATCTAATTATTTCAAGACTGCTTTAGAGCTATCCATTGCTCTATCCTCCTGAAATCATTACTTCAAGACTGCTTTAGAGCTATTGATTGCTCTATCCTCCTGAAGACATATCACATTATTATTTCAAGACTGCTTTAGAGCCATTCATTGTTCTATCCTCCTGAAATCATATCATTGCTTCAAGACTGCTTTAGGGTTATCACTATTGATTGCTCTATCCTCATGAAGACATGCTGCTACATCATTATTATTCCAGACTCCTGACAGCTTTCATCATACACCCATATTTTGAACTGCTCCCCCCTAGTGGCATCTTTAAGCCCACTCAATCATATTCAACTAGCCATCTGTACCACTCTAGTGCACTGGTGAGTGCAAATTTTTGGGCTTTTGTGTTCAATCCCCTTCAACCTTCCAGGTTACGACTGGCAAATATACCAATCTAACCCCTCAGGTTTCAGAAAATTGAACAGGGGTAGCTGTTGCACCCCAAAATTTGCCCTCACAATACAAGACTTTGTGTTCTAAGAAGGTTCACAAGGTTCACAAGCTTCACAATACCTCCCATGAGTATCACAAGATATCTTATGAAGATTCACAAGGTTCACAAAGTTCACAATTGGTCAGGAGAGTTGACAATTCCCTCAGACAATGCACCTCCTAAGCAGTGCATCCAAAACTAGGGTTTTGACTTTAATCAGGCTAAATGGACTTCCAAGACTTCAAGTGAGCTTCATAACATCTTATATGTGTATAAGAACCCCCATGTCAAGTTTCAAGACTTTTCTCAAAAAGTTTGCTCAGTCAGATGATCAGATAAGTCAAAAGCAGTCAATGCAGTTAAAAAGTCAAACTGAGGTCAACTGTGGTCAAACCAAAGTCAAACTTCATGATTTTTTTTGCCAACATCAAAGAGAGGTTGGGTGAGAAATATTATCATAATAACTGTAATACCCCAAATTTTGCCCTAAGATTTGTCGTTGCATTTCATTGCATTTAATCAATTACTAACAAATTTGTGTAGTCGTTTGACTTTTTGCAGGTAAATATCATATGGCATGCATTTTTTTTTCTAAAAAGTAAAAATGGCACAATTGGCAGGAGGACATGTGTAAGGAGTTATGAGTGTGAGAGGTTGAGAGTTCGAATCTCACCTTTGTCACTTTTTTTTGTTTTTTATTATTTTTACTCTAAATTTTTCTATCTTTCATTAAAAAAATAACAAAAATAGTTTTTTATTATTATTTAATTATTATTTTCGTATTTTAATTAAATCATTTTTTAAAATATTATTTTTTTCACTTTTTTCTAAATTATTCATAAAAATATCCAAAAAATCATAAAATAAAAAATATTGAAAAAAATTTTGTTCTTTTTATAATATTTTTTATTTAGGAATCAATAGGATTATTAGTTTTTATTTTAAGTTTATTTTAATTATTTTAAATTATTTAAATTTTATTTTTTCTTAACTAATTATTTAGTTTGGGCTTTAAAATGGGCTTTAGGGACATTATTGACAATTTGGTGTTAACCCTAATTTGTTCCCTATATATACATGTGTTGCCTTGTTGGAAAAAAGGAGAGAATGAAAAAAACCTAAGAGGAGTGAGTGCCGTTTGCCGTTATTTAGTTTTCTTCTTCATCCATTACTATTGTTTCTTTTTCTTCATCGTTTACCGTTATTTCTTTTCCTTCATCTATTACTGTTGTTTCTTTTTCTTCATCTTTTACCGTTATTTCTTTTTCTTCATCTATTACCGTTATTTCTTTTTCTTTATCTATTACTGTTACGTTTATATATATATAATTTTTAAATTGTTAGAGTTTATATATATAAGATTTTTGATCGAATTATGTCGATACGATGTTTGCACATTTGTGTGCATGACGCGTGACATTTGTGTTAGTTCGATCTGGTTGCGATGATCGCATTTTTGTGTGAGCAATAATACTATTTTTTGCTTAATTTCTTTTTCTTTGCGATAAATTTTGTTTCGTCCGATTTAGATCTGGTTGTGATGAGCGCATTTCTGCGTTAGCAACATTGTTGGGTTATTTGACACATTTAAAATTCATTATTGCTTTATTATTACTATTATTATTATTATTATTATTATTATTATTATTATTATTATTATTATTATTATTATCATTATTTATTATTATTATCATTATTATCATTATTATTACCATTATTATTATTATTGTTATCATTAATTTATTAAAATTTGTTATAATATAAAAAACTGTTTTTTAAAATAAATAACATTAACATCTTTTCCAAATTAATATGAAAACCTATTATTTTTAAGAAAAACTTTTTTTTAGATAAATTTAAAATAATAACTAAAATCTTTTTTTTAAAATAATAACTAGAACCGTTATTTATTTTATTTTATTATTGTTCAATTCAAATTTCATTATCATATTGTATCTGCTCCTCTCATGTAACCTCGCGAACTTAACAATCGCTCTTTAAATTCTGCCTTTAAATTTCTGCTTGCATGGTTTAAATTATGACATTATCTCTCTGTTTGCATGATTCAATTATCTCACGTGTTTACTATTATTTCTGTCACATTGCACACATCCGAAGGTTAGGTCTAACTGTTTGGCCGCCGCGCCAATAGTCCGTAAAACTTCACACATTCAATTTCAAATCCTCAAAACTACAAACTACAAACCCTAATTTTCACAAATGCCTCGCCGCAGGCAAAATTACAATTTTACCCTTAGCATTAGGTCAAAGAGCCGCCGCGCTCATTTTAGGGTTTCCCGCCGTGGAATCCCTAATTTAACCCTAATTACAACTTAACATTTCAACGTAGAGATTTGGAGTTTCTACACTCCACGTAAGCGTGTCCTTAAGATGCGTTTATTCCCCTTGAGACCTTGACCACAGTCAAGAAGTTTCTAACCTCCCTATTGAGGGGAACTACGATTACTCTGATTCCACTCCCGTAAGGATACGTAGGCACAAGATGCGATGTCTTGCCGAGTAAACTTAGAATTAACCCCCTTTATTATTTATTATTGCTTATTTATATTTTATTTATCTTTGCTATTTAATTATTTTGCTTATTATTTTGTAATTGTTTCTTGGATGTAAAGTTGTTTAATTATTTAATTATTATTATGGTTAGTAATTAGGGAGTGTAACAACATGTATGTAATATTAAAATAAATTTAGATCACTTTTAAATAAAGATAATTAAAATAAACACGTCACACACGTAAGTCGATTTTAATCGCCGTCTCACTTCCTAAGGATATCCCTCAAGTTGCCTACGAATAATGGTTAAGTGGGGTGTATAAAGCAAGTCCCTCAAATAGAAAAAATCATCAAAGTCCCTTATGGTTGCCTTTACGAATCGAGTCCCTTTCGAAAAATGATGATGGTCCCTTATATGTGCTTATTACATCCCACAATGGCCTTCAAAGTCAAATTGTCCCTCACATGTCCCTTAACATCCAAAGTAAGGACTACCTACTCCATTATAGTAGGGATAGTCTTACTAAGGAAAGGATAAAGAATAAGAAAGACCTTAAAACATTAGGGTAGGCTACTCCTAGATACTTGCTCACTTCAAAACTTTTTCACACTTAAACAAATTTCCAACAAAATTTTCAAACAAGTTTTTTTCACATCCATACACGGATTATTATTAAACTATTCTGAAATTTTTTTGCTATTCACACACTACACTTTCAAAACAATTCAAAAGTGAGCTTAAGTACCTAAGAGCCCATGGATAACCATGGATGAAAAGGGTGCTAACACCTTCCCTTTTCATAACCTACCCCCCGGACCCAAAATATTCTCTAAGGTCTTTCCTGTTCTTTTATAACCTTTCCTTATGGATAAAATAAAAGTCGGTGGCGACTCTTGCTATCCGCAACATTGTTTAAAGTCAGTTCTCCCACCGTGTTACACACACGAACTTAATTCTTTGTTTCCTTTCAAGCCTGAATTCAGCTTTTGTTGGGCGATGATGTTTGAACTGAGCTCATGTCCTGTACTTTCGGTTTTTCCACTGTGAATTAACTTTTCCTCTTCTTTTTTCAGTGAACTGATGCTGACGCTTCGATTGAGTCAAGGTGGCCAAGTGAAGGTTATTGGCGATGATGACCTTAGGGCCTGAGCTGTCGTTTTGAATTGAGCTGATAGTTCGTGTGAAATTACCGATGCCTGCAGTTCGACGTTTCGGTAGGGAATTGGTAACGGCTTCGGCCGTGGCACTCCCAGCCGCTTGAACGCTTATGCCCGATGATGGTTAAACTGAGGGCTGATATGACTTCGAATCTCTTTGTTGTTTCCATTGTTTTTATGCAGTTCAATTGGATGGCCTGGTTCGGATTTGGTAGGCTTCAATTAATCGAACTATCTGTTATGTTCCCATTCGAGTTGCTTTGTGATAGTCTGATTCTGAACTTGATTCTTTGTGGTAATAAGGGCATTGTTTCGTTGCCGTGGATGTTATTTCGACCCTTCTGGTTTTCGAACCACCTGTTTACTGATACGATCAACTTTTTAACATTCGCCTTTCTTGTGTAGTTGAGCGGGGCTGTGATGTATGATGGCTGAGACCTGGCTTTGATGTTTTGTGGCAACAGATGTGCTGGTTTATGGACTTACTGATGCTCGTGGGGCTGGCATGTTGGTTTTTCGAAACTGATGCCTCCTTTCTGAGTTAAAACTGATTGTTTTTCGAAACTTATTTACTTTGCTCAGATTTGAACATTTGGACCTGTTATGCATTATCTGATGTTCTTTTGTGTTTTTGCAGATGTCAGAACTAGTTTTATGTTGGTGTTCATCCGGATTTGTTTTGAGACCATTTCCGCCATAATTAGGCTTGCTTTTGTCTTGGTGTTAATGACCATTGGCTGTTTCTGATTGCCTTATGAACTGCATTTTGAATTGAATTATCTGCTCATGTTTTGTGCAGCTTATGGATTTTATTGTGAGCTGATACCATTCTGATTCATGTATTTCAGGTGACAGAAAACGGTTCAGACCCGTCGGCATCCGGGTTTGAACCTGAGTTGGCTAGTGTTCACCCTGATATCGATTTTGAGAACCAAATGGGATTTACTTGATTTTGAAACGAATCCAATTACGGCAAAAACGAATCAGTCCCGCTTCTTCTATCTCTTTCTCTCTCGGTTGTCCCGTACGATAAGAACAGGGATCACCTGATCTGACGCCAATGGCGCGGATCGGTAACGGGGGTAGGGCGCAGCTTCGGTTGTGCCACTCCCGGCACTCGATGATGACGATGTTCTGAGAGTGTCGAATTCATCTTTCTAACATCTTTCTACTCTGTTTTGTTTTCCTATTCTTTTGCAGGTGATCTGGAACTTCGTGGAACACTCAAGGGAAAAATACCATGAAGATACCTTAGGAGTTTTTAGGATTTAGGATTTTTTAGAGTAGATGTAACATTTGTAAATGTAATCTCACAGCAATTCAAATGTGAAATTATTCACTTCCTTTTGTAAAATGATATTCTTATGAAATAAAAATTCCATGATCATTCAACTTTGAATCTGTTTATATTTATTTCTAGTTATAAATTATAAACATTTGTGAATAAATCCACAAATATCTAAATTCATTATTCTAGTTATAAACCATAAATATTCACGAATGATATTTTTGCTCATGTACTTGTCTCGTTTGTGGTCCTAACCTCATCACCTGACTTCATTCACTTGCATTCCAACTTAGATTCTAGCCAACAATATTCTCCTCAATTTTCTAACCAAACGCGGATGTGCGCCGTAATCACAACAGATTCAGTATCAACGATGACATTGCCCGTAATTGAATTCCACTGACCAAATGCTATGAGCAACAATCCAATAATGCCCAATTAAACTGCGCCTTATTAACAGAAACGGAAATGCTCTGGAAATAAACCATGAGCGAAGAAATGGATCTTAAATCCAGTTGTGCCCGACAAATTTCAATACCGAACACATCAAATTGGCGCTTTGATATAATCAAACCAGGTGATAAATAAATGCCTCAGAAATAGGGTCTCAAGTGTCTCAAAGCTTAGTAACAGCCCGTCTTCAAAGAATTGGTGGAATCCATGTAAAATGACCAAAATACCCCTGGAACCAATCCTGCAAAACAAACACCTCCATGACTTGATGGTGGTTAGTAGATGCACATACGAGATGTTATGCGAAAATGCTGACTAAATGTAAGGGTAAAATTTGGGGTATTACAGTTGCCCCTATTTAAATAGCTACACCGGATGATTTGAGTGGCGGAGACTCGAGGAATCATGGTGAAGGGATTTAAATATAGATAACCGAAAATTTTGCCCTTATATGTGGCGATATGCAATGCTATGGACCAGACTAATGCAGACGATGCCATGAATATGATATGATGCGTATGCTGGAATGATGAATGCGACAATGCTGACGAATACGACGACACAGGGACAGACACTACGAGAAGAACACACTGGGGAAAACAACGCGCAGGGACACAGTACAACCTGGGGAATTCTAAAATGATGGTCAACTGGTGTGAATACGACCAATTGTCATTTTTAGAACGGGAACGAGATTCTCAAATGGAGATGGCACCTATGAGACGACCTCCACTAGGGAATCTGAAAGTAAAACTGGATCATGTACGACTGCAAGACCGATTACAGAATGCTGGAGCATTGAGCAAAGAATAACATCCAAGCTTCTGTAACCTATCCCTTGTGACAGGATCAAACGGACTTTTCGGGAATCCGTAGCAAATATACAGGGTAAACACTGGCTGTATGCCAAAATAAATGGACTTTAGGAATAAGATCCTTAAATGGAGATGGCACCTATGAGATGACCTCCACTTGGGAACGTCTAATAATAAAACGGGATCTACACGACTGCAAGATCGATCACAGAATGCTGGAGCATTGAGCAAAGAATAACATCCAAGCTTCTATAAACTATCCTTCGTGATGGGATCAGACGAACTTTTCGGAAATCCGTATCAAATATACAGGGTAAGGACCGGCTGTATACCAAAATAAATGGACTTTGATAGGAAATGCCCCGATAAGCTTCTCGAGGGAGAACTGTCACTTATCGTTGGAAGGGACTTACATGCCAAAATGGATAAGCACTCAAATAAAGAGGCTGCTGCTTATCTGATATATAAATCTTCTCATATTTAAGGTCGGCGCCTGGAATACGATTCTGATTTTTCTTTTATTAAAGGATAAACTGAACTTCCTCATACTTCAAGCTCGTGCTCTCCTGAATATGATTCCGCTCCTTCTTTTACTAAAGGGTAAATGAACTTCTTCATACTTCAAGATCGTGCTCTCCTAAATATGATTCCGCTCCTTCTTTTACTAAAGGGTAAATGAACTTCTTCATACTTCAAGATCGTGCTCTCCTGAATATGATTCCGCTCCTTCTTTTACTAAAGGGTAAATGAACTTCTTCATACTTCAAGATCGTGCTCTCCTGAATATGATTCCGCTCCTTCTTTTACTAAAGGGTAAATGAACTTCTTCATACTTCAAGATCGTGTTCTCCTGAATATGATTCGGTTCAAACCTCCCCATACTTCACGATGACAAGGAAAATGGAAGCCCAACTGCTCGATGGAGATGGCCATTTGCTGCGAGTCATAACGAAGATAGGATCAGCTTCTCAGGCGAGAAATGTCGCTTATTTGCAAGAGTGGCAATAATAAGCTTCTCATGTAAGAACTGCTTGTAGAGGTGATAACAGATGATGATAAGCTTCTCGGCGGAGAACTGTTGAATACCGTTGCTGAAGAATGTTACGATAAGCTTCTTAACCGAGAACTGTTGCTGATCGATTGTGATAAGCTTCTCTTGTGAGAACTGTTGCTGATCGATTGTAAAATGTTGTGATAAGCTTCTCTTGGCGAGAACTGTTGCGTATCCTGTTGTGTAAGGCTTTGATAAGCTTCTCTGGTGAGAACTGTTGTTGATCGATTGTAAAATGTTGTGATAAGCTTCTCTGGTGAGAACAGTCGCATACCGATGCTGTAAGATGTAGGATTGTTATATCGATAGGCTTCTCAGGCGAGAACAGTTGCATACCGATGCTGTAGGATGTAAGATTGTTATATCGATAGGCTTCTCAGGCGAGAACAGTTGCATACCGATGCTGGAGGATGTACTGATAGATTTTCCAGGAGTGAACTGGTGTGTATCTGTAAAGGATTGTGATTGATTTTCAAAAGATAGTGCAAAATAAATGCACATCCGGGTGCAGTGATAAGCTTCTCAGGCGAGAACAGTCGCGTATCTGCCAAGGTAGGGTGAAAATTTTTAGACGGTGCAAAATAAATGCACGTCTGGTTGGGCTCGACGACCGACAAGACCGAGATTCAATCTAGGATCGAGCTAGAAAGAAAAATGGCAATCAAGACTCCATCGAGGGAATGATCTCGAAGGGTAAATATCTTATCCTGGCGAGGAAAGATAGCTGAAGTAACTGTCATCCACGAGGATCGAGCTCTGTGGGGAAACTGGAAACACATATGTATTTTATGCTTAGGGCTGACAATCTATTTGGAGAGAATAGACAAACCCAGTTACTCGGCGGTAACAACCAATGATGGTGAGACACAATGAACCTGTGAAGGCTAATGCCTATGTTAATGTCTATGTATGTAGTTAAATATGCAGGATGTAGTGGAATGAGTATGTGAAATGAATATGTAATGAGTATGTGAAATGAGTATACGAAGTAGGCATGTGATGCTCATGCCCCTGTGTATGCTGACGAAACAGACTAGAGACAGGACGAGAGATGAAATAAACATCTCGATGGAGGTACCCAGCGTTCTCTGCAACCAATACGTCAATCATGGGTAAGAACGATCAATGGTAGAACCAAATCTGGTTTCAAAAGTTCTGAATTCTCTGGGGAGAAGGTAATCTGCTTGGGTGCACAGTATCACGTCTTCACATGGGGAGAAGAAAACCTGAGGGACACTTTCGAGTTACCCAAGAAAAAGTTGTCAGCTTATAGTCTCTCTGGGGACTGTGATGAGGCAATAGTTTAGGAGCCTGTTGCAACACTGAGATTTACTGGGGAATGAAGGCCGCCGTGAGTAAAATCCATCGGGTGCATGAAGAAAAGTTGTGAAACCACATGGTTTTGATCTTGAAGGATCTTGTAGTAGTCGCCATTTTGAAAAACAAATATGCCCCAGGGTACCTGCGTGGTGAGGAAGGGTCATCTCAAGAGGATTTTACATAGAAACATGGAGCCCAGATGCCCCACTGTTTTCCAACTCTTGGAGAGATTTGTCAGGTCTCGCACAAATTAAGCGTGTTACGACGAAATCTTTGAGAAATAGCTCCTTAAGAGCGTCAGACTCGCGCTGGTAAGCGAATTGGGAAACTGCCTGCCCCTGTTTAGCAGGATCTTTAAGTTCCACGGGTTATGTCCATATGTAAATCTCTAAGATATCAAGCAAAGTCATCATGCCTGAAACGCCTATCTTGAGCTTGTCAATGTACGCATATATTTGTCTTGAATTTTTGTTTTGAAAAAGGTATCGCAATAACTTGTGACCGAAATCACTAGTCAGGATATAAGTTTTAATTATAATGCCAACATGATTTTTTTCTGAGCATAGCTCGTAGGAGTCAGGAAACGTGATCTTGTCGAGTATGCTTTCATCCGAAGTCCTACTTCAATTAGGTCTTTTAAAGGTTGTATCGTGGCTCGGTTCACGGTTTTAAGAAACAAAGGATAAAGGCTCAAAGTTATATTTGTACCCACCCCTTCTTCATGATGTTCTCCAATCCTAATTCAGTTAACTGGATACGAGCACTCATATCTCAAGCGGATTTGCTATGGTTTGGACATGGCAGTCACTCGCCTATCTCTTTTGACAATTGGTCACACGTCTTTGTTCTTTATAGGGATCCTAAAAACTACTGGTTTTTTGTTCTTATTCCCTAACTTTTTCCTGGACAACGTCTTTTGATCTGACTTTGGAGTCCAGCGGGATGCCCCAGTTTTGCCTAAGTCTTCTTCATAGGTTTTGACTTAGCGGGCTCTTATTTTTTGAATATTCTTTTATGCACAAGTCGTGTAAATCTTTTGAAAGGCTCGTAACTGCCCCACTCCTTAGGTAACTGAGGGATAGTCCTTGTATCGGACTTCTTAAGATGCTAAGGATAAATTCTCGAAGGTTTGCTCTTCCTTTTTGAGGATCTAAGCGCTCGATTGGTTTAACTGAGACCTACCCTGCCCCAGGTTAGGATGAAGGTTCTTAAAAGAAAGAAAACTCCTACTTCAAGGCTCAAAGAGGTTAACGAGGGATTATCATCCTTATATCTCCAGTGTTTGGAATTTGAAACAATGCCTTACATCATCAACAGGTTTTAATTGAAAGCATACGACAAGAAATCTGACGTTTTGGGTTCGTCATCCTCCCCCCAAATTCTCCATCAGAACAAGAGATCGGGTAAAGTTGGCATTATGATTTATGAAAACGTTTTTTGAATGAGTGAAACGAATGGATTTATTCAAGACAAACATATGCGTTGCATTAAGTAATCAAAGATAAACAAGTTCGTGCATGCTAAATATGCTTAATCAAAGAGAAATGCAAATAAACAAATGAACTGTCGGGAAAATCCTTCTAAATGTTTATGAAATCTTGCATTCAAGAGTAACAGTTTCCTTTGGCGGAGCCTCAATGGAAAGGACGTCTGGTTTATGATCACTGTGAGTCGTCATGGCTTGCCCCAGTTATGCTGGTCACATCTTCAACAGTTTTCAGTCGTTGCTTCAAAATAACTTTCCCAGATTCTTTGTTGATCCCGGTCATATCATCTTGAGGGTTACTGAAATGAAGCGAGCTAGGCCTTTGAATAATTACTGGATTCGACTGATTTGCTGAAGGGACAACATACTTTGCAGAATCTAAGCTTGACAAGCGGGGAACCCCGAGAGGAGTCTCGATCTTCGGCTGAGCATCGCTAAAAGACAACTTCTTCGTTTCTAGCAAATTTCTGACAAGATTCTTAAGAGCATAGCAATCCTCTAGATCATGGTCGGGCGCACCCTCATGAAATAAACAATGAGCGGCAGCGTCGTAACCTGCAGGTAACGGATTAGGCGGAGGACCCAAAGCACGAGTGGTAATCAGACCTTGTTGTACCAAATGGGGGTATAACTCGGTGAAGGTTATCGGAATTGGAGGACAAGGCTTATACTGCCTCTTACGGGGATAAGGAACCTGATTCTGTGATTGTTGGTGAACAGGAGCGTTGTGCACTCGTTGACTGTTGACAGGAACCTGCATGGGCGGATAACCGGAAGGTTGTTGACAAGCCGGTGCTTGATATACCAGAGCTGACTGCACAGGCTGGTATGTAGGAAACTACTGATCGAAAGGAGGTGCAACAGTAGCTACATAGGGTTGTTGGACATATGGAAACGGATAACCTTGAACATAACTCTGCTGATGTTGCCAAGGTTGAGGAGTAGCCATTTTGCGGTTCCTCGAACGTGCAGGTCCTTTACCATGGTCGGAGTTAGGAGTTTTGCACTTTGGAGGGGTAGCTCGTCGAACTGGTTGAGCACTAGGAGGCACCGAACCGGATTGAAGACCATGAGGAGGTACATTCTCGACAGTAACAGCTGGTTGAGATTCCATAACGATATTAGTAGTCTCAGAAACAACAGTAGACTGAGCATCCACCTTCACACTAAGAGCTCGTAGCATCTCCAAAATCTGCCCTACACTTCCTCGAAGATCTTCGAGTTCATGGCTGACACGGTTGATCTCTTGGTTTTGACCTTCCATCCTTTTGAAGGGTCGTATTGATGCAGAGAACTTAGGGTGACAAAACTGGGAGGTGAGAGAACCGAGTATGAGAAATCGGGAGACACATGCAATGCAAAAGTATGATGCTAAAATGTGAATGCAAATGAAGATTTCATGGAATTCAAATATTTACGAATATTGCGGAATACCAAGGGAACTTTTAATTCATTGAAGACAAATTACAAATAATATTCTTGCAACCAAAATAGCTAAATAAAAGCCTAGAAAATCCTAGAGAAGCATCTTCCACAACTTCAGTGAGCAGACGGAGATCCGGAGGAAAATAAATATTCGTAGAGCCTTCTCTTTTTGTAGGATTGTATTTCATCATTCTTCGACTGAATCTGCTTTTGAAGTTCTTCGTACTTGCTGACCATCACATGGTATTTGTTCTTCCATGATTCTGCTTCGCATTGTGATTTCTTCAAAGTGATCTTCAAAGTCTCAGCTTCAGTCCTGAAATACTGGACATGTTCTTCTCTTTGAGGTAAAGGATCTTGACGAGAGTAGGGCATCTTCAACTCAATAGCTCTTCCTCGGACCCATTGAAGGTATGGTTCCACGGACACACAATTAGGCCTTCCTAAACTTTCCTTGCCTTTCCTATGCAGATGATTCCAAGAAGATAGAATCTGATCTTGAAGCTTTTTGTCGTCTTTGAAAAAGATTTTCTCCACATGAATACCTTTAGGCGGTTCCTTCAAGGGGTATCCCAACTGTCGGCGAGCTAAGACTGGATTGTAGCTAATTCCTCCATTGAAACTGAGCAAAGGCACATTGTTGAAGTTTCCGCAACTATCAATGATCGATATCCCATCGTACATGCGATTATACCAATCAATATCGGAGTGAGTTAAAGCCATAACTTTTTGCTACCAACGTTCTTGATTAGATCTCCAGAACTGACCGGACTTGGGTAAGTGAGAAGTAAACCACTTGTATAGTAATGGCACACAACATGTAATCATTCCTCCACCATGAAAGTTTCGAAGATGTACTGAATGATAAGTATTACCCAATAGCGTTGGAACTGGATTTCTCCTCATGAAGGTCTTGATTGCATTAAGGTCCACAAACCCCTCAAAACTAGGAAAAAGCAGCAACCCATAAATAAGCAACGCAAATATTGTCTCAAAGGCAAACATGTCTTTATGATCGGCATAAAATTGGGCCTTCTTAATTAGGAAGTCCCTGGGAAAACCGGAGGTCCCCCCTTTGGTAATCATATTGTTTTTGACATCGGATATCCTTAGACAAATGGCTTTAGCAATATCTCGTTCTTTAGGGTCTTCCTCCAAGAAAGGGAATGGAGGCTTATCCAAGATAGGTAATCCCACCAACTGAGAGTACTCTTCTAAGGTAGGTAAAAGCTGATAATCTGGAAAGGTGAAGCAGTGATAATCTGGATCATAAAACTGTAGCAAAGTCGCAAGAAGTCCTTCGTTTACTTGAACCTTCAACAAAGACAATAGCCTTCCATATCTGTTTTGGAACTTTTCTTGATCTTGAACCAAATATCTTAGCTTCTCTAGGACTTCCAAATTAAAACCCTTAAAAGTAAATTTCAAAGTATGCTTCCTAGAGTGATCCATGGTATCCTGCAATGTTCATAAATAGAGTTTGAATTCCATGAAGTCTTAATGTAATATGATGCTTTATGGATGCAATGCATGAAAACACACAAAGTCCTAAGTTAAAGGTATGTGAGCGGAGTTAAGGTCTACCCATCCCAAAAAGGAGTGTACTATAGGTTAGTCGTACCTGCAGAACAAGGTTCTAAAAAGTGCCCAAAGTCATCAGCCCATCTTTCGGATATTATCAACTTTCCGACTGACTCGGGGGTTAATAATATTCTCAAGAGAACCTCTTTTGAGTGTAGTATCGCGTAGCAACCATTGTAGGACTACTCCCACATAGTTCCCGCACTACGTCCTAAATAAGGCCAAGGTGGTGTTAAGGTACTACGGTCCTCAATATCACAAACTCTAATCGACCATGGAAAAAGTTTTCACGACTACTCGTTCAACCGAACCATTTTCGAAAGGTCTCAACTGAGCGGTGATTCTCGAATCGGCTTAGTCGGGACTCACTCCCTATAAGCCTCATTGAATATATCCCCATCCTATAATAATGTCACTAGTCCGGGCGTAGGACTTATCTCACAACACAAGGAACCATCCCAAAATCAGAGTACAATATATACATGCAAATGAATAGTAAAGCGAAACATAAATATGAACAAATTAGGGATAACCCTCAGAAATTTAGAGTCCCCAGTGAAGTCGCCATTTTCTGTTGCGGTGGAAATAGGATCACAAACTATTAATGAGTTTGAATCGCAATTCAATTCACAACCGCTCTTTGATTTATCCGAAGGAAAAGGTCAAAAGAGGGAAAAACCTATTTTTCATCGTAAACACAATGCGGGGAAAGATCTAGGGTTCGGGGGTTGGTTAAATTTAGGGAAGGTATTAGCACCCTAAACTTCCGTAGTACTCTACGGGAACCTTTTGTTCAAATGTTTACTATTTTGCTTTATTCATTTGCTTAAAGTATATGTACAAAGGATTAAAAGTGAAAAAAGAGACCTAAGGGGTTAATTCTAAGTTTACTCGGCAAGACATCGCATCTTGTGCCTACGTATCCTTACGGGAGTGAAATCAGAGTAATCGTAGTTCCCCTCAAAAGGGAGGTTAGAGACTTCTTGACTGTGGTCAAGGTCTCAAGGGGAATAAACGCATCTTAAGGACACGCTTACGCGGAGTGTAGAAACTCCAATATCTAAGTTGTAAATTGTTAAGTGAATTAGGGTTAAATTAGGGATTCCATGGCGGGAAACCCTAAAATGAGCGCGGCGGCTCTTTGACTTAATGCTAGGGGTAAAATGGTAATTTTACCTGCGGCGAGACATGTATGAAAATTTAGGGTTGAAAAGGTGTAAGGGTTGAAGGTGAGGACTATTGACACGGCGGTCAAACGGCTAGACCTAATTCCCTCGGAGGTGTGCAGTGTGACAGAAGTGCAGTAAACGCGTGAGATAATTGAATCATGCAAACCATGCAAGCAGGAATGTTAAAGGCAGAAATTAAAGCGCGATTGTTAGGATTCGCGAGGTTACATTAGAGGCAGTTACAATATGATATTAAAATTTAAATTGAACGATGATAAAATAAATAACAGTAAGCGCAATAAACTGCAAAACGAACAAACAACGTCAGAGGGCAGTATTAAATGAATTATCAGATGATGAAGAAGTGGAATTATGTATCTTTTGTGGTTTTATTTTGTGATATAAACTTTAATTTGAATTAAAATGGAATTATTAATATTAATTTAACTCAAACCCTAAAAACTATCTTAACCTAATTATTGTTTTTAAAAAAAATGGATTTTAATATATTTATTTAAAAAAGGGTTTTTATTTATTATTAAAAAAAAGTTTTTATTAAAAAAGATTTAAGTGTTACTTATTTTAAACCAACAATTATATTATTTTTTAAGAAAAGGTTTATTGTTAAAAAAAGAAACAGAAAAATAAAATAAAAACTTAAAACACAATGGGTTGGGTCGGTCATCACTCCCGGACCCAACCCGGTCCTGGAACACAAAGGAAAAAAAAGGGGAGGATTCAGATTAGGGTAACCCTAATCTTTCTTTGGCCTCCACGGCGCCGCATGCTCTCTTCTTCTCTCGCGATCTCATCTTTCTCTCGCGATCTCTCTTTCTCGTCTTCGCCCTATTCCTCGTATCTTTTGTTCTATATTTTCCTGAAAAAAACACACAATAAAGACGTAAGTGATAAGGAAGATTGCTCACCCTTCACTAGGGTTTGAAGCGGTTTTCGGAAACGTCTCCGTTGATGGTTGGATGATGTTCGTTTCGCATGGGCCGATGATGAGTTCCCTGAGGCTTCACGGTTCCGACTTGGAACGATTTGCGGACGGTTTCGCTCTCGTTCGCGTTCTGATGCTTACCTTTGACGAAACCCTCCTCCTCTCTCTCGGCTGTTAGGGTTTTTTATGAGGTGATGTGGTTCCCTTTTATATCACTCTCTCTGATTTGTGGGCTTTTTGATAGTGTTGGATTTGCGTTATTTTTACTGAGATTAGATTGTGATTTTAATTTGATCTTTGTGAACCTGATATTTTTTCGATTTGATTGGGATTCTTTCCATTTTCGATATTGATTGGATTTCGTTTTACTGATCTCCATTGGATTGCATTTGGATTGACTTGTTTTTCTGGATTTTTTCAGAGGTGGATATCCATCCTTGAGTTTCGATTGGATAACTGAACTGGATGTGGATAACTGATAGTTTTTTTAACTGATATCTATTTTTCTGATAAACTCGAATTTCTCTGATCTTTCTGATGAGATCTTATGTCTCTGAACAGGACTCTGTTTCTCTCTTGTAACCGGAGTTGGTCCTCTTGCACACGAACTTAATTCTTTCTTTCCTTTCAAGCCTGAATTCAGCTTTTGTTGGGCGATGATGTTTGAACTGAGCTCATGTCCTGTACTTTCGGTTTTTCCACTGTGAATTAACTTTTCCTCTTCTTTTTTCAGTGAACTGATGCTGACGCTTCGATTGAGTCAAGGTGGCCAAGTGAAGGTTATTGGCGATGATGACCTTAGGGTCTGAGCTGTCGTTTTGAATTGAGCTGATAGTTCGTGTGAAATTACTGATGCCTGCAGTTCGACGTTTCGGTAGGGAATTGGTAACGGCTTCGGCCGTGGCACTCCCAGCCGCTTGAACGCTTATGCCCGATGATGGTTAAACTGAGGGCTGATATGACTTCGAATCTCTTTGTTGTTTCCATTGTTTTTATGCAGTTCAATTGGATGGCCTGGTTCGGATTTGGTAGGCTTCAGTTAATCAAACTATCTGTTATGTTCCCATTCGAGTTGCTTTGTGATAGTCTGATTCTGAACTTGATTCTTTGTGGTAATAAGGGCATTGTTTCGTTGCCGTGGATGTTATTTCGACCCTTCTGGTTTTCGAACCACCTGTTTACTGATACGATCAACTTTTTAACATTCGCCTTTCTTGTGTAGTTGAGCGGGGTTGTGATGTATGATGGCTGAGACCTGGCTTTGATGTTTTGTGGCAACAGATGTGCTGGTTTATGGACTTACTGATGCTCGTGGGGCTGGCATGTTGGTTTTTCGAAACTGATGCCTCCTTTCTGAGTTAAAACTGATTGTTTTTCGAAACTTATTTACTTTGCTCAGATTTGAACATTTGGACCTGTTATGCATTATCTGATGTTCTTTTGTGTCTTTGCAGATGTCAGAACTAGTTTTATGTTGGTGTTCATCCGGATTTGTTTTGAGACCATTTCCGCCATAATTAGGCTTGCTTTTGTCTTGGTGTTAATGACCATTGGCTGTTTCTGATTGCCTTCTGAACTGCATTTTGAATTGAATTATCTGCTCATGTTTTGTGCAGCTTATGGATTTTATTGTGAGCTGATACCATTCTGATTCATGTATTTCAGGTGACAGAAAACGGTTCAGACCCGTCGGCATCCGGGTTTGAACCTGAGTTGGCTAGTGTTCACCCTGGTATCGGTTTTGAGAACCAAATGGGATTTACTTGATTTTGAAACGAATCCAATTACGGCAAAAACGAATCAGTCCCGCTTCTTCTATCTCTTTCTCTCTCGGTTGTCCCGTACGATAAGAACAGGGATCACCTGATCTGACGCCAATGGCGCGGATCGGTAACGGGGGTAGGGCGCAGCTTCGGTTGTGCCACTCCCGGCACTCGATGATGACGATGTTCTGAGAGTGTCGAATTCATCTTTCTAACATCTTTCTACTCTGTTTTGTTTTCCTATTCTTTTGCAGGTGATCTGGAACTTCGTGGAACACTCAAGGGAAAAATACCATGAAGATACCTTAGGAGTTTTTAGGATTTAGGATTTTTTAGAGTAGATGTAACATTTGTAAATGTAATCTCACAGCAATTCAAATGTGAAATTATTCACTTCCTTTTGTAAAATGATATTCTTATGAAATAAAAATTCCATGATCATTCAACTTTGAATCTGTTTATATTTATTTCTAGTTATAAATTATAAACATTTGTGAATAAATCCACAAATATCTAAATTCATTATTCTAGTTATAAACCATAAATATTCACGAATGATATTTTTGCTCATGTACTTGTCTCGTTTGTGGTCCTAACCTCATCACCTGACTTCATTCACTTGCATTCCAACTTAGATTCTAGCCAACAATATTCTCCTCAATTTTCTAACCAAACGCGGATGTGCGCCGTAATCACAACAGATTCAGTATCAACGATGACATTGCCCGTAATTGAATTCCACTGACCAAATGCTATGAGCAACAATCCAATAATGCCCAATTAAACTGCGCCTTATTAACAGAAACGGAAATGCTCTGGAAATAAACCATGAGCGAAGAAATGGATCTTAAATCCAGTTGTGCCCGACAAATTTCAATATCGAACACATCGAATTGGCGCTTTGATATAATCAAACCAGGTGATAAATAAATGCCTTAGAAATAGGGTCTCAAGTGTCTCAAAGCTCAGTAACAGCCCGTCTTCAAAGAATTGGCGGAATCCACGTAAAATGACCAAAATACCCCTGGAACCAATCCTGCAAAACAAACACCTCCATGACTTGATGGTGGTTAGCAGATGCACATACGAGATGTTATGCGAAAATGCTGACTAAATGTAAGGGTAAAATTTGGGGTATTACACTCAAGGATATCTAAACACACCATATTTGGCATGTTGGAAGGGTCAAATTAAACTTATCAGCCAAAAGAGCCAAGAGGGAAATTCAAATAAAGGTTGGATTCACGCTAGTTTCATCAATTTTCTTCAATGTTACAAGTGCAGGACAATATTATTCTTTCATCCCCAAAGTCATATTATTTAAATCATCCAAAGTTACAAGTTTAAAACATAAATAATTGAAGCTACAGGATTCTGAGATCCATGTTGAATCCCACATTTCAACCATGACGTCCAGCGCTTGCCTCCATAGTTTCCATGAGATTGTTTATGATGCTATTATAAGAGGCAGCTTCGACAACTTTGATTATCACATTGATTGGTGTTGTCGGCATACTAATGTCTGGGTGAGCCATCACCTTGGATACTACACAGACTCTTAATCCTGTGGAAAGTGTGTCGTCCGATCGGATGATTACCTAACTGCTGGAGAAAGATTTGTCACGGCGGACCTTGTTTACGTGGCGCAATTGCTAAACCAGGACAAAGACATCTTGTTGCATAACCTTGAATTTGAGGAAGGAATTGTGAATGACGCTTATTCCCAAGAAGCCTTCCAGTCCATGTTTCCCGACTGTTGTCGTGATGCTGCCTGCAATTTATCAATTAGTTAGCAATCTTTACTACAAAGCCAGGACACATATGCATTCAATCATCGTCAAGAGGACGGATCAAGGAGGTTATGATCTTCGAAACGCATAAAACATTAAGCAACACCTTCGTACTAATTAAGCAAGCAAGGAATTGGTTTAATTTCCAACTATTTACGCACAACTTCCAGAGTTTGGAGCTTACGGCGCATTTTAAAATCAACACGGTAATAGATAGGACATGAGCAACAGCCAGAATTGGAAGGACACTTATCTTGGTCGTAAACATTGATATGCAAGTTGCCTCTATTATTTCACTTGATTGGGGAAGAGTTATCCCAATGTCCATGCGATGCCGGCTTCGGTAAAAGATTCACCTTAAGATGTAGAAATCCCCATAACTTTTGATTGTGCCGTTATCCAAAACTTCAATCTCCTTTAGCATTTGAGTGGCCGGTATCGCACCTGCTGCGTCACAACAAAGATATCAACATTTAGACAAATAATAACAAGGCTGCAATCTATCTACAATACAATAAGACAAGGTTTCACAGAGATACCTGCTGCAAAATTCCAAGTCCGTTCCAGGGCTACCGGCCCATCACTTCCACCCATCTAATTCAAAGCCGAAAGAGGAGTATCGTGGTTTTCTTCGCAGCCCTGTTAACAAAACCAACGACAGTAAGAAGAAAATATCCCAAAACGCAAAATGTGATCAGAACAAAAACAACAGTCGGAACTTATCACAGGAAATTAACAAGACGGTTGGTAAAATAATGGTCATCCAGGTTAGGGATATCGTAACCAGATCAAAAGAGATTCCTCAAGTCGCAGCCAACAGATCAGATATTGGCAGTAAGCTTCGACGCATCCCGTTTCTCTAAAGCAGCAGGTCACTCCCAAAAGTGAATTTACCAACTACATAGCCGGAAGTTAGGTACCTGTCAAAGTTAGAAGAACCTTCAGAGGCCAATATAGTTTTAGAGTTTTCTAAAGATTTTAGCATTGACGAAGCCTACAATGGTAAATCTTCTGTTTATTGGGACCCTTAAATCGACTGTTGACTTAGATCCTGTTGAAGTTACTTCAAGTTGCCCTCTCAACTTTGATGAGACAATGTTAGAGGATAATGAACATGGTACTTTGCCAAAACAAGATGAAGCTCCTGAGAAAATGGCTGACAATGATGAGGATGAATCCATGGAATCTGATGAAGATGGTGTTAGCAAGGACAAAGGTAAAAATGCAAGTAGTAAACAAAGTGAGAAGTTATACACAGCAGATGGTATACTTAATCCAAAATTAAAACAACAGAGTGTTACCAACAATTGAGCTTCGAATGCACCAGACTTCTTTGCACCAGCTACTCGAAATTCACTCTGGGTTGTCCATCTTCTGGCCCAAATCATTCACTATCCACACCTGTCAAAATACCAAGTGCAAATTAGTAATTGTTTGGAGAATAACCGTTAAAGAATATTCATGGAATAATAGAAGATCCTATTCAGAAATAAAATTAAATCGAAGCAAAATCAGAGATTGAAGTACCAATTGAATGGCTCATTACTACAGTTTTCAAAAAGGAAAGTTTTCGATTTGATTCATCCCAAAACAAGAAACCCTAAATCGAATCCAAATTAGCATTCAAAGTGGTTTTAATCAGACTTTAACACAGAAATCTCAATTGAGACCTATATAAAGAGAGGAATGAGAAGAGAATAGGCCGTGAAAAGTTATCGTAAAGAGGGGGCCATCATATTCGAACCCAGAAATTCAATATTTACAAAAAACCAAACAACAATCCCGAAACCCCCCAAAGGATTCCAATTCGTAAAAACCCTAAAGGATTGAGAAGAGGAAAGTCAAGGAAAACTTATCTGTTATCTTCCTCCATCGAACTCGCCTTCAAATCCTCACGCCGCGAAAACCACCGCGATCCGCCATCGCTACCTCCTCAGATTCGCAACCCGATCGCGACGTTGTTCACCAGGGGTAAAGACATTCCTCGATTGATGTTTCTTTTTTCGTAATTAATGTTTTGTTTTGGCGTTTTGACAGGTTTCATGAGGCTTGAGAAACGAAACGAAATCAGGAGAAGAAGAAGAATCTGAGAGAACGGAGAGTGGAGAGAAGAGCGGAACCGGCGAAGGGGGGACAAAATCTGGGAAATTAGGGTTACCGGCTCTTCTTTTTTTTTTAGTTCTGCATTGTTTTTTAATGTGATATAATCATATGTACGCATACACACACACCTTACCGTGCACCTCACCAACCACCACACATCGCACTTGATCACCGAAATAAGTGATCCTCATCGCACGCCCACCGTAAACTCGTGCGCCTGCACCACATCTGACCCGTTCCTCCACTGATCCCTTAATTAAGCTTTTCGTTTAATTAACTAAACCGCTAATTAACTTTTTCATTTTTTTCAATAAGTTGTTATTTAAAATAAATTAACAAGCCTTTTATAATTAGTTGAATTAGCTTTAATCTTTTTTAAAATTAAATAATGACATTTTAAATTTAATCTCTTTATCTAATTTATTAATTAATTTAATATCAATTTTCTATCAACCTTTTAATTAATCAATTTAATAATTTTAAAAAGTAAATAAACTAATAACTCTTTTAAAATAAACATATAACTTGTTTCTTAATTTTTTTTTTCTCATAACCTATTAATTTGTAGCTATTTAATGTAAAAACTTTTTTTTATAATGAAAAACCATTTTCATAATTTTAAAGGTATATTCACTCGTTAATGATAACAACCTTTTATATCATAACTAAAACCAATCTACATAGTAGGTATTTGCTTATTTAAAATAATTTCTATTCAAAATCACCTAATTAATTCAATTTTACTAATACAAAAAAAAAACAAATTAATTCACCAAATAATACGACTTTTCTCAAGACAATTCAACCACCTTCCTCAAACCAATCCAACATCCCAATTAAAATTAATCAACATTGTAAAATACAACCTAATCGTGCACACTCACATTCACAACACATTCATTCTCACACACTTCAGCGCTTTCATGCGTATGTGTATGTTTACCTATTTGCCCTTTATTATTTTCGCATTTTATCTTACAGTAATTTAATATTACCGCAATTTATCTTATCGCATCGCATTCCGTCCAAAGGAAAAACCTACACATGAGTCAACACTTGTGTGTAGTGCACGTCATTTGCATCATTTCCCTTTGATCCTTGATCACATTCAAGTTGATCTCTAAGACAGATCCTACCCCATAGGAGGACCTTTGTCTTTATCTTTACAACATAGGAAAACAAAACAATCAACACAATACAATATTCAAACACATTAGAGAAAGATGCCAAATCATCTTAAGCGAGATAGAATCTCCACCCCACATCAATACAAACAACATGTAGAGACTTTGCCTTAAGAGAGATAGAGATGTACCTCGTCGATCCCTATCCGAGTACTTGAGCCTTTCTCTTAGGACGATGCAAAGACCACTTTCCTACAACTTGTGTCGGTTAAATCTCCCTTAAAATGATAACACATCTCTTCTCCTAAAATCAATCAATCAACTACCCTAAACCCGTAGGAACTTTGAGCACAGTCAAAAGAACTCCTCTAACCCTTTAGGGGAACTACAAATACTCTGATTCCACTCCCGTAAGGATATGTAGGCATAAGATGCGACATCTTATCAAGTATACTTAGAAATAAATCCCTAGGTCTTTCAACCATTAAGCAAATAAACCATAGCAATAAACAAACATGAAACAAGAGGTTCCTATAGAGTACTACAGAAACTTAGGATGCTAGCACCTTCCCTAAGTTTAACCAACCCCCGAACCTAAAACTCTCTATCCTTGCATTTGCATTGGATTGTGGGAATTTCGATCTTTATCCCTTCCTTTGGACAAATCAAAGTTCGGTTGCAAATGAATAAAGATTCAAACTAATTAATAGTTTGGTATCCGATTTTCACCGCGACAGAAAATTGCGACTTCACTGGGGAGTCCTTTGTGGGTTCCCCTATCTTTTTTTATTGTTATATATTTTCTTATCTGTTTACTTGTATAATTGTTTAATTGTTGCTTTCTGGGATGATCCTTGAGTGGTGAGACAAAGTCCTACACCCGGACTTGAGCGAACTTAAGATAGGATAATGATATGTTCGACGAGACTTATAGGGAGTTGAATCCCGACCATGTTGACTTGAAAATCACGCTCAGTTGAGACCCTTTCGAAAATAGTTAGGTTGAACGAGTAATCGTGAAAATTTTTACTATAGTCAATTGGAGTCTATGATATTGAGGACCATAGTTACCTTTAACCCCACTTTGGCCTTTATTAGGATGTAGTGCGGGACTATGAGGGAGTACACCCGAAATAGTGCTACGCGATGCTACACTCAAAAGAAGTTCTCTTGAGAATATTATTAATCACCGAGTAATTGGGAAATTGATAATATCCGAAAGATGAGCTAATGATTTTGGGAACCTTATTAGAACCTTGTTCTGCAGGTACAATCAACCCCTAGTCCATGTCCTTTGGGAAATGGGTATACCCTTTGGCTCCATGCTCGATGCAAACCTAGGACCTTTTGTTTGTTTATATTTGTGTGTCATTATGTGCCTACTTGTGTTTGTTGCATTCATATGGCATCATTTCGCATTAAGATTTCATGGGATCCCCTTTTTTTTATGAACATCGTAGGTCGCTATGAATTCTAATGAAAGACGCACTTTGAAATACACTTTTAAAAGTCCTAAATTGGATGACCTAAAGGAGTTGGTGACCTTGATTGAAGACCAAGGGAAGTTCAAGAGCAAGTATGGAAAGCTGATATCTTTGTTGAGTCACCAAGTAAACGAAGGACTCCTTTCCACTTTATTGCAGTTTTATGATCCGCTTTACCATTGCTTCACATTCTCAGACTTTCAGCTTTCGCCCATATTGGAAGAATATTCCTTTTTGGTTGGTCTACCTATTCTATAAAAATCTCCCTTCCCTTTCTTGGAGAAGGACCCTGAGGAAAGAGATATTGCTAAAGCTCTTTACCTGAAAGTATCCGACGTCAGAAGAAACTTAATTAGTAAGGGTGGTATTCTAGGCTTAACTACGGATTTCTTAATCAGCAAGGCTAAGTTTTATGCTGATTATACGAACAAGACCCCGTTCGAAGCGATCTTTACTTTACTCGTTTATGGAGTGTTCCTATTCCCAAGATTTGAAGGGTTTGTCGACTTTAATGCCATCAAGATCTTTCTAAAGAATAATCCAGTGCTAACTTTATTGGGAAATACTTATCATTCTGTACATCTCCGAAATCTTTATGGTGGAGGAATGATTACCTGTTGTGTACCTTTGCTTTACAAGTGGTTTATTTCACACTTACCGAAGTCCAGTTCTTTTACAACTATCGGTAAGGAACTTTGGTCTCCGAGGGTCATGGCGTTGACCCACTCAGATATTGATTGGTATAACCGAGTGTATGATGGGACTTTAATTATTGATGGTTATGGTGACTTTGCTAATGTACTGTTACTCAGTTTTAATGGAGGGATCAGTTACAATCCAGTCTTAGCTCGTCGACAGTTGGGATTCCCGTTAAAGGAGCCACCTAAGAGTGTTCAAGTGGAAAGCATTTTCTTTAGGGATGACAAAGAACTCCGAGACAAGATTTTGGCTGCATGGGATCATTTGCATAAGAAAGGCAAGAGAAGCCTTGGAAAACTTAATTGTGTGTCCTTGGAGCCTTATCTCCAATGGGTTAGAGAGAGAGCAATCAAATTGAAGATGCCCTATTCCAGTCAAGGTCCTGTACCTCCGAGAAGGGAGCCCACTTATGTCTTTATATCCGAAATTTAGAAGTTAGAGGTTGCTTTAAAGAAGTCGTAACAAGAGTTAGAGTCATGGAAGAACAAGTATCTAGTGCCTGTTGCAGAGATTGATGGACTCCAGAAGCAGCTACAATTGAAGGATGAAGAGTTACTCCCCTGCAAGAAGAGGAAATTCATGGAGGATTTATTTTTCTCCGACCCACAATGCACTATTTGGAAGTTGATTGTGGACAACCTTATCCGTGAGAAGACGCAATTATAAGAGCAGCTCAAGCAGCAGAATTCGAAACTTCTTTAGCGTCTTTACTAGCTTTTATTTAGCTTTTATTTGGGACTTTTAAAAGCAATTATTTGTATTCCGTTTCAAAAATTAATAAAAACATTTTCTTTTACCGCAATGTTTATAAATAGTTGGGATCCCATGAAGTCCTACTCATCTTGCATTACATTCTTTCTTTATCCATTTCAAGAAACTCAATTTTATTTCTTAGGTATTGTAACCATGGATTTCAAAAGAGAAGCATTGGAGTACACTTTTCAGAGTCCTAACATTGAAAGCTTGAGAGAACTAGCAGATCTCATCGAGAACCGTCACGCCTTCGCAACAGAATATGGAGAAGTCTTCCGTTTCCTCGAGCTCAAGATGAAAGAAGGGCTGTTGGAGACTCTTGTTCAGTTTTATGATCCGCTGTACCATTGTTTCACTTTTTCGGACTACCAGTTGATGCTGACTCTGGAAGAGTATTCTGACTTCTTGAGGATGCCTATGACGGCCCGACCTATATTCACTGGCCAGGAGGATGTACCCAGTCACCAAGAGATTGTAAACGCTACTCATCTCAACTTAGCAGATGTTCAAGCGCACTTAACCACCAAGGGAGGAGTCCTTGGATTCCCAGCTAACTTCTTGATTGAAAAAGTCTGCTACCGTGCTGAAAGAAAAGAAGTCCTTATCTTGGAAGTCACCTTTGCTCTATTGGTCTATGGGATCTTTTGGTTCCCTAAGGTTGATGATTTCGTTGATATGGATGCAATTAAATTATTCATACTCAAGAACCCGGTTCCCACTTTGTTAGCTGACACATACTACTCAATCCACTCGAAGAATGCTGAAGGAGGAGGACATATCATTTGTTGTACCGCTCTGTTGTATTCATGGTTCATTGCTCGCCTAACTCGGCACCCGTCTATTTGGGAAGAGGAAGAGTTGCCCCGTTGGTCCGAGATAGTTATGGCCCTTACTCACTCTGACATTGTCTGGTACGATCCTACCTATGGAGGTATATGTATGATTCTTAGCGTCAGAGGATTTACTAACATACCGCTTATTGGGAGAGAAGGATGCATAAGTTACAACCCTGCTTTGGCTTGCCTTCAATTTGGGCATCCCATGATCGAAGTACCTGACCAAGCTCTGTTAGAAGGGATCTTTCTCAAGAAAGGAGGAGATCCAGACCTGAAGACCGTTACAATTTGCGCATGGAGATACATCAATAAGGCAGGAGTGACTCCTTTAGGATACCCCAATTGTGTTGTCTTCGAAGAATATCTACATTGGGTGCGAGAAAGAGCTCTTGACCTTAAGATGACATTCCATTTCCATGAACCCATGGTATTGGCTTTTCATGATCCTGATTGGTTTGATGTGAGTGAAGTAGATCAGTTGAAAACTGCTTTGGACGAGGCTCGAAAACTGAAAGCCGCTTGGAGGAACAAGTTTTTCACGCTCAAGGTAGAGAAAGAGAAGTCCCAGAAGCTGCCAGAGATAGAATTTGCAAAGAAGAGAAAGGCGCAAGAGGATTTATTTTCCTCTCACACCTCTTCAGGAGTTGTCACCAGTGATGATTTTCCCCTAGCTGCTATGGCCTGGAAGGAATGTGTCGATCGACTCATCAATGAGAAGGCCGAGTTACAAGAACGTGTCCTTCAGTTAGAAGAAGAGCTTCACACACAAAAGGAGCGTAAGAAGTAGACCTCTGAGTGTCTCTTTTGCTTTTGGTTCAATGTAATAAACTCTTAAAAGAGTACTTTGCTTTGTAATGCCTCTCTAATATCAAAATAAAATAAATTTTTATCCAACGTTATAATACCGAAAATAACTTGAGTTTCTTGAAGTTTCATCCTGCATTCTGCATAGCATCTAGCATTTTAGCGTATGTATGTGTCTTCTCTCCGCTGCGTCCTCATCCGTCTTTCTGTCTTTGTCTCGTCAGCCGACGTCTCGCACATTTGACCAAGCCCTAAGTATTACTAAAGGATAGCAAAGAGAGCAAAGATATGGATCACATGATTGGCTTCAAAGTAAGGACTGATTCGACATTCGACTATTCCTCCGACGACTTTGTGCAACAAGTGGATGTTCCTGTGCAACTTCAACCTTCGCAAGACAACCTGTTTGTTGACCCCCAAAACACTCCTACTGAGAAAGGAGTGGATGATCCTAGATTCATAGCAATGGAGGAAGAACTTCGCGGTCTCAAAGAACAAGTGAAGATGATGAGAGGAGCTAATGCATCAGGTCTTGGTGCTCATGACCTATGTTTAGTTCCAGGTGTAATTATTCCTCTAAAGTTCAAGATGCCTGCCTTCGAAGTTTACAAGGGTATCAATTGTCCCAAATACCACTTGACAATGTTTTGTCGAAAGATGACTGCTTATATTGACAATGACAAGCTGATGATTCACTGCTTTCAATAAAGTTTATGTGGGACATCCTTGATGTGGTACACGAAGCAGCAAAGTAACCACATTCAGTCTTGGGAAGACTTAGATGTTGCTTTTGTGAAGCAATACCATCACAACTTGGGTATAGCCCTAGACAATAAAGATGACAGTGGACCTTCCAGAGAATTCGTAGCTTCGGTACCCCGTCCTCAACATCAACATGCAATGCCTGCTCAGCGCAAACAACAACTACCTCCTAAGCAGAAGTTGGCCTCTCCAGATCGACCACAGAATCGAAGGCTTCGGAGAAGGTATCAGAAGATGCCTCTGGATACTCCAAGAGAGGGAATTCAGCGGTTTGATCCCATCCCTGTGAAGTATGCTGATCTGTTTCCAGTTTTGATTCAGAAAGGTCACATCCAAACAAGAGCTCCACCTAAAGTACCCGAAAAACTCCCGTACTGGCACAAAGCTGACAAATTTTACCCATATCATCAAGGTGCTCCTGGCCACGACATTGAGAGCTGCTACGGTTTGAAGGAAGACGTTCAAGAGTTGGTTAAGAGCGGAATCTTATCCTTCGAGGGTCCTAATCCTGACCTCAACAAGGTTCATCCTCCGAGAACATGATCCAAGGTTATCAGAAGACTACACATCAGACGATTCTGCGAGCCTCTCCATTTCAAGGCGTAATAAAAGGGATTGTCTGGCTTTTTACTTTATCTTGCTTTTGTGTTTGTGTTTCTTTGATTAAAAGTATTTTTGGCATGTAAGAATTTGTTATTTTGAATAAGTAATGAAATAAATGTTTGTCTTGAAGAAATCCATTCGTTTTCACTCAAATTGTTTTTCAAAATAATTTATAACGCCAACTTTACCCAATTTTTCTCACTTTGGTGAAGAATTGGAAGGAGGATGATGAAGTAAAACACATGATCTCTTATTGTATGCTTTGAACAAAAACCCTACTGATGATGTAAGGCATTATTTCAACCTCCTAAACACCAAAATAGTTAACCCTTCTTTAAGCCTTGAGGAAAGATCTGTTTTTTCTCCCAAATCAAAACCTCGTTTTTGGTCTGGGGCAGGGTAATATAAAAAATACTAATGAACATCTTCCAAAATTGGGTGGGCACAAATATACTAGCCCTTTATTCCTCCGCTTTACAAGTCATAAATTAAGCCCATATACGACCTTCAAAGTCCTAATTGAAGTAAGGTCTAATTCGAAAGCATACTCGATGAGATATTGTTTCCTGACTCCTTGAGCTATGCTTAAATTAAATCAGCTTTATAAATAATTTTTAATTTGTATCCTAACTAGTGGTTTCGATCACAAGTTATAACGATATCCCTTTTCAAAACTTCAAGACAAACGTGTGTTGCATTAACCGTTTCAGAATTAACATTTCTGACTTGCTAAATTTGCTTGATATCTTAGAAAGATTATATACGGACGTTGATGGATTTGGAGACTTTGCCAACCTGGGGCAAGTTATTTTTCAAGAGGTTTGATTCGTACCAGTCTTGGCTTCATCTATAGCAAAAATTGGAAGACTCGATTATACCGCCAATCAGGGGCAGTTATGTCGAGATTCGGCGAATCTCTCTGAGAGTTTGAAAACAGTGGGGCATTTGGACATCATGTTTTCTATAAAATCCTCTCGAGATGTTTTTCTCTTAAGCCAAGTGACTTGGGGCATTTGAAGCTTTGAAACGAAGCAGATGTTTACTTCATCCTCAGGAAGCTCAACTTCGACATGTTCAACAACTATGATGACCCAGGATATTTATTTTATCCCCTATGAAGCCTCTGTCTACAACTTCGTACAACCTTTCAACCTTATCAAGATGTTACATCCCAAATAGATTGATCTCTATTTCCCAAGAGAAGATTTGGATCCCTGAAGCAAGAGTGTGATCCCATATTTGGTTCTCCGTTTATCCCCAGTGGTACTTCTACCTTCGAAGATTGGTCGAGATGTTTATCCCGAGATGTTTATTTCATCTCCGATCGCCTCTTTCTGTTTGTTTTATCAGTATAAGCATACGCATAACATATAAGTAGACAGCATGGCATGTGCATTTGTTTGCATTCTTTGTGTTTATTTTATTCTGTCGCTTTGGCTGTAGTTATCCCTAGGTGTTTGGGTGCGTCTTATCCCTCCAATTAGATTTGTCGACCCTAGGTAGAAAAAAGCACAATGTTTCATTTTTCCCCATGGAGTTCAATCCTCATGGAAGATGGTTATTTTAGTACAATTCCATTTGAGTTCATACCTCAATGGTCGAGTCTTGCTTGACAGTTTCTTTTCGGCTACTTCCCGAATCGAACTTCGGTTTTTGGCAATCACATCGTGGACGTCTCCAACCTTTGAACATGGATTAAGTGTGCATTTATTTTGCACCCTATTCCCCCAGGAAGAGTATTCATGAAGACAGACATTTCTTCAACAAATTTCTCTCGAACATCTACATTTGGACTATAACAATCTCTTTATTTGAGCAACTCGTTTTGATCAGGATCTTATTCAAAACGACAAACGACGATTTCTACAAGACAGTTCATTTACCCTCAGTGGGTCCCTCAACATTATTGATTCATCAAAGAATACAGTTACAGACATTTCTCTTTATTTGATAATTCGCCCATTTTTTTACACCAACTAAGACATTCCTCAGGAATGACTTCCCTAGTGAGTTCATCACACAAGTTTACTTCCATCAGTGACATCTCCCCGAAGAAGTCATAGAAGTTTATCACAACAGTCTCTCTTTATTTGAGAAGACATACATTACAATTCAACCGGCTCACATTTCTTCTGAAGATCCCCGGTGAACATCTACAGTCTACAATGACATCTACAGTCTACAATGACATCTACAGTCTACAATGACATCTACAGTCTACAATGACATCTACAGTCTACAATGACATCTACAGTCTACAACGACAACTACAATCTACAACGACAACTACAGTCTACAACGACAACTACAGTCTATAACGACATCTACAGTCTACAATGACAATGACAATCATTCTAACATCTTACAGTTCCTGGTTAATCTCGGCAGTAGATTCCCAGAAGACCTCAGCAGTAGGTGGTTCTATTACAATTCCTGGTTAAACTCGGCAGTAGATTCCCAAAAGACCTCGGCAGTAGGTGGTTCTATTACAGTTCCTGGTTAATCTCGGCAGTAGATTCCCGGAAGACCTCGGCAGTAGGTAGTTCTATTTCAGTTCCTGGATAATCTCGGCAGTAGATTTCCAAAAGACTTCGTCAGAAGTATTTCTCCAACAGACTTCAACACAGAATCTCGGCAGTAGATTCCTTACAGATTTTAACAGTAAATATTTTGGCAAAAGTATTCTCAATTACAGTTACAAGTATCGACAATAGACTTCTCCGTTTGATATCTCGAATCAATTACATTGGACTTATACAGTAGATTCCTCAAGAGGATTTCTCTTCCAAGTTTTCCACAACATATTTACAGACACTTTGTGATTGTCAATCTTCCCCCGCAGAGTCTCGTTTTGTCGAGCCTGTTCTTCTCATGTGTTGTGTTTCTCCCCTGTGGCGCCATCTCTCCACAGGATCCTGTCTTGCATTTTCATATTGTCGCTACTGCGAAAATAAGGTGCCGGCAAAACAGAAGAGTCGCCACCTTTCGTTATTTATCCCTCAGAATGGGAAAGGAAATGATCGGAAAAAACCTGACGAAAAGGTATAAGACAAGGTCATCGCAACCATTGTCTGGGTTCGGGAGTCGGTTACGCAAGGGGAAGATATTAGCACCCCTCACGTCCATCGTACTCGATGGGATCCACGCTTGTTGTGTTTACTGGATGGATTGGTTTTATTTATCTACCTATCAAGGTTGGTCTGAAAAGAAAAGAAAAATGACTCGGCAAAGCATCGCGCTTTATGCCTACGTATTCTCATCAGAGAATGAGAAATCAGAGTCAACGTAGTTCGGCTAACTACGGGTTACGGGGAAGGTGGCTCGCCAATACATCAGTATTGTGCCTACGTACTCTCAACAGGTATGAGAGATCAGAGCTTACGTAGTTCGGGATAATACGGATTACGGGAATTCAGATTCATCTGTTTTATCGAGTAGGGTTAACAAACAGTTCCAGCAGTTGGATGTACGCAGCTCGACCCTTGGAGACTTAAGCGTTACCATTTGCGGTAGAACTGGGAGTTAACGACACTCTTTTCTTCAGAAAAGCTTCCTTTGAATTATGGGCCCACGGGGTAAAAAGGTTTGAAGTTTGTTTTCTGTCTTTTACGGAAGAACTGTTTTTTATGGATGTTTGCAACCAATATCGCACTAGAGACTATGACCTGAGAGTGAATGCGTTGCATGTCACCCAAAGGGTGCCATACTAAACATCCAAATCATTAGAAGGAAACCCTCTAACAATCCTTTCTCAAGTAGCTTAAGGCTCATAACGTACAACATCAGTTAACCTTTATTACTGTATTTTAATTTGTTCTGAGATGAGAAGAGAACGAACAGGTTCAACTAAGGGGAGACTATCAAGTCCTAACAGTTGTCATGCCAAGGATTCATCCTATGGTTGAGGTTTGAAACAGGGGACTCCTAGAAGTTATCATGCATAGGTTTCAACCTAAAGTTCTAATCATCACTTCCTTATCAAAGGAAGTGAGATTCCTAGGGGATCATGTCAATGATAAACAGAAACAGATAAAGCATCAGCTTAAACAGTAAACAGATATACAGTCAACGACTGTAAAATGTATGCAATGCAAGTGAGGGAGGAAATGTGTGTGGGGCATCAGCCTCCACAAGCTCATCTCAACCTCAAGCCAGATATGAATAACTGCAATCATACAGAAATAAAATGCCATCAAGCAAATTACAAACCACATAGGCAAGGGAGCTGGGCTCTACCGAATACCCGCAAGCAAAGCCATACAGTAAAAATACAAGCAGAGGGAGCAACTCAACCTCTAGTGCAATCATGCTCCTAGCTTAACACAACCTAGGTATGAACTTATTCTAATGCATCAAGCAAATCAAACAAGTCACATCAATACAGTTGCACAGGAAGCAAACAGACAAGAAAAGAAAGCAGATCAACAGCTTCCACAGCTTCACAGCAAAGCAATCCTCTGACAGCAGTTCAGTCCTCAGTCTGCAACTGCTCTTCAAGTCTTTTATCTGCAACAACAAGTATCAACTTGCCTCTTCAAGCTTCTGAACCATCAAACATAATTATCAACTTATTCTCTCTTCTTCAAGCCTCAGCTCCAAAGTAGACTCCCCCTTCAGGCTTCACTCCCAATGTCAAGTATAAACTTGGCTTCTTCAGGGACCCAATGCATTAAACTCACAAGTATCAACTTGCTTATTCCTCAAGCTCCAGCTTCTTCATTCCATCTCCAATGGATTCCTCTCACCAGTATCAACTTGCTCTTCATCTTCTTCAAGCTTCATCTCTTCCCTCAATCTCAACTTGATCTTCTTCTCACAAGTGTCAACTTGTTCCTCCTGATCTTCAAGCTTCAGCTTCAATGGCAGTCTTCAACCACAGAGAAGTATCAACTCCTATCCTTCAATCTTTTCAAACAAGGAACTCCATCCTCTAGCAAGGGAGAAAGATTCATCTAACAAGAGCAAAGTTTGGATGATTGGTAGCAGAGTGAAGACCAAAGGTCACGACTAAGCATCCTATCATCAGAGAAAGGGACCCTCAAAGGTTCTACCGACTTGTAAAGATCCACACATCCTACCAGAGGAGGGATGAGGCCTTTACAAGGGTACCTTACATCATAGGGAATAATGGAAGTGATCAACATCCTCCATGTTTATGAAGGAAGAGAATCTATCTAGAAGCTCTGCCTACAAACCCTAATCTTAACACCTAAACAAAACTACACCAAAAGAAGGGGAGATCTCCACATCCAAGCTTCTTAAAGCATTCCATGGTAGCCCAAGCTTGTCTTCAACATCATCCAAGACCAAGGGAGACAAAACCCTAATCTAAGGGAACTAAGGAAGTCAATCTAGTTGAATTAGTGCATCAGAATCATCTAAAGTTAGCACCTAAACTAAAATCAAACAAAAATAGTAAACTACATTGTAAATTCCTACAAAAATTCCTAAGGGATCCTAATTCAATCATGAAACTACCATACAAAATTCAGAGGTTGAACCATCCACCAAGTTCTAGATATAAAACCTAAATCATAAGGTATCAACCATAAACCCTAAAAATGGAGCTCTTAAAGTTTCAACTTAAAACTACCACTTATATTCATCACAAAAATGTGAGAAAAATCTAAGGGGAACCTGCATATCTATGCTAAGTACACACAAAAAATTAAGGCAAGCATCATCATCAAATGATCAAACCAAATTCAACAAAATCAAGCATCAACCATGATCATTTTAATATCAATAAAAATGTAAAAAATGTTAATAAAATCAAAAATGCATGAAATATTAATATATTTTTATCAAAAAAAACTAGATTCAATCATGAATCCATGGAAAAAAGAATGGAATTATTTGAGTTATTTTCCAATTATTTATGAATTGTTCAATAACCATGAATGAAATGAAAAAATAAAAGAAATCAATGAGAAATAAATAAGCGCGCGGTGCAGGTAGTAACTATTCCCAGTTCATTTCAATGATTGGGCCCAAAGGGGGGGGGTGCTGATATCAATTAGTGACTTAAGCCCAAAACCAACATTTAAATGAAACGCATCGTTTCATATTAACTCAGAATCCTTCACAAAATTTCCCTCACTCGTGGCCGTTAGATCCTCATCTGGTCAAAGGTCCACATCCAATCCAATGGCCATGAGGTTGTCTTCCTCATTTTGAATTTCTGAAGCTCCCTTCACCTGCGCACGCTAGAGTCACCATCGGTGACTTCTCCGATCAGCCATTCCCAACCCTAACTCTCTCTAGAATTCACCATTGGCCACGATTTCTTGATGAATCTTGTCCCAAATTTCCTCAGGAATTCATTCATGCCACTAGTTCATGCTAAAAACTCAAGGTTTGCAAAAACACGATCTCAACCGAAAATTGCATAAACCCTAATTGGTCACTAATCTCCAAATTAATGATCCAGAAACCCTCCTACATCAATCTACAATGCATTTGACCTAACAAATCCTCTTGATTCTACTCAAATTAAGCCATGGAATGAGAATTGCATACCTGGTAAAATCGTGTGAACAGAATGGTGAAATCTTCAAATCAACCCTCAAGAACTTCCAGACTCCTTCACTAGCCTCCAATCAACCTTCTGTATGCAAAGAAAAGAGGTGAAACTTGATAGATTCTTGAATTCGATTCTGAGTTGCAAGCTTCAAACTCCAATGGCCAACTCACGATTCTTCCACAATTGTGCCTTGAATTCGATCTAGAATTGATCACCAACACAAATGGAAGCTATTGGGAGCAAAAGAATGGATTGAAACTGATCCAAACCTTGTAACAGAATTGGATTTGCAAGAAGAAATTTCCAAGTTCAATCTCACTATTCTCCCTCAATTCTCACCAACCTTGGCCTTGGATCACTTCATGTGTTTATATAGAACATGATTGAACACTCTAGAAAGTTCTGGATCACTCTAATGAGAAGTTCAATATCTCATCTCACTTGAAATTCAATCTCATGCCATGGTCATAACAGCTCTTGCAGCAGCTTGCATTTGCCCTCATCCTCATCCAAATTCTCTCCACATGAGATTTTGAGTGTGTTTGGGATGTGTTAGCACCTTGGTTTGATCTTATGAGAAGTTTGGCATATGTAACTTAAGCCTTAAGTAACAAAATGCAACTCCATGATTTTGACCTCAAATGATAAAAGCAATATTGCCAATGTCTTTAAAAGGTCATTTCTGATCAAAATGACATATTACATGCCTTATCTTGGCCTTGGAATGAAAAATCACAAATTTGGTCCTTTTAATGAACTTTAATTCTTCCTTTTTTAAGTCAATTTTGCAATCTTGAGTTACAAGCAATTACAACCTCTCATGACCACTTGGCTAGCCTTAAAACATCATTTTGAACAAGTTTGATGTTGAACATTTTCCAATTTGAAGTTTGCAAATAGGAGTTATGGCCTTATGATTGAAATGACATGTAATCTCCAAATGACCAAAATACCCTTGACTTGTCAAAGCCATAACTTGAGTTCTACAAATCCTATCAAGGACTTCTAGTACTCTCTAGAAATATAAGAGAATAAGGAACAATATTCATGTTGACCAAAAGTTCATAGGAATCATCCTTCTAGGGCAAAAGTTTCATGCAAGTTGGGTAACTTTCAAGCTCCAAATTCACATACCTCAGATGACTTGTAACTTGTCTGGCTCATAACTTGAGTTATATAAACCCTATCAAGGACTTCTAGCACTCAAATTAAAGCTAATATCATGATCTAAAACAATCATGTTGGGGGTAAGATGAGATGACAATCACATCTTGAGCTAAATTGCCTTGAAGATAGGGGTCAAACTAGGGGATTTTACACTATCAAGCCTTAGAAACCCTAGCTTGAAACTTCTCAAGCTCTTCAATCATGATGAGTTACCCTTGGAATCATCCTTATAACATCTCAATTCATCAATCCATGATCACATGGCTCTTTAATTAGGCCTCAACCTTCTTCAAATCATCAGTTGACTTAGGGTTGACCCAGTCAAACCCTAGCTGCACCACTCATGGCTGAGTCTTCTTAATCTTGCACAATGACCTGTCTAGGCCTCAAAGTGATCTTCAAAACTTCTTATGAGCTCTCTCAAGACCTCAAGTCCAACTTCATGGCTTCAGAATCATCTGATGGATTTCCACAATTTTCAAGTTAGGAGACACACACTCTTGGCTTCAACCACTCTCTTTGAGGATCTTTTAACTTCTCTGACAAGGATATCAACCCTTGAGCACCTGAATAACCTTCTTAGCTAGCTCCAAGGTCTTGTGTAGCCTTTAATTGTTAATCATACCTCTTGATCTCCTGCATACATGTCAATGAAATGCAAAGGATAATGCTAATGTGAATGAATTGAAACATAAGCTAGGTAAAGAAATGTTGGTCAAATTTTGGGGTGCAACAGCTGCCCCTATTCAAACGGCTTGGACCTGAATGGGTGAGAAGAGAACGACTCTCAAACAATCAAGGTGAAAGACGATTGAATACCAACAAACTCGGAAATTTGCCAACTGCATAAGTACACGGTACTCTGATGGGAACAAATCTTCGGAAACTGAAATAATAGCTGCACGACAACTAGCTGGAGAAATAATGATCTGAACCTCCGTCAGGATGATTCTCGGATTTATCTGATATCATTGCATTCTCAAATCATCAAGGCATCACCGATTACACGGTAACTGATGATTTACCACCCGTACAGGTAAACGATACTCTGATTGATAGGAACATCTTCAAAACTGAGCATGACAATTGCACGACAACTCTGTTAGGGAATTGGTCACACGGTAACCGGTGAAGGGCCAAATATCAAATCTCCGTCAGGATGGTCATCTGATTTTGCTATGGATCTTCGTCTTCAAGTCATCAAGGGATCACTGGTCACTCGGTAACCGGCGATATATAGCTGATATTACCGTCAGGCATTCTGCGACACTGCTGCGGAAAAGTTCTTCGGGACTCATCAGGTCATTAGGAACATTTTAACTATCAAGTTAATCATGCCTCCGGGCATTCAAAGAACATCTCGGGCGTCATCCGGACTTCGTCAGTGAGTCGGGAATGGAATCTTCGGTCAATCATGAACCACATAGGGATATCCAAACTTCTGCCATCAGGCACTCCGCGTCAGTTGAGAGGACCATTTCGATATCGCGGCTGGACTTCATCAGTAAGTCTTCAAATGGAATCCTTAATCAATCACAGACCAATAAGGACATACATTCTTTTGCCGTCAGGCACCCTGCGTCAGCTAGGCAAACTGCTTCGATATCGCAGCTGGACTTCATCAGTAAGTCAGGGAATTTGGCACTACTGCCAGACTTCAATCATCGAGTCTCTCAGGGGAAATTTCAACTTTCTTGTTTAAAACCTGCTGGGGATGACACATCTCTGCTGAGGGTTCTGGAGAACTATCAAGTAACTCTGCTTTGGGGATCCAAAAATCATTCTGGATTAATCATCTCTGTTGAGGAAATCAAGAATCATCTTGAACAAACAACTTCGTCGGGGACTTCAAGAATCATCCTGAACCAATAACTCTGTTGGAGATTTCAGGAATCGTCCTGAGCGAACAACTCTGCTGGAGATTTCAGGAATCATCCTGAGCGAATACTCTGTCGGGGACTCTAAGCATCAGCTTGAGCAACCAACTTTGGCGACTTCACCGGGGATTTTAAGAATCATCTTAAGCACACAACTTTGCTGGGGAATTCAAGAATCATCTTGAGCCACACAACTCTTCTGAGATTTCAGGAATCATCCTGAGCAGACACCCTGTCGGGGAACACCTGCAAAACAAGAACGGTAACGGCCTAGCTCATGTTTCATATGCACATGATCGACAATGGCGCAATGCTCCACACGGTGGAAATGCTACGCGTTTAGGGTAGATGCTATGCAATCATGCGAAATGCTACGACCCCATCAGAAAAATAAATGCTGAAGGGAGAATTCTCCTGTCAAGGAGAAAGAACCACTCTGGTGGAGGAAGGAATCATCCTGCCGAGGAGAAGAATTCAAACCAATCTCAATTGGACTCCGTCTAGGAAAATGATTTCCAGACGACTGCTACAAGGGAATAAAGTTCTACGAGAACCTGAACCCGCTCAACTAGGTATTCGAACTACAACTGCTGAGGAAAACGATGTCAATCGCAGAAGTAAACTGCACGACCTTCGCGGCTAAAACTTTTCCTAGAGATAACGACTCCGGTGGGGAAATACAGTGTCAGCTATTCAACACTCTACTGGGGAGCACCAATCATGGCCTGAACGGCCTTCAAGGACTCGGCTCTCTTGGGGAACTGCAGACTCGGCTGGGGAAGAAGGAATCATCCTGCTTACAGGGGAGAGCACAACTCTGTGGGGGATTTCAATTCCGCGGAAGACTTCAGTCTGTACTATCGAGTACTGCACACTTCAGTGTATGACTCAGCTAGGTGAATGACGATCCTGCCGGATGCATCTGATTGGGGAGAGAATCTTCTCCGCTTGAGGAGGCATTCGGCGTACTGCCTGGAATATGCCATACCTGCGATAACACAAACAAACAGACAAGATACCCTTCTCAAAGGGATCTATCAAGGTTATCATCTTGTAACAATGTTCAAGTAATTCATTGTTTCAACAATCAGTGGCCTAGGCCAGTAAGTTTATGTATGCGCATTTTATCAAAAACATCGGCGTTCTTTTTCGCAAACAAAACAGATATATGCTAAACAAACAAATAGAATTGCTGAATAGTATACATTTTATTGATAACGAACCCCTGAATGGGCAAAAATGTTTTACAACAGATGCAAGCTCCTGGAATGAGGAAGCTGCGCAAAAATAAAACATAAATATACATCAGTATATATACAAATGTCGGCAATGAGGCGTAGACGAACACCATGAGTTGATCCCTCTATGACCCAATCGACTTCGATACTTCTCCGACGCTTCAGCTTCAGAAGAGATTGATTCAGATAAACGGCCCTCAGGTCTTCCAAACCACTAAACAATGAAAGTCCATACGTGGAACGCAGTCATTTGCTTTTTTCAAATCCCTAACTTTTGCCTGAATCGCCCTTTCGGATTTTCGATTCACCGGGATACCCTTTTTTGCTAAAGCCGCCCTTCTAGGTTTTCGGCTTTGCGGGTGTACATTCTTTTCTTTATATCCCTAATTTTTGCCCGAACCTTCTTCCTTTTTTATGGTTCGCCGGGATGCCCCATTTTTGCCTGGATATTCTTTTTCTTTCCAGCGGGTCGTTTTTTAAGCAAAGTATTTTTTAACCGCGTCCGCGTTCACCGGGGATGCAAAGTCTTCGCCATCCATCGTGGATAACAACAAGGCTCCTCCCGAGAAGACCTTGCTGATGACGTACGGACCTTCGTAATTAGGAGTCCACTTGCCCCGGTGATCGGCGTGTGGAGGAAGAATCTTCTTCAGGACGAGATCACTCGTCTGAAAGCTTCTAGGACGCACCTTCTTGTCATAAGCTTTCTTCATTCGGCTTTGGTACAGACGACCATGTGCAATCGATGTTAACCTCTTCTCGTCCATCAGGCTGAGTTGGTTTAGTTGGTTCTTAATCCATTCTGCCTCATCGAGTTTCACATCAACCAAAACTCGCAAAGAAGGAATCTCAACTTCTAACGGCAGGACAACTTCCATACCGTACGCCAAGGAGAAAGGAGTTGCCCCGGTTGATGTACGTACCGTTGTACGATAACCATGCAATGCAAATGGCAATATCTCGTGCCAATCCTTGTAGGTCACAACCATCTTCTGTACAATCTTCTTAATGTTCTTGTTGGCCGCTTCAACGGCGCCATTCATCTTCAGCCGGTAAGGAGATGAGTTGTGGTGTTCAATCTTGAAACTCTGGCATAGCTCCTTCATCATCTTGTTATTCAGATTCGAACCATTATCAGTAATGATCCGCTCGGGAATTCCGTAACGACAGATGATGTCCCTCTTTATGAATTTAGCCACCACCTGCTTGGTCACATTAGCGTATGAGGCTGCCTCCACCCACTTGGTGAAGTAGTCGATAGCTACTAGAATGAAGCGATGACCGTTAGACGCAGTGGGCTCGATCTTGCCTATCATGTCGATGCCCCACATGGAGAACGGCCACGGGGAGGACATGACATTTAACAGGAATGGCGGCACATGAATCTTATCAGCGTAAATTTGGCATTTATGACATCTCTTCGCGAATTTAAAGCAATCAGACTCCATCGTCAGCCAGTAATATCCTGCTCTCAGGATCTTTCTAGTCATAGCATGCCCGCCGGCGTACGTACCAACTGTGCCTTCATGGACTTCTTCCATGAGCATACTCGCCTCTTTCTCATCTACACATCTGAGTAGCACGAGATCGTGGTTTCTCTTATACAAAACTCCATCAGGATTGAGATAAAAATTTCCAGACAGCCTCCTCAGAGTCTTCTTATCTTGTGTAAACGCTCCCGCAGGATATTCCTTAGTCATAAGGAAAGTCTGGATATCATGGAACCATGGCTTGCCATCGGAGGCCTCCTCGATCGCAAAGACGAATGCAGGTCTATCAAGACGAGAAAGGACAATTCTTGGAGCTTCATTCCAAAAATTGACTTTATACATCGAAGCCAACGTGGCTAAGGCATCAGCCATCTGATTTTCAGCTCTGGGCACATGATGGAGTTCCACTCGATCAAAGAACGGAAGCAGCCTTCTGGCATAGTTCATGTACGACACCAAATTCGATTGGCGAGTCTCCCACTCCCCTTTAATCTGGTTGATCACAAGCGTCGAGTCACCATATACATCTAGGTTCTTGATTCTCAAATCAATTGCTTCTTCTAGACCCATGATGCATGCTTCGTACTCCGCTTCGTTATTGGATACCGAAAACGTCAGTCTCACAATGAACGGGATGTGGGATCCATGGGGAGTTGTGATGATTGCCCCAATGCCACTTCCGTAAGAATTGACCGCCCCATCGAATATCAATTTCCATTGGGATTTCCTATCTGGCCCCTCGTCGGGCAACGGTTCATCGCAATCTTTCGCTTTGAGAAACATGATATCCTCATCAGGGAATTCAAATTTCATCAGCTGATAATCTTTGATCGGCTGTTCGGCAAGGTATTCAGACAATACGCTGCCCTTGATGGCCTTCTGGGAAACGTACAGAATGTCATATTCCATCAACACCATTTGCCATCTGGCAATCCTGCCCGAAAGCGCTTGTTTCTCGAAGACGTACTTGATCAGATCCATCTTCGAAATTAGCATGGTTGTGTGATTGAGCATGTACTGTCGTAAACGTTTGGCAGCCCAGGCTAGTGCACAACACGTTTTCTCCAACATCGAGTAACGAGATTCACAGTCTGTGAACTTTTTACTCAAATAATAGATGGCATGCTCCTTTCTGCCCGTCTCGTCGTGCTGACCGAGAACACACCCCATACTATTCTCAAGAACTGTCAAGTACATGATTTAGGGTCGTCCGACCACTGGGGGTATCAAGATTGGAGGTTCTTGTAGATACTGTTTTATCTTATCAAATGCCTTCTGGAAATCCTCGTTCCAGATAATCGCCTGATCTTTCTTTAGTAGTTTGAACATCGGTTCACACGTGGTCGTGAGCTGAGAGATAAACCTTGCAATGTAGTTTATTCGGCCCACGAACCCACAAACTTCTTTCTCTGTTTTTGGCGCTGGCATTTCTTGTATCGCTTTTATCTTCACAGGATCAACCTCGATGCCTCTTTCACTCACGATAAACCCCAGTAGTTTTCCAGACCGTACTCCGAAAGTACACTTGTTAGGATTCAGCCTCAACCTGAACTTCCTAAGCCTCTCAAAAAGCTTCAGCAAATTGACCAGATGTCCCTCCTTCGTTTGGGACTTTGTAATCATGTCATTAACATAGACTTCAATCTCATGATGAATCATGTCATGAAACAAAGTGACCATTGCTCTTTGGTAAGTGGCCCCCGTGTTCTTCAGACCGAAAGGCATTACCTTGTAGCAAAATGTTCCCCAAGGTGTAATAAACGTAGTTTTCTCCATGTCCTCCGGCGCCATCTTGATCTGATTGTAGCCGGAGAAGCCATCCATGAACGAAAATACGGAGAACTGAGCTGTATTGTCGACCAACACATTAATATGAGGGAGCGGGAAATCATCTTTAGGGCTCGCCCTATTCAAATCCCGATAATCGACGCACATTCGCACCTTACCGTCCTTCTTCGGTACAGGCACTATGTTGGCGACCCACGGAGGGTAAGTGGTGACCGCTAAGAAGCCAGCATCAAGCTGCTTTTGCACTTCTTCTTTGATCTTGACGGCCATATCTGGTCGCGTCCACCTAAACTTCTGCTTAACGGGAGGACAATCTTCTCGCAGCGGCAAGTGGTGGACCACGATGTCAGTATCAAGTCCGGGCATATCTTCGTACGACCAAGCAAAGATGTCACTATACTCTCTCAGCATCTCGACCAATCTCTGCTTGACATCACTCTGCAATGCAGCCCCTACCCTGACGTTCCTGACCAGTTCCTCAGAACCCAAATTCACAATCTCAATTTCTTCCTCGTGAGGCAGAATAATTTTCTCTTCTTGTTTCAACAAGCGGGCCAACTCTTCGGGAAGGTCTTCGTCTTCATCAATCTCTTCTTCGGCTTGATAGAACGGGCAATCGAAGTTGAAGTGAGTCGTAGAAGGTTCAGAGTCGATGTCATCTGCTATGTGGATCCTGCAATAACAAGGGTTAAGCTTAAGACAAGGATATGCAGGTTAGCACAAACCCCATTGCCATTTTATTGTTTTTCAAAACAAATATAAAACAGGAATAACAGAGATCACAACATTTGAATGCGAAGAAAACGCCTTTTTATTTATTGATAAAATGCATGTACATAATCAAACAAGGCCCTGACAATAAAACCACTATGCCCCGGGTAGGACATAGGGTTGTACAATGATTGGAAAAAGTAAATCATTACTCTCTGCCTGTCACTTGGATGATATCCCTGATGGACCAGTTGTTGAGGCTCTCGCCTGGCTTGCTTGGCTGGATCCAAGAGTCTAGGTTGCAGTCACTGTCTTCGCCGTCTTCCGACACTACGTTGACACTTTCAAATATCACCCCGCCACTGGTAAACTGGATCGGCCCTTTACCTCGCGACGTACTGCTAGAAGAGGAGGCTTCAGCCGCAGGAGAGTATCCTAACCCAAACTTGTCTTGCTTGTTAGGTATCTCTAGAATTCGCCCCCAGCCTGAGGTAGATCCGGCTTGAACAACGGCCCGGGCTTCCTTGAAGGAAGAGAGAGTCATCTCTGGTTTCTCAGGAATTACAGGAGCTACGTTCTTGACTTTAACAGCTTTGAACGCCTGACATAGGGTTTCGTGGATTTCCCCATCCATCTCAAGATATTTGAAGGACGACAAATGGCTCACCATTATATCCTCCTCGCCACATACAGTCACGACGCTACCTCCGACGGCATACTTGAGTTTCTGGTGCAAGGTGGAGGTCACGGCACCAGCAGAATGGATCCACGGCCGGCCTAAGAGACAGCTGTAGGCGGGCATGATGTCCATAATGTAGAAGACTGCATCGAATGTTTCCGGCCCAACTTGGATTGGTAACGTCACCTCCCCGAAAACATGACGTTTGGTTCCATCGAACGCTTTCACCACCAGATCACTGGGTGTGCAAATCAATCCTCGAGTATCTAATTTCATCAATGCTTTCTTCGGAAGAACATTGAGCGATGACCCTGTGTCCACCAACACATGAGACATAGTCGTTCCCCTACACTCTATCGAGATGTGCAGGGCACTGTTGTGGTTTCTTCCCTTCGGCGTCAGCTCCAGGTCAGTGAACCCTAACCTGTTCCCAGCATTCACGTGGGCTACGACCCCTTCTAACTGGTTGACCGATATTTTTTGCGGTACATACGTGGCATTCAAAACCTTCAGCAGCGCGTTGTGATGTGCCTCAGAACACAACAACAAATTCAGGATGGAAATTTTCGAAGGCGTTTGATGGAGGTGATCCACGATCTTGTAGTCACTCTTCTTAATCAATCTCATAAACTCCTCAGCGTCCTTAACAAGTAAGTCCTTCTCTACCCCACGAGGGGTTTCCTCAACGAATTTACTCTTTCCCTTGTCAGTTACATCAGCTTTGTCCGCTTTGTCCGCCACAACCTCAGGTGGAGCAAATACTCTCCCGCTTCGCGTGATTCCGCCAATTCCCGCTAGGCTATCCACAGACGACCCAGATGGTTCCAGTTCTAACTTCTGTCCGTTGCAGTAGACGTCTGCCCCGTAATGCCACGGGACAGCATTGGTGCTTGCAAAAGGTATCGGCCCAGCCTTGGTGATGGTAATTGTGGGCGGCCTGGGTGCAGAAATAGTTATCCTCCGACGAGGGATGGTGATGGTGGCAACCTCATCATCTTGCTTCAGCATTACCTCTCCCGATCCGCTTTTGGCCCTTCGGCTAAACTGCAAGATTCCTTCGGTCATTAGACTCTGAATCCCCTCTATCAACTGTTCACATTAATCAGGACGAGTCACACAGCCTATACACAGTTCTCCACAGCCTGGAAAGAAACCTCTTTTCATCAGCTTGGCTTTAACGAAGCTAGGCGGTGTCTTCAGATCCTTGACATCAGTCAACAAATCCAATCTCTCGTCTTCAATAATGGCATTTACCCCACCTCCCCTATGATTCGGCATAGGGTTCTTCGTGACATTTGACACATTATCTGAGAAATTGATGATTTTAGCGTCCACCGTGTCCTGCACCTTGTGCTTGAAGGCTTTGCAATTTTCTATCGTATGGCCTGGTGCCCCTGAGTGAAACTCACAAGTGGCATTTGCATCATAACTCGGCAGAGGTGCCCCTGTTAAGGGAGCCAGGGTTCTCTTCTAGATTAGCTGTAACTGGAGCAGAGTCTGTAATAGTTGAGCATAAGATATAGGCGGCGTCTCGAGGTGACGACTTGACAGAGGTGCCCTGTTCTGATACTTCCTGTATCCTTGCTGATTCGGCTACTGCTGCTGCTGCTGCTATGGCTATTGGACCGCGGGGATGGTTATGCTGGCCACCTGCTGGTGCTGGCCTTTGCCTTTCCTTCGAGCGTTGGACACGACGCTCGTCTCTCCTTCCCGTCTTTTTCCACCATATGGTTTCTTTCCTCCTCCAGCTGAGGACAGATCACCTTGAATTTTCCCCAGTTTGATCCCATTCTCAACGTGCTCACCGGTGATGATGAGATCTGAGAAGCTTTCAGACATACTGCTGACTAATTTCTCGTAATAAACCCCTGGGAGGGTGGCTACAAACATTTCAACGAGCTCTCGTTCAACCATCGGCGGCTGAACCCTAGCTGCCAATTCACGCCACCGCTGGGCGTATTCCTTGAACCCTTCGTTGTTCCTCTGTGACAAATTCTGCAGTTGGACCCGGTTCGACGCCAAGTCACTGTTATATTGGTAATGGTGCACGAATGCTTCATCAAGTTCCTTCCACGTGCGCACACTGGTAGGTTCTAGACTCATGTACCATTCTAGGGACGGCCCGGACAAGCTATCCTGAAAGAAGTGCATCAGCAACTTCTCGTCTTCCGAGTGAGCGGACATTTTCCGGTAGTATGATCTCAGGTGGACACGAGGGCAAGTGGTGCCCTTGTACTTTTCAAAGTCGGGTACCTTGAACTTGGGAGGCACCTTGAAATCAGCAATCAGTCCCAACTTGGACATGTCAACGCCCATAGTGTTCAGGTTCTCGAAATTCCTCATCTTGTCCTCGAGTGCCTTGAACCTCAGACGTGCTTCAGCAGTCAGTTCTCCTTCAGCGCCCTTCTGTGAGAACAAATCTTCTTGGCGGTCTTCTAACCATGGTTGAGGCCCATACAGATTCCCAACACCTGCGTTGCTGTTGCCCAGCCCAACATTGACATTAGCTTCAAAATTCCCATTATCGACGCCAGTCGTATTACCATTGAGCCCCATGTTAGCGATCACATTACCGTTGCCACTACCATTCCCCCCGGTCACGGGGATGCCATTCTGAGGAGTTTCGACAGGTGGGGGAGTTGGAACAGTCCCGCCATGGAGTACACCATTGCTGTCAACCCTTGAGATCAGAGGCTGGACCAAGGTTCTGAGCTGGTCCTGGCCGTTGGCAACCACTTGCATGAGCTCCATGAAGCGGTCCATTCTTTCTCGGAGTTCCTGAACGTCGGTCTGTACTTGCTCCATAACTCTGGCTTGATTTGCTCTGGTCTGGTAGCGATGGGTCAGTCTTTGATCAATCCTGGAACAACCTGTAAACACAAAGGGTTAGAAAAAACAACAAAGTGCTCGTTATGCAGATGCTTCATGCAAATGCAAACGTGTGTTTGTGCATTAGGGAAGTATCCCCCCGATCCTAGTGCCTGAGTGCCAGTGCTGATAATAAGAAGTCCGAGTCCAGTAATGGAAATAACATCTCATATATAAAGAAAGCCCATCAAGGGGGTACACAACGTCACTGAGTACAAGCAGAATCAATAACATGACCTCAACCAACAAGCCTGGTGATGGTCAGCATACAACAATGATCAACACAAAAGGATTACAAATAGTCAAGTACGGCCACGGGCTCGAAACTCTTCTAACAGATTCCTCGTTTCTGGATGATCAGGCCGAGTGAGCAACCCTTCGACGAGTAACTCCCTCTGCATAATGGTGTATTGAAGACCTTCAACTGAGTCTTCCCATGCTCCTTCGCCGAAACAATCTTCTAACTTCCGCTTCTTGGATTCAAACGTCAGTTTACGCTCCTTCAGGTTAGCAAGAGCTTTGTTGAGCTGGCCTTCAGTGGCATATCTGCGAGTGGTTTCTTCATCAAACCTCTTCTCACTAGCCTTCAGCTGGGCTTTCAACTTGGAGATCTGCTGCTTCAGTTTATCCTCCCGTTCCTGGCTGTTGGCTAGGGTGGCTTTCCAATGCTGATTAAACTTGGATATTCTCCGGTACGCTTCATCCAAGTGCTGCTTCTTGGTGGCCAGTACGTCATTGACAGCTTTAAAGTCCCGACCCAAGCGCTCACGCTCAGCCATCTGCTTAGTCAAATCCGTCCATAACTGGTTCACCAGCTCTGTTTGCCTCTTGAAGGAATGAACGACCTCGCTTTTCTCACTTCTGAGTAGCCAATTCTTTCTCCAGTTCTTCATTTGCCTTTTTCAGCTCATCTCTCTCAGCTAACACCTGATTATGCTGCTGAATAGGCACGGTGGTAGGCTCTTCAATCACTGGAGGGCTTTCTGGCTTGGCAGGAGGAAACGGCATCCCTATAGCATCTGCTCTGGCTCTGATCCAGGTCACATATGGAGCGTAGGCTTGGCTATTACTTTTTCCTAGCGACGGCTTTCCCCTCTTACTGATACCATTCCAAGCATGCTGAAGCTTAGATAACATATCCCCCTCTAGAAGACCAGTGAGGTACAGAGATTCCTGCACCTTTTCATCCTTCGGTGGAGCTCTCAAAGCATAAGCGAACTGTCGAACCAGCAGAGATGGATTATAATTGATACAACCCTTCCTGCCTATCAAAGGCACATTCGGAAACCCACTGCAGCTGAAGATAATCTCGGTACCCAACCTATCTCTATCAAACCAGGCAACATCCTCTGCTGACAGACTCATCAAACGCTCAGGCCACTCAGTTGTGGCTGCAGACGAAGCAAAGAGACCCTTCTTGGGTAGGTGACTATCAAGCCATCTATATAGCAGGGGTACATAGCATGAGACATTCTTACCCCTTTTGTTCTCGTTTTTGTAGTGGACGGAATGGTAAACATCTCCAATCAATGTAGGGACTGGATTCCCTGATGCAAAGATGTGAAAAGCGTCGAAGTCTACAAAGTCTGGCATATTGGGGAACAGAATGATGCCGTATATGCACAGAGCAAGGATGGCGTTGAACACGATCCAACAACCGTCTTTGGCGCACTGCTGGGCCTTTCCCACTAAGAACTGCAAGGAGAAACCGGGAACCCTGTTCCAACTAGACAATACCAACTCGGAGGCATCCAGATGAAGTGAAGGAGCTAGACTAGCCAGATTAGGCTCAACATCCATATGAACAAAAGGCATCTGACTCCTGATAGGCACACCTAACAAATCAGCATACTCCTTTAGTGTGGGTGCGAGAATAAAGTCCTGGAAAGTAAAGCATCTCAAAGGAGGATCGTAGAACTGCAGCAGGGCGTGCAACCCATTCAACTCAAACATAGAAGGTTTACGAACCAAGCTGAGCAGTTTCCCATAAGACTTTGGAATTCATCTCTCACAGAATCATCTGCCAAAGCAATCAAACTAGTCAGCTGAACAACGTCAGGGGTGGGGAGCTTGTAAGCCACAGTCTTCCTCAGAGAACCCATAGTAGCACAACAGAAGGCAAGAAAACCTGAATCGCGGGAAACAGCACCTGCAACACAGACACACGTTAATGAAATGCAAATGAGTATGCAAAACAATGCAAAATGCAATCATGCAGCAGGAGACCAAGACGACTGTGCTGTTGAGGAGACGAAGGTTCTGTATCAACAAAACCACAATACTACTCTGTCAAGAACAACCATTATCTCTGATAAGAAGAAAACTCTGATCTCGAACCATAAATATGCTTTGTCAAGAACAACCACACATCTGATAATAAGGACCTCTGATACAGGACCATAACTCTGCTCTGTCAAGAACAAATACATCTCTGAAGATAAGGACCTCTGATACAGGACCATAACTCTTCTCTGTCAAGAACACATATACATCTGATGATGAGAACCTCTGATACCAACAAAACTGATTCACTATCAAGAAAACCAGGTAGTCTGAAGGTTAAGGCTTCCTACAACAAACCCAACCCTGCTCACAGGTATGGACCTAAACTGACACAAGTTCGGCATCCTATGCGGTCATCAGCGTCACAGACATTCAAGAGGGGTGATACGATACCTAGAAGGTGTGGCATCACCGTCTCCTGAAGCGGCCTCACTCAGCTGAATTCCAAATGATCGGTCCCCAGAGTCGACAATCTTCTAAACCAACAACCCCTCATGCCCAAAGGGCCGGAAAAGAAGTCAACCGGGAGAACCTCGTCTGAGCGTGGATTTCATGAGACACTAGTGCCTGCAAAGCAAGCACGCGCCCACTAATTTCCACAACTAATGCTAAGTACACTCAAGTCTGGGTCTGGCTTCTCACTCATCAGAATGCCCCTCCCACAACAGCACAGATAATCATATCATACTGAAAATAAAGTGTGGGAAATAAAATGCAATAAACAAACACAACCCAACAATTAATCATACAAGCGCTAGGATTGACTCTCGCAGGGGACGTTGGATCCCCAAACTGACTCGCATACGGGACGTTGGATCCCAGGAAACTATCAAGTCCCCAGCAGAGTCGCCAGCTGTCGCTACTGCGAAAATAAGGTGCCGGCAAAACAGAAGAGTCGCCACCTTTCGTTATTTATCCCTCAGAACGGGAAAGGAAACGATCGGAAAAAACCTGACGAAAAGGTATAAGACAAGGTCATCGCAACCATTGTCTGGGTTCGGGAGTCGGTTACGCAAGGGGAAGGTATTAGCACCCCTCACGTCCATCATACTTGATGGGATCCATGCTTGTTGTGTTTACTGGACAGGTTGGTTTTATTATCTACCTATCAAGGCTGGTCTAAAAATAAAAGAAAAATGACTTGGCAAAGCATCGCGCTTTATGCCTACGTATTCTCACCAGAGAATGAGAAATCAGAGTCAACGTAGTTCGGCTAACTACGGGTTACGGGGAAGGTGGCTCGCCAATACATCAGTATTGTGCCTACGTACTCTCAACAGGTATGAAAGATCAGAGCTTATGTAGTTCGGGATAATACGGATTACGGGAATTCAGATTCATCTGTTTTATCGAGTAGGGTTAACGAACAATTCCAGCAGTTGGATGTACGCAGCTCGACCCTTGGAGACTTAAGCGTTACCGTTTGCGGTAGAACTGGGAGTTAACGACACTCTTTTCTTCAGAAAAGCTTCCTTTGAATTATGGGCCCACGGGGCAAAAAGGTTTGAAGTTTGTTTTATGTCTTTTACGAAAGAACTGTTTTTTATGGATGTTTGCAACTAATATCGCACTAGAGACTATGACCTGAGAGTGAATGCGTCGCATGTCACCCAAAGGGTGCCATACTAAACATCCAAATCATTAGAAGGAAACCCTCTAACAATCCTTTCTCAAGTAGCTTAAGGCTCATAACGTACAACATCAGTTAACCTTTATTACTGTATTTTAATTTGTTCTGAGATGAGAAGAGAACAAACAGGTTCAACTAAGGGGAGACTATCAAGTCCTAACAGTTGTCATGCCAAGGATTCATCCTATGGTTGAGGTTTGAAACAAGGGACTCCTAGAAGTTATCATGCATAGGTTTCAACCTAAAGTTCTAATCATCACTTCCTTATCAAAGGAAGTGAGATTCCTAGGGGATCATGTCAATGATAAACAGAAACAGATAAAGCATCAGCTTAAACAGTAAACAGATATACAGTAAACGACTGTAAAATGTATGCAATACAAGTGAGGGAGGAAATGTGTGTGGGGCATCAGCCTCCACAAGCTCATCTCAACCTCAAGCCAGATATGAATAACTGCAATCATACAGAAATAAAATGCCATCAAGCAAATCACAAACCACATAGGCAAGGGAGCTGGGCTCTACCGAATACCCACAAGCAAAGCCATACAGTAAAAATACAAGCAGAGGGAGCAACTCAACCTCTAGTGCAATCATGCTCCTAGCTTAACACAATCTAGGTATGAACTTATTCTAATGCATCAAGCAAATCAAACAAGTCACATCAATACAGTTGCACAGGAAGCAAACAGACAAGAAAGAAAGCAGATCAACAGCTTCCACAGCTTCACAACAAAGCAATCCTCTGACAGCAGTTTAGTCCTCAGTCTGCAACTGCTCTTCAAGTCTTTTATCTGCAACAACAAGTATCAAATTGCCTCTTCAAGCTTCTGAACCATCAAACATAAGTATCAACTTATTCTCTCTTCTTCAAGCCTCAGCTCCAAATTAGACTCCCCCTTCAGGCTTCACTCCCAATGTCAAGTATCAACTTGGCTTCTTCAGGGACCCAATGCATTAAACTCACAAGTATCAACTTGCTTCTTCCTCAAGCTCCAGCTTCTTCATTCCATCTCCAATGGATTCCTCTCACCAGTATCAACTTGCTCTTCATCTTCTTCAAGCTTCAGCTCTTCCCTCAATCTCAACTTGATCTTCTTCTCACAAGTGTCAACTTGTTCCTCCTGATCTTCAAGCTTCAGCTTCAATGGCAGTCTTCAACCACAGAGAAGTATCAACTCCTATCCTTCAATCTTTTCAAACAAGGAACTCCATCCTCTAGCAAGGGAGAAAGATTCATCTAACAAGAGCAAAGTTTGGATGATTGGTAGCAGAGTGAAGACCAAAGGTCACCACTAAGCATCCTATCATCAGAGAAAGGGACCCTCAAAGGTTCTACCAACTTGTAAAGAGCCACACATCCTACCAAAGGAGGGATGAGGCCTTTACAATGGGACCTTACATCATAGGGAAGAATGGAAGTGATCAACATCCTCCATGTTTATGAAGGAAGAGAATCTATCTAGAAGCTCTGCCTACAAACCCTAATCTTAACACCTAAACAAAACTACACCAAAAGAAGGGGAGATCTCCACATCCAAGCTTCTTCAAGCATTCCATGGTAGCCCAAGCTTGTCTTCAACATCATCCAAGAGCAAGGGAGGCAAAACCCTAATCTAAGGGAACTAAGAAAGTCAATCTAGTTGAATTAGTGCATCAGAATCATCTAAAGTTAGCACCTAAACTAAAATCAAACAAAAATAGTAAACTACATTGTAAATTCCTACAAAAATTCCTAAGGGATCCTAATTCAATCATGAATCTACCATACAAAATTCAGAGGTTGAATCATCCACCAAGTTCTAGATATAAAACCTAAATCATAAGGTATCAACCATAAACCCTAAAAATGGAGCTCTTAAAGTTTCAACTTAAAACTACCACTTATATTCATCACAAAAATGTGAGAAAAATCTAAGGGGAACATGCATATCTATTCTAGCTACACACAAAAAATTAAGGCAAGAATCATCATCAAATGATCAAACCAAATTCAACAAAATCAAGCATCAACCATGATCATTTTAATATCAATAAAAATGTAAAAAATGCTAATAAAATCAAAAATGCATGAAATATTAATATATTTTTTTATCAAAAAAAACTAGATTCAATCGTGTATCCATGGAAAAAAGAATGGAATTATTTGAGTTATTTTTCAATTATTTATGAATTATTCAATAACCATGAATGAAATGAAAAAATAAAAGAAAATCAATGAGAAATAAATAAGCGCGCGGTGCAGGTAGCAACTATTCCCAGTTCATTTCAGTGATTGGGCCCAGAGGGGGGTGTTGATATCAATTAGTGACTTAAGCCCAAAACCAACATTTAAATGAAACGCATCGTTTCATATTAACTCAGAATCCTTCACAAAATTTCCCTCACTCGTGGCCGTTAGATCCTCATCTGGTCAAAGGTCCACATCCAATCCAATGGCCATGAGGTTGTCTTCCTCATTTTGAATTTCTGAAGCTCCCTTCACCTGCGCGCTAGAGTCACCGCCGGTGACTTCTCCGATCAGCCATTCCCAACCCTAACTCTCTCTAGAGTCCACCATTGGCCACGATTTCTTGATGAATCTTGTCCCAAATTTCCTCAGGAATTCATCCATGTCACTAGTTCATGCTAAAAACTCAAGGTTTGCAAAAACACGATCTCAACCGAAAATTGCATAAACCCTAATTGGTCACTAATCTCCAAATTAATGATCCAGAAACCCTCCTACATCAATCTACAATGCATTTGACCTAACAAATCCTCTTGATTCTACTCAAATTAAGCCATGGAATGAGAATTGCATACCTGGTAAAATCGTGTGAACAGAATGGTGAAATCTTCAAATCAACCCTCAAGAACTTCCAGACTCCTTCACAAGCCTCCAATCCACCTTCTGTATGCAAAGAAAAGAGGTGAAACTTGATAGATTCTTGAATTCGATTCTGAGTTGCAAGCTTCAAACTCCAATGGCCAACTCACGATTCTTCCACAATTGTGCCTTAAATTTGATCTGGAATTGATCACCAACACAAATGGAAGCTATTGGGAGCAAAAGAATGGATTGAAACTGATCCAAACCTTGTAACAGAATTGGATTTGCAAGAAGAAATTTCCAAGTTCAATCTCACTATTCTCCCTCAATTCTCACCAACCTTGGCCTTGGATCACTTCATGTGTTTATATAGAACATGATTGAACACTCTAGAAAGTTCTGGATCACTCTAATGAGAAGTTCAATATCTCATCTCACTTGAAATTCAATCTCATGCCATTGTCATAACAGCTCTTGCAGCAGCTTGCATTTGCCCTCATCCTCATCCAAATTCTCTCCACATGAAATTTTGAGTGTGTTTGGGATGTGTTAGCACCTTGGTTTGATCTTATGAGAAGTTTGGCATATGTAACTTAAGCCTTAAGTAACAAAATGCAACTCCATGATTTTGACCTCAAATGAGAAAAGCAATATTGCCAATGTCTTTAAAAGGTCATTTCTGATCAAAATGACATATTACATGCCTTATCTTGGCCTTGGAATGAAAAATCACAAATTTGGTCCTTTTAATGAACTTTAATTCTTCCTTTTTTAAGTCAATTTTGCAATCTTGAGTTACAAGCAATTCCAACCTCTCATGACCACTCGGCTAGCCTTAAAACATCATTTTGAACAAGTTTGATGTTGAACATTTTCCCATTTGAAGTTTGCAAATAGGCGTTATGGCCTTATGATTGAAATGACCTGTAATCTCCAAATGACCAAAATACCCTTGACTTGTCAAAGCCATAACTTGAGTTCTACAAATTCTATCAAGGCCTTCTAGTACTCTCTAGAAAGATAAGAGAATAAGGAACAACATTCATGTTGACCAAAAGTTCATAGGAATCATCCTTCTAGGGAAAAAGTTTCATGCAAGTTGGGTAACTTTCAAGCTCCAAATTCACATACCTCAGATGACTTGTAACTTGTCTGGCTCATAACTTGAGTTCTATAAACCCTATCAAGGACTTCTAGCACTCAAATTAAATCTAAGATCACGCTATACAACAATCATGTTGGGGGTAATATGAGATGACAATCACATCTTGAGCTAAATTGCCTTGAAGATAGGGGTCAAACTAGGGGATTTTACACTGTCAAGCCTTAGAAACCCTAGCTTGAAACTTCTCAAGCTCTTCAATCATGATGAGTTACCCTTGGAATCATCCTTATAACATCTCAATGCATCAATACATGATTACATGGCTCTTGAATTAGGCCTCAACCTTCTTCAAATCATCAGTTGACTTAGGGTTGACCCAGTCAAACCCTAGCTGCACCACTCATGGCTGAGTCTTCTTAATCTTGCACAATGACCTGTCTAGGCCTCAAAGTGATCTTCAAACCTTCTCATAAGCTCTCTCAAGACCTCAAGTCCAACTTCATGGCTTCAGAATCATCTGATGGATTTCCACAATTTTCAAGTTAGGAGACACACACTCTTGGCTTCAACCACTCTCTCTGAGGATCTTTTAACTTCTCTGACAAGGATATCAACCCTTGAGCACCTGAATAACCTTCTTAGCTAGCTTCAAGGTATTGTGTAGCCTTTAATTGGTAATCATACCTCTTGATCTCATGCATACATGTCAATGAAATGCAAAGGATAATGCTAATGTGAATGAAATGAAACATAAGCTAGGTAAAGAAATGTTGGTCAAATTTTGGGGTGCAACACATATCATTACATATCATTTGCATTCGGTGGCTTCTTAGGGCCAAAAATTCGTGCAATGTTTGTATTTAAGTCCCTCATATCTCGTCAAGAAGAAGATTTCAATCTCCATATCTCCGAATAGGAGTAACTTAAATAGGGGCATCTGTTGCACCCTAATTTTTGACCATAAGATCCCACGTCCTTGTTTTAGTTTATATTTATTACATGATGTCTTTGTTACTATTATGTGTGCATGTTTGTTGTTACTAACAAGTTTGTGCTGGTGCGATAATTTCAAATGGAGTTAGCTTTCATTCTCATAAATAATTATGCCAAAGACGTGGTCAGGGGTTTTCTATTGGCTTTTGTCAGTATTTATTAAGAGTTTCATTACCTATTCGTGAAGAGAAATGGATTTTCCTTAGACTTAAACATAGTCATTTGAGGATTGATCTTGGTTTTGTGGCAAGGAGAATTTCAAGTTGTACCCCTTTTCTAAAGGATCCCCTCAGGATGAGGGTCATGTTTTAAAAGAGATTCCAAGTTTTAATTCAAGGCTCCTTTGTATACAAATGACAAATTAAAGTATCAAGAGCAGGTGGTGTTTGATTTGTGTTTTTGAATTGGTGGGAGAGCACACCGTTTGAGTAATTTTACTAGGATCTATCACCATTTGAAGTTTTTAACCTAAACAGCACTTTGGCTGGAATATCCAAAGGACTTCACTATGTAAGGTTGGGCTACGAAATCTCAGAGGCTTATGGTCTTTGATGCTACATTATAGACCTTGAGGAGATTACATACCAGTTTTACATACCAGTTATAATAAGAAGAGAGGGAGAGTCCAAGACACGGTGAAGTAGAAGACTATTTTGAACATTTGAGTTTTATCTTTAAAATCCAAGAACTACAAAGAAGTTTACATGTCAACAGGGGTGGACAATTCCAGGGTTGTTATGGCACCACTAACTAGGATGAAATCATACAACAATGTTCCTCAACCCATTGCTATCAGCTACTATGCTCGGAGAGCATCTCAAGGAGGATAGCAGAAGCTACTGGTGTTTCTGACATGGCTCAAGGATATCTAAACACACCAGATTTGGCATGTTGGAAGGGTCAAATTAAACTTATCAGCCAAAAGAGCCAAGAGTGAAATTCAAATAAAGGCTGGATTCACGCTAGTTTCATCAATTTTCTTCAATGTTACAAGTGCAGGACAATATTATTCTTTCATCCCCAAAGTCATATTATTCAAATCATCCAAAGTTACAAGTTTAAAACATAAATAATTGAAGCTACAGGATTCTGAGATCCATGTTGAATCCCACATTTCAACCATGACGTCCAGCGCTTGCCTCCATAGTTTCCATGAGATTGTTTATGATGCTATTATAAGAGGCAGCTTCGACAAATTTGATTATCACATTGATTGGTGTTGTCGGCATACTAATGTCTGGGTGAGCCATCACCTTGGATACTACACAGACTCTTAATCCTGTGGACAGTGTGTCGTCCGATCGGATGATTACCTAACTGCTGGAGAAAGATTTGTCACAGCGGACCTTGTTTACGTGGCGCAATTGCTAAACCAGGACAAAGACATCTTGTTGCATAACCTTGAATTTGGGGAAGGAATTGTGAATGACGCTTATTCCCAAGAAGCCTTCCAGTCCATGTTTCCCGACTGTTGTCATGATGCTGCCTGCGATTTATCAATTAGTTAGCAATCTTTACTACAAAGCCAGGACACATATGCATTCAATCATCATCAAGAGGACAGATCAAGGAGGTTATGATCTTCGAAACGCATAAAACATTAAGCAACAGCCTCATACTAATTAAGCAAGCAAGGAATTGGTTTAATTTCCAACTATTTACGCGCAGCTTCCAGAGTTTGGAGCTTACGGCGCATTTTAAAATCAACACGGTAATAGATAGGACATGAGCAACAGCCAGAATTGGAAGGACACTTATCTTGGTCGTAAACGTTGATATGCAAGTTGCCTCTGTTATTTGACTTGATTGGGGAAGAGTTATCCCAATGTCCATGCGCTGCCGGCTTCGATAAAAGATTCACCTCAAGATGTAGAAATCCCCATAACTTTTGATTGTGCCGTTATCCAAAACTTCAATCTCCTTTAGCATTTGAGTGGCCGGTATCGCACCTACTGCGTCACAACAAAGATATCAACATTTAGACAAATAATAACAAGGCTGCAATCTATCTACAATACAATAAGATAAGGTTTCACAGAGATACCTGCTGCAAAATTCCAAGTCTGTTCCAGGGCTACCGGCCCATCACTTCCACCCATCTAATTCAAAGCCGAAAGAGGAGTACCGTGGTTTTCTTCCCAGCCCTGTTAACAAAACCAACGACAGTAAGAATAAAATATCCCAAAACGCGAAATGTGATCAGAACAAAAACAACAGTCGGAACTTATCACAGGAAATTAACAAGACGGTTGGTAAAATAATGATCATTCAGGTTAGGGATATCGTAACCAGATCAAAAGAGATTCCTCAAGTCGCAGCCAACAGATCAGATATTGGCAGTAAGCTTCGTCGCATCCCGTTTCTCTAAAGCAGCAGGTCACTCCCAAAAGTGAATTTACCAACTACATAGCCGGAAGTTAGGTACCTGTCAAAGTTAGAAGAACCTTCAGAGGCCAAGATAGTTTCAGAGTTTTCTAAAGATTTTAGCATTGACGAAGCCTACATTGATGAATCTTCTGTTTATTGAGACCCTTAAATCGACTGTTGACTTAGATCCTGTTGAAGTTCCTTCAAGTTTCCCTCTCAACTTTGATGAGACAATGTTAGAGGATAATGAACACGGTACTTTGCCAAAACAAGATGAAGCTCCTGAGAAAATGGCTGACAATGATGAGGATGAATCCATGGAATCTAATGAAGATGGTGTTAGCAAGGACAAAGGTAAAAATGCAAGTAGTAAACAAAGTGAGAAGTTATACACAGCAGATGGTATACTTAATCCAAAATTAAAACAACAGACTGTTACCAACAATTGAGCTTCGGACGCACCAGACTTCTTTGCACCAGCTACTCGAAATTCACTCTGGGTTGTCCATCTTCTGGCCCAAATCATTCACTATCCACACCTGTCAAAATACCAAGTGAAATTAGTAATTGTTTGGAGAATAACCGTTAAAGAATATTCATGGAATAATAGAAGATCCTATTCAGAAATCAAATCAAATCGAAGCAAAATCAGAGATTGAAGTACCAATTGAATGGCTCATTACTACAGTTTTCAAAAAGGAAAGTTTTCGATTTGATTCATCCCAAAACAAGAAACCCTAAATCGAATCCAAATTAGCATTCAAAGTGGTTTTAATCAGACTTTAACACAGAAATCTCAATTGAGACCTATATAAAGAGAGGAATGAGAAGAGAATAGGCCGTGAAAAGTTATCGTAAAGAGGGGGCCATCATATTCGAACCCAGAAATTCAATATTTACAAAAAACCAAACAACAATCCCGAAACCCCCCAAAGGATTCCAATTCGTAAAAACCCTAAAGGATTGAGAAGAGGAAAGTCAAGGAAAACTTATCTGTTATCTTCCTCCATCGAACTCGCCTTCAAATCCTCACGCCGCGAAAACCACCGCGATCCGCCATCGCTACCTCCTCAGATTCGCAACCCGATCGCGACGTTGTTCACCAGGGGTAAAGACATTCCTCGATTGATGTTTCTTTTTTCGTAATTAATGTTTTGTTTTGGCGTTTTGACAGGTTTCATGAGGCTTGAGAAACGAAACGAAATCAGGAGAAGAAGAAGAATCTGAGAGAACGGAGAGTGAAGAGAAGAGCGGAACCGGCGAAGGGGGGACCAAATCTTCGAAATTAGGGTTACCGGCTCTTTTTTTTTTGGTTCTGCATTGTTTTTTAATGTGATATAATCATATGTACACACACACACGCACCTTACTGTGCACCTCACCAACCACGACACATCGCACTTGATCACCGAAATAAGCGATCCTCCTCGCACGTCCACCGTAAACTCGTGCGCCTGCACCACGTCTGACCCGTTCCTCCACTGATCCCTTAATTAAGCTTTTCGTTTAATTAACTAAACCGCTAATTAACTTTTTCTTTTTTTTCAATCAGTTGTTATTTAAAATAAATTAACAAGCCTTTTATAATTAGTTGAATTAGCTTTAATCTTTTTTAAAATTAAATAATGACATTTTAAATTTAATCTCTTTATCTAATTTATTAATTAATTTAATATCAATTTTCTATCAATCTTTTAATTAACCAATTTAATAATTTTAAAATGGACTTTTTTATTTATAAGAAAATAAACTAATAACTCTTTTAAAATAAACATATAACTTGTTTCTTAATATTTTTTTTTCTCATAACTTATTAATTTGTAGCTATTTAATGTAAAAACTTTTTTTTATAATGAAAAACCATTTTCGTAATTTTAAAGGTATATTCACTCGTTAATGATAACAACCTTTTATATCATAACTAAAACCAATCTACCTAGTAGGTATTTGCTTATTTAAAATAATTTCTATTCAAAATCACCTAATTAATTCAATTTTACTAATACAAAAAAACCAAATTAATTCACCAAATAATACGACTTTTCTCAAGACAATTCAACCACCTTCCTCAAATCAATCCAACATCCCAATTAAAATTAATCAACATCGTAAAATACAACCTAATCGTGCACACTAACATTCACGACACATTCATTCTCACACACTTCAGCGCTTTCATGCGTATGTGTATGTTTACCTATTTGCCCTTTATTATTTCCGCATTTTATCTTACAGTAATTTAATATTACCGCAATTTATCTTATCGCATTCCGTCCAAAGGAAAAACCTACACATGAGTCAACACTTGTGTGTAGTGCACATCATTTGCATCATTTCCCCTTGATCCTTGATCCCATTCAAGTTGATCTCTAAGACAGATCCTACCCCATAGGAGGACCTTTGTCTTTATCTTTACAGCATAGGAAAACAAAACAATCAACACAATACAATATTCAAACACATTAGAGAAAGATGCCAAATCATCTTAAGCGAGATAGAATCTCCACCCCACATCAATACAAACAACATGTAGAGACTTTGCCTTAAGAGAGATAGAGGCGTACCTCGTCGATCTCTATCCGAGTACTTGAGCCTTTCTCTTAGGACGATGCAAAGACCACTTTCCTACAACTTGTGGCGGTTAAATCTCCCTTAAAATGATAACACATCTCTTCTCCTAAAATCAATCAATCAACTACCCTAAACCCGTAGGAACTTTGAGCACAGTCAAAAGAACTCCTCTAACCCTTTAGGGGAACTACAAATACTCTAATTCCACTCCCGTAAGGATATGTAGGCATAAGATGTGACATCTTATCGAGTATACTTAGAAATAAACCCCTAGGTCTTTTAGCCATTAAGCAGATAAACCATAGCAATAAACAAACATGAAACAAGAGGTTCCTTTAGAGTACTACAGAAACTTAGGATTCTAGCACCTTCCCTAAGTTTAACCAACCCCCGAACCTAAAACTCTCTATCCTTGCATTGTGGGAATTTCGATCTTTATCCCTTCCTTTGGACAAATCAAAGTTCGGTTGCAAATGAATAAAGATTCAAACTAATTAATAGTTTGGTATCCGATTTTCACCGCGACACTAACTAATGAACAATGACACGTTCAGGGATCCCTTAAGGATATAATGTTCATTGATCCCACAAATGCCAACTGTCACTTATCATCTCAAGTATACCGGTCTTTACAAGATCACTTGAGGAACCACTACTTCTAAAGATAGAATTTATATTATAGGAGATTACATGAGTGCTTCTTTATAAGCAGGTTACTCCTAATTTAGTACATAGTAAGTATTGAGCAACAGTTCCTTGCATTTTAATATAGAAACTAATTTAAGGATGAATCTAAGGAGATTATTAAGAACAATAGTTTCCATATTGCTTAAAAGCTTTCCTTGTTAATCAACTATATTGCTAACTTCACTCGTCAGGATCATTGCTTCGTAACAAGCTGGCTTGCTTTGTAATGAGTTTTCTTACTCTGTAATTAGCTAGCTTTTGAATGAGTCAAATATTCTTCTTTTATAGTGCATTCAAAAGAGACGTTGTGAGGGTAGAAATGTCCATTCAAATATTCCAACGGTCATTTCCCAAAGAATAAAATAGTCATGTGTTGGAAAGTATAGTGATATCACTTACTTTGTCTTTTGAACAGATCAGCTTCTGGCTTAACTTCTTTTGATGATGTTTCTGATGAGTATTTCAAAAACTACTTTGGTATGATAGTGTAATAACATCAGAGTCTTACTTCAGAACTTTTTTACCAGAGTTTATTAACATGTATCCATCTGGGTGTTACTACATAATCTTCAACTTCAGAATCTAGTCTTCAGAGTCATTCTGCACTTGGTCTTCAGAGCATTCTGTCTTCAGAGCTTCAAGTCATCAGAGTCTTCAGAACGTAATTCTTCAGAAGATTATTTCTTCAAAGTCTTGATCTTCAGAACCCTTAAGTCTTTAGAGTCTTTTCGCACTTGGTCTTCAGAGCATTCTGTCTTCAGAGCTTCAAGTCATCAGAGTCTTCAGAGCTTGGTTCTTCAGAGGACTACATCTCAGATGCATTGATAGCTTCCAGATCAAATACACTTCTCAGAACAGAATCCACAAGAGCATTGCAACAACAATATACAACATCTTTGGATCTTTCTGATTATGATCACATACAGTGGCAAACTGTTTCTTGAGTAGGCGCTTTAAATACTTTATCCAGAATATCACATGGTACTTCACTCAGAGTTTCACTTTGTTCTTCGTTCAGAGTTTCCTTTAAATATATGCTTTAAGTCACGTCACACAAAGTAACTTCCTATTGGCTTTCATGCACTTCTTGATATTATTTGTTGATTTGATATATTTATTTAATGATCTGCGCACAACAAACATTAGAACATAAAATGATTCTTTCATAAATACTTAATTGTTATCATCAAAACATAGAGATAACATGTAGAGACAAATCTTACTCTTACATTAGGCGTTACCTGTTTGCGGTAGAACCAAGAGTTAACAACACTATTTTTATGAAAGTGATTTTCTGTTAATCCCAAGGGATAAAAAAGGTTTGATGTTTTTGTTTTGTGTTTTTTTAAGACAAGAAGTGGATTGAGTTATGATCTTCAGAAGATTATTTCTTCAGAGTCTTGATCTTCAGAACCCTTAAGTTTTTAGAGTCTTTCCGCACTTGGTCTTCAGAGCATTCTGTCTTCAGAGCTTCAAGTCATCAGAGTCTTCAGAGCTTGGTTCTTCAGAGGACTACATCTTAGATGCATTGATAGCTTCCAGATCAAATACACTTCTCAGAACAGAATCCACAAGAGCATTGCAACAACAATATACAACATATTTGGATATTTCTGATTATGATCACATACAGTGGCAAACTGTTTCTTGAGTAGGCGCTTTAAATACTTTATCCAGAATATCACATGGTACTTCACTCAGAGTTTCACTTTGTTCTTCGTTCAGAGTTTCCTTTAAAGATATGCTTTAAGTCACGTCACACAAAGTAACTTCCTATTGGATTTCATGCACTTCTTGATATTATTTGTTGATTTGATATATTTATTTAATGATCTGCGCACAACAAACATTAGAACATAAAATGATTCTTTCATAAATACTTAATTGTTATCATCAAAACATAGAGATAACATGTAGAGACAACTCTTGCTCTTACATTAGGCGTTACCTGTTTGCGGTAGAACCAAGAGTTAACAACACTATTTTTATGAAAATGATTTTCCGTTAATCCCGAGGGATAAAAAAGGTTTGATGTTTTTGTTTTGTGTTTTTTTTTTAAGACAAGAAATGGGTTGAGTTATGATCTTCAGAAGATTATTTCTTCAGAGTCTTGATCTTCAGAACCCTTAAGTCTTTAGAGTCTTTCCGCACTTGGTCTTCAGAGCATTCTGTCTTCAGAGCTTCAAGTCATCATAGTCTTCAGAGCTTAGTTCTTCAGAGGACTACATCTCAGATGCATTGATAGCTTCCAGATCAAATACACTTCTTAGAACAGAACCCACAAGAGCATTGCAACAACAATATACAGCATCTTTGGATCTTTCTGATTATGATCACATACAGTGGCAAACTGTTTCTTGAGTAGGCGCTTTAAATACTTTATCCAGAATATCACATGGTACTTCACTCAGAGTTTCACTTTGTTCTTCGTTCAGAGTTTCCTTTAAAGATATGCTTTAAGTCACGTCACACAAAGTAACTTCCTATTGGCTTTCATGCACTTCTTGATATTGTTTGTTGATTTGATATATTTATTTAATGATCTGCGCACAACAAACATTAGAACATAAAATGATTCTTTCATAAATACTTAATTTTTATCATCAAAACATAGAGATAACATGTAGAGACAACTCTTGCTCTTACATTAGGCGTTACCTGTTTGCGGTAGAACCAAGAGTTAACAACACTATTTTTATGAAAATGATTTTCCGTTAATCCCGAGGGATAAAAAAGGTTTGATGTTTTTGTTTTGTGTTTTTTTTAAGACAAGAAGTGGATTGAGTTATGGTTTGAAACTCATTTCGCACTAAAGACTATGACTCGAGAGCGAATGCGTCGCATATCGCCCAAAGGGCATACGCTAAACACTCTAGACAGTCGAAAGGAGGCCTCCAACCATCATTTCTCAAATACTTAAGACTCGTAGCGTATGACACAAATTGTTCTTTATTAAGTATTTTGAATTGTTTAGGAGATGAGAAGAGAAAGACACACTCTAAAGGGAAAATGGACCCTAATATTGTCATGCACAATGCTCCTAAAGTCGAGATGAAAGGGAAAGAACTACCCTAATGTTAACATGCATAGGATTGAACACCTAATGTCTCTCCTACTCCCATCCTAAACGGAGGGACTAGGAATCCTAGGTGGATCATGACATAAAGCCAAGTAAACACTAAATAATCCACTCACAAGTGAAATGAGAAAGAAGAGAAATATGATGAAATAAAATAATGAACCACAAAACACATTAATTTGTTAATTCAAAATAAAATGACAAAATAAAGTGAAAATTAAAAGTAAGAAGAAGAAAAATAATTAGCACATCAAAGTATTAAGAAATGATTTTTTTGGGTTTTATAATATTTAAAACTAATTTTAAATAAATAAAATAAATAAAATAAGAAAAGAATAAAACAAAATAAAGAAAACAAATCACTAAAAATAAGAAAGTGCCTCCCCCAAGGCTTGAACCCAAGACGTTGGGGTCACAGGATGAAAACTTAACCAAATCTACCAACATGCGCATGTGATAAATGATGGAAAAGGAAAGTAAAAAATTAAAACAATGAAAAATAAAAATAAAAAAAAGAAGCAAAAACGCCCCCAGCAGGGCTCGAACAGGGGTTCACAAGGCAAGGCAAGGTCTTAAGAGCAAGGTTCTAACCACTGGGGTGGTGATACATCTGTTGTATCAAGCCACCCCGTATGCATATGTACTAAGAATGCACGCATTTTTGGGTTGGGCTTCAAAGCAAGACAAGTGTGAAATACCAAAAACGATTCGATCACAACTTCTTCAATTCTCAACCAAATTTGATAAAACAAAAGTCTAACTCACTTGAAATTTCAAGAGGAACACAATGGTGTTATCCATTTTCTCAAATTATGCATACATTTTGAAACACGAATGAACATGCAAGTATGGGCTTGAAAATGAATTTTGAAACACAATGAGTTGAAACAGATGCAATTGAAGGCAAAAATGGTTTGAGCAAGTTACAAATATGATATGGGATGAATCCCAACAGAAAGTTGGATCAAAAACACTTAGAATGAGGAAATGGCATATGAGTAGTAAGTTGGTGAGATTGGTGCTAACATGAAGTTGTATTTTAACAATGCTAAACAATGATCCATGACAGCAAATGCTGTCAAACCAAATGCCATAAGTTACAAACCTTACATACACAACTTGCAACAATCTTGGAAAAAAGAGAATTTAAGTGCAAACAGATTTTAACAAGCCTTAGGTAATAGTACCATACCAACTCATCAGTACACTTACCAATGTTTTTAACAGTAGTAAAACCTGTAGAGAAACCTTACAACCAAGTCATCCTAAACCTAGACACAAGACATGAGATGATCCTATACCAATTCTGATAAGAACCTAAGCTGATAAACCTCTCACCAAAATTGTGAACAGTAAATGGAGTTAGAACCAACAATCAAACCTTTAAACATGCAGACCAGGTTTGTTAAATTGACTTTAAATCACAACTACTATGCCAAGCCAATAGTAAACACATTAAGACAGTTTTGAATAAAACAAAAATTGGCATCACAATGCAAACTTACATGTAGCAATGAATATGTACAGGTTAAGTAACTTCAAATCATATAGTTGCTGACAATAAACAAATACAAATTGATCCTTAGCACTTATAGGGATCATCTCAGCATTAGACATAACCATGCCAATCAACAAACATCAGCCTCAATACATGACCCTAAAGATAGTCATTTAACTAATTCAAGCATGAGGAACCAGTTCTGGAAACAACAAGGTATTCATGTTCCCAATCATAATACCTCAAGCCAGTGTCTTAGATAAGACCAAATCAAACATATACAGCTCCAACAGCAAGTTTAATACAACATGGTTAGAAGTTTCCAACACAACAAGTGTGATCCAAGGAGTTTGTTTGAAAACAGAAGCAACCACATAGTTTGGTTATGCAAACATTAGTGCAATAGGTCCACCAATCATCATCCATTCTTCTAAGAATTCAACTAGGCTCATGATGACATTCTTCCTCTCATCAGAGCTCACCTACTGATCATATCCTTATAGCCTCAACCAACCTGCCTATAACACTAGACAAAGCTCAACAGGCCTGAGACACTCAAGCTAAACTCTCATCTCATGATATCACCATCTAGTTGTCATAATACCAAAAACTCACCAACCTATCCACATTTTGCTCTTGAAGACAATTATCACATCATCTATCCACCTACCTCTCAATCACCTAACAAAACTCAAAAACCAAAGAAGGGTTCTCTTAAAGCCATGAGTTAGCCTACCTCTCTTCACCACATCAAAACAGCAGAGAAAAACCTACTAGACTCTAAACTATAATAACCTACACTAGTAGACACCAGCAGTAAGAAAATCAACATAGACCACACCAAATATCAGCTAACAGCCAGCCAGGACAAACTTCTTCCAAGGACCTAAACATCCTCAAACAAGATTGACTTAACCAATGCAATATGTGCTCCAACAGTACTTGCACACCCTCATTAGAACCTTGATGCATACAATAATAAAAATAGTCCAATGTTGCAGCAACTGTCATGGCTATACTAATTCCAAAAAGTAATACACATTGCAACATCATGCATCATCATTTCACAAAAGGCCAACAGAAATGGCACATATATGCCCTAATGACAGTGCAACTGTCATGAGTTGAACAAACTCGCTCAAAACAAGTGGCAGTACCACTGTAAGCCAACATGCTTAAATACTCAAATCAAACAAAAAAAAACCTACATAACAGGGTTTAAATCAATCGACAACTAAACTAACACATTCACAAAGAAATTCACAAGCTCAAAGACAGTATGCCTTTTAAAACATAGATGCAACCCTCTTTTTTCAAAACCATGCCAAACAACTAAACCAACAGCCCTAATGCAAGAACTCAAACATCAGGCCTAAGCAAACTTATAGCATAAAGACCAGTTCAAGCAGGCACGAAATGCAACCTTTTGACATAACAATGCCAACATCCATTCAAACATGCTTCAAATAAGAGTTGTCATTCTATGACAGCAAACATGAGTTAACAAACTCAAACCAAAGAATAATCTTAATAGAACCATTGCAAACTTAAACATAACAATGATAGGTCATAGCCTATGACAGCAAGCATGCCAAACAAAATCAATCATTTTTACATGAGAGTCACAATTCTTAAGCAAACATAAATCAATTTCAAAACATTATGCATATCAAGGATAGGGTTTGAAAACACATACCTCTTGCAGTCCTTCTTAAGCAAACTTGCAGCAAGATATTCTTTCCTTTTGGAAAAACAAGTGATTTTGAGCAGCTGAAGAAATGAGTGGTCCAAGTTGTTTCTTTTACACACAGCAGCAGGATGATGTTCAGGTGAAGATGTTTTGATGAAAGGTCTGTAGAATGGTTCACAAATGCAAGGGTTTCAAAGGATAAATTTCAGAGGTTGTGAAAAACTTAAACTCTGGTTTCTTACAAAAGAGGGTGGCTAGGGTTTGCTCAGCTGCTCTTTAGCTTAAATATCAAGTGAGAAAGTGGTTTTGGAGGGTTTTACCATGGTGAAAAATGAAGGGACAAATTTGCATTTCCATGGGGATTTTTGAATCAATGGTGGATGGAGAGATTATACAGCTGTTGCTGCTAGGGTTATGCACCAGTTGCTTTCTTGGTCTGCTTGCAACAACATGGAGAGGGGCATTGGGTTGTGGCAGATTTTGACTTATAACTTGTTTAGGCAATGTTATTTGAAAATGAGCAAAATGGCAAATTGGATGTTTGGCTGGTTTTGGCAAAGTATGGTGGGCCTCAAGACTAGCACCATGCACATGAAACAAAAGTGTATGGCTGATAAACAAAAGCAAATCAAAATATCACATATTTCATCCCTTGAAAAAGTGTTCAAAACACCCACTTTGGACCATGATATCTTAGTGCACACAACTCCATTTGCTTAGATCTTGTGTTCAAATGAAAGAGGGCATGGAGTAGAAAAAATTTCATGTTGGTGGAAGTTCCATTTGATCATTGGTAGATCACCAAAGTTGGGGTTGAAAAGTATGTCATGCAAGTTGTCCACAAATAACTTAGAAATAATTCTAAGTTATGGATTTTGCCTTATTTTTCCTCAACTTTGCACATCCATAACTTGAGCTTCCCAAATCATATTGAGGACTTTTTGGACATTTTGGAAAGCTTATAACATGCTCTACAACTTTAATTTGGGACAAAGTTTCATTTGACATCAAGAAAGTGATGAAAATTGGCTTGCAAAGTGAGTCCAAAAATCTGCCTGAACTTGCCAATGTTGAAATCATTGAAATCCTCAACTTTGATTGATCATAACTTGGGCTCCAAATATCATATAATGATGAATTAGTACTCCAAAGAAATCTTGAAATACAAGGAACAACTTTGATGTTTGATCCAAGTCCACTTGAAACCTTGATCATGAAGAAAAATAGACTTGAAGATGGCTACTTCAACCATAAAACTTTCCATAAATAGAAAGTTCTAAAACCCTATTTTTCTTAAAATAGCAACTTTCAACAATTCTAGATTTTTCATGATTCCCTTGAATTTTCTTGATCAAATTCCATCCATTGGTTATGTTGAACTTGAGGAACATGATCTTGACCTCAAAAAGTCAGGAGTTGACTTTTTCACTACACAGTTGACTTTTCCCCCAAATCTCCTATTTTTCAATTGACTGATCAATTGAAGCTCTTCTGATTAAAATTGATGGTCAATATCCCATACCCAAACAAATTAGGACATATGGTAGGTCATGGAAACAATTCTTGCTCTCAAAAACAAATTTAGCTTGATTAAAAATGAAACCCTAATTTAACCCTTTTTGCCTAGGCATTGTTCAAATGAACTGAGTGACTATTCCAACTTCATAATGACCTCTGAGGCACTTAATAAGCTTCTACCTCATGTTTACATCAATGAAAATTCTTCATGGACCCTTTGACAATCTTCTGATGATTCCTTGATAATGTTGTGGCACACCCCTCCTCTCTAGGAGCTCCGATATCTTCATGATGATGACAACCACACAATAACCTCTACCAATGCCTCTGCTTTAGCTTGTGGCCAATAAGGCTCTCCTCTTGGATGATACACAAACAATCACTTGATCCCCTGTAAGAACTATGCTATGCAAATGCAAAAATGCTAAAATGCAATGAAACATAAGCCAAAGATTAAGAAAAGAGGTTGGTCAAATTTTGGGGTGCAACACTTAGTTTTCTTATGATTTCCCCAAGTTTAAGTATTTTCACACCTATACAACTCTTTAAAATGATTTCTTTTTTATTTTAACTTTACTCTAAATACTTTGATTCTGCCACCAAGGTTCTCTACCCCTAGGTTCAAGATCTTTGATTTTTCTAAACTCTTCTTATTTTAGTTTTCTAATATATTATGCCATCTTGTCCCACATATCTTTTATGATTCTTTGTTGTTGTTCGGAACATCCTTCACAAATCTTATATTGGTAAATCATTTTTTTCACCCTTCAAATGCTACCATTTGCTATTGGAGATCCTTGTTTGGATTCTTCTCTCTTCTCCTCTATTAAAACTTACATCCATAATTAATATTCTATGTTGAGAAGTCAATATATCTCCATGTATGAATTTAAAATCCAAGCAAATCTTATTGTCTAATTTCCTAATAAGCAAGAAATCTAAGATTATATCACCTCACTCTTATATATGTTAAAATTCTCATTTTCTTCTTCTAAAAAACGTATTCTCTATAGTGATATATATAAAAATATAACAAAAAATCTAGAATGAATTTATCCTCCACATTCATCTCTCCAATGCCACACCCTTCATACTAGCCCTTAAAACCTACTCATACACCCCTACATGCCCATTTAGATCCCTTCAAAAACATTTCTTCTAAGATATCTTAAAATACGTATTCTAACTCCTCCCTAAAGTTTACTTAAAAGTATTATACTAATCCAACCAAAGATGCATAAGTACTAATAACGCTAAAAGTGAATTGTTCTACTACAAATTTCATAGATATGAGCCGATATCCTATCCTTTTTACATCCACAATATCATTGTTTCAATCCCTGACTATAATCATTTCAACTTCATTTCTCAATCTAACTTTGCTAGTGCACTACAGCTTAAATTATGAGTTGTCTAATAATTTTTCCTTTTCACCCATCCACTTATTTTCTTGTAGGAACATAAAATTGACCATCCTCCTAATCATAATGCCTACCATTTCCTCTTTCTTGTAACAATGCATATACTCCATGTTGTAAAAAACATTCTAGACATTATTAATGGAATCAGATGTGTATCGATATACAACAAATGTAAATAACTAGAAAGCTGAGTAAAATGACATTAATATTCCAATTAAATCTCCAAACAAATAAGAAACAATTATATGATCCTAAACGAGTGTAGAAAATGTGAAGACATTATATGTGTGAAAACTTTGGAGGGGAAAGATAGAGGAGATGAAGAAAAGTGGAACCATTGGTTTATAAATTATTTTTATAGAAAGTGTTAGTCTTAATGTACAACCATAAGTGAAAGTATATTAATAAAGATTGGAATATAGTAAATATATAAAAGAGATCACTTGGCAGACAGACAACACCATAATATATGTGTTGTTGGATTAGATGAAATCTCAACTATTTAGGGTCTTGGATTAGAATTCAGAAAGTCAAGATAAAGATAATAGTAGACAATGCATGATTTTCTATTGTTCAAAAAGAGGACCAAATTTTTGATATAGAGATCTAAGATAGTCGGAATAAGGTTGTAGATGATGTCTCCTTGAATCTAAATGTGTCTTCCAAATAACATCTCAATGCAATAGTGTAAAAAAATAGTTCATTAAAACATAATTTAAGACATAAAAATAGAAACTATGTATAATTTAAAAAAATTGTGTTTCATTAATAACAGAAAAATTAAATGTAAAAACTTTACTTGATGAATAAATTTGAAATTAAAGAGACTTTAAAAATTGAAATTTCATGCATTTTGGGCCATCAGTTAAGTTAAGTATGTCACGTATTATGTCAAACATGTTTAGATCTATCTATTGATGTAAATAGCAATATAGTAAAAAATAACTTTAAAAATATATCAAAACCCCAAACATGTGTCTCTTTGATTGAATCAATAAACTCGCGATTATTTTGTAGATATCTAATGGAAAAACATGCATCTTTGAAAGTTTTATGTTGAAAACCATCAACTTTCTTAATATCATTGTAACGTGTTTTATATTGGAATTAGAACTGGTGTTAAGTAATGACATAAGACTCCATAATTGGTGATGATGATTTGTGGTACAAGGGAGGGTGGACTTGTAAGGTTAGCACTCATACACCCAATTCATTTACAGAGTCCAATATGAGTATGGTGAAAGGTGGAGATCATAAAATTATCCCTTAAATCTCACATGTGCTAACTATATACGTTGGAAAATATTGATTGAGCTTCTACATTATTTGCCCCTCCTCTCGTACTAGGCCTTTGGCTGACCCAAAACAATTGCCCTAAAGGGATTTCCGAATGAATACTAGCCATGAAGTCTTTCAAAGTCCTAGCTCATATCTAGTTATCACGTCCTACCATAAGGAGGAGCAGGAAGGTCATGGAACAATTACAAAAGTAATAGGGGACAAGTGCATTAAATCTTCTCCCATCATTGAAATGTCTTGCTGGCTTTTTCAGACGCGTGGCTTTAGTTTTGCATGTTAAGGAAGGGAACTTTATCTTAGGAAATTTTAGTGCATTTGAGTTCATTTACATTTCATAGGTGAAATTTGGGAATTGATTTGAAACTTCCTGTTTTTATTTATCTGGTTTGTTGCTTGTCTTCCTTTATATATAAAGACCTTTGACTTTTAGAAAAACTTTCGCAATTTTTAAGAATTATTTTCTATTTACAAGAGTAATTCCTTATCTTATCTAAAGCGTTTTATTTAGGCGTTTGCGTTTCCAAGAAAAAATCTTTACAATCTGCATTTAACATTCATATTCTTCGTCATACTTTATTCCTTCTAAGTATCCTTCTTACCCTAGGCTTATTTCATAACTTTCAGTATTTATTTTACCATAGCCAATATGAATGACCATCCCATAATCTTATCTAGATATTCTAGGAGTAGTGATTCATCCTCTTTAGTTAGGGTAGAAGCATCGCCTAGTTCAGACTCTCATTGTTTCGATAACGACCAATTAGTTCTAGTCGTTATTCATGTGTCTGATGATTTTGATTCGTAGAGGCTTTCTAGTGGTTCTTTGGGTAGGGAAGATTCCTTTAATTAGTCTTCCTTCGATGCTTTTTTGTCTGATAAGAATTTAAGGGATGATCGAGCAATCAACTCTACAATCATATTATTTGAAGTTACAGGAGCTTCAGCTTCCCTAGCTTTAATTACCCCGAAGATAGAGGTTTCCATTTTGAATAGGGAGGAAGCCCAAAATTTCATCAAGACTTACCATACTGCTTATGGCCAGGATTCGAGTGATGTTAAGGTTAATGATCATCTAGCGCGTGAAGCTCACTCGGAGGGTATTAGTTGGATAAAACCCTTCGAGATCTTCCTAGATGATGAGATACCTCTAGAATGAGTCACATTAGTGTTTTTGGATGATGTAACAAAATATAGCTGGGTGGACTAAAAAATATAGGGAACTCTTTTTGTTTTAAGTGATAAGGTAGTCGTGAGTATGGCTAACATCGTAGTTGTCCGCCCCTCTAATAGGTTGGTTCTCACTGCAGACTCAAGCAAGAGGATATGCAAAAAATTTGAGGAGTGCTCCATTCCACTTTATGAGTGTTTGTTCACTTGGATAAACCTATAGTTTCTCTTATTTGAGGGTTGAGGTGGATGTGTTGAAGTTTCTGAAGGTTTCCCCCTCGCAGCTCAATTATGGTACATGACCTTTTATAAAGGTGTTCTAGTTTTGGGTTGAGTATCGGTCTTGGAAACCATCCTTCAGGGTGTTCTTCTATATCTTTTCCATAATACACACTTGTCATACCCCGATTTTTCCTGGACACATTTTATGCATCCGACTTATATTATTTTGCATCATCTGCATAGTATAACATGCATCTCATCACACATAATACCTAAAATATCGACCAGAATAAATTTTTGGATCTATAAACAAACTGGTTGAATCAGTTTTCAAATATATGTGAAATTAGTATGCAAAAAATTTCGAAAGTGCGCTTGCAGACATCAGTATTATTAATCTATGGTTCGTGTAGTTTAACCTGGCGTGCTCATTTTTATTTTTTGACTACTTTTTTTATCGCATTTTTTACCAGCCCGAGCCTTTTAACCGATAATTTTCTATTGCAAAGCTTGATCAAAACATGTATGTTTCTGAGAAGTTTATTTTGTGCTAATCATTTTGGGGCATTCAGTTAAATTTTCCTAGCACTTTTGCGTCTGACTTTTATTCATTTTTAATCATTTAATTTTTATTTTTAGCCAAAATCATCATAGAATTTAAATAAGATTAAGTGAGTATTTTGTTAAGATTATGTTGTTGTATTTTTCTTTTTCATTTAATTACTAAACTTGTTTTTAAGCATTCAAGATAAAAATAAAAGAATGAAAAGAAATTAAAAAAGAAAAAGAAATAAGGAGGAGAAGAAAATGTGACAACACAAGGAACTCCCTCCTCACATGTTAGCACAAGCAGACTCTTCTCATTGGTTCCCTATCTCTCAAATTCAAAACAAAAAAAAGTAAATTAAAAATTAGGGGAAAAGAGGTTCGAGCATTTTCATTTTGACAGCTAGCATATTCAGTCTTATCCACTCACATCACACGAGCCAGCAAACTACTCGAAATTTTCCTCTCTCTCCTCCACTAATGTAGTGCCACACGCCTCTCATGAATCCTCTCTCTCTCTCTCTCTCTCTCTCTCTCTCTCTCTCTCTCTCTCTCTCTCTCTCTCTCTCTCTCTCTCTCTCTCTCTCTCTCTCTCTCTCTCTCTCTATTTCATGCAATAAACCATCCTATATACTCTCTCTGCTAACAGAAAAAGGATAGGACAACACCCATATGCAAGAGAAGAGCTCTCTCAGCTAGACAGACCCCTAAATTATCTATCATAGAGTATCACAAAAAAGTGTTTATTTGAGAAAGGGAGTAATAGAAAACGTAGGAGAAAAATACTCTCACGTTACCCTTATGACCGACCTTGTTTCACTTTTAATCTACACCCAAAACTCACACGACCTATACTCATCTCCTTTGTAACACGCCACTCTACCCCGTACGCGTATTATAGGAATATTAAAGAAAATACATCAGAGTTTTCAAAACACATAGGATATCACATAGGCATTTTTCTCATTCAATGAAGTATCAAGTCACTTCATGCTTTCCACAATATTTCAACAAGGTCATTCAATAAAACAGCAGAATAAAATCAATGTTTAAACATAATCCCCACATCCGATGGTTATACATCATTAATCCAACAGATAAAAGATATATAACAATTAATCAAGAAAATAAGCAAAATATAACGTAATCATGTCATCGCATGTTATGTATCAGAGCGACTCATAGGACTCGATCAAATAGCAACACACTCCAAGCACTACTCAGGTACCTGATCATCTGCACTCCCCAAGGAGCACAGACGCAACAAACAGAAAAGGGGTGAGAACTACATTCAATAAATAAGCGGTGAAATACACATGCTAAGGAGTAGTTACACACCATACATACAATCATACACGTGCAACACACATACACGTGCCATCTTAATCACTTGGCATTAATAGCCCATAATCAAATACGAATATGTAATGTAACTCACTGACTCGACACAATGCATGTGGTACCAACACAAATACATACGGTTCACCCTAGAACCCGATTCCCGTCGGAATCTGGATAAGTCGTATACGTTCCTCTGAATTATAATTTATCTCCATAATGACTTCCACATGAAGTCCGGATGAACTAGGCACCCATCATGGATTCCCACCTAGTCATCTCCACAAGACACTTGACATGAAATGAATGATAACACCATTATGCAAATATAATAATAATTTCAAGCATAATTCACGATCATCAATGATCCACACGAGCCATCCGCTCACCGTAATCCTCTCAGGAATTACCATCATCACACCAGATCGTCCACACTGGACGGTCCTGACCCACACATATCAATCACACCCATAAGGGTAAAAACATAATTTTCTACATTCTTTCTAATTAAATTTATTACTAATATTCCTTAGGTTCATTTTAGTCATATTAATCCTACCGATTAAACGGAATTACGTTCCAAGCGAAATCTGGGCAGAAATCGTGAAAATGGGAAAAAGTCATCCCAGGCCTGCCCATATGCGTATTGCCTTGCCTGTTATGCGTAATGCTCTACTGTAATGTCCTTCATACGCATATTGCCCTATCTGTTACGCGTATTGCCCTGCTGTTAGGCCCACCGTACGCGTATTGCCCTATCTGTTACGCGTATTGCCCTGTCCCATACGCGTCTCACCAGAATTGCTGCCAAAAATTTAGATTTCATCTCCTTCACGAATTTCCACTCCATGCTTACCATTTTACCCCCCAATTTATCCTAGATCTTAGTTTTTTTGTCATTTAATCCTTTCTATCTTTTCTATACTTCATCTACCCTTTATTCTTCCAAGATTTCTCGCATCTAAATTCAATTTGATTAACCCATAACTCTTGTTTTCCAAATTTGTTACCTATCAGAATTTTATTTCAGCATCAATAAATTTTTCACACGATTTTCATATCAATCCCATATTTTTACACCCAAGCATCATGTAATAATCATTCAACAATAACAGTAATTTTAAGGAATTCATCATGTTACGAAATTCAGATAAAGGAACCAAAAACAGACATAAATCCTATGAGAGAAAGGACCTCTCCCTACCCTCTCATGTTAATTCACCCATATTGAAATCCATTCTCCCCCGTTATCTTGGACTTGACCTCTTTCTTAGCAACAATGGAAGAATCTTGGTTCTTCTGCCCTAGCTCTCCTTTCTCTGTCTTTTTCCTCTTTTACGTGTTAACTGTCTAACTCTTCCATTAACCCTCTCTTAACCCCTTAATCAGTTTTTAATTCCATTAATCTAATTAATAATAATAATAATAATAATAACTACCATCCTATTAATATTATTATCAATAATAATTAAATAATAATATCAATAACCATAGTATTCTTATTATTGTTATTAAATGGTTAATATTATTATTATTATAGGTCCACCAAGGCAGCTCTCCCCTTATCCATCAAGGCAGCGCTCGTTTCGCCTTATCCATCAAGGCAGCGCTTGTTTCGCCTTCTCTTTTTCTTGCAAAACCTTGGTAGGGCTTCTTAGATCCACCAGAAACTCCATCAGCATTCTGAATCTTTCCAATCTTTATCATGTTCTCGATTCTTTCACCGGCCATAACTAAATCTGAGAATACAGAGGATGTGCATCCAGCCAAACATTCTAGGAAAGGACCTTGAAGAGTCCCCATGAACATATCTGTCAATTCTCTTTCAAGAAGAGGAGGTTGGACTCTAGCAGCTAAGTCCTTCCATCTTTGTGCATAGTCTTTGAATGCTTCACCATATTTCTGGGTCAAGCCTTGGAGTTGTGTGCGATTAGGCGCCATGTCAGAATTGTATTGGTAGTGCTTCAGAAATGCCTCAGCTAACTCTTTCCAAGTCTTGATATGTGCACCTTCCAACTGCATATATCATTCAAGGGATGCCCCGCTGAGGCTATCTTGAAAGAAATGCATCAACTGTTTTTCGTCGTCAAAGTAGGCAACTATCTTCCTATAATATGATTGGATGTGGGTTCGAGGACAGCTAGTCCTTTTGTATTTTTCAAAGTCGGGGACTTTGAACTTGAGTGGAATCTTAACACCGGGTACCAAACACATATCCGCAGCATCTAACCCAAAAGTGCTTGGGCCTTGTAGTCCTTTAATTGTCTCTTGCAAGGCGAGTACCTTCTTTTCCAAGCCAGTAGTTGGTGCTCCGGAACCGTCTATAGCAAAGTCATCGTGAGGGTTGTAGAAACCTTCATGATCATCAAAGTGGATTGGAGGGGTAGCTGCGCCACTACCAGAAGTATGGATTACGCCTGCGCCAGTAGGAGTGGGGATTGTGCCACCAGGAACGGGGATTGCATTCGTAGGAGTAGGAATGGCACCGCCAGGAGTGGGGTTTGAGCCTACAGTAGTAGGAACTGGAGTGTTGGTAGCGTTTCTCTCCACAACTTGTCTCATTTCTTCCTGCCCTCTAGCCATAGCCTGGATGACTTCCATTAGCTGGCCCATCTGAGTCTTCATGTGAGTCATCTCCTCCCTGAAAGCGGCTTGATTCTACTCAATCTGATCCATTAGTAATCTTCGATTGCCATGAGTGTAGTTGGGATGTTGGGAAGTTAGCTTGTTTACTGTGAATGGAGGTCAAGTTTTTTGTAAGTTTTGGTTTTGTATTATGAAATGCAGAATGATGTATGAATGCATATGGAACAGTATGTTATGCGTGAAGCTCTTAGTAACCTTGTTAGTTATCGTTAAGAATATAAACATTTTCCATTGCAATTAATCAGAAGAGACATAATAGAACAAAAACTCTCATTTCACTAAGGCTTGAAGCCAAGTTCAAATACAAAATATAAGAGATACACTTCTTAAAAAAAATTACAAATCAACTCTAAAGGTGACTCCTTGGGCTCTACGAACCGTCTCCAAATCTGTAACAAGTTCTCCCATTGTTTCCTTGCAAAATTTCACAAAGTTGAACACAGGGACATGAGTGTTTTCAGGAGTCGTCGCTTGATCGGCTATCTTCAATTTTTCAGGGATCTGCTGAAGCACAAAGTTGGAGAATCCTACCAAGTTTACGAATTTGTTCTTCCACTCCTCATAGAGAATTTGGAGATCATGGATGATGTCATCTCTCTGAAGCACCGCAGCTTCTGCCTGACGACAACTTTCTTCCCAATAGTGGCAACTATCCTTTAGCTCTAGATATAGTTCATCATAGATTCCATCTTTCAGTCTTCAGATTTCTTTGATAGCTCTACCCAATTGGTACTCTGCTTATACGAAATCTCGCTACGCATTCTCCTTTTCCAATAGCTCACGAGCTAATTGATCTTCGCAGCCTTTCATAATGCCTTTCAACTTGTGAATCTGAGCTTCAAATTTTTCCCTATCATCTTTCTTCATCTGGATGGCTATTCTTACATCATTTTCTAAGTCTCTGACCTTTCGCCATACTTGGTCCAATTTTTCATTTTGGTGATCCAAGTCGGCGTTGGCGTTTTTGAGAGCTCCATCAACCCAGTCTTTCTTTCCTTTTTCTTCCCTAGCCCTTTTCTTCCTATCCTCGAACTTTTCTTTAAACTCTTTGCTCTTGTCTTCCCAAGCTTCACTTTTCTGCTTAGTCTCATTGAGTCGAATTCGAAGCTGGGTGTTTTCATTTTCAAGTTCTTGGACTTTAGCCTTAAGTTTCTCCATATCTTTGGGTAAGATAGACTCGGGCTTAGGATTCGATGGGAAAGCAAATGCATCAAAGACAAAAGGTAATCTGACTTCTTTTGCTCTCTCTTTCACCCATTTGATATAAGGTTCACGAGCAAGGATGTTCTTCCGCCCATTATCTGGATTTCTTCTTTGGATGTTTACCCATGCTCTTCTTGCCCTTCGTACAGATGGATCACTTGGATCGGCTGTATTGACAAGGAACGGCGCCAAATATTCTTCTTTAGGAGGGCCATCCATGGAGTGTCCAAACTGTCTCTTGAGTAACACTGGATTGTAATTGATGCAACCTCGTGTCCCCACGAGAGGCACATTGGGAAATTCTCCACAAGAAAAGATGATATCTTTGGTTTCCCATTCCCTCTTGTACCACGTGATGGAATTGGCAGTGAGTGAAGCGAACCTTTAAGGCCATGAGAGTTCCTTGGAAGCAAAAGGACCTTTTTCAGGCATTTGGGTCCTTAGCCACTTATGCAAGAGCGGGGCGCAACAAAGGAACATTCCACCTCCTTTTGTATGCCTGGTGTGAAGTGTGTGGTAGAAGTCACCTAAGAGGAAAGGCACAGGGTTCTTGGTCAAGAAAATTTCCACTGCTACTTGGTCTACAAAATTTTCCCCATTTGGAAACATCACAATTCCATAGACCAAGAGTGCCAGAATTGAACCACATATTTCCCATTTCTCTTCCTTGGCATACTTCCACGCTTGTTCTTCCAAGAATTTCCTCGAGAAACCCCTAGCTCCTTTGGGTGCCCAATTGGCTATCACGTCTAATGTGGGAATCCCTAAGGCAGAAGCCACTTTCTTCAAAGTGAACTCTTCTTCGAGCTTGGGAAAAGGGTTGCAATCTTTGATGGAGAGGTTCAAAATCTTCTCGAATTCTTCCAAAGTGGGAGTTATCTGAAAATCGACGAAGGTGAAACAACGGAGGGAAGTGTCATAGTACTGAGCCAGTGCTGGGAGGGCTTCAAATTTTGTCTTCTCTGTCAACAAATCCAGAATTCTCCCATAAGAAGAGTGAAATTTGTTGTGCTTGATGGGAGTGATCTTGGCACTTAGAGCTTTTAGGCTGTCAATTGAAGGATCCTTGTATTTGAAGGTGAAAGTAGTTTTTCTGTCAGTCTTCTTGTTTAGTCTCATTGTCCCTAGATTCACATTCATCATGATTGCTTCTGAAAAATGCTTATATCTGCAACAAGAACAAGACACTAATAGCTTTGTTTTTATGAAGTATGTATGTTTGAGCGGATGCATAAATGAAATTGATCATATGGGTTCATAGGTCTGAGGTATGGATATGGCCGATACTGACTGCTTTATAAGAAGGTTCTCACAAGGTGTGATCTATGGTTTAAAAGGGATCCCAAAGTCATGGATTCACATGTCTGTTCATCGTACATGACTTGAATATGTCGGATGATGACTCCATCACATGAACCTCTTTTGGGTGAGGTCCTCGTATCGAACCACACGAGAAGAACTTCTCAGGGACCCATACTATGATATACATCGACACTGGGTTCTAGACAGGGATTTCAGAGTCATGGACTTTCTTGACTGTTTGTTACGTATGTCAGTCATTGCCAGGCAACAACTCCATCAAGAAAGTCTCTTCTGAACAAGGTCTTCGTATCGATCCACACGAGAAGAGCTTCTCGAGGACCCATACTACGCGACCATCAATCTTAGTTGGCCAATGGTTTAAGGTTCTAAAGGTCCTTAAAGTAATGGACTCCCAAGAAAACATTGATCAAACACACCAAGATCTTGACGGTTCTTATCATTCTCAAAGGAATCTACTATAAGCGAGGTTCTCGTATCGACTATCACGAGATTAGCATCTCGGAAGCCCATACTACTCAACCTCTCATATCTCAATTTTAACACTCTAGACTCGGGTATAGAGTCTTTCTCTCAAGTTTGCCATCAAAGTTTCTAATCCATACCAAGAACCAATGAAATCAAACATGGTGAGATACAATTGAATAAATATAGGAAAGTGATAAACAAGCAAAAAAGAAAGAACCCAAACACGCAAAAACAACCTAGGTTAGGTTTGACTCGCTTAGGGAGAATCCCCAGCAGAGTCGACAGTTGTCGCTACGCGAAAAATGACACAGATTTGCCACCGGATTTTATTTATCCCATGGAGGGAAAGGGAAATAGCAATAAAACCTTTAGGGAAAAAGCATGGTCATCGCAACCAAGACTTAGGGTTCGGGAGTCAGTTATGCAAAGGGGGGTGTTAGCACCCCCTCGCATCCATCGTACTCGATGGGAACCTCCTAGGTTATTTGGCGTGAATGGGTGTTTTTATTATTAAAAGAGTGCTTGCTTAAGGAAAAGAGGGGTTGGTTTTATATTTTAATGCTCGCCAAGGATTGTGGCCCTTGTACCTACGTATTCTCACTTAAAAGAAGTGAAGAATCAGAGCTCCGTAGTTCGGAGGCTTGTGAAATGGTTATTTGTTGATTGATTTTATGCCTTGAAAAAAGGGTTTTTGGATTGATGCCCTAAGGCGAAAAATAGTTTGATGAGTTGGTGTTATTTTTAGGTTTTTGAAGTGAAATTGTTCTTGATTAGGATTACAAAAAAAGACTTTGGATAGAGATGAATGTTTCGAATAACCAAGTCAAGCGCCTTGTATTCAAAACATTCGGAACGAGTGTAGGAGGGTTCCATTCTCATTCCTTCTCCACCACCTTAAAATCCATGGTGTACAACCCTAACCATATATTTATTGTATTTTGGATTTTTTATGAGAAAAAGGATTACTTGATGTTGGATCAAGGTTTATTGTTTGTAAAAATACATTTGAAGTGATACGAACAAGGTCGATGGCGGACGCACAAGGCGGGCGACTTATGTGGTTGAAAATGGCTCGATAAAATCGAGAGTTTACTTTTGAAAATGGTTTTTGGAATCAAAGTTCAACAAGGACCATAGCAATTTCACATACTAAAAGCATACAAACATATGAGGTTAGTCGGCTAAAAAACAGGGGCCTGACACGACCCATGTCAGAAAGTGCCTACAACGTGGTTTTTGAGGCGAGACAGTGGTGTGACACGGGTGGTCGTGTCGTGTGACACGGCCCGTGTCAAAAAGTGCCCAGAAAATGAGTTTTTGAGGCAAAACAGCGGTGTGACACGGCCGACCGTGTCGTATGACACGGCCCGTGTCAGAAGGTCTGGGAGATACGTTCCATGAAAACTCAAACAGCGGGCTGACACGGCCGCCTGTGTCGCACAACACGGCCCGTGTCAGGCCACCTGGGGGCGCGCGCGAAGAAAAATCAAACAGCGGGCTGACACGGCCGCCCGTGTCGCACGACACGACCCGTGTTAGCCCTGCTGGGTGCAAAAACCAATCTTTTTTTGTTTGTTCTTTTCGTTCTTATGGTTCTTATAGAGGTTCCTTGGTTCCTCTTAGGACCTTACATGATATACACAGCACAACAACATTTAAAAGAGGAAATAAAGAAATACAATAGCAAAATTTAAAGAGAGAAAGGTTTAATGAAATGGATACCCAAGAGCTTTTTATCCTTCTTGCATGTACTCCACTGATTTTGGTTGGATGTGCTCTTCACTCTTCACTCTATGTCTTGGATGGTTCTGCTTCTCAATGGTCCTCTTGTGTCTTTATGTGACCCTCTTGATTTTTACTGGTTTTCTTGCTCTCTATTTTCTGGTTTTTTCTTCCTCTCTATTTTCTGGTTTTTAGGGTTTCTTCCTCTCTCTATTTTTTCTGGTTTTTGCAATGTGTAGTGAATGTTGAATGCCTATGTTTTTCATCCCCTTTCCTCTTCTTATCTCATTTTTCTAGGGTTTTCCCTTCTCTCAAGATATCAGATTTTTCATATGGAAATGTTTCTTACCACCTTTTCTCATGTCACTCTCTTTCTTTCCATTTCCATGCAAGCTCCTATGCTGTATTTTTGCTGCACTACTCTACATTACCCTCAATCCTTGTACCCATTTGTTGGCTTGTGTTTTGACAGCTCTTGTGGTCAATGCTACTACCTTTTTGACAGCATTTTGAAAAATCTGATATTTAGTATGTAAATGCATCATTGTGGGTTCATTTCCTTGGTCTTGTGACATGTGATGGTCTCATGATATAATGAAAATTGTCACTTCTTGCATGGGGCTGTTTTGGATCCCCTTCAAATTGCCCATGGATAAGCAAACATAGTCTTGATCTTGACATGTTCCAATTTTGAGTTAGCTCTTAAATATTTTCTTTGGATGTTTACAAGCATAATGTTGGTCATGTAAACTTGTTGGGGCATGAAGGGTACCATAGCATGAAATTAATTAGAAGCTTGAATTAAGACTAGAAGTAGCTTAATTTTCTAAGCATTACCAAGAGCTTGAAACTTTATGACAAATGTGACACTTTTGCAAATGTCATGAAATTTCTCTTTGTAATATTCTTGAATCTAGTCTTGAATTCATGAATCTTAAACTTTGAATGATGGATTCCCTTATGCCATTATTTAAAATGAAGTCTTGAATTATGCACTTGTGATCTTGACTCATGCTTTGCAAATTTGAACTCCACTTGACCAAGAATTTGAAACAAAATTGGATGAAGCAAACTTGAATTTAGCCTTGCATTTCATGTTCATTAGGAATATTTATCTTGAATATCCCAATATTTTTCAAGTAACTTCTTCTTGAAGTAATCTACATGAGTAGACTTTCCAACTTAGATCAAACCTTAGGTGATGAACCTTTTCTTCCATGTATTCCATGATAGGCAATTTATCTCATTTGAAATGGAAAATAACAAATCGACCCAATCCGTACCTTGTGAACCTACATGCTCGATATGCAATAGAATGATGTATGATATGACGAATGTAGGGTATAAAGGCTAAAGGTGAAAATGAAGGTGTGACACACCCGTATCAATAATAGCAATCAAAGGAATGTTATGAATGTAACACGTACCTCTAACCAAACGATCCTCACTGGTAGGCTGAGATCCCACCAATGCAAACACCTTTCCACTTGTCTGAGAATTCTTCGGTTTCTGACAGTGGGTGTTGATATGACCCTGCTCACCACAGTTGTAACAGGTTGGTATGTTGGCTCTACAATCCGCGACCACATGACCTGGCTTTCCACACTTAAAACACTTCTTCACCTCATTCTGACATTCATTCGCACGGTGACCTGCGCCACCACATCTGAAACACTTGAGAGGATTGGAAGGGTTTCCTCCCCCATTTGGTTTCTTCCCAGCAACATCTTTATGCTTTCCTTTATCAGCCGAAGCATGGTAAGGTGTATTCCCATGCCTCTGTTTGCCTCTTCTGTCACTTAGATTCTTATAGTGAGCGATTCTAGCTCTGTTGTCTTCATCATAGATTCTACACCTGTTCACCAGCTCAAGAAAGTACCTGATATTCTAATAACGACACCTAGTTTGATCTCGGGACACAGTCCGCTCTCAAACTTGATGCACTTCGAACTCATAGCTTCATCAGTATTGTAATGAGGATAATACTTTACCAGTTCGTCGAACTTAATCGCATACTTTGCCACTGTCATGTTCCCCTGTTTCAACTCAATAAATTCAATCTCTTTCTTTCCGCGAACATCTTCTGGAAAATACCGTTCCCGAAATTCTGCCCTGAACACTGTCCAATTAATGGGACCCTCACCAACTTCCAATCTCTGGCGGGTGTTGTCCCACCAGTCCTCAGCCGCACTTTCCATCATATGGGTACCTAACTGTACCTTCTGATCCTCTGAGCATCCCATGACTCTGAAGATCTTCTCAATATCCTTCATCCATTTATGTGTTACATCTGGATCATGTCCGCCTTCGAACTTAGGTGGCTTGTTATTCTAGAACTTCTCCAAATTACGGAACTCTCCATTTCCAACACTCCGATTGATATTCTGACCAATGTTCTCCACTGCCTGCGCAACAGCTTGTAACGCAGCAGCCATCACAGCATCATTTCTACCAGTCATACTGTTCAATATCCATCAAAACACAGGTTAGAAGAAACACATGACTATAAATATCATATAGTTAGACTCTTCTACAACACTAGTCGGACGTACCAACCTTCTCTGATACCAATTGTAACACCCACTCTATCTCGTACGCGTATTATAGGAATATTAAAGAAAATACATTAGAGTTTTCAAAACACGTAGGATGTCACATAGGCATTTTTCTCATTCAATGAAGTATCAAGTCACTTCATGCTTTCCACATTATTTCAACTCATTCAATAAAACAGCGGAATAAAATCAATGTTTAAACATAATCCCCACATCCGGTGGTTATACATCATTAATCCAACAGATAAAAGATATATAACAATTAATCAAGAAAATAAGCAAAATATAACGTAATCCTGTCATCCCATGTTACGTATCAGAGCGACTCCTAGGACTCGATCAAATAGCAACACACTCCAAGCACTACTCAGGTACCTGGTCATCTGCACTCCCCAAGGAGCACAAACGCAACAAACAGAAAAGGGGTGAGAACTACATTCAATAAATAAGCGGTGAAATACACATGCTAAGGAGTAGTTACACACCATACATACAATCATACACGTACAACTCACATACACATGCCATCTCAATCACTCGACATTAATAGCCCATAATCAAATACAAATATGTAATGTAACTTACTGACTCGACACAATGCATGTGGTACCAACACAAATACGTACAGTTCATCCTAGAACCCGATTCCCGTCGGAATCCGGATAAGTCGTATACGTTCCTCTGAACTACAACTTATGTCCACATCGACTTTCACATGAAGTCCGGATGAACTAGGCACCCATCATGGATTCCCACCTAGTCATCTCCACAAGACACATGACATGAAATGCATGACAACACCATTATGCAAATATAATAATAATTTCAAGCATAATTCACGATCATCAGTGACCCACATGAGCCATCCGCTCACCTTAATCCTCTTGGAAATTACCATCATCACACTAGATCGTCCACACTGGACGGTCCTGACCCACACATATCAATCACACCCCTAAGGGCAAAAACATAATTTTCCACATTCTCTCTAATTAAATTCATTACTAATCTTCCTTAGATTCATTTTAGTCATATTAATCCTACCGATTAAATGGAATTGCATTCCAAGCGAAATCTGGGCAGAAATAATGAAAATGGGAAAAAGTCATCCCAGGCCTGCCCATACGCGTATTGCCCTGCCTGTTACGCATGATGCCCTGCTGTCAGGCCCACCATACGCGTATTGCCCTGTCCCATACGCGTATCACCAGAACTGCTGCCAAAAACTCAGATTTCATCTCCTTCACGAATTTCCACTCCATGTTTATCATTCTACCCCCCAATTTATCATAGATCTCAGTTTTTATGTCATTTAATCCTCTCTATCTTTTCTATACTTCATCTACCCTTTATTCTTCCAAGATTTCTCACATCTAATTTCAATTTCATTTACCCCTAACTCTTGTTTTCCATATTTGTTACCTATCAGAATTTTAATTCAGCATCAATGAATTTTTCACACGATTTTCGTATCAATCCCAGATTCGTACACCCAAGCATCATGTAATAATCATTCAACAATAACAGTAATATTAAGGAATTCATCATGTTACGAAATTCAGATCAAGGAACCAAAAACAGACATAAATCCTATGAGAGAAAGGACCTCTCCCTACCCTCTCATCCATATTGAAATTCATTCTTCCCTCTTACCTTATATTTGATCTCTTTCTTGGAAACAATGGAGGAATCTTGGTTCTTCTTCCTAGCTCTCATTTCTCTATCTTTTTCCTCTTTTATGTGTTAATTGTCTAACTCTTCCACTAACCCTCTCTTAACCCCTTAATCAGCTTTTAATTCCATTAATCCAATTAATAATAATAATAACTACCATCCTATTAATATTATTATCAATAATAATTAAATAATAATATAAATAACCGTAGTATTCTTATTATTGTTATTAAATGGTTAATATTATTATTATTATTATAGGTCCACCTCACCCCAACTAAGGTCACCTCCCACTCTTGCCCCTAACTTCATACCCCTAATTAAGGACATCACAACAAATACACACACAACAAAGTATAAAATGACTAAATAATTTAAATGGGGTGTTACATCCTTCCTCATTAATTTTATGAAATCACTTCTCAACAGTGACCTTACCACTCTTTCAAACTTCCTTACTGTCATACCCCAAATTTTACCCTTAGATTAGTCGGTTCATTATGCATTTCATCTCATTTTGCATTGCATTGTAAACTAACCGCTAACCAGTTTGCTCAGTCTGTTGGTTTTGCAGGAAAAATCACACCGTGCGCTCTTTAGCTTATGAAGGGAAAAATGGTCATTAATTTGTAGCCCCTGACAATTTATGAAGTTGAGTCGTCCACAGGGATCCCTTGAGCGATCAGGGTTTCCATCTCCGAGTCATGTGACCTATTTGAGGAAGGGTTGAATTTTACGACAGTTTGTGACGTCAGATTTCTTGTGACACAGCACATTTTATTCAAGAGCCGAGATTTAGTCGTCAGTGGGATTTCAGAAATGTTGTTTGATTCTGAAACCATATGGAGCTGAATGTGTCGAGATATCAGTGGATTCGGGTTAAATCGGTGCGAGAATTTTCTTTGTAAAATTTATTTTAAGAGACGCGTGTTTGCCTGCTTTCGGCTAGTCACCAGTCGATTTTGAAGAAAATAGTGGAATTTCGGTTCGTGTGGAATTTATAATGAACATCTGTGGGTTTGATCATGGTTATTAGTTGAGCTGATTCGGGCTACCGAGTTAAATCATTCGAGATGCGGTTTGAATTTTTAATATATAAGACAGTTCGTTTTGCCGTTTAATCGGATTTCTCTGCTTATCCGTGCAAGGCCATATTTACTGACTTTATTATCGAATATGGATTAATTTGCAAAGGGGTTTGTTTGAACTCAGCGGACACGTCAGATTTAAATCGTGCAAAATGATTAATTGTCAAATTCGAAGTTGGAACGTCACAGCTTAATCAGATAATTTTCATTGGATAAAGTTAATTAAATGAATTTATTTGTTTAAGTTTAATCGGATGAATTATTTGGAGATTGCAATCGGAGAAATGTGATTGGAGAAATAATTTGAATTTATTCATTTAAATTCTATATTATTACAATATTACATTTATTACAATATTACAAAAAATTTACAATTACAAAAAGTGTTAAAAGTCCTAATTTTTTTAAGTTTGTCTCTACGCTCGATTCGTCAATCTTCGACTTTTGACTTTGTCGAACCTGCAAAAAAAATCAACAGCAGATGAAAATAATAGAATCAATTAAAATTGGTTTTTTCAGTTTCGATACCCTCAGTTACAACTCATCATCGAGTACGTCGGGAGGGTAACAGAATATTCCGCCGCCAGCTCCCAACTTTTTATTTCTCGATCCCGGCACGGACCCGGCAGATTTATGTTCATTCTTTCCAAGAGAGAGAAAAAGTGATTTTGAAAAAAGCACTTATTTCTAGAAAAATGATTTTTTTGCCAAACAGAGTCGCTAACAACTTTCCCAAAAATTCTTGCCACCAAAACAGATCAAACGAAGTTCCTGAAAGAACTCCATGAAAAATGTGCAGCAACAATAACCAAACGGATCAAACACAGCATCAACAAACTTCTCCAAAATTTCAGCCACAATCAAGCAAGTTCCAACAACAAATCGCCAAAAGCTAAGGCCAAAGCATCATGAAAATCGCAAATCCCACAACATATCCTCAGCCTCAAAAATCTCCAAATACCAACAATAACAAACCATAAGATTCGCGTTCAACAACCAAGCAACAAATTCATCAGAAAAAATCGGAAATGCTCAGGCCCATGGAATCAAAAAATATAAGAACAACACAAACCCATTTCATCATAACATCAGAAGGTGGCGAAAAACGCAGAAAGAAGAAGGTCGCAAAATCATAAACAAGACGAACGCAAAATCATCGAGTTCATCATCATCAGACGAACCCATAAAAACCATAACAGGCTGCGAAATCATCACAGAAGAAGCTCAAAGCGAATCATCATCGTCGTTTCTGGCCAAGAATCTCAAAGCGTCACCGTCGTCGTAAAAAGACCGCTCCAAACCTTCGAAAAGGTGAACAATGCTCGGTTTATGGAATTTATTTTTTGTAGGAAAGGCCATTTGGAAAGCAAAAAGGGGAAAACGAAGCTCACCCATGCAAGAGATGAAGATGAAAAAAAGCTTCAAAGAACTCGCCCATGGAGGTCGCGCCGCCAGATGAGAAGATGAAAGAGGGTTTCAAAACCCTAAAGTCTATTCAGCATTCAAAACAGCTCTCTCCCCTTTTTATATTTCTATTGTTTATTCATTTTCATTAATTTTCTTTTTTTAGTTTTGTTAAAATGTCATAAAGCTGTAAATATAATTTTTAATTGACTAATTAAATTAAAACCTTTTTTTTAACATTTAATTCAAACTTATTTTTTAACTTAAAATTAAAATCATTTTTTCAAACTTAAAATTAAAACTATTTTTTAACCAAATTAAAACCATTTTTTCAAAAAAAAATTAATTAAAAACATTTCTTTAAAACTTAACATTTATAAAATGAAAAAACCATTTTTTTGAAAAATAAGATTTTTGTTAATAAATTAAAACTCAGCATAATTAACATTTATATTTCAAATTAATTTTTTTTATAAATTCCTCAATTAATCTTAAAACCCTTTCTTAAAATCGTCTAACATTTTGCTTTTCAGTTTCGAATTGAACCTTGCCGTTTATTTTCGTCTAATCTCTACGTCGTTCCTTTCGTTTTTCCCAGTTGTATAGTTTATTAATCCTTTATTTTTCGTATTTCATTTTCATGGTTGTAATTTACGCGAGGACATCGTCGCTTTTATTTTGTTATTATTCTTGCATTTTTCATGGTTGTAACTTTACGCGAGGAAATCGTCGCTTTGTGTTTCGTTATTATTCTTGCATATTTTCTCATATTTCATTTCCGTCGCTTATATATTTTCCATTACATTATTTACCTCCAAATCCCTTCCGAAGGAATATGTCTAGTTGTTTGACCGATGCATCAATAGTCCTCACCTTTGACTTTTTCAAAACCCTAATTGCATAGGCGTCCCGCCGTGGACCAAATTACCCTTTACCATAGCATTAGGATAGGGAGTAGCCGCACTCTGTTTTAGGTTTCCCGCCGTGGAATACCTAGTTTTACCCCTATTAATTCAATTCAAGTATTTCAACGTAGAAATAGGAGTCGCCGTACTCCATGTAAGTGCTTCCTTAAGAACGCTTATTCCCCATTGAAACCTTGACCACAGTCAAGAAGTTTCTAACCTCCCTTTTGAGGGGAACTATGATTACTCTGATTCCATCCCCTACATCGGATACGTAGGCACAAGATGCGAATCTTGGCGAGTAAACTTAGGACTAACCCTTAGGTATTTCTTTTCACCTTCTAACCCTTAGCAATATACCCTTAAGCAAATAATTAAAGCAAAATAGTAGTATTAAACAAGAGGTTCCTGTAGAGTACTACATAAGTTTAGGGTGCTAATACCTTCCCTAGGCTTAACCAACCCCTTACCTAGATCTCTCCCCGCATTGTTTACAATGCAAAGAGTAGGTTTTTCCTTTATTTGACCTTTCCTTCGGATAAATCAAAGACCGGTTGTGAATTAAAGATTTGTGATTCAAATTAATTAATAATTTGATATCCTATTCTCACCGCAACACTTACCAATACCACACACTAAATCAATACATCAAAACTCTCTCCTTCTTGTATTAACCAATCCTCTTCCATATTCATAGGGGGAATAATGCACAGTAACCAAAAAATGGCTTCATGGGTTAACTAATAAACTTTCAGACACCCAACGATAAAACCATCTCTCTTAGAAGAATTGAGGAAATAAAAAAATGGAAAGGAAATGTTCATGCATGATGTGATATCATCTTAATGATTAATGGTCCCTGTTCATCTCTTCCAAACACCCTTTACCCCTTTCTTCTCATTAAATCCTTGATCGAAACTCCTCCGTTTTCACATAGCCATCACAATCACCACCCTCGGCTTACATCTTGTATCTTTCCCTTGTGTAATCGACTCCTAAGCCCAAATTTGATTGCGACGACCATTTTCTTTTTTTAAAAGGTTTTATCAATATTTTCCTTTTCCTTTATTGGAAGAAATAAATTTCGGTGGTGACTCTGTTCGAACTATTTTCCACTAGCGTGTGTCGCGGTGAAAATCGGATACCAAACTATTGATTAGTTTGAATCTTTAATTCATTTTGCAACCGAACTTTGATTTGTCCAAAGGAAGGGATAAAGATCGAAATTCCCACGATGCAATGCAAATGCAAGCTAGATTGTTTTAGGTTCGGGGGTTGGTTAAACTTAGGGAAGGTACTAGCATCCTAAATTTCTGTAGTACTCTACAGGAACCTCTTGTTTTATGTTGTTTACTGCTAAGTGTTATCTGTTTAAAGGATTAGAGACCCTAGGGGTTTATTTCTAAGTATACTCGATAAGATGTCGCATCTTGTGCCTACATATCCTTACGGGAGTGGAATCAGAGTATGTTGTAGTTCACCCTAAAGGGTTAGAGGAGTTCTTTGACTGTGGCCAAAGTTCCTACGGGTTTAGGGTAGTTGTTTTGATTGGGTTTAGGAGAAGAGACGAGTCTTCATTTTAAGGGAGAGATAACCACCACAAGTGTAAAGAAAAGGGTTGTAGGAAATGGTCTTTGCATCGTCTTAAGGAAAGGTCTTACATACTCGGATGGTCGCCAAGCATGCCTTTGTCGCTCTTAAGGCAAAGTCCCTCATGTTTGATTGTGTTGTTTGTGGGGTGGAGATTATATCTCACTTAAGATGATTAACATCTATTCTCTAATGTTGAAAAGTTTTGTATTGTTGATTGTTTTGTTTCTATGTTGTAAAGATAAAGAACAGTCCTTCCTATGGGGTAGGATCTATCCTAAGTGATCAACTTGAATGGGATCAAGGATCGAGGGGAATATGATGCATATGATGTGCGACTACACATAACGTTGAATTACGTGTAGGTTTTTCCTTTGGACGGATGCGATGCATAAGTAGATACACATGATAATGTAAATGCAATAGGATAAAGTGCAGAAGAGTAAATTGCAGATAGATGAACCATACACGAACGCATGGAAGCGCTAGGTGAGTGTGTGCTTTGTGGATGAAATAAAAGCAGGTAAAACATATATGTAAATACGCATGAAAGCGCTAGGTGTGGATTGTGTAAGTGTTATGAAGTGTACGATTGATTTTGTTGAATTAGGAGAAGCTAAATTGATCGTAATCGTCTGATTTGATTTTTAGTTTGAATAAAAAGTTGATTTGATTTTGAAAGAGAATTAAAATTAAAGTCTAAAGCCTAATAAGACGTTATGCTGATTAAGTAGAATAATTTGTTCTAATGTGAGAAGTTGATTATAATAAAAGGTTGTTTATTTTTTTTTATGAGAGATTATATTATATTTAGTGAAATTTGATTTTATAAAAAGGTTAAATTAATTATATTAATTTTTAAATGAAAGGTTTAAATTAGTCATCAAATTAAATTATTGCTATCTAAAAAAAAGATTAAAAGTGTAATAGGATAAATTATATGTTAATAAAATAAAAGGTTTTACTGTTAAAATAAATTAACAATATCAATACAGTTGAGGGAATAAATTGTGAAATTGAAATTAATTATAAAAGAAAAATTGATTAATTATGAAAAGATAAATTTATTATTATTATAAAAAACTAAAATTAAAGGTTTTAAATTTATTAAAGTAGATTATTGAATTAAAAAACTGATTAGTGATTAAGATGGTTGATTAAGCGCGATTAAGGTGTGCGTGTAGTGGTGTGAGTGGATAGTGTATACAACTAATTACAATCAAGGGCAAAAGACAAAACGAGAAGGGAAGAACCCTAGCCCCCTAATCCCTTTCGTCATCTTCCCTCTCCAATCGTACCTCCATCCCGCGTGATTCCCTGTACCTGAAACAACATCAAAACATTAATGATTCACGGATTTCGTTCGAACGAGAGATTACCGAAGGCTGAGTGACGGCGTTAGGGCGACGGAGTGGCTTCGCGGAGGTTTTGATTTTGCGGTGGCTGGGACGGGCTTCGCCGATGGAAAAGATAAGTTGTTCTTTTTCGATCTCTCGAGCCTGCTAGGTTTCTCCTCCCTATTTTGAGTTTAGAGTTTTAGGGTTTTCTGTTATCGGCTTCGTGTCCTCTTTTCGTTTCCATTCTTCTCCTTATATAGGCTCTACTTCTGATTTCTTGATTGAATTTGTTTTAATCACCATTGAATGTTGATTGGGAATTTTCCAAATATGGTTATGATCTGATTTGAAAAACATTCCCTTTTTGGTGAGATTGTGTTAATGTTTGTTGATGAGGAAATCTCAAATCTCTGATTCCTTGGATTATTCTTTGAATCTCTTATGGAATATTCCCTGATTGATTTACTAACTTGAGATTATGATCTTGGCAGGTGTAATTAGCGGTTGTTCTGGGCCAGGAGGTGGTTGAGAAGCCCAAAGTGGAGAAGCCCGGGTTTGACGCATCTGTTGGAAACTCTATGGAAAAAACTGGTGATGAAGACCAGACATTGCTGCAATATGTGCTTTCTCAGAGTCAAAATGACTTAGTGATTCACAAGGAATAAACTGAGGCAGTAGATGTTTGATGATGTTGTGCGACCTCCTTTAGGACTTGTGTGCCACTTATTTTCTCGTCTTTCACTTATCTTCTCATCCTGAGACTGTGAGGCTTTTCCTCCAGTAAAGACAACATCTTCTTGTTTTAAGGAAATTGCTCGAGGAACTTGATAGAATTGGACGATACAATGGAAGGATTAGTGTACAATCTTGCAGATTTCTACATGCCAATGTTTCAGGATGCTATGCTGAGTATTGTATGAGACATAAGTGGCATCATGGTGACGGCTAAAGTGCCATTCCGAGGTAATTTTGCTTGTAATATTACGCCGATTATCTATATTGCCTCATTCTGTTACCGCGCGATCTGTACAGCTGTTTGGTGTCAGTCTGCAGGTGAAGATGCGTTCGAGTCGTATCTGTGGGAGCTGGTTCACTAAGAGGGAACCTCTGCGCCTTGACTTATGGGTTGTTTTTAACGCAAGCATATCGCATGGGATGCTAGATTTCCCGTCAAGCTGAGGACTTAATTTTTGCGTTTTGAGCTGGTCCTGTTTGGTTTGCAGGTTGTTGACAGCAGCCTGACCGGCATTCTGAGAAGTCGTGCTGGTATGAACTTCAACACAACCATGAGTTTTTCAACAAATGTCGCTTTACTTCGACATTCTTGGCTGCTATGCACTAGTAACTGGTAAGACTTCTTGGAACTGATACTCATCTGTTTCCTTTGAGAACATCACTTCGGGAATAATGTAGGCCAATACCACGGTTATGGGTGCATTAGACAAATTGCTTTGCGTGCTGCACCGAGCAATTATCCATGAACTTCTACTAATGCAGGTCGAAACCGAGCGGGAATTAGGCAAGACAGAGTTGGAGGCGGTACGTGCGACAGAGCGTTAATTATAAGTCCTCATAAACTCAAAATTTGTGTACAGGTTGAATTGAACTCCTTGTAATTGTGATGTTGGCTGATTAGCTTTTGTCTTCCAGTTATTAACATTTGGCTACACACTTACTAATACTGCCTATACATTCATCACTTACGAAACAGGGTTATTATTAGTTGTAGCAATAACTGAATCCACGGCTTGATGTGGAGAGAGGCTGGTGATATCCTGCTGTGACAGCTTTGTTTGGTGAACTATATGGAAGTAGGTATTCCCTATGGTTGGATGCCATGACTTCACTGGGTATTCACTGTTGCACCCCAAAATTTGCCCTCACAATACAAGACTTTGTGTTCCAAGAAGGTTCACAAGGTTCACAAAATTCACAATTGGTCAGAAGAGTTGACAATTCCCTCAGATAATGCACCTCCTAAGCAGTGCATCCAAAACTAGGGTTTTGACTTTAATCAGGCTAAATGGACTTCCAAGACTTCAAGTGAGCTTCATAACATCTTATATGTGTATAAGAACCCCCATGTCAAGTTTCAAGACTTTTCTCAAAAGTTTGCTCAGTCAGATGATCAGATAAGTCAAAAGCAGTCAATGCAGTTAAAAGGTCAAACTGAGGTCAACTGTGGTCAAACCAAAGTCAAACTTCATGATTTTTTTTTTGCCAACATCAAAGATAGGTTGGGTGAGAAATATTATCATAATAACTGTAATACCCCAAATTTTGCCCTAAGATTTGTCGTCGCATTTCATTGCATTTAATCAATTACTAACAAATTTGTGTAGTCGTTTGACTTTTTGCAGGTAAATATCATATGGCATGCATTTTTTTTCTAAAAAGTAAAAATGGCACAATTGGCAGGAGGACATGTGTAAGGAGTTATGAGTGTGAGAGGTTGAGAGTTCGAATCTCACCTTTGTCACTTTTTTTTGTTTTTTATTATTTTTACTCTAAACTTTTCTATCTTTCATTAAAAAAATAACAAAAATAGTTTTTTATTATTATTTAATTATTATTTTCGTATTTTAATTAAATCATTTTTTAAAATATTATTTTTTTCACTTTTTTCTAAATTATTCATAAAAATATCCAAAAAATCATAAAATAAAAAATATTGAAAAAAATTTTGTTCTTTTTATAATATTTTAGGAATCAATAGGATTATTAGTTTTTATTTTAAGTTTATTTTAATTATTTTAAATTATTTAAATTTTATTTTTTCTTAACTAATTATTTAGTTTGAGCTTTAAAATGGGCTTTAGGGACATTATTGACAATTTGGTGTTAACCCTAATTTGTTCCCTATATATACATGTGTTGCCTTGTTGGAAAAAAGGGAGAATGGAAAAAACCTAAGAGGAGTGAGTGCCGTTTGCCGTTATTTAGTTTTCTTCTTCATCCATTACTATTGTTTCTTTTTCTTCATCGTTTACCGTTATTTCTTTTCCTTCATCTATTACTGTTGTTTCTTTTTCTTCATCTTTTACCGTTATTTCTTTTTCTTCATCTATTACCGTTATTTCTTTTTCTTTATCTATTACTGTTACGTTTATATATATATAATTTTTAAATTGTTAGAGTTTATATATATAAGATTTTTGATCGAATTATGTCGATACGATGTTTGCACATTTGTGTGCATGACGCGTGACATTTGTGTTAGTTCGATCTGGTTGCGATGATCGCATTTTTGTGTGAGCAATAATACTATTTTTTGCTTAATTTCTTTTTCTTTGCGATAAATTTTGTTTCGTCCGATTTAGATCTGGTTGCGATGAGCGCATTTCTGCGTTAGCAACATTGTTGGGTTATTTGGCACATTTAAAATTCATTATTATTATTATTATTATTATTATTATTATTATTATTATTATTATTATTATTATTATTATTATTATTATCATTATTTATTATTATTATCATTATTATCATTATTATTACCATTATTATTATTATTGTTATCATTAATTTATTAAAATTTGTTATAATATAAAAATCTGTTTTTTTAAAATAAATAACATTAACATCTTTTCCAAATTAATATGAAAACCTATTATTTTTAAGAAAAACTTTTTTTTAGATAAATTTAAAATAATAACTAAAATCTTTTTTTTAAAATAATAACTAGAACCGTTATTTATTTTATTTTATTATTGTTCAATTCAAATTTCATTATCATATTGTATCTGCTCCTCTCATGTAACCTCGCGAACTTAACAATCGCTCTTTAAATTCTGCCTTTAAATTTCTGCTTGCATGATTCAAATTATGACATTATCTCTCTGTTTGCATGATTCAATTATCTCACGCGTTTACTATTATTTCTGTCACATTGCACACATCCGAAGGTTAGGTCTAACTGTTTGGCCGCCGCGCCAATAGTCCGTAAAACTTCACACATTCAATTTCAAATCCTCAAAACTACAAACTACAAACCCTAATTTTCACAAATGCCTCGCCGCAGGCAAAATTACAATTTTACCCTTAGCATTAGGTCAAAGAGCCGCCGCGCTCATTTTAGGGTTTCCCGCCGTGGAATCCCTAATTTAACCCTAATTACAACTTAACAATTCAACGTAGAGATTTGGAGTTTCTACACTCCGCGTAAGCGTGTCCTTAAGATGCGTTTATTCCCCTTGAGACCTTGACCACAGTCAAGAAGTCTCTAACCTCCCTTTTGAGGGGAACTACGATTACTCTGATTCCACTCCCGTAAGGATACGTAGGCACAAGATGCGATGTCTTGCCGAGTAAACTTAGAATTAACCCCCTTTATTATTTATTATTGCTTATTTATATTTTATTTATCTTTGCTATTTAATTATTTTGCTTATTATTTTGTAATTGTTTCTTGGATGTAAAGTTGTTTAATTATTTAATTATTATTATGGTTAGTAATTAGGGAGTGTAACAACATGTATGTAATATTAAAATAAATTTAGATCACTTTTAAATAAAGATAATTAAAATAAACACGTCACACACGTAAGTCGATTTTAATCGTCGTCTCACTTCCTAAGGATATCCCTCAAGTTGCCTACGAATAATGGTTAAGTGGGGTGTATAAAGCAAGTCCCTCAAATAAAAAAATCATCAAAGTCCCTTATGGTTGCCTTTACGAATCAAGTCCCTTTCGAAAAATGATGATGGTCCCTTATATGTGCTTATTACATCCCACAATGGCCTTCAAAGTCAAATTGTCCCTCACATACCCCTTAACATCCAAAGTAAGGGCTACCTACTCCATTATAGTAGGGATAGTCTTACTAAGGAAAGGATAAAGAATAAGACAGACCTTAAAACATTAGGGTAGGCTACTCCTAGATACTTGCTCACTTCAAAATTTTTTCACACTTAAACAAATTTCCAACAAAATTTTCGAACAAGTTTTTTTCACATCCATACACGGATTATTATTAAACTATTCTGAAATTTTTTGCTATTCACACACTACACTTTCAAAACAATTCAAAAGTGAGCTTAAGTACCTAAGAGCCCATGGATAACCATGGATGAAAAGGGTGCTAACACCTTCCCTTTTCATAACCTACCCCCCGGACCCAAAATATTCTCTAAGGTCTTTCCTGTTCTTTTATAACCTTTCCTTATGGATAAAATAAAAGTCGGTGGCGACTCTTGCTATCCGCAACATTGTTTAAAGTCAGTTCTCCCACCGTGTTACAGAACTGGCGACTCTGCTGGGGATTTATTTAAGAGGGGTACCCTTAGGAATTAAGATCACTTTAAATTGTTTGCCTTGTTTGCTTTATTATTATATTGTTGGGGTGCTCTTATGTGTGAAAGGTCCTAACCCGGATCTAGTGTACCTTAGGTAAATGGCAATAGACCAAGGAAACTGTACGACGTATATCGATACGGTTGATCTGGTGGCCATAGTTAGTGCGACTTCTTGGTTGGTGCTTATATTCCTTAAGTCAAGTTGAGGATAATATTGAGGCTGCCATATGTTGTCAATGCACTAACTGACTTTTAGAACCCTAGTTAACTCATCTTGGCCTTTAGAAAGTAGTGAGGTAACCGGCTTTGGTGCAGACTGAAGTTGGTCGACACTCGATACTACGCTCATTGAGATCTTAAACTTGGAGGGTTTTGGTTGGCAAGTAAGTTGCCTTCTGAACAACCACCCTTGTGAAGGATCAATGATATTGAGATCCCTTAGAACCTGGTTACTTTTGTAGGACAGGATGAACCATCTAACTTCAGGGGAGGGTACTTGCCTTTGAACCTCATGCAAGCCTTTAAACCTAGGGCTATGGTGTGACTTGTTTGTGTGTGCCACATGTTTGTGATTGAGCATGACATCATGACATCATCATGCATCATAAGCATATCATTTTCCCTAACCATTTCAAGGACCAAAGGATTTATCTTTGTTCTTTGTTGCAGGTCATGGCTTCTGCTCGTAGAAACACCATCAGGATCAACTTTGTAGGGATACCTGCTAAGCTCAAGGAGTTGGTTTCCCTAGTGCCTGATCATTCCCAGTTCAACAAGAGACATGGTCACTTATTGGATCTAGTTACTTCAGGGTTCAGTGAAGACATGATGAGTGTGTTGTTCCAGTTCTTTGACCCTAAGCACCATTGCTTTACATTTCCTGATTATCAGCTGGTTCCAACCATGGAGGAGTTCTCTAAACTTCTGGGTATACCTGTTCTTGATCAGAAGCCATTCACAGGCTTAGAGAAGGAGCTTAAACTAGAAATTATTGCTGCAGCTCTACATCTGAAGAAGTCTGACATTGTTCTAGAGACGAGAAGTGGAGTTAAAGGTATTCTTGCCAAGGTATTAGTGGATAAAGCTCAAATGTTCTTGAAGGCTATGAGCTACGATGCTTTTGAGGAGATCTTAGCCTTATTGATTTATGGCTTAGTGTTGTTCCCCAATCCTGATCAGTTCATAGACGTTCATGCCATCAACATATTCCTGAGTCACAATCCAGTGCCTACCTTACTTGGGGACATCCTACATTCTCTTCACACCCGTACTACAAGGGCAAGAGGAACTTTGATGTGCTGCATACCTTTACTTTCTAGGTGGTTTATTTCTCACCTTCCTCGCTCAGTAATGAAGAATGAGCAAGGGTTCAGATGGTCCAAGAGGATCATGTCACTTTCTCACTCAGACATCCATTGGTGCTCCAGATCTATGGAGAATGTCACCATCATTGACCGTTGTGGGGAGTTTCCTAATGTGCCATTTCTAGGCATAAGAGGAGGCATCACCTACAACCCATCTCTAGCTTTACGACAGTTTGGTTACGCCCGGAGCGATGGTCCACATGACATGTTGATTCAGGGCATTGTGTTTGATTACGACAACGATCTTCAGGGTTACCGTCAGAGATTCATCCGAGCTTGGGGAAAGGTAAACAGGATTGACAACAAGACACTGGAGCCTAAGTACACTATTCCTATGGAGGCTTATCTCAGATGGGTAAGATCTCGTGCTCAGACACTCATGATGCCATATCCTGCCGTCCTACCAGTTACCATGGAACCTGTTGCTGAAGGAGACACAGCTTATACCATCCTTCACCCAGACATGCCTACTGATATGGAAGACTTGCAGAGATCATGGATCCAACTGAAAGAGCAAAGGGATACTTCTGAGGCTCATTACAAAGCAAGCCAAGCAAGGATCCTAGAGCTAACAAAGCTACTTCATGAGGAACGAAACCTCAACTCATACCTTAACACAAAGAGGAAACGTCCATGGGAGACTTAAAACCCCATCTTTTGTACTTATTTTGTTTTCATTTTTTGTAAGCCTAAAAGGCAAAACAAGTTATTACTAATAAAAAGTTACTTTCTTGTTTGTTTAAGCAAATTTAAATCCTGCGGTCCTTGAAAACATTGCATATGCATTCCCATATCATTGCATCACAGGTTTATAATTGTGTACAGGTTTCTCATCTTCTCGCTGTTTATTTCAGCAATGGCTCTTGAACAATCAGTTAAGGATCTCCAGGCACAGAATGCACAGTTCCAAGAGCTGATCCTGAACCTATCTAAGGGGCAGGATGAATTGAAGACACTGCTGGCCAAGAAGACTAAGAAGGCTAGAAGGTCTGCTGGGTTGCTCAACATGGGAAGAAGGTTCAAAGGTCCTGTCAAGACCAAGGAACATGTTGAAGACTATGAATCTGAAGAATCTGAGCAGGAGAGAGGCAGTCTCCACAACACTATGGGGGACTCTGATTCTGAGGCTAATTACTACCATGAGCCTAACGAAGACAAATTCAAGATGCTGGTGGATAGAATGGATGCTATGGAATTACAGAAATCATCTGGGCTGGATTTTGAGGATTTGAGCTTGATATCTGGGGTGGTCATACCCATTGGGTTCAAAGTTCCTACATTTGTTGTCTATGATGGGGTCTCTTGTCCCAAATTGCATCTGAGGTCTTATGTCAGAAGAATGCAACCCCACACTGCTGATAAAAAGTTGTGGATCCATTTCTTTCAAGAGAGTTTATCTGGAGCTCAGCTAGAGTGGTATTATCAGTTGGAGAGTGTCAACATCAGAGATTGGAATGACCTTGCTGAAGCTTTCTACAAGCAGTATCAATACAATGCTGACTTAGCCCCCACTCGCATGCAGCTTCAAAGCATGTCTATGGGTGCCAAAGAAAGCTTTACGGAGTATGCTCAGAAGTGGAGAGACTTAGCTGGAAGAGTTCAACCCCCTTTGACTGATAGGGAGTTGGTTGATATGTTCATGTGTACGCTGAATGGTCCGTTTTACAGTCATCTCATTGGAAGCTCATCATCTGGCTTCACTGAGTTGATCATGACAGGAGAGCGAGTAGAGAATGGTATCAAGAGTGGTAAGATCCAAGTGGGCACTTCTTCATCAGGTGCTGCAAAGAAGCCTCCCACTGGGAAGAAAGAATCTAATGCTGTGTATGGTCAGCCTGATCGTAACAGAAGGCATCAGTCTGTTAGTGCAGTTCATATTTCAAATCCAACTCCTGCAACAACAGAGCAGCCTCAAGGCAACCAACAGAGGGCTAGAAGACAGTTCACGAAGATCAACATGTCAATGGCTCAGGCATTGCAACACTTGTTGAAAGCTGAACTTATTACCCTGAGGGAGGCCCCTCAGAATCCCAATGTTACCTCTCCCAAGTACAATCCCAATGCACGATGTGCATATCATTCAAACTGTCCAGGACATGATACTAATAACTGCTGGGTCTTGAAGAACAAAATTCAAGATATGATTGATGCTGGAGAAATTGAGTTTGATCCACCAGGTACTCCAAATGTGATTACAGCTCCAATGCCAAATCACGAGAAGACTGTCAACGCCATTGATGAAGATATTGATGAAGATCTGCATGTCTATTCGGTTATGGAGTTGAGCACACCATTGTCTATTATCAAAAAGAGGTTAGTACAAGCTGGGATCTTTCCAGGTTGTCGTGAAGATTGTTTGTATTGTACCTATAAGCCGGATAGTTGCTTCATTTTGAGAGATGGGATTCAACGTCTCATGGATAAGTATACTATAGTGTTTGAAAGAAGACCAGCATCTGTAGAAAGTATGACTCAGGGTAAGAAGATTGAAGAGGTTGATATGGTTGACAAAGTACCACTAAGAATCACTTCAAAGGGTCCCATTAAAATCACTCATCAGGGCCCAATCAAGATTACTGCTGAAGGTCCTGTGAAAGTTGTCACTGAAGCCAGAGTAGCTCCTCTGATCATTACCACTCCTGGTCCTATTCCTTATACATCTGACAAAGCTGTGCCTTGGCACTATGGGTCTGATGTTTACATCCATGGTGTCAAACAGGAGCCTTTACCTGATATGCCTGTTGACATTGATAATATTGCCGGATCTAGCAAGATCACTCGTAGTGGAAGAGTCTTCTCTCCTCCAGTTGCTTCTAAGAGTGCGGTTACTCCTGCTGTTACTTCCACCACTGATGCTCGGGGCAAGGGTCCTGTTATTGAGCCTGTATCTACTGATGTGCCAGCTGCTGATGACCTCTCTAAGCAGATGGAAGAAGTATTGAAAATCATTCGCAAGAGTGATTATGATATTGTTGATCAGCTGGGGCATACTCCCTCAAAGATTTCTATGCTCTCCCTGTTATTATGTTCTGAGGCTCATGCCAAGTCATTGATCAAGTTTCTAAAGATGGCTCATGTACCCAGTGCAATTTCTGTGGACCAGTTTGAGAATTGTGTTGCTCACCTGACCTATGACAACGGGTTAGGATTTTCTGATGCTGACTTGACCCCTGCCAAGAGGGATCATAACAGGGCCTTGCATATTTCAATTGAATGTAGGGGCACTACCCTGTCTCATGTGCTGATAGACAATGGTTCCTCTCTGAATGTGTTGCCTAAGGAAGTCCTGAACAAGCTGAGTCCTAAAGATACGGTATTGAAGCCCAGTAATATTATGGTAAAGGCTTTTGATGGTTCTAGAAGAGTAGTGCATGGGGAAATTGATCTTCCAATCAAGGTTGGCTCTCAGGTGTTTACCGCTACATTCTATGTGATGGATATTCGTCCTTCGTACTCATGTCTGCTTGGTCGTCCCTGGATCCATGGGGCAGGTGCTGTGACCTCCACATTACATCAAAAGTTGAGATATCCGGTGAATGGAAAAGTTGTTACTGTCTTTGGAGAGGAAGAATACTTTATCAGCCATGTAAACACTTTCAAGTATCTGGAAGTAGAAGGTGAATACATTGAAACTCCATGTCAGTCATTTGAAGTGGTTCCCTGGGCTGTTAAGGATTGTGTGACTCCTCCTGCTGTGAAGAAGGTTCCTGTGGTCATCAGAAACCCTCCAACAATGGCAATGGCCTCCCTCAATGATGCAAAAGCTGTGGTGGAAGAAGGTGGTTGTACTATTTGGGGTCAGCTTCCTGATATGCCATACAAGTCTGACAAGTTTGGTTTGGGTTTCACTGCAGAGTCCCAGAAGGCTGTTCGTCGTGCTCGTGCTGTTCGTATCACCAATCAAGGGGTTATCAATGCTGTGGGAGATCAAGATGAAGACTACAACTTGGAGGCATGGATTTTTCCTACTATGGGTGCTGGACTCAATAATTGGAAAGCTGAAGATGTTATCCCTATCTCCTTTAGTCAGGAGTAAATACTATTACTGTGTTATGTTTTTAAACTTGTAATTTCTGGAACAATTAAAACTTTCAAGCCATGTGCCTTACCTGGGGCACAATGGTGTGCTTGTTACGGGTTGTCATTTCATTTGCATGCTGCATTCAATAAAATCAGTGGACGTTTCGTTTTCGTAAATATTGTGTTCCTTGTCTTTCTTTTTCTTTTATTTTTGCTTTATCAGCTATGTGTTCTTACACACACCCACGTCACTAAAATGCAGATCCTCATCCACTCTGGATCCAGTTGATAACAGTTCTACTATTGCCAATTACAATTTCGAGAATCCGATCTATCAAACTGAAGACGGAAACGAGGACGATTGTGAAATACCTGTAGAGCTTGCTAGGTTGTTACAACAAGAAGAGAAAGCTATACAGCCACATGAAGAGCCAGTCGAAGTTGTGAATCTGGGAACTGAAGAAAACAGAAAAGAGGTCAAGATAGGGGCTGATTTAGAGGACAGTGTCAAGAGCAGGTTGATTCAGATGCTACGTGACTATGTGGAGATCTTTGCTTGGTCTTATGAAGATATGCCAGGGTTGGATACAGACATTGTGGTTCACCGTTTGCCAGTGAAAGAAGATTGTCGTCCAAAGAAGCAGAAGGTTCGTCGTATGCGTCCTGAAATGTCAGAAAAGATCAAAGCAGAGGTAATGAAACAGTTCAATGCAGGGTTCTTGGCCGTAACTTCTTATCCTCAGTGGGTTGCAAATGTGGTACCAGTTCCTAAGAAAGATGGTAAGGTACGTATGTGTGTAGACTACAGAGATCTGAACAAGGCTAGCCCTAAAGACGACTTTCCACTTCCTCATATCGATATTCTGGTAGACAACACTGCTCAGCATAAGGTATTCTCTTTTATGGATGGTTTCTCTGGTTACAATCAAATCAAGATGGCACCTGAAGATATGGAGAAGACAACATTTGTGACACAGTGGGGCACCTTTTGCTATAAGGTAACGCCATTTGGTTTGAAGAATGCAGGGGCAACATATCAGCGTGCTATGGTGGCTTTGTTTCATGATATGATTCATCATGAGATAGAGGTATATGTGGATGATATGATAGCCAGATCTCAGAATGAAGAGCAACATCTTGATCATCTGCACAAGTTGTTTGAGAGGTTGAAGAAATACAAGTTGAGATTGAACCCAAACAAGTGTACTTTTGGAGTTAGATCTGGAAAACTCTTGGGTTTCATTGTCAGTGGAAAAGGTATTGAAGTGGATCCTGCAAAAGTGAAAGCTATACGAGAGATGCCAGCTCCCCGTACTGAGAAGGAGGTTAGAGGTTTCTTGGGACGATTGAACTACATTGCAAGATTTATTTCCCAATTAACTACCATCTGTGAGCCAATCTTCAAGTTGTTGAGGAAAGATCAGGTGATGGAATGGAATGATGAGTGCCAGACTGCCTTTGATGAAATCAAGAGATATTTGCTAGAACCTCCAATTTTAATGCCACCAGTTGATGGAAGACCCTTGATTATGTATTTAACAGTATTAGACAACTCAATGGGGTGTGTATTGGGGCAACATGACGAGTCTGGTCGAAAAGAGCAGGCAATATACTACCTTAGCAAAAAGTTTACCGACTGTGAAACAAGATACTCACTGCTCGAGAAAACTTGCTGCGCTTTGGCATGGGCTGCTCGCCGACTAAGACAGTATATGTTGACCCATACTACCTTGTTGATTTCGAAGATGGATCCAATCAAGTACATATTTGAGAAACCTGCTCTCTCCGGAAGAATTGCAAGATGGCAAATGATCTTGACGGAATATGATATACAGTATACCACTCAGAAGGCCATTAAGGGGAGTGTTGTTGCTGATCATTTGGCTCATCAAGCAGTAGATGATTACCAGTCAATGAATTTTGAGTTCCCTGATGAAGACATTATGTCTGTTACCAAAGAACCTGGACAATATGACGGACCTGAACAAGGATCCCGATGGACTATGGTTTTTGATGGTGCCTCCAATGCACATGGTAATGGTGTTGGTGTTGTGATTAGTTCCCCTGAAGGTTGTCATACCCCGATTACTGCCAGACTTTGTTTCTATTGTACCAATAACATGGCTGAGTATGAGGCATGTATCATGGGTATGCAAGTTGCTATTGATATGAAGATTCAGTTCCTTGAGAATTATGAAGGATGCAGGCTTGGATGAAGATGAGTGGATTCAGACTCGACTTGACCAGATAAATTTGATTGATGAGAAAAGGTTAGCAGCAGTTTGTCATGGCCAGATGTACCAGAAACGGATGATCAAAGCTTTTAACAAGAAGGTTAAGCCAAAGGTATATCAGGCTGGTGACTTGGTAATCAAGCGTATCATATTACCATAGGGTGATCCTAGGGGCAAGTGGACTCCAACATATGAGGGACCATTTGTAGTCAAGACAGTGTTCTCAGGAGGTGCCATGATACTGACTACAATGGATGGTGAAGACTTCCCACAACCTGTAAACGCAGACATAGTTAAAAAATACTACGCATAAAAAGAGACCCGCTAGGTTGACAGGCCTAGGCAAAAATAAGGGCATCCCGGCAAACCAAAAGGGTTTGGGCAAAAATTAGGGATATATATATAAAAAGATGTACACCCGGCAAGTCGAAAACCTGAAAAGGCGGCTTGGGCAAAAAAGGGTATCCCGGTGGATTGAAAACCTGAAAGGGCAATCCAGGCAAAAGTTAGGGATTAAAGCGTATGACTATGTCTCGTTTGGATCACTCATGAAACTGCAACCAGTTGTACTACTTACTCAAGCTCAAACAGATAAAGCTCAATCCAATCGTTTCCGTCTCAACAGCAAGAAGATGAGATACTTGAGTGGCAATAGTAGAATTGAAACTCAATAGGATTATTTCCCACATAGCTGATTCATTTTGTAAAGCTTCATGACAAAATTCTCTTACTAGGGTTTATGTCTCCTTGTACAAACTTACCCGTGTATGGGTCACTTTTGATATAAATAAATTCCATCTTTTGAATCCAGATTCACTTTTACCCTATTTACATAAGCGAAACGTCCATTGGTTGTGTTTGAATGTATGTATGCCTTTGAATATGATTGATGTTTACCAGAAACGCATGTATGCTTTTAATATGATTGATGTTTACCAGAAATGCATGAAAATGCAGTAATAGTATTTACTAAGGACGAACGAGGGAAGGATTTCAACGAAGCTTCGCCGGTTCATCTTTACAAGACAGTTACAAACCATCAGTAGGACTAATCCATTTTCACAAAGTCTAATCTCCCCTGGAATTTATATCCATCTCTTTTATCCTCATACGGATATACGGGAAATTACTTTCCAATAAGGGCACGATGAACGAAGACGGGATGTTATACTTATCCTACTATCAAACGAAAACGAAGGTTATCTATACCCTACTATCCCCAACAACGGGAGGTTATCTATACCTTGTTATCCCCAACAACGGGAGGTTATCTATACCTTGTTATCCCCAGCAGACGGAGGGTTATATATTCTTCAACAACGAATCGGGATTTATTTTTCTTGGCCAGCAGTTGTTATACAAGGATATCCAGACACTTCCAGCAGTGTCATAGCATACATACATCATTTACATCATACCATAACATATATGTCTATAGTACATTACCTAAGTGCATCATGTCATACATGCATACATAAAGCATAAACTAATGTTGTTATACAGAATGCTACCTTGTTTTCAGGTTAATTATCCAACAAACAATCTTATGATCTTTGGGACTGCTTTATTGTAACCTCAGGGTTATTTTATCCTCCTGATGAGCTTCTTATTACTTTGGGACTGCTTTATTGTAACCTCAGGGTTATTTTATCCTCCTGATAGCCTCTCATGACTTCAAGACTGCTTTAGAGCTACTGATTGCTCTATCCTCCTGAAATCATCCTATTACTTCAAGACTGCTTTAGAGCTATTCATTGCTCTATCCTCATGAGGTCATATTACTACTTCAAGACTGCTTTAGAGCTATTCATTGCTCTATCCTCCTGAAGCCATCTAATTATTTCAAGACTGCTTTAGAGTTATCCATTGCTCTATCCTCCTGAAATTACATTATTATTTCAAGACTGCTTTAGAGCTATCCATTGCTCTATCCTCCTGAAATCATTACTTCAAGACTGCTTTAGAGCTATTGATTGCTCTATCCTCCTGAAGACATATCACATTATTATTTCAAGACTGCTTTAGAGCTGTTGATTGCTCTATCCTACTGAAGCCATTCTATTACTTCAAGACTGCTTTAGAGCTATTGATTGCTCTATCCTCCTGAAGCCATTATTACTTCAAGACTGCTTTAGAGCTATTGATTGCTCTATCCTCCTGAGGTCAGATTTATCACTTCAAGACTGCTTTAGGGTTATCATTATTGATTGCTCTATCCTCATGAAGACATGCTGTTACATCAGTATTACTCCAGACTCCTGACAGTTCTCATTATACTACTGAAGAACTTTCCCCTAGTGGCATCTTTAAGCCCACTCAATCATGTTCAACCAACCATCAATATCACTCCATGCACTGGTGAGTGCAAATTTTTGGGCTTTTGTGTTCAATCCCCTTCAACCTTCCAGGTTACGACTAGCAAATATACCAATCTAACCCCTCAGGTTTCAGAAAATTGAACAGGGGCAGCTGTTGCACCCCAAAATTTGCCCTCACAATACAAGACTTTATGTTCCAAGAAGGTTCACAAGGTTCACAAAATTCACAATTGGTCAGAAGAGTTGACAATTCCCTCAGACAATGCACCTCCTAAGCAGTGCATCCAAAACTAGGGTTTTGACTTTAATCAGGCTAAATGGACTTCCAAGACTTCAAGTGAGCTTCATAACATCTTATATGTGTATAAGAACCCCCATGTCAAGTTTCAAGACTTTTCTCAAAAGTTTGCTCAGTCAGATGATCAGATAAGTCAAAAGCAGTCAATGCAGTTAAAAGGTCAAACTGAGGTCAACTGTGGTCAAACCAAAGTCAAACTTCATGATTTTTTTTTGCCAACATCAAAGAGAGGTTGGGTGAGAAATATTATCATAATAACTGTAATACCCCAAATTTTGCCCTAAGATTTGTCGTCGCATTTCATTGCATTTAATCAATTACTAACAAATTTGTGTAGTCGTTTGACTTTTTGCAGGTAAATATCATATGGCATGCATTTTTTTTCTAAAAAGTAAAAATGGCACAATTGGCAGGAGGACATGTGTAAGGAGTTATGAGTGTGAGAGGTTGAGAGTTCGAATCTCACCTTTGTCACTTTTTTTTGTTTTTTATTATTTTTACTCTAAACTTTTCTATCTTTCATTAAAAAAATAACAAAAATAGTTTTTTATTATTATTTAATTATTATTTTCGTATTTTAATTAAATCATTTTTTAAAATATTATTTTTTTCACTTTTTTCTAAATTATTCATAAAAATATCCAAAAAATCATAAAATAAAAAATATTGAAAAAAATTTTGTTCTTTTTATAATATTTTAGGAATCAATAGGATTATTAGTTTTTATTTTAAGTTTATTTTAATTATTTTAAATTATTTAAATTATATTTTTTCTTAACTAATTATTTAGTTTGGGCTTTAAAATGGGCTTTAGGGACATTATTGACAATTTGGTGTTAACCCTAATTTGTTCCCTATATATACATGTGTTGCCTTGTTGGAAAAAAGGGAGAATGGAAAAAACCTAAGAGGAGTGAGTGCCGTTTGCCGTTATTTAGTTTTCTTCTTCATCCATTACTATTGTTTCTTTTTCTTCATCGTTTACCGTTATTTCTTTTCCTTCATCTATTACTGTTGTTTCTTTTTCTTCATCTTTTACCGTTATTTCTTTTTCTTCATCTATTACCGTTATTTCTTTTTCTTTATCTATTACTGTTACGTTTATATATATATATAATTTTTAAATTGTTAGAGTTTATATATATATAAGATTTTTGATCGAATTATGTCGATACGATGTTTGCACATTTGTGTGCATGACGCGTGACATTTGTGTTAGTTCGATCTGGTTGCGATGATCGCATTTTTGTGTGAGCAATAATACTATTTTTTGCTTAATTTCTTTTTCTTTGCGATAAATTTTGTTTCGTCCGATTTAGATCTGGTTGCGATGAGCGCATTTCTGCGTTAGCAACATTGTTGGGTTATTTGGCACATTTAAAATTCATTATTGCTTTATTATTATTATTATTATTATTATTATTATTATTATTATTATTATTATTATTATTATTATTATTATTATTATTATCATTATTTATTATTATTATCATTATTATCATTATTATTACCATTATTATTATTATTATTGTTATCATTAATTTATTAAAATTTGTTATAATATAAAAATCTGTTTTTTTAAAATAAATAACATTAACATCTTTTCCAAATTAATATGAAAACCTATTATTTTTAAGAAAAACTTTTTTTTAGATAAATTTAAAATAATAACTAAAATCTTTTTTTTAAAATAATAACTAGAACCGTTATTTATTTTATTTTATTATTGTTCAATTCAAATTTCATTATCATATTGTATCTGCTCCTCTCATGTAACCTCGCGAACTTAACAATCGCTCTTTAAATTCTGTCTTTAAATTTCTGCTTGCATGGTTCAAATTATGACATTATCTCTCTGTTTGCATGATTCAATTATCTCACGCGTTTACTATTATTTCTGTCACATTGCACACATCCGAAGGTTAGGTCTAACTGTTTGGCCGCCGCGCCAATAGTCCGTAAAACTTCACACATTCAATTTCAAATCCTCAAAACTACAAACTACAAACCCTAATTTTCACAAATGCCTCGCCGCAGGCAAAATTACAATTTTACCCTTAGCATTAGGTCAAAGAGCCGCCGCGCTCATTTTAGGGTTTCCCGCCGTGGAATCCCTAATTTAACCCTAATTACAACTTAACAATTCAACGTAGAGATTTGGAGTTTCTACACTCCGCGTAAGCGTGTCCTTAAGATGCGTTTATTCCCCTTGAGACCTTGACCACAGTCAAGAAGTCTCTAACCTCCCTTTTGAGGGGAACTACGATTACTCTGATTCCACTCCCGTAAGGATACGTAGGCACAAGATGCGATGTCTTGCCGAGTAAACTTAGAATTAACCCCCTTTATTATTTATTATTGCTTATTTATATTTTATTTATCTTTGCTATTTAATTATTTTGCTTATTATTTTGTAATTGTTTCTTGGATGTAAAGTTGTTTAATTATTTAATTATTATTATGGTTAGTAATTAGGGAGTGTAACAACATGTATGTAATATTAAAATAAATTTAGATCACTTTTAAATAAAGATAATTAAAATAAACACGTCACACACGTAAGTCGATTTTAATCGCCGTCTCACTTCCTAAGGATATCCCTCAAGTTGCCTACGAATAATGGTTAAGTGGGGTGTATAAAGCAAGTCCCTCAAATAAAAAAATCATCAAAGTCCCTTATGGTTGCCTTTACGAATCAAGTCCCTTTCGAAAAATGATGATGGTCCCTTATATGTGCTTATTACATCCCACAATGGCCTTCAAAGTCAAATTGTCCCTCACATACCCCTTAACATCCAAAGTAAGGGCTACCTACTCCATTATAGTAGGGATAGTCTTACTAAGGAAAGGATAAAGAATAAGACAGACCTTAAAACATTAGGGTAGGCTACTCCTAGATACTTGCTCACTTCAAAATTTTTTCACACTTAAACAAATTTCCAACAAAATTTTCGAACAAGTTTTTTTCACATCCATACACGGATTATTATTAAACTATTCTGAAATTTTTTGCTATTCACACACTACACTTTCAAAACAATTCAAAAGTGAGCTTAAGTACCTAAGAGCCCATGGATAACCATGGATGAAAAGGGTGCTAACACCTTCCCTTTTCATAACCTACCCCCCGGACCCAAAATATTCTCTAAGGTCTTTCCTGTTCTTTTATAACCTTTCCTTATGGATAAAATAAAAGTCGGTGGCGACTCTTGCTATCCGCAACATTGTTTAAAGTCAGTTCTCCCACCGTGTTACATTCACCATAGTGCAAATATTTTGAGTTTATGGAAGCAGCGTCATCCCTCTTGAATTTGATTGCATCTTCGGTACATTTCGTCTTAGCATCAAGTGTAAGTTTCTTTTTGTAAGCCCTTTCAGCGACCTCTTTTTTAATCGTATTACCCAGTGCAGAATCTGAACTTCGTTATCGTTTGTAGAGATGGCCAATAATATTCCATCCTTGCTGAAGTACATGGAGAAGCTGATGATCTACCGTCTGCATCGATCCATGTTTGGGGCCGTTGCTGCTCTCAGACTGAGGAATCAAACAGAATGTGCTGTTGGAGCAGAGGGTTACTCCAAGGTTTTCAATCCATGTTGAAAAAATGGCAATCAGAGGAAGAGGGCATTATCTTTCTTATTTCGACACTTATGCCGTGATGAGTGACCTCATACAGAATCCAACTGCCCATGGTATTGCTACCATTACTCTCAAATATCTCTGTGAGATTTCTATTTGTTTCTTCGTATTGTTGGCCTTAAACGTCACCGATTTACCATGACATGAATCGTAACATTGTACAGGATTGGACTAGTTCATATAACGACATACTGTTGTGAAATTTGGCATTAAAAAGGAACTCTGCACGTATTTCAGGATTTACGTATGCGAAGGCAACTTGTTGAGGAGGCGTATGATACATGCCAGGGAACTGCACGTGCGATGACAGAGTTGCAGCTGCGTTGAAGTTAGCGTGACCAGTGTGTGATGGCGTGAATCAAATACCAGAAGTAAGTTATGATAATACTGCTCTATACTTCAAGATTTCGCACTGTCACAAAGTCTTACTACCGTTTTCCAATTGTGTAGTTTAAGAACCAATGCCTGAAAGATAGCGTTAATGCGAAGGTGCTCCTACAGTTCATTGTCCGTCATAGCGGCACCACAACAGCCCTTCATTGAATGGTAACATTGAATTGCAATCTCTGACCTTCTTCTCTTTATGTGCAGTTGTCTAACTCTGTTTGGCGTTGATGACGGCGTTCCAGGATTTGTAGATTTTGATGGTGGTGACTAGGAGCAACAACAGCAGACCAAGTGGCTGTATGACTTGGAATAACCTATGAGATTGGGGAAGTGGAGCTGGTGTAGGACTGATAAGGTAGCTTGTAGGATCGTGTAACAAAAGTTGAAACTAATGCTAATGTGGGGAAAAGTGAATTTCACTCTGGTTTGCTGTAACAACTGTATTAGGCAAGAAAATGAAGGATCCTGTGTACCTTTTGAATTTGTTGAAAAAAGTAACTATGTCAATTTATCCTTCAGTTCATTTCAAAACGTACTTTTGGTGTGCTTGAATAAATATGGTATCCCTTAATTCTCCTGGTTTTAACACTTCATATCGAGTTTATGAGGAATAGGAGTTGGTGTACGTGATCCTGTTGTAGTATATCAATAATGCAAGTTTAGAAACTTCATCATGTCCAGCAACCGTAAGGGTGAAAAAGGTGATGATCCATCATGAAGTGATAGGGTCCATAACAAATATCTCATTGGGTTCACATTAATGAGGCAAGAGAGGAAGTAGTGTATTAGTAATAAAACTGAATTAGACCCAATGTCAATTAACTCCTTTTAATTGAATGGACTTGCAACATCTCACGAATATGTATCATCTCACGAATATGTATGATGTGCTATAATTCAGGTGCTTGAATGATTTGAATAATGAGACTCGAGATTAAAAAAAAAAGCTCTTCGACTTATCCCAACTCAATATCCAAACTGCCGAAAACTCCCACCTTCAAGTACTCTTATATTTTGTACCCAGATTAAACTTCTTGCTTAAAAATCTTGCTTTATGATCTCAGCACGAGAAACCCCATAAAGACTTCTAGGAATTTGTAGACCAACTTTGAATTACAATCCACTTGTCACGTCCCTGTGGTGCTTGCCCCACCTTTGCAAATATTGTACCTACATAAGTTGGTTAGTTGCAATAAACATGCACACAAAAGAATATAAGGATAACACGCAAGAAAATGCAAAAAGAGGTGGGATCCTATGGTCAAAAATTAGGGTGCAACAGATGCCCCTATTTAAGTTACTCCTATTCGGGGATATGGAGATGGAAATCTCCGTCTCGACGAGATGGGAGGGACTTAAATACAAACATTGCACGAATTTTTTTTTTTTTGGCCATAGGAAGCCACCGAATGTAAATGATATGCAATGATATGAGAATGCAAGACAAATGATCCTGTGGAGAAAGGGCGCCACAGGGGAGGAACTAGATACGACATGTGGGAAGGACAAACTCAACAAAAGGAAACTCCACGAGGACGGGAAACAAACATCACTGGGGAATCCTCAGAAATAAAATAGTATCTCATACACCAAGGACGTGGTGATGGGAAATAAACTTTTAGTCGAAGGGTATGCTTATTATCATAATGTTGTGGTTGGTAATAATCCAGATGAATTGAGTTGATGGTTCATCCTTACTTTCCTTTTTTTCTCTTTTTTTTGTTTTTCTGTATATCTTTTCTTTTGGAACTCAACTTGAAATAGTAAAATGTATGACTTCCCCTTGCACCATGGTATGGGAACCATGAGCTGGTCTCGGTCTCTGATGTCATTGTAGTTGTAGATGTTGTAGTGGTAGAGCTTCCCCGAGCATCATGATATGGGAGTCATGAGCTGGTCTCGGTCTCTGATGTCGAACCTCCCCTTGCACCATGGTATGGGAACCATGAGCTGGTCTCGGTTTCTAATGTCGAACTTCCCCTTGCACCATGGTATGGGAACCATGAGCTGGTCTCGGTTCCTGAAGTCGAACTTCCCCTTGCACCATGGTATGGGAACCATGAGCTGGTCTCGGTTCCTGAAGTCGAACTTCCCCTTGCACCATGGTATGGGAACCATGAGCTGGTCTCGGTTCCTAAAGTCGAACTTCCCCTTGCACCATGGTATGGGAACCATGAGCTGGTCTCAGTTCCTGAAATCGAACTTCCCCTTGCACCATGGTATGGGAGTCATGAGCTGGTCTCGGTTCCTTCCCGAAATGATGAGAACTCGTGAGAGCACCTTCATAGGGGGTTGTGATTTGTAGATTGTATGTTGTAAATTGTAACACTATAGAATTGTTGATGTAAATGTTGTGTAGTCTGTAATTGTAGAATTTTGTAGATGTGATCTTGTACTTGTAATTGTAGATGCAATTTGTATTGTATTGGCAATTTGTAGAATGTGCACCGGGGATCTTCAGAGGAGCTGTAAGCCGGTTGGTTTGTGGAGTGTCCTCTTGTAAGGAGATATGTCATTGATAGTACTCATGATGAACTCTCTGAGGAAGATCATTTTTGAGGAGTATCCTTGTTGTAAACGTAAGAAAATGTGAAATTGTAGTAGCAGAAATCCTCAAATGGGGAAGTATCTGTAATGTCCCTTGTTTTGTCCTGATAATCTTGAAATGATCCACTAGGGATGGACAGATTGCCTTGATGAAATTGTTGTTTGTCGTTTTGAGAATAAATCTGCCCGAAACGAGTTGCTCAAATAAAGAGATCTTCTGTTTTTTCGACTGTAAGTTGTTGAGGAAATCTTGTAATGTTGCTGAAGAAACGTTGCGCCTTCAATGGTGGTCCTCATAATGTCAAAGTGCAAAATAAACGCACTTTTGACTTGTGTTCAAAAGCTGGAGATGTTCATAGCGTGATTGCCAAAGACCGAAGTTCAATTCGGGAAATAACCGAAGAGAAACTGTCAAGCAAGACTCAACCATAGAGGCATAAGCTCCAATGGGAATGTACTGAAATAACTGTCTTCCACGAGGATCGAACTTCGTGGGGAAATAGAAATATTGAGTTTTTTCTTTTTTTGCTTAGGGCTGACAATTCTATTTGGAAGGAATAAGACACGCCCAAATACCCAAGGGTAACCGCAATCGAAGAGATAGAGTAAAACACACAAAGGATGCACAACAATGCAAATGTTATGTTATCTACTTATATGATATGTGTATGCTTATGCTGACAAGACAGACGAAAGCAACGACCGAAGATGGGATAAACGTCTCGGAACAAACATCCGACTAATCTTCAAAGATAGAAGTATCACTGAGGATAGATGGAGAACCAAATGTAGGGTCCCAATACTGCTTCAAAACTTCACAATTTCTCCTGAGGAAAAGTGATCAATCCATTCGGGGATGTAACATCTTGATAAGCTTGACGTGTTGTATGAAATTGTAGATGGAGGTACCCAAACCGAAGTTTCATAGGGGATAAAATAAATATCCTGGGTCTTCGTAGTTGTTGGACATGTTAGGGTTGAGCTTCCTGAGGATGAAATATACATCTTGCTCCATTCTTCAACTGCCCCGAGTCATATGGTTTAAAAACACCATCTAGAGAGGATTTTACAGAAAACATGATGTCTAGATGCCCCACTATTTTCAAACTCTCTAGAGATTCGCCGAATCTCGACGTAACTGCCCCTGATTGGCAATATAACTGAGTCCTTGAATTTCTTCTAGTTGAACTCAAGACTTGCGCGGATGGAATTTTCTTGGGAAGAATGACTTGCCCCAAGTCAGCCAAGTCTTCAAATATCATCATCAATGTTTGTATGTGGTCTTTCTAAGATGTCAAGCGTATTTAGCACATTTGAAATATTCATTTTGAAATGGTTAATGCAACACGCGTTTGTCTTGAAGTTTTGAAAAGGGGTATCGCAATAACTTGTGATCGAAACCACTAGTTAGGATACAAATTAAACATTATTTATAAAGCCGATTTAATTTGAGCATAGCTCAAGGAGTCAGGAAACAATATCTCATCGAGTATGCTTTCGAATTAAACCTTCCTTCAATTAGGACTTTGAGGGTCGTATACGGGTTTAATTTATGACTTATAGAATGGAGGAAGAAAGGGTTAGTATATTTGTGCCCACCCAATTTTTGAAAGTTGTTCATCATTCTTGATATTACCCTGCCCCAGGTTAAGAAAATGATGTCTCGGTTTGGGAGAAAGAGGACAGATCCTCAATCAAGGTTTAAAAGAAAGGGCTGACTATGTTGGCTTTCAGGAGGTTTAAAATAATGCCTTACATCATCATTAGGGTTTTCATTCGAAGCATACAACAAGAGATCATGTGTTTTACTTCATCATCCTCCTTCCAATTCTCTGTCCGAGCGAGAGATCGGGTAAAAGTCGATATTATAAATAATTTTGAAAAACTATTTGAGTGAAAACGAATGGATTTCTTCAAGACAAACAGTTATTGCATTGCTTATTCAAAACAGAAAGTTCTTACATGCAAAATATGCTTTCAATCAAAGAAATAAACATACAAACAAATGAAAGAAATAGAAAGTTCTTCTGGAGTTTTCGCTTATATCAGCGGAGTGGTATTCCATTCATGATCGGTCTTTCTCCTTTGAAGGTTAGCACTTCATTATCGATCATTTCTTGAACTTTCTCTTGAAAAACTTTGCAATCTTCGATTGAATGCCCCAACACTCCATCATGGAATTCACAGCTGGTGTTTGGGTTGAACCATGGTGGGCGAGAGTTCATGGTTCTAGTCTTTCTGGGTGTCATTACCGAGTTTCGGATGAAATAAAACCATAATTGACGGTAGGTCAATGGGATAAGATCAAACCAATGGGTCTCTTCTTTCAGAGTGTTCAAAGGCATTTTCTGATTCGGAAACTATTTTCGAACATGTCGATGCTGATCTGTAGATGGCATCCTTCATTTAGGAGGTAATTGCTGCTCGCGCCGAGCGGGCATTGCATACTCATGTTGAGGACGGGATACTGAAGCTGTGGATTCTCTGGGAGATCCTTTATCACCTGTTTTATCGGGAACTATTCCCAAACTGTAATTGTACTGCTTTACAAAAGCAACAGCTAAGTCTTCCCAAGACTGGATGTGATTCACTTGTAGCTTTATATACCATGTTAATGGTGCTCCACCCAAACTTTCTTGAAAGCAGTGAATCATTAGTTTGTCGTTCCCAAGATAGGCGGTCATCTTCGAACAAAACATCATCAAATGATACCTTGGACAAATTGTACCTTTGTACACTTCAAAGGCGGGCATCTGGAATCCTGGGGGGATAACTGAGTTTGGAACTAGGTGCGGGTCATGAGCATGAAAATCAGGCGCACGGTTCCTCTTCATCATTTTCCATCGTTCCTCGAAGTCACGAAATTCATTCTTGAATGCTGTAAGCTCTGGATCGTCCATTTCCTTTTCTTGCATAGACTGAAGTTGCATAGGAACAAAGTTGTCGGAGGGACGGCGAAGTGTCGGATTAGACCTTACTCTGAAGCTAGTCATGCGATCCATGTCTTTGTTCTCCTCACTATCCTTTAATGATACTTCCGGCTTGGTCAGATGGTAGAGACGGCGACTGACAGCAAAGATGGAAAACCGAAATGAGCCACAACAAAGGAAAGACACATGCACAAATGTAAAATGCCATGCTAAATGCAGAATGTTAATGCGAGAATGCAGATGTAAGAGGAGACTTCAAGAAACTCAAAGTGTTCTTCAGTATTATAATGTAGGATAATTGAAAAACTTTTTATTTTTGAGAAACAATGTAAAGCAAAGTACTCTTTTAAGAGTTTATTACATCGAAAGCAAAAGGAAGTTTAGAACTCTATCCCACAGTCTTCTCCTTTGTACGGAGCTCCTCGGTCAGCTGATCAATACGCTCCTGCAGCGCCGCTTTCTCGATGATGAGTCGTTCCACACACTCCTTCCAAGCCATGGTAGTTGAGGGGAGATCATCACTGGTGACAACACTTGAGGAGGCATGAGGAGGAAATAAATCTCCTTGTGCCTTTCTCTTTCTGGCAACTTCTAATTCTGGTGTCTTCTGAAGTCTTCCCTTCTCTACTTTGAGGGTGAGGAACTTGTTCTTCCAGGCAGTCCTAAACTTCCGGGCTTCATCTAAAGCAATCTTCACTTGTTCTATTTCCTCTTCTTCGAACCAGTCGGGGTCATGAGGAGATAATACCATAGGTTCGTGAAAAGGAAAAGGCATCTTGAGATCGAGAGCCCTTTCTCGCACCCAATGCAGATAATCCTCGGAAACAGCACAGTTGGGGTATCCTGAAGCAGCTGTTCCTTCCATATCAATATATTTCCATGCATAAATGATGACAGTCCTGAGATCTAGGTCCTCTTCTCCTTTGAAGTAGATCTCTTCCAACGAAACTAGGTCAGGCACTTGGATCATAGGGTGTCCAAACTGTCTACGGGCCAAGGCGGGATTGTAAGTTATACATCCTTCTCTTCCAATAAGAGGTACGTTAGGGAATCCTCCGATGCTAGGAATCATAGGCACGCCTCCATAGGCGGGTTCATACCAAACAATGTCCGAATGGGTAAGGGCCATAAGTATCTCGGACCATCGAGGTGTTGCTACTTTCTCCCAAAGGGACGGATGCCAAGTCAAACGAGCGATGAACCATGAGTACAGCAAAGCGGTACAACATACAATGTGTCCTCCTCCTTCGGCATTCTTCGAGTGAATCGAGAAGTACGTATCAGCAAGCAAGGTGGGTACTGGATTCTTGAGTATGATCAGCTTGATTGCATCCATATCAACAAAATTGTCAATTTTAGGGAACCAGAAAGTCCCATAGACCAACAAAGCGAAATTGGCTTCCAATATGAGAGCCTCCTTTCTTTCAGCATGGTACCGGACTTTCTCGATCAAAAAGTCGGCGGGGAACCCAAGGACTCCTTCCTTGGTGATCAGGTGTGTCTGGACATCTTCTAGGCTGAGATGGGTAGCATTTGCAATTTCCTGGTGACTAGGCGTGTCTTCCCTTCCGGTGAATAGAGGTCGAACAGTCACAGGCATCCTCAAGAGTTCTGAGTATTCTTCCAAAGTCGGCATCAATTGGTAGTCCGGAAAAGTGAAGCAGTGATACATCGGGTCATAAAATTGAACCAATGTTTCCAACAATCCTTCTTTCATCCTCAGCTCGAGGAACCGGAAAACTCCTCCATATTCTGTTGCGAAGGCGAAGCGATCCTCGATAAGTTCGGCTAGTTCTCTCAAGCTTTCGAGGTTGGGACTCTGAAAAGTGTACTTCAGGGTTTCTCTTCTGAAATCCATGATTACAACACCTACAGAACGAATTTGAGTTTCTTGAAGTGAACAATGGAAAAGAATGCAATGCAAGATGATTAGGACTTCATGGGATTCCTCTATTTATAGGCATTGCGGTAAAAGAAAACACTTTATTAAATTTGAAACGGACTACATAAATATTCTTTTAAAGAGTCCCAAATAAAAGCTAAATAAAAGCTAGTAAAGACACTAAAGAAGCTTTGAATGCTGCTGCTTGAGCTGCTCTTCTAGTTGCGCCTTCTCACGGATAAGGTTGTCCACAATTATTTTCCAGATAGTGCATTGTGGGTTGGAGAAAAATAAATCCTCCATGACTTTCCTCTTCTTGCAGGGGAGTAGCTCTTCGTCCTTCAATTGTAGCTGTTTCTGAAGTTCATCCCTCTCCTTTTGAAGTTCAGCCTTCTCCTTCTGAAGTTCAGCCCTCTCCTTCTGAAGTTCAGCCTTCTGCTTTTGACACTCATCATTTTCTGCCACTGCTACATGGTACTTGTTCCTCCAAGATTCCAGCTCATGTTGAGACTTCTTTAAAGACATAAGTGGGCTCTCTCTTTGGAGCTATGGGATCCTGACGGGAATAGGGCATCTTTAGATTGGTTGCCCTTTTTCTGACCCACTGGAGGTATGGTTCTAAAGACACACAGTTAGGCTTCCCTAGACTTCTCTTCCCTTTCTTGTGTACACTATGCCATGCATGTAGAATCTTTCCTCGGAGTTCCATATCATCTTTGAAGAATATACCCTCTACTTGAACACTCTTGGGGGGTTCCTTCAACGGGTATCCCAACTGTCGACGAGCTAAGATAGGATTGTAGCTGATTCCTCCATCAAAGCTGAGCAATGGTACATTAGCGAAGTCACCACAACTATCAATGATCAATACTCCATCATACACTCGATTGTACCAATCAATGTTAGAATGGATCAAAGCCATAATTCTTGGAGACCAATGCTCTTTGCCAATGTTTGTGAAAGAGCTAGACTTCGGCAAGTGCGAAATAAACCACTTGTAAAGTAAAGGTACACAGCAAGTAATCATCCCTCCACCACGAAGGTTTCGGAGATGTATAGAGTGATATGCATTTCCCAACAGAGTTGGCACTGGGTTGTTCTTCATAAAGATCTTGAATGCTTTGAGATCGATGAAACCTTCGAAACTTGGGAATAGGAACAGCCCATAAACAAGCAAAGCGAAAATTGCCTCAAACGGAGCCTTATTAGAATAATCAGCATAGAATGAAGCCTTCTCGATTAGAAAACCTGTCTTCAAACCAAGAATTCCATCCTTAGTAACTAGGTTGGCCTTGACGTCAGATACCTTCAAACGGAGAGCTTTAGCAATATCTTTCTCATCAGGGTCCTTTTCCAAGAAGGGAAAAGGAGATTCCTCAAGGACAGGTAGACCAACCAAAAAGGAATACTCTTCTAATGTAGGTAACAGCTGAAAGTCTGGAAAGGTGAAACAATGGTAGAGAGGATCATAGAACTGTAGCAGAGTGGCAAGAAGTCCTTCATTCACTGAGCAACCCAACAAAGATATCAGTATGTCTTTTGGGACTCTTAAAAGTATATTTCACAGTATGTCTTTTATCTGAAGCCATAGTGACCTACGATGTCCATAAACGAAAGTAAATCCCATGAAGTCCAATGCAGAATGATGCTATATGAATGCAGCAAACACAAGTATTCACATAAGGACAATAAAGATAAACAAACGAAGGGGCGCCCTAGGTTTGCAACGAGCATGGAGTAAAGGTGTACTCTTCCCAAAGGTTTAAGGACTAAAGGTTGTTTGTACCTGCAGAACAGGGTTCTAATGGGACTCAGAATCATCAGCCCATCTATCGGATATTATCAATTTTCCCAATTACTCGAGGATTAATAATATTCTGAAGAGAACTTCTTTTGAGTGTAGCATCACGTAGCACTATTTCGGAAGTACTTCCTTATAGTCTCGCACTACGTCCTAATAAAGGCCAAAGTTTGGTTAAGGTAACTACGGTCCTCAATATCACAGGCTCCAAAGTCGAAAATAGTGAGTGTTTTCACGATGATTCGTTCAATAGTACTATTTCGAAAGGGCCTCAACTGAGCGGGATTCTCGATTCAACTTAGTAGGGATTCAACTCCCTATAAGCCTCCTCGACTATATCACCATCCTATCTTAATTTCTCTCAAGTTCGGGTGTAGAACTTTATCTCACCACTCAAGGACAACAATCCCAAAAGAAAAACAAGAGAAAGCATGTAAACAGTTAATCAAGTAGACAGATATATAAAGCAGTAAACAAATAAAATAAGATAGGGAAACCCACTAGAGATTCCCCAGTGAAGTCGCCATTTCTGTCGCGGTGAAAATCGGATACCAAACTATTGATTAGTTTGAATCTTTAATTCATTTTGCAACCGAACTTTGATTTGTCCAAAGGAAGGGATAAAGATCGAAATTCCCACGATGCAATGCAAATGCAAGCTAGATTGTTTTAGGTTCGGGGGTTGGTTAAACTTAGGGAAGGTACTAGCATCCTAAATTTCTGTAGTACTCTACAGGAACCTCTTGTTTTATGTTGTTTACTGCTAAGTGTTATCTGTTTAAAGGATTAGAGACCCTAGGGGTTTATTTCTAAGTATACTCGATAAGATGTCGCATCTTGTGCCTACATATCCTTACGGGAGTGGAATCAGAGTATGTTGTAGTTCACCCTAAAGGGTTAGAGGAGTTCTTTGACTGTGGCCAAAGTTCCTACGGGTTTAGGGTAGTTGTTTTGATTGGGTTTAGGAGAAGAGACGAGTCTTCATTTTAAGGGAGAGATAACCACCACAAGTGTAAAGAAAAGGGTTGTAGGAAATGGTCTTTGCATCGTCTTAAGGAAAGGTCTTACATACTCGGATGGTCGCCAAGCATGCCTTTGTCGCTCTTAAGGCAAAGTCCCTACATGTTTGATTGTGTTGTTTGTGGGGTGGAGATTATATCTTACTTAAGATGATTAACATCTATTCTCTAATGTTGAAAAGTTTTGTATTGTTGATTGTTTTGTTTCTATGTTGTAAAGATAAAGAACAGTCCTTCCTATGGGGTAGGATCTATCCTAAGTGATCAACTTGAATGGGATCAAGGATCGAGGGGAATATGATGCATATGATGTGCGACTACACATAACGTTGAATTACGTGTAGGTTTTTCCTTTGGACGGATGCGATGCATAAGTAGATACACATGATAATGTAAATGCAATAGGATAAAGTGCAGAAGGGTAAATTGCAGATAGATGAACCATACACGAACGCATGGAAGCGCTAGGTGAGTGTGTGCTTTGTGGATGAAATAAAAGCAGGTAAAACATATATGTAAATACGCATGAAAGCGCTAGGTGTGGATTGTGTAAGTGTTATCAAGTGTACGATTGATTTTGTTGAATTAGGAGAAGCTAAATTGATCGTAATCGTCTGATTTGATTTTTAGTTTGAATAAAAAGTTGATTTGATTTTGAAAGAGAATTAAAATTAAAGTCTAAAGCCTAATAAGACGTTATGCTGATTAAGTAGAATAATTTGTTCTAATGTGAGAAGTTGATTATAATAAAAGGTTGTTTATTTTTTTTTTATGAGAGATTATATTATATTTAGTGAAATTTGATTTTATAAAAAGGTTAAATTAATTATATTAATTTTTAAATGAAAGGTTTAAATTAGTCATCAAATTAAATTATTGCTATCTAAAAAAAAGATTAAAAGTGTAATAGGATAAATTATATGTTAATAAAATAAAAGGTTTTACTGTTAAAATAAATTAACAATATCAATACAGTTGAGGGAATAAATTGTGAAATTGAAATTAATTATAAAAGAAAAATTGATTAATTATGAAAAGATAAATTTATTATTATTATAAAAAACTAAAATTAAAGGTTTTAAATTTATTAAAGTAGATTATTGAATTAAAAAACTGATTAGTGATTAAGATGGTTGATTAAGCGCGATTAAGGTGTGCGTGTAGTGGTGTGAGTGGATAGTGTATACAACTAATTACAATCAAGGGCAAAAGACAAAACGAGAAGGGAAGAACCCTAGCCCCCTAATCCCTTTCGTCATCTTCCCTCTCCAATCGTACCTCCATCCCGCGTGATTCCCTGTACCTGAAACAACATCAAAACATTAATGATTCACGGATTTCGTTCGAACGAGAGATTACCGAAGGCTGAGTGACGGTGTTAGGGCGACGGAGTGGCTTCGCGGAGGTTTTGATTTTGCGGTGGCTGGGACGGGCTTCGCCGATGGAAAAGATAAGTTGTTCTTTTTCGATCTCTCGAGCCTGCTAGGTTTCTCTTCCCTATTTTGAGTTTAGAGTTTTAGGGTTTTCTGTTATCGGCTTCGTGTCCTCTTTTCGTTTCCATTCTTCTCCTTATATAGGCTCTACTTCTGATTTCTTGATTGAATTTGTTTTAATCACCATTGAATGTTGATTGGGAATTTTCCAAATATGGTTATGATCTGATTTGAAAAACATTCCCTTTTTGGTGAGATTGTGTTAATGTTTGTTGATGAATCTCAAATCTCTGATTCCTTGGATTATTCTTTGAATCTCTTATGGAATATTCCCTGATTGATTTACTAACTTGAGATTATGATCTTGGCAGGTGTAATTAGCGGTTGTTCTGGGCCAGGAGGTGGTTGAGAAGCCCAAAGTGGAGAAGCCCGGGTTTGACGCGTCTGTTGGAAACTCTATGGAAAAAACTGGTGATGAAGACCAGACATTGCTGCAATATGTGCTTTCTCAGAGTCAAAATGACTTAGTGATTCACAAGGAATAAACTGAGGCAGTAGATGTTTGATGATGTTGTGCGACCTCCTTTAGGACTTGTGTGCCACTTATTTTCTCGTCTTTCACTTATCTTCTCATCCTGAGACTGTGAGGCTTTTCCTTCAGTAAAGACAACATCTTCTTGTTTTAAGGAAATTGCTCGAGGAACTTGATAGAATTGGACGATACAATGGAAGGATTAGTGTACAATCTTGCAGATTTCTACATGCCAATGTTTCAGGATGCTATGCTGAGTATTGTATGAGACATAAGTGGCATCATGGTGACGGCTAAAGTGCCATTCCGAGGTAATTTTGCTTGTAATATTACGCCGATTATCTATATTGCCTCATTCTGTTACCGCGCGATCTGTACAGCTGTTTGGTGTCAGTCTGCAGGTGAAGATGCGTTCGAGTCGTATCTGTGGGAGCTGGTTCACTAAAAGGGAACCTCTGCGCCTTGACTTATGGGCTGTTTTTAACGCAAGCATATCGCGTGGGATGCTAGATTTCCCGTCAAGCTGAGGACTTAATTTTTGCGTTTTGAGCTGGTCCTGTTTGGTTTGCAGGTTGTTGACAGCAGCCTGACCGGCATTCTGAGAAGTCGTGCTGGTATGAACTTCAACACAACCATGAGTTTTTCAACAAATGTCGCTTTACTTTGACATTCTTGGCTGCTATGCACTAGTAACTGGTAAGACTTCTTGGAACTGATACTCATCTGTTTCCTTTGAGAACATCACTTCGGGAATAATGTAGGCCAATACCACGATTATGGGTGCATTAGACAAATTGCTTTGCGTGCTGCACCGAGAAATTATCCATGAACTTCTACTAATGCAGGTCGAAACCGAGCGGGAATTAGGCAAGACAGAGTTGGAGGCGGTACGTGCGACAGAGCGTCAATTATAAGTCCTCATAAACTCAAAATTTGTGTACAGGTTGAATTGAACTCCTTGTAATTGTGATGTTGGCTGATTAGCTTTTGTCTTCCAGTTATTAACATTTGGCTACACACTTACTAATACTGCCTATACATTCATCACTTACGAAACAGGGTTATTATTAGTTGTAGCAATAACTGAATTCACGGCTTGATATGGAGAGAGGCTGGTGATATCCTGTTGTGACAGCTCTGTTTGGTGAACTATATGGAAGTAGGTATTCCCTATGGTTGGATGCCATGACTTCACTGGGTATTCACCATAGTGCAAATGTTTTGAGTTTATGGAAGCAGCGTCATCCCTCTTGAATTCGATTGCATCTTCGGTACATTTCGTCTTAGCATCAAGTGTAAGTTTCTTTTTGTAAGCCCTTTCAGCGACCTCTTTTTTAATCGTATTACCCAGTGCTGAATCTGAACTTCGTTATCGTTTGTAGAGATGGCCAATAATATTCCATCCTTGCTGAAGTACATGGAGAAGCTGATGATCTACCGTCTGCATCGATCCATGTTTGGGGTCGTTGCTGCTCTCAGACTGAGGAATCAAACAGAATGTGCTGTTGGAGCAGAGGGTTACTCCAAGGTTTTCAATCCATGTTGAAAAAATGGCAATCAGAGGAAGAGGGCATTATCTTTCTTATTTCGACACTTATGCCGCGATGAGTGACCTCATACAGAATCCAACTGCCCATGGTATTGCTACCATTACTCTCAAATATCTCTGTGAGATTTCTATTTGTTTCTTCGTATTGCTGGCCTTAAACGTCACCGATTTACCATGACATGAATCGTAACATTGTACAGGATTGCACTAGTTCATATAACGACATATTGTTGTGAAATTTGGCACTAAAAAGGAACTCTGCACTTATTTCAGGATTTACGTATGCGAAGGCAACTTGTTGAGGAGGCGTATGATACATGCCAGGGAACTGCATGTGCGATGACAGAGCTGCAGCTGCGTTGAAGTTAGCGTGACCAGTGTGTGATGGCGTGAATCAAATACCAGAAGTAAGTTATGATAATACTGCTCTATACTTCAAGATTTCGCACTGTCACAAAGTCTTACTACCGTTTTCCAATTGTGTAGTTTAAGAACCAATGCCTGAAAGATAGCGTTAATGCGAAGGTGCTCCTACAGTTCATTGTCCGTCATAGCGGCACCACAACAGCCCTTCATTGAATGGTAACATTGAATTGCAATCTCTGACTGTCTTCTCTTTATGTGCAGTTGTCTAACTCTGTTTGGCGTTGATGACGGCGTTCTAGGATTTGTAGATTTTGATGGTGGTGACTAGGAGCAACAACAGCAGACCAAGTGGCTGTATGACTTGCAATAACCTATGAGATTGGGGAAGTGGAGCTGGTGTAGGACTGATAAGGTAGCTTGTAGGATCGTGTAACAAAAGTTGAAACTAATGCTAATGTGGGGAAAAGTGAACTTCACTCTGGTTTGCTGTAACAACTGTATTAGGCAAGAAAATGAAGGATCCTGTGTACCTTTTGAATTTGTTGAAAAAAGTAACTATGTCAATTTATCCTTCAGTTCATTTCAAAACGTACTTTTGGTGTGCTTGAATAAATATGGTATCCCTTAATTCTCCTGGTTTTAACACTTCATATCGAGTTTATGAGGAATAGGAGTTGGTGTACGTGATCCTGTTGTAGTATATCAATAATGCAAGTTTAGAAACTTCATCATGTCCAGCAACCGTAAGGGTGAAAAAGGTGATGATCCATCATGAAGTGATAGGGTCCATAACAAATATCTCATTGGGTTCACATTAATGAGGCAAGAGTGGAAGTAGTGTATTAGTAATAAAACTGAATTAGACCCAATGTCAATTAACTCCTTTTAATTGAATGAACTTGCAACATCTCACGAATATGTATCATCTCACGAATATGTATGATGTGCTATAATTCAGGTGCTTGAATGATTTGAATAATGAGACTCGAGATTAAAAAAAAAAGCTCTTCGACTTATCCCAACTCAATATCCAAACTGCCGAAAACTCCCACCTTCAAGTACTCTTATATTTTGTACCCAGATTAAACTTCTTGCTTAAAAATCTTGCTTTATGATCTCAGCACGAGAAACCCCATAAAGACTTCTAGGAATTTGTAGACCAACTTTGAATTACAATCCACTTGTCACGTCCCTGTGATGCTTGCCCCACCTTTGCAAATATTGTACCTACATAAGTTGGTTAGTTGCAATAAACATGCACACAAAAGAATATAAGGATAACACGCAAGAAAATGCAAAAAGAGGTGGGATCCTATGGTCAAAAATTAGGGTGCAACAGCGTGCAATATACATTTTGCGAAGGATCATATTTTTTAAGATACGACAACACCTCTATGTATAATATTCGAGATTAATGAATTATCTTGCTCTGCTAAAAAGTTCCCTTATTTAGTCTTTTTTTGAGAGCTAAGGCAATTTTCGAGGGTACTTCGTCCTGGTGAAGCCTTGTACTCTAGAAGTCCACTCCATATTATGTCATGTTACTACTAGGACCTCTCTTTCTTGATATGATAGGTTCCAAAATACTAGGCGTGGGTCAATTTCCATCGTGAACCTCATTCGTATGTAGTTAAACTAGATTGCCTCACCCTCAGTGAGGTTATGATGAAGAGGGATCTAGAGACTCTTTATTGGAGTCTTAGCTATGAGAAGGGGTTTAGCCCTATCGAAGTTAAGTCGTATCTGCATAGGAAGTAATCCATTGATAATAACAACATCAATATTGCCACCACCATCACCACCACTTTGCACAACATTACTAACAACAACATCAACTTCCACAACATTGTTAACAATAACATCATCTTTCTCGATGTTAACTTCAGTTTGCACATTTTCTTCATTATGATCTTCAGCTATCCATTCATCATATTTACTCAAGAGAATATTCAAAAGAAACATCCAAGTGAAACGTATAAGAAAATACTTACATAACTAAGGATTGATTTACAGGAACAAACACGAACAAAGCGAGATAAAACAAATGCACGCCGTCGATAAAGGGAGGAAGAAACTTTGCTGAAACAATAGACTAAGAGACAGGTTTTCTAATTCTTGTACAAGCAAACAAAATAAGGGTTTTTTATAAATAAAATAAAATATTTTGGGAAGTTTGGGACTTTATTGGGTTAAAAATAAAACAAAATTTAAATAAACTCTTAGACTCATAAACTCACCATAGACTCACGAGTCTACACGATTTTGTGCGAGTCTACCCGAGTCTACTCGAGTCTATCAAAAATTAATTCTTTATGTGAGTCTACTCATTTTTGCTTCCTAGACTCGTAAACTTGTACGAGTTTACGAGTCTACCCTCGAGTTTAACAACCATGGCTTTGGGTATCAGCATTTCTCCTTTGACCCAGGATGTTATTCCTCATTTTGTCGGCCTTACCATGCATGTTACTATTAGGAATTACCTGGTTACTCTTGGCCCTGACCACCTTTCTTTCGGGGATGCTGCTATGATTGTTAAGGACTGGGCTTAGTCTCCTAATGCCAATACAAAAAGGGACAAGGAGCATAATCAAAGTCATCTTCTAGAGGAAGATTTATCTAAACAGACTCAGCTTTTCGGGGGCGTTGCTTCTCACGTTATCAATTATTCTGCATACTCAAATTCCTCATATTGTAATGTATGAGGAGCATGATCTTGGCTAATTTCCTAATCTTATTTAATTGGAGAACATGGATTTTTTCTGTGAAGCTACTTTTTACACTTACTATACTATTTCTCTATTATCCATAGCTGCTGCTATCTAGGGGGATGTCCTAGTCATGGGAAGTTCTTCTTAAAAAAGTGATACATGGAAAGGGAAGTGAGAACTTATGGAACAAAAGTTTTATGTGCTTCATCAATAAATGTCAACCCTTTAAAAGAAAGCTAGTCATGCTGAGTCTCTTCAGGAGGAAGCAAAAATTCATGGGTCCCCCTTCTTATTTAGCTACCAGGATCTATGAGCTCGAGTCCTCCCTAGAGACAAAGAAGAAGTCTCAAATGGATATAGTTGTTACTACAATGTAGATGAAGTCCCATTCTGATGAGGTTTTGAGAGCCCTTCAACAAGAGAAGTAATCTCGAGTTAAGGGCCACAAGGCATATGATAATCACGTGGCAATACTAAACAAGAAGATCTATTTGTACATCTAACAAACCCTTAAAAAGGTGTATGAATAATTTAATTAGGCAAGTAACCAGTTGTAAACACTTTACCTGGATATTTATATTCTTCGTTTGCAACTAGACCCGTTCAAGGTCGTTCACAACGGGGCCTTAATGGAAGACCTCAGTACATCGTCTCAGAGTGGTGCGACTTTATTTCTTTTGTTTTAATTGTAATGTCAATAGATTTTTGTACCCTTATGTTTCCTTTTTAGTTTCATGAGCAATGATATTTATATATTAACATTTTAATTTGATGCTTTCTTCGTGTATGACGTGATTTATTTAATTTCCATCATAGTCTTTCTATTTTATCATCTTGGACTATTGTTGACTTGGTTTCTAAGCTCCAAGCCAACTTGTTGGTTCCTACGATTATCATGATCAAACCTCATTATTTATGTAAGTAGGGTTGGTCCCATTGGTGCTATCTTATCGGGTCTTTGAAGCCAATTGTTGGGTGTCCTACTGATGAGATTCAATGTACTCATTGAATTTAATAGTCCAGGCAGGTGTAAGTCTGAATGGTAACCAATTTTTTTTTGTTATTAGCTATGGTCGAGAATGTTATAATAAGATTTGGTTCTGCAATATATCTTTAAGGGACCAGTCAGGTCAGAATCCTTAAAAAGAGACGGTTGTCTGTGTTGTTAGTCACCAGTGGTTGCTAGTGAATTGTAATCTGTTGATTATAGTGGATTAAGTCCTTGCGTATAAGTCAAAATCACCTTGGCAGGTAGACTGGATTAGCTTGATAGTTTTCAAGTGAATCAGGATATATCATGTGTCTTTCTTTCTTGATTAGTCTATTTGTGATCTTTGTTTGAGTTTCACAAAAAGCTTTCATTTTTGAAAATCCAATTTAAACCCTCCATTTCTTGTGTTTTCTCACACCTTCAAATGGAATCAGAGCTCTGGTTCTGATTGTGATAAAAAAAATTTATCAACACTTCACCGTGTTCAGTATCGGTCCAGCATTTGTATGAGATATCATGGCTACAACTAATTGAGAATATGTTTTCAAGAATTCAAATGCTAGTCTCAGAACTTAAAGTTCTAGACAAAGGATACTCAACTGCTGATCATGTCAAAAAGATCATCAGAAGCCTTCCTAAGAAATGGAGACCTACGGTAACTGCTCCCAAACTATCCAAGGATCTGAATTGTATAAGTCTTGAAGAACTTATTAGTTCTTTAAGAAGTCATGAGATAGAGCTGGAGCAAGATGAACCTCAAAAGAAGAATAAATCTATTGCTTTTAAGTCTAAAACTGAAAAGGCAAAGGCTTATCAAGTTGAGGAAGAATCAGAAGATTCAGATGAAGACTCAGAAGATGAGTTATCACTTATCTCCAGAAGGATCAACAAACTATAGAAACACAGGCAATGGAAGTTCAAAGGATCAAGAAGAAACAAAAGTCGTGATGACTCATCTGGACAGAAGAAGCAGAACTCTGGAAAAGAATTCGTCTGTTATGAGTGTAATAAGTCATGTCATTACAAGAATGATTATCCAATGGTTAAAGGCAAGAAGCAAAAAAAAGAACTTCACCAAAGTCAAGAATGGACTCATGGCAACTTGGGACGACTCTGATTCTGAAGAAGAAAATCTGATGAAGAATAGGAAAATGTTGCACTAGTGGCAAAAACAGTTAACACTGAGGTCTCTGAAGAACCAGAAGACAAAACACTATCAGAATCAGAATTAGGCTCAAACTCTGATATAGAGGTATTATCTAAACTCTCTCGTTGTGAATTAGAGTTTGCCATTCAGAAATGCTGGAAAAATATCAAGCTCTTCAAAGTAAATACAAGAATCTTTAAAAATCTCATGTAATTACTTCTGAAGCCAAAGATAAGCTTAAAAAAGAATAATTATTATTTGAATGAAAATGTTTTTTCTTTAAAAAATAGTAATTGTGCCTTAAAAAGCAAAGTTTCTAAACTAAAAGAAGAATTAGTCTCAAATGTCTTTGATTTCTGTCATGTCAATAAGTATGATAGAGCATTCCAACACTTTCTGGCTAGAAGAATAGATAGAAGTAAGATTGCTTACATGATCTATGGAGTTAGCAGAAATGGTAAGAAAGGTTTGGGGTGTACAGAATCATTTGAATATGACGAAAGTTAACATGTAAAACCAAAACCTCTTTATGATCATTTTGTGCCTTATGGCATTGAGCTTGATTGTTCTGAGCTTGTGAAAGCACCTTCACAGACACAGAAATCTATTTCTAAATCTAAATATCATGCATAAATTCCACTTGATTATCATGTTGCACATAAGCCCAAGGTTATTAAATACTCTGGGAAAACTAACAAAAGAGGATCCAGAAAGTGGGTACCTAAGGATAAGATTATATATGTTGCAGATATCCTTAGCGGCTCGGTTGAAATGCCAATCATGGTACCTGAACAGTGGTTGCTCACGAAACATAACGGGAAGAAGGCATATGTTCCAAAGTCTAGAACTTAAGCCTGGAGGCTTCGTCGATTTCGGAGGAAACCAGAAGGATAAAATCATTGGCTCTGGAACTGTTGGTAATGGTAAACTTCCTTCTATTACTAATATTATTTTAGTCGATGGTTTGATGCATAACTTATTGTCTATTATCCAACTTAGTGACAATGGTTATGATATCATTTTTAATCAAAGTTCCTATAAGGCTGTTAGTCAGAAGGATGCCTCAATAATTTTTAATGGAAAGAGGAAAGATAACATTTACAATATTAGAATTTCTAATCTTAAGGAACAGAATGTCAAATGTTTAATGTCTGTTAATAAGGAGCAATGGTTACGGCATAGACGTTTAGGCTATGTTAGCATGAGAAATATTTCTCAGCTAAATAAGCTTGAATTAGTCAGGGGCTTACCAAATCTGAAGTTTTCTTCAGAGGCTCTTTGTGAAGCATGTTAGAAAGGAAAGTTCTCCAAAACTTCCTTCAAAGCGAAAAATGTTGTTTCTACTTCTACACCGTTATAACTTCTACACATTGATTTGTTTAGACCACTGAAAACTGCCTTAATCAGTGGAATGAAGTATGGATTAGTTATTGTTGATGACTATAGTCGTTGGACATGAGTAAAATTCTTGAAACACAAGGATGAGTCACATTCTGTATTTTCTACCTTTTGCTCACAAGTGCAAACTGAAAAGGATTGAAAAATTGTCAAAGTTAGAAGTGATCATGGTGGAGAATCTGAGAATAGATACTTTGAGAATCTTTTTGATTCCCATGGCATTTCCCATGATTTCTCCTATCCCAGAACTCCACAACAGAATGGAGTAGTGGAAAGGAAGAATAGGACTTTGTAAGAAATGACTCATACCATGATCTAAGAAACTAAAATGGCTAAGCATTTCTGGGCACAGGAAGTAAACACAATATGTTATATTCAGAACAGGATTTCTATCAGACATATTATGGGTAAGACTCCATATGAACTATGGAAGAATAGAAAACCCAATATTTCATATTTTCATCCTTTTGGTTGTATATGTTTTATGTTGAACACTAAAGAGAATCTTGGCAAGTTTGACTCAAAAGCTTAAAAGTGTTTATTGTTAGGGTACTCTAAACGCTCTAAAGGCTACATAATCTATAACACATAAATACGAATTGTTGAGGTGTCAATTCATGTCAGATTCGATGATAAGCTTGACCCTGAAAAGTTAAAGCTAGTTGAAAAGTTTGCAGATCTGAAGATTACCTTATCAGAATCCAAGGAAGAAGATTCTAATGAAGAAGGCAAAGATGCATAACTACATAATCAGATGAAATCTCACCAGAAACAGCAAATAGCCCAACTCATCAGAAGAAAAATAAACTAAGGACTTCTCATTCTGAAGAATTGATTCTGGGTGACAAAGTTGATCCAGTCAAAACTCGTTCATCATTCAAACCTTCTAAAAAAACTCTTCTAAGTTTGGTGTCATTAATAGAGCCAACAATAATTGATGAAGCTATTCAAGAGAATGAGTGGATTCTGGCCATGTAAGAAAAACTGAATCAATTCACCAAAAATGATGTTTAAGATCTTGTTCAGAAACCTAAAGGTGTCCACATCATTGGAACAAAATGGATATTCAGAAACAAGCTTGATGAGAAAGGTGAGATCGTAAGAAACAAAGTATGACTGGTAACATAAGGTTATAGTCAGCAAGAAGGGATAGACTATACTCAAACCTTTGCACCAGTTTCCAGGTTAGAATCTATTAGCTTATTAGTTTCTTTTGTTGTTAATCATAACATCATTCTTTATCATATGGATGTCAAGAGTGAATTTTTAAATGGATATATTTCTGAAGAAGTGTATGTACACCATCCTCTTGGTTTTGAAAGTTCTGAAAACCCAGATTTTGTTTTCAAACTTAAAAAAAATTTATTTGGTCGGAAACAGGCTCCTAGAGCTTGGTATGAAAGGCTAAGTAACTTTCTTTTGGAAAATGAATTTACCAGAGGAATAATGGATACAACACTCTTTTGCAAAATCTTTAAAAATGACATTCTGGTTGTGCAAATTTATGTTGATGATATTATATTTGGTTCTGCTAATACTTCTTTGTGCAAGGAATTTTCTAAGTTAATGCAGACTGAATTTGAAATGAGTCTGATGGGAGAACTCAAATTCTTTATGGGAATTCATAATGATCAATGTTCAGAAGGAACGTATATTCATCAGAGCAAATATGCAAGAGAACTTCTGAAGAAGTTCAACATATCAGATAGTAAACCAGTAAAGACACCTATGCATCCTACATGCATTCTGGAGAAAGAAAAAGTAAGTAAAAAGATTTTTCATAAGCTCTATCGTAGTATGATAGGCTCTATTCTGTATCTAACTGCTTCTTGTCCAGATATTCTATTCAGTGTTTGTCTTTGTGCTCGTTTCCAATCAAATCCAAGGGAAACTCACTTAACAGCTGTTAAGAGGATCCTAAGGTATCTAAAAGAAACAACTAACCTTGACTTGATGTATAAGAAAACACCAGAGTACAATCTTTCTGGTTATTGTGATGCAGATTATGCTAGAGACAGAATAGAAAGAAAAAATACTTCTAGAAACTATCAGTTTCTAGGTAACAACCTCGTCTCCTAGGCTAGTAAAATACAATCAACCATTGGACTATCTACTGCAGAAGTAAAATATATCTCAGAATCATTGTGCAACACTCAAATACTCTGGATGAAGAATCAACTAGAAGATTTTCAGATATATGATAGTAACATTCCTATCTTCTATGATAATACGTATGCTATATGCTTATCCAAAAATCCTATCTTGCATTCTATGGCTAAACATATTGAAATAAAACATCACTTTTTACGTGACTATGTTCAGAAGGGTGTTTTTCAATTAAAATTTGTGGATACAGATCACTGGTGGGTTGATATTTTAACAAAACCCCTTACTGAGGATAGATTCGTATTCATTATGGAAAGTCTATTTATAAAACCTTGTCCATAATGAGTAGATGAATTTTTTTCTATGTGTCAACTCACCAGAACTTCTGAGATAAGATTTTGAAGATTAAGCAGATTATTTCTCTTTTATTTAATGATCTTTTGATTGAAGATACTTCTATAAGTTAGAATATATATTAGTCAGAAACTTGTCTAGTCAGATACCTCTTGGTATTCTTGACCTTGGAAACATCAACGTGTCATTTTTGAACAGACGGCTATGATTTTATTGTGAAACTTGTCCAAAATCAAATCATATCTTACTGTTGAAAAGATACCTCGAGCGTTGTGATTTCGTGAGACTAGGTTCAAGTAATTATTTCCTATCACTACCATCTTTTCATAATCTAAAATATTTTATAAATACTCACATTCTCACTATCACACACCACACTACTCTTTCACTTCCCACACTTTTTCTTAGAAACCCTAAAACCCTTTGTGCTCTGAGGAAAACTCCATCATCGTCTTCAATGGATCCCCAACAATAAAGTGTTTTCAAAGTTTCTCAACAACATCAACTTGCAGAATCATCTACAATGGTTCTGATGACAACTGCTCAAACTGCTTCAACATCGCAACATCAATCACTTCAGAAATATGTTAAATTTCACATTATAGATCGTCCGACACACATTCATCTCTCTACTCCTTTTTCAGAACTGGACGTTATATGTGAATGGTTAATTTATTTCGATAACTTATTTGAAAATGGACTAGACTTGTTTAAGGACCTCAATGCTCAAGGTTGGATAACATACTTTGATCGTCTCTACGGTCCCATTTTTTCTAAACTTATCAAGGAATTTTGGAGATTCGCTGATTCTGATGAACACTTCTTAGTATAGTATGTTTTGGGAAACAAATTCGTCATTAATGAGAAATCCATAGCCACCTTACTTGGAATGGAGAACTCCGGTGGAAAATTGTCGCAACTGCGAAAAAGGGGCCGACAAATAGATAGAAGAGTCGCCACCGAATGTTATTTATCCCAAAGAGAGGGAAAGGAAATGATCGAAGAAAACCTAAAAGAAATGGGAAAGACAAGGTCATCGCAACCAAATCTTGGGTTCGGGAGTCGGTTACGTAAGGGGAAGGTATGAGCACCCCTCACGTCCGTTATACTCAACGGGATCCATGCTTGTTGTATAATCTATGGGTGAAAACTATCAAAAGGTTAATGTTAAACGAGGGTGAATGGAAAGAACAGACTCGATAGGACATTGTCGCCCTATGCCTACGTATTTCCTCGTGCAATGGGAAAGTCAGAGTCAACGTAGTTCGGGAAACTACGGGTGATGGGGGGAAGGTTGCTCGCCAAGACATTGTCGTCTTGTGCCTACGTATCCTCATCTGGTATGAGAAATCAGAGCCTACGTATCCTCATCAAGTGTTTTTTTATGAGTAATGTTACGTTTCAATTCCAGCAGTTAAGGACGATGCCTGTTTGCGGTAGAACGGAAATGTAACATACTCTTTCTGAAAATTAGGTTTGAGACAATCCCGAAGGATGAAAAATTTTGAGTTTTGTTTATGTTTTTTATAAGAAGTGAATTGAGTTAGTTTGAAACTCGTGTTGCACTAAAGACTATGACATAAGAGCGAATGCGTTGCATATTGCCCAAAGGGCATACGCTAAACACTCTAAACAATTTGAGAGGAGGCCCCCCACTCATCATTTCTTATGCACTTAAGGCTCATAGCATACAACAATTGTCAACCTTTATTAAGTTTCTTAAGAAAGTTCTGAGATGAGAAGAGAAGACACAAGACTCTTAGGGGAACTGATAAACCCTAATGTTGTCATGCAAGATGATCCTAAAGTTGGGATTGAAAAGGGAACTACCTAATGTTATTATGCAATGGATTGAAAGCCTAATGTCTCTCCTACTCCCATCTTAAACAGAGGGACTAGGAATCCTAAGGGATCATGGCAAGAAGAACAAGTGAACACAAAGCATAATCAATCACAAATAAGGATGAAATGAAAGACTTAAACAAGTCAATGCAAGATGAGAAAAGATATGAAATGAAAGCATAAATGTAAACTTGAAACAACGCAACAAGACAAACATAAAAAGGGAAGACTTAAACAAGTCAAGGGAGATGAGGTGAAATGGGAGAAGCAAGCTCCTACAACCAAATACCATCAATAATCACAACAAGAAGATGTGTTACACAAAGAGCACAAACAAAAAAGTGAGGGAGGAAAGAGTGTGGGAAAGCCACTGATAACGAGAAAACGCATCGATTATATTGCTAGATTTCATTAACGTTTTATCGCATATTCACCGTTTTAACACTCGATTTCTCGAGTTTTTCTCACCATTTTGCAGGTACATCATTATATGGAGCTAAATCATGAATTAAGAGAAAAAGGAACAAAAGAAACCACAAAGAGACGAAGAAATGAAGAAATGAAGAAGCCTGCAAAATACTGCATAATTTGTTGCAGCCACGATCGTTACAAGGGTGTCACGACCGTGACACCCTAATTTGAGCCATCACGACCGTAAGAGAGTGGTCACGACCGTGACACTTAAAAACCTCAAGTTACGAACGTGAAGACCTTGTCACGACCGTGACAAGGATAAAATTTGGTTTTTTACTCAGACTACGTCAAGGCATTACGTGAAGACCACTTCCCCTATTGGCATTACGTGAAGACCACTTCTCCTATTTGGTTGCCACGTTCCTGCATTCCTCCAACAAATTCAGCAAGGCCCATGCAACAAAGGACCAAAAATCCAGCCCATTAAAGACTCTATAAATAGTACAAGTTCTATGAACAAAGGGGACACAATTCTTTATTCAAATTCCTGCGGAAGCTCTGCCAAACTGTATTACGAACCAGCCTTTCTATTCCCGCATTATTTTTAGTTTTCTGTTTCGTTTTTATTTGTATCCAAACCAACCATATAACAATTTCCAACATCAGGAAATTGTTATACATTTATTTGTTTCTAAACCTTCAGCATTCTTTTATTTTAAATTTCCGCCAACTCCAAGCTTTCCGGTCTGTGGAAGAAGGAGTCTGCTCGAATATTTGTTAACCAGGTTTTTCATTATATTGCAATTTAATTTAATTATAATGTTTATTTATTTTTCTGCCATGAGTACGTTATTATTTAATTCTCTGTCTCTGTCTGATTCAACATCGATGAGTAGCTAAACACCTTAGGGCGGTATGTAGTTATAACAAACTTAACCGGTAAAATATAACCATAGGCTGAAAATAATTAATCACTTAATATTCTGGCTGATACTTTTTAATTGAAATAGACCTTTTCGTTACGAGAGTAAGAAAAGAGTATTAGGATGGGCCAAAGACGTGTCTACTTATGCGTCTAGCGGTATCTTACTGCAAGTGCACAGCCTATCGAAGTAATATTTAAGATTATCGATCCACAGGGATTCTATTGTTACTTAGTGCTAGATGAACTTCTAGTTTAGCTAAGGCGAATGGTTGTCACGATTTTTTTGTTGGCTTTTAAGACTATTAAAGGCGGAATTAAATTTAAGTTTTAATAAAGTAATATTAAGGCGGTCGGTATGTAATTATACTAACTTAGGTGGGTCAATCTAACCTAGGCTTATAAAGATGTTCACTTAATCTATTCGGTAGAGGTTACCAGTTTAAATACCCTCAACTCACACTCTCGTGGTCTTATATCAGATCTTATCCCTAAAGCCCTATGCCTGCTCTCGCTAGCCCATAAGTGTTTAGAGGTAATTTTTGGAAACTAAGTAATTCTAATTTATCTTAAAGCGCTCTCGCTGTGTTTAATTTAAATGCCTAACTTTAGCTATCTGGTTAAAATCTCACACTCTCGTGGTCTTGACCTAACCTAATACTCTTTTCTTACTCTCGTAACGAAAAGGTCTATTTCAATTAAAAAGTATCAGCCAAAATATTAAGTGATTAATTATTTTCAGCCTATGGTTATATTTTACCGGTTAAGTTTGTTATAACTACATACCGCCCTAAGGTGTTTAGCTACTCATCGATGTTGAATCAGACAGAGACAGAGAATTAAATAATAACGTACTCATGGCAGAAAAATAAATAAACATTATAATTAAATTAAATTGCAATATAATGAAAAACCTGGTTAACAAATATTCGAGCAGACTCCTTCTTCCACAGACCGGAAAGCTTGGAGTTGGCGGAAATTTAAAATAAAAGAATGCTGAAGGTTTAGAAACAAATAAATGTATAACAATTTCCTGATGTTGGAAATTTTTATATGGTTGGTTTGGATACAAATAAAAACGAAACAGAAAACTAAAAATAATGCGGGAATAGAAAGGCTGGTTCATAATACAGTTTGGCAGAGCTTCCGCAGGAATTTGAATAAAGAATTGTGTCCCCTTTGTTCATAGAACTTGTACTATTTATAGAGTCTTTAATGGGCTGGATTTTTGGTCCTTTGTTGCATGGGCCTTGCTGAATTTGTTGGAGGAATGCAGGAACGTGGCAACCAAATAGGAGAAGTGGTCTTCACGTAATGCCAATAGGGGAAGTGGTCTTCACATAATGCCTTGACGTAGTCTGAGTCAAAAACCAAATTTTATCCTTGTCACGGTCGTGACAAGGTCTTCACGTTCGTAACTTGAGGTTTTTAAGTGTCACGGTCGTGACCACTCTCTTACGGTCGTGATGGCTCAAATTAGGGTGTCACGGTCGTGACACCCTTGTAACGATCGTGGCTGCAACAAATTATGCAGTATTTTGAAGGCTTCTTCATTTCTTCATTTCTTCATCTCTTTGTGGTTTCTTTTGTTCCTTTTTCTCTTAATTCATGATTTAGCTCCATATAATGATGTACCTGCAAAATGGTGAGAAAAACTCGAGAAATCGAGTGTTAAAACGGTGAATATGCGATAAAACGTTAATGAAATCTAGCAATATAATTGATGCGTTTTCTCGTTATCAAACTTCCCCAAACTTAAACCTTTGCTTGTCCTCAAGCAAATAGTCGGTTGAAAATCGGCGGACAAGATTTTATTCACGCATACTCATAGCAAACCGTACGAGGGATCGTTTTGTCGGATAATCCGGTACTTTGATAGAACACTACCGATACACTAATGACACAAGCAACAAGCTGTGTCGTCGACTTCCCGTTAAACGAAACAATCGGCAATTACATTACGATTTCACCTGGAGTTTTTCGATCTTATTTCGCCCGGTTTCATTCTAGCGCAATCACATTAAGCCCTTTGCCTTAGCACGCACGTAGTGGAGTAGCCAGTTAGCGATTTTGATCCTTTTTGAGCACGGGGTCTGGTACACGAGTGTGGTAACCCTACATATTTTATCCGATTTGGAGGTTGTGGGGGATCGAGCCGTAGCACGCCCTACCGAGTTCAGAACCAGTACCTCTGAACCAACTTGCATCAGACTCCTTCTCATATTTCTCGTTTCTTATATGCGACCGTGTACTTTGGTGCAATTTCTTTTCATTTTGCATCGAGATATGAAGGATCATTATTGATTAGGCATCAAACGCTTATATTCATCGGCTCCCCACGTGGTTTGTGTTCAGACGGTGCTGACTGCTAGTATAAACTACTGGGGGTTACTTTTGAACTGAAACTAAAGGTGTACTCGCAATGGTAATCGGGATGGAGTTGCTTAAGTAGGGAGTCAAAGATGTCAAGATTGTATTGGGCTTGTTTAATCGTTCTCGGCTTCCTAATTACGATTCCGTAGGTAAGTCGGGTAATGCGAATAATTAAAGATTTTTTCTGGTATAGCTAAATAATCGGGGAAAGTTCGAAATTAAAGAAAATAGCACAAAGATTTGCTCATTTCATTAATTTGTGAAAAGAAATACAACGGAATTGAAAATACAACGAAATGGAAAAGTGCGAAAAAGGGAAAATGCGGAAATGAAAGGTACCTCTCCCACACTATATCAGACATTGTCCTCAATGCTGTGATATAAATGCGGTACAAATACAGTACAACGACTAAAACGAAGAACAAACATAAGCAAACTAAAACTATGGCTGCTGAGGACCGCGGGCTCGGCCTCTGGTGCAGGAGCGGCGTCTGGAAGGAGTCGCTTCAGGATCAGAATCGGTGCCCGAGGCAGCAGTGATGCTAATGCGGAGGGCTTCTAGCTCGCTGAAAATTTCTCCAAACCTCTCATTAGTAGCTTCCTGGTTTGCTGCAATAGTGCTGAGTAAAGCATCATACTGCGCCTTCTGCCTTCGCTCCAGTGCGGCGTTCATCTGGTTCTGCTGATGAATCGCAAGGAGGACTTCCTCAAGTGTGATTTCGGGAGCAGGGGGCTGTCGGGTAGATGTCTCTGGTATATCCTGGACAGGCTCAGCTGCATCCATAGCGTCCTGCATCTCATCCTCTGGAGGGTCTGCCGGATCATCATGAATAGGGACGTGATCGGCAGCAGCAGGTAAAACAAAGAGTCAGTTGGCTCGGTTGGATGGATCGATGCGGTCGCGGGACGGCAGAATGATATGATGGAAAATGGTGCCGTTGACAACAGGGCTATACCTGTCATCCTCTCGCTGCGCAATCAGGTGAGCGGACCTGCAATAATTCTTGGTGAGGAATTCGGCGGCTAGGTAAGGCTGATTAACGACCAAGTCACCAAGCCCCAACTGAATGGCGAGGGTGGTGACAATGCCGCCTATGAAGAACGGGGAGGAGCCTCTGTGTGCAATGGCCTGGATGTGATAAAGCATGAAAGGGGCAGCGTTGATCGGCTCGTCATTAAGAGCGCAGTGTAAGAATAGAAGCTCCTTGGAGTTGAACTCTCGGCCATGCAATCTGAATGTTGCGCCACCGGTGAGCTGACTCTGAGAACCGGGGGGTGATGTAGCTGAATGAGCTTAAGAACTCCAGTGTCAGAAGTTCGAATGTGGGCTGAGGTTGACGGCAAAGATCCCACAGACCGACTTTTTGCAGCAGGCTTTGAACACTGGCAAGCATTCCGAGTTCCCTCAAACAGACAGTGTCAATGTAACGTGTAGGTTGCACACCGCGGTTTTGGAATCGGATAAAACGTTCTCTCTGAGTTACTCCAGCATCACCTTCTCTAAAAGTAATAGAATCCATTGCATGCAAGAGCTTAGAGTGAAGAATGAAGAGTTTTGATGTTTTGTGAAAAAAATGGTAAAATGAAGAAATGTTGATTCGGGATAAATAATGGAGAGTGAGAATGCGATCGGTTATGATAATGGGGGGTTAATGAGGGTAATGGGGAGTTAATGGAGGTTATGGAGAAAATGGGTAGTTTTGAGGAAGTTATGGAGGGAGAAGAAGAAGGGGCACGATGAGAAACAGTTCTGTTTCTCACGATTCCTGTAATAGGGGTTGTCACGGTCGTGACATGGGCGTGACGGTCGTGACACGCTGTTTAAGCACGTCACGGTCGTGAGATGTGTATGACGACCGTGAGGGTAAGCTTCTTTGGATAATTTCCAGAAAAACATTTTCTCATTTAATTCACATATTTTATGATAATGTATTTTCTTCACTAACACTCATATTAAATTATAAACACCATATAGTATATAATTTCAACATAGTACTATACTAACTAGCATGGCAATGAGAGATTGTATATAATATGAAATAATGCAAGCATAACAGTACATAGAAAAAATATATAAATTGCTAAAAATGGAGAGATTTTGGAATTAAAGGTGCATTGCATAAAGTAATTGAAAATGAAGTTACATAAACGGAAATTACGGTATGAAATTGTTGCGAAAAATAAATCTAACTAGAAACGAGAACAATGAGAAAAATAAACTAAATCACTTATAGCATTTTCAAAAGCGTTTCTTCAAGTCTTCGATGGCGGAGTTCAAGTGATAGAATTGTTCGCAGGCTATGTCAGTCAATCCTATAATGTCCAATTGCATGCTCTTAATGTCTTCTTTAAATAGATCAATGTCAGTTTGGTAAGCATTGAGAGTGTTCATGATGTTTTGTAAGTTGTTAGCATAATCTCCTTGATTCACTTCAGGGGTTTCATGTACTTCTTCAGTGTGGTCAATGTCATGGTAACCAGGAGGTGTCTCAGGGTCAGTTTCGACATTGGTCATTATATCATCTTTTATCTTGTAAGACTGAGGTGTTTCAGGAGTAGGTGGATAATCAGGTGGGTTTAACTCATAAAGCCAGTTATCCTTACTGTGAACACTTACTCTAGCATGGTTAGGCAATGTGAACAGGGTTACTACTTCGTTCCGGATTAGGTACTCAAAAGGTGGATGTCCTAAATTCCTTATGATATGCCTATTGAAGCAGAAATTAAGATTCATAGGGCGGATTGTTCCTAGACGGTTGCACCTGTCCAGTTGGTACCTAAGTCCTATGGCATCAGCAATCATGGTTACAAGACCTCCTACTAATATAGGTAATTCAGGTTCTTCTTGGATACGGGTGAAGGTTTGCATCATGAAAGGTACACCATTAACAGGATGTCCATTAGTGAAACATGACATAATGAATATTTCATCTTTAGAAACTCCGGTAATGTTTTCTTCTTTTCCAAAGAAGGTGTGGGCAAGGAATTTATGGAAGTAACGGAGAGCAGGATTATGGATCTCATCATTATTCATGTTATTTGGTTCAGGGTGGTAGTTTCCGGTTAAAGTTCCCCAAAAGAAATCTAGCTCCATATCCATCAATTCTACCTGTGTGGTAGTAAAAGCAAATGGTCCACTAGGGAATCCTAACAAGTCAGCTAGCTCTTTATGGTTAAAGTCGTATTCTATTCCAAATAGGCGGAAACTAATAAATCCTTTCCTAAATCCAAAACCGCGCTCAGGTAGGTAAATTAAAGAGCTAAGGAACTCAAGGGTGAGCTCGCGGTAAGTCGCAAACTTATGTTGGATCAATGCATTCTCCCATCCGAGTCGGTTTAACAAGTACATGACACTATCATGTATACCTAGGGTTTCCATAGTCTTATCATCCGGGTACAGGGTCAAATCCATTTGCCTCTGTGATAACTCTTCAAACTTCATTCTTTGGTTCCTACCTCTAAATTTGGTTTCCATATGGTTAATTGGTTGGTTAGCCATGGTCAGTGCAAATATGGGGGAAACAAATCAGTGGAAAAGACTTTAGAAAATCTGTAAAAAGTGATTTAAGATAAAAATAAGAAAATGAAATGCATAATGTAATGGCGATAATAGTAATATGAAATAAAACTATAAAATGACAAAACAATTGATCAAATAGTAAAACGATAAATAACAATATGCTAAAAGAAAAGAATAGTTTAAATAATTAAATAAGTAAATGGGTTGCCTCCCACTAAGCGCTGTTTTTATCGTCAAAAGCCTGACGTAACACTTATGTTTAGATTAATCAGGGGAATTAGTGGACAATTCTAAAAGCTTTAGATTATTCGCATAATCGCAATTTTCAACTTTATGATAATGTTTTAAACGTTGTCCGTTTACTAAGAATGGTTCACTATTCCTACCCTTAATTTCTATTGCTCCACTCGGGAATACTTTAGTTATATCAAAGGGTCCTGACCATCTAGACTTTAATTTTCCAGGAAAGAGCCTAAGTCTTGAATTAAAGAGGAGTACAACGTCTCCCACACTAAATTCTTTCCTAGATAGGCGTTTATCATGCCATCGCTTAGTTCTTTCTTTATATATCTTAGCATTCTCATATGCATCTAACCTTAATTCTTCTAATTCGTTAATGTCTAGGATTCGCTTTTCTCCTGCAGCATTATAGTTTATATTGAGAGTTCTGATCGCCCAATAAGCTTTGTGTTCTAGTTCTACTGGGAGGTGACAAGATTTTCCATAAACTAGTTTGAAAGGTGTAGTACCTATGGGTGTCTTGTAAGCGGTCCTATAAGCCCATAGAGCTTCATTAAGTTTAGATGACCAATCTTTCCGAGATATGGCGACAGTCTTTTCTAAGATTTGTTTAATTTCTCTGTTTGAGACTTCAACTTGTCCACTTGTTTGTGGGTGATATGGTGTAGCCACACGGTGTCTTACTCCATATTTAGATAGTAACTTGTCAAAGATTTTTGAAATGAAGTGCGAGCCACCGTCACTTATGACGAGTCTAGGCACACCAAATCTGGGAAAGATTATATTTTTGAAAAGCTTTATTACTACTCGTGTATCGTTTGTAGGAGAAGCTATGGCTTCAATCCATTTCGAAACATAATCAACAGCTACGAGTATGTAATTATTACCGAAAGATGATGGGAATGGTCCCATGAAATCTATTCCCCAGACGTCGAAGATTTCTACTTCTAAAATTCCCTTTTGAGGCATTTCATCTCTTCTTGAAATATTGCCAGTGCGTTGACACCGATCGCAATTTATAACAGCGATGTGGACATCCTTCCATAGATTAGGCCAGAATAAGCCGGCTTGCAAGATTTTTGCACAAGTCTTGGAAGTGCTTGCATGTCCACCGTAAGGAGATGAATGGCATTGAGCAATGACATCTTCTATTTCTTCTTCGGGAATACATCGGCGAAAGATTCCATCTGGTCCTCTTTTGAACAATAATGGTTCATCCCAATAGTAATGTTTCAGATTATGAAAGAATTTATTTTTCTGCTGATAGGTTAGATCGGGTGGAAGAGCTCCTGCGGCTAGGTAGTTGACAATGTCAGCGTACCATGGCAGTCCTACAGTTGTCTGGATTGTTTCCACGGATTCTGGTTCATTTATATCTAACTGAGCCAGGTCGCTTCCTATTTGTGCTATCAGCTGTTCATACGGAAAATCATCGTTAATCGGCACTTATTCGGGTTTAATACCTTCTATTCTAGATAAATGGTCCGCTACGACGTTCTCAGTACCTTTCTTGTCTTTTATTTCTAGATCAAACTCTTGTAAGAGTAAAATCCATCTTAAGAGTCTTGGTTTAGCATCTTTCTTAGTTAATAGATATCGGATAGCAGCATGGTCTGTGTAAATGATTATTTTCGCTCCAACTAGGTAAGAACGGAATTTGTCAAGCGCAAAGACAACTACTAACAATTCTTTTTCTGTAGTAGCGTAGTTCATCTGGGCAGAATCTAAGGTTCTACTGGCATAGTAAATCGCATGAAGTTTCTTTTCCTTTCTCTGGCCCAGAACTGCGCCTACAGCATAGTCACTCGCATCGCACATGATTTCAAAAGGTAATCTCCAGTCAGGGGTTGCATGATTGGTGCGGTGATGAGGGTTGTTTTTAGAGTTTCGAATGCTTTAAGACAATCTTCATTGAATATGAACTCAGCGTCTTTCATTAATAAACCAGTAAGAGGTTTAGTGATTTTTGAGAAATCTTTGATGAATCGTCGGTAAAAACCGGCGTGTCCTAAAAAGCTTCGTATTTCTCGAACGGTTTTAGGGGGTTGAAGATATTTTATTACTTCAATCTTAGCTTTATCAACTTCAATTCCCTTGTCGGATATTACATGACCTAATACTATTCCTTCGTTGACCATAAAATGACATTTCTCCCAGTTAAGCACGAGATTTACTTTTACACATCTTTCTAACACCATTTCTAAGTTTGATAAGCATCCTTCAAAACTTTGCCCGCATACAGAGAAGTCGTCCATGAACACTTCCATGATGTTGTCTATAAAATCTGCGAAGATTGACATCATACATCTTTGAAAGGTTGCAGGAGCGTTGCATAATCCAAAGGGCATTCGCCTATAAGCGAACGTTCCATAAGGACATGTGAATGTAGTCTTCTCTTGATCATCAGGATGGATAGGGATTTGGAAAAATCCTGAGTAACCGTCAAGATAACAAAAGTAAGAATGCTTGGCTAATCGCTCTAACATTTGATCTATGAAAGGTAGTGGGAAATGATCTTTTCGAGTGGCTTTGTTTAGTTTACGATAATCTATGCACACTCTATATCCCGTCACTACTCTTTGCGATATCGATTCGCCTTGAGCGTTTTTCACAACAGTGATACCTCCTTTCTTTGGCACTACATGTATTGGACTAACCCATTCACTATCAGAGATTGGATATATTATCCCGGTATCTAATAATTTCTTAACTTCTTCTTTTACTACAGTGCTAAGGGTTGGGTTAATTCTTCTTTGAGATTCTCTGGAGGTTCTGCAATCTTCTTCTAGCAGAATACGATGCATACAAACTGAAGGACATATTCCTTTGAGATCAGATATGTTATATCCTAATGCAGTTGGATATTTCTTCAAGACATCTAAAAGTTTCTTTGTTTCTATAGTTCCTAAACTGGAATTTACTATAACTGGTCTTTTACATTCAACGTCTAAGAATTCGTACCTTAGGTTGTGAGGTAAAGTTTTTAATCCTAATGTAGGTTTATCTTTACTTGGCATGGGATCCGGTGTAAGTGCTAAACTTTCGCTTAGACTATCATCCTGATACGGTTTTCGCCAATTATCATCTTCGAAAATCGGAGGGATTTGAATTTTTATTATTTCGGAATAAGTGGTCTCTTTCAGTTCCATTTCTCTTACACATTCGTCAATTACGTCCAATAGATAGCATGTATCCTCTATAGCTGGTGATTGTAAGAATTGTGTTAAAATAAATTCAACTTTCTCTTCACCTACTTCAAAGGTTAGCTTTCCTCTTTTTACGTCTATTATAGCTCCGGCGGTAGCTAAGAATGTTCTTCCTAGTATGATAGGTGTAGTGGAGTCTTCAGAGATGTCCATGATTATAAAGTCAGTAGGGATGTAGAATTCTCCTATACGTACTGGGACGTTTTCTAGTATGCCTACAGGATATTTAACAGAGCGATCGGCTAGTTGAACAGACATTTTAGTTGGTCTTAGGTCTCCCATGTCTAGCCTTTTGCAAATCGTTAAGGGCATAACACTGATACTGGCTCCTAAATCGCATAGAGCTTTGTCAATGACGAATTTTCCTATTACACAGGGTATAGAGAAACTTCCTGGATCTTTTAGCTTAGGAGGCATTTTATTCTGAATTATGGCGCTACACTCGGCAGTAAGTGTAACTGTTCCGTTATCCTCTATCTTTTTCTTATTGGATAAGATTTCTTTTAAAAACTTAGCATACGAGGGTATTTGGGTAATTGCTTATGTAAACGGAATAGTAATATTCAACTGTTTCAGAAGTTCGACAAATTTCTTAAATTGACCCGTCGTCTTGGAATTTATTAATCTTTGAGGGTACGGAATTGGTGGTTTATAGGGTGGTGGAGGCACATAAGGTTGTTCTTTCTCCACTACCTCTCTATTGTCATCTTCCTTTTCTTCTGGATCATTCACCACTTCAGTCGGTTTATCCGGTTTTTGGTACATGGCTGGATTGTCAAGTCTTGGATCGGTAGGTCCGTCAAGTTCCTTGCCACTTCTTAATATTACAGCGTTAGCATGTCCTTTCGGATTAGGTTGAGGTTGTCCAGGGAATACTCCAGCTGGTGCAGTAGTAGGTGCTTGTTGTTGAGCTACTTGTGAAATCTGAGTTTCAAGCATTTTGTTATGTGTAGCTAATGCATCTACTTTGCTCACTAATTGTTTAATCTGCTCACTAGTGTGAATGTTTTGATTTAAGAAGTCCTTGTTTGTTTGAGATTGGTTAGCTATAAAGTTCTCCATCATCAATTCAAGGTTCGATTTTCTAGGGATATTAGGAGCAGTCTTTTGATATCCTGGTGATGTAGTTGGTGCTTGACCTGGTGCGTAATAAGCATTGTTATTCTTATAGGAGAAGTTCGGATGATTCTTCCAACCTGGGTTGTATGTGTTTGAGTAAGGGTTTCCTTGAGCATAATTCACTTGATCAGTGGGAGTTCCTGCCAATAGTTGACAATCAGAAACTTCGTGTCCTGGGACTCCACATAACTCACAGTTAGGTGTTACTGCAGCCACGGTGGCTGCAGGTGTTATGGCCAAGTTATCGATCTTTTGGCTTAGTTGGTCAAACTTTGCATTGACTTGGTCCATACTACTTACTTCGTACATACCTCCCTTTGTTGGTTTCTCGGTTGCGACTCTCTCGCTTCCCCAAAGGTAATGATTTTGAGCCATACTTTCGATAAGTGCATAGGCATCACCATATTCTTTGTCCATCAATGCACCACCCGCGGCAGCGTCAATTGTCATTCTTGTGTTGTACAAGAGTCCATTATAGAAGGTATGGATGACCATCCAGTCTATTAATCCATGATGTGGACAAAGTCTCAGTAGATCCTTATAGCGTTCCCAAGCTTCGAATAATGATTCACTTTCTCTTTGCTTTAATCCGTTGATCTGAGCCCTCAGCATAGCTGTCTTGCTAGGTGGAAAATACCTATTCAAGAAAACTTTCTTAAGTTCTGCCCACGTAGTTACTGAGTTCGAAGGCAGAGATTGAAGCCAAGCTCTTGCTCTGTCTCGAAGTGAAAAAGGAAATAAACGTAGTCTAATAGCTTCTTGGGTAACTCCATTGGCTTTTACGGTATCTGCATATTGCACAAAGATCGAAAGATGAAGATTCGGATCCTCGGTAGGATTTCCGGCAAATTGATTTTGTTGCACGGCTGATATCAACGAAGGTTTTAGTTCGAAATCGTTTCGGTTGATAGCCGGCGCTGCAATGCTTGAATGCGGTTCAGCTTGCGATGGATTAGCGTAATACTTGAGTGGATGAGTCTGTTCTTCAGCCATCTCTGCGTCCTCTGATTTTATGACTGGTTTAGGAGGATCTAATTGAAGATCTGGAATATTGGAATTATTTTCGAAATCGAATATACGTCTTCTTACGTGTAAGAAGCGTTCCGATTCAGGGATTAGAGGTTGCAAGTCTTCGCTTTTAGAGCGAGTACTTGGCATACACTCGGAGATTAGATTAAATTAAATAGTTGATACCTTAGTCTAGACAATGCTACCTAAATGCACTAGTAACTAAATTAAGGAATCCCCGGCAACGGCGCCAAAAACTTGATGGGCCAAAGACGTGTCTACTTATGCGTCTAGCGGTATCTTACTGCAAGTGCACAGCCTATCGAAGTAATATTTAAGATTATCGATCCACAGGGATTCTATTGTTACTTAGTGCTAGATGAACTTCTAGTTTAGCTAAGGCGAATGGTTGTCATGATTTTTTTGTTGGCTTTTAAGACTATTAAAGGCGGAATTAAATTTAAGTTTTAATAAAGTAATATTAAGGCGGTCGGTATGTAATTATACTAACTTAGGTGGGTCAATCTAACCTAGGCTTATAAAGATGTTCACTTAATCTATTCGGTAGAGGTTACCAGTTTAAATACCCTCAACTCACACTCTCGTGGTCTTATATCAGATCTTATCCCTAAAGCCCTATGCCTGCTCTCGCTAGCCCATAAGTGTTTAGAGGTAATTTTTGAAAACTAAGTAATTCTAATTTATCTTAAAGCGCTCTCGCTGTGTTTAATTTAAATGCCTAACTTTAGCTATCTGGTTAAAATCTCACACTCTCGTGGTCTTGACCTAACCTAATACTCTTTTCTTACTCTCGTAACGAAAAGGTCTATTTCAATTAAAAAGTATCAGCCAAAATATTAAGTGATTAATTATTTTCAGCCTATGGTTATATTTTACCGGTTAAGTTTGTTATAACTACATACCGCCCTAAGGTGTTTAGCTACTCATCGATGTTGAATCAGACAGAGACAGAGAATTAAATAATAACGTACTCATGGCAGAAAAATAAATAAACATTATAATTAAATTAAATTGCAATATAATGAAAAACCTGGTTAACAAATATTCGAGCAGACTCCTTCTTCCACAGACCGGAAAGCTTGGAGTTGGCGGAAATTTAAAATAAAAGAATGCTGAAGGTTTAGAAACAAATAAATGTATAACAATTTCCTGATGTTGGAAATTGTTATATGGTTGGTTTGGATACAAATAAAAACGAAACAGAAAACTAAAAATAATGCGGGAATAGAAAGGCTGGTTCGTAATACAGTTTGGCAGAGCTTCCGCAGGAATTTGAATAAAGAATTGTGTCCCCTTTGTTCATAGAACTTGTACTATTTATAGAGTCTTTAATGGGCTGGATTTTTGGTCCTTTGTTGCATGGGCCTTGCTGAATTTGTTGGAGGAATGCAGGAACGTGGCAACCAAATAGGAGAAGTGGTCTTCACGTAATGCCAATAGGGGAAGTGGTCTTCACGTAATGCCTTGACGTAGTCTGAGTCAAAAACCAAATTTTATCCTTGTCACGGTCGTGACAAGGTCTTCACGTTCGTAACTTGAGGTTTTTAAGTGTCACGGTCGTGACCACTCTCTTACGGTCGTGATGGCTCAAATTAGGGTGTCACGGTCGTGACACCCTTGTGACGATCGTGGCTGCAACAAATTATGCAGTATTTTGCAGGCTTTTTCATTTCTTCATTTCTTCATCTCTTTGTGGTTTCTTTTGTTCCTTTTTCTCTTAATTCATGATTTAGCTCCATATAATGATGTACCTGCAAAATGGTGAGAAAAACTCGAGAAATCGAGTGTTAAAACGGTGAATATGCGATAAAACGTTAATGAAATCTAGCAATATAATCGATGCGTTTTCTCGTTATCAAACTTCCCCAAACTTAAACCTTTGCTTGTCCTCAAGCAAATAGTCGGTTGAAAATCGGCGGACAAGATTTTATTCACGCATACTCATAGCAAACGGTACGAGGGATCGTTTTGTCGGATAATCCGGTACTTTGATAGAACACTACCGATACACTAATGACACAAGCAACAAGTTGTGTCGTCGACTTCCCGTTAAACGAAACAATCGGCAATTACATTACGATTTCACCTGGAGTTTTTCGATCTTATTTCGCCCGGTTTCATTCTAGCGCAATCACATTAAGCCCTTTGCCTTAGCACGCACGTAGTGGAGTAGCCGGTTAGCGATTTTGATCCTTTTTGAGCACGGGGTCTGGTACACGAGTGTGGTAACCCTACATATTTTATCCGATTTGGAGGTTGTGGGGGATCGAGCCGTAGCACGCCCTACCGAGTTCAGAACCAGTACCTCTGAACCAACTTGTATCAGACTCCTTCTCATATTTCTCGTTTCTTATATGCGACCGTGTACTTTGGTGCAATTTCTTTTCATTTTGCATCGAGATATGAAGGATCATTATTGATTAGGCATCAAACGCTTATATTCATCGGCTCCCCACGTGGTTTGTATTCAGACGGTGCTGACTGCTAGTATAAACTACTGGGGGTTACTTTTGAACTGAAACTAAAGGTGTACTCGCAATGGTAATCGGGATGGAGTTGCTTAAGTAGGGAGTCAAAGATGTCAAGATTGTATTGGGCTTGTTTAATCGTTCTCGGCTTCCTAATTACGATTCCGTAGGTAAGTCGGGTAATGCGAATAATTAAAGATTTTTTCTGGTATAGCTAAATAATCGGGGAAAGTTCGAAATTAAAGAAAATAGCACAAAGATTTGCTCATTTCATTAATTTGTGAAAAGAAATACAACGGAATTGAAAATACAACGAAATGGAAAAGTGCGAAAAAGGGAAAATGCGGAAATGAAAGGTAGCCACCACATATTAATCAACTCAACCAAACACTTGTACATGATCAAGCAAAGAAAAGCAACCAAACACACAAGAGAAGCTCACTTGTTCATAAACAACCTCAAAGTGAATCAAACACCACCAAAGCATCATGAACAAGTCCAAAACCATCAAGGTCATAAGTGAAATTCAAATGAAATACCTTAACTTCAAAATAAAGACATCAAGCAAGCACAAGCATGATCAAGTTCAATTAGAGGACCAAAATACATCTAAACATCTCACACTTCAATCAAGTGGAAAGACATGATCCAAATGAAACTTGTGGCACAAGGTACAAATACAATTGACATCTAAACATGCAAGGTAGAACCTCAAGCATGTTAACAAAAGCTAACAAGGCTTAAGAGGTACTCAAAGGATCACTCATGATCATATCCCAAAACTAGATCAAGGATGGATGCATACACATGGTGAAAACAACTAGAATTTGAAACAACCACTAAAAATAGAAGTAAACTCCAATAAATTCCAAATAAAATATCCAAACCAAGTTGAGATAATCATAAGTCAGTGTGCAAAAACTCAAAGCAAGAGTCCACTCAAAGCATCACCAACTAGGTCCAAGAAGGCAACATACTCAACTTGTTAAGCAAGCATCGAGAGTCCACAAAAAGTCAATGAAAAACAATTGAATTGTGATCATCAAGACCTCAAACTAGCCCTTAAATAAGCCTCAATCAAACACCTAAGTGTAAGAGGAAAATTGGTCCTAGGGGTGTTGAATTAAGGTCAATGGTCAAGCATCAGTTCCAAGTATAAACCATAAAACACCTTAAATCATAAATTCAATTAAAAATATTAAAAATAATTGGAAAATAAAATAAAAATATGGAAAATGATCTCAACATCTTGAAAAGTCAGAAACTAATTTTTTGGGATTTTTATAAAACTTAAACTATTTTAAAATGAATTAAAATGAAATGGCAAATAAAAGAAAATAAAAATGAAATAAAAATGAAGGAGGGGTGCATCAAGCTAAACAAATTTGAACTAAAACAAGTTATGCGCGCATCTGGGCCCAAAAGGTGGGGGTGGGATTAGTAAACTGACAAAGCCTAGAACCATCTGAGTTCAGTTTCCAAGTGAAACGAACCGTTTCACTAATACACGTCAGATGCCAACTCAAATTCAAAGCTCCACATGGCCAGGTCAACGTGCCAACGCAACAGACACCTCAGCTCAAGCCTGGACGCTGGAGCCCTAGCTCCGGTCGTCTTCTCAGGCGAGCTTCACTGGATCTGGGTGAAAACCATCATAAAAATCAAAACTCCTTGCACCAATCCAAAGCATTTTTCACGTAGAAGAAGAATATGGCATTAAATTTTGAAAAAGGTCCTTGGAACCACATGAAAACAGGCCACGAATATTGGATGCACTTACTGAAACTCAAACAAACAAGCATGGAAATGATGCAAACATTGCCTACATGAAGTAGGACTTCAGATTCACCCAAAATGCTCCTAAATTAGTGCCTAACATGAGAGATATAAGTCAAAGAGTGTTACCTAACAGAGTTGCTCCGTTGGCTCTTCAAACTTGTTGTGAGCTTTGTTTTGAAGCTGCTAAACTCTTCCTTGATCCTTGGTGATGATGAACTGAGCCAAAGCTTGAAGGAAAACTTATTGTGGAAGGCAATTCGACGAAAGAGAAAGTTAATGGAATTTTTGATGGAAATCTTCCTCTCTGCGCAACAAGTTCTCTTCTCATGCACTAGGATTGATTCAAAGTTTATATATGATGGGTTTTAGAGTTCCATGCAGGCCCATAATGGCTGAATTATTCCATTTTCTATTTTTGCCAAAAATGCACATGAGGTAAACACACGGGTTATGGCATGAAATTCCCTTCTCTTTGGTCAGCAAAAGGCACAATTGGGTGTGTTAAAATGAATTGTGTTGATCTTGGTTATTGAAAATGACTTGGTGCAAGGTTTTGGACAATGACTCCTTATGGTATGAAACTTGAAAAAGTGTCATGGAACATGGATTCATGTTGGATCAAAATAGGTAAAGATCATCATGGTCATGTAATGATAATGATATGGTGTGAAAAAATTCAAAAACAAAGGCATTTGATGACATGTAATGACTCCTTGTGAAGACCATAACTTGAGCTCGACACATGATAATGATGAGTTCTAGGATTTTTTGGAAAGCTAAGGCAATGAGAAACAACTCTCATGTTTGTTGGAAAATGAGATAGAGCTTGGTTCCATATGAAAAATGTCTTGGAAGTGAGTTGACTTTAGGTGCCTCTAAAATCTCTTCATCTGATGACACCAACTTGTTGATACCATAACTTAAGATGTACAAATCCAATGGATGAGTTCTTGTACTCAAAAGAAATATTAAACTATGATGACCAAGTCTCATGTTTATGGGAAAATGAGATTGGACTTGCATCATAATGAAATTCATCCTTGAAGTTAGAGACTAAAAGAGGGAATTTTACACTTGAGCTCAACTGAAACCCTAATTTATTAACTTCTTGAACTCTTGAGTCTCTTGGCTTATTCTCAATATGACATTAGATATGACCTATTATGACTTCCCATGAATTCAATGATCAAGAACCAAGTCTTGAACCCTCTCAAGCCCACAATTGACTTTTGGTTGACCAGATGAAACCATAACTTCTTATCCATTGCCTGAAGTTCTTGCAGGTGACTTGAGTGATCATACAACTTCCATAGAGAACCCTCAAGATGTTTATTGAACCATTGAATCATGCCTTATCCAAATAGGTAACCTCATGAGCCTCTGATGATCCTCAAGATAGGAGGTGACACCCATACACAAACCTTCTCCTCTCAAGGAGCTTTGAAACCCAACTCTAATGGTGATGGAACTCTTGATGATTTGAACACATGCCATTGCTCAAGCTTGAACATGAAACTTTTCTCCTGAGTGGTAGAAACAATATCTTGATCCCCTGCCTAGAGCCAATGCTATGCAAATGCAAAGGCTAAAATCCTATGAAACATAAGACAAGCTAAAAGAAAAGGTTGGGCAAATTTTAGGGTGCAACAAAAACATATCTATAAGGTGATATCAAAATCTGGATTTTTATCTGAAGTGGTTAACCCATCAATTTTCACTCGATTAACTGATGGTAAACCTCCCTTCAAGAGCCAGGATTTATCTAAGGAACTTAGAGTCTGGCTTAAAATTATTTTGAGTTGCATATACCATAGACCTACTACTAGTTCATCTGACTTCATCAATACTGATCAAAAGTCCATGTTGTATTATCTGATGAAAGGTGAAAAGATCTGCCTTCCTTCCATTTTATTCAGATATCTTAGAGATTCCATAAAGGAAACCAGAAATGATTCAAAGAAGCCTAGAAAATTACATTCCTCTTGGAAGACTAATCTCATATATTCTTATTGAAAGCGGAATGATTGATCATCTGGCCACCTTGAATTTAACAGAAGATCTGGAAATTATTACGGGAACACCTCTGAATGGTAAAAATCTGAAGAGAATGTAGATCATCAATGAAATCATGGTTGAACCAAATATGGTTACAGACTGGGAAATTTTGAAGTCCATAAGAATGATTATCGATGGTTTTCCTCTATTCACTCAGCTTGATAATCCATAGACTATAATGCAATACATAAAGACGCGAGAAGCTAAAGGATATGATCTACCTGGATTCAGGACTGAACATCTACAAGAAAATCCCCCTGATCAAATGAGAAACAAAATAACCCTCAACAAATCTCCTCAAGAAAAGATTGCAAAGAAGCAGAAAAGTCTGGGAGAAACCAGCACAAAGAATATTTCTTTGGCATCTTTAGATTCTTCTGTAACAACTTCTGTTATTACTAACATAAATATATCTTCACCTCTTCCAACACCACCTCCACTACTTTCATCACCACCAACATTTTCAACCATTGTCACCACCACACCCATCTTTACTTCTGAAACAAACACTCAAATGATTCCACCCTCTACATAACTTCCACCATAAATACTCCAAATCACTTCAATTGAACTAATCTATACTATTTCCGAACCAACCCCTGTCATATTTGTATAATCATCTCCAACTATATCCTCACCATTAACCTCTCCACTGATAATCCCTGAAACCATTCCAAAACATCCTGAACCTTCTACACAAAAATCAAATCTTGTAAATCATGATATCACCAACTTGGGTGATTCTGCTGAAGAAACTCACTCGATTCCTAAGAATAAATCTCCTGACCCTCTCCTTCATAACCTAGATGAAGTTATTTCTGTTTTTAAGAACAGTGTTGTTATGAGATTTAAGGCACTGTCTGATAAGTCAAGTTTTAGTGAAGAACTTTTTGCCTTGGGTGCTTCCTGGGATTAATTCAATCAGTGGATGTCAGATGAATTTTAGAAGATCCAAAATCTCTCTGCTCAGTCAAAAGACTATCTTGTTTAGCAAGCTGAAGAGAGATTAAAGGCTAAAAAGGAAGTTGAAGCTAAGTTAGCTACTGAAAGGGAACTAGCAGAGAGAATGGCTAAGGAAGCTCTTGACAAAGAAGCTCAAGATCAAGCTGAGAAGGAAGCTTTTCGCAACTGCGGAAAAAAAACCGGTGAATACAAACAGAAGAGTCGCCACCGAACATTATTTATCCTAAAGGAGGGAAAGGAAATGATTAAAGAAAACCTAAAAGAAAGGAGAAGACAAGGTCATCGCAACCAAATCTTAGGTTGAGAGTCGGTTACACAAAGGGAAGGTATGAGCACCCCTCATGTTTGTTGTACTCAACGGGATCCACGCTTGTTGTCTAATCCAAGGGTGAGTTATCTAAACACTATTGCTAAACAGAAATGGGAAAGGGGAAGAAAAAGGAGACTCGATAGGATATCTCCGCCCTATGCCTATATATTCCCTCGTGCAATGGAAAAGTCAGAGTCAACGTAGTTCAGAAAACTACGAGTGAAAGGGGGAAGGTTGCTCGCCAAGACATCACCTTCTTATGCTTATGTATCCTCATCTGGCATGAGAAATCAGAGCAGATGTAGTTTGGGTAACTACAGATAAAAAGGGAAAAAGAATGCTCGCCAAGACTTCGCCGTCTTGTGCCTACGTATTCTCATCTGGTATGAGAAATCAGAGCAAACGTAGTTAGGATAACTAAACCACAGGTTGGTTAAGTGTTTTTTATGAGCGACATTAAGTTCTCACTCCAGCAGTTAGGGTTGATGCCTGTTTGCAATAGAACAGAAAAATAACATACTCTTTTCTGAAAATAAGTTTGAAAGAACAATCCTGAAGGATAAAAAGGTTTGAAGATTGTTTAAGTTTTAGAGAAGTGAATTGATTGGATTTGAGATTCACGTTGCACTAAAGACTATAATATAGGAACGAATGCATCGCATATTGCCCCCAGATGGGACGTACACTAAACACTCTAGACAAGTAAGGAGAAACTCCTCACTCATCATTCCCTATATGCTTAAGGCTCATGGCACACAATGTTCATCGTCTTTATTAGGTGTGTTGAATTTTTTTTGAGATGAGAAGAAAAATGACTCAAAGGTTGGAAAGAAAACACTAAGAGAAACTAGATCCTAATGTTATCATACAAAATGGTCCTAAGGTTGAGATAAAATGGAATTATACCTAATGTTATCATACAAATGATGTACCTAAAGTTAAGGTCAAAGAAGGACTATCCTAATTGTTGTCATACAAAGGGTTGAAAGCCTAATGTCTCTCATACTCCCAACTTAATCAAAAATTAAGTGGGACTAGGATTCCTAAGGGATCATGTGAACAAACACAAGTAAACACCATACAATTCAATCACAAATGAAAATAATATTGAAACTTAAACAAGTTTCAAGAGGAGAAGAAAGATGAAGAAGAAAGAAGAAGATGCAACATTATGAGCAAACATGGAAGTTCAAAGGCAAAAGGCATCAAGCAAACATTAATATCAATCAACAAAGTAAACACTAACATCATGTCAAAGCAACAAGGATATATTCATATGTCAAGTCAAAACCATAAATTTGAAATCAAAACCAAATGGCAAAACAAAATGCCCACACACATACAAAGGACTTAAAGTCCAATAAGAAGCAATGTCAATCATCAAACCAAAAGAGATGAAGTAAAATGAGAGGAGAAACAAAGTAGGGAAGCACTAACATTATATCATGTTCAACTCAATTCAAAGATTAGAAAATGAGCACAAGAGTGTCAAGCATACATCTCATCAATATCTAAATAACTAGCTCATGCAAAGCACACTTCAAATAATCAAACATGTGATATTAGGGTATGAAACCAAGTGAGGCAAGAAACATATACATGATCAACAATCCAAAATCAAACTCATGACATCAAATAGGAAACAACAACCATCATGTTCAAGGCAAGTATCAAAACTAGGCATGCATCATTCCTCATCAACCTCTAAAAGGTTCAATCATTCACAAATAAGCAAAGGAGTTCAAAAGGCAAGCCATACACATTGGATTAAAGGAAATAAGAATCTTACACATATTTTTTAAATTCAATTAGGATCATGAAGCATCAAATGGAATCATGCAAGAACAAAGCTCTAAAACTAGGTCCAAATATGCACAATATCATGGTCAAAACATCACCAACTTGATATAGCATCCAAAAATAGAAAGATGATCAAATAAATTCCAATCAAAAGCTTAAAGACATGTTATATCCATCAAGTGTATGTGTACAAAAGTTGGCTAAAGGAAAGGCACAAGAACATGCACAAAAGCAACCAACAAGCTAGTGTACTCCACAAGTTGAGCATAAATCAAGGATCAAGTTAAATGTCATAAAAACCAAACAAAAATTCAATATTAAAACACCAAAACAGAACCCAAACAATGTTCATTCATGTGTCAAAGCAACCCCAAAATCACAACTCAAGAAAGCACCCACAAGACCCTAAAAACCAAAACCCTAATCTAAAGGCATCTTAAGAAACACTCCTTAAAAACAATAACAAATAAAATAGAAAATTAATTTTAAAAAATAAAATAAAAATAAAATTGGGAGACCTAAAAGTAGTAAAAACTATTTTTAATAATTTTTAATGTGGAAGAAAACATTAAAAAGAAATTAAAAATGAAAGTATGATGAAAATAAAATAAATAAAAAGGAACGGAATATGGGGGGTGAAACAACACAATGATAATGAACTGGCCTCAGTGTAATGCGCATTTGCGCTCAGAGTAAAGGGTGTGTCAATAGCAAACATACTAAGCCTTATCCGCTTGATAAATCAAAATAAAAAAACTACAAAAAGGGACCTACATGGACTTCATTAAACACATGGCACACAAGTCATTGCCACTCGGACGGGTCAGAGAGTCAACTATTGCCAACTTAGATCCGAACCCCAGACGTTGCAGCAAAGCTCCGGTTGTCTTCCCCGAGCAACTCGCCAGAGTTGCAGGTTCAAACTTCGTTAAAACATGTGAAAGAAAACCTTACCCCCTCGTTTTTTGATGTAGAATCCAAATATGACCACCATTTTCATTTTTAAACTTTTAAAACCTCTTACAACCTTGCACGAAAAAAGACACTAAAATTGAGATCTTCATAAACCAAAACAACATCAATATGGTTCTGATCTACATGCCCTTAGGAATCTAAAAATGGAAATCAATAGTTCATACATACGTAAAATGTTAGAGAAAATAAGTGAAGAGATTTTACCAAATGATGAGCTCGGGTAGCCTTCAAACTTGCTCAAGTCTCCTACTACTTCCTTTCTCTAGCTCCCAGGGTCCTCAGGGATGAAAATGGAGGTCAGAGATGAAAATAAAATTGCTTAAAGATAGGGATTCAAAGAGAGAGAATTTGATAATGAGTGAGTGGATTTTGGGTCTGTGGCTGATGAAAAGTGAGGCTTGCCTCCCTAGGATTTCACATTTTAGCTCTTATAGGATGATTTGGTATGGTTAAGAAGCTTTAACTGTGGTTAAAAGCTTGTGGTGAAAAATTTGAAGCAAAATGGAGAGTGGTGAGAGTGGCACGAATGAACAACATATGAGGTGGTTTGTTGTTGTTTTGTGAGGACATGAGGATTAGGAGTTCAATCTTTCAAAACTCAATCCTCAACATTCATCAAACACGTCATTAGTGACATTCAAATGCTTAAATCTTGGGCCTCTTCTTAGAATGTAAGACCTGACACCTTTGTACATAGAATAAATCTCGGGCCTCTGTCAAGAGTGTAAGACCCACCACCTTTCTTTTCTTTTCAATAAATCTCGGGCCTTTGTCAAGAGTGTAAGACCAGCCACTTTTTCCTTTCTTTTCAATAAATCTTGGGTCTCTGCTTAGAGTGTAAGACCCAACACCTTTGTGAAAAAATATACAAATAAAGCATTTAACACATCAAACCCCTACATATGCAAAAATCCTCCATGAATTCAAACATGTCTATACTTGTGAATCTTCAACCATGTTTGTTCATATTTTGTTAAGTTTCTCTTGACATTTATATCATCCTTAGTTTAGACATAATTTAAACAATAGGATACCTTCAATCACAACTTAGTTCAAACAACTAGTTCCCTGGCCTTCTCTTGGGCCTTATACAAGCATCATTGCCTCCTCTTGGGAATCATACAAAGAATCTCCCCAGCAAGATTAGCCTCTTCTAGGGAAGTCTATTCAATTCCCCATAGCCTCCTCTTGGGCTTCATGCAAGGACCCTCAGGCTTCTTAAAATCATAAGTCAAGTCTTAGTAATCTAAGCAAATAAATCTTTTAGCCTCACCATCCTGGGCTTCGTACAAGATACAAATAAAATCTTTTAGCCTCATTCATCCTGGACTTTATTCATGATACAGATAAAATCCCTAAAAGATTCAATCAAATCCTCATTATTGAGTCAGTCTCTTCAAATTAGCCTTCTCTCAGGCTTTTAGACAAATAATTTCCTTAGTCAATCAGCCCCAATCTTGGAATTTGTACAAGACAGATAAAACTCCCCCAGTTGAGTCAGTTTTCAATCTTTTAGCTTCATATCTTGGGCTTCAATCAAGATACATAAATTAATAAGACTTTAAGTCACCTCTATAGGAAGACATCTCTTCTAATCACTACAATTCAAATCAAGCATTAAAAACCATTTTCCATATAAGTGATGTAAGTGGCACACTTGTTGATTCAAAATCCAAGTTGGAGTCCCTCTCTTATCATGGCTCAAAAAATTTTCTTTCATCTAACTGATGTAAGTGACACACTTTTCGATCTTATATCCAAATTAAGGTCCTTTTCTTAGTATGTAAAGAATTCATAAAGGAAAAAGTGGCATTGCTTAAACATAATAAGTTCAAACTTTTCTTCCCTTATGACATCATTCTCATACAATTGTAGTGAATAGGTGAGATATCTCCCTTAAAGATGACAAATTTGTCAAATCTTTCCAACACTCTTTTTAGCTTCATCATCTTGGGCTTTAAATAAGATACAAAACAACCTTTTTCCTCCCATAGATTAGAAGGAACTACGAACACTCTGATTTCTCAATTTTCTTTTTGAGGATATGTAGACATAAGATCGCGAGATCTTAGCAAGCACACACACTAATGAAAACCTTAGGTCTAGGTACCTTCCAAAAACAAGAGAAAATCATAAAAACAACAAAATAATTTCCTCAATTTTCACAAAGGAGAAACTTTCCCAATTAAGCAGCAGACAAACCTAAGGAAACAAGTAATTCAACAATAGAAATATACAATAAAGGTTCTTATAGATTACTATAGATACTCAGGGTGTTAACAGCTTCCCTTAGTATAACCAACCCCCAATTCCAGATTTCTTAGCACTTGTAGAAAAAACACTTGTGAGCAGGATTAGCTTACGATATCTTCCCCTTTCATTTAAGAATCATAGGATAAATATTAGAAATTAGAAAGTAGCACTAAATTTGGTAGTGGTTGCGTCACAAAAACCAGAGCTACACATATCAACATTGCACATCAGATACATATGAAACATATCAGTTAGTGTGAATGATCATAGGTAAAATGGTGATTAATGCATATGATATCCATCGTATAATAGTATAGGTCATGGAATACATAATAATAAAGATTTCAAACCTTTTTGTGCACTTCATATAAGAGTATAAAGTTTGTTAGAATCACATGAAAACATGATGCTAAGAATCAAACCTTTCTGAAAATGGCATATAAGGCATTCCTTTCCCTTCTGAAAATGTCATGCGGTGTTTTAAGGATCATAATACATTGCAAAATAGAACCCAAATATCTTAACACAATTTTTTCTAGCTCACTCAAATAAAAACAAACCAATTTTTTTTCCATATTATGAACAAAAAGAAATATTTCCTTCTATATCCACATAAAACCAAATCCTATTCAGCAACATGAAGCCCCTAAAAATATTTTATTTTCTTATAAAATAAAGTAAAAAAAATAGATATACATTCTTAATAAAGAATAAAAACCAGTAAGTAATGTTATAGACCAATTGAGAGGTGACATCTTATTTGCTTGAAATTGAAACCACAACCCACAAACCATAAAGAATCACAACCTAGAAACTCAAATCGGTCGCCAGCTATTCACCTTTTATGAAGTTTATGGTGAGAGAGTAATAAAAAGGAAAACAATTTTGTTCATTTGAGAGCAATGAAAAGACCAAGTTCAAGAATCATGGTAACAGATTGTGAGAATGAGAGTAAACCTTGAATCTTCACTTCTTCAATTGCGATGATGATTCAAACTTGTGATTCTTAACTTATTGTAGTTTCTCTTCATCTTGAGGAGTGAGAAGAATATCGTTTTCAGTTTAATGAGAGAGACAGTGAGATTAGAAAATGAAGTGAAAAGAGAGGAAAATTTGATTTAAGGAAGAGCATAAAATTTAGACCAATTGAAAATTTCTATATGGGTGAAGAAATTATTCTCAGCAACTTTAAGACAGAGTAATATGTGATTAACTATTATATCCTTTCATTAGGCGTAAGTTAATAATGTTTAAAGGACAACTTAAGTTTATTTATGTCATTGAAAAGTAATGAATAAATAACTAGTTATATAGTCGATAAAATTATTTATTCATTCTCAAATGTTCTTCTATGCCTTCAATCAATTTGTTGTTTTTGGGTTATTTCTTTTATTTATTTACTTTTTATTTTGAGTTATTTTTTTAGTTGTGATGCTTTTGTACTTGTTGTTTACTCTTGGCATGCTTTGTAATTCAAGTAGAATTATTATAAGTTAAAAAAACCTATAAATAAAAAATTTGTATAGAAAAAAACAATAAACTCATTAATTATAAATTTGTATTAAATTCACAACACGATTTCCAAGATTTTTTTTATATATTTATCGGTTAACTGGGTGCGAGTATATGCACCTTAGTACCCACCCCACCCCATACGTGCACAATATATATTTATGTAATTTCCTTTATACTTATATTTTTTAATTTATATTATTAAATGAAAATGTATGTTTATCAATTTTAAAAAGTATATCAATGTTAAATAATTACGTATTTAATATAAGTGTTTGTTTATTTCAAAAATAAATTATTTGAAATTTTTTTAATGTTTTTAAAAACTTAAAATTATATGATATTTAATAATTGATCTTTTTATTTTTAATAAGAATGCGGGTAACATGTACGAATATGGATAATTACATACCCATAGGGCACAGATATTGGTGCTAACTCTGGCGCCCAAGCGGGTATGGGTTTGGGTATGATTTTTTTTTAAATCGCAGATATGGGGATGGGTAGTATAGTACCCTGCCCAAACTCTACCCATTACCATCCCTAGGACATGCTAACTAGTGTCACAGGGGCATTCGTTAAGAATTCTAAAAAAGTATGTTATGTTATGTTCATTTAATACACACCATATTCTTTAAAAAAGTTGATTATTTTTATTTTTAGTGCATTGAATACATATATATTTTTAAAAAAATGTCTCTTTAATCTCATAAATAATGCATAATTTGTTATTTTAATCTCTTAACTAGTATTTCATGAGCATTCGTTAACATTATATATATATATATATATATATATATATATATATATATATATATATATATATATATATATATATATATATATATATATATATATATATATATATATATATATATATATATAATCTTACCGGACCAGAAAGAGATCAGCAGTCAGCAATGCGTCGTGAGCTCTTAGTTCGTCGGTGTTGGAGAATAGGGGGTGTACTTGCAAGGCACTCCTATGTTAAAGTAAGTTTTAGTAGGAGAGAAAGCAAGTACATAAAGCGTAGAGAATAAAATACCTTACCCTCTAGTGAAAGAGGGTATTTATAATGTGCCCTCAGCGCTGGGCCAATAGTTGTTTGCATTGGGTTGGATCATTAAGCTTAATACGAATAACTTCCAGGATCTACGTGGCGTAGGGAAGACCAGCATGTGGTCTTCTTCTTAGTCCAACTTCCCCGTGAACTTTGGAAGGTGGAGGACTTATTCTCTCAGACGCTGGTAGTTTGCTGATCACGTGTCCTCGCGTGGGGAGCACGTGGAGACCGTGGGGAGAAGCGTGAGAGCTCCCCATGTGATATGATGAGTTGGGCCTTAATTGGGCCCTCCCCGACAAGGAGTTGGGTTGGACCATGCCTGACGGTGGGGCAGCCTCTAGCCCAGTCCAGAACATGAAGGGTTATCCGGTGCATCGCCTGTGCTCGAGGCGCTGAGCCTGTGGGGCTATCTGGGACCAGAGACAAAAACCATTAATCGTGATTGACAATGAGCTTCGTCTTGGTCAATGACGGGGTCGGTCAGGCATTTATCCCAAGGAAAGTTGCTCCTCACACGCATACTTGGCTTGCTTCTATCTTCTCCTGGGGAAGTGTTCTCGGCAGCACAAGGATCAGGTATTACACTCGACATATTGGATGGTACGACAGAAGTGAAAAGGGCTGACACGTTATTTCCTTGAGTCGTGCGAGGGGGCTTGAGGGAACACGAGTGATGTCATCCTGCACCACGTATCAAAAGTAATTAAAGCATATGAAGGCTATGGGCAGGGGTGTTTGAGTTCCTATGAGATGCTTTGCTTCCCGTGCTAAGGCTTATAAATTGAGGAGAAGCCCAATTCATTTGCACGTTCCCTGATTCTACCTCGAGAATTTCTCAAAGTCCCTTAAGGTCTGCTCTATTCTCACAACGTCTGTCCGATGCCATAGACGTCGTCAGCTCCTCACTCCGCCGTCCAGATTCTTCTTTGTATAGTAAGTCTTTTGTCTTTCTCTAGATTTTATGCGTTTTCCAGTTTGTTATGCATTTTCCAGAGGATTTCTTGAGTCTCTGGAGAATTTTCTGGGACGCTTATGAAGTTTTCGATGAATTCTGGGAAGGCTCATGAAGTTCCCAGCGACCTCATGAAGTTCTCGACGACTTCATGAAGTTTTCGATGAAGATTTCAGGGACTTCAAGAAGATTCTGGAAAAATGCATGAAGTTCCCGATGAAGGTATCGGGGACCTCGTGAGGCTTTAGTGTCCTTGTTGGGTTCGATGTCGGAGAAACTTCCTCTCTGCGGACGTATGATAAACACAAGGAAGTCTCTAGTCAATGAGACTTTCCATGTTCGACTCTGGTTTGAACTTAAGCGTTGAGGAACTTTTCTCCCACAAGGGGGGGGGGGTTTCGCATTCTGTGTTGAGGATAATTCCCTCACGAGCGTGCGCTTGTCGGCAAGGGCTTCAGTCTAGCGTTTCCTCGCCCTTTCTCTTTTCCCTTTCACTTAATTTACGGTGGAAGGGTCGAGTTCACCATTTTCCTATGCTTTTCAGGTAAAATGGCCGTAAAGCCCAAGGATGTCGTCATGGTCGACAAAGAAGTCGAGCTTAATTTGGTCGATGAGGAAGTAGAGGTTGCAGGAGCCGCCACGTTGTTCGCTTGGGTTGGGCAGGAGCCTTTCAGTATCGCTTCGCCCTCGATGATTCTGACGCATTTACGATCGTCGAGGATCTCGCCGAAGTGGCCTCTCCAAACTGGATGGTCTACAAGCCTAGAGAGACGCGTCGGATATGCTTATCATTCACATGGATGCGGTTTCCGATGTACAAGTTCACGTTCCAGGAAGTAGGGCTTCGCCTGTCCTTTAGTGATTTCCAAAAGGGAATGTTCCAGTGGCTGGCTTTGGCGCCCTCGTAGCTTCACCCCAACGCGATTGCGTTCATGCGGGCGGTTAAGCTCGTGTGTGAGCACCTTTGTGTAGGTGCCACACTCCCCCTGTTCTTCCGCACATTCCACCTTCAACAATAATCTTTACATGGTCGACACTGTTGGGTATCTCTGAAGCAGCCGAGGAAGTTATTCGGGGCATACATTGATTATGTTCGTGCTTTTAAGGATAGATACTTTGTCGTAAACCTCGTATCGCATTTGGCCTCTGATTCCCTATTTGACCGTGTGACCAAGCACGAGAACGGGCGATAAGTGGAGGCTATGAAAGCAAATTTCTCCCTTGAGTGGAAGGAGGCCATTTCAACAAGGGGACGGACAGCTACATCGTCAAGCCCGACAATCTGGACTTCGAGGATTGGCTAACTTATGAGAATATAGTCATGTTCGTCTAGAGTTTTACTCCTGCCAAGTGCATCAAAAAGGACGTGAGTTTTATTCATGATGAGCTCGAGGATATTCTCTTCGAGTCTTGGTTGATTAACACCAAGGCCCTCCTCGAGTGTGGGTCTGATGGGGAGGCATTGAGGCTCTTAGGTAGCGGGTGTTTCAAGTTTTTTTGTGTGTCCGCTTATTTTCTCTTGTCGTGCTAACCTGCTCTTTTCTTTGTTACAGGCCAGATGTCGAGCCTTCAAGAATGTGTGATGAATCTCGCGGCCACCAAAGGCACGAAGAAGGCTAGCAAAGTCCGGTTTTCCCAAGTTCAACAGGTCGGGGGTTCTTCCTCACCCTAACGCAGCCAGTTCCCACCCTCCCAAGAACATTCGTCTAAGAAGCATCGCATATATAAGCCCGGGTCCGTGGACCTCCTAGAGGGTTTCGGCAGGGAGCGGTTTGTGCTCCCCCTTTGCCACCTCCATCGAGGGCTTTTCGGTGGGGACGGCTCCCTGATCGTGTCAACGGCGGAGTCTAAGGTGATCATGAGCGTCGACAAGGTATCCTTGAGGAAGCTTTGTCTAAGGATATGGGCGCCATAATGAGGATCTTTGAGACGACATTGGTCTTTAATGATGAGATCAGCCCTACCTCTAAGCTGAAGGTGTTGCAGGAAGAGAACGTGTTCCTTTGGACGTAGAAGAATAAAGTAGAGAATGACCTTCTCGACTACCAATCGAAGTATGAGTCCCAGGTGCGCCTCCTCCAAGACATGACTGTGATGCAGGAAATACTAAAGGAGGTCGAGGGAGAGAGGGACCGACTCAAGACAAGGGTTACTAAGTTGGAATCTGTTTCCAGGACCGCCGGGGATGAAACCGCCGAGGAGAAGGCTTTAGCGACTCAGGCTGATTTGGTCTCCCAGATTTGAGAGCTCGAGCAGGATTTCCTAGGGGCTCCCAAGGTGGGGTTTAACAATGCTTTGGATCAGCTTCAAGTTGTAAATCCTGAGGTTTAACTCGTCCTCGAGGAGATTGGCCCTTTCCATCAAGTGGTCGACAGCCGGGTGGTCGCTCCAACTGTAGAAGGTGAAAGTGATTATCAAACCGGGCGGAGACCTAGCCAGAGGAGGAGGCAGATGTTTAGTTTTTCTTCTTTGTTGTTCAACCTGCACGCCCCATTTTGATTTTTGACTTTGTCTGGCCCGCATGTCGTATTTTGTAATCTAGTTTTTCCTAGCCTGCGTGCCATGGCGTTTAATACTTAAACAATGAGCTTTGCCTGTAATTTTTAATATAAAGTTTCTTTCAATGCTGGCCTTTTTTTTCATTTTTTGTATGCTATTTGTTGGGTATTTATCTTCACCATTGGTGTGTACGTAATATTGTGTTTATTTGTTTGTGAATTAAGGCCTTTGCTCGACGTAATTGATCATCGACTGTGTAGAGAACTGGTCGAGTGGTCAGAGATGGGTGTCGATCATTGACAAAGCCAAGAACTCGATCGAGGTCTTAACTCCGTGGCGTTAACTTCCCATCGCGAGCTTGGTGTTTTTCCTAATTGGTACGACAACGATGGAGCTTGGTTGAGGTGTCTCCGTCAGATCAAGATTCTGCTCGCATGCACAAGAGCGGGCTCTTGTCTTTTTGTTTCATGTTTAGGATTCGCGCTTGTGCCTTAGCACGCTCCAGTGGTCGGGATGTACTTCATTGTGGTCAAACCAAGTACACTGACGACAATGTTTAACTGTAATATTGTTTGAGCTTTTCAGCATTCCATGGTCGATCAAGTTCCACCCCGTGTAGGTTTTTGAGGTAGTAAGCCCTGTTGCCCGTCTTCACGTGGACACGATATAGGCCTTCCCAATTCGCAGCGAGATTGCCCTCACGCGAGTCTTTCTAGTCCCTTTGCAGGATAGGCTGCCTATTTAAAATTTTCACTTAAAGATTTTATTGTCATGTCGCAAAGTTATCTTTTGTTTGAGCGAGGCTTTGAGGAGGGTTGCCCTCGTCCAGATTTCTTCAACCAGGTCGAGCTCCTTCCCTAGTGCCTCGTCGTTCATCTCCTCATCGAGGGGAGATTCGGTCCGCCTATAAGGCTCACTTATGTCTATCAGAATTGCTACCTCGGTTTCGTATGTTAGTCGGAATGGGGTTTCCCCGATGGTCGAGTGTGGGGTCTTCTTGTAGGCTCAGAGCATGTTGTGTAGCTCCTCAACCCATCTTTTTTGGCTTATCCTAGTCTTCGTTTTAGGCCTTGCAAGATCACCCTGTTTGCGGCTTCAACTTGTCCATTTGTCTGCGGGTGCTCAACAGATATGAAATGTTGCCTCGTGCCAAGCTTGGTGACGAAGTTCTGAAAGTTTTTGCCAGTGAACTGCATCCCGTTATTGGCGACAATTGCTTGCAGTATGCCGAACCGGGCAAGTATGTTCCTTTTGTAGAAGTGAAGTATGTTATTTGTTGTGATCCTGGCGAGGGCCTCGGCCTCTATCCACTTCGTGAAGTAGTCGACGCTGACTATTAAGTACTTATTCTGGTATGACCCTATGGTGAAGGGCCCGAGGATTTCCATCCCCCACCATGTGAAAGGCCATGGGGACGAGACCGTTTTGAGCTCGTTCGGAGGTGCCAGATGTATGTCCCCGTGGCGTTGGCACTTGTCGCACTTCTTGACGTGCTCATTCATGTCTTGCTGCATGGTGGGCCAATAATATCATGCGCGCAGAGCCTTACGGGCGAAGGATTGTCCAACAAAGTGTTGGGTGTTGATCCTCTCGTGGATCTCCTTGAGTATGTGAGGAATCTTGGATTCCTTGACACATTTAAGGAGAGGGATGAAGAATCCCCGCCTGTACAATTTGTCCTAGATCAACTTGTAAGATCAAGCTCAACGTCTGACCATGCTGGCTTTCTTAGAATCGTTAAGTAGCTCCCTCGTACTAAGGTACATGTATATCGGGGTCATCCAGCAGTTGATGTTTTCGTTGGTGTTTACATCGACGGTCAAGGTGGATTTCTCGATGCTTGGTCGAGAAAGTACCTCCTGGATGACAGACTTGTTTCCGTCCTTATTTTTCGTACTCGCGATCTTCGACAGGATGGCCGCCCGGTATTGTGCTCGTGTGGAACATGCGTCACTTTTGTAGAGTCGAATTTCTTCATCCTCTCTTTTACCAAGGCTAAGTATTCGACGAGGTTGTTATTTTTGGCCTGGTACTCTCCCCGCACCTGAGAGGCGACGAGCTGGGAGTCGGTAAATATCTTCACCTCCTTTGCACCAAGGTCCTCAGCGAGGCGCAACCCCACGAGGAAGGCTTCATACTCGACTTGGTTGTTTGAAGTCAGGAAGGCTAGGGTGAGGGAAACCTCGATCGAGATGGCTTCTTTTTTCTCGAGGATGATACCCGTTCCACTTCCTGTTGAGCTGGATGCCCCATCGACATAGATGGTCCACTTGTGGGCTCTGTGCGTCGAGGAGGTTGTGGCGGTCATTTTCGCGACGAAGTCGGCAAAAACTTGAGCCTTAAAGGCCTTTTTGCCCTCGTATTGGAAGTCGAACTCCGAGAGCTTGAGTGACCATTTGAGCATCATGCCCGCTATGTCAGGACGGTCGAATAGCTGCTTGACGTGCTGGTCCATCCTGACCACGGTCGTATGGGCCAAGAAGTAGTGTCGCAACCTTCTGGCCACGTTGATGAAGGCCAGAGCAACCTTCTCAATCTGTTGGTATTTGAGCTCGGGGACTTGTAGGGCTTTGCTGGTGAAGTAAATTAGTTTTTTCCCCTCGCGGGTTTCACGGATGTGGACCGCGCTGACGGCCTTAGTCACATCGGTGAGGTACAAGTATAGAGTCTCCCCATCTTCGGGTCGCAATAGGGTCAGGGGTTGTGAGAGGACTTGTTTAAGGTAGAGGAGAGCTTGCTCGCACTCCACGGTCCACTCGAAAGTGGCCTCCTTATCCATAAGCTAGAAAAATGGGAGTGCATGTTGGGCAAACTTGACCACGAAGCAGGACAGTGAGGCGAACATCTTGTTTAGGGATTAAATTGATTTCTTTGAGTTCGGTGTTGAGAACTCGGAGAAAGCACTGCACTTATCGGGGTTCGCCTCGATTCCTCGCTCTGTCAAATAAAAGCCAAGGAATTTTCCTGCTCGGACACCGAAGGGGCACTTCTCCGAGTTAAATCTCATTCTATATCTCATCGTCGTGTCGAAGACTTTCCCGAGATGAGCAGTATGGTCGATATCTTCTCGTGATTTCACAATCATGTCGTCCATGTAGACCTCGAGTATGTCTCTGATTTCGCCCCGAAAGACCTTGTTCATCATCCGTTGGTAAGTCGCACTGGCATTTTTCAGGCCGAAGGATATTACGTTGTAATAATAACTGTATGACTTAGTCATGAAAGCCGTGTATTGCTTGTCGACCTTTTCCATGGGGATTTGATTGTATCCCTAGTATGCGTCCATGAATGACAACAACTTAAAATATGCAGAATTGTCGACCAATTTGTCGATGTTAGGTAATGGATATGCATCCTTGGGGCATGCCCGGCTGAAATCGGTATAGTCAACACACATTCTCAATTTTCCATTAAATTTTTTAACTAATATAATGTTAAACAGCTAGTTTGTGTACTGTGTTTCAGAAGTAAAATTTGCCTCTACGAGATCTTTTACAGCAGCCTCCGCTTTCTCGGGAGACTGCCTACGCCTATATTGCACTATGGCCCTAGCGACCGGATCTATGGTGAGTTGGTGGCAGGCCACGTCGGGTTCGAACCTGGGCATCTCTGGCGCTCCATGCGAATAGGTCAGCATTCTCCCTGAGGTAGACCTTCAGTTGCTTCCTCGCCAGGTCGGGGAGTTCCGTGCCGATCTTCATGTTCTTGTCGGGGTCGTCACCGAGAGTGATGAGCTCGAAGTCACCATCTGGAATGGGGCGCATGGGATGGAGCGTGTAACACCCCAAATTCTTGGAATATTTGTTTAATTTATTTAAATATAAATATTCATATTTTTGGTGATTTTCGGTGGTTGGTGTGAATATTGAGAATTATAGAGTTTTGAGTTATTTATTTAAATAATAGTATATAATATAAATATATTTGGTATTATTATTAATTTAAATAAATATAAGTTAATTTAATGGCAAAATGGACATTTGAGGAGGAGTTAGTGAGGGTGAAATTGGAAAGCCCATTTTAAAGGCTCGAAGTTAGGTTTAACAAAAAGATATTTTGAGGGAATTAGGATTCATTCTTGTTAGACCGTGAAAAGGGAAGAAATAGAGGTCAGAGCTCTGAGGAAGAGGATTAAGGCAAAAGCTTCGCGAGGTTTTCAAGAATCAAGGAGAAAGGCTTAGAGTCGACAATTAAGGTATGACGAGTATTACCTTCATTGTTTTCAATATATGGTTCAATGTATTTAAAGTCGATTTAAGGATTTAGGAGGTTTTTGAGTTTGAGGAAATTAGGCCTTCGTGGACAAACCTATTTTGAGGTTGTTTAAGTATGAGGAGTATTGCCTTCATTGTTTCCAATATATGGTTCAATATATTTAAAGCTAATTTAAGGATTTAGGAGGTTTTTGAGTTTGAGGAAATTAGGCCTTCGTGGCCAAATCTGTTTTTGAGGTTGTTTAAGTATGGGGAATATTGCCTTCATTATTTTCAATGTGTGATTCAATGTGTTTAAAGCCGATTTAAGGGTTTATAGATTTTGAGTATTGAATTATTGTTGCCTTTCTGGTGAGTTTAAGGGATTTGAACTGATGGTTTGATAGGTTTGAGGCTGATTTGGGAGTAACGGAAATTAGGCTTTCATGGCCAAATTTGTTATTGAGGTTTTAACCTGTAGGGTAAGGGATTATGAGAACTCTAATGAATGTGGGGAACTTGTAAGGATTTATGGGAATTGGAGGCGTAAATATGATACGGGATTGACCTAATAAGTCGTAGATTTTGTGCCTTTATTGTCGTAATACCGTAGGAATGTTTTTGGGCGTTGGGGAAGGAATTTGTATAGACTTTTAGCCTGATTTTGCTACTTATGTGTAGCAGCGATTGGCTGTAATGGCAGTTATCGCGAGTTCGCAAAGCGAACAATTCTTCACAAAGCGAACATTCGCCCCAGACTCGCAAAGCGAGCATCGCAGTGAACGTAGCAGCGTTTCACGAATTGTTTCTTGTTCAATGTTGTCTTGATGTTTTGATGTTGTGATTTTCCTAATGAATTACCGTGAGTATAATTATGAATTTCATGAGAATAATACATGATTGTATAATGAATTCCCATGAGTAATTATGATGATTTATGATGTTGATTTCATGAGGCTTTGGTGATTTTATGATGACATGATTATTGTGATGATTTTGATGAATGATGATGCACCTAATGATTTTATTATGATGATGATATTGACATGTGCATCATGCATTCATATGCATTCCGGACTTCGGTCTAGCGTTTGATTCTTGTGGCTTCAGTCCCATTGTGCGGATGTGAAGTATTTTATTGTGCTTCGGTTCTTGTGTAGAATCGATCCTATTGATGTGGGTCTATGGAGGGTTGATGGCCCAGTGCCCATCGAACTTTGATGAATTGGTCCCACATGCATGAGTCTTGTTGCATTTGCATTTATGTGACAATTTGGTGTAATTTATGATATTATGGCTTTTTGATGTTTCCTTGATGATTATGATGATGTTGAATACGAAAATGACGCTATTTTATATATTGATTCTTATATTGACTATTATGAATCGTTTTACTCACCCTTCCTGCTTGAATGTTGCCTTCACGTAGGTAACATGCAGATGACCAAGTTTAGCCGTGGATTTCGTTGAGTACTTTTTGGAGTTTTTGACTTTTGGTTGACTTAGAGGGTCTTGCTCTGATAGTGTAACATCGGGTTGGGGTCTTTGAGTTAAACCATGTTTTATTGATTATTGTTATTTTGATTATGTTGTTGCGCAAGGAAAACTTTGGATTTTGCCTTTTTGAGTTCTGCTGCCTTTTGAGCAATTTTGAGAAAATCCGTTATTTACGGAGCATTGACTTTTATTTGCGTTATTGAGAAATGTACGCCCTTTGAGGTGATTTTTATTGTGTTTAATATTTTACTCTGATAAATGTGATTGATTTGCCATTATGTTTGTGGGGTATAAAAGGGTGCTACAGAGCGAGTTCCTGTCGCCATCATTCGCAGGAGGTGCGTCTTCTGCTGCTTTGTTTTGCTCCTGCTTGTTAGGGAAGCGACTGTCGAGGTCGACCAAGTTGATGCGCGACAATGGCTTCTGCTCCTTGGTGTGGGCTGACTTACTGGCATTCTTGGGCGTGATGTTGATGGAGTTCAATCTCTTAGTGGCCGCCTCAAAACATCTTTTGGCAGCTTCGATGTCCCATGCAGAGTGACGACATGACCCCTGGTCGTTTAATACTTTACCTTCAGGTGGACAGTGGATGATACTGTAGCCAACTCGGCCAGGGTTGGCTGCCCCAGAATGCATTGGTACAAAGAGGAACACTCTATCACCAAGAAGTGGACCTTGACCTACCTGGAAGTCTCCTTTAAACCGAAGGTGATGAGCAACCCAGCGTAGCCTCAAGGCCTTGTGGTGGTTCCATTGAAGCCCTGCGAGTTGGAGCTAACATATGGGGTCAGATGGCTCTCGTCGAGCTGGAGAGCAGTGAACAGGTGAGCATATATTATGTCAATTGAGCTCCCCTTGTAACGCCCCGATACCGATTTCCTTTATTTTGAGTCCTTTTAATTTAATTGATTGAATTATTATTTTAAATATAGGATTTATGTGTTTAATATGTTATGTGTGCATATTATGCTATTTTTTAAAACCGATTTTGAGTGTTTCGGGTAAAAATAGGTTGGAGGGTATTTTGGGCATTAGTGATTATGCTAAGTGGATATTTTTATGAGAATTGATTAATTAGTGTGTGGAAAGAATTTGAGAGGAAAGAAATAGAAATATGAGATGAGAGAGGAAAAGAAAAAATATAGTAACATAGAAAGAAAAACAAGAGAAAGAAAGAGGAGAAGAGAAAGTGGAGAGAAAAGAAGAGGAAAACCTAGAACTTCAAGAAATCATCACCAAAGCTTTCGATTGATCGGGTAAGGGTGTGAAACTTTATTATTCTATCAATGTGTATAATTATGTATGATTTTGTTGGATTGTTTTGGATTGTTGGTAGTTTTTCTACACTTTCCATTTTAGGTTAAATTTGGTTTAATCGAAAGGAATCGTTGTTTAACGGTTAGAATCGTGATTAGATGATGTAGGTTAGACGATATATGTTAGACTAAGGCTACTGGAACAACTTTGGATTTAATCGGGTGATTTTGGTGAGTTTGGAGGTGCTGGAGCAGAACTGAATGTTGTTGTTCGCAGGCGACTCGCTAGCAGCTCGCTAGGCGAGCATGCAGCGAACGCTCGCTAGCAGCTCGCTAGGCGAGCGTGCAGCGAACGGTCCCAGACTTGGGACAGTGAGATCCTGATGTCCCTCGCTGGCAGCGCAGGGAGTAGCGAGGAGCTCGCTGGAGGTTCGCGGTGGCGAACGGGGTAGCGAACGAGGTCTGTAGCCTTTGTTCTTGCTCGCTAGCAGTTCGCTAGGCGAGGAGGTAGCGAACGCTCGCTAGCAGCTCGCTAGGCGAGCGTGTAGCGAACGTAGCAGGATGAATTTTCCCTGTTGCGTGGTACTGTCGTGGCTTGGAGTTTCGGTTGCGATTGACCCTTCTTTGATTTAATAGCTTATATGCTGGTTTGTGATGTGCTGTGGGTAGCCGTATGGCGTGAATCCTAGATTATGAATTGTGGCCGTTTGGGAAATTATGTGCATTTTTTTAGCTTGATTAAAAATTTATGATGTTTGTATGAATATATGCGATGAATGTGTAGAATGCATGAGTATGTTTGTAAACATGTGTGCATTTCAAGAGTGTCATGAGTCATGTTGCATGTGAAGCATCATGGTATGCATTCTTGTGTCGATTGATTCCTCGGTGAATCTGCAGAACCTCGTGTGCCCTTGTGGGGTGTGAGCGATGGTTAATTATTGATCCCTCGGTGGATTTGCAGAACCTCGTATGTTGCGATGGTTATTTTGATTCCGCGTAGAATCTGCAGAACCTCGTGTGCCCATGTGGGGTGTGAGCGATGGTTATTTGGTTCTTCAATTGAACCTGCTAAAATGAGTCGGTACCGCATGTGCATCTGCATAGAGTCGTGTGTCGGTCTCTATGAGTTTCATGTTGACATCTTGCATGGTGTATGGTGAATAAACATAATTGTAAATGTTTATATGAATTGTTGATGATTGGCATGATTGGTATGCTTGAAGACACATGTATGTGTGAATATATGTATATGTATGTTTTGTGTGTTTATGAACTGATATAAACATTGTTGACGCATATTGTATATGCATGGTGTTCTATTTGTAAATAGATAATGTGAATACATTGCGATGTACGGTATGACGAGGTGAGTTGCGGTGAGAGCGAAAGACGTATATTGGATATTATGTGTGTGTGTATATATATATATATATATATATATATATATATATATATATATATATATATATATATATATATATATATATATATATATATATATATATATATATATATATATATATATATATATATATATATATATATATATATATATATATATATATATATATATATATATATATATATATATATATATATATATATATATATATATATATATATATATATGTTTATATGCATTGTTATTATGATATCGTTTCTCACCCTTCTGTTGTTTCTTTTAATGCTCTATGAGGCATTGCAGATTAGATTGCTGGAGGTATTTTTGTGAAGCGTGACTTCTTCCCTTTCTGGTCGGTCGGCTCTGATATGTAGCACCGGGTAGATATGAATTATTTTGATTTTTTTTTGTGATACATCTGTGTATGTATCTGCTGATGATATGTTTTGTAAACATGATGAATGATAATTGTATATGTGAACATATGTTTTGGAGAATTATGGAATATTTGGATATTTCCGCCTTGTTCTAAATATTTCTTGTGGGTGCTACCCTGTTGTTGCATATCCGTTTGAGCAGGTGTTGTATATGTTGGAATATTTATGATAATGTGATATTTCCCTTTTATGCCACGTTGCAAATGTACTCTGATGAAATTTTGAATTTGTGCCTAAATGATTTAATTGTTTATTTTGGGGGTATAGAAAGGGGGTGTTACATTAAGTGGTATCAGAGCCAGTGTTGAGTCAGTTGTATCTGTCTCGTTGTTTTGTTGGTTGAACGGTTGTTTGACCTTGTTGTTATTTTTGGGAATAATCAGAATATGGCTGGTCGTAATGACAACGCTATGGCTACGGCATTAGAGGCTATGGCTCGAGCGGTGCAGGGTGCGCCGAATGTGAATGCTAACGATGAGTTTAGAAAGAATCAGCCGCCGGTGTTCAAAGGAAGGTTTGATCCGGACGGTGCTCAGATTTGGTTGAAGGAGGTCGAGAGGATCTTCAGAGTTATGAATTGCGCTGAGGGGAACAAGGTGAGACTTGGATCTCACATGCTGAGAGAAGAAGCCGATGACTGATGGGTCGGCATAAGACAAATTCTTGAAGTTGATGATAAGGAAATAACTTGGGATTTGTTCCGCACTGAATTTTTGAGGAAGTATTATCTGGAGAGTGTGAAGGGAAAGAAGGAAATGGAGTTTCTAGAATTGAAACAAGGGAACATGTCCGTGGTTGACTACACGGCTAAGTTTACGGAGTTGGTGAAGTTCCATCCTCACTATGATACGGTGACGGTGGAATTTTCCAAGTGCACTAAGTATGAGAATGGCTTGCGTCCTAAGATTAAGCAAGCGGTGGGTTATCAGAGGATTCGAAGATTTTCGGACTTGACCGAATGCTGCAGGATCTTTGAAGAAGATAGTAGAGCTCGTTCTACTCGCTATAAGAGTTTAAATGAGAAGAAAGGAAAGCAACCGGTAAGGAGTGGACCTTATGTGACGCCTGCTGATAAAGGCAAGCATAGGGAACACTTTGTTAAGAGACCCGGTGGTGGAAGTTCTGGTCCCATTAAGTGCTATAGGTGCGGCGAAGTGGGGCACAAATCTTTTGAGTGTAAGAAGGCTGGGGAAAAGTGTGCTAACTGTGGTGGTCTCGGTCATGCTACAACTGAATGTAGAAGGAATGTGATTAAGTGTTTTAACTGTGGGGAGGTTGGTCATATTAGTACAAAGTGTACTAAGGCAAAGCAAGCTCCGTCAAGCGGGAAGGTATTTGCATTAGCGGGTGCAGACACTACTAATGCTGATCGGTTGATTAAAGGTACATGCTTTATTAATAATATGCCTTTAGTTGCTATTATTGATACCGGAGCGACTCATTCGTTTATTTCTTTCGAGTGCGCTAAGCATTTGGATTTGTGTTTTTCTTCTTGTGGTGGTGATATGGTTATTGAGAAGCCCGCTTCGGGGTTGGTAACTACGTCTTCGGTATGTTTGAGTTGTCCCTTGACCATGTATGGTAAGGACTTTATTATGGACTTGGTGTGTTTGCCATTAGAAGGATTAGATGTGATTTTGGGTATGAATTGGTTGCAGTATAATAGAGTTCGTATTGATTGTTATCATAAGTTGGTGAGGTTTCCATCTTTGGGAGATGAGGAGGAAGAGAGTTTTCTATCCACTAAAGAGTTGAAGAAACTTTTGGCGGATGAAGCTCAAGTGTTTTGTTTGTTTGCGTCGCTGTCGGTAGAGAATAAGGTTGAATTAGATTTGGTTCCAGTGGTATGTGACTTTCCAGAAGTATTTCCAGAGGACATTACGGATGTACCGCCGGAAAGGGAAGTTGAGTTTTCGATTGATCTAGTTCCCGGTACTAGACCGATTTCGATGGCACCGTATCGTACGTCGGCATCGGAGTTGGTAGAGTTGAAGAAACAATTGAATGATTTATTGGAAAAGAGATTTGTTAGCCCGAGTGTTTCTCCTTGGGGTGCACCGATATTGTTGGTAAAGAAGAAAGATGGGAGCATGCAGTTGTGTATTGATTATCGGCAGTTGAATAAGGTGACTATTAAGAATAAGTATCCGCTTCCTAGAATTGATGATTTGATGGACCAATTGGTTGGTGTCCGTGTTTTTAGTAAGATTGATTTGAGGTCAGGTTATCACCAGATTCGTGTTAAAGAAGAAGATATTCAAAAGACGGCTTTTAGGACACGGTATGGTCATTATGAATTTTCTGTGATGCCGTTTGGAGTTTCTAATGCGCCGGGTGTGTTTATGGAATATATGAATCGTATCTTTCATGAGCAGTTGGATCGTTTTGTAGTTGTGTTTATTGACGACATTTTGATTTACTCTAAGTCTCAAGAAGAGCATGAAGAGCATTTGCGGGTTGTGTTGCAAGTTTTGAAGGAGAAGCAATTGTATGCTAAGTTATCCAAGTCCGAGTTTTGGTTATCGGAAGTGAGTTTTCTTGGGCATGTTATTTCTGGTAATGGTATTTGTGTTGATCCGTCCAAGATTGATACGGTGATGCAATGGGAGGCTCCTAAGTCGGTTACGGAGATCCAAAGCTTTTTGGGCTTGGCCGGTTATTATCGGAGGTTTATTGAGGGATTTTCGAAGTTGGCACTTCGGTTGACTCAGTTGACTTGTAAGGGAAAGACTTTTGTTTGGGACATTAATTGTGAGAAGAGTTTTGTTGAACTTAAGAGACGGTTGACAACGGAGCCGGTTTTGATTTTGCCAAATCCGACGGAATCGTTTGTGGTTTATTATGATGCTTCTTTGTCCGGTTTGGGTGGTGTTTTGATGCAAGACGGTAAAGTTGTGGCTTATGCTTCAAGGCAATTGAGAGTGCATGAGAAGAATTATCCTACGCATGATTTGGAATTGGCGGTCGTGGTCTTTGTTTTGAAAATTTGGAGGCATTATCTCTATGGTGCGAGATTTGAAGTTTTTAGCGACCACAAGAGTTTGAAGTATTTATTTGAACAAAAGGAATTAAATATGAGGCAAAGGAGGTGGTTAGAGTTTTTGAAGGATTATGACTTTGGTTTGAATTACCATCCGGGTAAGGCAAATGTTGTAGCGGATGCTTTGAGCCGGAAGTTAGTGCATATGTCTACATTGATGGTAAGAGAATGGGAACTTTTGGAGAATTTTAGATATTTGAGTTTGGTTTGTGAAATGACGCCGAGAAGTGTGAAACTTGGTATGTTGCATGTTACGAATGATTTTCTTGCTACCGTTCGTGAAAAGCAAAAGTTGGATTTGAAATTTGTGGATTTGATGATGAATGAGAATGAGGACTTTAAAGTTGATAATTTTGGAGTTTTGAGATTCCGTGGTCGTATTTGTATTCCCGACGATGTGGATTTGAGAAAGATGATATTGGAGGAAGGACACCGGAGTAATTTGAGTATTCATCCGGGTGCGAATAAGATGTATCAAGATTTGAAGAAAATCTTTTGGTGGTCCGGATTGAAGAGGGATGTAGCTCGGTTTGTGTATTCGTGTTTGACTTTCCAGAAGTCTAAGGTGGAACATCAGAAGCCTAGCGGTTTGATGCAACCGTTGGATATTCCGGAATGGAAATGGGATAGTATATCAATGGATTTTGTTACGGGTTTACCAAATACGCAAAGAGGTCACAATGCTATTTGGGTTATTGTTGATAGGCTTACTAAATCCGCTCACTTTATTCCGATTGATATTAGTTATCCTTTGGAAAAGTTAGCCGAGATTTGTCTCGTTGATGTCTTTGCGAGAGAGAAAGGGGACATGTTTCTCGTCGTCTCGGGGACGGGCTGCGAGAAACTGGGCGTCTATGTCTCTGTAGAGGAGAACGTGATTGTCGTTCCTTTTTTACCATCCCGATCCGTTCGTTCTATTGGAACATCATTAGGTTCACCTGGTTAATCGCCGCAAACAAGGCCACCATGGTCGGGTTGACGTTGGGCGACACAAGAATGGGTTGGAAAACGGCAAGATTGTCGAGCTGTTAGGCGGCGTTGTCAGCCGCATCGTTGGAGGAAGGAGAGGCGGTGCCTCCGTCCCTAGGGTCACCCTCCTCGACGGGGACAACCATGTCGGGATCATGGTCATCGCCGTTGGTGAAAGCAGTTTCATGAAGGTTATCGTCAACGCGTGGGTTGACCATGATCGATGGAAGTTGAGATGTATTTTGGTTCTTTGATTTATGAGGAAGAAAGAACGGGGAAGCAAGAGATTCCCAGAGACGACGCCACTGATCTTACCAGACCAGAAAGATATCAGCATCCAGCAACGCGTCGTGAGCTCCTAGTTCGTCGGTTTTAGAGAAAAGGTGGGGGTGAACCTGCAAGGCATTCCGATGAAAAAGTAAGTTTCAGCAGGAGTGAGAAAGCAAGTATAGAAAAACGTAGGGAATAAAATACTTGACCCTCTATTGAAAATGGTATTTATAATGTGCCTCCAACGTTGCGTCAACGATTATTTGCATTGGGTTAGATCATTAGGCCCAATACGAATAACTGTCAGGATCTACGTGGCGTAGGGAAGATCAACAAATGGTCTCCATCCTGATCCAACTGCCCCATGAACTTCGGAAGGTGGAAGACCTGTTCTCTCGGACGCGGGTAGTTGGCTGATGACGTGTGCCCACGTAGGGAGCACGTGGAGACTATGGGGGAGACGCGTGAGAGCTCCCCGTATGAGATGATGAGTTGGGCCTTCATTGGGCCCTCCCCAACGAGGAGTTGGGTTGGCCAAGCCCGACGATGGGGCAGCCTCTGGCCCAGTCCGGAACTATATATATATATATATATATATATATATATATATATATATATATATATATATATATATATATATATATATATATATATATATATATATATATATATATATATATATATATATATATATATATATATATAAAACATAGACCCACTTATTTCTATAAAAGTCTATTTTAGCAAGCTTTAACTAAAATCTCCTTAAATACACCTTAAGGTGCATATTACGAAAACACACCTTTATAAAAACAAGCAGATGTATTATAGCAAACGTGTGAGATTTGCTATAATACACTCATTTGTTTTTATGAATGTGCATTTTAGCAAACTTTAACTAAAAAATAGATAAATGCACCTTAAGTGTATGATATTAATATAGACCTTCGTAAAAATAAATAGATTTACGTTAATATATATATATATATATATATATATATATATATATATATATATATATATATATATATATATATATATATATATATATATATATATATAAAATTTGAAATCAGATAATAAATGAGATGAAATATTTATGAGGCGTCTATAATTCAATTAAATGAAATAAATGTTCATCCGCACAATTCTAATTTCTTGCATATAAAAAAAACACAGATCGTACGAACCGATTTTCTTCTGCCAACAGCTCAAATATCTTATCCTTAAAAATATGAAATTTAATTTAATTTTTCAGTAAATATTCAATTTAATTATGGTTAGAAATTTTTTTTTTTAAAATTACAAAACACCACGTTATGCTCCACAAACTATCTCAATCGAACCTATACCTTTCAACTTTCAGCTACCCATAAACAAACACAAATAAAAACAAAAGGACTAAATTACCAAATTAACCCGTAGCAAAAAATCTAAAATAATTGACATTTTTTATCACTTTTAAATATGAATTGCGACATCTCACTACAAAATGAATTTCAGCTAATAAATTATTTTAAAAAACATCAAAATGATTAATGACAATTTTACTATCTTTTCTATATTTGTTATAAATGTCATAAAATATTATCTTTTCTATAATCTCTAAAAACTACTTTTCTTTGTGATTAATTTATATTTAATCACCTAAAAAGAGGAGTAATTAATTTACATTTAATATTATTAATATTTTTTCAATAACAAAAGAGGATTAAATTGATATATTTTTTCTTATTTTCATATAAAATAAAATATATTTAATTCGTTTGAATTATTCTTTTATCAAAATAATTTATACATTCACTCAAGTATGATAGTGTCTATGCTAAGAAACAAAAGATTTAACAGTTGTATATAAATAGTTAATGGACCCTACAAAGTTTTCACCATACCCAAGTCAGATCCATTACCTTCTTCTTCTTCCCCCTTTTCTCACCATTTTCTCAATCTTGCAGACAATAAAATCACACCCAAAACCATAAACACTCATTCATTTCTTTTTTTTTAATAGTAAACACAAAACAAAAATAAATAAAAACACCTAAACTTTCTTTTCTTTTGTTTCTACACACCTACGAAGACTTGCTTGGTTTTTTTTTCCCGAGGTTTGTGTTTTTCGCTTGCATTTTCAACTTTTTTTCTCTTTCTTAAATTGGTGTTTGAGTTTCACACCTTCGTTGATTCCTCACTTCACTCATTACCATTTTAACATTAATAGTAATGTTATGTTATGTTATGTTATTATACTTTTTCTTAATATTTTGTTTTTTTGTTGTTTTTATTTTTGTGTTGTCACTGTTAATTTTTTTGAATGTTTTTAATCTTTTTGACATTTGCAGAGATTCGTTGGTTGAAAGCATAACAGTGAATGTACTACGTTCTGGTGTGTTTCAGTTTCTCAGCATAGTAAGTATTTTCAGATCTGAATCACAAAATGTAGTTTTTTCTAATCCGTTTTTGTTTATATAGTAGATATTGTTTTTCTTGAGGTTGTCGCTTTTATGGTTTTTTTGTGTCTTTTGTGTAATCAACAACAGTTAATGTCTCAAACTGATGTTTACCTTTTTGTTTCATTGTATACTGTTCAGAATCGGAATCATGTTTTTTTTTTTATAAAGTTAATGTTCCATTTGAGTTGACTTTGTTGCTCCCACTAATGATGATTACTGTTTATGATTTGACAGATTTAGGTTTTTTTTTGTTTGTTCTTTTTGGATATTTGAAGATCTACGATAGTATTGGAGTTTTCTGATGAAAATGTTGTTTGAATTTCATAGGTGTTTCTATAAACTGTTGGTGCATGGGATTTGATATCTTCCCAAATTGGGAAAGGGATTGTTTGCAGTTGAAAGTATGGATATTCAAGAAGAGAATTCTTCCTCCGCTTTTGGACCTTTGGCAGCTATGACTTTGAGGAATATGTCGTCGTCGTCTTCGGCTTTCTTTTCGGCGAATCAGTCGCCGTTTTTCTCTCCAAGAACTTCATCGTGTCATATATCAGATACTTTGAGAGGTGAAGCTTTGAATGAGAGAATTCATGTAGATGATGCTAGTGGTGCTGCTGCTGCTGCTTCGACTAGTACTAGTTCGGTGATTCCGGAACAAAAAAGTACAATCTCTGATGTGGCTGCTGCGTCTCCGGTTGTGTGTAATTCGGGCGATATGCAGAGGCTCGACCGGATATCTTCGTCGGTTGATATATCTAGTAGCACTGTATCTGGTTACTGTCATCCGTATGATGATTGTTATTCGGGACAGAAAGAGAAGCGGAGTAAGAAAGGGAGAAACCTGAAACCGGGTTCGAGATCGATTTCTTCTTACAGGTTGAAGAGTTGTGATGTTTTTATAGGATTACACGGTCGCAAGGCTTCTCTTGTGAGATTTTCCAAATGGTTGTGTGCCGAGTTAGAAATTCATGGTATCAGTTGTTTTGTATCGGACAGGGCTTCGTGTAGGAACTCTAGCAAGCTTGGCATTGCAGAGAAGGCTATGGATGTTGCTTCTTTCGGTATAGTGATTATAACAAGGAAGTGTTTCAAGAATCCGTATACTATTGAGGAGCTGAAGTTTTTCTCCGGCAAGAAGAATTTAGTTCCGATATACTTCGATTTGAGTCCGTTTGATTGTCTTGTAAGGGATATAATTGAGAAAAGGGGGGAGTTATGGGAGAAACATGGAGGAGAACTCTGGCTTGTGTATGGTGGGTTGAGGCAGGAGTGGAAGGATGCGGTCCACGCTTTATCTCGGGTCGAGGAATGGAAGTTGGAAGCTCAAGATGGAAACTGGAGAGATTGCATACTTGAGACTGTTGCATTGTTAGCAATGAGGTTAGGCAGAAGAAGTGTCGCCGAGCATTTGAGGAAGTGGAAAGAGAAAATTAAGGAAGAGGAATTACCTTTCACTCGTAACGAGAATTTTATAGGTAGAAAAAAAGAGCTTTCTCAGTTGGAGTTTATGCTTTTTGGCGATGTTACCGGTGATTCAAAGCAAGATTATATTGAACTCAAGGCAAGATCCAAGAGAAAGCATTTGACTATAGGTAGAGGAAAGAGTAATGTGTTGGATGAAAGAAATGGAAGTAGTAGGGAGGAGAAAGAACCGGTTCTATGGAAAGAGTCGGAGAAAGAGATTGAAATGCAAAGTATCGAATTCGCTCAGAGGCACTATCGTTCGAGGCCTAAACGTAGTGGAAAGTATACTAGGAAGAAAAGAGGAATTGATATTTTGTACGGGAAAGGGATCGCATGTGTATCTGGAGATTCAGGAATTGGAAAGACCGAACTAATTCTCGAGTTTGCTTATCGATTTCACCAACGATACAAGATGGTGTTATGGATAGGAGGGGAGAGCAGGTATGTAAGGCAAAACTATCTAAATCTCAGGTCATTTTTAGAAGTTGATGTAAGTGTTGAGAATAGTTTGGAGAAAACTAGTTTAAAAGGATTCGAAGAGCACGAACAAGCGGCCATTTCTAGAGTTCGCAAAGAACTGATGAGAAACATTCCATATCTTGTGATCATTGACAACTTGGAGAGCGAAAATGATTGGTGGGATCACAAACATGTGATGGATCTTCTCCCTCGTTTCGGTGGAGAGACTCATGTGATCATATCAACGTGCCTTCCATGCATCATGAACTTGGAACCGCTAAAACTTTCATACTTATCTGGAGTTGAAGCAATGTCTCTAATGTTACCAACTGGCAAGGACTATACAGTTGCTGAGATCGATGCTCTGAGAACAATCGAGGAGAAGCTTGGAAGGTTAACTTTAGGCCTTGCGATTATTGGTGGAATTTTATCGGAGTTACCTATAACTCCAAGCAGGCTCTTAGATACCATAAATAGAATGCCCTTGAAGGAGATGTCCTCGTGGAGTGGTAAAGAGGCTCACGTCTTCCGGAAGAACACTTTCCTTCTTCAGCTCTTCGACGTTTGTTTCTCGGTGTTTGATCACGCAGACGGCCCTAGAAGTTTGGCAACAAGAATGGTACTTGTAAGTGGATGGTTTGCATCAAGTGCCATTCCAGTTTCCTTGTTAGCACTCGCTGCACACAATATACCGAAAAAACACAAAGGGACTTGTTTGTGGAGAAAATTGCTGCAACCCTTAACCTGCGGTTTAACTTCCTCGCACACGAAAAAATCGGAATTAGAAGCATCTTCTTTACTTCTAAGTTTCAATATTGCAAGGAGTTGTGCGAAGAAAGGATGTATTCAATTCAACGAACTCGTCAAACTATACGCCAGAAAAAGAGAAGTTAATGGATCATCACAAGCAATGGTTCAAGCTATCATCAGTCAAGGTTCAATATCTCAACATCTGGATCATTTATGGGCTGCATGTTTTCTACTATTTGAATTCGTCCATAACCCCGCCATTGTCGAGCTCGAGGTTTCCGAACTCCTACATCTCGTGAAAAAAGTTGTCCTCCCTCTTGCCATTCAATCCTTCATCACATACTCCCGATGCACGGCTGCACTCGAGCTTCTGCGCCTTTGCACCAACGCATTGGAAGCAGCAGACCAAACACTAGTCACGCCAGTCGATAAGTGGTTCGACAAATCACTTTGTTGGAGATCCATCCAAACTAATGCTCAGTTGAATCCCTGTCTTTGGCAAGAGCTGGCACTATGTCGAGCCACGGTTCTCGAGACTAGAGCAAAGCTTATGCTAAGAGGTGCACAGTTTGATATAGGGAGTGATCTAATCAAGAAAGCTATTTTTATCAGAAGCTCGATTTGTGGCGAAGATCATCCCGATACGATATTTGCTCGCGAAACGTTAAGCAAACTCACTAGACTAATTGCAAATGTTCAGATTCATTCTTGAGATTAGATTTTGCACTTTGTTTAGAAAGTCAAGAATTATACAACAGATTAAATTTATAATAAAACTAGTGATTTATACTGTTTCTTGAAACTTTGGCATATATATGAGATAACTTACATTTTTGAAAGGTTTCTTATGTCAAGTTCATAACAGATTATGCAGCTACATGTGAGTTTTGAAAATTCAGTTATTGTTCAGTGGTAAAGAAGAGATATATGTCTTTTTCTATTATCTTGTGATACTGACTCATGTCTGGTGTAGAACACTTCTTGAGGTGAATGGAGGAAACTGAAGAGAGCAAAGAAATTAGAATGTGATCTTTAACTATTGTAATATTTCTTATATTTTATACTATTTTTTTTTATTATTAAATTTTACTATACTAATAATTATAATCAATAAAAATATTTTATTAAATGAGTATAAACTGTTAATTTAGATTTTAATATTTGATGAGAATATTTTAATTTCTATCTACCAAATTTACTCATAGGAATCATTGCACCTATTCATAACAAAAAAATTTACTTTTGTAGAAAATACCAAAACTAGGGATAATAGTTTCGTCGATGCATTATTGAATTTTAAACTCGTGACCGCTTACTTTCGCAATCCAAATTGCAAATTTAAAGGTTCTTTTCAAAATATCAATAGTTTCTTGATTAATTTAGAGACATTTTAAAGAGAAGTCACTCTGTCAAAAACAATCTAAACTTAAAGCATCTTAACATTGAATAATTTTTAGAAGTACTTAAGTCTTAGAGTCTTTCTAAATTGTATTCTGGATACATTTGCGATTGTATATCAAGTATAGTTGTTGCTCAAATCTTTTAACAGGTTTGTTATAAAGTTAGAAGTCTCTTGCTTTAGTGCTTGAGCATTTGAAATCTTTTGTCTGTGTATTTGAGCATAAAAGTCTCTTACTAAAGAGTTTTAACATTGTAAGACTTTTGCTTGTGTGCTTGAGCATAAAAGTCTCTTAATTGTAGGTTTGAGCACTGTAAGTCTCTTGCTTGATGCTTGAGCATTTGTAATCAGTTTGCTTATTAGTGAAAATTCCTTGGTAGTACAAGGGACTGAAATACTCTCAAGTTGTAAGAGGAATCAGGATAACTGCTTGTGTCTTTACTTTTATTTTTCTTGCTTCTGAACTATATTTCGTTGTTGTCAACTCTGATACTCTAAGTCAGACTCTGATTCAAAATCTGATATGAACTTTCAAAAGTAAACCAAGTATTCATAATCTGATTGAGATCCATCAGAAGCAGAATAAGAAAAAGTACAATTCAATCCTTCCTTCTTATGTTTTTCTCACCTTCATTTTAAATGTTAAAAATGTGAAGAAAAAAAAATGTAAAAATCATCATAAAGGACTAAATTGTTATAAAAAAAAAACTTAAAGAATCAATATGTTACAAAAATAATAATTTAAAGGACCTTTGGTGTAATTTTGTCATTATTTAAAAAAGAATCGTATCATTTTTCAAGTACAATTTAAATTCAAACTTCATTCAATCATCTTACTTTCATATTTATTTGAACTACATAGGACCTTAAAGTTATCATTGATATAAAATATTACGTAACAAATATTTTATATTAATTAATTTATTAAAAAAAAACATAAGACAAATTTTCCAGAAAGATTACATTATATTTTTAAAATAATCAAATGTACTATTTATTCTTTGTTTTACTAACCCTTAAGGTATGTATAAGAAACCATGGTTAAAATATTAAGTTATTGGAGAAAATAAACTTGGTTCACAAAGACGATTTCATTGCATGAAACGTAAGAAATTTCTGAAAACTTCAAAAACGAATGCCCTCACGCAGGATCGAACTGCGGACCTCCAGTTTACAAGACTGGCGCTCTACCACTGAGCTATAAGGGCTTTTTATTTCAAAGTGTAAATATAATTAATATAACTTAGGTTTAGGAATATGTTTTCCATGTTCAAATTTTTGCCAGACACAAAGACAAGTTTTTAAAATTTTAACAAGTAACAACCTTATGAAAAAACTACTTTTTTTTATGCATCTCTTTGTATTAGAAAATATAGTGATAATTTTAAGTGACAGGCTTGAAATTTTAGGAATAATTAAAACAGCTCTTCTCATTTAATTAATCAAATAAATATACAAAACAAAGGCAAAGAACGCTTATATTTTAATATGTTGATATTAGACTAAGATTTTGAGCATGATCAAAAAGACAAAGATATTACTGATCTTTTATAAATTAATTAATTATTTAAAGCTCGACTCAACAATATTAAATACTAAATAATATCATCTCTCATTTTATCAATAATTTTTTTCTATATTTTTTATATTTATTGAGTAATTAAATAATTAATGTGTTTGCTATATATAATATATTAATTATTTTGATGAATTTAAAAAGTAAATTTATTTATAAATATGACTAGAAGAAATTCCACTTTAAATGATTTAGAATTCAATGGTACAATAATATTAAACAATTCAAACTTGTTAAAGCATATTTATTAAGATGAATAATAAGAAACTAAAGTTGATAATCTTAGCTTTTTCTTTTAAGTTGAGATCAATTAATTGATCTTGACTTTAAAACAATTGATGAGTCAAGATCTTTTCTGTTTCAGATTATTGACGGAGAAATTCTTAAAAAAAGACTTGACAAGGAAACTTCAAAAACAATTTGAGACTCAATAAAACGGAAATATAAAAGGTCCACAAATGTCAAAATGGTACTACTTCAAGAATTAAGAAAAGAGTTCAAGTAGACACCTTTTTGGAATGAACCTTAATCATAGTGAACAAAATGAAATCAAATGGTGAGACAATAGAGCATAATATGGTGAAATCAAAATGACACCTTTTCAAGAGTTCATACAATCATCAATCCATAATACAACTCGGAAAATTAAAATCTCCTATTTGAATGTTGAATTGTATACAACATAACTCCAAACTTTTCTAAGCAATTTTTTTCTCGATTAACGCCTTCTTTAATCTTTCAATATCACCAATCTACTCTAAGCCTTCGTGTGTACGAGTCAACCCTGTGATCCTATTGATTCCTTGAACAATGAATTGTCCGAATATTTGAGAAGAACTTCGCCTTATATGTAGTCTTCGATACAGTCAATACTAAGGGTCCGTTTGGTTCAACGGAGAGGAGGAGAGAAATTTTAATAGAGGGGATGGGAGGTGAGAGAATGTATTTTAATTAAACGTATGTTTCATTCATAAGAGGGAGAGGGGAGAGGAGAGAGAAGTTTTATTCAAATATATATTTGGTTCACATGGGGATGGAGAAATTTTAAAACTAATTTACTTTTTTACCTTTAATATATTATAACATTCATGTTAAATAAATTTTTTAAAAAAAATAGTATTCTCCAAAAAAATATTAATTCATAAAAAACATAGATAATCAAACACAAAATATTTAACATTTAAAATACTCTAAAATATCTTAAAATGAAATTAAAATATTGATAAACGTCATAAATCATATTATATGATCAATGAACATATGAATCATTTTCTCATCTTAATGATCCATTTAATCCTATAACATATTTATAAAATTAAATTCTACATAATATATAATGCATACTACAATTATATATTGATATGTAATATAATACAACAACTTATAAATTAATTAAGTTATTACAAACAAAATATTAAATAAAAATGAATAGAATAAAATACATGGGAAAAAAAGTTGAATCATAATAATAAAAATAATGGAGATGTCGTTAAATAAATGGAGGAATTATAATAAGGTGACAAAAATTAAGGTATAATATTAATAAAGACAATTAAAAATTTTATTAAACAAAAGTGAGGATAATTTTGTCAATATAATAAAAATAGATGTTATCATAATTCCTCTCTCTCCTCCCCTCCGAAAATCTCCAATTTGAGGGAAACGAAAAAGTGCTCCAGGAGGATTCTAATTATGTCCAATCCCCTCTCCCTCATAAAAAATTAAACCAAACACATCTATTTTAAAATATTCTCACATCTCCCCTCCAAAATCCTCCAACCAAACAGACCCTGAGTAAATTATGGAGGGAAGAACCTACTTCTTTTCAATGGAATTTGTCATCATCATTGACAATCACCTCAATATTGCAAACAACATGAAAATCTCAACCAAATCTTCAAGAACGATTAGTTTTCAAGAACACGTTTCCTTCAATCAATTACAAATCTTTCGTTATCAAGATCTAAATCAATTTGAAGTTGAAGATGTAAGAATTTATTGCAAGAACTTTGAACTTTCAAAACAGAGAAAATTGTTTTTTCATAAATCTCAATGTTGATTATGATACTCACTATGATTCTATACATGAGAAATGATAGCAAAAAAGTTTAAATGTGCTTGAGATTAAGCAATAAAAATGGTTGAAAAAGTCAGTTAGATTTGAATCAAGAGCATTTCATGAATTGAATCAAATGAACAAGTGAAGTGGAATAAAAGAAAAACAGAGTTTTGACACATTTTTAAGCTAATTCGAATCAAGAGGAAAGTGTGACTCAAATCAAACACCGTGTGATTCGAATCATGTGTTAAATTTAATTCAAATCAAACAGGATGAGCGAACTGACAAAATATAAATAAAAAAATTGCATGATTTGAATCAATTTGAGCAGAGGTGACTCAGAGTTTGATGATCTGAATCATGTGTAAAATGTGATTTTTGTTAAATTGTTTTAAAAATTTCTAGTTTCCAAATGTCCAAAATAATTTGAATCAGAATTTGTGCTTGATTCAAATCAAACACTCAAAATCCCAAAAAATCTCAAATTTTCAAAATTCCAATTTCTCTTATTCCACTTACTCATGCAATTGATTAAAAGTATCATGATCAAGTTCAAACCTACCAAAAGGATTATGCATGCTTAAAATAAATCTTTTCAATATATAATTTAAAAACGTGCAATCATGAGACTCAATAATCGAAAATAAATCAAAGATGAAAAAAATAAGACAAGCAACAAAATAACTGTATTGGGGTGCTTCTCCTGAATGTATTAGGGACATGCAACTATAAATCATTCGCAACAAAACAAGGATGTTGTTTTTGAAGAAGAAAAAGGTTGGGATTGGGGAAAATCTATTGAAGAAATAAGGGGAAATATATTAGAGTTAGGAATGAAGAGGAAAATATTGTGGCGGATAAAGATGAAGAAAAGCTTGGTGAAACAAGCACAAATAACTTGAGCAATAGTTCTGGAAATTCCAGCAATTCCAACATCTCTAACAACAGTTCCAACAAATCAAGTTGTTTGATAGTTTCACCTCTAAATAAGTTAAGTTCTGATGATAATGAATTAGTAATAAAAAGAGTTTTTGTTAAGCAACATGAGGGGGGTTTGTAAATAAAGGATAGGGAGAAAAAGTGACATATGTTAGGTGGACACGTATTAGTGTTTTATTATTTGTTTTAGTCTACTGTTTTATTATTCTGTTTGAATAAGACCTATTCTTTAGGAGAAATAAGGTTTGTTACTTGTTTTACTACTCTGTAGGCATGTAAAGAGTAGAGTTAGTTATTTCCTTTTGCTTGTAAGATGGCTATATATTAACCACTGATTAATCGAATAAAACACATTCCTCCACTCACTTTTGTAGCTTTGTTAAAATCTGATTTCTAACATTTGGTATCAAGAGCTTCCGAAAGGGGCTGTAGGAGTGTGAGAGTGAGTGAAGCATGACAACCTCTGAGAAATTTGTGACTCCAAGATTTGACGGCCATTACGATCATTGGTCGATGTTGATGGAGAATTTCTTGAGGAGCAAAGAGATGTGGAACCTGGTGGATGAAGGTATTCCAGCACCAGCAATCGGGACTTCGGCGGCAAGTGAGGCTCAAAGGAAAAGTGTCGAAGAAACAAAACTCAAAGATCTGAAAGTTAAGAACTATCTCTTTCAAGCGATTGAAAGAGAGATCATGGAAACCATTCTTGACAAAAGAACATCAAAGGCGATATGGGATTCGATGAAACAGAAGTACCAGGGATCAACCAAAGTAAAGAGAGCGCAACTGCAGGCATTGAGGAAGGGTTTGAAATGCTGGTTATGAAAGAAGGAGAAAAGATCGATAGCTTCATTTCGCGAACCCTCATGGTGATAAATAAAATGAAAGTGAATGGAGAAGATATGAAGCAAAGCACAGTGGTGGGTAAGATTTTGAGATCTTTGACTCCCAAGTTCAATTATGTTGTATGTTCAATTGAGGAGTCAAATGACATAGATACTATGACTGTTGATGAGCTCCATGGAAGTTTACTTGTTCAAGAGCAAAGAATGCATGGGAATCATGAGGAAGAACAAGCATTAAAAATTTCTTATGACGACAAGCCACGACGGGGCAGAGGCTCATTCCGAGGGGGTCGAAGTAGAGGAAGAGGGAGGTCATCTATGAATAAAGCCACCGTAGAATGTTTCAAATGTCATCAGTTGGGACACTTTCAATATGAGTGTCCTGATTGGGAGAAACGGGCTAACTACGCTGAATATGTAGAAGAAGGAGAAGAGGTTTTGCTGATGTCTTATGTTGATGCTGATCAAACCAAAATAGAAGAAGCTTGGTTTCTTGACTCTGGGTGTTCGAATCACATGACCGGAAATAAAGAATGGTTCTCGGAGCTAGAGGAAGGATTTAAACAAACTGTGAAGCTTGGGAATGACACTAGAATGGTAGTGGTAGCTAAAGGGAGTGTACGACTTCAAGTGAACGATATTATTCAGGTAATCTCAAATGTTTTTTACATACCTGAGTTGAAAAGTAATTTGTTGAGCATAGGCCAACTTCAGGAGAAGGGTTTAGCTATTATAATTCAGCAAGGGACTTGTAAAGTTTATCATCCTAAAAGAGGTTTAATTATGCAAACTAACATGAGTGGAAATAGAATGTTTTATATGTTAGCATCTATGGCAGCAAAAGAAAATTCGATGTGTCTTCAGGCTAAACTTTCCTCTGAGAAAGAATCACACCTGTGGCATCGTCGATTTGGCCATTTGAATTACACAGGATTAAGAACACTTGCATACAAGAAAATGATAGACGGTGTGCCGCTGCTCAAAGTTCCAGAAAAATTATGTGAAACTTGTTTGGTTGGCAAATAGCATAGAGGATCCTTTCCAAAACAAAGTTCTTGGAGAGCCTCAAAGCAACTTCAACTCGTGCATTCTGATTTGTGTGGGCCTATCAAACCTGCTTCCAACAGTAACAAAAGGTATATCATAATTTTCATTGATGATTTTTCACGTAAAACTTGGGTTTATTTTTTACATGAAAAATCAGAAGCCTTTAGTGCATTCAAGAATTTCAAAGCATTTATTGAAAAAGAGGCTGGTGCATATATAACTTGTTTGAGAACAGATAGAGGAGGTGAGTTTAACTCAAATGAATTTGGAGAATTTTGTAAAGCTCGTGGTATAAGTAGGCAGTTGACAGCAGCATACACTCCACAACAGAACGGAGTTGCCGAACGAAAGAACAGAACAATCATGAATGCAGTACGTTCAATATTAGCTGATAAGAAAGTTCCAAAAGTGCTTTGGCCAGAAGCTGTAAATTGGTGTGTTCACGTTCAAAATAGGAGCCTGACCGCAGCGGTAAAAGAAAAAACTCCAGAGGAAGCATGGAGTGGAGTGAAACCAACAGCAACTTACATCCGGGTGTTCGGTTGCATAGCACACGCTCATATTCCAGACCAAAAGAGGAGCAAGTTAGATGCCAAAAGCAAGAAGTGTGTATTCATAGGTGTTAGCAATGAATCCAAGGCCTATAGATTATATGATCCAATCACTAAGAAGATCATCATCAGCAACGATGTTCAATTTGAAGAAGAAGAGGGCTGGAATTGGGGAAGAACTGAAGAAGAACTGAATTTGGATGTGCTAGAAGATGATAATGAAAGTGAAAAAGAGCATGTCGACGAGGATAATATTGTGGAGGTCATGGGCAGAAATACTACTTCCGATTATTCACCACAAAATGAAGAAAACATTCAAGAAATTGCAGATGAAGGGAGGGGTGAAAGAGTCAGAACAAAACCGGTATGGATGGCGGACTATAAAACAGGAGAAGGTTTCTCAGAAGAAGAAGAAGATATGCATGCAATGATGATGGTAACAGAGAATGATCCTTTTTCATTTGCAGAGGCAGTCAAAAGCAAGAAGTGGAAAGAGGCTATGGAAGCAGAAATGAAAGCTATAGAGAAGAACCAAACATGGGAATTGATGGATTTGCCTAAGGATGCCAAGCCTATTGGAGTTAGGTGGGTCTTTAAGACCAAACTTAATGAAAATGGGGATGTCGAGAAACATAAAGCGAGATTGGTTGCTAAGGGTTATGCACAACGGTATGGAGTTGATTACACCGAAGTATTTGCACCAGTGGCAAGGCTCGATACCATTCGAACAATACTTGCAGTAGCAGCACAGTGTGGCTGGGAGATTTTTCAGCTTGACGTAAAGAGCGCTTTCCTTCACGGTGAACTCAAGGAGGAAGTATTTGTACAACAACCTGAAGGGTTTGTTAAGAAGGGAGAAGAAGGGAAGTTTTACAAGCTAAGAAAGGCTCTATATGGCCTCAAGCAAGCGCCAAGGGCGTGGTACAACAAAATTGAGGCTTACTTTCTGCGTGAAGGCTTCGAGAAATGTTCGAGTGAGCATACTTTGTTCACCAAATCAAAAGGAGGTAAAATTTTAATAATTAGCCTTTATGTAGATGACTTAATATTTACTGGAAGTGATGTGAGCATGTGTATGGAATTTAAAAAGTCAATGATGATAGAGTTTGATATGTCCGACTTAGGAAGAATGAGACACTTCCTTGGAATGGAAGTGCTGCAAAATTCAAATGGTATTTTTATTTGTCAAAGAAGGTATGCACGAGAAGTGTTATCAAGATTTGAAATGGAAAATAGCAATAGTGTGAAAAATCCAATTGTACCGGGAACAAAGTTGTCAAAGGATGAAGGAGGAACTAAAGTTGATGCAACAATGTTCAAACAAATGGTTGGAAGTCTCATGTATTTAACTATAACTCGTCCTGACTTAATGTATGGTGTAAGTCTCATAAGCAGGTACATGTCTAGACCAACCATGTCACATTGGTTGGCAGCCAAAAGAATTTTGAGGTATTTAAAGGGGACAACTGAGCTAGGCATTTTCTACACAAAGAATGAAGGTTGTTCAAAACTCTTGGCATTCACAGATAGTGGCTATGCGGGTGATCTTGATGATAGAAGAAGTACATCTGGATATGTGTTCATGATAGGATCTGGAGCTGTATCCTGGTCGTCAAAAAAGCAGCCTGTAGTGACTTTATCAACTACCGAGGACGAATATATCGCAGCAGCTCTATGTGCTTGTCAATGTATATGGCTAAAGAGAATCTTGAGAAAGATTGGAGTGGAGCAGGTTGAAGGAACTATAATTCAATGTGACAGCAGCTCTGCCATTCAGTTGGCTAAGAATCCGGTTTTTCACGGAAAAAGTAAGCATATTCATGTGCGGTTTCATTTTTTAAGAGATTTAGTGAATGAAGGTGTTGTAGAATTAAAGTACTGCAACTCACAGGAGCAAGTAGCCGACTTGATGACAAAACCACTCAAACTTGAACAGTTTGAAAAACTCCGTGGTATGCTTGGAATGGTTAGTGCGTCGGAGTTAAACTAAAATACATGTGTTTTAGTTTAAGGGAGGGAATGTTAGGTGGACAGGTATTAGTGTTTTAGTATTTGTTTTAGTCTACTGTTTTATTATTCTGTTTGAATAAGACCTATTCTTTAGGAGAAATAGGGTTTGTTACTTGTTTTACTACTCTGTAGGCATGAGTAGAGTTAGTTATTTCCTTTTGCTTGTAAGATGACTATATATTAGCCACTGATTAATCGAATAAAACACATTCCTCCACTCACTTTTTGTAGCTTTGTTAAAATCTGATTTCTAACATTATATTGATGTGAAATTTCACCTTTTAGGAATTTAGAGAACGATGGAGAAATCATGTTTAGCTATTGTGCCTTTGTAAGTCAAACTGTAGATGTTATGAAAAAGCCATTGGAATTGAAACAAATTAAAATGCTTCCTGAGATGCTTGGACCAGTTTCAAATGTAATGGATTCATATGCAAAAACCAGCTTGAATCTTCAAATTTTGAACCTTATAATAACAAAAGTAAATATATGAAACACTTAAGCAATTAAGAAATTTACAAAACCCCCCAAGGAGTAATATACAGATAGAAAGGTGAGGATTTTTCCTTCAACCTTCAGAAATTGTTTCTCTTAATTCAAGTACTTCAATATCATATCATGTAGTAATAATGTACAAGCATGAATGTAATAATGCAGACATTGTATGTATAATACTTTAGGGATCAGGTTGGCCAGCAACGCCGTCATCATTCGATGCAGAATCATCATCTTCACTCAGCTCTTCATCACTAGAATCTTCCTCAGAAGCTCCAATATCTTCTGGCTTGGCATATCTTTCACAGTATTCTGTTCATTGTTTCTCCCAAATTAATATCAATCGAAATAGATGCACAGAATAAAGCAACATTTTGAGACATGATGTTAGTTAGACTAATATGAAAATATATGCTGTTTATTTAAACAAAAGATGAAGCAAGAAAGTCTTGGGTGAGTGATCACGCGAGACTAATATAGGCTTAGAAAAACATTCATTGAAAAGAAAATCAGGGTAGAGTTTATTGTAGAGAAAAAGGTAAAAACTCATAACATTGATTACCTAAACATAAAACAGGCATTGCAGTTTCATATGTAGAAATTTAACAAGGATTATTACCTTTGACTTTTAGATCATATGCAGCACTGTCTTGCATCATCAAGGCAGCGGCATCCCTATTCAATGGATCAAATTCATTGGGGTAGATAAGAAGTTGAGGAAGAAACGATTCGAACACAATAACAAGATCTGAACGAAAATAAGAAAAACGTAAGATAGCAAAACTAACAATCAAACAAAGTTGAATTAAATGCATAGCAAGTGCAGTTTTAGTAATATTCTTTACCATACTATAGATTGTTAATAATGCTTACCACATATTGGACTCCAAGTCTGGTTAAGAACATCTAAGCAAACTGCCCCAGATCTAAATATCAGAGAAAAACAATTTGATCATCTGTTGAGTTTGAATATAACAATTTGTATGCGCAGGTGCAACAACCAATATAGGTTCCATGGAGGACAATGGTGCTATGAACAACTCACATTTCGTCAACATTAGGATGGTAAATTTTGTTGGTAAAACCAATAGAAGGAGAGGTAAAAGGATAAGTTTCAGGTAACTCCACTCTTATTTTCCACACACCTCCTTGATAAAGAGCTGCAATAAGTCCCAACAAAAGTGAGTCAAAAAACAGAAGAACAAAAACCCACTTCAGTTCTACCTTTAAAATTACAAATATGTTATTCAAACATCAAAAAATAAACAGAAAAACCAAGAATAGGCCCTAATGCAAGTCATCCTCATTGAAGAAAATGGACAAACAGTTAAGCTACAAAATTGAAGCACAACTACAAGACCCTCATATAGCAGCTGTTGAATACTGATCCAAACACGTAAGAACCTCGCATTGAATTCAAACACATACAATATAAAGAAAGACATTTCAATCTTTCAATGGTGAGACAAAAAAAGATTGAAAATTTGATAAAGCAATGCAAAAAAAAAAAAGAAAAAGAAAGAACTTTACTGTTTTCAGGCCCGTGAAATTCCACAAAGAACTCGTGCATGGAGTCATTCTCCGTCTCCACTTTGTAATTAGCCATCATCCTGATTCATATAAATCCAACACACATACACACCGATTAGAAAATCATACAAAAAAGCGGTGTTAGAAAGCAGAAAAAAGAAGAAAAGAAAACAGACAGCTTCATCATATCCGTGTTCCGGCGGTTGCTTGAGAAAGACATTATTTCTCTCTCTTCTTTCTTCTCTCTTGGTGTATGTGTTTACACAGTTGAATGAGTGAGATGCTTAGTACAGAGACCAAATGAGAAAGAAAAGGAAAATTTTGTGACCCACTTTTATTTTTCTTACGTGGAAACTAACCAAACCGGTGTAAAAAGTTTCCGCTTTCGAGATTTATTATCGTTGATTCATTATTTACTTTTATAATTATTATTATTATTATTATTATTGATGATTTTGATGTTTTGACTTCTTCATCCTTTTATATATTATAGGATATATGATTTCCTCATATCTAAGTAGAAAGTCTCGAATTCTAACAATTTTATTGGTTATAAAGAATTTTAAGCCTTCTACAAGAGATATTATAGGTTTGTCCCTATAGAATAAAATGATATTGTTAAAAGTTTTCACATATGTTATTGACTTGTAAGTCTTGATGTGTATAAATATTGTTCTGAATTGGACTAAGACTTGTCCCTCAATCGGGTAGGCTCAACCCAATACTACGCTGTTGAAACTCAATAAGGCTCAATCTTCCTCTGTCGGAAACGCACCTCAACAAGGCATTTCAATCGAGCAGAGCATTATCTTGCAAGGGGAAAGCTTACGCGCTTTCCCCACGGACTCCACGTGCCTCCCACGCGGGGACACGTTATCAGGCAACTATCCACCTCCGAAAGAGTCGGTCAGTCCATCTTCCGAAGATCACGGGACAGTTGATCCAGGACGAATACCACATGCTGGTCTTCCCTACGCCACGTAAGTCCTGGCAATTACTTGTGTTGGGCTTGACAATCCGGTCCAATGCAATGTAATCCTTGGTCCTGTGTTGGGGGTACATTATAAATACCCTCTTTCACTAGAGGGACAAATATTATTCTCTACACCTATTCTCTTTGTAGTTGCTCTTTCTTAAACTTCGTTACTCACTTAAGCATCGGAGTACCCTGCATGTACACCCCCTCCTCCTTTACAACGCCGGTGAACACAGGAGCTCACGATGGGTGGCAGACTACTGATATCTTTCTGATCAGGTGAGATCAGTGGCGTCGTCTGTGGGAACCCTTTGCTCCCCCGTTCTTTCTCCTATCCAAGCATAGAAGCTCAAGAACCAAAGCAACTTTTAACTTCCATTCTAATCTTGGTCAGCCCACACGACGATAATGTTCCGAAAACCGCCTTCGTCCCCTTCGCCAACGGGGACGGCCACGACCCCAACGTGACCGTCCACAATGACGAGGGCGACCACAGGGACGAGAGCACTGCATCTCCCTCCGCCCAGCGCTTCGACAGTTCGGTTATCTACCAACCCATCCCAGTGCCAGCAGGCGTCGATCTTACCAAGGTGGCTCTGTTCGCAACTATCAACCAGACCAACCTAATAATCTTCCAACAGAACAAGCGGATAGGGATGCTCGAGAGGGAGCGACCATCTCGCTCTCCCCTGAGGAGACATCGTCGCTCAGTTTTCAACAGCTCTTCTCCTCCCCCACGAAGGATGCGACACGTCGACGAGTTTCGGAGCCCTTCTCCCCGACTGACTAGGTGCCACCCCCGTTTGGAGCGACCACAGCCAATGGCTTCCCAGAATCGCGACCAGTCACTTCCCCGAAAGGAACGATGCTCCCCATCTCAGAAGAAGAACAAAGTCGAAGGAGGCGTTGCCAAGCCAAGAGCCCGACCGAGGAGTCCTCTCTGACAGAACAGAAACAACCAGGGATCAGTCTCCCTCTCACTATCACCTATCAGGAGTGACGAAGACGTCTAGTGCTCACCACTATGTATGGCCATCAGAGAGGCCCCACTGCCCATCGGGATGGAGAAACCCCCGCCCTTGACAACATACGATGGCACGACCGACCCAGACGACCACATAGAAAGCATCGACGCGATGCTCAATTATTGGAACATGCGGGGAGCCATCACGTGCAAGTTTTTCCCCACTACACTGAGAAAGGGTGTCATGGTGTGGTACAAACGCCTTGCTCCTGGGTCCATCATCTCCTGGAGAAAACTGAAGAGGCAGTTCTCCAAGCACTTCACAGCTTCCCGGCGCCATCCGAAGACAGAGGCAGCCCTAGAAGCCATCATCCAAGGAAAGAATGAGCCTTTTCGAGATTACATAGAGAGGTTCAACCGAGAAGCCGTCCAGGTGTCCACCACATATGATATGAAGAAATTCCTGATCAAGAAAGGCATACGACCTTACTCCGACTTCGCCAAAGCCGTCGGGGTCAAACGATCTCGCACCTTGAATGCTCTTCTCCTCAATGTCCAATCATACATCCAGTATGAGAAGATAGAGGTCGCCAACATCGTCTGTGACACGCGGAATTAGGAAGGCCTCAAGGGCGCCAGGCATGAGAAGGTCGCTCCTCCTTAAAGAAGCGGAGAAAGAAGAAGAGAAGACCGACCCTGCAAGTAGAGGGGACCAGCGCGTCGGCTCATTGAGTACACGCTGCTCACAGTTTCCCGCGAGCGCACCCTGTCCGAATGTATCAATTCGGAATTTCAGAGGGGCGGTGTCTGTTTCCCGAAACCCACGCCCCTGAAGCCCAACGTGGACAAATCCAAATACTTCTGGTTCCACTAGAGTCATGGACATGTCACAGAGAATTGCATCCACCTCAAGGATGCAATCGATATCTTAATTAAGGAAGGGTGCCTAAAACAGTACACCCGGAGAGGTGAGGCTCCCCGACCTGAGACCCGCGAAGCCAAGAGGATCGAGGAAGTGTCACCACCCTCCGAAGAAGCTGGACTACAGGTCGCCCTGTGTGTCTCTCGGACAGAGGATTTCCCCGCCACCTTGGTCATATCCGGCGGAGGGCCCAGCAAGCTATCATTCGGATTGATCAAGAGGAAGTTCGAGGAACTGATCGACAAGAGATTAAAGACGAATGCTACCCTCGATAAGTTCAAAGGTCAATCAAACCCGATTACCTTTTACCTCAAGGAGCTTCCCGGGGGTGCACCAAAGTCCAGCATTCCCCTCTTGATCAGGGCTCAGATGGCAAACTTTGACGTGCGTTGAATCTTAGTTGACCAAGGGAGTTCGTTGGATATAATGTATGCCCATCTGTTTATGACCCTCCAGCTCGACGACAACCATCTGACCCCGTATGTCGACTCTGACCTACAGGACTTCAACAGTACCACCACTAAGCCTTGGGGATACATGGAATTGTTTCTTTAAGAAAATAGCTAACAGTAGCGACAACTCGAGTATCGTTCTCACAAGGATTTTTGTATTATTTCAACCAACTAAAGAAAAGGTTTATGGGGGGTTTAAGTTTTGATTTATAAAATAAGAGGGAAAAAAAGTGATTAAAAAATAGTGATTATCAAATAATCTAAAACGGCTAATCCTACTGATGCGGGTTCCGACTTATCATCAACTATTATAACAACAATCCCTAAGCAACTTCAATCCTATTCGATTATGATATTAATCAGACAAGCGCTTATCAAAATCATACGAATTATGCTCCTGTTACCGAATTAAGCAAACAGTTAAGAATATGATGAGTTAACGAATTAAGCAAACGATAACACGTAATTAAATTTAAGAACATGCATACAATCAAATTTAATCAATTATATCCTATAAACACAATCGAATTAAGCAAATGATTGCAATCAAATTAAGAAAATGATTTCATAGAAAAGAATTGAGCAGAAATCGAATTAAATTGATATTATAATAACCTCAAAGTGATGGAATCCGTAAGCAGCAGGATTTGCCTTGGGAATTAGTTTTCCATGAAAATCGTACAAAACACAATGAAATTCGTAAAAAGAAGGTTAAGTGACAGTAGTACGACTGCTAGGTATAAGAAAGCATCAACACTTCTGGTTTTAACCCAACTGAGTCGAAAAACATAAAAAACCCGGTCCAAAACTAAATATTTCAAACGGCAGATTTTGGGTCCTGACTTCAACAAATTATTTGGACCTGCTACACTCTGAATCATCCTCTTCCTCAAACATAAAAGTTGTAGCTCTCTGTCTTAGCTTTCCAACATCTATTAGAACGCACAAATCTGATTCTCGCAGCTCCAGTTATGATTCAAACAGTGGACAGATATCAAATAACCGCTAAAGCTGAACATAAGTTGCGAAAATAAAATAAAGGTAAAAACAAACTTAAATATGAAAACACATTAAAATAGTAAAAATACTTAAATAAACTATAGGAATGCCTAAGTATAACAATGGAAGAATGTGTATGAAGATGTACTGATCAAATTCTCCCACACTTAAACTTTTGCACTCCGAGCAAAATATTATCAAGACTCATAAAAAACAAAAGCATTTAGATACTCATTCTAGGCTGTAAACTCTTCTTCGGTCAAGATTGCATCGATAGGTACTAATTTTGCACACTAAGGATATCGTAAGAACACAAATCCACAATTGTGCGGTTATAAAGCTCCCTCCGATACAAACCAATCAAAATCATGTTATTATGCTCAAGTCTAACTTACTCATCTTCCTTTTTGCTCTCTTTCATTCTAATGCAATCACATTAAGCCCTTTATCTATTCACACACATGGTAAATAAGCTTGTTAGTGACTATGATCCATATATTTTCAAGAATTCAAAATTAAACACTTTTTTTCTTTTTTTTTTGAAGGTTTCACAACCGTTAGCCTAAGTGACCGGGTGAGGGTCACCTAACTTAAAAGGCGGATTCCTATTTAGATTTTTTATTAAGCACGAGATCATTCACTTATTTGCATCAGCTTAATTACTTAGTGTGTGCTTTTTAGATGGTGTTGACTGCTAGATAAACTACTTAAGAGCTATTAAAGAATGAGAACACAAGGCTATGTCATAACAAGTATTTAAATCGATTTCCATATTCAGGAGACATAAGGTGTTAAAATGATATTAATCTTATACAATTTTCCCAAGTCTCCACAATCTAACCTTGAATTAATCTATAGCCTAAAAATTTCAAAAGATGCATTGTGTTTCTAAATAAAAAAATTTAAGAACAAAACCAAAACAAAAGAAAATTTAAAGCAAAACAAAGAAAACAAAATAAAGAAATGGTTCCCTCCCCAACACTTAAAACATGCATTGTTCTCAATGAAAGAACATAAATATAAATAAGAGTGAGAGAAAAGAAAGAACACACCCGAGTATTTGATAACACGAAATCGTATATATATTTTGATGCATAATTCAACTAAAGTTTAACTGTTTTCGATCCGATTTTGGGTTATTTCCGTGTTATTTGTCTGATGTTTTGCAGGTATTTGATGATCATGTCTAAACAAGGCAATATGAAGAAAAGAAGCAATCTCAGATGAAATATGGACGCAAACCGGATGAAAACATCATGAAAAGCGCAGAATGCTGATTTTGCTGTTGTGACGACCGTCACAGCTCCATAACGACTGTCACACGGGTGACGACCGTCACACATTGTGACGACCGTCATACAGGCAAAAAACGCCCCACTTCAAATGCACGTGAAAGAAGCAGTTCCAAGTCCCAAATAGTGGACCACTACTCCCTGATAATTCTGCCTCAAAGTCCACCTTCTTCAAGTTATAACCGTTAGAATTCCATTTCTATAAAAAGGGAAGAAGGGGAGCAGAGAAAGAGGGCCGCATTCAGACAACGAAGTGCTGCCGATTTATCTTCAGAGCAACCTTTCCAGTTTTTAATATTCTTATTTGTTTCTCTTTTCTTTTTTTGCATTCCTTCCATTCCTTCTGTAATTCTTATTTCCGTTGTACGATCAATTGGCACAAAGACCAGAATTCTGCCAACATTTGTGGAGGATCTGCCCAAAGGTCAATTGGAATATTTACAGGTTTCTCATTTTAATCGTAATTCCAGTATTTATTATGATGTATGCTACTATTTATTGTTTTCATTTATGTTTTACCTTTCCCAAATCCATGTCTGGCTAAATTAAAGTAATCGATATGTAATAATAATTCGGAAGGGATTTGACAATAACCGGTTGAAAATTGTCTTTTTCAAAAGTTGTTTATGGTCTGAGTGTTTAAAATTAATTTACTAAATAAACTTCGTCGCGAAAGCGAGAACTTATTTAAAAGTAGTTTTGCCACGAAAGTGGGAAATTAATTAAGGTACGAACCAACAAGCGAAAGTTGCGGCAAGACCAGATAGTAAACACTAGTCATTCATTTTAATAACAGCGAAAGCACTTTAAAATGAATTAGAACTTAGAGATCTCCAAAAAATAATTTTAACCCCGAATGGGACACGAAAGCGTACATTTGCCCCTTAGAATTATGATTAGCGTCAATAACCATCATGAGGCGAGAGTCTTCAGATCACCATTTTCTGCTTAAATAAACTCTGAAAAATGTTTCGTATACCGGTAACTTGTCAAATCCCTGAAGAACATAATTACTGCATATCGATTCAATTAATTATACTTTAATTAACATTCTTAGTTCCCTTTAGTGACAATCTTATTCCCTCAAACATTATCTACCTAGCTAAACATAGTAACTCCCGAGAACACTAGTTTGATTACGAGTCCCTGTGGGATCGATATCTATTATTACTACGCGATAGACTGTGCACTTGCAGTTAGGTTGTATTAGACATAGAAAGTCGCGATCAGTATTCAAGGTGGATAGGTGATCACATAAGCAGACTTTTTCAAAGAGAGATTTCCTGCAGTCTCCTCTTCCAAAGTGGGGAGTAACTTTGGATAGCATCCATCGCCCTTGAAATTTGTATTAGTGTCTTTGCTTTTTATTCCAGGATCAAATAAGAATCTTCGATAAGTAAAAGTGTCGCATTGGCACGTGAATGTGATCTCTTTTTTCATAACATTAAGAATTAGAGGATTAAAGGGTTGCCTCACTAATTTTCTTCTATCTTCCATCGAGGTCCATCCAATTCCCTTCTTATGTTTCTTCAAAACCTGCAAAAGCTTATTTTCTTGATCAAAATCAAGTTTAGAAGAAATTATAATTAGAAGCTTTCCATCCCTCTCTAAATAAGCATAATTCAGATTGTTATGGAGTGGTTTAAGCTCCAAGGGGGGAGGTTGTTCAATGGATGGTGAGGTTAGGGCAGCTGTGATGTCAAGAACTTCAGCTGCATAAACATCTTCATCTATAACTTCATTTGTATGAAAAATATCACCCTGCATGGCAGCATTAATCTCAACACAAACAGAGCAAATGTTAGTGTCGGTACATGAATCACAAGAGTAAAGATCATCATAATCTAATAAAGATGGAAAATTAGATAACAACTCAGGATAAATATCATCAACTAAATCAGAAGGAAACTCTTTTGGATTCACTACTGTTTAGACAGGTAGTTGGTTTGATTCTTGAGCTTGCTGGCAAGCTGTCCAATCTGTGTCTGCAAAACCTGAAGACTGGAATTTGTTTGTTGCTGAAACTGAATATCATTTATAGTCATTTGCTTGATAAGATCCTCTAGTGAAGGTTCGGAAGGTTTAAAGCACACAATTTGGAATTCCTTCATATGCTTATTCAGATCCTCACCTGCAAATCCATTAAACATTGGCAACAAGTTTATTAAACTAAATTCCTATTTGAAAGGTACAGTAACAGCAGGATATTTCGTACATAAAGTATTATAATTCATATCATGGGCAACAAGTTCTCTAAGAGTTCTTTGATATGTCATATTAAATTTAATTTGAAAAAATCAACAAAGAAAAAGAAAATCCATAACTACTTCAGCAATGCAACAACAATTAGGAAAATACCAACAATGTCCCTATTAAGAAAAAAAATGAAAAAAATAGAAAAGCGAATAAAATAAAATCTAAAAATTATGAAAATATAACTAAAAATCAAATTAAATCAGAATAAATCTCTACAAAAAATTTCGGATTTTTTTGAAAATATGAAAATAGAAAATAAATCAAATAAAATAGAAAAAATAAGGAATTTCCAATTTTCAAGGTCAAAATCTTTTAGAATTTGAGTATTGTTCGTTGATTCTTTTTTGAATTTTCTGGAAAAAATTCGGAGTAAATCGAAATAATAACTTTCAAACTCACCTGTTAGGCTGAAACGCTTACCCCTATTCTGCAACCCTGAAAATTAACACACAAAAACAAAAAACAAAAAACTCTAAAAAAACTCTAAAATTGGCTAAAATTAACAAGAATCCCCGGCAACGACGCCAATTTGATCCGTTGTCGCGCACAGATCAAAAACGAGTAATTTTAAGAAAATAGCTAGCGGTAGCGACAACTCGAGTATCGTTCTCACAAGGATTCTTGTATTATTTCAACCAACTAAAGAAAAGATTTATGGGGGTTTGAAGTTTTGATATATAAAATAAGAGAAAAAAAGTGATTAACAAATAGTGATTATCAAATAATCTAAAACGGCTAATCCTACTGATGCGGGTTCCGACTTATCATCGGCTTTTATAACACCAATCCCTAAGCGGCTTCAATCCTATTCGATTATGATATTAATCAGACAACCGCTTATAGTATACTAACATATCAATTCCAAATACAATTAAATTAAAACATTTCAAAAATTAACACTAAAATCTAACAGTTTCAAATTCATGAAAAATTTAGGGGTTTTAACCTAAATATATTTTTACCCATTAAACACTATCAAATAATCTCAATAATTAGATAAAAACTCACATTTACCTTGATTTTTCTTGAATTTCTTGAGCTTTCTCTTGTTTCTTCTTCTTCCCCGTTCTTCTTTCTCCTTAGCCTCTTTTCAACTTTCTATTTTTCTTCTATTCTATCTCTACTCTTTTGTTAACTCTAATAAAAGTCATTATCTATTGGGCTTTACTTAACTCATTCTCACTTTCTATTCACACACACATATAATTAGGTCCAATTAATTAATCTAGCAATTCTATATTATTCAACCAAATAGAATAAATCAAATAAATTAAATAATCAAATTAAATCAATTATTTCAAATAAGTTCAAAAAATCAATTAATTCAAACAACTCAAATAAATAATTTATGTAAATCTAATAAATCAATTAATTCATATAAATTCAAATAAATCACATAATTCAATTAAATTAATTAGGCATCAAAATCACACGATTAATTAATTAATATAATAAATAAATAAGTACTATAATTGGGGTGTTACAACCCTCCTCCACTTAAAAGATTTTTGTCCTTGAAAATTATCTCAAACATCGGTAATTTTCAAACTCGTAATTGTTTACCAAAAACATCGATAAACAAATTAACACACCGAGTGGGACCCTTTTGTGCGAATATTTTTGTAGAAAAGTAGTGTCTTACGTTTTGTTTTTGTGTCTTCTATTTTTGTGGTCTTTTGTGTTGTATGCATTTGAGGAATGGTAAGTGTTTTTCCAGTATGCCTCAAAAAAACCAAATCCCTTCCCAAGGTACAACTCCAAACCCAGGAGGACAACTGGTGATTATTAGTGTCGCCAGTTCTATGACTCTAACCTCATTCAAGGAGATGCCTACTATCATAACCCAAGAAGTGGTGTATTCTGTACTGCCATACGTGGGAATTTCATCACCACAAGCGTCCACCGTTTCTAAGGGATTACAAAATCCTGGAGACCATAGGCCTCCGTATCTGGACTTCTCATTGCCTCAAGAGGAACAACCATGTAGTATGCCATCCATTTATGTCCTCAACATCCACCATGGATAACTTTGGCCAACTAGAACAACCACTAGGCAATTCAATCATTAAACTTTGCGTACCGTTTGATGCTTCATTTAGACCATTTTGTTCTTTCTTTTGTGGTATGTCATTCCAAGTGTCTATCAAATAAAATCAAAGTGCACTTTCTCATTCTAAATCAATTACAATTTAATTCAATATAATCAGACTTAAATTATAAACCAAAAACCCAAAAATAAAACATACAAACACACAACAGAAAGATTTACGATGGCGGCTGCAGGTGATAAATTACTAGCTTCAATGTCTCTGTCATTAATTTGAAGCCCAACCACACATATTGGTTTTGTGTAAGTAGGGGCGGGGACTCAACAGGACAGGTGATATGTTCGATGCACCCGTCTCTGAAATGCCTTTGATGAGATTTTGTTCCCCATCTCGCGGGAGAAAATTTCTCATCTTTAGGACCCCAAATAGGAAAATTTCCGTGGGAATCCCACCAACAGAGGCAAGTTGCGAGTTGACATCCATAGTATTTATCTTGGTTTTTAAAGCTCACAATAGCGGTCATTCTGCGAGTTGACATCCATAATATTTATCTGGTTTTTAAAGCTCACAATAGCAGTCATGCTATCCGCTATTACATTTTGGGGGTTGGAGTCATTCTGCTATGCCATTGCATTTTAGGGGTCCAGCTCGTAGCTATCCGAGATTAACAACCTAGGTTAAGCACACTGATAACAAGCATAAATTTATTCTATTCCAAAGTCAAAGACCTGCCAAAATAAAATTGTAAATTTAATTTGCAAATGTCTAACTAAAAACACAAAGTTCAATGCGCTTGCTCCGAATAAACAATTGGTTTTACAGCACCAATGCTGTACAAAAGAGGGGAAAGAGTTTTACAGCACAGACGCTGTCCAAAGGGGGGAATAAGGTTTTGCTGCACTAATTTAACAACATAACCATGTCCAACAAAGTTAATGGCAGCTTCAACAAGTTCTTCCTTAAGGGTAGTCCACAGTGGCTTCCAAGTTCCAACACATTAGCCATCCTCTCCAAGCTGGTTCTTTCCTCTATCTCCATTTCTATGTTGTATGTTCACCAAAAATTTCCTAGTAAAGGAATGGCTTCCTGATTATGAAGAAAGCAAAAAGTGAATTGTATACTAGTCTGATCCAAGAAAATATTTTCTCAACATCAATGGCTATGATAGATTTATCAAATTATTACCTTGTTTTGTCTACTCAAAATCAAAACACTGTGTGTTCTCTGAACACTCCATGAACTCCATAGATGGATGCTTGATAGCGTTTCTCCCAAACCCATCACAAAAAGATCCAAATTCGTCTCCGTCGTCGTCGCTGTCAACATCCATTGGAGTCACACGATTCTGATAGCTTCTTTGTTGAATAAGATAAACATTGAAGTAATAGTTTACCATGTCTTTTCTTGTCTTCAATTGAAAGTCTTCAAATGTATTGTTCCAAAAATTTATCCAAAAAGCCTTCTTTTCGGAAGGGATATTTAACATCATGAAATCCTTAAATTTCTTTTCTTCTTCAGCTGTCCATTGAAGTGAAACCCCCTCGCCTATTCGATCAAATCCACATTGGTAAAATACAGAACCCAATTCAAGCTTCAGTTTCATCCTGTTTTCAGCAATATGAAATCTGACACAGTCAACAGAACCTTGAACATTGCAGCTACACTTACCTCGTCTTCCTCTCCCAGCAAGATCTGATTCAGTAGTAGCTTTTAAGTCATCCTCTTTAACAGGCCATACTTGTGTGCCCAACCATTTAGAGTCACTCTCAGAAGCTACACCAGTCCATTCTGGGACTTCCACTTGGAAACCATGACCTATAGAAACAAGTGTTTCATGAAGATCATCCCAAGATGACTTAGATTTTTTCTTTCTAGCTACATCTGGTTTAGCAGTTGATTTTTTCTTTCCAGTTACACCTGGTTTGGACTTTGTTTTCTCCAGAGGACATTTATTTCCGTAACCAGGATATGAATTGCAGCATCTGCAGCGAGATTTAAGAGCAACAGGAATCCTTTCACTACATCTCAATTTCTTTGTACCTTGGTGACCAAGAGCAACAGGATCCTCATACATGGCAGGATGCATCTTCACCTTCTGCAAAGCACACAGTTTCAGAAAATTTAGTAGATTTTTTCCAAATAACACTTGAGTTAAATAAGTTTCATCTTTAAGATATTTCCTGATAGCAAAAGTAATTTTCAATGTTTTGATATCAAAGTAATAAAAATTGCAGTGATTCATTGAATAATATACTGTGGAGGTTGCAAGAAATTATAGGGATTAAATACATTTCAGATATATCACTCACCTCTACAGAGCTTGAAGAAAATCTATATAAGTGATTAATGGAATTCATAGGAATTTATAGAGCCGCAAAGTAATAGAACAAAGATGATCTATTATATCATTTCAAATTACTAACCCATTATCTGAAAATTTATAGATTTTGACAAGATCGCCAGAGGGGTAACAGCTGGCTCTCAAACCAGCATAGCATGTATGTGATTGAAACACTCAACAACATTAATCCATCAGAACAGAAAAAAAAACTGAAAGAAAGAACATTTGATGATGCTAAAAAATCAATTAGGAGAAAAATTGCAAGGGAAAGAGATGAGGAAGAGTTGGTAAGGACACTTAGAGCAATTAGTTACTAAGGAAGTTAGTTAAATAGAGGGTAAAACAGAATGAAGGTAGCCCTTTAGAGACTTTTTTTTTTTACATTCGAATGTTTCTATAACCATTTTCCATTTCCCTTAGCTAGATTCCTATCAAAAAACAGCAGAGACCAAGGGTTTTTCCATTAGGACTACATGGATTAAATGACATCACAATGAAATATCATTTAATAGACCAAAGATAGATCATTTATCTCTAAACCTCTCAAAAGAATGGAGGTAGTTCTTGTATCAACCTAATTCTGGGACAGAGTTTGACTTGAATAAAATTCTATTACATTGTTAATCTTAATGCAGCTCCATTACAACCGCCCCTGCTTTTGCCTCAGTTCCCAATCTCCCTGTGACTAATACACCTTACTCCATTGAACTTTTCTATATAACCACGACACCACTAAAACCATATTTGCCCGTAGTCATAGAAGCAAAAAAGCAAGCAAATTTTAAGACAGGTTCAAGAGGAAGTGTGTGTATCAAGAGTTTAACAGTGTCATGTTTACGTAAAAAAAAAAGTGTGTGCATGTGTGAATAGAAAATCTTGCCGTTCAAATTCAGGTTACCCATTTCAAGTTGAACGGGCTAACAGATAAAAAGGTCAATTTAAGGTTACAAAAGTTTTGGTACAACCTGGAAACAACCCGTTTATGATTTTTATTTTCCAAATCAGCATTCCTTTTCAATTGAATTTGTACATGGAAAACCCAAACCTTGTTATACAGACTTCATTCATAGTTATTTACAGGTAGTATGTGAAATTCCCTTCTATTACCTCGGACTTAAGTTAAGTTCTACCGTACAGGGTTCACACCGTTGCATAAATAGGACAGGGTCAGAGTAAAGGCCGTTTCTATGACAATAATCTGTGACCACCAAAACTTACCGCTAAGTAAAGGTATGATCTCTTTGGAGGAAGCTCAATAACATCGTTATCGAACCAATATTCAGATCGTGAATTCGGAAGAACTATTTCCCAAATTATGCATTGAATCTGATTATAAATCATAGGATATATGATCAATAAAAACAAGTGACATAAGCAAAGCGAAAAAAAGAACAAAGGAGGTGTGATGTTACCAAAAACATAGTGTGCTAGAGCTGCTAAATGGTGATTCATATTTCAGTTATTTGGAATACTTGACTTCGGCTGATTCTGTCTTTTTTTAAAAATTAAAAAAATAAATTAAAAAAAGAAAACCTAACAGGCCTTTTGCAAACCGGGTTGCACGGCCCAGTCCGTTGCAAGGTTGTGTCCGCAACAGACTATGAATGCAGATTCCTATTGTGTACCCGCATCAATTGGTATTGATTGGATTCTTTGCTTTGTTTCTAGCTGATATATGACTTGTGTGTATTGTAGGATACTGATAACCAGGCACAATAATGCATTTGCAGCTCATAATGGAAATTTTTTAACGCAGATAATCTTTTTCACTCTTGTTAATAAAGTTGGATTTTTTTAATGTTTGACCATGATATCTTTCTTATTGTGAAGTGCCTAGGTCATAGATGTAATTTTGAGAGCAGACATTTTGTAGACCTAGCCAAAAAAATCTATCCAATTTCCGTACATTATCATTGCATTAACCTTTGTTGACATTTAGCGGTTAGCAAGCTGAGATTTAGGAAATAAACCAATGGATTGCAAGTATATATTCATTGCATGGACAGATTATGTAAATTGTATTGCTAATCATAAATACAATAAAAATATAACTAGCCATTCATGTGAAAACATTCTGGTTCAGGATATGAAACAACACAAAATCCAGTGGGCAAAATCATGTATAAAATCATTATATCCATTGAAATTATACCTGGTAGGATGATCCACTGTTTGGTTTGGAATGCTTTCTCACCAAGAGAACGTCCCTTGCCTTTAGCATCTGAACAAAGAAGTTCTGACCTCCTTTACACCCCTTCCACTTTGAAGGTTCTGGTAACGGTTGGGCTGCAGGATTAAACGGATGTTTTGCAATATCCCTCATCCAGGTTATCATTTCGGATAATGATTCTCGTTTGCGTTTGGGAGAATGAAATTTCTCTGCAGAAATTTCCACACGCAAGACATCACCATCCGTATTACAGAATTTTTCTTCATCGTCATTACCATCAATCTTAGGATTGGTTTTGCAGAGCCAGCCTTCGAAATCATTTAGATATCTATCATAAATCAATTTGACCGAAGCCAAAACATGAAGGTTCAAACCCAGTTCAACTATCACAGAATCCCACAATCCTTTTCTAGATACCACATCATACCCACCATTTTTCTTTACAAGGGAGAAAAGTTGGTATAAATCAAGCAATTGACCGTCACCGAGCATCACCGGCACATGCCTCACATTGCCTCTACTACAATTCTCTTTTAGGTAAACCGAAAAAAATTGACAAAACAAAGATTTTTGTTTAGTTTTGTCATGATCAGTGCTATCAACACAATTCTCAACAAGACAACTGCTGTTTTCATGAAAATCAGTAAAAGTTTCAGCTTCAAGGCAATCAAGAGAAGACTCATTTGCCATGACTTTTGACTCTCTAATCTCTACTCCTATGTTTGATATGTTTTGAATTGGATCTCAAAAATAAAGGAGGCGGAAAAAAAATGAAGTTCTAGCTTGCCCTTTTGTGTATATTTATGATACAAACACATAACAAGACTTTAAAGTGAAAGCTGATTAAGATGTAATAAGTATACACAAAATTGACAAAATGGTATAAAGGGTTGTCACCATTTGGTATTTTATGAGCAGATTTGCCTAATGATCAAGACAGATCTCTAGCTGAAAACTAATACATCACAAAAAACGGTGGTGACCGCAATGAAATGAAGGGTTTCAAGACGGTGTGAAGAGATAGATACAATTACTTTACTAGATCGAAGCTGAAACCTGAAAATGATTGATAACTGATAGTGGCGGTGGTGATACTAACTTGTGCTGCTGTTGAATTTCAATGTTGCAATGAAAAAGGCGAGCTGAATTTGAAGTATCATTCAAAAGGATGAGAAATACGGCGCAAATATAAATGACTAACCTTGAGAGATAATGAGAATAAAACCCTCCTCTTCTCAGAGTAATTCTCTTAGTTCCAAACAAAAAAATATTACATTAAAAAAACCAAACGATTAATCAGACTTAGGAGGATGTATCGGGTCAGATCTTAAAATGGTATTTCCACATTTAAAAGTCATATTTTAAAAGACATTATAAAAATACAATTTTGCAATTTCAACTGTATTTTAATAGTTGTGAAGAATTTATAATATTTGAAATGACTAATAAATTTATATTTTTTCTAAAAAGGTCTAAATAAATATTATCAAAGCGAATGAATTAAATTTCCTTCTAGAAGAAAATTGGAAAATGTATTGTGACTTATATAAATTAAACTTAGTAGAAAAAAATCTTTTTTTATTTTAACTCGGCGGGTCAACCTGTCCTATCTCCGTCACATTTTTAGCAAGTTAGCCGGGGTGGGACAACAAGAAGTTGCAGGTTCAAAATTTCAATCCACCCCCACCGAAAAATGACGAGTTAAATAGATCGATCCAGTGGATCCAACCCGTTTTGCTATCCCTAAAATATATGTTGTTTAAAATATCATTAGGCCAATGTGTAAGATCCACGCAACGGGTGGACAATATGTATATACTCAATGGGTGGACAATATGTACATACGCAATGAGTGGACAATATGTATGCACGGGTAATATGCATGCACATGAGATATATATAAAAAAACATTACAACAACAACAACAAC